>CM036628.1:20478731-21966273 GCA_020746105.1 Trogon surrucura
ACACGTGCTGCCTCGGTGGGGCTTGGGTCCTACTTACACCATCTCACGGCAGCGACAGAGCTGCCCCAGCTTTGCGGCTTCTGATGCAAGGAGCAGGAGGAGAGTGGGTGGTTCTCTGGCTCCGTTACGTGAGGCAGCATCTGGGAAGGAAGAGAATGGCTGTGACGTGAGGAGCGAGCCACGGAGAGCTGCTCCGGAGCCAAGAGGGAGGGTAAAGAGCAGAATAACTCAGCATCGACCACGCCATTAGAAAATGCAAGCACTGGGCTCTGGCACACCTACTTTAAGACAAAAAAATACAATTTAAATGCTCCCCAAAAGCCTTCTCATGTCTTGTTTTGTTGTTTGTTTTTTTTTCCCTTGAAGGAAATGGCATTCCCTGCAGTGGGAGCCACCTGCGGATGCAGCCCCGGCTCGTTGTGGGCTCTCCCCAGCCATACGAAAGACATCGCTCCCCCTCTGCATCCAGCCTGGGATTGTGTTACCCTGCAGTAATTCACTTACAGTTAGCAAACGATAAATCCTCGCGCAGTCGGTTGAGAAATCTGGGCTCAGAAGGTATGGAAGTGTATTATTAAATCCAAATGGCTCTACAGCCCAGGCCTGTCTCACTCACTTCATAGAAAAATTAACAATATCAGGGGGCATGACGAACTGCAGCGCCGCTCCCCAACTGCACCCTAAATGCAGTGATAGCTTTCTCAGGGAGGTTTTTAAGCCCGATGCTAACTCAATGTTAGACGAAAAGAAATCCGGAGTATTTTTCTCCCTCTTCACTGCAATTTCTTTAAGTCCTTTTCCACTCAGGCTGGCTGGTGGCAGGACAGTGGCTTCAGGGCTGCCGCAGACCCCGGTGTGAAGCAGAGCTTCGCAGAGCCATTCGGAGTAGGGGGGGCTGCTACAAAAGAAGTCCTTGGAAAGATGAATTTCAGACATCGGCACTAGCTCTGAAATAGGCTCGACAGGCAGGACCACAGGTGCCTGCGTGGCCGGGAAGAAAAGTGTGAGCTGGCCCCAGTGTCACACTCAAGTGAGCTGCTGCTGCTCGTGGTTGATAATGCGGAGCGGGAAAGAGCAGAAAGCCACTAAATCCTGACATTTGCCCCTTATCCTCAGACATTGATGCTGGCTTATGACTGTTTATCTCGTGGCTGAGCCGCCGGCTGTGTCACTAAACAGCAACGTTGGCTGTTCAGCCTGTCTGAAATTAGTCCGGGATCGGGTCAGCACAAAGACAAGGATATTTCAGCCTTTGCTGGAAGAGGAGCTGAAGACTCGACGACTCAAAAAAAAAAAAAAAAAAAAAAAAAAAAAAAAAAAAAAAAATCTCAGTGATTGTGTTGCCTCTGGCTCGCGGTGAAAACACACCATTGTCCGACTTGTTCAATCCTGAGGTCGTGGCATTCGTACCGACAGTCACGATAACAGCTGATGCGGCTCCAGTGTGTTTTCCATATGAAAAATCCATATTTTTGGGGGGGTTAATGCACGCGGGGCTGGATTTTCTCTCTACTCTTTGCTGCTTTGCATAGACCAGCTCTGCAGAGCCGCTGACCCACACCCGGCCAAGCCCCTGAGCACACGAGTTATTTTAAACACACGGCGCTGCCCGTCTCTGTTCAGCAAAGCACTTCAGCTTGATTTTTAGCTTAAATTCACAGGGCTGTATCTTAAGTTGATGGGACGTTCAATCAATGAGACTTTTTATCCTTCGTAAGGACTGCAGAGCCAGAATTTAATAAGGAAAGTCATGGGGGTTTCTCCTAAAGACTACATTTATAAAAATGAATATTACAGCATTGTTTTCAAGCTTATGAACTGTGTCATATTGTTATTGCCTCCAGTCATTTTTTTCAGAAAACAAATAAACAGCAAGTATTTGTCAGTCTCAGCAATAAACTATAGTGGCAGCAAACTTAATCTGGTGTTAATTAGGCTTGTGGAAAACTAAATCAAGCATCAGAAACCACAGATTATTTTAGGCTTCCTCTAGCATAAACACAAAGGCTTGAGGATCCATAACGTATTATTTTTGTTGACAGTTTTCCACTTTTCCCTCAATTTATACCGTGTATCTGATAGGCTGCGCCTTGATTGCTTTTAGCTCTGTCTTCTTTTGGCCTCACTGTGGCAGTTTGTTAATCCTTCCTATTTTTGTGTATTTAAGCAGGATTACAAACTTCAAATACACTGTAAAAGGAACCTATATACAATCTTTCAGAATCACTTAAGTGGGCCAATGGCAGAAGTACCGGCCTTGCAAGGAAATACAGAGCGTTTGGGAAATCATCCCCAGTGTTTATTTATAAGCCATTTTTAATTACTCGGCGGGAATGAATGAAAGAGCTAGAAAATGGGAAACGACAGAGGGTTTTGCATTAAGTTACAGCTCACGGAGAACAAGGCAGCGATCACCGTGCTTTCAAGTCCGGATAATTTTGGTGTGTAATTATGCCCCGCTGGTTTATTGACAACCTAATAAAACTAAACCACAAAGTCTTTTGCAGAGAGCATGGGCAGCTCTTGAAAGGCTCCACGGAGAAGTAGCAGATGTTTCCATCCGGCAAAGACGACCGGTACGTTGCGGAGCAGAAAATTTGATGAAGGATGAATTTAGGGATTGAAAGGGTGAGAGAGACAGGTCGGAGCTTGGAAGCTCAGCCACAGACCTGGGAGGAGGTTGCTCGCGTTGGCCCTCAGCATCCCCCTGAAGATGCCACCGAGCTGGTCCAGCACCTGCGCCCAGCCCTGGGGTGAGGATGATGACAGGAGATGAAGGAGTCACCCGCAGGATCAAGGGTTTGCAAAGGGTTGAAATTTCTGGCCTGGCAATCACGTTCCTTCAGCCTCTAGGGCACACGAAGATGCTACGTGGCGTAGTGACACGAACATCTATTCCACATCCACCTGGTTTTCTTTGCAGTTCAGTCTGTAAGAAACGTGAGTGAAGCGCGAGAAGCGGTAACAAGCGTTGGGTCGATTTTCCCCCTGAAGCAACCTCGGCCGTGCGAGGCTGCCGCTCCCTCGCTTGCTTGAAGCGACTCGAGATATTAAAGCCACGGGCTGAGCGAGGAGGAGAGCTTTGCATGGGCGTCTATTTCCCCTCTCAGTGCCCAAAATGTATCTACAACACCTATACATATCCTATATATTAACCCTTGCCAGACACTACCAGTACCACCAGTATGGGCCTCACTTTTCCCCAGTTTTTATTCTTCCTTGAGTTTCTATTCCCATAAAAGTTAATATCAGCTTGCCTGAGAAAGAACGGAGTATTCATTTAGTGGGACAAGATGATTTCCAAGCCAATTCGCATTAATTTGGAAAGTAAGCTTTTGAAATTTTTTTATTATTATTATTTTATTTTGTCCCAGTTTCTTTCCAGGAAAAACTGAGGTCATAGGAAAGCGAAACCGTGCCTTGCCTGGTTTTGATCACTTGGCGTACTTAGAACCAATCTCCTCAAAGTAAATGTTTCCTATGAAGATCATTAAGGGTGCGACCAACATGTAAGGAACAGCAACAGGGAAGAGCTGCCTTAAACCCATCACCCCATCATGCTGCACTCATTATTCACTTAACGTAGCTGGAAGGGGACAAAATAAAAAGGCGGGGAGCAGAATGCTCTCTCGGCTCGCTAAATGCTTCTGAATCAGTGAAATCACCCCCCAAAATGGTGATAGACCTCCCCAGGTCTAGCAAAGGCAGCTCTTAAAGAGAGCAATGTCCCACCCAGGTGGGTGTCCTGGTTCGAGGTTGTTCCACCAGGACAAAAGGTCTCTGGGGCTGCTGGCCCAGGTGGCAATCACCACAGGGGAGGGGAGGATGGGCCAGGTGAGCCAAACGGATCAATCATAGCGTTCCCTCCCATGGGGCTCGGTATAAAAGGGTCCGAAAGAGGAGCCCTGGGGTATTTTGTGATGCTGAGCTGGGAGGATTGGTGTGGGTTGTTCCTCACTTCTCTCTGCTCTGCTGGTGTTCCTGGTTCCTGTTTTTGCACTACAAAGGAGCATCATTCTCTGCGACAGGTTGTCTTCCGCTGCCTCTTGGGGTGGGAATGGCACAGCTCCTTTCCTCTTTGGTTTTTGGGTTGGTTTTTTTTTGTTGTTGTGGGGGGGGGGGTGGTTTTTTTTTTTGGACTATCATTGGGGCTCTGGGCTGCCAAGTCCCATCTGGAACTTTTCTGTTCAGGACCTTGTCACCCAGAAGGTGGGGGTTCCATATTAACATATTCTCTTCTATCTTTGGATATATTTGTATACTTGTATGATATCTGTGCATAGTTTAACATTCTCATTGTTTTTCTTAGTAGTATTTTTTCTTTTTTTGTTGAAGTGGTTTGAGACTTTTCCAACCTCCCAGTGTCTCTCCTTGGTTCCCCTGCTCTCCTCCCCTGGGAGGGTGCTGGGGGATCACAGAGAGCGTCTCTGGGAGTTCAGTGGCCAGCCCGGCCCAGCTTTCAACTTCAACAGATTTATTAGTGCCCAACGTGGGGCACAGACCAACTTCATATTTCATAGTTCCATAAACTCTAATTTAATATTTCCATATGTAATTTCTGGGTTGGAAAAAAGCCTCAACAGCTATTAATATGGCTCTAAATGAAATATTTATGCTAACATAGAGACTGTGGGTTATGGCCAGTTGCCATGCTGCTCCCTAATCCGCCATGTACATTATCATTTTATCTGGACCTTCTTAGTGTGGTTTTATGGTTTTTTGGTAGGGCCGTTGGGCAAAGGGCATTGATTTTCCTGTCCTGTAGAACACTATTCATCTGTTCTCGAGGAAGCTGGATGGTGGCTTTACCTGGGCACCTCAGGCACCATTTGTGGAGTCTTATTGCTAATTATACTTTTTTTTTAATGGGAAAATGAGGCTTTACTTCTTTCCACCCGACTCCATCAGAGTTTGGGAGTTCTGCAAACTGTCTTCCCTGTTTCTATTTAACTTTATTATTGGTTATCACTAATAAGCTGCAGGCGTGGTTTATTATTAGTGTGTGTAGGTCCAGCATAACGAGCTGGGCTGGGGAGCACCCATGGGTGCTGGTGCCTCCTGCCCAGGGCGTGCTCTGGGAAGCTTGCCAGCCCTTGCATGCTAAAAACCAGGCCAAAAAAGAACTTTTTTTTTTAAAAAAAAAAAGACGTATTTCTGCTTGGTGCTGGAGGAAGGAAGATAAGGCTGGGTCCTCCTTCCTCTGGCTGCCTGACGGAAAGCCAGGGCTTTATCTGGGGAAGGCAGAGCTGCCCAGCTCCTGGGCACAGCAGTTTTTTTAAGAATAACGCAGCATTTTTAAGAAATAATGTAGCAGTTGAAGAGCAGAGCGAGGGGCCGAATGGCCCTGGATGTGAGGAAGGTGATGCTTGCCCTGGCTGGGCTGCAGCAAATTACATCTTCCCCCTTGTCAGCTGGCTTTTGAATAAGAATTTCTACAAACTGATCAAAAAATCACTTGTAATGATAAGAACAGTTTTGCTCTCCTTTGCACCATTGATGCAATCCTACATGAAGGCCTTAATGAGGCGAGACAAGAGATGCCAGTCAAAACAGAATGCTAAATCCCACTTTTTTTTTTTTTTTGCAAGAGATTTTTCATGCAAATGTGCTCAGGCACGATCATATTAGACACAGCTACTCCAAAGGTCGGGGTACGGGGGATATTTCGTAACTCACAGCTCTTGGCTTTCAAAGGAATTAAATCCAACTTATCCTGTGCAATGAGTGAGCAGTTCCTGTCGCTGGTGGGAATTGATTAGGAAATGCACGTGTGCCTGATGCAAATGTAAACACCTCTAATGTTGCTCAAAACAGCAAAAAAACCCACAAACTTCCTTTGCCCAGCAGGGCCTGCCCTTTGGTTCCTGCTCGGGTTAGGGTCGGTGTGCCCGTCTGCGGCGTTACAGCCTCACGAGTTTATTACAACAGACCTGGTGGAAATTAAGGGAGGGCAAAGAATAATTTCACAACGAGCGAATTTGCTTCACTTTGCCACAAGATGGAGCCTTGAGTTTAAGCCTTCTGTTCGAGGCTCAGAGGAGAAAATCAAGCAGCATTTGGAGATACATCTTTAATTTTTTCGGATGATTATCTGGGTTTGTTTTTTTTTTTAGTGAGTCATACGTTTCATCATCCCTCGTTAGTCAGATATGAGGAAACTGTGAAGGCTCTGCCAAAATAGGTGCCGCTCTGGCATAACTCAGGAGAGGAGGATGTTGAATAATGCGGCTTTTCTTCTGCAGTAAGAAATCATACTCCAATACTATGCAATATTCTGGGAGGAGGCGAGGTGGTAAAAGAAAGAGCGCTTTGTGGAAAGGCTGAGGCATGAATGGGGTTAAAAGGAAGATTTTTTTTGGAGGCAGTAGGCTTGGTTTGCTTGTTTGGTTGGGTTTTTTTCTCATTTGCCTTCTGGTTCAGTTTGACTTCTGTAAAATCCCTTTTTTCTGTTGCCCTTCAGAAATATCAATGTAAATGTTTTACTGAGTTCCAGGATTTGTCAGCAGCAGAATTTAAGTGATGCAGCCACCCCAGCAGCATCTTCCTCCCTGACCTTTGTCACCGGGCACTTCCCCAAAATATAAAGCTTGTGTGTACAGATTTCATTTCTCTCGTGATTTCACTTCCCTTCAGCCTTTTTTTGTGCTCGTTTTCTTTTTTTTTTTTTTTCCTAATTGAAGTTGTTGCAGAGGGGAAAAAAAAAATGGGAAAAGCGAGGTTTGGATTTTTCTCTGTCACTCGAGCTCTAGAAAAGCCTCTGAAAGTGGGATTTTACAGGAGGGGAAGAAAAAAAGACCCCAAACAAAACCACAAAACTTCTCTATTTGGGCAACACTCTTGAGACCAGTACTTGAGTGGCTCTGGCGGTCCCCACCCCTGCAAGAATCTTGAGCCAGCAAGAGGAAGAGTTGGAGGAGAAAGCCAAATTTTGAATCCAACTCAGAGCTCAGCAGGAGGTAGGGGACGGACGATAAGGCTCGCTGAGCTCTCTTTACGTTTAAGAGCAACAAGGAAATGTTTAAATTCAGTGAGGGGATGGCAGAGTGGCAAATGTTGAGTAGATAATAAGTTGATGAATACCGGCATCCTCATCTCTCTGCCCTCACGTGTGCACGGATTCCAAAAGAATGGTCCAGCTCATGGACCAGTGATCTCCCTACTGAATTTCACCCTCAGCATCCTATTATCTCTAGAGCAGAGCAGCAAAGACTTGAACCTCAGGTATTTTCTACGGTCTGAGCGGAGAGAATGAGGTGGTGGCTCAGCACATCCGTTGCCATCATCAACCCGATACAGGATTTCGCTATTCCAAACCTGTCAGTGCTCTGCAGCCCAGCCTGCCGACGTCCCTGTAGCAGAGCTGTTGGGTGACCACTGCCTGTTGCCCTGCTGAGGACTGAGCAAAACTCCCTGGCCAGTATTTTGTGTTGAATATGCCCCGTCATTAGCCAACAGGTGCAAGGTCAGGAGCCCGGTTCTGCTGTGAGAGGCTGGGAAATGAACCTGCAGGTCCAGGTGTTGGATCTCTCCTGGAGCTCAACCCTTGGAGGGGTCTTTTTTTAGATGAAAAGGCAATGCCCTTTCATGTGGTTTCTTTTTAAGAAAAAAGTAGTTGTAAATACTGACTCTGCACCCGCACGCAAATCTTCACTTTCGGGCATTGTCAAGAACTTCTTTATCTGTTTTCTAATTGCAGCTCTCGGCGCTTCCTTGATCAAACAGGGTCTCAAGGAGACAACCCTGTCCTCGACTCCAGTAAACTGAGGACACTTCCTCAGCACAGACAGGGCTCCAAAATTGCCCTCGGCTCAGGGCTGCCAGATGGCTGCGGTGACTCGCACAGAGGGTCACAAGGGATATCTGAAGGGTAGGATATTTTTTAAGAGCACTGGATTTTACGCTATGGCAACACTTCCTTCCGTCTTCTCCCTCTTGTGCCTCTTGTTCTTGCCTCTCCAGCCCTTCCCCACGCCCAGCGCTCCCCCAGCCCCTCCTGTCTTGCTCTTCAGACTGATTAAAAGATGGGAGAGCAACTTCATTAAGAAAACAGCAATAATCTTTAGTGGGAAGACCATTTCCAATGTCTGCATGATGGAAACCAGGATTGAGGCTGCACCTAATCCTCTTAGCACAGTAATTGCACAGAAACCGGCCTCAGCTAATATTAATTTTCAATAAGTCTTGAAATGAACCAGACACAGCTCTGCTAATTAAAGTGAAAAAGAAGCTCATCGGAGGAATTGAAGCAATGCTCTCAGCCAGCAATTCCAAAGCTGTATCTGTTTGTTACAGTTTGTGTATTTATTATTCCCAGGAGGTCATACAAGATATAAGTGAAAGAATTTCTACACTGTCATGTATTTCAGTGGCATTTTTTTCTGATTGGAAAACACCATCCAACTCTGCCAGGCAAAAGCAGCTCAATTTCAGGAGAAAGGTGATGCACACTTGTCACAGGGTTAACTTTGGGTTCTAGATGCCATCTTCTCCAGGCCCCCAGCGTGTGACACGGTATAAGGGGGACACAGGAGGGGAAATCATGTCCTTCACTAATGGGAATATTCACCGGGGAAGAAGTAGAAGAAAATAACGCAGAAACAAGGTCATAGTTCTCCTGAAAACCCCGAAGGGGAACTCAAGTGGTGCTGAGAGTGAACTAATTTTCCTGCTGAGCGTGACAAGCACGCGGATGCCGCTTCATGAAGCAGCAAGAGCAGCAGTGGAAGCAGCTCTGATTTCCTTGGAGAACATTAGAAATCCCGAGAGTCTGTGAAGAACCTTTGGGCAAACGGTCCCGGGTGAATTCCTGACACGCGAGTTTCGAGATGATCCTTGCATGGATCTGGGCTGTAATTTCCTTCCTAGTTTATCCGAGCATCGCCGAAAGATGAAACATTCACCACAACTGTCGAGAACTGTATTTGTGTGTGATGCAGCCCTTGGGGAAATGGAAGTGAACACACTGTGAAACGGGCACGGTCTTTCCTTTTGGGTGGCTAGGTTGCCACTTGGAAGAAATGGGTCTGAGGACTAAAACGATTGACACCTAGAAAATTCCTCAAAATTTTCTAAATTGCAGAAGAGCCGAGATTTGTTTACTTGGACAAAAGGGTCAGGTTCCTGGAAATCTTCACTCTACGCACTCAGCTGCGTAGCAGAGGAACAGCTGGGAGCTGGAACTAGGGCAGTGGGAGCACGACTTCTTCCAACGCATGTCTTTAACATTAACCTGGTGAGATTTTGATATATCCCGAATGGCTTTCCTTAAAAAGACTTTCTTTCTGAATTGGAGGACTTCATACAAAAGCGCAATAGAAGAAGTCTTCTGGTTTTTTAGGGCTTTCTTAATTCCGCTCCTTCAAAACACAGATGCTGTTTGCTTTCTGCTGGAGAGCCAACACATTTAAAAACAGCACCACGTAGGGTCCCATCAAAGCCTTCTAATATCACCAGGTGTCTCTTTGGTGTGAAGAGATTTCTTGGAATAGGAAAACAAAGTACTGCAAGTTTTTATACCATGACATGGGGTCTAGCAAATGAACATAAAGAGCTTTCTGCAGTAAAATCTGTAGTCCATTAAAATGGTGTAGACAGTCGATTTGCTCTCCCTCAAAACCAAAAGCCATCTTCTCAAAAGTAGATCTTAAAAAAAAAGATAAAAATTGTAAGGGTTTATCTTGTATTTCATGTACAGATTAAGGTTATTTTGTGCAAGTATGTGTTTGTGTCGGTATGAGAGCACGTGTGTCTGATCGTGTTTCTGTGCTGCGAGGAGGAAACGTGTGTGTGTGTGATCACAGGCGTCTTCCTCCCCACACTGCAAAGAGGAAACACAAGCTGGCTCGACCGCCTGCGTCTGATGGAACCGCTTTTCATCTTCACCCGGGAGCAGGAACCGCAACGGCGCTGAGGCTTTGCCGCTTCAGAGCCGTCAGTCCCTTTGCTCGCAGATAAATGCCATCACAGGGTACCGCTGTCGCCTCTTCTGCTCGGTAACAGAAAATCTGCACCCCCTGGCACAACTTCTCTGACAATCTGCAGGAGAAGAAAAAAAAAAAATACCAAAACAAATCTCTTTAACTGACATTTGTACTCCCAGCTGCTGTTAGGACAGGTGTTCTGCGGTATTTCTATTTTTGACAGTGTAGGCTTCACACAGATGAAAAGGGACACCTGCATTCCAAAAAAAAAAAAATGCCCGTTGGAGTAGGTGAGGTGAGGGCAGGTTCGTTTTCCACCAGTGCTGCTTTTTGGCAAGTTTAAACCATTTCACTAGGTAAAAGAAAATGACAGGGTAGTGCAGCTGGCTGCAAAAATTGGTAAAATATTCTTACTCAAAGACAAGTGTGAGGTTGATTCTTATTAGCATTAATGGACTGAAGTTCTGTAGGTAAGGTGATAAAATATTTTGTTCCTCAGAGTCCAAACTCAGTCATATTACTATATCTAAAGTAAAAGCTTGCTCTTATTTAGATAGAAAAGTGACAAAGCAGGGTGTTATTTGCAGGAAGTGTCTCTATAATGGTATTACAGGTTTTTTTACTAACTTTATGCTATTGGTTCCAATTCTGACACGTCTGCATGATTGATAAAACTCTGCCACAGCTCTTGAGAGGTTTACCTGTGATTTTTCATCCCAGGTCCAAACCCATCACCAATCTGTGCAGGGCTCAGACCAGGTGCCTAACAGCATCATCTTGTAAATACCAAAACCCTCCAGCTGGAATGTTGTCTAGCCATAAATTCTTTTTTAATGTCATATTAACACACGTGACATTAATATGAGTGGTGTGCAGGCAACACACATGGACGTAACCAGCCAGGACGAACCAGAGCTCTTGTTTTCTTGGCTTTTTCCAGAACCGTGTCTTCACTGGGAGCCTTAATCGATGTCAAACTGATGCTGTGCTGACACAGCGAGCGTTTTGCGTGGTTGAGCACTATCGTCTCTACAGGGAGTGTTTTTATGAGGCTGGAAAAGGGCTGCCCCTGCGTGCACTGCCGTGCCAGCAAAGCAAACCCACACGTAACAAGTCCAACGAGCTGCACCAGTCAAGGCAGAGTCGGGGATCTCTGCCAACGCAGCTCTCTCGAGCTGGGAACATCTACCCGCAGCGTGCCTACAGCTCGGGCTTGACTCTGTCAGTGGGCGAGTACTTGTCGAGTTCAGCGCGGTTTGGGACAGAGTAGCCGAACGAGATGTACTTGTGTCCAGGCTCACTGTTAAACTAAGTCCAAACCATGACTACAGGATCAGCACTGGGTTGTTTTGCTGCCATCGATAAGCAGGGCTGGTCATTGCAGCAGCATAGGTGTGCGCTCTGACACCGCCACGTTCCAGCGGGCTGGCTGAGATGCTGCCCTTTGAGAGAAAGTAGAGATTAGAATGCAGAAAAAGCTGAAGATGAAGGGGTGGGGTTAACCCCAGCACTTTCTCATTTAGCATGGCCTAATAAATAACAGCCCCTGATCAGCCCAGCTGATCTTGCCCAGCTCGAGGGTCCTCGTCCACGGCAGCCCCAGGCAGGGGGACTCGCCACCAAGCAGCGAGAGCTACTGCTTAGCCAGACCACCTTGCCGGAGAGAGGATTACTGGGCATGCCAGCCATGAGGGTGGGTTTGGGGAGAAGTGAGCCTGGAGGAAAAAAGCAGGAACATGAGATGACACCCCTCAATGCTAAGGTAAATGTTATTCTGTGTCCAACACTGTGTATTTGGTCAGTCCAGTAAAAGGCAGCTTGAGCGTTGAGCATTTATCAGTTTTCCCCTAGCAGCAGTGTTTGGCAATGCTTTTTTAGATCTGCGTTCCTAATGTGTCTCTGGTGTAATCCTGCTTGCCTCGCCGCAGAGGCCAATTCGGCCCTTTAATGGTTCGGGGTTGCTGGTCGCTCTGGGCGTGCCGCTTGCTCAGCGGGTTTTCCGGAGGACTGGAATTTCTCGTGGAATTCTGTTCTGTGAGGCAACGGCTGCGTGGGCAGCGAGCCCTCTTCAGCATTGGGCTGAGAGGACGTGCTCTTGCCTTTGTCGCTGCATCGGTAATCACCCCTTTGTCTCCTTCAGGCTCGCTCCTCTGCTCACCACTTCCAGTTGGTCACTCCAGAGAAAACGCACTCGTGGCTTTCCCCTGAACGTAAATCGGGTGTTTTCCATTTAGCTAAGATCACTGTTGTATCGAGGCAATCAGTAGAAGCGAGTAATGTGTGCTTTCTTTGCCACAGGTATTGATCTGATAGTGCTGCCATGACAAAAACACGCCAGGCAGCGAGGGAAGGCAGTGGAGCAAACGTGGCGTTTGCTGTCCAGAACCAGAGATCCTCAGTCAAGGGCCCAAACGCATCCCAACCCCGCAGGAAAAGCTTTTGTACTGACAGCTCTCAGCATGATAGTTTCGAGTCTGAAATACAGACAGATTCCTTGCAAGCGCGGTGGAGGTAGGAATACAAAAGAGGCCCGTGGGTCACCGGTTAGAGAAGGATTAGAGATGGTGAATATCAGAGCTAGAGAGGGAAGGAAAATGGGCTGCAGAGGAAACAAAGAAGAAATTCTTAGCGAGAGAGCTGGAAAAGCACTGGAGGCAAAAAGCGGAACTTCAGACAGCCAGACAAACATAAACCACCCAGCTTGCAGAAGGTCTCCCCTCGTAAAGGAGAAAGTTTGTAGTTTCTCTTTCATTTTTAACAGTACTATGTGACGTACTTATTACTCACCTTTTCTTGTCCTTTTCTCAGTAGTTATGCTACCCATAATATTTTGATTTCTAGATACTGCATCTATTTAAAACTATTATTAATTACATGCACTAATTGCTGATTCTTTACGTCTGCTGCTTTCACTCTGGTCTGGGGCTCAGCTGTGCCAGAGCACGAAGCTCAAGCTGAGAGAATAAGTAATTCGGTACCACACGGATTCAGGTCTAACAAAAAACTTAAACACCTGCTCAACATTAATTTCTGAGTGACCATTGAGGTGTAAAGTGTGTGCTCGCACGTCTTGCCACACTGCAGAGATTTATTTGAACTAGAACAACCTGCCCGACTGAAGATCACACACACAATAACTTCTACTTCAAAGTCTTTACAAACCAGGACAACCACAATATCTTAGTGTTCCCACAAAGGTAAGCAAGTATTCTCCTGGCATATGCAAGAGGAGAGAATAGAATCAATGTGAATATTTTTTAACCCCATATTTTTATATTTTAAACCCATATATTTTTTAAGAAGTTCATTAGAAGAAGAATGAAATTCCTACACGCTAGAAATTAGTTTTAGTGTTAGATTTGCTCAGAAAGCTGTTCCAGGCGGCATTATCTGCTGAACCAATCACTGGTTCAATAAGAGATACTACCTCACCTTACAAACCTTGTTCTTTAATGTTCTTAGGACTGTCTGGGCTACTTAACATCATCCCCGCCACTAAAAAGGGAGGTGTCTGTGTTTCATGTCACTTATAGGAAATACAGTTTTCACACCTCTTTGGGAGTAAGCTCAAAGGTAACAGATTCATAGTCATGAGGGCACACCAGCTCACCCCTCTTTTTGGCCAAATCTCTCCAGCTCCTAAAACAATCTAGTCCATACATTTGTTAAATTTTTAAGCAGTGTTGCTTTAATGTTGCAAATACCAGAAGGATTAAAAGGATAATTAAGGATAAGGGGATAATCTCTTGCCTTTCAAGGTGATAAAGATGATCTCGGAATAAATACAGTAAATTAAACCCGGGGTATCTTAGTGGACAGGAAAATCAGAAATACTACAGAATTTAAAAGAATAAGTGGTGTTACTTGCTCAGATATCTTGGGATTCCCAGGCCTGAACTGCAGCCAACATATGGCAAAAGTGTGAAAAAGAAACCTGGGCTGATGCAAAAGCGTTTTAGAGGTGAAGTGGTGGAGTCACCCGTGGGGATCTTTAATATCTATCCAGTCAAAAAGCCTGATGATTTCAGGTTGGTAAAAAAAAAATAAAAATCTGAATTTTCTCGTGTCTGTGCATCTCAGGACAGGATTTGTCTTCCCAAACCTGGCACTTCAGATTGCAACCACTCTACCAAACATGGTGAGACTATTGTAGGAGGGGCTTTATTTGGAAGAAGTAGTTACCATCTGAATTGCTGGTTATTATCAGGTGTGTAAGGATGGGAAAAAATGTTTGATGGCACTGGAATTGCTTTCTCCTGAGCACTGCATGTTTTAAAGAAGATCTGAACATGTTATGATAAATGATTGTCACAGCTGCCATAAATAGAAACGCATGCACACGCAAAAAATCATGGCAAATATTACAAGAGTTCCAGTTCTGCAAATTTAGAGGATGCAAACAAACGCCAAAACCTCTTATGTTTTGTGTATCTTTGAGGGCAGAATTTCAAGGTGTGTCCATCCCTTACAACAGAACACAGATGTTGAGCAAGCTGGGATGTACAGCCACAGGTCTTGGTAAATCGTGAGGGGCTCTTTCAGTTTTATTTCTGTAAAGTAAAGGTTTGTTTACTTTAAGTAAGGGTCTTGGGTATTTGGAAGATAAAGTCAATTCGTTTAAGCACAAAATAATAACACTAGATTAAGATACTGAAAATTATTCATGTGATTTATGAGCTGTCAGGTTGTAGAGTGCAGATATTGCATCGGCCCTACAGGAAACTTAAGTAACTTGTTTTTCAACCTGTATTTCACGGGCTTTGATGAGAGTATGGCTTAACTTACTCCTGTCATGCCAAAGCTAGGTAGTATGAAAATGAGTTTTTCGCTGGCTTCTTGGTAAAATGAGTGTTTTCTGGTTACCAGACAAAGCCAGGTTACATAGACATAAAAGGCTTTGTTCCTTTCTGACTGAAGTCAAAGTCAGAACTCTTATTAACATGAAAGGGAGCAATATCAAACCTATGATCTTGAAAGGAAGTAACAGTGTTGTTGCATCCGTAGGAAAACAGGAATATGCTTTGAATGCTGGCGTACACGCTGCATTTTGTTTACACTTAGAAGAATTAGTTATTGCAATATTTGCATAGCGTCCAGGTCTGTTTAATTACAGCTGTCTGCGAGGGGGAGTTCAATGGCGCAGGCACCAGATTCAAACCAGATTTCTTTTCTAGAGCCATAAAGTCAAATCGCAGTGAGACGGACAGTGAGAGGATCGCTTCAGACAGTCTAATACATGCAGCCTTTTCTTCTTCTCCCCCTTTGGCGACACTAAACGACTGGCGATGCCTCGTCTGTCTCCTTGGCTGTTGCAGATCCTTTAGGCTTTATTTCACAAGAGGAAGGAGGCAGCTCGACTAAAAATATCCCCATCCCCGCGCTGTACCGGAGGTGGCCTGGAGACGCCTCCTTTTCACCAGAGACGCCCTCCCAGCGCAAAATATGGAGTATTGGATGTAGGGTTGTCTGCACGACGTGCTGGAGCGGGTCCAGAAAAGGTGGTGAAGGGTCTGGAGAACAAACCTCGTGAGGAGCCGCTGAGGGAACCGGGGTGGTTCAGCCCCAAGGAGGCTGAGGGGAGGCCTCCTCGCCCTCTACGACAAACTGAAAAGAGGTTGTAGAAGGGAGGGGATCGGTCTTTTCAACCAAGTAACAAGCGACAGGACAAGAAACGGCCTCAAGTTACACCAGGGGAGGTTCAGGTCAGACGTAACTTCTGCACTGAAAGGGTTGTCAAAGACGGGAGCGAGGGAATGGCGGAATCGCCACCCTCGGATGTGTTTAAAACCCGCCTCAGGAAGGTGGTTTACAAGCGGGCCTGGCAGAGGTAGATAATGGCTGGCCCCGACGCCCCTCAGGGCCTTTTCCAACCGAAACGACCCCCCAGTTCCCTGAAGGGAAAAGAACCCCCGGCAACAGGCTCCCGCCCTCGCCCGCCCCGCCCGCCATTGTGAGGTGCCCGCCCGGCAGGGGGCGCCCCCTCCCCGGCCCGCGAGCGGGGAGGGGCGGGGCTGGGGGCGGGGCCACCTGGGCGAGCCCCGCCCCCTCCGCCCAGAGGCTCTTCAGCGGGGAGGCGGCGGCGGCGGGGAGCGAGCGGCGGCGCCATGGTGAAGATCGCCTTCAACTCCCCCTTCGCCCAGAAGGATGAGCCCAAGAAGGAGGCGGCCGAGGCGCTGGTGGCCGATAAGGTGCGGGGAGCGAGCGGGAGGGGTCTTTCCGTGTGGCGAGAGCGAGGGGACGGTGGCGGGAGGCGGGGAAGGTGGGGGGGGGGGGGGGGGTGCAGGAGGAGGTGGAAGCCGCCGCCATCTTCTCGCTACGGCTGCGCGCAGGGGGAAAAGCAGCCGGGCAGCCCGCGGAGCCTGCCCCAGCGCTCCCCTTCGCCCCTCCGGCAGCTTTTTAGCGCGGGGGAGGCCGCTCGGAGCTCTGCCCCGGGGGCTGGGGGGGTTTGTGTGTTGAGGGGGGGGGTGTTCGAGGGGGTCGCCCCCCTGAGGGGCCGTTGAGGGCCCTGGCGGGGAGGTCGGCTCTTCCCTCCGCGCAGCCAGTTCCCTCCGCGCAGCCGCTTCCCTCCTGGCAGCCGCTTCCCTCCCCGCAGCCGCTTTTCCCAGCCCGGGGGGGGTTCCCTTGGCAGGGCTGGCGTGACAGAAAGCCGGGGCCGGCTCCGGGCCCGCAGCGGAGGAGGAGGGGGGGCTGGGCCCGGCGGTTTTATCTCTGGGCCCGCGTCGGGGCCGCCTTTCCTGACGGGTTGTTTTGGGTTTGTTTTTTTTTTAAAAAAACAAAACCAACAGACCTTCGTAGCTCGCAGTCCCCCACCCGGCTGCGTCGTGGCTCAGAAAAAAAAAAAAGAATAAAATAAAAAATCAGGTTTGCGGCGGCGTTTTCCAGAACGAAAAGTGGGTTTAGGGCCCGTCCCCTGAAAGGCCCGAGGTGGGAGCGCGGCGGTGTCTGAAGCTTAAATTAAGAAACCTGCCGTGAAGGGTTTTAAATAGAAGCCCTCTGCGGTCGGCTTTTTCCTTCCTAAAGGAGTTGCCGTTCTGTCGCCGGCGCGGATTGAACTTTGGCAGAGGCTTTGTGTCGAGAGGGGACTTGCCTTTCGGCTGCTGGGCGGGTTTAGTCGGGTGAGGGTGATCAGCGTGTGGGCACATAAATCGGGGGCTCTTGAGGAGGAGTATGGGACCGGCCGAGTTCATTTGGCATCAGGGAGTTGGGGCTGTTCTAAAAAGAAACAAAAAACCACACTAGACCCAAACACCTGTGTATTTACTTTCTTTTGTTTCCCTTGTTATGCGAATTTTTACTGGCCCTGTAAAGTGCAAATTCTGAGCATAATAGTTCTGATATACACTTACACTGGTCTTGATAGCTGCTCTTCTGAGTGTAGAAGCTGCTCACGCTGTTTGGTTATACTTGCACGTGTGTACATGCGCGTGTTTTATTTTTTTAACAACTCTTCCCTCTGACTTCAGGACTTAGAGCTGTGTGCGAATGTGAAGTTCAGAGTTTTACTCCAAGACAAACTTGTTGTAGTGCCTGTTCCTGTCTCCTTTTGCTGGAATATTTGTGCAGAGCAAACAAGTTAATGGCTAACGTTGGCTGAAACGGCACAGTAAAAATCCCCTGGAATCTCTGCTCAAAGCACTTGAGCGTGTGGAATACTCTGCCTGCAGGTTCTGTGGAGCTGTGTCAACAGCATCTCCTGAGCTCGGTCTTGATGTTAACACAAGTGATATGCCCTCTCCTCTCTTCTAGCTTGCTTTACATGTTAGCACACAGCTTAGAACTGCATTTTTCTTTCCAGGTTTTTAGGACTGTTATTTTTGAGCAGAGGCTTTGTACCCTTGGTACATTGTGTTCTCTTATCAGCTGCATCAACTCTTTCTTCTCAGATTCAGGCTGCCTGTGTTGTTTCTTAATATGATAAATACCTTTGCTTTGTTTGAGATAGGTGTAGTGCAGGCGGAGCTAATTGCATGTCGACATCATCCACGCCTCTAGTGCCAGAACTGGCTGCAGACTGTTGTGTTCCAGTAAGGACAGGCTGCATGAGTAAGATACTGAAAGGTGTAGATGGAGGCAGAATATGAAGAGAAGTAGTCTTGATCTTAAAAGAGTTTAACTCTGAAAGATGATTTTCACATAACGGCATATAAATGTGGTGTAATTCTGACTTGAAACTAGTTGATTTGTTTTCTTTTGTCGTTTTTCTGACAAATGCTGAACTAGCCAATTGTAACACCCTCTGTCTTGCTGAACCAACATTTTTCTGTTTGGAGAATGCAAGAGCGGGATGTAGGAGTGTTGGCTTTTGCGAAACAACTTGTGTTTTGTTTCGGTACTTGCATAGCTGATGTGTTTGACTTTTACACTGCTGTATCCTGCTGAGCCTGGAAATATGCGTGGCCTTTTTCTAATAACACAGTGGCTTGTCATGATCACAAGTCGTTTAAATATATTTGTGTTCTACCAGGGTGCAAATAGTGGTACCCAAATAAAGGCCACAGAAGCTGCAGTGCAAAGTCTAGCTACTGACTCTGTGAACACCACGAAGGAAAAGATTTTTTTTTTTTGCTCTGAAATCCAATTTTTTTTTTTCTGGCCAGTATGGAGAAGAGGTCGTGCAACTGAGCTGTTAAATCCTAGTTACGAATCATTAAAGGGATGTACTGAACCAAATATATCAATTATCAAAACATTTGGGTTTGTTTTGTTTTGTGTTTTGTTTGTGGTTTCTTTTTGGCAATACTTAAAACCAGTGTGTGCTTGCCCAAAGGGTACGTCTTTTCTGATCTTTTAATATTTGACAGTACTTTGGCTGTTCTTCTCTCGGCTGGGCTTGTGTGAGCGTTTCCCCTGGAAATCGAGGCACTGAAAGCTCTCAAGTGTTAAACTTGCCATTCAGACACCACCACTAACTTTGCAATCGGCATTATGCAACTCGGCCCAGTGTTACGGTCATAGTAGTTTCCTTTAGATGCAATCGTGTTCTGTTTGAGAAAACACCGTGGGAGGGGAAAAACCGAAATCACTGAACTGAAGAGATAAGTTTCAGACTGTTTCGCTGTGATTTGGGTGGAAGAAAGAGTATTTTGAGGCTGCGAGGTAGGGTGTGACACGAGAACTTATTTTGATTTGACTTAATTTGAAGCTGTGTTTAAGCCAGCGAGTGGTTCTCTTTTGTAGTGGACTTTACTTGTGCCTGTTGCAACTTCTAAAACCGGAATGTTTGACTCCTGTCAGAGGTCTGTTCCCCAGCTAACAAAGTTGCATCTTGACTTTTTCTGTTAGCCCAGCTTTGTAAGGAAAAAGAATGTTATCTTAATGTGTGTGGTAGCAAGAGGAGGATAGGAAATGAGCTTTTGGGAAGAGGCCTGAGAACACGGTGTACCTGAAAATGACCTTGCTCTGCAAGTCTTGCCTTCCCTCTACTATATTGCAGCAGTGTATCTTCTGTTACAGTTACTTAAATTTCTCACACCTCAAACTGTTTCTGGATAAAGCTTTATCTAGAAAGCATCCTCTAACTAAGAAAAGAGCCTCTTTCAGTGCAGTTTGAAATCTGATCTTAGTACGATGCAGTAGGATTTAAGTGTTTTCTTACTACATGGTGCTTGACTTAAATTCTCACTGCTCACCTTGAAGAAATAGAAGATGGTAGGTGTCAACGTGAAGCAGTAGATACCAGCTTGCTTTAAATGCAGAGCCGATGTGCCTTCTAAGTTCTCATCCCTCTTTGTTTAAAGGATCCAGAAATTGCCACACATGGAGGTGAAAACTCATCTGGAAGATGTCTGTTGACTCTGCTGGGTCTAGCGTTCATCTTGGCAGGAGTTGTTGTGGGTGGAGCCTGCATCTACAAGTACTTCATGCCTAAGGTAATGTGGAAGTTCTTTTTTTCTCCAGACACCCTCGAGTGAAAAAAAGGTGTGACTATAAATGGACTAAAACTGCTCTAAAAATAACTGCCCTTGCTCTTACTTTCAGCATAAGGTGTACCGTGGTGAAATGTGTTACTTTGAAAATGAGAACCGTGATCGTGCCGTAGAACCCTATTTCCTCCCTATTGCTGAAGAAGCTGACATTCGAGAAGACGATAACATCGCCATCATTGACGTGCCCGTCCCAAAGTTCTCGGACAGTGATCCAGCAGCGATCGTCCATGACTTCGACAGGGTGAGCATATGGTGCTATGGGACTTTTTGAGAACTTTTGCCCAAGGAATGTCTGGAAGTGGCAGTTGCTGCTTGGTCAAGAATCCTGTGTAACTGAAAGTGAGGCTAGGAGAACATTTTACATGTGAGTTACGAGGTTGGGGGACTGAGGGTCTGGTCTGAGAATCTGCCAAACTGTGTTTACCGCAAAACGCAGAGTTCCAACCAAGTGTGGGCCTCGCATATGTGAAATGAAAAATCACTTCAGGTGGCTGAAACCTAGAACTTGAAAATGCTGTGTTAGTTGCATGTAGCTTCTCTAAAGCAAAGATGAGAGGATGGTTTTGATTTTTTTTTTTTTTTTAATTAAAGTTGTTATCCTTCGTGGAAAAGCTCTCTCTAAATCAGACCTTGACAATGCAGATATAATCACAGTAAAGACAGGAGAACTGAGCTCTGTCCGTGCTGCCTTCAGCATGGAATGCCATGAGGTCAAGCTGTGCTACCTGTGTTCGCAGCATTTGCAGCTTTTATCTGTCTTGTCTTGACAGAATCTTGGCTATAACGTAAAGGATTCGGGCAGCGTAAGAATTTCAGTTGCTTCTGGCTGAGTGCTTTGCGAAGCCTTAATACAGCACGTAGATGGGTTGAGAATTTTGGTCTCTGCGGTTCTTGCATTCTGTGGTAATGCTGCTGTGGCTTTCCAGAGACCAGTACTTTTTCTGAAGAACTGTTTACAGGGAGGGATTGCTTGTCAGCAGTTGGATACCTTTTGTTAACAGTGTGCTTGATTGGACTTCTTCAGTTAGGAGAGCATGCTCCCAAATACATGCTCTGCGTTAGTACAAACTGTGCTCATTTAGAATTATGATAGAAACCACTTTTATAGCCAGGTCTCACTTCTGTACAAAAGTCCCGTTGTAAACAGCAGCTATCGTTGCTTTTGCAAACAAAAGTGTGAATTAGCCGAGTTCTTACACCAGACAGTTCCCCACTTTGATACGAGCTCTGCACGATCGCCAGCTTTTTCACCTTCCTTCTTAGTCCTTGTAGAACCATGTTCTCAGAATCAAAGGCCACGCTTAACGAATCGAAAAACTTGTTTTCGAAACAGCTTCTCACGGCGTATCTTGACTTGCAACTGGGGAACTGCTACGTGATTCCTCTGAACACATCCATTGTTATGCCGCCACGAAATCTGATGGATCTCTTCGCGAAGCTGGCGGTACGTGGAAGCTTTGCTGTTTGGCGTTGCTGACGAGGTCGCTTTTGTTAAGAGTGCTGGGCCTTGCTGGAACGGTCCTCTTGCCATCGGAGGACATAATCCCCCTGGCTCAGGCACTGTACTGAAGTTCAGGCCAGCTGTCAGTGTATATTATGTTGAGCAGATTCATGCTTAATGCTCTTATTAATACGTAGCCTCATGAAAGCTGAAAGCAACTCGCAAATAAGGTTAAATTTAGCTGTTATAAAGGAATTTGTTCAAGCTCCAAACATCATTGAAAGCCCAAACCTGAAAGTTACTACCGGAAAGCTCGCTTGCCCCGTGAGAGTTTAAATAAAAAGAACAATGCAAACTTGTTTGCCTCTTTTATTGGCACTGTAGTTATGAGCTCGCCACGAGCACTCTGGCTCTTCTGTGACTGCAACTGGTATTTTTCGAATAAGACTACGGCTCAAGCTGATGGAGCTTGCTGCTACTGTCAAAATGCAATGCTGAGCTCTTGTGTGTCAAACACGCAAAAAAGTCATTCACTCCTCTACACCTAGTGCCAGAGGCCACCTGATCTAGTTGAGCTCGTTCTGGTTTTTGGTTGTTTTGGTTTTTTTTTTTTTAGCTTCAGGAAGACAAACTTGAAGTGTTTCTTCCTGCTCCCCTTTTTAGGAGGTGGTCATGAGGGGTGGAAAGTCGTTCCAATAACACTAATCTTGTGAAGACTTAACTTTTGTAGCTTGTGCTGCTTTTTTATGTATTAAAAGTATATTGCCTCAAATTTGAAAACTTCCCTAGTACTTTTTCTCCTCTCTTCGCTGCAAACTTTGTTGCATACAGATAAACTTAAACGGGCTCTGTTTGTGTTTGCTGTTTTACTTCTTGCCAGGTGAGCGATGTTAGGGTTAACTGTGCTGTGTTCGAATGTAATTGCAACTGTTTGAAAAAGCTTTTGTCAGTTTTTAACTTCTCTGGTATGCAGCTGTTCCAGACTAGCATATCTTGATACTAAAAAGAAAGACAGCTTGAAGCCCATCCGAAGCAAAGAGTAAAATGTAGTGATGTTTGTCCATTGTTAGTAGAATATCTCGAGGTTTGTTTTTTTCCCTCTTTTAGACTGGCTCTTACTTGCCTCAGACTTACCTTGTCCGTGAAGAAATGGTGGTTACAGAGGAGATAGATAACGTATCTGATTTGGGTATCTTCATCTACCAACTCTGTGTCGGAAAAGAGACGTTCAGACTTCAGCGCAGAGACCAGATAACGGGTAAGTCCCCTTCAGTAAAAAAATAAATCTGTTGTTCGAGTAGGAAATGGGTAAACACTTGAACCACTGGAGTTTTTACACTAGGAAATCTGTTGAGTGCTCATCATGAACTGAGAGACTGCTCATAGAACCGGTGGGTATTTTCCCCTGTTTTCAGGTATGAATCTGAGGTTTCATTTGAGCGTGCTGAGGGACAGTTTCAGTTACAGAATTAGAGGTTACGTGCCCAAAACAAATCTGAGCTTAAGCCTGTTTCTGTTCTATGTTTTGTTGAAGTCATGAGTTAGTTTGGGCCCAGAATTCATATAATCCATCTGATAATGTGAATCTTCGTAGGCGCAGCTGAGTCTGTCACTGTCCTATCTAAATTTGGAGCCTCAAGTACAAGTGTTATCTTCTGGTTCTCTTGCTCAGGAAAAAAAAAAAGTAAACTGAATGGCTGGCTTTGGACATCCCAGACTTCCTCTCTAAAAGAGGAAGAACATTTTGTAGGAACTTCTGAGCTTTATTTCTTTATGACCCGTCTCCTCACGCCACCCCCTGCCATTCTGTGGAGAGGATAGAATTTGGGGTGTTGCTGGTTTGGCAATTTGGAACCTGAGGAGAGGCTGGTTCTGGTGTACAGCAATGTGATGCGCTGGATTTTAGTTCGTGGTAGTTCTCAAAGCATTCTGTAGTGTGTTGCTCTCTCCAAATGCAGAGCGAAGTAAACCTTTGTCAGTTATGGCCTTCCAGAATGCAAATGTTTGGTTTGTCAGAACTCTCTGCTCTGGTTTTCCTGCCAAGCTCTTAGGTAAGAGTTTCCTCAGCCCGGTTACAGCTTGCAGCAGCCCGAGCCACAGTTGCTGTTCGAGGCCACATTGTGCTACTAGGCGAATTTACTATTTATGTGGGAGCATAAAACTAGTGCTGGGGAGCTAACGGTGTGAGGCACGTGAAGAAACAGTCAGTGTTGCCTTTATGCTTGCACAAAAGAATTCTAGTAAATGAATAGTGCTTCTTGGTGCAGTTTCTGATCTGTCGCTGACCTTGTTTGCCCTTGGGGCAGGAAATCTAGTCAAACTGAAGACTGCTGCTGAGGGGAAAATTGTTGAGGGGCGAGGCTTAGCTGGCCTTCCAGATCGAATTTCTGTCGCACCTTCCTTTTAGTACATACAAGCTGTGCATGCGTGAATAATCAGACTAAAATGGATAAACTACTAGAACTTCTGTGGAGAAGACATCTTGTTAAGCTGGTGCTGCATTGGCTCTCGGATTTTGTAGAGTTTAGGGGTTCACCTGTTAGATCAAACTGACCTTCGGTTCTGCGGTTGTTCTCTGGAGCTGTGACTGATGGCACGTGAGGAACCGGACAGGTCATCCGGGCTGTTCAATTATTTACACAGTTAGACAACCACTGGAAACTTCTTAGCTTGTACAGGTATTAAACTTGAGGTGAATTGAAGGACGGCCTGTCTTTTAAGTGTTTATGAACTCAGGCAGCACCCTGCTAGATTTGGTTTAAGAGCCAGTGCTTCTAGACTCCTATGGACAGCTTCTCTTACTGACTCTGAACAATTCCCTGCTTATTAAGCAACCTGTAAATCTTTCTTCTGCAGGTGCATATTGAAGTGCTTTAGCTGAGCAGCTTGACTTTGATGGCAGGATGACTATACTCTTGCCTCCTAGTAGAGATCTACAGCTGATACAAGTGAACTGTTTGTGTCTGATCCAGCACCACCATGTCCCAAAATAGAGAAAATTACTTTAATAGTTTTAGAAAAAACTTGAATAAGATCATGAGCTGAGTGACAAATCCTCACAGGGCTCTCGTCAAGGTGAAGATGGCTCTATAGAATCACACTCGCTGTTAATACAGATTGTGTGGGGGAGAGGTGCTGATAAAGAGCTCTAAATGATCTCTTTAGTGTTTTCTGTCACTAAAATGGTGATATATTAGATAAAAGTATGAGATACATTAGAAGAAAGCTCTTGCTTGCTCTGTCCCCTGTGGTGTTTGTTGTTGGACCCCTCCCTTCTTGTTACAGTTCTGAGAATGGGGCTTTCTGATAGAAAACAAACTGCTGTCAAAGCTCTAGTGGCAGTTGTTGGCTGTAGAAGGACCGTGTGCTCAACGATTGCCTCTCGGTGCTGTTGGTGGTGATACAAAGCCTGTAACTACTTACTGCTGGGTTTTATAGATGAGCTTTACTGAGGCTCTCCTCTTCTCTCGTCCCCAGGTCTGCAGAAGCGCTCAGTGGAGAACTGCCATTCGATCAGACACTTTGAAAACTCTTTCGTTGTGGAAACAAAGATCTGTCAGCAGTGAAAGGTGTTGGATGGGAGGTGACTAGCTCACACCTTCATTGAGAAGTCTGAGCATTACACATCGACTTCTTAAATTAAAATGTGCAGTGATAATCAAAAGCCTTATGCATTTTCTGTGTATTGCTTGTATTTCAAAAGACAAAGTCACCATTTCAGCTTTCTTTGATCCTTGGTATAACTTTTTAGTTGTCTCATAGAATCATAGAACGGGTTGGGTTGGAAGGGACCTTCAGGGTCATTTACTTCCAACCCCCTTGCTGTGGGCAGGGACATGTAACTTAAATGTAAAACTTAAATTTGAGTAAGGTTGGTTGTTTTCTTTAGAAGGTTAATATCAGTTTATTCGTTGAATGTGTTTGATTTAGTGTAATCTGGGAATGGCAGAAATATATATATAGAGAAATGTTAACCAATTCCTTGGCTGGAACCAATTCTGTTCACCTTAACTTTCACAGAATGATTAATATTAATAATCTGTGGTTTGCACATCTCGTGTAGTTCTGTAGAATAGCTCTGCACTCCGTATCCCGGCTAAAAAAACTTCCCGATGCGCATCATTAAAGTTTTATTTTAACTACCATGTGTGAAGCATGTAAAATCCAACCTCAGTGATCATAAACCTTTAACACTACCCTGTTTCATTTTGTGCAATTACTGTATTGAATTTGTATGTATATTTGGAACCTTCCCTGAGCTTACATTTAATTCTTCTACCTTTGTTTGGTTTTGTGGTATTTAGTTGTTAGATTCAGATAGAGTTGCTCTTAAAGCTTGTCAGTATTTTTCGTTACGAGTTGGTTTATCTTGTAACTTACTGTTTCAAGAATCTGTTTCTGGTAGAGCTCACTTGTGAATGTGACTGTAGTTGTAAAATTAAACTACTCTGGCTTATATAAACTTTTTAGATCAACTTTTTATGAGCAAGTAGCATTACTACTGCAGTCAGAGCATCGTTCCTTTTTTTCCTTTTTTTTGAAAGCTGCAGTATAAAGATAATGAAGAGTTAGTGTCCTGCAGTTGATGAACTTGAGAGTTTTATTAAGGGACTTTATATTGGCATAAATTCTGCAACCCTATAATAAATGTTTCTCTAAAACTTTGGCGTTTGTGTGGCTTCATGGTGCTCGGAGGCAAGAGCGCCGTGCGCTGGCGCGTGGGGAAAGGATGGTTCTGGGCCTGGGGCAGCACGCGGTGCTCTTCCCTCTTACCCTCGCCTCTCTTTCAGCTTGTGAAGACGAATTTCCTCTCCCCGTTGCTGTGGAAGCGCTTTGTGGTGCGAGAAGAACTTGGGGGAACAGAGCGAAGAAGAGTTGACTCGCTTCAAGCCCGGCAGGCGATCTCGGCGACGTTTGGTGCAGTAAACTGCATTCGTTGAGCAGAGTTGTGGCGCGGGGACAGTTGCGGTACCGCCGAGGAATGATGCGTCCTGCGATCCATCCGTTTGAATGCTGGTGTTGGTGAGACTGGTGGTTAAAGATTTGTCTTGGTGGATTTATGGCTGCACTACTGAAATATTTTTTAGCGTCTTTTTTGGTGATGCAATGCAGAGGATGTGCCCCAAAACTAGGACTTTGGCCTGTGTAGCTAGTCCTTGTACATATAGGGAGAGTACGGAATTGTGTACTTCACTCACCTAGAATGCTGTGGAAAGCTCTAGTTGTCGTCGCTGGGAGTTGGGTGTGCTTTTCTGAACCACGGATGTGCTACTGGAGGGAGGAGCTGCACTGACACGTTCCAGCCAGAGACACAGGACGTGCTTGGGCAAGTCGCTGTCTTGATCTCCTCCTCCAGATTGTCTGAGGGGATGATGAGGGTGGGTTGGCCGTCTTGTTTTGGTAGCCTCCAGCAGAAGGGCTTGGAAGCATGTTCGCTGCGGAGAGCAAGAAGCATGTGCTTGCCTCGTTGAGGTTTGGAAACAAAAAGTAGAAATTCTTCCAGCTTTGAGTGACAGGCAGCGAGTGGCTCTCACCGTATGAGTTGTTAACGTTAAGACACGTAGCAGGAATGCTAGACGTGCTTCCAGATAGGCCGAAACGGTTCCTCTTGCCTTTGGTAAAGATTTTTAGAAGAAATAAAGTCAGTTCCGTAAGAGCTTATTAGATGTCCTAGGCGATAAGCCAGGATCCTTGGTGGAACAGATTGTTCTTACCTGCTTGGTTCTCTCGCCTTGAGAAAAGCGGCTGAAGTTTGGGTTGTGCGTGCGGTGTGCCGGGCTTACTACCTGCCTCGGGGCGTTTTACGCTGGCGGTGGGTGTTCAGGTCAAAAGGACTGCAGCTGTAAGGCTGAAAACAGTCGGTATCCCCCACATCTTGTAACGCTGTCTCAGTTTGCGCAGCTGCTGCCTGGTAGGACGCAGGAGAGGTGCAGGTCAGGGCCCTCTGCCACCGGTAGATGGCACAGGCAGCAAGCGCTTGGCTGGAGAGGTTATGCAGCTGATGAAAAACTTGATGTGTTCATTCTAGAATACGGGTTTTGGGGTATTTTGCCAAAATTAAACCTAAGAATGATTTGATGGAAGCTTCCTCTAGGTGGTGTTTGGCGGCTTTCTGAGTTTTTATTTATAGTAGAGAACACTTGTGGTACAACAGTGGCTGGCCCTGGAGCTGAATTAGTTCTCTGGACCTCGAGGTCAGGCTTGGAGGGATTAAAGCTGCTGTGACCGTCCTGATTTTGTGCCGGGTGGGGGCTGGCTTGGCTGCCAGCGCTGGCGCAGAGCCCGAACGCACCGATCGAAGCCTCGAGACTGCAACCAAAATAATCATAATACATATAATGACCATCACATTAAAATTACTTTCTTTGTTATGTACACGTTTGTAATATTACCTAGGTGATATGGATGGGTGTGTATCCTGTGCTGAGAGTAGGGAGGCTCTCCACCTCCAGAGGAAATCATTTCTTAGGGTTCAACTATTTTGTTTACTTCAGCCTGTCATCTTGTTTTGTACTGTGACACCTCTTAAGTTCCACACTTGGCAAACGTGAAAGTGAATCTATTCTCTTAAAAGTCATTCTGGCCCTGGATTTAGACATTCTGTGCCTGTTACAGAAGCGTTTGGATTCCCCCGAGCTGTTCCATTTTAGGCCTTGTCGATGTTTGAGGCTGTTCTGGGTTAATCCTGCGTGTGGATGCCAGTTCTGGAACACACTGAGAGCGCTGGCATGCGAGACTCACCAGAAGTAGATCCATGGATAGATAAACCTACGGCTTCGATCAAAAAATCCCTTGGGAGGGAATGGATGCATAAGATTGTTACTATTTTTCTTCTTTGGTTCTGTGGGATACTGATAGCAGTGGTAACTGGGCGCTCTCGCTGGACAAGTAGTTCAGTACTGTGGTTTCTCCACGCTTGGTGGGCATAGCTTGTCATCTCGTGTTCCTGACCCCTTTAATTAGTTAATCCTTAATGCTTGGAAAATCAAGACGGAGGTAGAAGCTACCATTCTGGCTACCCCACCCTTACCAGTGTCAAGTTGGAAGCAGTTACGGTTTTGCCCCCTCACAGCACAGTGTAAAAAAAAATAAATAAATGGGGAGAATTCACACAGAGTGAATGATAGCACTTCTGTGGTGGCGAGCCAAGCTTTAACTGTCGGCTTTTCACCTAAGTTTGTGGTCTGAAAAGCGATGGAGAAGTTCCTGCTTCACCTGGTGTGTCTGTGCTGCAGCGTGGGCTGCTTTCCTTCATCTTCCTGCTCTTGTCAAAGCTTCGGTGTCACAGCTCTTGGCACTTCACGAGCCACCGCTGGTGGGCGTTGGGGTGGCTGCGAGTCGGGAGCGATGCTCTGGAGACACGGTCTCCTGTTCCTGACTGACAGAAGGTGTGTTCTGGGGTCCAGGTTTGCTTGGGTGGGGAGGTACCACGTCCCGTTCACCGGTGAAAGGGAACTGCTCGCTTTGGTTGGTTGTGATGAGATTTTGTGGAATTTGAGATAGGTGCCGCCAGAGACACTGGGGTTGGGCCAGTCGAAATCAAGCAAACCTAGAGGGACAAACTTTGGGTGAAGGAACTCACAGGAACCCCTCTTGGCTCTGTGATGGTGCTGCTCTCGGTTTTACAGACCGTTAACCAATGGGATGTGGGGCTTGGATGATTAGCGTGAATTCACTTCGAGAAGAAACCTCTCCTTGAGATAGAAACTCAAAGCCATCAAAGTTTCAGCTTCTGTTTCACCCAGGTCTCCTGGGAAGTTTCCCTCTGGCTGCGCAGACCTCTGTCTGATCACGGGGAGTTGCCCTTTCGTTAAATAGAATCACAGAATCACAGAATCACAGAATGTTAAAGGTTGGAAGGGACCTCAAAGATCATCTAGTCCAACCCCCCTGCCAGAGCAGGATCACCTACACTAGAGCGCACAGGAACGCGTCCAGGCGGGTTTTGAATGTCTCAAGAGATGGAGATTCCACAACCTCCCTAGGCAGCCTGTTCCAGTGCTCAGTCACCCTCACAGTGAAAAAGTTTTTCCTCATAGGTTATGTCATGGAGAGAAGGGTGCTGGATCTCAGACTGATAAACGGGCTGACTTCAGGTTAGAGCAACTGAGTTCGGGTGGATTAAAAATTTTAAAATAGGGGTGTTGTTTTTTTTTCCTTTGGGACTCCCAGGAGGGCAAGCAGAGAGGTGAAGCCAGCCAGGGGATGCTTGGAGCAGACTGGTGGCTGCACATCGTGGCGAGTGAAAGCCTCAACCTTCACTTTTCCGGAGCCCCACCAGGGTATTCCCTTCTTACGTCACTGTTGAGCCCCCTGGGAAAATGTGTGGGCAGATGAGGTCAAAGATTTGTTAATTCTCACAATACGTTATTGCTAATCAGTTATGTCGTTTCTGCTCATTGTGCTTTGGTGAGTTGTGCGTTTTTGTTTCTTTGGTGTTTGGTTTTTTTTCCCCTCTAAATTCTAGGGTTGGGGCGGGGGGGGAAATAACAGAGGTGGGAGGAAACTTGAGCAGATTGGCATAAAAAATTCTAATTTTGACAATTGTAGCTCAGCCACTTGCTGATTTTTGGAGGTACCTAACCTCTGAAAGGCTTTTTTTAGCTCCTCTCTGTATGCTCAGACCTGAGCACTGGCTCTGGCTGGGTTGAGGACTTTTTTTTTTTTTTTTTTGAGATCCAACTCGTGCTGAAACAGGCTCGGGACATCGAGGCGTGTTGCCAGGCTGGCTTCCTTAGGGGTAACTGCTGATCAGTCATCACCCACACGCAGGCAGGATGGAGAATCCCGTCAAACGGAGCGAGAACTGCCCCCCAAAACCCCCCACCTCAGCCCCACCAGCAGCTGGTGATGTTTGTGGCCTGTAGCCCAGGTTGGTTTGACACAAGACGCAGAAATAGAGCTGGAAGCAGGAACAAGCACCCAGGTCTTCCCCTTTGGGGTGGCGGCACAAACCACCAAAAGTCATGTTTGTGTCTGTTCCCTGCAGCCAGGGCCAGCGTGCTGGGCTCTGATCTCTTTTTTTAATCCCACTGTTTGGTGGAGGGGCAGAGGCTGTCCTCACAGACTAGCAAGGGATCTTTTCCTGATGAGGAGAGCCAGGGATTCAAATCTGCTCTTGAATCAGGAGGAATTTTAACCTTCTTGAGCAAGGACTAGACTTGCAGGGAGGGCTGGTGACAGCCTTACCCCTTCCCCATGTTTTAGAACCAGGGTACGCTTTAAGTAACTGCATCTTTTTTTCAAAATCAGGGTGTTCATCAAACCATCTCGGACAGGATTTTATCTTTTGGTTTGGTTTTGTACTGGAGGGGGGTTGACTTTTTTTCTGGGTCGCTGTGTTTTTTGGGTTTTTCTTTTATTGACCGAGGTCTGAGGGGCAGTGTCCAGCAGCTCTGTGAGCCTTTGTGGCCAGTGGAGCTGTTTTGGTGACGCTAATTTTCAGCCACTAGCGGCAAAGCGAGAAAATAAACGGCAAAGTAAAAAGCATCAAAGTTTGCTGCTGGTGCAGCCTTAAGCAGAGCAGGGACACAGGCTGCAGAGAAAGGGGGAGTCTTCTCAGGATGTTGAGCAACGAGACAACAAAATATCAAGTAAAATCTAGTGCTGATGGAAGAAAAGATGTGTACAGGGGAATGGAAAGAGGGGCAGGCACGTGCCCTCCCACTTCTGTAGCAGCCTTTGCTTGCAAGTGCAATTTTGAGCCTCAACATTGCAAAAAAACCAAAAAAAGAATTAAAAAAAAACCCCAAACCAAAATCCCCTGTCATGTCTCTTCTCGTGATGACAGAGGCACAAAGGAAGCTGTGAGAAGCTGCGCCTGAGGTGTGATGAAATCGGCTGCAGCCGTTGCTGGGAGCGCACGTGGGCTGGGGGCTGTGGGGGAGTCGGTGGAAACGAGGCGGGGCTGCGGGGTTCGAAAAGGTACCGAGAGCTCTGCCCCCACCCGGAACTGGGGCATCCTCATTCTCCTTGTTTCGTGTGTGAGACTTCCCAAAAAAGCTTGGTGCTGCTTCTGAACAGCTTCAGGTCTCCGAGCACCCCCGAGGCCTTGCCTGGATCAGCCCTGTTGCCCCACGATGATTTTTTTTGACCTGACACCAGTTCAGCCTCACTCTGTGTCAAACAACCAGTTGTCGCTTTAGCACAAAGCCCACCTGGCGAGGCTGGTGGCAGGGACCTCGGTGCTTCACTCCTTGGCAGCAACAACCCCCTCGGGGCAGAGGTGCTTCTTGAGTGACCGAAGGAAGTACTTCACGGCAATAAAGGGAGTGTTTCGGGGTGGTTATTTTAGCTCCCGGTCATATTCTCATTCAGATTTCTAATCCAGTGCTGCTGAGCGGATTTATTACTCAGAAGGTTTTCTGGAGGAAAGATTCCTGGAGGAGTATTGGCTTCAGCCGGCTCCTGATGGAGAAGGGGGCAGGCAGAGCCGCCAAGACAAGTCTGGGTGAAGAATCAGACCTTGCCTGGCATGGAGCTGGACAGAAAAGCGCTCAGACAGCGGTTGCTGTGCCGTGGGCATTCCTTGTCCCCTCCAAACCTGCCATGTGCGCAGCGCCATCCCCGCTTGAAGCTTTCTTGGCTGGCAGAGCATCTCTGCTGGTTTGTGACTGCCCCGGGGCTCGCGCGTGGGCTGGCAGCGTGGATCCCGAGTCGTCAATGGGGCGTGAAAATTCCCCTTCTGGTCACTTGAGCGACATCTCCCTTCTCCAGGTGTCTGTTCTCCCTTCTCCAGGTGTCTGTGGCAGCATCGGCTGGTGAGACCTCGGCGATGGAGACTGTGGCCCGAGCAAATCCCGCGTGGAGCCGAGGTGCCAGGGCAGGGGCAAGGCAGGCGGGTGGCTCCTAAATTCGGCTCACGCGAGCCGCCGCGACTGTTACACAAGGCTTCCTGTAGAAAGAGACCGTTAACGCTGCTGTGAATAAACCCCACTGCTACGGGGGCAGGGGAAACGGCTCGTTGTCGCGCCCACGGCCTTCTCGAGGTGAGAAAGCTTCAGCTCGTTGAGGTTTTCCCCTCGCTGAACAATTTCTGAACCTCTGACACCGCTTTGCACAACGTCTTTTCCCCTCGGAAGCTAAAAGTAGTTTTGTGGGGGTTGGACGGGGCCGTCCCGCTCCCCTCTCATGGGAACGGTGGCCAGAAAGGACGGTGATGGGCTTGTGCCAGCGTTGGCTTTCACCTATTTGGGGTTTGCTTTTCTCCCCAGCTCAAAAAAGAGGTTAAAATAATTTCGAAAATTCATCTGAAATATTCTGCAGGTGCTCGAGGGGTATCGGCAACCCCAAGCACTGCCACAGTGGTTCATGTAAGCGTGTCGGGTGATGCAGGCAGTCAGGGAGGGGAGAGCAGGCCCGAATTACATCTTAAATATTTTTTTTAAGTGAACAAACTACAACGTGCTTCATGGTTTCCGCGAATTAACAGTGCTTACTCAGCCCCGACAGGTACAGACACACTGGCTCAGAGTCCTATAAGGGTGAGGTGGTGGAGTTTTGTTTTATTGTATAGAAGGAGTTTTTTTTAAAATTAAAAAAAAAAAAGCCTTTGTGTGTTCCAGCACTCTCTGAGATTCATATAATTTTTCTACAAAATATATATTTCTTCCATAAATTAAATCTATAAAACAACATTTGCATTAAATAAAACCTCGTACCGTCACAATATTTTTGCACTTCAAAAATGTAACGTTTCAAATGTTCACACAAAACTTCATTTTACAAGAAAGGTGCACATGAAATACCCGTAAAAGCTTCTGTTGGTTGACTTTAAAGAAATTATTATTAAAAATACATCCTCATTTTCTTAAAAAAAAAATCTCTTGCAGCCTGTTAGGTGGCACCTTTGAATCTGCTTATAGGGAGCTCCCGTGACAGTAACTTTGGGGAGGGTTGGTCGCTCTGACTGTGTTTTGATCGTGCCGCTGTTACGGAGGAGCAGAAGTGATGGCACAGGGTCAGTTGTCAGTGAAAGGGAAATTTTTTGCCCCATCTTTGGTGAAAAGAGGAGCTGAAAGGCTCGAAGGACACCCAGCCTGAAGAAATACCGTTGAAGCACAGCCCTGGGGTTGAAGCTTATCCAAGGCAGCGACACAGCTTCTCTCAAGCCACAAGTGGGAACTGACTGCAGAAAAATAGTGTCTGCACTCTTCACTGACTTTGGAATTTGGGGGTATGTCGTTTGCTACCCCCCAAATTGGTTAATTCTTGCGATGGCAAGTCCTTTGGGGCCACCTTACGCTCCTCAGTCCCTGGGCAGCCCAGCTTGGGGCAAGCTCTTGGTTTTACCCATAGAAAGTACTCGCTGCTGGGTTGTCTTCTGCCTCAGGATTACATAATACTGGGTCATCTCTGAATTTTTAGGATCAAAGACTTTCTGCAGAGCAAGACCCCCGAGATCTTCGCTGCCTCTTGCTGCAGCCTGGGTGTGTCACCAGGACGTGGCCCCACCAGTGACAACGGGACACAGCGTCACCTCCCACCGCAGCTCCACAACCACCTCGTGCTCCCAGAGCTGCCTGCTCTGGGCTTGGAAATGGGGCCTCTAGGAATGACAGGGTGTTACTTACACTCAGAGAAATTTGGCAGCCAACATATTTTTGACTGGGTTTGGGTTGGTTTCTCGAACCCTCACTGAAATCTCGTCAAAGAAGCTTGTCTAAGTTGTCCCTCTCGGTGTCCTGGGAGGGGGGGGAAAAAAAATTTGGCCCAACCTTCCCAAAATAGTCAACGTTTGAAGTCCTGGCATCCGTTTGGGTGCTAGCAGTCCATGGTGTCCTCCTGGAGCATGTCTCTGGAGTGCTTCCTCACGTAACTGAGGTGGTGGAGCTGGATGCTGTCTTGCAAATCCTGCCTGGAAAGGCGTCTCCTGAACTCGTCCGTGGTAAAGTAGTAGATGATGGGGTCCACGCAGGAGTTGAGGCTGGCGAGGCACAAAGCCACGGCGTGAAACACCGAGATCACGCACCCACGCTTAATCTTTTTGGTTTTGACAAAGAAATCCAGGGGAAAGCTGATATGGTACGGTGCAAAACATATCAGAAAGACCAGAGCGCAGGTGAGGATCATCTTTAGAGCCTTTTTTTTTTCTCCGAGGTCGTGGGAAGCGGAATTCTTTTCCTTTAGCGACAAGGCGGTCTTCCACGAGCAGTACAGGATGATGAGTAGGGGCGTTACGAACCCCACCAATTCCCCTATGGTCACCATCGCGATGGAGCTGGGAAGGTCGACTTGCTTGACGGGGAGATCCACGAAACACGTGTTTGTAGCGTCCCGGTGGAGCCTGAACAGCAGGAAGGGCAAGCAGCCGACGCAGACCACGACCCACCCGGCGATGCTGACATACACGTCCCAGACGCGTTTGCTGTCGCTGAATTTGAACGGGTGCAGGAGAAACAAGTAGCGTCTCACGCTGATGCACACCAAGAAGTAGATGCTGGCGTACATGTTGACGTACTTCAGGTAGAAGCAGAGCATGCAGAGACCTCCTCCAAATTCCCACGTCCCCGTCAAGTAGTAGAAAATCCTCAGGGGCAAGGACAAAACCTGCGCTAAGTCGGCAATGGCTAAATTGATCATGAATATTATGGCCCTTTTAGTCTCTTTCATGTACCCGTAGAAGACCCACAGAGCTAACGTGTTGCCTATCAGCCCAGGGATGAGGATGAAGGTGTAAGTAATCGCGTAGTAGGGTTTGAGGTCTGCTTCGGTGCAGTTTGAACTGTTCGCCATGGTTGTGCTCCGCAGCCCCGCTCAGCCCCGGCATGGTAACATGTTCCTCGCTCACGTCCTGCAGCCGGGTCGTCCTTCACGTTGTCGGTGCTTAAATCAAAAAGCTCAGCCCTGGCAGGCGTGTGTGAGGCGGCGGTTACCAGCTCATCACGACCGTCCTGGGGAGGAGCTTTGTTCTAGGGCGAGTGAGTCCCTTCTGTCACCTCTTGGGTGGCATTTCAGCCGCTTCTCTCAACACGGCAGTTGGACAGCCATCGCGGCCCCGCAACTGGAAGACAGAAAGGTGCAAATTATAGACGTGTGTCTTAAAGCAAAAGGTGTAGGAAGGCTTGCGAGAGTGGTAGGAGCATTTCTCTAGCAGAAACCTATTGCTACTGGCGTCTGTGGTGGCCATCTCCTCCCACTATGCCTCACCTGATGACTGGAGGTGCAAAACCGCTGCAGAATAAAGCAAAAAACTGTTAATTGGTGCTACGAACCAGCCTCGCATGCTGTACCACCAAGCAGAAGTCGGCTTTGATCGCGGCGCGTGTTTAACTTGCCACCAGGCTTCCGTAGCTGCATTTTTCCTGGCTCCAGCTTTTCCATCCCTTTTGCCTCTGGTCGCGGTCAGAGACGCTCCAGTGAGCGCCGTACCTGCATCCCTGCTCGCTGCCCTGCCTCATGCAGAGCTCGGGAGCTTAAAACCCTCCTGCTCTGCCCGGAAAAGCCCTTCAGAAACTTCCCACCCTCACCAGGGCTACGGGCAGCCGAGGAGGTGACGGAATGGAATCTATTCCTCGTGTAAATGAACATTTCCCACCGGTGCAGCTGCTGCGGCACAGAGTGGAAGTCCCGAGTGAGGAGCTTTCACTGAACCGGGGTAAACTTTTTCATTTATCTTTCATAAACAGGACATAGAACGCGTGCAGGGGGAGGCAGCCGGCCTGCTTGTTACACACTGTTGGCTGTGTTGTATTAAATACGACTTTCTCGCTTTTTCTCAACCTTTCCTTTACTGCTGTGGTGGTTGGAAATACCAGGTACCGTCACTGACTGCCTGTAGGTGGACTTCATTTTAAAATTGTTTGTGTGGCGAGCAGCTGATAGTATCTGAATCTGTCAGACAAAAAGTAAAACAACAAAAACAAACCCCAAACCAACAAAACCCAACACCCAGATCTGGTAAATAACAGAGGAAATTCAGAGCTCTGGCCAAACTCACTCTGGTTTGCCTTTTGCTTCAACGTGAAGAATTAACCTACAGGCTGGAGTGGGAATAGGCTGAAGGTACCAATGAGGATGCGAAATGCACATTTAAAAAGGCAGAATGACGTCCTGCTGTGATCCCTGATGGGTTTTTCCTGTGCTCTGAGCTATAGGTGTTAAAATGTGAACATTTATTAACGAAGCCCGTGTTCGACACTTGTCAGTGCGATTGCACTGAGGCTGTGAAGTAGCTTTGGGTGGAAACGGAAAAGCTTTTACAAAAGGAAATGGTTCGGGGTGGGGGAGGGAGCTTTTCTGTGTCTATTCGTGTCATTTCTCTTGTGTACCGCTGAGTGACAAGTCCGGTGAGACCGAAATGTCCTTCTCTTCCAGGGAGCCAGGACCTAACATAACCAATAGAGCAAAATGGCTCATGAAATAATCCCATTGAACCTCAGAAGTGAGGATTAATACACCAATAATTAGCCTTGGGCGCCGAGACTTTACGATTCTTCCGTTAACTCTCCACAAGCAAAAAAAAAAGGCTAAAGAGAGGGAGGCTAAAGAGATGGGCAACATGAGAAGCCGCGCTTTGAAAATCTCGAGCAGCCAAAGTTTGGCCAAATGCGCTATGTAAAACCAGCAGGATGCTAAAAGAAAAAAAAAACAACAAAAAAAAACAAACCAAAAAAAACATCCAGAAAGAGGAAATTTTGTTTCGTGTGCTCCGCGCTCGCTTCCCCTCGGCGCGGGGGGCTGGCTGCGGCCGTAGGTGTGAGACTCTCCCCGGGCACGGCTTCCTTCTTCCCCCGAATGGTTTTTCCCTCCCCTTGTTTTGCCGAGGAGACGCCGCAACCGCCCACGTCAGGGCACTGGCCGCACGCTTCTCCTTTGCCCTTGGTGAATCAGAAACACCAGGTGAGTGTCGTAGCCAGCCCTTGCACCTGAGGCTTGTCCCTGTCTATTAAAGCTGGGCACGCCTTGTGTCGGGTGTTTTCCACGTGCTGAAGGGCAGCCCGAGAGCCTTGGGAGCCAGTGCAGGAGCTGAGGATGTGGGAACCACAACACCCGTGAGCTTGGGGTGCCCACACTGGCGCCCATCACCCCCTCTGTCAGCAGGCTCCTCACCTGAGGATGGTTATAACTGACCCGGTCAACCCAGGAGCCTTGTTAGCAAATCCGGGGGGGGTTTAGCCCAGGAGGCGAAGCCGCAGCGGCTCTTAAAACGCCGCTTGGTGGGAAAGAAGCTCCTAAAGAAGTTTGGGGGGAAGCAGCCGTGCTGGTGGGTGCTGCAGCGTCTTGGGGAACCTGGGATGCTGCCCAACGCCTCCGGCTCCCTCCCAAAACTGGGATAAGACACCAGCCTGGACGGATCCTGCTGCCGAGCACCGTTCTCGCGACGACTGCCCCTTGCCCAGGTGAGTGATGGGCGCATGGACACCCCATGTTTGGTGTGGGGCTGGCATTTATTCCATAAAAACACGCGTGTGGCAGAGGTGATGTGGGCAGAGCAGGAGCTGGTGCTGTCCTGGGGGCATCTGCTGACTTACCCTTCTGGGGGGAGGCTCGAGCGGGCTGCCGGCTGCCACCTCTCTTCTGTCTTTCCTCCTTCTCGCCCGCGGCCTGAAATAAAAAGAGAATGTGCGCGGCGGGTAATTTTGAGTAGAAATTTAGTTTCCTGCTGAAGTTGCGTAAGCAGAGGCGGCGCGGCAGTTCTATCAGCTGGGGACATGGGGACACGGGAGCTGCCCGGGGACCAGGGCAGTGACGTTCCATACTGGGCTTTCCCCAGTGACCGCTGGTTTTGTGTCACCTGAAGTGCTGCTGTTCTGTTTTGGCAGAGATAACTACTAGTGGTCACCTTAGGTATCAACTGAAAATAGAAAGGACAGGAGTATAAACTGGTGGTGGCGTAGGATTGCTTTTTAATTCTTTTAAAAAATGTCAGGAAGGTAAAGGCTTTCTTCCCCTTCAGGCAGTTTCCTGGTAGATATTTGCATTTTACATCCTTTTCCCTAGGAGCAGCGTTGCCTCTCGCTGTGCGAGCTGTGGAGCTGTCTCGGTTTTACCTCCTCTTTTGTAACATCCGCCCACAGAGGTCGTGGTGCTTTTTGTGAAGCATCCTCAGGGCTGCCTGTGTCTTTCTCTGATGAAGCAGGACCCTTGAGCCACTGTGTTCCCTGCCTGCCTTACCCCAGACCCCCCAGGGCCCCGTCGGTGGGTTTCTCTCAATTTTCTTTCATTGATTTCTCTTCTGCTCATCATTAAGGCAACCAAGTGTCTCGGTGACGTGCGTGCCCCTGCTTTGCCCATGCTCCCTGCCTTTCTGCCCATCCCCGCGCTGGGAGGGGCGGCAGAGCTGCTCAAGGGAGATTCCCCCTCTGGCTCGGAGTTTTTTGCCAAGGGGCTGTGGGGCTGGAGCCCACTGGGCAGAGGAGCTGCGCTGTGGTGGTGGGCGGCGAGTCGGGGACGCCGGTGAGATTTTGGTTGGGTAAATTCCAAGAATATGCAGGAAAAAAATATAACCTCTTGTGTTTAATGTAAAATACGCCGCTTTTTAATCCTTTGCAAAAGCTCTTGCCCTCCCTTGTTAATATTTATCCTGGTTTAAAAAAAGGGAAAATAAACCCGGAGCAGCAGCGCTGTGTATTTACCTAATCCCCCACCCCTCTTGTCCCTTCCTGGCCCCCCTTGGTGTCGCTGCTAGATGTGTGTGGTAACCAGCACCCAAAGCCGGGTGTTTTCCACCCAAACCGTTGTCGCCCAGCCCCAGGGCCGGGTGGCGGTGGTGGCACCGATAACCCTGCCTCCTCCCTCCCCGCTTCTCGCAGTTAAGTGGAAAACTGCCAGTGGAAAGCCAGCACGCTGCCCCTTGCGAGGAACGGGCTGTTCAAGAGAAACCGTGAGACGAACGCAGGGAGACAAACCCGAGCGAGACCCGGTGTAACGAGTAAACGGTGCTTGTGAGGTGGGGCTGGATCGCCTCAAAACCCCACTTAAGCACAAGCCCCTTGGCGAGCAGCCGCAGGGTTTGCCAAGGTTAAGAATTGCTGGAATTGGTGGTGTTTGTAAAAGCAGCTACTTGATATTCACAGAAACTCCGTGGCTGCCTGTTTTGACACAAGCCGTACCCCTCCTTCCCCTCGGGTACCCAGAGAATCTCACGAGCCTTCTGAGGAGCCTGCTCTTTGGGTAAATGGAGATATTAGCTCCTTGCCCGTACCTGGGCTTAGCCCACATGTCCTCGCTCCCGCTCAACTACTTTTGGAGATTCACGGGGTGGGTGGTGAACTCTGCAACTCTGCACCCTCATGCTGGAGCATCCCCGTCCCCTCTCGGCACTTCTAGGAGGCACCAAGTCTATGTTGCAATAATAATAATAAAAAAATAAAAGCGCAATTTAAACCCGCCAGCCTGAACTGAAGGTAACCAGGGATGAAAGAATCAGTCCTACCTTCACCGAATCGACGGGCTGCTCCGGTGTGAACCCCTCGGGTGCCGCCAGTGGGTTCCCCCCAGCCCTCTCGACGCGCAAAGCAAAAGCGCAACTGCCGGGAGCTGCGGCGTGCGAGGGAGGGGAGCGGGGAGCGGGGCCCTCCCCGGCCGGCACCGCTTTCCGTCCTGCCCCCGGGGCCGCACCAGACCTGACCCTTTCGCTTTCTTTTTTTGCAGTGCTATATATAGATACGTATATGTATAGAGATATATATAATGTGTCCGTGCTGTCGGTTTCGGGGTGTTTTGAAAACAGCAGCTCGGCCGTCTCGGGTGGCTGCGAGGCTGCTGTCGGCCCCGCTGCCGGTGATGGGGGGTTTGGGGGGGCTCAACACCGCGGTGGGGTCCTGTGCCTGTTCTCGGGGCTCCGTTCTGCGAGGGACCCTGAGCTGACGGGGCTGATGAAGCGAGAAGCTTCAGCAATTGTTTTCCCTCTCCCCGTCCCCAGCTTTCTGGGGAAGGTTCCTTTGCTCTCCTGGGGACGTCTTTGTCCCCACACCCAGCGCTTTGGCAGGGAGGGGGTGGTCCAGAAAGTCACCCCGAAGCCAGTCATGGCCCGATTTGGGCTTCCCCAGAAGCAGGAGCTTCTCCCTGGTTGTTATTTCCTTGCTCGGTGGGTTTCTGGAGCTCACGCGGAGCAAACCAGGGCCAGAGCCGAGGATTCTTCTCTTCCTGACGAACGCTTGTGCCATGAACCCGGGTCACCCGTCTCCACGTTCTCGACCCCCGTGGCCCCAGGTCCGTGCGCGCTGGCCGCTGGCTCGGCGGTGGCCATCGGCAGAGGGCAGTGGTGGCCGCACACGGGCTGTTCCGTGCCTTCATGATCTCGCCCAAGAGCATTTCTGTAGTTTTCTGTTTGTGGGCTCTCGCTCAAGAAATATTTAAAAAAACCAACAATTTTAAGATCAAGAGGGACTGAGGATTATCGATCCAATCGGTTATTTTGAAAAAAACGACTTCTTTTTTTTTTTTTTTTAAAGCGTTTGTAGCAGTTCAACCTGAACTTATTAGCAGCTTTTTAATTTTTCCTGCATGTCGGCTCAGGACAGCGTGACTTGAGGGAGGGGGTTGCAGCTCTGCAGAAGGTGCCACAGGTCCCACTTCAGCGTCGTGTCCTCCCAGCAGGTACCGGGGTCTCAGTGACACCTGAAAACAATCTTAACCTCTTCATATAACATTTCCAGCTTATAGCAGGGTTTTTCTAGCTCTTTATACTCCTTTTTATTGTGGTTTATAGGAAGTTAATCTCTTTGGCACCATGAGGGGGCTTTGATAGCCTTGCAGCCTGTGGGTTTGTCATCCCTGGGGTGGCACAGCTCCTCCCTGGGGCTTTTTGCCCCTCCCAAAACACCCGGGCACTCACCTGTTTCAGCAGTTAATACTTCTACTCGTTAAAGGTCCTAGCCTTTTTTTTTTCCAAGCCTGATGATGACTTAATGTATCTTAATTAATCTTGAGAGGGAGCTAGAGCTTTCCGCGCGGTGAGATCTTTACTTCAGAGTTGCCCCCTTGGGTACAGGGGTGGATTAATCTGCTGATGCTTTTGAACTAGAGGCAGCGGAGGTTTGGGATTTATGGCTTAAACGGGGATCGTCGCTGGTGCGGAGTCTCCCAGGAGATGTGCTGAGCCCTCGGGGGAGGATGCCGGCTCAGTTCACGTTGGTCCTGGAGTGTTTCTGTAATTGCGCTGGGATCTGGGATGCAGAATTTTCCCCCTGTGCTTGCTGGTGCCTCCTGGCAGCTGCCCCTGCCGTGCACTCTCGCACTTTGCTACAGTGAAAACACTCAATAATCTAAAGAAAAACCTTTTATTTCCTTCCCGCCCCCCACCCCAAAACCATCTGATGTGCAGCCTGGCTCCCCCTGCCTCCCCCAGGGACCTCGAGGCTGAACAGGACGGTTTGGAAAACACTTTAATAGACAACGAAATTGAGGCCAGTCCCGAGAGTGAGGGCAGCACGTGGGCTCGGAGGATGATCTCCCTTTTCGTTTCGTAACCAGCCGCATGGCGGATGCTCGATTTTGCACTTTCATTTCTGCAGGAGCTTGTTCAGATAAAAAAGCACAGCCTGCGCTGCGCAGCGAGTGTATTTACCATGTGGATAGGCTCTTTTTTTTTAAAAAAAAAAAAAACAAAAAAACCCCAACAAACCACCTTTGAGAGCACAACCATATCCTGTTTTACTGGTGCTGTGCTCGGCACGTGTGGTGACGTGGTGGATGGATGGTGACCAGCATCCATCCCCCTTCCCGTCACTCCAGGAGCCGGCACGGGCTCAACCCCTTTGCAGGGTGCGTGGGTGGGACCTGAGGGCACCTTTACTGGCAGCCAAACACCGGTCTCTGTGCTGGACCCCAGTACAGGGTGAACACTGGTAGCACTGGCTCGGCCTTTCCCAAACCTGCCATAGTTGAAGCCATCAAAGATCAGGAGATCTCGGAGCTGGGCACCAAAGCACTTATTTTACAGTGTAAGATAAAATTTTATCCTATGTTTTCATCTAATATTTATATTTTATCCCATACTTACATTTTTTTTTATCTTACAACAATTGCAAATCTTCCATTTGTCTGAGCTCCTGCTTTGTGACCTCGTAGAAGAGCCTCGGACAGAAACAGCTGAAGTCTTTCTGGTCTGTGCTGACAGTCTTTGCTAGAAATAATTCCCAATAAGTTGCACATCTGTCTTTTCTCTACGTGCTGGTGATGTTTTTCTCGGTGGTGTCTCAGGAGGAGCCCGTGGATGGGCACACACTGGGCAAGAGGTTGTCTGCAAAGGGGAGCTCTTGCCCGCAGCTCCCGGCACCAGCGAGGGATGCCAGGGATGCTGCTCTGCTGCTTCCACTGTGCTGACCGGGCTAAAAAGCTCTGGATTTTCCTCCCAAGCCTCAAAGCCTGCTCTATTGGCCTGCAGCAGGGAAGTTTTTTTAAAAATAAAATCGAAACAACAAAAAAAATTCCTTGTTAAGAGGACCCTGCAGCGTGGAAGGGACTGACGAGCAGCCCTGGGTCTCTAAACTGGTGCTGTCCCATTGAGGACCAGTGACTGGGCTTCACAGGGTTTTTCTGACTGAATCAAAAAGTTGGACTCAAGTCTGATGAAATCATGACTGTCTGGAAAACCGCTCCCTGGCTCGGCTCAGTTAAAAGCAGCAGAATTTGCTTCCCGCGCACTGAGGCTGCGCTCGGAGTTGGATGTGGCGTTGGTGTGTCTGGTCCTTTGCCAGGCTCAGCGCTCTCCCCCCTCTTTGGTGAGGTGGATGGAGAAGCTGCCAGCGGTGGTGCCTGTGCAAAAAATCGTTTTTTGGCCGTGCAAAAGCATGGTGCCAAAAATCATCAGAGCCTGAACCTCGCTGCTGGGTAGCTGGTGCGAGCTCTGCCGAGGCCGAGTGGTTTCCCAGAGGCAAAAGTCGCTTTACCAGGGCTGGACTGGAAGCAGGGAGGAAAAAAGTATTTTTAGAGAAGAGAAAAGCAAGCTTCCCTTCTTCCCTGTGGGGCCCTAGAAAGCGCCGTGCATGGGAGGCGGCTTCTTGGATGTTCCTTAGTATTGCATAATTTTGGGTATACGTAAGTGCAGCATCTCTGCGGGGGTTTACGTGTATGTGGATGGATGTATAGAAAAGCAGCTGAGCAACTCTAGTTCGAGCCAGCCATAGAGGATTAAGCCCTGTGGAGTAATTAATTGCGTGTGAAAAGCTCAGGATGGGTGGATGTCCTTGGCTTGCCACATGAATAAATGGTTCAACGCCCGCAGGTAATGGTTTTGAGAAAGAAATTGGTGGTGGAACTTGGTGGATTCTGGCAAAGCAGGAGGGCTGGCAGGTGTCTCGTGGCCTCTGAAGGGCAGAAAGCACCAGCCTGCAGCGGGAAAGGATATTTTCTTGAGGTCTGGTTTCCATAAAACCCTGCAAAATCCTCGCTGTCAAGCACATCTAACCCAGAAAAGGATTTTTCCGCTGTGTCCCCAGTGCAGGCTGCAGCGGGGACAAGCCCAAGCGAGGGGTGCTGTTGCGTTTCAGCGTGATGGATCGGCGAGAGTTTTTGGTTGCTTTTTTCCCCTCTTTTTTTTTGGAAGGGGGAAGCTGCATTGCAGAACCTTCAGGAAAGCCGTGCAATCCAAAAACAAGCTGTGGGAACTGGAGCTGCTGGGAAGCCTGGTGCTTGCCAGTAAGGCTGGGGCGGCAATAACGGGCTTTGCAGGGGACTTCTAAAAATCTCTCGTGGTTATTGAGGGCTACCTGGATGCCCACACCAGCTACCCGGGGTTGTATTCGTTCCCGAAAGACACTCACAGGGTAAAACCTTGCTCCCAGTTAAGGTGCTGGTGGTGTGACTGGTCCTGTCTGGCGCCTGCCCAGCCATGCCAAACCCAAACCAGTGAGGTTTTGCTTGGGTTTCCTGTTTGTCTGTGAACGCTGCTGAGTTTGTGCCATCTGAAACAGCTTTTTCCAGCCCTGAAAACTATTTATTTTTTTTTTATGTTTCTGAGCAAACAAGAAAAAAATTATCCTCTTGATTTTTTTGTGTTTTTTTGGTTTTTTTTTCCTGAGAGGAGGAGATTTGGGACAGAGTGAGCCACAGGACAGAGTGTTTTCTGCTGGTCTCAGTGTTTTCTGCCTGTCCCTGGCAGGCTCTAAGCACGGAAGCGAATTCCTCCAGGTCGTCTGGATCTCCCCTCATCTTCCTAACACCGACCTTGGCAACCTGAGCGTAAACCACCGCCCGCCCTGCGCTTCCCAGAAACGCCGCACGGGTTGGAAATGTGCATCCGATCATCTGCAAAGTCGTTTTCTACCAAACCCTCTCTGCCTACAACTTCTTATATAATTCCCCGAGGGTTGGTTTGGGTTTTCTTTTTTTTTTTTTTTCTTGGTGTTGCTGTTGAGGATGCCTCAACCCACAAGGAGGAAACCTCGCAGCCCCTCTACTGGCCCCATTTCCAGTTTGTACCTGAGAGCAGACATGGTGCATAACGAGACTATGTGCAAGCGCTTAAAATAATACCCACAATACTAAAATACGTGTTGAGATCGTTTTATTTCATCCCGAGCTTTAAGAATGCACTAGGGTCAGTTTTGTAAACTCTTAGTACCCAGCAAGGACTGGGACCTTTTCTGTTTGGGGTTGTTTTTTTTTTTATAAAGCAAAACTGAGAGGCTCGGATAACATCTCAGTCTGCAACCACAGGCTTTAGCAAAGTGCCAGATACCACAGGACTCCTAATAACACAAGAGACAGCGACACCAGCTACTTGTCTCCCTTCTGGGCTGGGTCTCTGTGAGTAAACATGCCCTGGGACATGTCCGTCATCCTTCCTCCTCCTCCTCTCTCGTGGTGTATCCAGTCAGGGTCTGTCTTCCAAGTGCTCACCCCGTAGCTCCCGTCGTACCCCCTCACTGAGCTCATTTGAAAACTCCTTTTTACCACTGGTGTGGATATAGGTTAATGCTCTTTGCTTGATACATGTTGGTAAAGTTACAGTCTTGCAGGCCCCATTAGGCTAGATTAGGTCCAGGGGATTGATTTTTGCAGTGGGAAGAGGTTTGGTTTCCACGGAGATAATAATTATCCTGATCTGGAGCCTCGTGGCAGCACGGTGGATGCTCTAAGTCCTTGTGAGTCGCAGGTCTTCGTGGTCAGGGCTGAAACTCCACCCGTGCTGCCTCACCGAGCCGCGCTGAGGCTGAGCCTCCTGCTTGCGACGCGGAATTCAGAAGGATTTTACAAAATGACAAACATGTAGAAGCACGGAAACAACAGAAATGAGAGGGACTCGAACCCTGCTGCAGTTCAGCGGGAGAGAAGTGCTGGCATTGACAGCAGCTCTTTTGGGCGTTGGAACAATATCACGACGGAGAACACGAAAGCAAACAGTCCCCAATAGCAACGACGCAACCAGCAAGTCTTTTATTTCAGCAAAATGTCCTTCTCCGTCAGATCCTGGCATGTGCTACACACAAGAGCAACTCAAGACGAATTTGGAGACCTAACGCAGTCTTCCCCCCAGCACCTTCCCAGACAGAAATGTTTCAAGAGATGGACTCCAGCAGAAGCTCGTCAGGTGGCACTGGAGGGATTTCCATGCTGTTTATTCGGCCAAAGAACTTGGAAAGAGACCACAGCTTAAAGCGTGGAAGGTTTTTCCTTTTCATCCGAATGTCGTGGCCAGTTTCGGTGCCGGAGAGGCTGCTCCTGCGGCGCGCGAACCGAGCCCACAGGGCGGCACGGCTGTGGTGCAGCAGCTGGTCCTGGAACTCGGAGGTCATGAAGTAGTAGAGGACGGGATCCAGGCAGCAGTTGAGGCTCGCCAGGCAGAGGGAGATGGGGTGGAAGCAGAGCGCGCTCCGGTGGAGGGCGCAGTCCCGGATGATGTTCTCGATGACCATCATGAAGAAAGGGAAGTTGATGTGGTAGGGGGTGAAGCAGATGAAGAAGACGGCCGCGCACATCAAGACCATGCGCAAAGCCTTGCGCTTCTCGCTGGCGTTCTGCAGCTGCGCCGGGCACTCGCGCAGCGATTGCCGCATCTTCCAAGTGCAGCAGGAGATAATGCCAAAGGGGATGACGAACCCAAAGAGCTCCGCCACCGTCACCAGCGCGATGGAGGCTCCGGGGCTCAGCTGCTTCACCCCCAGGTCCGAGAAGCACGTGTCGGTGCTGTTGGACAAGGCCGGGCTCCTCACGACAAGCAGGGGCAAGCACGCCGCCCCGACGAAGAGCCAGACGGCGGCGCTGATGGCCGCGTCGTAGCGCCGCTTCCAGTCCTTGGCCTTGAAGGGATGGAGGAGGAAGAGGTACCGCTGGATGCTGATGCAGGTGAGGAAGCAAATGCTGGCGTACATGTTGAAGTACTTCAGGTAGAAGCACACCTGGCAAAGGAAACTCCCGAACGGCCACGTGTGGTTGATGTAGTAGTACATCCGTAAGGGCAGCGAGAGGACGTGAGCCAGGTCGGCCACGGCCAGGTTGATCATGAAGATGACGGCTTTGCTCTTCTTGCTGATGAAGCGGCACAAGACCCAGAGGGCAGCGCTGTTGGCCAGGAGGCCGGGGATGAAGATGAGGGTGTAGGTGGTCGCGTACAGGGTGGACTGGAAGGACATCTGGGGGTCGGTGCAGTTCCCGGAGGACGCGTTGCTCTCCATCTCGGCCGAGTCGCTTCGCTCATGGGGTGGTTAAGGCGGGTGGAGGGTTTCTGTAGGGGGGGGAGAAAACAGATAGCGAAAAGCTGAAAACTCTCCAGCATTTCCCCATGTGGAGAAAACGCGCTTCGGTGCAGAAGCGTGAGTTGGGTGGTCCCAGGCACCTCCTGTGCAGCTGCTTTCGATGTGCTCTGCAGGATTCGGTACCCTGCCACCCCCTAAGGTGATGCCACAGCTACAGTGACATTGCAATTGAGCTTTGTAACATTAATTTCTTTATTGTTAGTGCCAGAGAGCTTCTGCAGCTCCCATGGGGTTTTTTGGCCCTGCTTCTATTTCATACAGTTTTCTGTCAAACTGTCATCAAATCGGTGCTCTCTGATGCATCGACAAACAATTCAATGGGACTGTAAATCAACGGGGACTTGACGTGGGTCTAGATGCTCTCTTTTCAGATCTATGCGAAGATCCAATGCCGATCAGCAGTGAGGGCAGTAATTAGCATCAGCAAACGATGGTGCTGGGAGCTGCCTGGAGCAGAGGCCAGTGGGAGAGGTGCAGACAGATCTGTCAGAGCTCTGGCTCCAGATTTAAGGCTGGATTTATAAGCTAATAGCTGGCCGAACACACGCCAGTTGCTCTGCCGGTCCTGCTAACTCGATTCCAGCGCTCACGGCACACTTTGCAGGCATCATGTTGTAGCAACAGAAATTATCCGCCAGCAACGGCTCAGGACACAAAGGAAGACAAATATATCTGCCTTTTAGTTAGAGCAGAAAATCTTTTCATCCATTTACCCGTTTCACCTCATCCAGCCAGCTCTGAGGGTATTAGCGGGACACGGGGAGGTCACGGGTACTCTTGCAGCTCTCTGGAGAGGTGATGGATTTTGCAATTTGTGAGCAGCAGAGCCTGCAGGGAAGTGGTCTGCTCTTTTGTGAAGAGGCGATTCGGCAGCAGCAGGCTACAAACCAAGGGTCTGCAGCATCGTCTGCAGTAAAACAGTGGCATTTTCCCCTTGAGAAACGGAGCCTGCAGCTGCCTGCGCGGTGTCGGGCAGCCTGCCCTTCCCCTCCAGGAGATCTGGTCTGGCAGAGCCCTCAGCACCTCTTGCTTTCGCCACGGAGCCCCTCAACAGTGGTATTTAATTTAGAAGCAGCCAGCGGAGCTGTTTCGCACAGCCCTGAGCCCGATGTTTGCATTTCTGAAAGCTAATTGCCCGCGGCAGAGACGAGGCTTCCGCGTGGAGCCCGGCGTCGCTTCGGGGTGCGGGGTGAAGGCTCCTCTACCCTGCTCCCTCCTCAGTGAGGCAGCAAGTCAGAGTAGCTGTCACATCTTCCGTTGCAGGAAGGAGGGTATATAATGACACGTGCATCTATTTTTACAGATGTGTATATAAAATACCGCGAGCAGCCTCACGCCTGGCTGCCTGCCTTGGCCGATGCGAGAAGGCTCGGTGCATTTACCTCCGTTCCTGTGCGCGTGCCGTGCCTTTTAAGCTGAGCCCTTGCCAAACTGCCATCTTCTTGCTTGTTTTTTGCTCAGCTCTAAAAAGCCAAAGCTGAAGTGAAACCCTGGCTGCAGGTGGGCTGCTGGGCTGCTGCACCTTTTGGCTACTGGCTGTGCTTGAGCTTGTAGCCCCGAGTGGGACGTTTCTGATTTTTCCGCTCAGCTGGGCTAAGTGGCCACAGGATGCCTCATCTTGACATAGCTGCAGAAAATAGGCAGGGAAAACTTCCAGAGAGTGCGGAAAATGCAGCTCTTCCCAGCTTTGTCACGACCTTCTGGTGGCAGAGGTGGCACTTGCTGGTCTGGGCTCGTGCAAAGGATTGAGAAGCGCTCGGTGTGCCTGTCCTGCCAGCTCTCTCCTGCCCCACGTCTCAACTCAAATCTGAAACCTCAGCCCTGCAGGCCTGACCGTGGGGAGCCTCCTTGCTGGCTTTCTTCATTTTCTGGCTCCCCGTGGCAGCGCGGGAGTGCCGGTTTCTCCACGGGAGGGCTGGCTGTCCCTCCTGGTACCTCACACTTCCAGTTTTTAGGTGACGATGCTTGTCAGGGCACCTGGCAAGAAAGCAGCAGGGACCTCCCCACAGAGCTACTGCTTCCCGAAAGGGTGGGTTTTGTTTTGCTTTTTGTTTGTTTTTTCTTTTATTGTTTTTCATTTTTGCCTTGCCCCAAGCCCCTCCAGCTCCTCCCAGCCGTTCGCCGTCAGCGATGCCGGTGTCAGGGCAGGGATGCTCCCGTCGGCTTGGGCAGGGGGTTTGTTTGGTGAGTTTATAAAGCTTGTATGAAATACTCCTTGCCGTTCCTTGATTGTTTTTTGATTTCATCTGCACATGGGTTTACACGCAGGTTGGAGGGGGCTATTTTTAAGTGGCAAAGCTGAGGTTTTTCCAGCAGCCTGCTGAAATTGCCGAGCGGAGAGCCAAAGGAGTAAGACCGCTGGTGGTGTGTACAGCTCTGCGATTCGTTAAACATCAAGTTAACTCTGCAATTAATTAGGAGGCTAAGGCAGCCTCTTAAAAACACCCGTGTTTCTTTTTGTGAGTGCGTTAGCAGTATCTGTTTCTGTGTGGGACTGTCATTGTTGGAAGTCGCCCGGCTACTCTGAATCACCCTGCACCCCACCCAGCCCGACATCGCTGCGGTCTTGCCTCTTTTTACTACTCCCAGATTTGCTGGCAAATTCACCCTCGTCTTTTCTGTGGGTTGGTTGGACAAGCCAGGCTCAAACTGAGCTCCAAGCTTGGCCAGGGGAGCCTCTGAGCTGGGGGACCAGGGAGGAGCTGCCTCCCTTCAACCTTGGGATGCTGGAGAGAAAAGCAGTCTAGGAAAAAATCATATTTTTTTTTAAAAAATATTCCTTTTGCCTTGAAATAAGCTCCTGAAGTAGTGGAGGCTTTCTGGCGCTGGTGTTTTAAGCTGTAATTTTGTTTGTTTAATCTAGACACTAACAGGAAACACAGAAACAGAGCTGGCCGGTTATGGCAGCTTCTGTCATTAACGGCAAAATTGAAGTATTTTGGGTAAAACGGGCTTTTCCCCCGCGCGTTGCTGTGCAGAGCAGGCTGCTCAGACGCGCTGAGCTGCACTCACCCACCCCTCGGTGCCGAGCGAGGCAGAAATACTTGGGCACAGTCAGAATGTGCTGAGGATGCTGCACGATAAGATCGCTTGAAGGACTAAAAAAAAAATAAAGTGATAACTTTGCTCAAACCTATGATAGCTTCAACCTACTGAAGAAACCACGAAGCAGAAACCGAGCTTACCTTCCCGTGACTCCCATCCTTCGGAGGGGCTGACATCCATGCTAGAGAGCGTGAGGAGAGAGCTTTCTGCTTTGATTTGCTCCCGGTTTTCGCAGCGATCCCAGCCCCGGCGACTCCTCGTTCAACTTCCACATGTTTGCGGAGGGCTGGGATCCTGCCGGCATCTGCGGTCCCGTAGAGCCTCTGCAGAACAGGAAATCCTGTATTTTGTTTCTCTTCTCCGCACAAAACGCGTGCGGCTTAATGACGTTAACCGGGAGGCGATGACGTCGTGCGGGAGAGACCCCGGACACGGATTTCTTTCCCTCTTTTCGCGCAGCGGTTGTGTCGGGTGACGGTGTCCTTTGGTCGAGCTGCTGCTTTTATGCACGGCCGCTCGCCGTTTGCTCGCTAAAAAACTGCAAAGGACAGAAGCACAAAATCTTCCAGTGAGTGCTCGCTAAAGGAAAAAGGGAAACTGTGCCAGTGTAAGTTACTGGAAAGTAGTAATTTTCTTTCCTTTTCTTGGAAGCTCGGTTACCCTCAGACTATCAAGGCTACAGGCTAAAGCCGAGGGTTCGGACTCCGTTTCTGAAATCACATGATGGTTTTAAGGTGGAGATTTTCCCAAAATACTGTTGTTTAAAACCACCCATAATGTGGATCATTCCCTTTTTTTTTTTTTTCTTTTTTGCCTCCTTTAAGTCCTTTCCCATGTGTGGTGTGTGTGTATAAATATAATTTTTGGTTCTTTTACTGCCTGCTAAGCACGACCTTCTTTCTGAATCGCTGCAAACTGGCGGGCGTATGTTGTAGCATAACTTACTACGAGCTGCCTCATTTCCAGCCCAACAGTTTTACTTGATATACAGTGGCACATCTTACAGCTCCAGGGCTTGCAAAAACAATACGGCTCTTGGCATCTTTCTGTCTGTAGGCAGTCTATAAATAGCACCATTCTTGCTCTATCCATCCATTTTCTGTAATTGGTCCTATGACCAATTATAGAAAATGTAAGCGGAAACATAACTGTGGAAGAGAAATGAAAGGAGGAAGCTATTTTAACCTTTAATTGTAGCGTACATTGCCAGCTCAAGGTCTGGGACGAAGGAGGCATCTTTCCCTGCAGCGTCTGAGCCCACCAGCTGCTGGGCAGGGTTTGTCTGTGCCAGCGGAGATGCTGAGCACAGGGACCAGAGTCGTGACCATGAGGGAAGCGACACTTCATGACAGCAGCACAGAGAAGGGAGAAGAGGATGGTTGACCTCAAGCGTCTTGTGGTCAGTGGAGATTCGGTTATTTAAGTTCATTGGTCAACATCCTCATGAAGGCAAAAGTGAGAGCAATTTATATGCAGTTTATGCAGCAACCTTTATAGACATTTCTGGTCGTATTCATTACCACTTGCTTATCCATCACGTAAACGTGGCCTTCTAGCAAAGAAGAACCTGTGAAGCCCCGTGCTCCTCAGCTCAGCTGAGAGCAAAGCAGTTTGGAAGACACAAGAGCTGCTTATCCTTCCGGGTTTTCTTCCTGAGCATCGTTTTCAGCAGCAGATGCTGATCCTTGTGAGAAAGAGCAGCGCTCGTGTGTTTGCGGAACGTTCCCAGATTCGCGGGAGGGAGGCTGGCTCTGCGCCCCGTCCCTCTCCAGAGGTTAAAGGTTTATCCCAAAGTGAAGTGGTTGCTTTACCAGGATATCCTGCCTAGGACATCCTACTTCTGTGTCCGCAGCACACATCCAGCCGTCTCTGAGCCCTATTTTTGGGTACGTGTTTACGGCAGGGCTGCTGGGGAAGGAGGGCTCAGGGGATGTCAGACCATAGGGACGGTCAGACTTGCACCTCAGGGTTTGTAACCAAGTCCTTCCTCTGCTCATCAGCTTTTTTGGAGTACTTTTGCAAAGGATTGCAACCTTCTCAGTCCTGAAAGGCTGATGGCTTGATGAGCCTTTTCCTTCAACATATACCCATCAACATCTCCATTCTCCTTTGGACTCTACGCAGGTATTTGTTCAGCATTTCTGCTCTTCTGGTTCATTGCCCATACTTAACACGCATTTTATGCTGTGCAATGTTATACTTTCAAAAGCAGAAGACACAAAGGAATTTTTTTTTAATAACTGTGAGACCTTATCTGAGGCCACCAGATAAAGGTCGTCTTCGCCTTTAGCCTGGTATCCTGTGGGCAAAAGGCCAAATGCATACGATCAGCATCTCTTTAGGCACTCAGGATTTAGAAATATCTGACAGGATGCACCTGAAGGATGTATGAAAAACAAGAGGAGGAGGTCTTATCCACACAAAGCCCTTGTGCAGAGACTTGCTACGGCTTGGCCCTTGGGGCTCGGGGAGTTGTTGAGCTGTTATCCTGTGTCTACAGCATATTTGGGTTTTTCTCTGAACAGAGAGCCACTAATTTCATTTAAGGAAAGAAAATGAAGCTGAGGTACTTGCAAAGTCCGGCAGCCCAGAACCTGAGCTCTGCAGAAAGGCGTGAAACCAAGGGGGTTTCTTTCCAAACACGTCTGTATTTGGGTCCGTCCTTAAGCAGGACAGGAATTGCCAGGCTGGGGTGACCGTTTGCTGGCTCTACAAACAAACACATTTTCTCGTGCTAACAAGTGACTGGCTTGTGTTCTAGAGAAGAACACGTCGTGCTGTGGTTTTGCCCAGGGCTGTGCTGTCAACAGACGTGCACTGCCCTCGGTGGGGGTGGCTTGGACACCTCACCCCTTTTCCACCCCGAGCGGTTCCTTTTGGGGTGAGGATTGATGTGGGGTTGTTCCAGCACCCAGTGCCAGTGGAACCCATCAGAGCTGCACCCAACCTCTTGCCTCGGTTATCTCCTGCCTTGCTGTGGCATCTCAGTTGAAAGACTTCTTTTTTTTTTTGTGTGTGTGTGTGTGTCTGCCTAAGAAGGATGAAGGTGTCTTCTTCTATAGCTGGTGAGTCTGGGCAGCGCGACCAGCACGGGAGGTAATGCAGGAGCAACATCATGAAATTATATTTCCTCTTGTCAGAATAATAAACATGTTTGATGGTTGCAGGAAACGGGGTGATTTACAGGAACCGGAGCTGGGCACATTGTGCCTTTGAAAGTGTGAGAGCGCTGGCAGGAAGAGCCGGCACCTGCAGCCCCAGGTCTCACGTGGGATCCAGCACCTCCCAACCGTGCAGGCAGCTGAAACGCCGTCCTCCTGGATTTGTCAGTTCTGCTCCTGAGCCACACTGCTGTGGCTTTTGGAGGACTCAAACTTCAAGGCTTTGGGTGTCACACAGGGGTTTGTGGAGGCCAAACTGGCCCTTGACTTTCTATGTGCTTTCAGAAAATGACAGGCTTTCCTTGATCTTTTTACTTACCATCCTGGCCATCTGGGCTAGCGTTCCGACATGGTTTAACCCCATCTGGCAACTACGTGCCACATGGCCAGTTTAACTCTATCCCAGCCAAAACCAGTCCCCTTTCCCACGCACCAGAAGAGCCGGTTCAACCAAGTTGTCTAACCTCCTGCACATCAGAGTGTTTAGACTTGAATGGCTCAAAGTGTTGATTGTGACTTTTCCTCATGGGCGGGGTGTAAAAAGGACAGTTTTGGGGTGTCTGAGGGGAGTTTGGAGAGTGAGTGAGGTGTGGGGGCGAGGGAGAGCGGGAGCAGCCGAGGTGCTTGGGGATGCCATCATGGTGACAAGGAGTCTTATCCCTCATGGAGTCACCAAATTCGTTGTCCAGGTCAAGTGTGGGAGAGCCACCATCACTCTGTGGACATGGGGGTGCTGGAGCAGGTATTCCCCCGCCAGGTCCACGTTCTAACTTTGAGTTCTCAGGGGACCATAGTTACCGATTGCTGCTTTACCAATCTCACTGTAAATGATGTGTGTGGTTTCGTTTAAGCCGTATGGATTTGGAACTGCAAAATGATTGTTGGATGAGATAGAGAGAGACGGTTTCTGCCGTCCTGCCTGCACGTAAGGATGCAGGAGTCGCTCCTCACCCCATCGTGCACTGCCCGCAGCACAGCTATTCCCACTGAGGACTTTTTTCTCCCCCAGATCCCTCTAAATCCAACACAAGTGCTGTAGTTTTGAAAAATAAATAAACACCAGTCAGAGAGAGGTGAAAACTTTCTGTAGACAAGGAAGCAATCTTTTTAAGAGTAATAGAAGGTGATGCATTCCGTCACTTGAAGTCTGATTCAAGGAGGAGCTGACCCTGTTTCGTTTTCTAGATATAAGTGATAACTGCAAAACTCAGCTTATGTTTGCAAAACTGCGTTTATTTTTTTCCAAGCATCAGGTTTTGGAATGAAAAATGTAGGACAAGCTACGTAGTTACCACAATAGCGCCTTCAACTTGTTTTCACCTGATAAATGGGGAATTGCATGGGAAAGAAATCGCAGCAAACCGCTCCCAGTCACACGCTAGCAGACCCAGGCCCATGAAAATCCTCAAAACAAACCTTGAAACCACAGTCTCCTTTGGCGGCAGTGTTATACCGTGTGTAGCTTACAAGAAAGCTGCTAAATTACAAAAACATCGTTACGCACGCTTGACTGCGTACCTGGGCATCAATCTCCGCTCACATTTTTGAGGGGACTACTTGCAGTGCGCAAACCCGTGTGTGTGTCAGTTGTGCAATGAACTGCCCCTTATATCGGAGAAGACGTTTCCGGGGCCTTTGGTGGGAGATGAACTGTTTGCCTTCTCTGCAGTTCTCTCAGCAGAAAGCTAACTGTGTCTGTGATTTCCTTCAGATAGGCAAATATTATTTTCACTTATCTACACGGAAGATTAAGTTCATCATGCCATAGGCCGTAATCATCTTCCCTCGAATGGGAGGAGAACTACAAGAGCTTCTTGTATTTCCTCAGTCTGTCTTTGCTGCCTTTCGGAGGAACTCCAGAGTAATGGACCTTTAAACCTGGCTACTGTTGGCTTTTTATCCCATTCTGTTGTAAAATGGTCAAGTGAGGAAAACATAGTACACAGAGAGGCTTTGGCTGAGTTAAAAGGTAATTAAATGGAATTGAGTGGCTAAAATACACTCAGCAAGTGTTTCTGGTATTTCTTCCGTATTTGTAGCAACATGTAAGATGCTTACGGAGAATTTTACACATTCCTTTTGAAAAAAGACAAGTTTTCAAAGGCAATGAATCAGTGCCTGTGTTGTTCAGCCAAAACAATCCCCAGGTATCATGAGGACACCCTTGAAGTTACACCAAGTGGGTGAACTTAGCCAAAGAGCTGTCACTAATTCAAAATCAGGTGTAAGTGGCATCTTATCACTGCTTTTCAAATGTTCGTAGCTGATTATAAAAATTTAAACACTAAGATCATGAGAGGAGCTGGTGGAAACTCCCCTGATGAATAATTTACTGAAGAAATTAGCCCACACTCTGTTGGTGGAATCACCTTGGCAAAGTGATTTTTAAAAAGATGTGTGAGTCGACTCCTTTGAGCTGAGGTTTCGCAGGACTGATTCATCTCAGGTAGCTCTGGGCCCAAGGAGCCACACGTTAGAACAGAGTGAGGACCTGCACGATACATTCAGTATCATCAAGTCCATCAATGCTGAGTCCATGCTCCTGGTGGTCCTGCTCCTTGGGGTCCAAAGGCAAAGGCCATGGGCTGAAACCGCCCTTGCCAACAGGGGTGGCCGAGAGGGGAAGAAAGTCACTCGGAGCAAGGGAAGGTCCCACTCTTTGGGGTCTCTGGGAAACTGTTGGGAGAATTTTTCTTGCAGACGCTCTCACACCAGCTGGAGGTGCAAGTTACAGGATGCAACAGCAATTAAGGAGCAAACTTAGAGCTGCATGAGGAGGAAATAATGGATCAGAGCAGGAGGGTGAGTGTGGTGACCAGGGAGAGGCACTCAAAGCCAGGAGCGGGCAGCAACAAGCTGGGGCTGCTGTGCTGAAGTGAGCTGCCAGCCTTCATGTGTCCTCCGCCCTGAGCGCAGAGACCAGAACCATCGTTTGCCATTACCAGCCATTTTCAGCTTCTCCTATACGTTGTGTTTCTTTTGCAGAGGTGATGCTTTGGTGTATGTCGGTGTATGGATGTGGATTGTCTTTGACTCGATTGTAGAGCTGTGGAGTTGGAAAAATAGTAGGAAATGTCCTGGGATGTTTCCACTGTTTCCTAGCAAAATCTTTGTTGCTTCCTTCTGTGTATTTTCCAGCCCAGCTAGGTCAGGAGAGGGTGGCACACCGGTAGGTGTAGTCACGCCGGTTTGGTCACTCCTCAGCTTCCAACACATCAGTCCTAAACAGAGTTTTATCTTCTATACATCAAAAGATTTCTAGTGCCACAAAACTTGCCTCAGTAAACTTTTGCAGGATCTTCCACAACGGAGTTGGTAATCGAGTGCCACGGAACAGTCCCAGATTTGATGCGAAATATCTTCGTTGTTCTCAGGTGGCTTTCTTGTCATTCCTTAGTGGATGAGGCGCTCTCTCTGCTCATGAGCCGACTCCTGATGACCATGCTGCTGTGCTTTGATATCTGGTCCTGAAACTCTGAGGTCATAAAGAAATACAGGATCGGATCCAAACAGCAGTCCAGACTCGCAAGACTTAAGCAAAAGGGTTGGGTGTAGAGCGTGATGGTACTCAGGAAGCAATCTGTGATGACGTTTTCTTTCACCAACATGTAGAAAAAGAAGTTGATGTGGTAGGGCGCAAAGCACACGCAGAACACGACGGCACACATGGAAACCATCCTTAAAGCCTTCCGCCTCTCGCTGCTGTTTTCCAGCGGTAGCTGGAAACCCCGAAGGGAGTCTTTTGTTTTCCAGGTACAGAATAAAATAATGATGAGCGGGCCGATGAAGCCGAAGAGCTCCGCCGTGGCTGTCATCAGCACGGTGGCCACCTTGCTGTCGATCTGCCGGACTTGAAGGTCTGCAAAGCAGGTGTTGGTGGTTTTGGCCAGGCCGTAGCTGCGCATGATGGGGAACGGCAAGCACGCCAGCCCAACGAAGAGCCACACCATCGCGCTGATGGCCACGTCGTAGCGCCGCTTCCAGTCCTTGGCCTTGAAGGGCTGGTACAGGAAGAAATACCTCTGGATGCTGATGCAGGTAAGGAAGCAAATGCTGGCGTACATGTTGAGGTACTTCAGGTAGAAGCACAGCAAGCAAAGGAATCTCCCAAAAGGCCACGTGTGGTTGATGTAATAGTAGATTCGCAGTGGCAGCGAGAGGACATGAGCCAGGTCGGCCACGGCCAGGTTGATCATGAAGATGACGGCTTTGCTCTTCTTGCTGATGAAGCGGCACAAGACCCAGAGGGCAGCGCTGTTGGCCAGGAGGCCGGGGATGAAGATGAGGGTGTAGGTGGTCGCGTACAGGCTGTTTTTGAAGGTTATGTTGTGACTGGAGCAGGTCAGGTTGTTCTGCATCATGACTGGGCTGCTGGAAGTGGCTGTCGTGGTGTAGGGCAGGTGGGTCATTCCTGCAGAGAATAAAAACAAGGGCTGTGAAAGCTTTACCTGCCCTTCAGGTGTACCCTGGGTGTTGCAGGGGTGACCCCATCAGTGGGACCTCACCTTCTCTGGCACGATGGGGAAAAGCCGTGCCCTTAAACTAACATAACAAGCAGACACCTATTCAAATCAACTTCCATTTCTCACCACCCCAGCAGCCTCATTTTTTAATGCTTTTTTTTCCATCCGATAATCTTATTTTTAGATACTTCCAGTTCCTGGCCCTCGTTTGATTCACATGAGCGGGGATGGTGACATTTTACACGTTGAACTGCCAGGGCCACCTTTCTTTCATCAGCTTTTGTAGCTGGGCCTTACCCTCAGCAAGGAAACACAGGCAGGAGCTTGATTTTACGGAGTATTTCCCCACAGGGTTATAAGTCTCAGTACAGTGATTCCCTCCTGTGTCTAACGGAATGGTTAAAATTGAATATCAGCTTCCTATTCCAAGTGGCACTGCAGACACTGATTCATTCCTCCTGACTCATTTCCTGCACCGCTGGCGAGGGGCATTTGCCAGAAGTGGCTCAGTAGGTAGATATTAGTAACTCGTACACTGTTACTAATGTTTTTTTCCTTCATGTTAAAAAAGAAACCAACCCCAAACCAACAAACAGTAGTGTTTAGAGGTCTCCAGGGACAAAGAACACAAAGAGCTGTTTTTTCAGTTTCTTAATCATTGTGGTACTTGGACTTGGCGGCTTGTACAGATGCTGCCCGAAGGATTTATTTTTTTTTTTTTTCATTTTTCAGGCCTCATCCCAGGACACCACAGCCTTGCTCCTATCACAAGGCCGGAACGTGTCCATGAGGAGGGAGGAGGGTGCAGAAAGTGCTGGAAACTAGGGGGAAAGGTGTATCTGGCCCATGACTGTAAACCCATCGGTCTGAGAAGCAACGTTGGAGGCCTCCCACTCTCCTTTCGGGTGCTCCTCAAGACACCAAGACTGGGGTAGTTGCTTCGCAGAGATGTAAATGGGGGTTACAACCCATTTCTTGAGAGTGCCATGACTTTCTGTCACTCTGGAGGTTTGTATTCCCTTTCCATCTGGTTTGTCTGCAGCTCTAGCTGGATATGCTGCCCTTGTCTGCTAAAAAACCTGCTCCCTACACCCCATTTCTGTCTCTTCAGGTGACCTCCCACCTTTCCAAGAAGCCCTTAAAGAGCCAGTTTCAAAGTCAGCAGCTGCCTGGTTTCCCCTGGATGTCAAGGTTAGTCTGACACAAGGGCTATATGGCCACTGGAGCCATAGAGGCACATTTGCAAAACGTTCTATTTTAAGGGCGCGCTTACATTTAAATGCTGGCCAGCACGTTCGTCAGTTCAAGTGAGTCATACCAGTCAGTTTGCTTCCTGAGGTCCCCTAGATACAGTTAGTCCTTATTTACATGTCATGTGACAGCTAAGGACCAGACCGCAACACCAGCAGTAAGAATGATCAAGTTCAGGCTGCTGACTCAAAGTGGCCTCTGAGCGGAGCCGTTCAGGGCAAACCAACGTGTCCAGGATGTGTCTGCTCTAACACCAGGGCGATGCCGACACCAGAACTCAGCCTTCGCCCTCGCATCGCAGCAAACTGTGCCCGGGCACCCTGACGAGCCACATCAAGGTGGAGACCACGGCACCTCGAGGTGTCCCCTTGGCCATCATCTGGCAATTGTCCACAAGGTGTCAGAGTTAATCAAGATTTAATTTCTTTGCCCTCTTCTTGAAGGTATTTTTCTAAGCCCCAAGGGACTAGGCTGTCTGAATGGCTGGAGGCAGGGGTGTAGCTGTGTTCTCAGGAGTTTGGGGTGCTACCTTCTGGGGTGAAAAACCAAAAAACTCTGGTGTTGCCGAATACTTCATATTAGGGGGAAAAACCAAAACATACTCCCAGGAGTGGTCCGTGTTGCTGTTATTCACAGGTAGAGGAGCCCTGTGAAAAGACCAGGGAGCTGCTTTGAACCCTGGAGCCAGAAGTTTATAAAGCTCAACCTGTGGAAATGCAAGGTAACGTCCCGTCCCTGCCGCTTCGAGCAAATATGACACTGTGATTGATGAATAGGAGGTGTATGGCCCGTGGGATCAGAGCCTCTCCTTTGTGCATTCAGTGGACTTGAGGTCAGGCCATTTACAACCAAGTGGACAGGGAGGGCTGACCTGGCTGGCAGTGCAAAAGCATTAACGCAATTAATAAATATATGCACTATGAGCTGCTGGCTCATCACGACAGGGCATTTTCTGAGAACGAATGGCTTCATTGCAAAGCCATAAAAATGTAATTAGAATAAAGCTCCTCCTTAGACAAAATGCAGCCAGGCATAGGCACAGGGGGCTACAAAAGAATTGTGTTTCTTCCCTTCCTCCCATTTCTCTTGTTCGGATTGAAGCTTAATCCTACCCTGTCCCCTTATCTTCCCACCTGTGCGCAAAAGCAGACGCACAGAGATGCCACTGAGTGTCACCAGTCTGAGCTGAGGTCTCCAAAACTGTTAAGAAACCAAAGTGACGTGTGTACGGCAAAAGTAGAAGGCTGAGAAGCTCCTTCAGATTTTATCGATGCTTATTTACATATTGCAGGGAGACAGCTCCTGTTGCGATGTTGTTTTCAGAATGTAAAATTTCAAAATAATCAGTAGTAAATAAATACACTTATCTAACTGCTGGTCTTTACGTTTTAGCTAGAGTCTGCATTTCTGAGGCTATTGCAGGAAGGACATAATTACTTGTAGCTGGATGTTTGGAAACTAAACGTGGCATTTCTAAGAAAAAAATGCTCGTCTTGATAGGACCGAGAAGCACGGGAATATCATCCCAGAGTCGTGGGTCTTTCCGGCATGCCCATTAGCAGACAGGTTAATTGATTCGATTAAGACACAAATGCCTCTACACTCTGCCCTCTTGCACGGATGCAAATGTCTCGCGCCATCACGCTTCGGTGCGAAACCTCTGCAGTCAGAAGTGGAAAGTTCTACAGCTGAAGGTACATTTTCTGTTTGTTTTTTTTTTAATTCTTCCACAAAAAAAAAAGAAAAAAAAATGAAGCAGATCTGATCCGGGTTGTCTGATCTGTTGTGATGAGACACCTTTGTTTTGCAACACCAGGCTAATTGTCACAGCAGAAGCACCGCGGGGCAGGGACACGCTCCCTGGAGGGCTGTCCCACCAAAAGGCCTCCACGAGGGATGCAGTTCCCATGACTGGTGATGTTCCCACTGGAGCCAAGGTCCTGACACCTTCACTCACCCCCTGAGCAAAAACCATTCTCTTAACCGCCTGCTCCAGCCTGCTGCTGGAGCCCTCTCCTGCAGAAATCTGTGGTGAGCCACGTTTGACAGGCTGGCTCGCCTTCGGTGTGAATTCCCTTTTGATTTACTTTTAAGAAATTTCAGATTCGGGAGCCACCCACTCTGCATCCTCTCCCCAAGCGCCAAACTGCAACCGTGCTGTTTTGCTGAGCTCCCGTCAGAGCTGAGCTGCCCGGTGCAAGGGAGGACTAGCCCGTCTGCAAATGTTTGCAAAGTACGGTTTAAAAGCTTCAGTGCATAAAGTAAGTTAGGTTTTAATCCAGACTGGTAGCTGCAGTCTGAGTTATAAATCAAAACTGGCTCAGGATTCTCGTTAACAAAACCAAGCCCGAGCAATCTTGCTACTTTTGTCATTTTGCGTCCCCCTGACCGATTAATGTCCTACTGTCGCAATTCAAAGAGCGTTGGATGGCACAAAGGCATCACATCATTTTTTTTTTTTTAAGGGTAATACAAATCACTGTCAGAAAAAACAAATTTGCAAGATTCCCTTACTGTCACATGCAATTTTAAGATAAAATATATTCCCTGAGAAATCAGGCAGAAGAAGGAAATTGTGCCTAGTAATGACGCTGGAGAGCAGTTGGAGAATGGCTAATATTCCCCCCTGCAAGGTTTTGCTTTGTCTAGCGACAGCAACTTCAAATGCAGCCACTGTTTCAACTCCTCCACGCGTTCCCACAGAGGATCTGCTGCTGTTTTTTTAAGACCAAGCACCCCAAATCTCCTCCTGGCAAGAGCCAACCCCAAGAAAAAAAGCCTGAGGAGCTCAACATTTTTGTAGGAGCCGTCACCGGCGCATTTACCGTTGGTTCTAGATCACAAGGAGAGAGAGCTTAAAAGCAGCCTTACCTTTTCAGCAGAAACCCGGCCGAGTGCAAGTGTGCTCTCAGGAGGAAGCGGAGGCTCGTGGCTGCACCGCGCCAGCCGTGTTTACGTGCGTCCTGCGACCTGAATGACATCACGGTGGCTGCGAGATGCCGCAGCTCCCCTACTCGCTTCTGGACCCTGCCCCCAAAATCAGGTGCACGTGCCTTCGGCCCCGGTGTTTTCTCTCCTGCTGCCCCATCGGGATGATTCGGTGCCTCTCGGGCATCTGCGGGAGAAGGTGCCGAGCAGGGCTGGGCGCTGCTCTCGGCAGGGCACCCCTTCCTCCTCTCCCACTCTTCCTCCTCCCCAAGCACAGCTCCGAGCGGACCCCGGAGACGGTCCCGAGGTCTCTGGTTGCTCCTCTCTGGGAAGTTTGGCTGCGCTCTCGCCTCCTGCTCGCGGGGCTGCAGGAGGTCGTTGCTGTGTGCGAGCCTCGGCTGGTGGTTGCTGTTTCACTTGGTGCTAAATCCTCTTGCTGTCGAAGTCTGACTTCCCAATGGCTTTTTATAGAACTCATGCGAGCCTTGCTTGACATTTCTCTCCAGCTACAGAAGCAGGCAGCTCAGTTTACGCTTGCAGGAGCTCACAGGATGGTAGGATGGCTTGGGCTGGAAGGGACCTTGAAGGAGTTGGCTGCCAGATACGCCAAGCAGCGGCACTTCTAAGTTATTTCAAGCAATGGGGTGAAATCCAGCCTCGCCCTTATCCCCAGGGGGAAATGCATTAGTGAGGCTGGGACTTTAGCACCTAGAGGAACTAGTTGTTTGGATTTACAGAAAGTGATTGGTTTCGCCTCTTCAGGACCGACCTCTGGCTTGCAGCACGCGAGTGCCCCCGCAGCTCAGCAGCTGTGTCGTGGTTTGAAAGTGCGCAGCAGAACATCGCTGCAGCTATTACCTGGCTCGAGGATAGTGTAGGTATTGGTGTCCAACTGCTCAGAAACCTCGGAAACCAAAGCTTAGTGGCTCTGATTCAAATAAGAACACCCCACAGTGAACACCCCGTAAAACGCAGCTCTGTGCTCTTTCCATCAATTGTCAAAGGAGGCTGGCAGAAGTTGGGAGGTTGTCAGCTGTTTATTTTAAAAATTATTTGTATGGCCTTCATGAAAGGCAATAGTGAGCTTTTGGCCACTGTCGCGGTGTTTATCAGTACATCCTGTTTGGCTGATTTTTTGAAGTTGTTCGTAAGCAATGGGAACATATTTGCTGGAATTTATCCAATTGCAAAGTCGCCCTTAACGCTAAATCACTGCACAGTGCTCTGCAGCCCAGCAAGCGAAGCAGACCCTCAGCCGGGAGCAGCAATTCAGAAAGAGTTCACTGACTGTGACCCCACGAGCATTTGTGGAAAACAAACATCATCAACTCTTGTGCAGATGCTCTCTGGTCTGTGTGAACTTCCATCGATAACGCTTTCAGTCCTCGCTCAGTCATCTCTAATACTGACCGATTTGAGCAAAAGCCACAGCCTTTGTGGAAAGGAGAGATGAAGTTAATCCCAGGTGCTTGTGAAAATACTATATATTTAAGAACAGGTCTGCTTACAGAAGAGATGCAGCTACTGTTGCTGCCCTGTACTCACACACACAGATTGTTCTGGCAGCCTTAGGATTAGGGCAGATTGTTGTAGAAGTGTAGGAACAAGACAGAGATTTAAAGGCACAAATCGTATCAAACCCACAGAACGGTTCTGCTGAATTTCTTCATACTCAAATTTATTCAGTTGTGAAGCGGGGAGAACGTCTTCCCATCTGAAACTGAGGGATGTTTGCTGGCTGGGCTTTTGTTAAGACTCAGCTAGAAGGCTGCGTATGTTGAGACCGGTTCTAAGTGACCTGTCTGGTACTGCGTGCGCTCGGTGCTGGGAGACGACCATGGCATAGCCAGCCTGGAGGATTTGAACCTTGCCTGCCAGTATTGCGGATCAGTTATCCCGCAGGCAGGGAGTGAGGAAGTGGCTTTTTCTGCTGATAAAACTGAACTTACTGCAGGGACTTTGCAGACAGTTATGCTGGTTACAGATGTACTTTCCCTATAGGCCCGTTTGCCCTAATTAAGTAAGTAAAACTTTGATTTGCATGCATGCCAAAGACCATTCCCGCTCTCAGTCACAGAATCACAGAATCACAGAATGTCAGGGATTGGAAGGGACCTCGAAAGATCATCAAGTCCAACCCCCTGCCAGAGCAGGAACGCCTCAATAATGCTACATAGGAACATGTCCAGGCAGGTCTTGAATGTCTCCAGAGAAGGAGACTCCACAACCTCTCTGGGCAGCCTGTGCCAGGGCTCTGTCACCCTCACTGAGAAGAAGTTTCTTCTCGAGTTTAAGCGGAACCTCTTATGTTCCAGTTTCAGCCCATTACCCCTTGTCCTATCAGTGGTTGTCACCGAGAAGAGCCTGGCTCCATCCTCGTGACACTCACCCTTGATATATTTGTAAACATGAATGAGGTCACCCCTCAGTCTCCTCTTCTCCAAACTAAAGAGCCCCAGCTCCCTCAGCCTTTCCTCATCAGGGAGATGCTCCACTCCCTTAATCATCCCAGTTGCCTGTCGTTGCTTACCAGAGTAACGAGCTCGCCAGAAGTGCTCACTGCCATAACTCCCTACGTTAGCGGAGAGTTGGGCTCCTGCAAAGCAGCGTGGGCAATGTGGCCTGGGGCTGAGGGAAGGGGCTTGATCTCAGTGGGTTCTTTCCTCACGGACCTTCCCCGGGTTGGTCTGCAGCACATCCCTTGCGTCCTCCACCGTGGAGACGAGAAGCACGTGTGTAGTAGTGTTGGGTAGACAGCTGGGCCAGATCATCTTAGAGGTCTTTTCCAATGATTTTCCAGAGTCATTAATTCTGTGATTCCATGATTCTATGCCCCAGGCTGCTGCAGCCCGGACGTTTGCTGCTGCCGCTGTTGTATAAAGAGTGATTGAGCAATACACGTTCTCATGGCATTAATGCAAAAAAATATATTAAAAAAATGGCCCCACGTTTGTCTGTTAGGAAGCTTGTTTCAACGTGCAAAAGGAACATATGTAGGAACATGTTAGTTGCCTGCTTCATGCTTCTGTTTCTTTCTGAGTTCTTTTTCAAAGGCGTAATTAGGTCGCCGTGATGTATCTTACCAGGCAATAACAGCATCAATGCATTTTAGTTCATAGAATACTTGAAGCAGGTTTTCTTAGATGTGCGTGCTTTCCACATGCACAAGAAAAGGAGTCACATGAGGGGGAAAAAAGAAAACACTAATCACTAATATTATATAATTATTAACATTTGCCTGAAATAAAGACTTAGATTTCATGTCATAGCCTGGATGGCAACTTTATTTTGTTGCCAACTCAAGCCTATAGAAAAGCAGATATTCAGTGAAAGACACTGGCAAGACATCACTTGAATTTGGTCAAAAGTTACACAAACAGAAAGTGAATATTTGTGTCCTGATGGTCTGTCTTCTTCTGGATAATTAGGCTGTCTTATTTAAAGGTGTAAAATCACTTACAATAGGAATTGAAAAGCATATATGCCAAGGAAAGTAGGACAATATGTTGTTTATTCTAAAATCCTCTTGCATGCTAAAAATCAGATAACAAAAAGAGGAACACAGAACGGCAAACATTTCAAAATTCTGCATTTTTATCTGTATAGCTGGGCCCCCAGATGGTAATCATTTTTCCCTTGCAAAAAGAAAAAAAGAAGTAAAGCAGGCCTATAGAAAAGGTAAAAACTGTGTGGGCTGTGGAAACTAATTTCTAATTACCTGCCTGCGTCTTTACAGCAACTGAAATCTCATTGCTCGTTAGTGGCTCTTTTCGCTGTTACAGAGCTGCAGTCACCCAGCACCGCTAAATCATGTCGTTGATTATTTCCTCTGGTCCTAGCACAGAGGCGCATGTTACTGTTGTCCAAAAGAGAGGCAGATTCTGTTTGAAATAGATAGGGTTTTAATTCAAACCAGGAGCGTTTCCCAGCAGAGAGGCCTGCTAGCTCTGTCTTAGCTCATCGCCGATCACATCCCAGCTCCCTTCTGCGGGCTCTTGAAACTGTGAATAAATAATGGGAACATTCGTACCCCAGTGTTTCTACAGTAACGAAAATATTCCTCTCCGACAGCAGAAAGAGAAAGGACATCTCAGAATGTTTTGGAGTCTGGGGTGCCCAGCGCCTTGGAAGCTCGACCCAGATTTGCTTCGGACCATCTGAGCACCTTAAATCTCTGCAGCGGGAGGAAACTCTGGGATCTTCTCACGGGAGACTTGGGGCTCGCCAGCACCAGCCACAAGTACTTACCCATCAGAAACGTTGCTCTTTTGTTGTTGTTACTTGCTTTCGAAGGTCTGGTTTTCAGCAGAAACTAAAAAGGAGGAAATAATAATCTTCCACTCTCACACCCCAGAGCCCCTGAGAAGTATTTTCCACGCAACTGATACTAAAACAGCTTCACCGGTTGTCTTTGCTAAAGCTTCTTTGCCATCCCTTACAGTTCAGAATGCCTTGGAACACAGAATCCAGTAACCCATGGCCTTTTGGAGGGCATGAAAGAGAATTTTGTGGGGGAGGGACCCCTGCTTAATTTTGTCAGTGGTGATTTCAATGTCTTTGCCCAGTTCGTCCAAGAGAATTGCAAAAGTTCTCTTTCCGAGGGGGTCTATAGAGTGGTGAGTAACCCTGTAGCACCTTTTTTCTTATCTGCACAGTGTATTGAGCACATCCTTTATGTGCCTTTGGGAGCCTTACGCTAACGGTCATTGCTCACCGGCCGGCAGCGTTCCTGGTGGAGAAAGACTGGCACAGTTTGGTGAGATCCAACAAAGCCTAAAGCTCATGCAACTAACTTTTAGAGCTTTAGAGCTCTCTGCATAAGCATCTTCTGGTGTATCATACAGTGGGAACTAAAATCAGCTCACGAGCTATCTGCTAGAGTTATGCCAAGTCTTAACGTGTTGGTGATTAACCAATCTTGTACCGCCAAGCCAATTACAAGAGTACTGGTGAAGAAAATCTGTGAGAGTGGTGCAAAATTCTACATCTTCAGGTTGTCGCTGTTGGGAACCTACCTGAAATATGATAGCTGGCTTTAAGGAAATGAGATTTTCAACTCGTATTGGGACCACTGGGGCATTTCCATGCCTGCAGCTCACCCTCCTGCCTGAGCCGGTGGACCCAGTAACCATAAAGTGTGGTGGTGCCTGGGTCAGCAGGGACAAGCTCATGAAACTGGTGTGGGAAGATCCACGGTTCTGAGTATTTGCAAGTTTGCAGTACTTCCTCTCAGCACACCGAAGGGGTTCCCACCCGTTACGTGACGCTGCTTGCCAGCACAGTAGTGCCCGTCGTGATTTAACACACGTGACGAGTCGGAGAAGGGGCACCAAGAAGGCTGGAGGGAACATGAGGCTGCTCCTGAAGCCATCAGGGTGCCCGTGTCCCAGGCACGGCGTGTGGAGTTGCTGGCTGCTGTACCCTGCCCGCCACGGCTGCGAAGTGAAGGGTGAGCGTTTTCATGCAAAGTGGGACACAAAAAGCAACAAACTCCACGGGGGTTCCCAAGGATGGAAAACACCCTTGTAAAAAATACAAGCAACCTTCCCTCATGCTCTTCATCTCATTTGCTTCATAAGACCATGCTTCCCCTTTCACTTCATCTGGGCAAATAGCAGCAAAGGTTTCAGAAAACAGACACCTAAGTTAAATTTAAAAATTAGGAATAACCTGACAAGTGTGAGATCAGACTGCTAACATCCGCAAATGAGATCGCTGCACAGATCAAACCACACAGGAGTGAAAAAGTAAACTCAATGTATCAAAGCACTGGCAGGGGCTTGGCACTAGAGCTAATTCCCCGCAACCCCCTTTTCCTCTCTTCTGCCCTAAACCGAAGCCAACTGCAGCTGAAGGAACAGCAACAACTAATGTCAAGGGATCAGCAGCAAAAGTCAGGTTTCAGGTCTGCTCTGCGTAGCTCCTGCCTGGTAAAGGACTCCAAGGAGTTGGTCAGAGAAAGCAGGCTCATGAAACAACCGTTTTATAATTTCATTAAGATGAGAAACAGCCCTGGCAGTACCTACAAATCAAAGCATCTGCAGCAAGGACTTCACGGGTTGATTGGAATAATGAAAAGGCATGAGAAGGTTTTGCTCCTATCACTACCGCCCATGACTCTAACAGAGCAGGATAAAATCTTGAGAGCTGGTTCAATTCCCCTGGCCAAGGGTGGAGATGCAGGGATGTATGTACATGAAGACAGAGCAGCTTTATCTTGGCCCTTCCTGAGAAACTTTAGCTAAGCATAATCTGTTTTGTTGGTTTGGGTTTTTTTGCTTGTCAGGAACACCAAGTTTGCACCTCCTGGTGGGTATGGACAGACGTACAGCTGCAGACATGTGGTACAGCGAGTTCTAAGCAAACAGGCAAGGAGGGCTGGGAAGAGACAGGGAAAGGAGCTCTGGCACCCCCCAAGGAGCTGGGTTTGGTCTTCTGAAATAGGACTGCGTGTCAGACCTTCCTGTTCTGGAGAGTGCTGGCCTTTGCTTGCATCCCACAACGCCTGTTAAATGCAGCTCTGTGTTGGAAGGAATGAGTAAGTCTCTACTATTACAGGCAGTTCATCTGGACAGAGGAGTCAAGATTTCCTTGGCAATGATAATTCATTGGCCCTGCTGATTCTTTTCTGTCATTAGTTCTCTCTTTGATGATTTCTCCAGTACCTCAGTTGTCTCCTTTTTTTCTATTTTCTCTCTCAAACTTGTCTTTCACTGATCAATCACTTTTTTTTTCCTGACACCTGGGGAGGAAATGCGACGCAATAATGTCTTAATGACATCTGCAGCGCTTTGCTGCAAACATTAGGGGCATTTACCACAAAGACATCTTGCAAATGACTTCCCCCCAGAAAAAAAAAACCAAAAAACTTCTTATTTGATTGTAACTTTCAATTTTTGCTGCTTTAAAATGAAAACCTTTGAGAATCTATTTGGGAGATTCAGAAGAAAGCTTTTGAGATTGCCTCTTTAAGGCCTCTGTCTTTAAAACCTGTGGTCTGGCAGGCTCCAAGTGTAGAACATCCCAACGAGTAGTCAAATAGAGAAGAAGTTCAGACTTGGCTTTTTAAAAAAGTCTAATTTCAGGCTAAAAGTGAAGTTCCTTATTTCCTCTCCTCCCCTAAATCAGTGGAAGAATGCATGGCAGTCTTACAATCCGCCGTCAGTCAAGCCATAGCTAATCCCAATTTGTGTTGGGCTCTGGCTGAGAAATCACAGTGGCCTCTGAACTAAACTGGACTCTACACTTTCTCATTCCAGACTGGGTTACTGGGTGTTGGGCTTGTTTGTTTGGGTTTTTTGGGGCTTGCTGAGCTTTCACAAAACACTTTGGGGCTTTGTTCTTTTTTTTTTTTCCTTTTTACTCTTCATTCGTAAGCAGAACACAGAAGTTTCCCAGGTCTGTCAGTAATTCACAGGTTCCTCTTCCACATCGGTATCAGTCCCACCTCTACTTTTCCCAGGATGTTTCAGCATCTTTTGCATCCTTATAAAAGACATTTGTAGCCACAGTAAATGACAATGCATTGTCATGTATTGCTGCATCTCATAAATTCATGGTGCAATCTTTTTTTTTTTTTTTTCTGCAAACTATTGTACGGTTTAAAAAAAGAAGAAGCCACTGCTTTGTGGTCAAGACATGCACAGTAATATGAGAGTTTCACTCACTGAATAACGGTGCCAAAGTGCAAAGATCAGCCACGGCAATTCCTTTTGCCTTCTCCCTTTCTAACTGAAAGGAGAACCGACATCTGGAAGAAGCACTGAACAGTCACCACATTAGGGATTTCACATTAGCTCTATTAACATTTATTAGATTGCTGCAGAACAAAACACATCATCAAAGCAACACGCTGCTTTTTGTCAGTGGCCTCAACAGATGCTTGGGAGGAAGGGAAGATGTGCAGTGAGACAGCATGTGCTAGAGCGGGAGGGAAATTCCAGCGAGGGCGCGTAAGGGCTCTCGCGAGGGCTGGGGGTGCCAAGCCACTCTTACTCACCACGGCTTTGCAGTAGCCGGGGGTGTTTCGACAGCTCAGGCAAGGAAGAAGTGCCCGTGCCATGGGAGAGGCATAGGGAACAGAAAGGGATAAGCTCATCCTGAGCAGTCCCTGAGGAGGGAGGGAGAACAGCCGCGAGCAGCCTGGCACAGATGTGGTGTCAGGCACTGCCGCCTTTGAGCCGTGGAACAGACACTGCAGAGCAGAGAGAAAAACAGGACTGATTTCACATGAAGTCAGGCCAAATCTGCAAGTAGGAAACATTCGTTATGTGCGAGCAATATGGTTTCTTGTTAAAACTGGCAAAAGTAATTAACCCTATTCTTGCAGGGAGTGAATGAGGGATGGCAAAAAATGTATTTTCCTTCCTAAAACACAGATTGAAGCCGTTGCAGAAGTGAGAAGAGCTCTGCAGCTCAAGAAAGACCATGGGCTGGGGCAAAAAGCTTCTGATTGCTCATGTCGGTCTATTGACAGCCTTTCGTGTCAGTGTTTGGCTCGGCCTTTACAGCTGCCTGCCCTAACGACAGATCTCCACGTGCAGATGTTCATTCTCCCTGCCACTCTGCTGATGTGTTCAACCGGGCCAAACCAGCTGGCCAGCCTGCAGCCCTCCAAAAAGATCCTCGCAGATTTTAGGGCCTTTTACCCTTCCTAAAGACCAGAAAGCGCCTGTCACTCTCAAATCACTCCCTTCTGAAGCAGCAGATGGTTCTCAATCCATTCTGTTCCAGCTGTGCCATTAGCACATGCATCTTGCATTGCAGGACTGACAGATCTTCCCATTTCTGTGCTTTCTAACCCAAACTTCACAGTCACTGGCTTCCAGGCTGTGCCATTTCTATTTGCTTGCTGGCATGGCACTTTGTCTAGATCTTTTTTCCAAGCAATCCTGGAAAAGACTCTGAAAGGGGTAACACGGGCAAAGGCAGATGGATACAGAGTTGTAATGAGCCCTGTGGGTACAGAGGAGCTGGAGGTGATTCCTGTTTTGGTGTGCGGTGCCTGGCGGCTGCGTTGGTTTTCTTTCCTCACATCAGACAAGGCTGCTCCTGTCATCTAGGACCTGACTTTTGGAGCAGTCCACATAAGAAAGCACTACGGACGAGGAGGATGAAAGACCTGCACTGAGAACTGCTGGAGAATTCCAGGAATTGCTCAGAGGCCAGCCCCAGCACGGGGTGAGGTGACCGATAGGAAGGTCATCACTGTGCAAGTCCTTGTCCTTGTGCTCAGAGTAGGCCAGCAGAGATCTGCTGGGGGGAGAGTATGAGTCCTGGATTCACCCGAACATGTTCCCACACCGCATTCAGCAGTTAGTCGTGGTGAAGAGAGGGAAGAGGCCTTTACCCTGCAGATGGAGCATTGGTTTGCTAGAAGAGGAAGAAGATTTTTTTTAGGGGACTGCTGGAAGGAAGCTGGTGTGAGAGTGACTCAGTGTCTTCTTGTGGAAGGCTGCAGGGCTCTGCAAACGACAATCTCATAACAGTGATGTTTGGCACCTGCTACACCAGTCGCTAAATCTTTGCTAGGGTCAATACCCCTTAAAGGTGCTGAGCAGCCTCACCTGGGGCTCCCCACACCTGCCCGTGGCTCTATTTAAGACCAGGGTGGGGTCTTCTCACTTTGTTATGGGCGTGCTCATCTCTAGCCTTGCCTCTAGGATGGACCTTGGCCATGCAGGTAACTTGTCTCTGTGGATCCTGTAGGTGAGGGTGCTGCCTGTGCTGGGGGTCCCCCCTGGGTCCCAGGTCCCTCATCTTTAGGGAGAAGCCACCCTTGTGCTCCCCGACTGTCTCCTGTTTGGTCTGAGACTGTACATAACTTCCTGAGAATGCCTGAATAAGATGATGGGAGATGCTGGTGCTTTCCAGGGAAAAGTGAAGCATCTTAAAATGCAATCTGGAGCAGCCAGTATCCTGTGCAGACAGTGACCTGAGCTCATCAGGAGCACAGAGCCCAGGGACTGTTTTTTATTTCTATTTTATTTTGGAAGGAAATGCTGCCTGTGTTGCAGCTCTGGTAACACTTTGCATCAGGAGGGTGTACACAAAGGATGTTTGGCTTATGCTTTTTAGAGAGCCTGTAAGGACTGTGTTGAGGCACAAGCAAGCACTGTGCTGTGAGCTACTCGTGCTGGCTGTCTCCTTTAGTTACCAGGAAGAAAGGGGTATGGTCAGGGTGTGATTCTCCTATTCTAGGAGAAGCTAAGCTTTGTTATTGTAAAGTCCTACTTTTTTTCTCTGGTGACTAAAGGGAAGTCAAGATGACTAATTAGCACCTAAGCATGCAAGCTGTGTCCCATGCCCTGTGTTAGGAACCACAAAACCGTTGAGATCAGATACGTCCTCAAGAGTTTGGATAGAAGTAGGAGAAACTGGAGAATGTCGGCTTGGGATCTGAGCTCCTAAACTTCATTTGAGCTGCCAAAAACCTTTTCAGATCTAGCCTGGCACACCTGGCACGAACGTCAATACAGGATCTGGGCCCCCCCTTCTTCAGCCGAGTGTCTTTCCAGCTGCTGAGCGGCTTTTCCTTCCTTCCAGCTATAAATCCACTGGTAATGGGGCCACGAAGTCCCACTTCTTCCTTGGCAGCCTCTGTGACCCGTTTCTTGCTCTCTGGCAGACATGGTTCTGCATTCACTTCAATTTCAGACAATTGTATTTGCAGGGTAAATGACTTTATAACTATGACTTGCTAGCTTCTTGGGCTCACTTGCTGTTTTAAGCTTACTTTTCACATCAAGCCCTGGCTAAACAGACTTTCTCTTGCTGAAAATGCGTCTTCAGAGCAGGAAGGAACTTGGCTTTGTGAAGATTTATGTCCCTTTTAACCTAATTATGTGGCTGTTTGTAACAATAAGCTTCTGTTCCACTTCAGATAGTAAAATTTCTGTAAGCTGTTGCTTGCCCCAGGCTATAAGGTACCTACTACTGAAATGCGATGAAATGAAGGAATACATGTAAAAATTGAAATTTTGTTATTGAAGTCTTGACCTTGTCTTGAATTGTTTGTGCAGGAGTCTAAGGGTGTGGAGTTGGAAATACAAGCTATGTGGAGCAATACAGGAAAATGTTAATTTCTGAAAAAATACTTAAGGTAATTTAAGATAAGCATTGAATATTTTCTGTTTGAAATTCAAGTGATTGAAAAAAATTTCTGTAGGCATTAAGGAAAGCAGAAGATCATTTCACTGTTGCTGGGAAAATCTGAAGAGAGGAAAACCTGTGTCTTTGAAACACACCTGCAAGATTTTGCTACAAAGCACTTGAACCACTTCTGGTCTGAGGGAACATTTCCATCAGTTTACTTTAGCCATAAATACGTGCCCAAAGGTTTTAAGCAAAGATTCAGCTCGGCAAGCACTTCGCCTTCCTGTTGCTTCGTTCCTTCCTTATTTCTTACTGTGCGCAGCTGCTGGGTTTGGGTTTGGTTTTGCTCTAATTAAAAATAGAGCTGGATGGGCATGAAGGACAAGCTCTGCCCTGTGGCTGGAGCTGCCCAGGCCCAGGGATGTCTCTTGGGGAATGGCGGCCGCGCAGGCCCGACGCCGACGGGGCCTTTAGCTGGAGACAGCAAATGGTGGCACAGAGACACGTGGCGGTGACTCTCCGTACGCACCCCAGAGCCAGGCGCCGTCCCGGGAGGGCTTGGGCACCTCTTGGCCCTGAGAGATGTCCTTCTCTTGGGTTCTTGCAGGCTGCAGGAGGAAACCTGTGGTGCATTGCCTCGTGAGGTGGGTGCTGCGGCAAGCACTCGCTCTTCATCATGTATCTTCCTCAGGGTGCTGCTATTTTTCTTTTTTATTTTTCCTGATGTGCCATCTCAGCAGAGCCCTGTGGTGGAGGGGAAGGAGCTGGTGTTGGCAGTGAGGGTCGATGGCCGCCCTGTGTCACAGAATCACAGAATGTCAGGGATTGGAAGGGAGCTCGAAAGATCATCAAGTCCAACCCCCTGCCAGAGCAGGAACGCCTCGATAATGCGACATAGGAATGTGTCCAGGCAGGTCTTGAATGTCTCCAGAGAAGGAGACTCCACAACCTGTGCCAGTGTTCCGTCACCCTCACTGGGAAGAAGTTTCTTCTTGAGTTTAAGCGGAACCTCTTATGTTCCAGTTTCAGCCCATTACCTCTTGTCCTGTCATTGGTTGTCCCCCTGTCACGCCTCAGCCCTGGCTTCTGAGGAAGGTGCCCATTTCTGTGAACCGAGCCCAGGAACGCTTCTCATTTCTATCTCTTTACACAAGTACAACAGCCCTGCGTGTCATGTCTGCCCTCCGTTCTCCCACACAACTCTCCTGCTGGTACAGATGTCCTGCTTCTCTGCTTTCCTCCTCCCACCCTCACCTGGCTTTTTCCCTCTGGTCTCCTTCAACCCTCCTAAAAGCCCTTCTCTGTTCCAAGTTTTTTCTCTTTTTTTTTGCCAGTACTTTTGTCTCCTTGTCCTCCTCAGTTCTGGAGACCTTTATCTTATGCAGATCCCCTTCTTTCAATTTGGAACCAAATAACTAAAAGGTGTGAAAGTGGGGAGAAAAAAGAGTTTTGTTCTTGTGAACCTCAAAGGAGAAAAAACTTGGCTTAGGTTTGTGTTTTAACAGGTGATTTGTGGCTTTTTTTTCTCCTGCTGCCACCATCCTTTTGTTTAATTTTCTCAGTACCTGCCCAAGAGGGGTGTTTTGTTGCATGCCAGTAAGTCAGCTGAAGATGTACACCCAGTGTTGTCAGGAAGAAACCTTATTTTTACGGGGGTATTTTAGAGCTTATTCGGGCAAACGAGGGGAGCTGCTTGCAGCAGTAAATCGGAACAGAACACGAATGCCCGGGAATAGCTGCTGTTATGTGATGGCTTGAAGATCTGGCAAAGCAGAGGTGTTCTCACCCTCCCACTCAGCTGCTTAGCTCTGTTCCTTCTCTTACCTTGTGCTTTTCTTTCCGAACACAGGATGGCAGTACAAGCTTCGAGCACTAATTGGAATATTTAATTTTGAGAATAACTGGAAGCAAACTTTTTTTTTTCCTTACAGTAGCTTGTAAGAGGTGAAAGAAGTATTTATTCCCCCACACCTAAATATCTTGTATTTCTATGTGGAAATGCAATCTATTCCTTGTACTTCCTCTTTAATTCGGTTCTACCCTTATGGCTGAATTTTCTTCAGGTGCTGTGTCCTATTGCTTGGAATCACAAAGGGGTTTGTGCAAGACAGTGCTTCCCTTGTGTAGATAAAGCAGGTTTGGGGATTTTACTGACAGATTAGTCTAGCTTGGGACAGTGCAGTGGTAAAAGCGATTTTTGGCATTAGAATAAAAACACTTCATCAAGGAATCTGTCAATCGTGCAGCAAAGGCAGCTCAGAGGAAGAGAGGACCTTCAGAAGCAGTTGTAGGGTAGAAATTCTTTCTATGAATACATGCTATGAGAATTTGGAGCGTCTTGGGCTAGCTCGGATAAGCAGCTTTTAAATGAGCTGGGTTTGAAGGGCCCTTATGAATTATTTTTTCCCCTCATCTTTACTTAGAAGAGTCAGGTGGGTGACAACAATGTGTTTTCCTCCAAAGATGCCCTCAGTTTCCTCCATCAGGTTAATTTGTGGAAGGCATCTCTCATTGTGATACCTTTTACTGATTTGAGCGTCTCATTCCGTCTTCCTCTCGCGTCCCGCGGCTGCCCTCTGGTGCTGCGGGGCTCTGAAACATGACTGGCCCATCACCAGGTCTCTGGCTGTCGCTAAGCAGGTTTACATCCAGACTTTGCAGCCTTGAGTTATGGTGAGTTTTGTTTAATGCTGCCTACCTTCTGCTAATACTGCTTTCGAGGGCATGATCTAGGACCAGACTTAATTTAACAGCCTCTAACCCAGACACCATGTTGTTCTAACAGACCTTTTTCTCTAAAAGATAATTTCTTACAACTATGTGTTCTTCACAAAATGCTTTACAGTTACCACCTGATTTGAGCTCTCTTGTTGACATAACTGTTTCATCTGTGATACAATGAGAACTTTGCACAGGGGGGAAAAAACAGAAGATGTGGCTCGCTTCTCTATTCTTGCAGCAACCAAAACCATCCATGCTTATTCCCTTGTGTGGGATGAGGTTTTCGGTCCAGCAAGCCAGGCAACTGAAATAAATAATTTGGAAGTATCTTGTATTCACTCTTCCAAGCTTTCTGGCAGAGGTGTGGGAAAACAAACTGTTACTGGATTTAAAAATATGTCCTATAAAATCAAGATAAGGGGTAGGTTGAGGAGAAGCATTTGGAAGGCACCAGTTGCCAGGCAATATCCAGGTGGATTTTCATGAGCAGGTAGTGGGCTGAAAAGCCAGTACCAGGACTGATTTTACCTAAGAGTGGCATAAGACTCTGTAAGGAAGACCTGCCTAAGGGTGCGTGACGTGTGTGCTTGCAATGCAGCAAGTGCACCAAGGCAGGCTGCTAACAAACATGTTCCTTTCCAGGGTCCCCCTCCAGACACCAGGCAGAAAAGCGCTGGGATGACCCCCACACCCGATGGTGTCTCATCAGCCCTGCAACACACAAGGAGCAGCACCTGCCTGCGGATACCAGCCAGCATCTTCCTGCTTCTTGCCGAGCATCGTGCCTTTGGATCGGAGGTAAGGGCTCAGCTGCTGGTTATGTGAACCTCCTTTTTGGGTATACTGTGTTTTTATTGTTCATGAAAGCTGAAAGGAAAAGATGTTTCATGTTTTAGAGTCTTACTTGGAGATGGGATACTTTGCGCTTTTGTTTGTTGTGGTACCAAACGGGCCAGTGATGCTTAAGAGAACTGGGGAAGGCACATGGGAAGGTGCTTAGAAACAGCCCTGGGCGCTGTACTAGGCAGGTAGCCTAACCCCAGTTCTCTCGAGACATGTACCAGAGCTTTAAAGACCAAAGGAAAATACTGGCGTTGCCTAAGAACTAAGTTCTTGATGTTTTGAAATAATTGCACAGCAGTTGTCTCAAGCTCTGACACGAAATCGAATGCGTTGGCAGTGGTTTAGCATCAGGCACCTGGTAGGCTGACTGGCTGCCTGAAGCGAAACCCAGCGTACCTGGGTACTCACAGCCCAACTGCCTCCTTCCCACTGTTAGATTTAAGTGTTTGGGTTTTTGGAAGGGCAGAACAACGTTGTCAGCATTGAGCTCTGAAGGCGGAGGCTGCGGAAGTGCTTGTGTGTGAAGCCCCAGCGCTGGTGCAGGTAGTGGTTTGCTGCTTCAGGTGTCCAAACTGCAGGAGTTTGCAGACTCTGGATGTTATGCCTTGTTGGTTTGATTGTACAGTTCGGTGTCTGGTGGTTTTGTTGTTGTCATTTGGAGGAAAAACTGCCTGTGTCATTTCCACGGTTTGGGAAAAACACCCTATGCAAACAGCCCCAGTTCTGATGCAGAAATACAGCATGCGAGGAACAGGCATCTCTGTGCAGCCCCGAGCTAGGGCTTGTTTCTTCCAAGTCTGTAATAGCTCAGGGCCAGTTCAGCAGAGAGCTCTCTAAGGCTAATATTTTTCTCCCCTCCTTTGGTTTTGGGGGATGGTTTTGGGAAAGTCTGGATGCAGTCTCTGAAGGCTGTGTTTGGGGTGTGCACCAGTCCTACCCTTGTCACACCTGGGTTGGGGCTGAAGCCACTGGTGGGGTTGTGCTTGTTCAGAAACCAGTGAAGGTGTGCGGCGTGCTGGGCAGGCTTCCTTCTGTGTATTTCTAAATGAGCACTAAAAATGTCAGTCCATCAGCTGACGGAGAAAATCTGGAGTGTTTAAAGCGAGAGTAGTTTCTTCGTTGGCAATCTCTCCTGATTCTTTGTCTGTCGATCAGTGCGACTATAAAAAAATAACTGCTTTGACATCAGGGACCCCAGCAGGGAAGACTGACTAAAAATATTTCTGCACAACTCTCCAAAGCATACACCCCTGAAAATAAAGCCTCCTCTGCTCTTGTCTTACACCTTTACCAGAAAGCTTGCCTTCTTCCATCAGGCAACAGAGTGGTTTAAGCAATATATGGATATGTAGGCCATCCAGTGATAGGAGATCAAGAATTTGCAGATTCTAAAGTGAAGGATTTTCACACTGGAGGAGTTTTTACTTTAAGATAGGTCAAGCTTAAAAATAAGTCCAGTGCTCGTGTGTTTGGCATCAGGGTTTCCTGTAGAAATACTAATAATAAGGTATTTAAATAACGACCTTTCCACTTTGTCAGCTTCCTCTGCTGTTCTGAAGTCAGCTTTAAAGGGTTGCTATGGAAATTTGAACTTGCCAGGCCATATGCATGGAATTAGAGTTTGAATCAAGAAACAAAAGGAACTGGATAAAAAGTCCTTTTTATCTGAATACACATCTTTAGCAGTGATCACTTGTAATCAAAATTCCTCCACGTTTTCCTGCTGCAGACACAAGACTTTGTGCCTGGCTGCCGTACAAGAGGAGCTAGCTCGAGCCTATTTTTTGTCACTATGGTGCTAGGAATAAATAGCCTTTTTTTAGGATGGTCTCCAAAATGCCACTAGAGCTTGCTAGCCAACACAGCATTATTCGACTTCTGAATTATCTGTGACCCTTTGTACTTCAGCATATCCTGCGTTTCCTTAGTTAAAATGTTGTTTTCCATGTGGGGATGGAGTTTCCTTCCTCACTTGCTTTTTGTGTTCCTGATGTGGACAGAAGAGCATGAATCTGAAACCTGCTATGTACCACCAGCTTTGCTTCCTGAGAAACTGCCTGGCAATCTCTGTGATCATTTGCTTTTAGCTGGCTGGTTCTTGAGGTCTGAAATTGTGTGAGACGCTGTGACACTGAGCTTCATTACACACACACACAAAAAAAAAAGACTGAGGAGATGGGGGGGAGTTGGGAGAATTGTTTTACTTATTCCTGTGAAATAACTGAGAGCGGGGAACTTTTTCCGTGGTGCAGTCAGGCTGCGCTGCTCTGTGCAAAGCAAGATATGACCTTGATCTGACTCGATTTTGATAAGCACCTCATGGTTCTGGCTTATAAAGCTGAGATGTGCGGCTTTCATCACCTCCGTAAGGTGCCTCTCGCCGAGCTACTGGCTCTGCACGCCGGGCCAAGCACATTTAAAAATTAGCTGGTTGGATTCTTTCTGTGAATGCGTCCTTTAAGGTATCTCTGGAGCTTTGTAATGCGTTGTCGATGATACAGAGTCACCAAGCAGTGGCTCTGGTCGTTATCTGGAGCAGTCACACGTGGGCTATTGCAAAAGGAAAAAAAGGGGATGGGAGCAGTAAAAATATGCTCAATATGCTCACATTGGAGAGCACTGTGGAATACGCTCTTTCCCTTTAAACTCTGCAAGAAAAGGAAGTAAATTTGATCTCTGCTCCTTGCCCAGAGCCCTTAGTTTTTTCTCTGTAGCAGTCAAGTGAGACAAAGCCAGTAAAAATATATCCTGTTCTAGCCATTGGTCTCGCCCCGCTCCAGCTGCAACTGTCTGTTTAGCCTTACCCGATGAACCTTTACGGCTGGAGCTTGGGCTGTGAAACTGAGCAGCTTTATGAGGAACCTCTTTAAATCTCCTGTGCTACCTGTCTCCCCCGGTGAAATATTTAGCAGAAGAGCAAGGGAAAGAGCAGTCCAGGAGAGAGGCGTGAAAACACCACGGGCAGCGGCTGCTGAGAAAAAGTCACAGTTTGCTTGTGGAGCCCCGCATGGTGCCTGCTTACATTTCCTGTTTGAAGCCCAGAGATGAAGATGGTGTTGATCACCGTTACCAGATAAAGATCGTTTCTAATGGTGAGGCAGCAGAGCTGAGCAGCACTGCATGGGTCAGGCTGATGGTACTGTTTGCTCTCCCATTCTGTCAAGCATCCAGGAGCACTTTTCTCTGAGATTGGGACTTTTAACCAGTTCTTATTTCCCCAAACGTATCTCTCGTCAGGATGGGAGCTCTTGCCTTGGATTCTCCCTAAATACAGACAGAAAGAGAGACAAAACCTACTTCTGAGAGCTCCCACGCATGAGATGAGTCTTTCTTGAACCAGAGGGCAATTCCAGCTGTAGCTGTTAACACCACAAATTTCTTTGTGTAATCAGCATCTTGTTCCATACATCTGCTGTAGACATTCACTCACAGCGTTTCCTTTCTCACCCAGATGTCCTTTTTTGCACCGTGATACCTCAGTGTGTGTTTTTGCTGTAAGTGCTCCCTGTGGCTGTGTCTGCACCGCAGCAGCGCTGGGGCCGAGCCTTCGGCTCCCTGAAATCCTGCCAATCCCTAATCTGCAGCCCAAGGGACTTTGGCACCTACCTCTCACAAAGACCCTTGGTATCCTGCACCTCTGTGCACGCCCCAGCTCCTCCTATTTGTATTTCCCTGATTAGGGCTCATCTGCTGTGGAGTTTCTGCAGATGTTTCTTTATTTAGACCACACTTTATGAAAGGAAGGAAAGGAGAGACACATGCAGAGGAAGGAGGTGTGTTTCACAGCATCACTTACGCCGAAGCGGCTCCGATGCCAGGAAAATGTGCACATTGCTCGTAATTCTTTTCGTCCCGTTTGTTCTTTCCTCCTAATCACCCCCCTCCAAAAAAAAAAACCCATCACCAATTGGAATTCCTCGCTTCCTTACTTACTAATTAAATCTCTCTGCCCATAATAAACCAAGAAGGTCTATCAATGAGGGCAGTATGTGGTCAAACGATGGTTGGAACGGCTCAGCAGGAAATATGGTAGGAAAATACGACTTCAGCAGCTTAGCAGGCTTTATTTTTAGGGCGCGTGAGCTTGTTTAACTCTCGGATGTGAACTGCCAAATATCTATTGTTGTCAGATGGCTCGTGTCCCACCAGGCCAAGTGAAACTGGTGACTCACGGGCAAGGAGGAATTGCTTTGGTAACGCATTGTGATTTTTTTTTTTAAAATTATTTTTTTTTCCTTCCCTCCTCCAGTCTAAGATGTCGAAGATGATAAAACCTCCAGCCTAAGAAGGTAAAACTTGTTTGTAAAACTAGCTTCCAGCTTGTTCTGGTTTTGAAAGTGTCCTGTTTGTAATCAAAAAGCCATTGTGTTGCAAAATTGCTTGAAAAGCACCTGATGTATCAGAGTTGGGTGCTTTTTGCAGTTGACGTGGGCTGTCTCTGCTTGTGCTCGGGGCTGGCCAGGTACAAGCCAAGCCCTGAACGGAAACCACAAGGACGTGTTAGCTCAGCGTCGGGCCTTGGCCAGCAACCCCTGCTGAGAGCTGGGATTTATTAAACCTGGCCTGTGGTGCTGTGCTGAGGCAGGGACAGAGCTTTCAGGTGTGAGGCTGGCAAGTGGAGCCAGCTTGGCAAGTGGATGGAAATCCTGTGCAAGATCCAAGTCCGTATGTTCGAGGAAATTCGTGTTCCTACTCCAGCATGCAGCCTCTCGCCCTCAGCCTTCCTCTTCCCACATCCTCACCCTCCTCTCTAGTACAAGCTACTCCTAGAAGTCCCTGAATTAGTTCCTTGAGATACACACACGCAGAATTATCTTGGACTCCTCACTGCTCACCCTCCTGCCCTTTCGGCTCTTTAAAGCGTCCTGTGTGGTCAGGTACTAGCTGAGATATGGCGAGAGCGTCTAGAGATGAGAAAACCTCATGGCATTTCTGGTGGTTTTGTCTTACTGCACGCTCTGAAGCAGATCAGGGGTCTGGTGCCATGCAGGACCTCACTTTGAGCACTCCCATGTCTCACAACCAGGTGTGCAGCTACTCCATGGTAGGTCTGGATGTAGCAGAGCTGGAACGCAGCAAGACTGACTTTGGTTTTCTGTTGGGTTTTGTTGCTTGCTTTTTTTTTTTTTTTGAAGGTTGTCTCTTCAGGCTTTTGCAGCACCTTGCAAAGATCGTGCGAGTTCACTCGAAAGTTATTTAGAAGGAACCAAGCTTGTGAAACTTTTTAATCCTGTTACCGCAGCCGCCGAGAGGTTCCCCTACACCTGAGCTTTCTCTTCTGTGTTCGCAGGCACGAGGCATTGCTGTCTGGTAGCTGTTCAGGCACTAAGGACATAAACTTGCCGAAATATGCTCGAGCCTGCTTCTTAAAAGGAGTGACAGGTCTCTCACTTTAATGCAACATCTTTTTCTATAGGTCTCATCGATGTGCAAAAAGATGAACGGCCTTAGCAGGTGAAACAATTGAAAGCTTATTTAGTAGCCTGCTACAGTGTGATGCTTCTGCTTAATCAGGCTCGTATTGGTTTAATTTTTGGTGACTTAGGTACTGAAGAGTCTGTTACAAGTTCATGGCTTACTAAATACAGGAGTTTACTGTTCATTTTACTTTTAAAGAACTTACTCATTGTGATTTTCTTGCTCTAGTATGTCCTTGGGCCCCTCACTAAAGTGTTAGATCACCCAAAGTCTGAGGTTTTGGTGTCAGACAAATACTCGTGACTTTTTTTTTTTTTTTTTTTACAAATCCTTGAATAGCCAAAATGTCCAGTCCCGCAGGTTTTATATCAGTCAAAGTCTGGCTCAAGGCCATGGAAGTCTGTCACATGCAAGGACTCCTCCGGAACTCAGGCAATTGTTCTCACTGCTTGACAGTGCTTATACTGATTTATTTTTTTTTTCCCCTCTGGCCTTTTGACTGATCCGTACGCTTAGGCTGTCCTGCTTTGTCTAACTGGAATAAAGTGATAACCGTCCCTCCTCAGCTGCAGGTTTCCTGATAACTGCCAAGGATGCTTTTAACAGTATTGTTTGTGGGTTTGCTTTGTTGTTTTTCTTCCAATGCTATGTCAGCAGAAGGCACTCTGATGTTATGAGAGCTGGAGTGCAAACCCAAACAGGTTAAGATAACTAAATAAAAATGGAGCCGTGAGCCAGGCTCTCAAAGCAAGGAAGGCGATTGTTTGCTGGGGGATGTGTGCAGCCAGCTAAGCTAAGCAGCGTGAATGGTGTGTGCAATGGATTAATTGCCCTATTGAACGGCGAAATAGCGTTTGGTGAGGTGCTGGTCTTATCAGGTAGGGAGTTTGAATGCTCAGGCGCTGTATTTAAGACTTCACATGGGAATCAAAATCCACCTTACCCTTGATTCTGGGAGATGGACTCTGTGACGTGCTGACCTGAGCTGCAGGATTGGCTTTAGAAGTTCCCACCGTCCTACCCCCACGGACACCCTTGTGTCGTGCCAGCACAGGCGTTAATGAGATAAAGCTGTTAACAGGAACCTGGTTACATGATCCAGGTTAAAAATAACCCCCTCTTTTGGGGAGACATAGTGGGAAAGAGAGTTATATTTAAACCAGTTCACTGCAGTGATCTGGTAGATGCTGTGACCTCCCAAGCAGTTGTTGCTCAAGGGCAGTGGAAGAGCCAGAGAAGGGTGTGGGGAGAGGAGCGGGTGGCAGCCTCCAGAATCTTTCATTGTCCTCCACCCCTCAAAAAAAACCGACCCAAAGAGAGATAATTGAACTAGGAACTCTGGTTTCAGAGAGCATCAACTAACCAACAGGGGTTGTGTTTAAAGGGGAAGTTGTAGGAAAAAATATTTGGGAATGCGAGTGACTTACATCTATCTCATCGACCCTCGTTTCTACCCGTGCTCCCTAGCTGATGGGCTCATTTGTGATGATGAGAACACAGGGGAACAAGACAGGAAGCTGAACTGCCAAAAGGCATCCGTATTTATAACCAACATCCTGACAAATGGGTCTTACCAACATCCCTCTTTCTCTGGGTTTCGGGTGGCTCTATGGCAGAGGTATGTCTTCTCACACACACAAGTGGGAGTAGGGCTGGAAAAAAGAACTTGTTTTGGTGAACAATGCTGAGTGAAGATGCATTTCGAATTATATAATTTGCAATGCAAAATCTTTAGCTTAGCAAAGGAATCTTAATAGGAACCCTTGGCCCCTGGCTCTGTGGCTTCCCAGCTGTCCATGTGCCAAGTGCCCACTGCCAGCAGTGAAAACAGCCTAACCCAGGACCAGAAACAGAAACCGCCTTCTCCAGATACTACTGCAAGAAGAGCATTGATGTGACTGCTGGACTTGAGGTTGAAACTTGTCCTTTGATAAATCTGAACGGTTTTCCTGCACAAATCTGAAAATGAATCCAGGTTGTCTCATATGGCTTCCTGGGTCTGGCTGCAGTCGGGCAGTTACATGCATGGCTTTGTGCTGGGTGTGAGAAGTCATTTTGCCCACTTGATATTGTTCCTGTGCAGGAAGTCTCATTTCTCTTCTGACAGCTCTCTGTGTGACTGAATTTCAAGTCCATTGTAACCTCAAGCTCTATGCGAGTGGTGCTGATCGTGCTGTTTATACCAGAAAATATTCTCTCGGTAAAACATCTTTGCTGCCTTACCCGGAGCAGCGTGGTCAACACCTGACCTTGCTGGATCCTGCTTGATGCTTACACAAAACTTGTTGAGTCCAGGTTTTGAGCCTGTTACTGCACAGGTTCTGCACAGGGATGTAATGGGCCGTGACGGAGCGCACTAGGATTTGCAGTGTTGGTAAGGGCAGGATGTCACTGTTGGAACCGAGGATAACTTTGTTACAGAGGTCACCCAAGTTGGAAATTTTAAAAGTGTTTTCCAGCTCATGACTCTATATCTGGGCAGCAGAAAGCCATTCTCCCTGTGATAGCTGTGTGCTGGCCCAATGCTGTGCCACGGGCATCTCTGCTTAAAGCACTTTCCCCAGCTCCCTAATACAGCTGATATTGATTCAGTATGTAAAATAACACTTGTGCTGTGCAGGAGCTGCTGCATCAGCATTTTCAAGTGGGCTGTGTATTTCTCCTTGTTTAAGAGCTCGGTGCTCAGTTTTGCTGAACGTGTTTTTTCTGCCATCTCACTTTGAGATAACGGCTCGACACCAGGTTTGGGAGCAGCCCGGTCCTTCCAGCGCTCAGAAGGTATTTCAAGATTCATCATATTCCGTCAGTGTGGGGACACAAATTTTGTGCCGTGGCCAAGTTTGAAATTAATGTGTAACATCCAAAACACTGACTCTAGAAAGACATTTTTCCTTAGAGAAGGTATCTGCCCTCTCTCTTTCTTTTTGGGTCGAGTGTGCTGTAGCAGTAAAACTCCTTCCAGCAAGGCACAAGAAATAGGAAATAGGAGGGTGAAAGAGGGACTGCAAACACTGAAGGGAGGCACAAGCAGGGGCAGAAGGTGTTTTTGGCCGCTCAAGCTCTTTGTCATCCCGTGCAGGGCAGAAAGATGGGAACTCATGGAGATGAATTAATTAAAATAGTTTCAGTGACAACAGATTGGGTGTTATCTGTCAGCTGTGGTCTTAAAATGCTGACTCTCTTAAGTGATTTAGAAAACGAGTTCCAGGAAAGTGTTCTGTGACTGCAGAGGCAATCGAGTTTAATGATACATTGCCTCAGAAGCTGGGGGATTAGTAAAAATCAACAAAAAGGAATAACTGGTTTCCCATACTTATAGTTTCCAGGAAGTTTTCCATGTGTGCTGGACGTACCTGGAGTTTCTGAAGAGGTCTATAGCAAAGCTTTAAATATTTTTCCAGTTAATATGTATATTTATAGGAGTTGGACTAAATGAGCACACTCACACGTACTGTTTTTCTGGGGGGGAACCAACCACCAACTTTCCTTTTCCGTTATACACACACGTGCACACGAACATAAAAGAGCAAATGGTGCAAAACCTGCCCGTTGTTCAGCTCTATACAATATTTACATCAGTCAAAGTTCCCCCCAGGCAGAGAAAAGCTAGCACAGGGTTTTTCTTAAGTACTGAACGGTTAAGTATTCTGGGAAAACATAACCACAGCGACCCTAAAGAGAAACCACAGGACTCCTCCTTGTGTCAATGTTTTAGGTGTGTGTCCATCCGGTCGTCTTCTGCATGGAAGTTAAAGATATAAAACCTAGAAGAGCCAGCAGTGTTAAAAGTTATTTTCAAGTCAAGTAGATCTTCCTCACTGCCCAGGCTCTTTGAGTGCCTCGTCTTGAGTCTCCCACAGATTGAGTTTTCCAACCAAGGTGTCTCCACAGCACAGCGTCTAGGGGACAGTTTGAGTTACGATCCTTAGGAGTGTGTCACAGAGCGATCGCGTGACTCCAACCCAGACAGGACTCTGGGGGGTAAGCTCAAGGTCAGCATTCAGAAGCTAAAATTACAGCTTTTTCTGGCATTAGGGAGGGGAAACAGTGCTTGGACTTCCTATGCAGAACAGCTCTGCCTCTGTAATTAATGCAGAGCAGCATAATCTGCTTACTGAAATGAGGACTGTTTTGTTTCTGCTCTTAAATCCTACCCAGAGAGCTATTCACAGTCTCTCTTTTTTGGACGCAGCCAAAGCTTTGGGCTCTGCTGCTCCCCTCCAGTTCCCTCACGCCTCCTGCTTTTGGTATCTCCAAACGGAGCACTGGCTAGACGTGCTTTCACCGCAGCCACTGTTGCCTCCTGTTCCTCTTCTGAGGCAGCATTTCCAACACAGTAATTTCCTGCCTGTTTTTACAGCAAACTCACCCCCTGGGATTGACGTGGAAAGCTTCTGGGGAGCTCTTTAGGGACCCTGGCCTTTGAGAAGGTCATCGTGAGCAGCCTTGTAATTGCACGTGCAGCACAGGAGCTTTTCATCCTTCTTACTTAACTGGCTTTTAGACGCCACTTGTGCTGCCTCCTTGCTCTTGCATTTCATAGGCTTGAGCCTGGGTGGTTTTCACTGATTCTATAAAGCTAGTGAAGATTTATGTCATCCCGCAAACACTTGGCACCTTTCATCTGATGCAGAGCCTGTTGTGTTACTCGGAAAAACCTACCCTGAGAGGAGAGGCTCTCCTGGTGACTGTACTACAAAGCCCTGCTTCCTCCTGTCGTGACATCTAGCAAGAAAACTCAGGTTCTTGTGGCATTTTGTGCCTGTGTGCATACACAGAGGTGTGGGCAGAGGTTTTGACACTGCCCTCCAGAGCTTCAGCTGTGCAGCAGGGCAATGAGCTGCAAGCTAGATGAAAGCACTGACTTCTAATTAATGTGACTTTTGCTTATAAACTCATAGTTCTGGTACATGCTATTTGCTGACAATAGCCCTTTGTCAGAGTGGAGAAGGAACACTCAGCTACACCTCAGCCAGAAAAACTGTGAATCCACTTTTACCGCCACCTCTCCTGCCAGCTTGGCTTTACCAACATCTGAAAAACTGCTTTTCCTCTCTCTGAATGCATAATTGGTTATTTATACGCAAACCATAGAGCATTTACTTGGTATACCTGACCTAGAAAAAAGATTAGTCAAGAACTGTCCTACCAGATGTGAGTGTCAGTCAACATATGATCTCCATATAATTTATAAGGTATTAAATTACAAAATAATGAACCTTTTCAGTCGGCGTTTTGGCGCGGGATGATAGTGTTACGTTTTATGGGAGAATACCGACCGCAGCTCTTGCCCCATAAAACTGCAAACAGAAATTTGTAAGCATTGGCACTAGTTTTGCTTAGAAAAAGACACCCATTATGCTCGGATTACAGTTAAGCTGTGTACATACAGCCTGGAGGCTGTCCAGTCACACGCAGTTCTTTCCCCCCGCCTCTCCTCCCTTTTAACATTTCCTTAAGAAGCCTAGACAGTGGTTTCTAGGTTAGATTTATTTTTCTTCCCCTGGATTTAACTAGAGGAAGGTCTGTGGAGCACAGAGCAGAAGGTCTTCCAGGATTCTTGCAAACAAGATATTCCTCTGCTGTCAGCTCTGAGGTGCTGGGATCGCCGCTGAGCAACCACCGTGTGTGAGAACAGCCCCGTCCCACGAAGCTTCCAAACATCCCGTAACGCGGGAATCGCATCTTTTTATGCTTCTTGCTTGCAAGTGGAAAGAAGCAGCTTTAAAACTAAGATTTATAAGCTGACAGGTATATGTCGCCCAGCGAGAGCAAACCGGCATGTAAACACGTTTCTTGTCTCCCTCTGTAAAACTGAAATAATCAATGATTTTGCCGTGGATAAGAGCACTCGCATACTGTATATTTTTCTTGCAAATGGGAAGATGGTTTTAAATGCACCCTCAGCTTTTTAGTGAATCCTTCCCTCTCCCCTCCCTGAAGATGGAGCTCCTGTCTCATTAAGTAGGATTTTTAACAACCACTCAACAGCAGGGCAGCAGAAGGGGTTGTTGCTTAGCACAGCTTAGGGTTGCTGATGGTTTCACAAGCCCTCCTCCTGGCTTGGCAGCCCTGTGGTGCGAAGGACGCACCTGCAAAACCTTGCTTGTGTCGAAGCCTCTCAAATCCTTCTCGCCTCGCTTTGCGTTTTGATCTGAAGTCAGAGAAACAGCTCCTCTGAAACACATATGTCTTATGGCAAGTGTTGAAACGGTCTCACTGACCGAAGGAAATAGGAATATTTTTTTTAAAAGCCCTCTCAACAGCCTGGTTCAGGCCTGCGTGGGAAGGAAGGGGCACAGCACTGGATTTCAAACGGCAAATGCTGATGCTTCTTAAGACACAGCTCGTTGCTTCTGCTGGAGGTGAGCTTTCCGCAGCTGCTGACAAATTCACCGTCGCTGACCAGACCCTTGTCCTGCCGCATCCACCTCCTCCCACCAACTGGTCTGAACAATCTTCCTTTCCACGTTTTGTTTCTGCTCCAAAGTGGTGGTGCCCGATGTATGGGAAATATCTCCTGAGCCAGTCCGGTGTGCAAGCTTCTAGTAAATCAAGCTGTAACTCAAGGCTGAGATATAATGCTTAGCTGCTTTCCTACTCCCTGCACGCAACGAGTTGATCGTACCCTTTGCTGCAGTAAGAGCCAAAAGCCGGGGCACTAGACAAGTGACCGTTATTTTAGGGCTAAAATAGGATGATCTCTGGGGTCCGTCTTAGGCTTAGTAAGCAACTGGCTTTTTTTTTTTTTATTCAAAGTGAATGCAGGGCTAGATAAATATTCCTTTCAAAGCATTAATATTTTTTGCCGCTGAATTTTTTTCACACTTCAAAAACTTTTGGCTGCTTTAACTAGTAATCACAGTCAGTCTGTAGCTCTCAGCGTCTCATGAGGCTTGATCCGAGAGACATAAGATAAATAGTTTAGTAGAAAACATCTGTTCAATTAATAATTAATGTCTTTTTTTTCTTTCTTTTTTTTGGCAACGTAGTCCTAGAGTAGCTTTGTGCTGTACTCTGGAAAATGCAGATTGCTGATCTAACAGGTTGTAACTTCATACTTTCTCAAGTTAAATTTTCTCCTTTATGTGTTTCATGCTGCAGAATGAATCAGCCTGTCCAGGTCAGCATAGCTTCAAATATGAAACAGTGGAAGGAGAAATGCAAGGACATGTGCATAGTTAACTTTCCATATATTTCCATCATCTACAGCTATAAAAGGAGATGTAGGATATGGAATAAATTAATTGAGAAAAAAGCTTTGCTGTAGCAGACTTAAGAAAAGGGTTTGGCTAACTTGTTTTCCTTACTCTTCTTTTGGCTCTTGGTTTCAACTGGCTTTATGGTCTAATTCTTACCAGAAACAGTTGCATATAACCTCTTGGGACAGAAAAGCCCAGGTGCAACAGAGCAATAATGAGCTCTGTACTTGGCCCTGGAGGTGGCATTTAAAATAAATTAAGAGACAGCTTAATGTGACAAGAACGGAACTTCTTGCTTCAAAACCCCATTATTAATTATTATTTTCTCTTGTTATTTTTTCTCTTTATCACCAAGCTACTGTGTTGCCTACTTTCAGAACAACTATTTACACTTCCAAGCTCTCCATACACTAAATTCAGCATGCCTGTAGGTAGTAATACCACGATGTATACTCTTGCAGTGAAAGAAGGAAAAGCCAAAAGCTTTTATTATGCCTTTTTAAGCAAACATACATATTGTGTGAAGTTATTGAGTTAACATATGACGATGCGTCTCCAGAAGGCATGAAATATTGGCAGCTATCTTTAAGAAAATCAAAATTTTCTGTTTCCCAACTGGCACCATGTTAACTGCTGGGGGAAAAAAACACTGAATGTTGGCAACTTCTGACTGAAGAAGCTGTTCTGTTCCCTCTGTAGTTGGCACATCTGTTGTTACCCATCTGTAATCTCTAAAGGAGACCTGTTGGGATTTCTGTATTTCATATCCACCTGTTATATCTGGTAAGACCATCCCAGTGTATTTGTCTACCAGTGTAGTTATCCCCCAGCAACTTCATTAACACCCTGTGTTGAACCCACGTATTCTGGGCCAACAATTTCACGCATGGTGGGGATAACTCCACATGTAAACATCTCGCTAGAAATGCGATTCAGACGTTGGGTCTCCTCCGTTCGTAATAGCCTGGTCACTTATTTCATCCTGTGGTGCTGGTAGCGCAGTCTTTGTCAGAGGCATCTCAGTCTTGAAAAGAGAATCCATTTTTATCTGGGTTTTTATGTTGAAAGACTTCTGGAAGGATTCCGACGTGAAGTAATAGATGAAGGGGTCAAAGCAGCAGTTCATGGTCGCGATGCACAAGGTGATGGGGTACATTGTCCTCGCAAACCTCTCCAGGGAGCAGTTTGCTATCGCTTGGGACCGCACGAGGGCATACAAGAAGAGTATGGAATTGTAAGGCACAAAGCACACGACAAAAATGGCCACGTGCACAATGATCATTTTCAATACTTTCTCCTTGTTTGTCCCAATCTGAGACAAGGTGGCAGGTTTCCGGAGAGTCCTGAGAACCAAAGAAGAGCACGTGAGGTTGAGTAGCAAAGGAATTATGAACCCTACCACTTCAATAAATATTGTGATCTTAGACAGGTAGGTTTTCCAGATCCGTTTGGAAAAACCTTCGAAACAGGTTGTGCTGGTGTTGGAAACGTTGGTTGTGGAGAACAACGAGGCTGAAATTCCGCCGCTAAGGACCAGTATCCAGACACCAGCACAGACGATGGCAGAATTTCTTCGGGTCCTAATGGTACGAGAGCGGAACGGGTAGACAATAGCGAGGAAACGGTCAACGCTAATGCAAGTGAGGAACAGCATGCTCCCGTAGATGTTGGTGAGAAACGCTGTACCGGAAATCTTGCACAGGCTGTCTCCGAAAGGCCAGTGCCTGTTGAAATTGTAGAAAATTTTAAAAGGCAAAGTGAACACGAAAAGCAAATCCGAAACGGCCAGGTTTGTCATGAAAATGGCTGTTTCGCTTCGCATTTTCATCCGAAAGCAGAAAACGAAGAGGGAGGCACAGTTCGTAATCAAACCAAGGATGAAGACCACGCTGTACACTGCTCCGTACAAGTTGTACTTAAAGGAATCATCTGTCAAACAGGTATGGTTGTTGCTGTGGTTTCCCATGCCAAGTTTGGGATGGGCTTCCAAAGGGCTTCAAAGTCTACTTCAGCGACATCCATAAAATAAGGCAGTGACCTCTCTTCCTCCTGAAGAAACACATTCCAGGAAGGTGGCTTTGACGCCTTGCTACCACGTCTCCATCACGAATCCTTTCGTCCTAGAGGAAAGAGAAACAGATGCCGTCAGACTTGCAACCTGCTACCGCCTAAAGTGGTGGTTCCAGAGGACGTGTACTCTTGTCTTTCCAAACGAATGGATGCGCAGACAAGACCAACAATTAGTTTTCAGGGTAGTCTTTATAAATTCCCCTCTTACTGGGATTTTTCAAAGTTGAACACAGCGGTTACTGTACTCAACTTTCCCACCCCCAACACTCCCTCGTTCTCCTATTGGAAGGAGAGCGATGGCGAATTCCAACTTTCCGCTTGGAAAGTTTTTGCTTGAAAATTTGAGATGGAATCAGCCCAGTGTGTTTGGAAAGAAATTAAATCGCGGACCTGCGATGTTGCCCAGGTATAGAATCGGTCTGAAACGCTCACCTAAACTGGTAACGAGAGGAGAAAGAAGCTGAAAGCTTCAGTGTTTGTGCAGAAATGGATGTTCTATGGCTTTTTAACCTTTTTGAATGCAAAAGTATTTAAAAAACCAAAACAAACACCAAACCTAGGTCAACAAAGCACTGCTTTGCCTTTTTTTTCTATGTGAAAATAGGAGCACCTTCACCCATGTTTTTCAGAGTGAAAACCTGAAATGTTGTATTTCAGGGATGTTTTCAAAAATACTTTCCAAAGTTACGCTTGCCACTTTTGGAAAATGTTGCTTTTTTTCTTTTTTCCTTAAAAATTTCCGCAAAAATAGCTTTGCTTTCAGAAGGACTCTTTGTTTTGCAAATACAGAATACTTTGCTGAAGCCCTCTAAGCTCTACTAACAGCTTCATTGAATTTCTACTCTTTGTCAAGGTTCAGCACCTGAAACTTGGGAAATGTCATAAATTACGCTCTTGTAGGGACTTATCCCCATTCAGCAAGCTTTAGAGAAGCAGAGAGTTGAAGCAAGCCTGCTGTTTGTTGGAAATGAGTGCTTTCTGAACTGTCTTGATGTTCTCTTGTTTTAAGTGGTGTTGCTAAGGTCTGTGAGGATGAGGAGTTGGAAAACCTCGCTGGAGCGGGGAGGGTCTGTGAGCTGGGATGTGAGCAGGGCAGCCGGTACATCTTGGAAATGTGGAGCAGAGTTGGATAATGAAGGGAAAGATCTTTGCCTCGTGGACTACAGCAAACCAGCTACAGAACAAAGTTTGTAATCTTCTCATAACCTAAGAAACATCTTAGTAGTTACAGCTGTGGAGTAATTTAGAGAGATGAAACCCCTGCAAAGAGTAGGATCCTCTCCAGAAAGTGATCCTCTGACAATGTAGCAACCGAGCAAGCTTGCATTAAAGGTTGAAATAGCAACATGTAAACAAATAAGCTCAGGGAGAAAACATGGAATCAAGACAATTTTGGATGCAAACTGCTCAAAATCAAATCGTTTCCATATGGAAAAGCTCACGCTGGCAGCTGCTCTTGCACGCAGGCTGTCGGTGAGTCAGCTGGTAAAATGTCAAGTGTTGAGACGGATGCAACAGCCAGGGCTTTGCCAGATGGAAGGTGTGAGTTCTGCCCTCACCTGGGAGTGCCTAGAACTTTCAACACCCAAAAAGATGACTTGGGACTGACTCTGAGGTGCCTTCTCTTTGCGGGGGGTGGTGCTCTCTGCAGGCTGAGGTGGGGGAGCAGTGTTTCGTGCTGGTTTGCTGCTTGCTGTGCGTGCCTTCAGCTACTGGAATTCCCTGTGATTTTCATAGGTGGCTTTGGTGCACGCTCCTCACCTTATTTAGTAAATTCTTCCTTTGTCTTAGTTGCATTTTGAGTTACACGTTCGCTATGATATCCTGCACGAGCAAGTGTTCAAACCTGAAGCAAATATGCCCTTATCTGATTGCTGTTGACTGTGTGGCAATGAACTTTATTGTTAAATGACCTACCAAAAAAGATACTAAATGTTTAAGCTTATGGAAAGGATAGCAGTAAAATCTCTAAAGTATGCTTTCTCTGATTATGTAGTAACCTAAATATGTGAGGGTCTCACCTATAAAATGTCTTTAAGCAAGAACTTGGTTGGTTTCAAAAGGGCACATGAGCCCCAACAGGAACAGCTGTGCCTGTTAGCTTAACCCTCAGTCTAATGTGTTGAATTCTTGGCTTATAAATCCCTTTTAGTAAAGAAAGAGACTGCGTGTTATCTCCACCAGCAGCAATTTTTGTTTATAGTGAAATGTAACCTCCATAAATAACCCAGGTGTGCCAGGCTCTCCTGGTCCAGGCTTTGTCGCTGGGGAGCTTTGAGAGGGACTGGATGTCCTTTGGAACCTTCCATAGCCATGGGAGGGCAATGGACACCCCCCTTTCCAATCTGAGCAGCCGGGTCAGGATTTTGGCTGTTCCTCAAAACACCGCCTGACGCAGCAGGTTTGAAAGGCGGCTTTCAAATTCTTACCTTTGCTGCTGCCACACGTGCTCGTCGCCAGCAGCCTGACCCAGATACTCACTGCACGGGAGAAAAGATGCTCGATGGCTCGATCCTTTTTTTCCTGCCATCAGACAGCCCACAGGGTCAAATACCAGTTTTTGTTGTTGTGTTTTGTTTTGTTTTTCTCGTGTGTAAGTCTATGGAATTGCTCACCAGCGACTGCCTGGCTAAGTTATGATCTTTTAAAATATAGGCTGTTTACCCATCTCCCACTGAGGTGTTTAAACAGGCTGACAAGTTGCTTTGAAACTCAGCCACGTGCTGTAAATTCTGCGGCATGTCTACAGATTTAGTTTTCTGAATGCAAAATCCACTTTCCCTCCTTTTCCGCTAAGGATTAAAGCAGCAGCCTGCTCTTCGTGTGCACCACGTTCGCTGCTATGGCCTGGGAAAAAAAGCCACAAAACTAGCAATGCACTTTAAAACGCTGAGTTAAGTGAGTATAAAGAAAACCACTTTACCTTTCTGTATTTCATGCAGACCAAGACTTTAAATCTTGTATCTGACCTGGGGGACAGTATGTGAGGGGAGGGTGTCAGGAGTGGTACCGTAGGGGAAGATACAGCCCGTTTAGCCTGGCAATATTGAGAATATTCTCTCCTGTGCCAAGGGTGGTACAAGCAAACCTACAGCAGCTGTCACTTACGTAACCCTGTTGCTCTCAAGAGTTATGAAGCTGGGTTCAGCAAAGTACCTAATGGGGTTTGTTCCCATGTGCCTTTTATTGTAGAGAGATCCCCTGTCCTCTGTGTGCTGAAATCAAGGAAAGCTTCTACGTGTTACTTCCTATGGTGCATGAGTATCCTGTTTACACTTCTTTTGTTTCCTCCTCCTGGCATCCCAAGAAACCTTCAAAACAGCCAGTTTGCAGCTTAATTCAGTGCAGGTAAAACCCAGACTTTAAATTCAGATTCTGTACTTCCATTAAGCCCATCCTTTCCACTTCGTACACGTGCCCTTCTACGCAAGCTCATCAAACTCAGGTCAAAAAAAAAAAAAACAACACCCAGTGTGGAGTTTGGGACTGACATTTCTGCATCTTCACATTTTCTTTTTGTCACACGAGATGCAAGATTAATTTTATCAGTCTGAATACGTAGGGCATCCTGGGGGTGTTCGTTCAAATAGCTGAACACCGCAAAGCCTTTCCTTGTGAGGTCTGATACAGACCGAACGCCGAAAACTTTTCACATCTGAAGGATCTCTTTCTAGATTATCATGGTGTGTACTCAGGTGATCTTTAAATCTTGCAAGACAAAGATTTTTCTAAGAACAGAGGCTAAAAACTGACAGATCAAAAGACGGGGATCCTGGAGGTTTGGGGGTTTTTCTCTGGGTTTTGTCCAGAAATGTCGCTAGGTTATGGCAGCACTTGTCATGTTTTGATGCAGTCTCAAACCCTGACCTTGGAAACAAGCCTGGGCATTATGCCTTCTCTTGACAAGAACTACATTCATTAGAGAGTTTTCACTTCCCTGTTGCTCGCCCAGTAGGTACAAGGATCGTACGATGTGTAACTCACTCCCACCTCGGAGCCCAGGGCTGCGGCTTTACAACCACCAGCGCTGTCACGTCTTCAATTTCTTGGGTTTTATTTCCCTCTGTTCCACTTTAATTATGCAGAAGGCTCAAAAAAAAAAAAAAAAAAAGGTTTTCTTGGTTCAGGGAAGGGGAGTTGTTTGGGGTTTTTGAGGTTTTTTGCATAGGTGATAATTCTGCACTGTTTTCCTGAGCTCAGGGAAAGCTGCACCCGCTACAGCAGGACCCGGCTGCCAAATGTCTGGGGATGGGAAAGGTCTTTGGACACCAAGTTCGGGGTTGGCTTTGAAATGGAGTGGCTGTGAGCCCTCCATCCACCCCAGAGCTTCTTGCATGTCACAGTCACCGTTGTCTGCATCCCTTCCCCGGTCACAGCCACCGTCGTCTGCGTCCCTTCCCCAGTCACAGTCACCTTCGTCTGTGTCCCTTCCCCGGTGCGGCAGGAGCAGCAGAAGGGGTGGGATTAGCAGAAACGAAGCAGCTGCCAGTAAACAAAGCACTATTGACTATAGGAAGCAATGGAAAGTAGAAATGCTTTAATCTCTTTCGTTTACTAATCCGGAGCGATGCATCTGAGAACAGTAGGAAAGAAGGAGAAGTGTGGCTTTGAAGTCCAGCAGAGGTTTCTGGAGCTTCAAAGAGCCATTCTTCCCTGGGTTTTATCGGAGTGAATGCCCAGCCCGTATGCTGGGCAAAAGAGGGATGTCTGCTGGCTATTAGCATAAAAGACAAGGCAGGAAGGCTCTTATTCATGGCTTTGACACTTATTGTGCAAGGTCTTCAATACCGGTGGTACTTTCATTCCCTGGTGTTTGCCGTGGGTGTACCAACAGCTCCCACACCTGATGGGAAAATGAAATCCTATGTAATCGTTTTGGTTTCACCGTTTGCTTTTCAAATCCTCTTTGACAGAAGAAACCCAAAACGCATTTCCTTCCCTTCCCGCAGCTGCCAGGAGTGGGACGGGGTGGGAGCCCCCCGGCTGCTCCTTTCCTCCCTGCCCAGGGTGGCTTCGGCTTCCCCAGAACCCCGCAGCCCCTCCAAGTCCAGCTCCTTTCTGTCACCTGGGTGTCACTGAGCAAACTGCAGCAGCATCCCACGTTAAATCTTCTCCGAGGTGGAGCAGGGAAGTGGGAACATGAACCTATCGGGCCTGATCCTAAAAGCACTCTCCTTTTTTCCTTTTTTTTCTCTTTTTTCTTTTTTTATTTTAATTGGTCGGCAATGCCGTTGTCTCCTAACTGTCCTCTGAGACTTACAAAGCATTTCCTGCTGGTGGTGACTTCTCTGTGCTGTATCTGTTTTGTATTGAGCTAATTAAAATGTTTCCTTCTGAAGAGAATAGTGGACTGACTTACCCCATATTCAGCCACTGATCCTCAGGGCATGACTCTCTCTTTGTTTTCGCTGAGAATGTCTCTCTCCATTTACATCACCCCTTTAACCCTTGGTGTGCTCTGGCTTTCCCCGTCCGCTGCTGCTTCCAGAAGGTCTGCTCCACGGGCCCAGAAATGACAGAATTCACCCCAAACTTCCCAGCAAAGTTTGCGTTATTTTATTCTTGCAAGAGGGACTTCTTTGCTTGCGAAGGAATTCTGCTCTTTTTGATCCTCAGGTCTCTCACTAAGGGAGATTTCTTTATAATAGCATGGCTAGATTCAATAGAGAGTGGGATAAAAGAAGCTCTGGAGGCAAAGAAAGAACTGATGAAAAGCAGTTGCACTGTTTGACCGTGTTGTTTTCGCTCAGGAGCAGAAGTTGGTGATGGAGGTAGCTGTGTCTTTGATGTAGTCCTGTTTATTTACAAAGTGTGGTTAAGGAAAAAAAAAAAAAAATAAGAGAGTCCTGTTTCCCTGAATCACTGGGGGAATCCAACAACAGGACTCAGTTTATTTGCTTACAGTTCCAAAAGGCTTTCCAGTCAGCGTCTTGCCCAAAAGGCTTCCTTTCTTTGCTCGCTCGGACACAATTTCCAGTGGTTCCTTGGCAGTCGCTTGGCTTTTGGGCTCCTTGTTGCCTTTTCTCAGAGACTGCCACCGCATGAAGCCATCCTTTCACCCCAGCCTTGTTTGACAGCTCTCGCCCAGAGCCCTGCAATCCTTTTGCTGAAGCAGGAGAGCTGAACTTTCACCTCTGTTTATCCAAAAATTATAGGCTTTTTTTTTTTTTTTCCTTTTGCATACACTAACACCAACAAGCTTCCACCCGGGTGCCAGCGCCGCAGCACAAACGCCTATTTCAGCTGCTGTGAGCTAAACCAGGCGCAAGGAGACGCGGCTGTTTCCTCGTGGGTGCTGAGCGCAGCCCTTCAGCTCCTGCTCTGGTGCTCAGGATGTGTCCCTGGCATGTATTTACTGGAGGGAGTTGATAAAACAGGGCTTTGTTCTCTCAGGCTGCTTTATTCCAGGGAGGGAAAAGAGTTTGAGACCTCTCTGACAGCTGGGTGGGTATTGTCAGCCTTCATTTCATTTGCTCCAGCGGGTCCCCTCCCTGTTCACCTCGGTGCAAGAAATTTGAAGGCGTCACCGGGGTTTTCGTGTCGTCTTCCTCCTCTCTGGGTGGGAAAATATTAAGGTCTTGAAAAACAGTCGGTGCTGTATAGTGAAAGGGATGCGTGAGGAAGCACAGCAGGCAGCTACGCTGTAGTAAGAACTCGAGAGGGTAAATTTGCACAAGTGCGTTAAAGAAGAAATGGCTTCACAAAGCAAAAATATCAAATCTTGGCCAGCGAGTGATGTTTCTGTACTGAAGCTTCTTAGAAATCAGGTTTCTAATAATGAGAGGAGGGAAATTCTATTTTGGCATTCTATTTGGCATTGCATCAGGGATGCTGCTTTTACTGCTAAATATGGTAAATTCCATTTACCGTGTAAAAGCAAATGTACGCTGGGGCACAAGATGGTGTCCTATCTGCAGGTTCAAGGAATTTAAATGGGAGTATTATTAGATGAAGACATGAGCTTCCATTGTGGCTCTCTATTTACGGGTGCAACAGGTACTCAAAATATTCTGAGATCCTGTTATGTACAGGGAGAGCAACCTGCTCTGTCGCTAGCAGGAACAAAGGTGTTGGGACTTTGGGACTGATGAATGTCCCTAAGCTTCACTTGCCAAGATAAAGAGACTCTCCTCTTTCTATAAAACCAAGCCAAACCATTACAAATAATTCAGAAAACTTTCCTGGCGGCTGGGGTCAGCTAAGGCTAGCCTGGCTGTGAAGCGCTGTGCATCTTTACCCCCTTTTATGGGGCTGAACTGAGAAAGATGGGGCATTAGAGGAAGTCTCGCGGAGCCACTGTCTGTTCTCGGGAATAAAGAGCTGCCTCTTTGCAAGGAGAGAATTTGCCTTTTGTGAAAGGTGGTGGCTCTCCTTTCCGCGAGACTAAATCGGATCCTTGTTTACGGAGGAGGAGCGAAACGCAAAGGAGCAGAGTGAGTCTCTGCACGCACGCTTGACCTGGAAAGACCTAACGGAGGCTGGATGTGAGCTCCAGGAGCCATCCTCTCCCACCCCAGCCCATGTTTGGGACAGCTCATTTGTGGTCCCTGTGTGAGCCACCGGGCTGGGACCACCACGTCACCTGTGTCCACCTGGCCAGCAATGCTCAGACGTAGGGGACAGTGCCGATACTCAGCTATGCTTTAACCAGGGTTAAAGCCTGTACAGATGCATCCAAAACATTGGGAAAAACACATCTGGCTGACTGAAAGGGAATGGGTAGCTAAGTTCAGGCTTTAGTTCTGTTTGTTTGTCACCATAGAGCTGAGCTCTTCGCTCCACAGTTTGAAAGACACTGATTTTCATTGATTGACCTAAGCCCACCTAACGAGGAATCGTATTTTTAGTCTCAAAGGATTAAAGTGGAGTTGTATGCTCAGCCTCCCCCTCCCTCCCTCCTGTGTTTTTCACAACACAGGAGAAATTCAGAAAAAAAATTCAGAAGCTTTGGACCCCCTAAAGTGCCGAGGTTAGTATCCTGCCTGTTCTGTTTTAGCCCTCAGATGGCTAGTAAGGGAAAAAGAGATGTAAAAATGCTACAAGGAGGGGGGAACATCCTTGTCACAGACCTGTGAACTTTGCACTTCCCATCCTAGGGGTTTTACTGTGCTGCTCATATAGGGGAGCAATACACAAACACACAATTGTCTCCTCTCAACCCAAGGATTCAGGAGTGTCATTAAAAACAAAACTTTTCTTGCAAATTCTGCAGAGGGCTTACATTGTGTTAAATTCTGTCTCTTCCAGACAGCTGCATCTCTAGATTAAGTATGCTGCTCATCATCCATTTTACTTCTGATGCCAGTATTTTCTATCTGTATTTGAATTTTTTCTCGTGGAATTTTGCCACTGAGCTTAAAAGGAGTAGATTTGAGCCAGGAATGAAAGCCAAAGTGATAAATATTTTTTTTTCAACGTTTTGCAGTATAAATATATAACTTACTTCCTAATTATAATGTAGTTTGTAGGAACCAGTTCTCACGTTATGTGAAGCTGAAAGCACGTATCACTGCAAGCTGGAAGTCTAAGTTTATGCCACGCTTATATACAACCCCTTCTTAAGTTTATGTTGAAGCGTATACGAAAGATACTGACTTTAAGTAAAAAAAACCAAACCCTCCAACCAAGGGATATTTTTCACATATCTGAAACAAAACAACAGGGGTGGAAAAGTCCTTAACTTGTCATCTGCAGTGACACAATGAGAATTATGATGTGAATTAATTCCCCTGCAACAGTTCGGAGGAGTAGCTCGCACAGTAATTACTTTCCGAAAACTTGAGAGATCATCTTTCCCACTTTGAACAGAAACCTTCCCCTCTCCCATCCCGGCTCAAGTAAGAGGAATGAGATCTGAAAAAAACATCGCTAATCTCCATTGAAATGTACGACTCGAGCCCATCCCCGGCTGGTTTTATCCCAGGGATTTGTCCGAGCCTTCGCATTGCGGAAAACGCCACCATCCTTGTTGGGTTTTCCGAGCTGACGTGAAATCTGGATGCTTCTCTGTCGCTGAGTTAGAGAGGGAGGAAATAGAAACTTACCCCGGCGGAGCGGCTGGGGCTGAGCTGCTGCCCCCGGCTCGGCGGGCGTCAGCCCGATCCCACCCTGACAGCCCCCATGGATCCTCTCTCCTCTTGCGCCGGGTAGTCCGTGGGCTCGCCTTTTCTTAAAAGTTGACCCGCTCATCTTTTAAAACCTCGAGCGGCCGGCAGCCTCCTGCCTTCCTTTGTTCGGAGAGGAAACAAAACGGGCTGAGCGCCGCGGCCATCGTGTCTTGGGGAAAAGGGGACGCGATGTCTGGGCAGGGTCTGTGGGCAGGGGCGACTCGTGGGGGTCTCGATAGGAAACGTTTTCCATTGGGCTGGGACGTGCTATTAACGCCTTGAGCCCGCCCCGCGCCGGGTGCCTCTCGCCAGGCTGTATTTGCAGATCCCAGTCCTGAATTGGCAGCTTCCAGGACAACCCGACAATGGGGAACGCGGATTTCCTGAGCAATAATGAGCTGGTGGACACAAGCCCTCTGCACCGGGCACGGTAACGAGCAGGGGAAAAGCTGGTTAAATCTCAGATTAGGTTGGTTTTTTTTTTTCCTTTGCACGGCCAGGATTGTTTTTCCTTCCAATTAAAAGACAAAAAAAAAAATCAAAAAGCGAGGAGGAGAGGGGGGAGCTGGGGAGGGGGAAGGCTAGGGAGCTGCAAAGCAAAGCTGGCTGTAAAAGTAAAACAGCTTCCTAAACAGAAAGGGGTTGGTTTTTTTCAGGTTGGGGTTTGCTCGAGTATTTCTTTCTAATCTTTTCAAAGGAGCTGACTATGACAGTCTGGGCTCTCATCCCCCCCCCCCCCCCCCCCCCCCCCCCAGCAGTTTGCTCTGAAAGCCCCGGTTTCCTCCTGGAAAACCTGTAGGCTTTCGAACGTTGTGCAGGGACATAATTACAAATACTCCAGGGAAGCGCTGCAGCTTTTTTTGCCCGCGTAGCTCACCCGGAGAGCCGCTGCTGCCTTCCAGCTGAGCCGCCAGCTAAAAGCTTTTTACTTTTCTCTCTTACCTTTAATATCAGCCCTTCAGGCAGGGAAGAGGATCTTCTGGCAGCAGACGGCTTGTTTGCCTCAGCCCGTTTGCGCCGCGGTGCCCTTTTATTTCTTTTTTGTCAGCCTTCTCCAGTTCCATAGGTTCGAAATCCCGAGTCCGCTTTTAAAGCCCAGCCTCCCGCCTAACGTGTCTCGCTCGCATTGTGTCTGTCTCTCCTTTTCCTCTGCTCTTCTTGGCCGTTCCCACAGGCAGCCAAGGCCAGTAAACAACTCATTGTGAAGCTGGAACGAATGTTATTCCTCGGGCCGGTGGCCGACGCAGCGGGTCTCTGACTCGCTTCTGCAGCTCGCCCAGCTGCCACAGGCTTTTATCCAGTCGATGCAAAGAACTTCCTGAATATCTCACGTAACAGCCCAACTCCGGGCAGCAAAACCTCACCCTCTGAGAGCTCGCGGTCGAATTAAAACGTCCGAAAACACAAGCGTGGATTTGGATTGAAAACGGCGAAGGTGCAGATGTTTCCTGCTCCCACCAGCCAAAGGTCCCTCTTGCTTTTTTTTTTTCAGTTGTTAAAGATGACAGAGAGTCTGGGTGAGCAGGGATGGCCAGGGACACCAGCCGTCACCGCCACTCCTGTACGAATGTGCAGAAGGCTCAGGATGCAAAATCCACCGGTATCGCCAGCAAACCCACCTACGAGAAACCAGCTTTGGTCCTTGTGGGCGTTTTCAGGCTGTCTGCATGGAAATCCTGCTCCCCCGGCTACAATGCGGCTGCTTTTCACGCCCCGGGGGCCCATTCTTGTGCGATTGGGAGTGCTTTGGCGACGGGGACCGATTAAACAAGACCTCTGCATTTGAAACAGCCCTTGTTAGGGAAAAGAAGCCTGGTTTGGATGGTTTGAAATTCAGTGTACTGATACAGATTGAAACGAGGGCAGGGAAACCCCTCGCAGATTAGCATCTTGGGTTTTAACCTTTAAAACTCTCTCTCCCTAGGCAAACCCATTAGAGAGGAGACTGGTGACTCCTCAAAGATTAATTACAGCATAAATCTTAAAGCCAAACTTCCAGGCTCCCTGCAGTATTTAGTGGCGATTGTGCAACTTTGGTGCTGTTGGACTTGAACGAGGCAGCCGTACGTCTATGTGGGGTGTTTGATTGGAGTTATTGGTTTAATTAAACGCTCGTAAGGAAAGCCTTCGGCTGTTGTGAACTTCGAGGGTTCTCAGGAACTCCTTCTCTAACCTAACAGGAGACTGAGAGTTGTGTTTTTATCATCCTAAACCACTTTGGTGGTTTCAACTTCATATCCATCCATGATTGCTATTGAATTCAAAAGCAACTCTAGTGAGCAGGTTATTCAGTCGCTGGTTACTCTGGGTATTTTTTCTTTTAAAGGGAGCAATTGTTTTCTGCTAGCTATAGCCAAAACTGGAAGCTGGGACAAGTAAAACTTCCAGGCTGACCCATGATTCTACTCTCCAGCCTTTGGAGAACATAAAAAAAATCCCAACATCTTCCCCTATGTGACATAAAAGGGTTTTAGAAAGGAAAAACAACATGCCCAGGGCAGTATATTCCTGCTCCCCTCCAAGGTGCATTTCACAAAGCAACACACATATGTCTTCACCCTTCTCCACACCAGTTCAAACAGGCCAAGTGCTGTGCTATCAATGTCCTCTGTGTAGTTTTTTAGATAAATAAAGTACAAACGTTTCCAACAAAGTGCCCTTAACGTGGGTTTATTTGCTAAACACACAAAAAGAGGAGGTGGCTGCCTGTCTTCTGGGTTATGGTTACAGACAAGTGTTTTCTTTAACATGGAAAAACAACGAACAGACTCTTCATCTCTCCTCTCTGCACAACTTGCTCGCTGTCCCCACCCTGATCCCATGGTGTTCAACTTAGACTTGGGGCAGGGTGGGATTTAGCGAGCTCTCCTTGTTAAAACATTGGCAGCACATCAATAACCTCTCGTTATTTTGGAAAACAAGGGAAACCAGACTGTTGTCTTATTGGAAACCACGGCTGCTGAGAAGGCGTAACACGTTTAAGAGAAAGTTTTACCCCCTCTTTGCAGTGCTCGGATTTTGTGCTTGTGCATAGAAACCCTACCGATTGTGTTTTCGGTTGTCTGCTGTGTCAGGGGTCTGATGGCTTTCAGGCTAGTGTATGAAATTTCCATGGATTTCAGCCAGACAGGAATATCTGAATTTAAGGAAAAGTCTTGCTGGGAAGTCTAGCATCTTGCATTTCCGGCTGATTAACGCTTAATTCTTCTGCTGTCAAATGTACTGACCGTTTTCAGTCAATTGGTGCTTCATTGTGTCAAGATTCCTCCTTCAGGGCACTTGCTGGCCCTCAAAAGGAGCCAAAGAGCAGACACCAAATCAAAATTGTGTTTAAAGGTCACTAGAATATATATATATATATAAAAATATATATATATAAAAAATATATAAAAATACATGTTGCCAAAATACCTACCCCTCGATCTTGCAAACTCAGCTGTATTTAGAAATGTTGGCTCCTGTGGAATAAGGTTAATGTCTGGGTGACCCCAAAGGAAACATTTGGATGATGAAACCAACAGGTTCAATGCTGTTAGGATGGAGTATTTCATTTAGACCTTCCTCAGGAGAGCTAAAGGAAAAAAAAAATCAATACTTCAGATTTCTTACTGGAGGAAAAAAAAAGAAAAGTCACTTTACAGCAACCACAGTCTCTGCTGGAAAAGACCTTGGAGGAAAATTCCTCAGCAGATGTAACAGAAGTCTTCAGGAGCTCTCACTAACGCTCCAGTGGTCACTAATGCTTGGTGGTTTGTCAATGCTTCTGTTCACCATCCTTTTTGATGGGTTTTATAGCACAGCCATAAAAAAATCACTTCAGAATCAAATGAAAATGCGAGGCTTCGTCCTGTTGTTTCGTGGTTGTTTTTTTTTTCTTTTTTTAGATATGCATTTGGAAGGACCTTTTTAAATCATTTCAAATGCTGTAGAGAGATGGCCAAAATAAAAAACGAGTGCCCATTTGAATCAGTATCCTTGCAATTTTAAGAAGGCTTCATTTGAAAACTTGCCAGTTCAACAGGACTTTTTGCTAATAAATGGTAGGATATTTCTTCTCCAAGCGTTTAGTCAAATCGAAGCTTTTTTGGGGGCGGGGGAAAATGCTGCTCACACTAGGGGAACGATTGAGTGCCCAGAAAGTCGCCGCTGCTCTCCGTGCCGACAGTTTTCTAGTGAACACAGTCTGCTAAAACACAAATACAGGCTGTTGGGTAAGGCCTGGATTAACCGATTAACCTGAATATTCCTCCAAAACATGTGGGTTTTTTTCCAAACCTTTGCTTTTCTTTGCTGTGTGGCATCACCAGCAAGCTGAGAGCATGTCAGTCCCTTGCACAGTCTCGAGGCACGGCTCTCCCTTTGCTTTCCTTGTGTTGCAGTAGTTTAATTGGGCTCCTCCAAGTGTGTCTCGGTAGTTTCAGAGCCTTTAATTTTTCTTGTCGACGGAGAAGGGATTCGCTTTGCAGACTCCCCACTCGTTAGTCATTTCCCCATAAGGTGGAACAAGTTCCAGCTTTGCACAGCGTGGTCTAGACCGTAACGCCTCCCTTCCTAAACTGCATCCAGCATTTACGTCAGGCAGGAAAGAAATACCTGGTTATCCTCTCCTCCAGAATGGGTTCAGAAACTCGCTCCACCCTAATTTGCCGTGGGGTCTGGGTCGGTCAATTCTTTTTGCCCAGCTCAAGGGGACCGCTTTTCAGTTCTGCGGGCATCAGAGTCCCCGCGTTAATGAAAACATGCGGTAATGTACACCCCTGTTTTGACAGGAGGCACCGGGTGTGCTGAAATCCTATCCCCTGGAAAACGGAGCAGGTGTTTTCCAGCCAACCCCTTTGCAGAGCTGAGCGACGTTGCTCCTTGTCACGACGGAGGACGACATTCGAACGTGGCCAAGGGGATGCCGAAGTGGCCGCCTTTGCCTTCCTGCAGCGGAGGGGCAGAGCAGGTCTTAACAAGAAAATGAGGGAAGCAGGGTTGGTTTATTGTTTTTCTCAATCCCAGTGATAACTCACCAAAGACTCTTTTCCTAGGCACGATGAAGCTGGGTTTTTTTAAAGAGAGCCCTGTGTGACCAGCGTCAACAGGAGTTACCCTACCCATGTATTATTCTGTAGTTAGAGCGTAACATGGCAGGGGCAAGTGCTGATGTTTTACTGCAGGAAACTTGAGTTTCACCAAGTGAATTGGGAAAGGTGAAGAGCTGGGATGCCAGGAAGAGCCACGGCAGAGCGGGGCAAGCAGAGAACAACCGACGGCGCGGGCCAGCGCTGGCTGACTTCCCCACACAGTAGCAGGGACAGCATCTCAGAGCACGGCAGTGGAGGGATATTAAGTTTTGACAAAACAAACTCAAAGGACACGAGAAGCCATTGAATGCAGCCTGCATTCCGACGGAAAAAAAAAAAAAAGTAAAATCAGAGTTTGAAAGAAGCCCGGAGCACCTAAAACAATTGAAGGCGCAACCGGGCAGGAGCTTGCGCATGAATAGAAGGAAGAAGCAGCTGAATATCAGGAAACGTTTTCTAACAATGTGGACTATTAGGCTTCGGTGGAGACTCCCGAGGGAAGTGGTAAAAGCCCGTGTGGGCTGAATAATAGAAAACTAGACAAAACCATAGCGTACGTATACTGGAGAGAAATCCTTCAGTACAGTGATACCCGACTCATAATAGCTAGCGAGCGTACGTTGCTGTTGTTGATAACATCTTTAAGATGCGTTTTTCGATGCACAGATTTAGAAGAGTTCTTGCAGATGAGCTTTCTGAGCAGGTCGTCTCCCTGCGAGGCGGGTGATGGACAAGGAGGAGAGGGGACACGCTGCCTGTCACAGCTCTGCATTTCCCAACAACCCAAAGCAGTTTCCAGTCCCTCGGAGGAAGCCCATTTTCTGCATTTTCATCAGAAATCTCAATTAACTCAGGTCCTACTCCCTGTAGAGGGCAGCTGCTTCACCGGGAACCACCTGGGAGAGCCATCTCCCCACCAGCATGTTCTGGTTCCCAGTTTACACCCACTGGGTTTGCAGGATTTGGGCTGTGCCAGAGGGTGATGCTGGGCAATCCGCAGCCCCATTGGGCTTCCGCTGCCTTCGACGGTGCCTTAGAATTTTCCTACTGACTTAGTAAAATTTATCATGCTCTGTAGCTTCGCTATCTTGGGAGCCTCTTGCATGCAGCATCATGGCACGCGACAGCATAGCTGCTGTTATCAGAGGATTTACTGACTATAGAGATACACTAGAGTGGGTGGAAAATATTTTTTTTCCAATTTTCATTGGCATCCAAGCCGCTCTAGTACCTAGGAGTAGGTACAACCCATGGTTCCCCCCTGCTTCCTCACTGCATGACCCTTTGACAGGCAGTAACCCAAGAAAAAGCTGTTTCGAGCACGACGCAGCTGCGCTGACATCCAAACCTTCGTGTCGTGCTTCTCTCCTCTGGACTGTGTTAGTAAAGAGTATTAACGGGGCTAATCTCACCAAGCCGCGCGTTTTTCTGTTGCACAAACTTAGAGCCAGGCAGTGTTATGCAAATCAAAGCGGTATTATTCGTGTTGCACCACCACTTAACTCCTGCTCTCTGCCAGCCCGTTGTCGGTAGGGCTCTGGCATCGCGTCAATCTGATTGCAATTAAGCTTTTCTACACAGCATCGTGCAGGGCTGTCTGCTCCGGTTTGGATTGCTCCCTGCTCTGAAAGGTTCTCCACAATGGATGTTCTGGGGAATACGCTACCAGCTGGGTTGGTAACTCCCTTGTCTGATAGTTTCGATAATTTTTTTTTTTTTTGGGTGATTCGCGGAGGTTATTTTGGTACTAATTTGTTTGGTTTTCTGGTTGAAAAGCAGGGAGGGGAGAAAAGTACGTATTTAATACCCTAGGGTTATGCTTGTTGCTTTGGTTTTTTTTTTCTGAAGCCTTTTTTTATCCACAGAAGACTTCTTTAAGGTGTCTTCTGTCAAAGAGAGGAGGCCGGTACGTTAGGTTTAAACTCAGGAGGTTTATTTTCCATTGCATTCTTTCATCTTTTCCGTCTTAGGACATTATTTTGGCTTTTGAGGGGGCTGTGTTTTGGGATGTTCTTTTCAGCAAATGAGCTCGGTTATGCTGGTCAAGTCTCTTATTTTACATCAGCTTATATTCTTATTATACAGAACACAGAAACTTTCTGATGTCCTTCCCTGCTTGCAGTCCACCTAACCCAGGAATGACAGGAAAAAGAGATTTCTTTAACGTTTGACTCTTTGACCTCGCACAGGAACTGCCTACTTCAGGCTCTCTCCAGCATTTCTTGTTTCTCTCTCCACTATATGCTCTATTTGCATCTGCGCTAAAGCAACATAAAATAAACATCAGGTCTGCAAATACAGGCATTGGCCAATTCCCTTCTGTTTTAAACCAAAGGCAACTTGCAGTAATTTAGCGCGAGTTGAGCGTGTCAGGATTTCCCTGACGTGAGAGAAGATCCCTCTGCCATGTGATTGCAAAGCCCTCGCGTACGGAAGGACAGGACCCAGCACAGGCATCTCCTTGGATAACGAAATGTTTCCTTGGGGCTCCTCCAAGGTTCACAAATCATAGAATCCTAGAATGGCCCAGGCTGGAAGGGACCTTAGAGATCATTTAATCCAAGCTCCCTGTCATGGGCAGGGACGCCTCTCCACTAGATCAGGCAACACATGGGGACCCAACGGGGATCGAACCCGTGATCAAATACGCGTGAGTTTGTTTTGAAGTGAACTTTTCTGCAGACGTGGGGAGCTCAGGGCACACGTATCTCCGCCTGAGCAGCCTCAAAAAATGGTATCAGCAGTGCTGGGATTTAAAATGCAGAGCAGACGGCAGCAGATGGTCTCTGCTGGATTGCTCGGAGCACCCAAACAGGGTTGCGGGGAGGCTCAGGGTGCGACACCTGGACACCCCTCGGCTGCTGCCAACAGGTTGTGGTCCAGAGAATGCAGATGTCATGTCCCAGCCCTTGCCACGCTGGCAACAGCAGTGCCTCGCCATGCCTGATCTGATGAATATTTCAGTTTCTGGTGCAAGGCTGCCATGGGGCGCTCCAGCACCAGCGGGGAGTTTGTTCCAGTGCCAACGACTTTCTGAGGTGAGTTTGCAGCTCTCAGCTGCTCACCCCACGGAAGGACCCGGGGCCCGAGTCACGCAGGGTCCTTTTAGAGGAGATGGATGTTTCTGCTGTTACAGCCGCTTGAAGAAAAGAGCACACCACAAATAACTGTGAAGCTATACTGAGTAAAAGCTGCCTTTTTTTTGGTTTTTTTAAGTCTTTTTACTCCTGAAGGAGGAGGAGCTTAGAGAGGCAGCTTGTGATGCCAGGGGAAAGGCCACCCTGCTTAGGAGCTCCCTAGACAAGAATGGAAATCCTTGTGTAACATTTCCTTTCGTTATCAGAGGGGAAGAAGCACTTTTAAAAGCCTTGTTTTTACAGAGGAAAGCAACACCAACAGGGCAATGACTTTTTTTGCTTTTACCTTTTCTCCGTTGACTCACGAGGGCTCCCAGTCCACCCTCCGGCACCGTCCCTTCGCCCGCCCCTGCCGTGCTCGCCCGCTGGGTTTGACCAGTTCCTGTTGCAACTAGGGGAGGTTTTTGCTTTCGTGCTCTCCTCCCCACCTGCCTGGGGCATCCCCATCCGATTCGACATCTTGACAGTTTGCCCCATGCAGAGATTTTCACCTTGGTGGCTGATCCCTGTCTGACAGAGAGATCCCTCCCTCTGCTTGGGGAGATCAGCTCTCTGGGAAACGCGAGACCCTCGCTCGTAATTCATGGGCTTCCTATTTTATCCTCACCACGCGAGCAGGGAAGGGCAAATGTGTTTCCTGTGACTTGGAGCAAAATACAGGATTTATTCCTGGGTTCGTGTCTTCCCTCCTTTACCGTCCTCCTTCTCCTGTGGGAGAGGTTTTATTTAAAGGAAAGATCTTACTTAACATCTAACAGCAAGTGTTATTCACTGAAGCAAATAGACCAAAAAATCATCCCCTATAGTTTTACAGAGTCCAACTGGAAGTTTTTCCTGCTGGTTGCTAAGTAATCTCTTGTTTCTTGTGGTGTAATTTCACTAATTAGCAATCGCCATGGACTTCTCCGGGGCAGACTGGCTGTGAAATGGGGGGAAGCCGGGATGCTTTTTGGTTTATAAGCGCACCTGAGCGGCTCCTGCCCGAGCTGCCCTGGCACCCGCTGCTCTTGGTGCTGTGGGCTTGGGGATTATTTCACCTGGGGGCAGAACCACAGATTGGACATTCAGCGGGAAGAAAGCTGGGAAGATTTTCTTCAATTTCAGCTTGACAGTGACGCAGCCACAGCCGGCAGGGTTTGCTAGGGCTGTGATGGAGCTATTCTGGTCCTTTCTTCACTGATCACCTCCGTGCGAGCATCAGGCGCCCCGTTTCACAGAATCACAGAATTTCCAGGGTTGGAAGGGATCTCTAGAGACCACCTAGCCCAACCTCTCTGCAAAGCAGGATCACCCAGAGTAGTTTCGTTGCAGGCGATCATCTCGTGGAAGACGAAGAGCCTCATCTTCCTCCCTTTTCTTTAGGCTTGGTGTGAGGGGATTTCCCTTCTTGTTCTCGCCGTGCAGGGGCGAGCTGGGCTGCGAGGAGCAGAGCTGCGAGGCAGACCCCGGCCCCGGGGAGAGCAGCAGCTCTTCTGCAGGAGCTGCAGATGCGGTTTCCTCGCAGGACTGGAAAACAATGAGTTTTCAATCAAGCCAGCATCTTCTAGCAGGCTCTCTGAGCTCCAAGCCCAGGGGGGGTGGGATCCGGCCCCAGCTGCGCCGTGCGGGGATTTGGGACAGGAAGCAGAAGCCAGCACGCCCAAAGGGAAGCGCCGGAGGAATTCGGGGAGACAGAAAGCAATTAAATAACCTGGAATTTGTCCAGGTCCTTGGGGCTGTCACCCCATCTCCTGCGAAACTTTTTTTAACGGCCGCACGCGGCCTCGGTCTTGGCGTCGTGTCTGCTCGGAGAGGCAGCAGGACCGGAGCGATGTGAAGCGTTTCTGCCGTACTGGTTTCCCACCGGGGCAGTTTTCTGGGGGGTTTTGCTTTGGGAGCTCCCGTTGTGGCAGCGGAATATCTGCACTCTGCTGGAGCTCGCTGTATACAGTCTCTCGTGAATCTGAAGCGACCTCTCGGACCATTACTAGTGGGTGCTATATTTATCCTGATGCTGACACTTCTTTAAATAGCAGGGCTGCATTGCAAGGTCCCTGTTTAAAGAGTTTACCACTATCGCCCAGGGTAGTTCATTCAAAGCAGTTTGAAAAAGGAGCAGAGCCTCCCGAAGCGCCGCTTTGATCCTGCTAACGTTTCTCTGACCAGAAATAGCTGCCAGAGACTCTCCCTTCTATGTCAAGTCGTTGCTACACCTCTTCTGTAAACACTTTTTCCTCTCTCTTTGTTTTCTTTAGCTTTCCCAAACCACCTCTCCCAACATCTTCCTGCTGAACCGCTTCCAGGCTCCTCCTCGCCCCCCTTTCTCAACACGGCCTCTTCCTACACGCTGCCCTTGGCTGCCAAGCACGTGGTCCTCTGCTTTGCCTTGGAGCAAAAGACTTATTTCTAACCTTCCCTTGAGAAGTGTGATTTCACCTCTTTGGCTGGGGCTCCCCGGTCCGGTGTTGGTGGGACATCTGTTTGCAATGCGACTGATAGAAAACTGTAGCTTTTTTCTTTCTTTTTATTTTTTTTTTTAAAAAATTCTTCTCTTTGCTGGCACTTCAGCTTGGCTTCTGCTAATTTATGATGATGACGGGCGCATCGTTAATCTCGGGAGCGTTCTCCACGTCCCTCTGGCAGCTGCCAGCTCTGACCCCGTGCCCGTGGAGCTGCTGCCAAGTCAGAGCAGCGCCTGGTGGCAGGCAGAGCCCAGGGTTCAACACACTGCCTGTGTTTCATAAAATCCTAGAATGGCCCAGGCTGGAAGGGACCTTAGGGATCATCTAATCCAACCTCCCCATCACGGACAGGGACGCCTCTCAACTAGATCAGGCAACACATGGGGACCCAACGGGGATCGAACCCGTGACCTTGGTGTTATCAGCACCACGCTCTAACCGAGTGAGCTAACCAGCCCCCAACCTCTTTCTTTTTTTGTGTGTGCTTTTGTTTAGTTTTTGTTTAGTTTTAGTTTTGCCTTCTCTTCTAATGAGGACAGTCTTGCCAAACTATGGTTCGGCCTAAGCTTTCAGCAGCACCCCCTAGAAACCACCTGTGGGAAACGAACCAGAATCGAGGCCTTTTTGGAGAATAAGAGGCAGTTACAGCAGCTTTCCAACTATTTTTGGTAGATGTGGGTATCAGTGGTCACGGGGACACGTTCTCTCCATCGCTGGCGTGCGTCTGTAACCCACCTTTTCTTCTCTTCCAAGCTGCTGCTCAGTCTTTACTCCTCTTCTCCCTGGGACCCTTCTGCCTGACACTTTTCGGCTCAGTTTTGCGAAGAGCACGAGTTATGCCCGCGGTTCTGTATTTGCACAGCGTTGGAGTTAAACTTTCCCCTCGTTTTAGAAGAACACATGGTTCTGCTTAGCACCAGCTAAGGAATTACAAGCCGTATGTCTTGAATATGTATCTGCCAAGGTAAGTAATCTCCGCTGTGAACTCGAACAATCAAAGCTCATGGTTATTTGTTTTCCTACGTATAGATTTACCAGCTGCTGGTCTCTAACAGTTATTGCTGTTTTCTTTTTTCTGCTCAAGACGTCATTTGCCGTGTTTAACTAGGCGGTCTGTCATCTGACGTGCAGTGGGTAGCTGGGCGTACCGCGACGCTTTTCCACCGCCCGGGGCAGCACAGCCCTCCTGCCCGCAGGATCCGGCAAATGATCCCAATTTACTGTTTCTACCAAATTTACTGGGGGAGAAGCGTTTTACACAGCCGGGTGGCTCGCCATATTCAGCCTCCCCTGAAAAGGACTTGCAGAAATCTTAACACAGGCTGTTCGAGCCAGCAAGGAGTGACTGGATATTTTATTTCGGCTTTTCTGAAGTGTGCGGCGTGTGTTTGCTTAAAGAAAACAAGGGGAAGCCTGACTCTAAAAGTGTGTGTCGTATCTGGTGAGATTCCTGAATGCTGATGGTTCAAATCAGATCTCCATCCACCTTACGCTGAAAAATTGTCAGCTTTTTGAGCCACGACTATCAGATTTAGGAAGCCTGTGTGGAAGGAGTTTCATTCAATTGTGAAAGGAACTCCTCAGTAAAAGATGAGGAAGGGTTCACTGCAAAAGATTACTGTGTTTTGCAGAACTGTCTTGGCAGCGTTGCCACACACAAGGTTTTAAGACCATTTTGTTGGCTCGTAACAAGCTGCTTTTACAAGTAAAACCAATTTCCCACGCTGCCATTTAGAACTTGCTTCCTATCTAGTGTCTTAGCAGGTGTGGAGAAGGCAGTGGCACCAATTCAGGCTGCAAACAGAGCATTCCAAAGTTAAGGAATTTGAGTTATCGGCGCATTTGTTTGTACCAGCAATTATGTTGTAAGCTGCTGCTCCATTTTGGTGCACAGGATGAGAAGCAGCAGCTTTCAGAGCTCGAGAAATTGTCTAAGTCTTTACAAAGAATTGAGCTGATCTAGCTCAGAGGTGGTTTTTCTTGCCAGATTTCTCAAACAATGACAGCAGCAGAGATTCTTGAGGCTGTTTTTTTCCAGAAAAAATTTAAAATGCGATGTGGGAGCTGTTATCACTTGCCTTTACGGTACAGAGAAAGACATTTGTGGGTGCTCTGATAATCTACTCACTTAAATAACCATTTGGTTTCCTCCTGGGGTCATTCAACGCACAGAGCGCTTCCAAGATCTCTCTAGCCCCAGGGAAACTTTGGGCACAGCCTGGGGCTCAGCTTGCTCCCAGCCTGGCTGGACCCAAGACTTCAACCTGTGCTCCTGACATGGTTTGCACCAGGTTTTTTTTGGTTTTTTTTTTTGGTCCAGAGAGCCACAAGCTAAAAAGCAGCTGGCACAGAGCCTGGCGTGCGCCAAAGCAGGGCCAGAACCCAGCAAAAGCTTTGCCGGGGGGGAAGAGCGATCTGGGAGGGAGCAGAGAGGCACAGACACAGTAATTCTGCTTTTCCTGGCCACAGGGCAAGACTGTCTTCAGTCTGGCAGGAGCACAGAGTGCCCTGCCCCTGTGCTCGTTCTCGAAAGGGATGTTTGAAATTGGGGAGGAAGGCAGGAAGGCAGGTTTCTGGTCCCTCCTCCCCCAAGGAGGACCTGGTGCTCACGGGGAACGTGCAGAAGGGAATGCTGCCCCAACCTACTGCACAAACGATATAAAAAACTCATCGGGTGCCACGAAACGAGCCCAGAGGCAGCAAAATCTTGGCTCACCCAAGCTCCCCGTGCCAGGAGCAGGCAGGAATCTACCTCTCGCCTGTCCGCCCCGAGGCTTTCTGTCAGTTGGCACAGCACTCACCATTGGGGTTTTTGGTGTTTTTTTTTTTATTTGGGTGAGGTTTTCTTAATCTACCTGGGAGGATTTCTTGAGCTGCATCAATTCTGAGCGTGCTCTGAGCTCAGACACTCCGTGGGTTGCTCCTGCTCTCAGCTGAGCAGGGCACGGCCATCCTGGCGGGAGCGCTGCCCAGGCGCGGCGCTTGAGCCCGGCGTTTAAAAATAGCCCGGACAGAGGCCAGGAGATGAAAAGAGCCCACAGCGTGTTCACGAAACACAAACCCTTTAATGAAGCCGTGCGGCTGGGGCTGGACCAACAACTCTGTGAGGGGAGGGCGATTTAGTAGCCAACATCCCTATGAATGGGCCGCTTGTAAAAGGGCTTTACGTGCAATTTGCACAAGCGGGGAGGCTGCGCGAGGGAAAACAACGTTCAATGAGATCTTTTAAAACGCTCTGCTTTCCTAGCCCACATTTAACATTTAAACTGCTCTGAATTTGATACCTCCAGATTCAAACTCCTTCCATTACAGAAGCACGCAGAAAGGGGGAGAGAAAAACTCGTTTGGCTTGATTTTTCAGGTAAACTTAGACTGCTTCGTGAGCTTTTTTTTTTTTTTCCCTTGCCTCTAATGAGATAAAATAAGAAACACGATATTTTGTGTTCCTCTGCCTGATCGTCTCCCTCTTACAAATAAGGCAGAAACGGCGGCGTCAGCGTCTGTGCAGTTGTGTGTGTTTGGATTGGGTGCTCGGTTACCTGGCACCGGCACCTTGGATGGTCAACGGGAGGTTGTGAGCGCGGTGGAGACCGATGAAAAGCGAGAGCTGTGCCTCTGTACATCCCGTGGCAAAGCTGGCCCTCGAGGTTTGCAGCAGCCTGCACGTGAGCCGGACCCGACCCTTGCTCCTTTCTCCCAAGCCGAGGAGCTCGCTCGCTCTTCGTAAAAGCGCCGCGGGTTGATGAAGTGCCGCTTCGGCTGCGGTTGAGGCTCAGCTGCCTTTTATAAATACCCCTTCTCTGCCCAGGCAGGGCTTGGGCTCTGAGTCAGCAAAACATTTCAGCACGTGCTCAATCATAAACAGGAGTTGAGCATCTGCTTATTTTAAAGCTTGCACTTATATATTGGGGAGGAGAGGTGTGGAGTGGTATTTCCAAGAGCGGGTGCCAGCAACGGTGGCTCTTGCTGCCTACCTGGAGCTGCAGGTGAGCCCAGCCCAAGCTGCCTTCTGCTCTAGCGCCTTGAAAGAATGAAAGATAGTCCAAAACTGGAAATATGGGGATAAACATTCCCGCAAGCCATCTGCTGTTAATTTATAGTTGAACCAATTCATTTTAATCCAAAACCAGCAGAGCAGTTTCAGTCTCTGAAGGTCGTCGAATATTGTGCTTGGTATCATAAGCAAAAGGATTGCAGGGCATGTCTTTCCCCCAACTGTTTCATTTCACCAAGAGCATTTAGTGCTTTGCCAAATTCTGTCTCTGAGGGTCACTGCAAACGTGTTCTCCTTCTGCTTTTCATATAATACTGAAAAGTGAGCTGTGGTTGTGTAACTCGTTAACTATTCTCGCAATTTTAGCTTGGAGGCTTTTGATTTTTAATGCACATGTATCGCTTGCTACCACAGACTTATCTCCCCCCTAAAAAAATAAGGCTATGGGCAACCTGTGCAGTGCTGCCACGGCGGATTGTTGACTGCAATAACGTGAATTATTTCTCTCGGAAGCCAGAGCAAACAGAACAGATGGATTCTTTGATGTCTTGGTCTGGAGAGGCTGTTTGTGGCAAGGGACCAGCCTCCCCGCTGTCACCACGATCAGCTTTAGATACGGAACCTATTTTCCAGATCATTTTCCGATACGTTCCTCCCTATCAGCAATATCTGGTGCTCCGGGTAATCGTTTCTCTGCGTGTCAGTAATGGGAACCAGTTGCTCAACAGCAGAGGAGAAAGTGGAGACAAAGCAAACGAGCTTACCCAGATCGCTCTCGTGCTGGAAGTTATTCAGTCGTCAGTGATTCCTCCCTCTTGGTCCTCATCCAGCCCTCTGTAACAGCTGACCCTGGGCAGCCCGTCCCTCTGTCTGATTCTGTCGCCTCCTGGACAAGCATTTTTGCTCACGGGCCGTAGGACGCGTCGGTCAGGGGCTGCGCTCGGGCTGACGGGTTTCGAGGAGCCACGCAGCAAGAGGTGCAGCCGGAGGCGGGCTGAGATCCCATCCATCTCCCCGCCGAGCTGGCAGGGACTGAGGTTGTGCAGGCGCTGAGCTCGCAGCCTCAGCTGCTCCGGCTCGTGCCCTGCTCCCCGATGAGCCCCCCAATGCACGGGGCTGCTCCGCTCCCCCAGGAAAAAGCTCTTGGGCATCGCTCAACTCTGCTCGGATGAGTTAGACCGCACAAGGTGTGCTTCACGTTAAAATATATCAGAAAAGAGCAAATGGATGGTGCCTGATTTATGTCTTCATTTGCCTTTATTTTTTTTTTTGTTTAATGTCAAGGAAAGACCTTGGTAGGAAACGTTGTGCAGCTGGCTATGAGCACTGCAGGGTTCGGTGTCTTTTGCCGTGTTTGATTCCTTGCAGCTGCTCAGGGTTAGTTAATTATCTCCTTAAAAGAGGAATTTCTATTTTTACGGGATGACTAGAAGGCTGAGGGAAACGTGCAAGAGAGCAGAAACCCAAATATTTAGGCAGACCCATAAAACACTTCCCATAGCCGACACCGCAGCGCAGCCAACTCCAAGCGCCCTCCCTTTGCTTTCTGGCTGATGCATTTTTCTTAAGGGATAAGTCTTCAGGGTAAAGTCTTATTCTGCCTTGGTCCCCATCATAACGTAGGATGCCGCAGCCCGTGCCACAGCAACTGTCCTTACCGGCACGGGCAGAGCCACAGGTTGTCTGGGGCAACTTTCTGGGTGCAGAAAGCTCACGTAGCTTGGGTGGCCGTAGGTCTCACCTCGGCGTTCCTGACTCCGTGACCGTGCTGCCGGGCTGGGGAGGGTTTCGTGCAGCCTTTGCCGGCACGTGGGTGCTCACCACCCCTGCGGCGCCAGGGCTGAGCACGTGCCAGCCCAGCTCGTGCACTCTGGGATTAGAAAATATCTCTGTTGTTGTTGCTGAAAAGTATGAAGCGAAGTCTGGTCTCGCTTGATCTTTCCCTTCCTTTTAGCCTTTTTAACTAATGATGAGCACATGGAAGTGATTAACGTGGCCACGTGCGGCCGTTTCTTGTTGTTTGTGCAATCCTCAACGTGGGCTTTATCTTCCAAGTACGAGGGGGACGTGTTTGGCATTTCGGGCTCGGCTCCGCCACCGTCACGTCACCGCAGCTGCAGCCGTTGCTCCTCCCCGGACCCCCGCGGCGTTACGCTGGGCTCGCTCTTGGAGGGGAATCACCTATTTGATTTTGCTTATAAATGTGGGGGTTTTTTTAATTCATGGTCTTAATATTCAAGATAAACTCTTTCTTTGCCTGTGCTGTACAGATACGATCTTTGCTTTGCTTCTCCCTCTGCCTGACAGCTGCTGGGGTGGGTTTTGCCTTCAGCACGCTCTTTTGACCCCCCCCATGTCCCTTCCATCCATCAGCAAGTCTGGGTGGATCCGTGTCAGATGCCAAAACTGAGGAGAGAGGGGAAAATCAATTAAAATCTTAGAAAAACTCTCCACGTCCCTGAAGAAATCTTGTTTTCCTTGAAAAACCTTTAACAGAGAGTTGGATCTAGACTCCACACACTGTCCAGCTGGCAGGCGGTTCACAAAGTCATCCAAAAAATTGTTTTGAAACCACATTATTGACAACCCTGACCGTTTCACACACCGAGTGAGGCAAATACTCCGGAATATATATGCTTAGTGTATGTGCTCTTTAGGAAAACTAAAGGAAATGAATATTGAGAGACATGCGAGTATAAAGATGGTGAGAAACGGTGCCGGGTGCTCAGGTGCTTGGGTGAACTTCACTCGGATTTCTAGTCTTGAATGCTCAGAAAGACCCTACAAAGCCTGGTGGCATCGCTGGATCTCCTCGGGGCTGTTTGCACAGCGTCCTACGTGCTCTGTTGGAACCGGAGTGCTTGGTTTTGATCTTTGTTTGAATAACACTTGGAAATGTTGATCCACGATGTGGTTTCCTACAGCCTCCTAAGAGGTACAAGATAATCATAATAAAAAAAAATGTGGTTGGGTTAAAGGTTTTTCTTATTTTTTTCCCCCAAAAAGAGTGTTTTGGGGAAGAAACCTTCTAGGTTTATGCATATCTGAGAGGAAGGTTGGGTCTAGGTCTGTAAAAACTAAGCATGGATGCAAGCTTGAGCTGCAGTAGCAGCACAGATAAAGTAAGTCCAGCAGGTTGCTCCTGCAAATGGAGCAGAAATGTGATGTTATACAAGGGAGTTTAGTGGAAAATGTACCATGACTTAAAATAATTTGGGTTATCTTTGTGGCTGGAAGCCTGGAGGGTTTTTGGCATTTCCCAAGTCCCTCTTATCCTGTGGCAAGAGCATCCCTGAGCAGCAGGGAGCTGGAGAAGATCCACACAACATGAAAAGCCAAAATTAAGCCAAAACTAAGCGTGTAGACTGAAGCAAACAGTCTCGTGCTGGCAAAACTGAGAGGGTTGTGCTTCCTTTTCTAATTTCTGTGCTCCTGCAACGTAAGTAAGGAGCTGACAGTCCATAAAAAGGCAGAAGAAAGGTTAAAACACGGAGAACCCTGACATACTTACCTGACCTCGAGTACCATGGGCCATCACATCTGTCCTCTTACCCCCTTCTGAGCCCTCCAAGGGGGAGAACCCCACATTTCTTCACAGTTTGACCCAAAGAACATCTGCGTGCTGTCGTGTGGGTTCTCCCTCTGGGGCTACACCTTCTGAGAAACACGAGGAAATCTGATGTTTCCCCGTAATATGGGAAAAAGGATTTGTGCAGTTTCTCAGCCGCGCGGTAGGCAGCCAGTACGTTGGTGTGTAAGGACAAATAGGATCTCCTCACCAAAAAGCTCCTCTTCCTGTCTGTTGGACCACAAAAACCGTGCTGAAGAAACACAGAGCAACACCTGGTGCTCCAGGAGTTGTTTTTCAGGTTGCTAGAAGAGGGAAATTACAGCTGTGACACACAGGCAACGTATCGCAGCAACACGCACCTATTACGTTACAAATCTTTGTCCAAAAGAAGCCTTAAAATGGGCTGAAGTGGTGCTTGTGTTTAGGAACATAACTGTGCTGAGCCACAGATATCCTTTTCTTAAATAGATTTTAAAAAAATTGAAATTCCACTTAACCATCCGTGTAAAGTCCGAGTTACTCTCCTTGCTCTGAGCAACTCTTTGACTCTTTGGAATGAAATGATCAGGTGTTTGGGAAATTAAATTGATTTCTAAGTACATGCAGGGTTACAGAGTAATTCTAAGACAAGGAGTTAAACTTCTTTCCTTCTCCTTTGTGTTTAAGCTCATTTTTGTTGCGTACAGAGCATGTCTGAGATAAACTTTGCAGTAAACACACACTAGTGCCAGATTGTGCAAGGAAACACATTTTTGTCTGGTTTTTTTTTTTTTTTTTCCTTAAACTAGGGCCTTAAATGGATCCTTCTGTAATTCTCAAGGTCATTGTTAAATATTTTAAATAGTTGGTCTGGTGCCAAACTATTTTCATTGCCTGAATTTCTCTCCTTGGGGAATTACTGCAGATAGTGAAATGCAGCATCTTCAATATTTATGTTGAAGGGAAACCTACCACGACAAGCGGTTTTGTGACTCAGGAAGTCAACTCGAGTTTTTTGTTGTATTCAGTAGGACAGAGAGTCTCACGTTGTACTTAATGACCAACTCTCCACAGCATCCTGTGCTGCGGTTGTCCTAACTTTTATTTGTTTATGCGGAAAAGAGATAATGAGCAAGCCTCAATCTCGCCATAAAGCAGCTTGGTTTAATGCTTTCTCGTTTTACTCTGGAAAAAAAATGTGGTTTTTCTATGATGCCCTTTTCACCATCACTTTCCTGATGGAAGGAGTTGAGGCGGCTTAAATGAGGGTGATGGATGCGCAGCACTGAAGGAGCTTGTCCCCGGCAGATGCCACAGCGGCGACTGACCAAAAATCACCCAAGCAACTTAATGTGTTTTTTGTCTGATTGCGAGCGCTTATTTGCGCGGGGAAAGAAGCGGGCAGAATTTCCTGAGGTTGGATTATGCACGAGCGAGCATCGTTAGCCAGAAAACAGACGTGCCTGTGCTGGACCGAGTGAAACACAGTGATTTTTAGTTCCTTCAAAGCCCTGACTTGATGGACACTGATCCTTCAAAGCTTCTGGAGAGAACTGGGCAGTTTATCCCTGGTACGAATCCGCAGGCTGGGCTCATGTCCTTTTCCCTTTGCTCACCCGTGAGTGTCCGGGCTGGGGTTTGCGGGTACCGTGCCCGGGGCCAGCGGGTGCTGGCGTGGAGGGGCGGGTGCTGGTGACCCTTGGGCATGGGGTGGCTCTGACACCGTGGCTGCTGCCGGCAGGAACGAAAAGGCCACGGAGAGATTTCCATCCATAATTTAATTAGCGACAGCAATGACCTTGGAAGGGTTTCCCGAGAAAGATTACGAAAGGCGTTTTACTTTGCGAGAGGAAACAAAGAGCTTTTATTCTGCGTCTCGTTAATTCCTTTCCCCCTCCTTATTGTGGTTTCCCCCAGCCCCTCTAAGGGAAGGAGAGTAGAAATTGTGATTAATTTCTTCTCTCATTTCCTCGCTCTTAATGAAAATTCAGGTAGACCATAATTCAAGCGAGCGCACCCCATGGAGTGAGGGGAGAAGCGTCCTCTGGCAAAGGAGAAATTTGTGTGAGGTCGCTCTCAGTCCCTCCAGGTTTTGGTGCAGAAACAGCCCCCCAAGGGCGTTCGGCTGCTGCAGAACAAATTGCACCTTTCAGCACTGAAGGCAGTTGAGAAGTGTTGCCCTTTGCTTTTCAGATGCTCCTTCTGTAGCTCGAGAAACATATTTTAAAGCTGGAAATTTAGATTATTGGGGGAGAAAAAAAGTTAGTACGGTCTTAATATGATCTTAACCTTTTTAACCTCCTGGCTTTAGCTGTTCCAAATGCATTTACCTGATGAGTTTATATGTGACTGCGTTGGTTTGGAGGCAGCATGTTTTGGCCCCCTGGATGTTGTCTTATGAGGAGGATTAACATTTTCAGGCATGTGTTTCTACAACCGGTAAATAATGCAGAGGAGCTGGTGAGGCTCCCAGGGTTTGTCAGACGGTCGGTGGAGCCGTCTCCCAGGGAGGAGGCAGGAGCGCTGCCTCTCTGGTGCTCTCTGTGCTTTTGGGGGGCTGGCGTGGCTACAGACTGGCACAGCCTTAGCCGGGAGAGAAAAGGGGATGTCTACGAACCCGGCCACCTAAAAACCTGGCTGCTCTACACAGTACTGCAGAGATGGGGCTCGAGAAGTGTATCGCTGGGGATGTCATTTCTTTATGCTCTCTTCTTCTGGCCTGCTCGATATTTGTTTTACACAGCTGCCTCCAACATCTGCTTTTCATCTGTGCTCTTTATCCGCGTAGGTATTCAAAAATGCCTTTCTTCTCCCAGCTGCTTTGTGTGTCCCCTGTCTTGTCAGTGAAACGGGCAGCTAATTGAAGTCGAAAAGCATTTTAAAATAGGCTGTTGCATATTTTGCACGCGGATAATCAAAGGAGCAACGCCGACTGCCTTCCACATAGAGGAAGGTGGGGAAAAATAGGAAGATGAGCCTGAAATTTCCCAGAAAGCAGGCTGAGCCCATTCTGTAGTTTTGAGATCTTCACCTGATGGCTTTAAGTTTCTTTCCCAACCTCTCCCTTCCTCACTTGATGCAATGAGGGATTTGTCTCCAGAGCATCAGGCTCCCTGGGTGAGCAGCTCCTCCTGGTTAAGCATCCAGCCAGAATGTCACAAGTAGCCGATTCTTTGGCTTTTGGCCTCAGATGGCACGAAATCGTTGCCGAGCAGCGACGGCGGCTTTTGGCGGCTCTGCCGTACCCGGGGGTTGGCACGTGTGGGGGGAGCCGCGTTTGAGCAGCCATTCTGTACCTGTTTCAGCCTGCAATCGTCTTCCCTTCTCTCCTCCTCCCCGATAAACGTGGGATTGCTGCTTTTGGGCTAGGGAGGCGGCAGCTCTGAGGCATTTCTCAAAGAGGAAATACAACTATTGACCCCAGCGAGGCGAGGAGTTTGGCCTGCATGGAAGGGCAGCGGCTCCACGAGCCGTGTGGGCTAGAGACAGCGATGCCTCCTCCCTCTGAAACTCACTGCAGTCTCCTCGGGGAAAAGCCCTTTTTTCCTCTTAGAAAATCCCTCTCCTTTTGATGGTTTTCCCATTCTTTGTTATTTATCTCCTCGGACAACACTCGCGCTTTGGGCAACATCCGTCCACGCTGCGGTGTCTCTGTATTCCCGTGGCTGAGCTTCCCTTGAATCAGCCACAGAACAGGCAAATCTGCATTTTCTCACATAGGTGATCAGCTCTGAGGGTGGTTACGAAGCCCCACAACCGACTTTTATCAGGCAGAAAGCACTCCTGAGCTCAGGCGGGGTAGTTTGGAGCATAACTGACCCTTCCAGCCTGGAGAGTTTAATGGGGTTTGCACCTCCTCCTCCTCACCTTCCTCTGAGCTGCCCGAACAAACGTCCTGTCACAGGGAAAGGAGATTGGAAAAAAACCTTCCGGGTCACAGCTCTGATGTCTGAAAGGAGGTTTCAAGGAGTGTGGAGCAGAATTGGGGCCAGGTGGGACTGGGGCTGCCAGCCCTGGAGGTCCCAGAAGCAGCCCTGCAGTGGAGCATCTGTCGTAGGCAAAGGCAAATCCCACGTGTTTGCGCACGTTCGGAGATCCAAAAATGTAAACTACGGTAACGTATCTGCTTATGGCATGACCTCTTAACCTGAGGGGGTTTTTCATGCGAATTCCAGCAAACTGTGCTGCTGTGTTTACAAGGAAAATGCCTGCTTTCTGCGTTCTCAAGGCTGCGGCGTGTCTCGTTAAAAATCCTGTTTGGGAAAAGCAGGCTAGAGAGGGGTTAGCATCGCTTATCCCAGTACGGTTGCACCGAATACTCCACTATTGAAAAAAAAAAATCCACTATTAAAAAAAAAAAAAGCCTACTCCACTATTAAAAAAAAAACCAACTAAAATCAGATTTAAACAACTGTTCTCTACCTCCTCCATTTCTGCATCTGTTCTGTGCTTTAAAACACCGAGGTGCTTGGTTACTCCACCCAAAATTCAGCCCCAGGGCTCGGGGCAGGCAGCAAGATGAGTGTCCCTTGGAGCCAGAGCCCTCCCAGGTAATTGTTTCTCAATGCCAGAAAGGATTTAGCCCCCTCTGGGGACTCCAGGCTGCCAGTCAGGCAGACAAACCACCCTTCCAGAAGGATGCTGGCTCCCCACCGTGGCAACAAGCGCGATTTTAGCCGGCGGAGGTCGAAGAGGGATGGAAAGGTGATGGATCTCCCGTGATGGCCGGCCGTGGGGTGCCAGCACCCCCAGCCAGCTCCATCACCCCTTTGGCAGCTGCTATTCCGGGAGCTGTTTGGGTAAATTACGGTTCCTGTAAATGGCAGGCAGGGTCCCACACTTCCCAATGGTTCTGTAAACAGACTTCTGTGTGCCTGGCTGCAGATCAGAGCCACGCTAATCAGCCCGTCTGCAGCACATGCAGAGAAAAGCCAAAACCAATATGTTTATGAAACCAAAACATCACAAATACACTTTATTTACACTGCTGACACTGGAAGGAGAAACAGATGCTTCTGGTTTGGGTGCCTGTCCAGCCTAAATCCGGGAAAGGAAGGAGGAAAAAAAAAAAGAAAAAAGGAATCGAAATGCGCAGTTTGTCACATCTCCAGTTTCAAATATTATAAATCATTCATGTGCTGCTAGAGCAGGCGGAGACAGGCTTTGCCAGACGAGGGGCTGTGCCCCTGTGCGGATCGATGCCGTGGGTTAAATTGCCGCCGAACGCAGATCCTGCGACTCTATCTTTGAGCAGACAGCTGGCAGGATTTCTATCGTGAAACACCGGTAATTAAAAACCCTTCCTGGAGCGCCGAGGGGATTAGGTGCCTGCGACTTGCACATCCCACATCTGACCCACCTCAGGTCGGGTGCTCTCGCGCCCGCAGCGGGTCCGTCCTGCGCCGCTCTGGGGAACACTTGCCTGCTTTTCCTTCTTGATAAGTTGCTGTAAGAATGTGCAATACGTTTGCCACGGGCTCAAATATTGTATTACTTCCTACACGCTATTTATTGGCTTAACACACCTTCTAGCACCACGTGAAATTTGACGGGAGCCAGTACCCGGCATCCCCATATCTGGGTATTTACCTCAAAGCTCTGAGTTATGTCTTAATTGTATCTCATTCCTCTTGGCTAAATAGGTGGGCAAGGCAAAGAAATAATGTATTATAAAGCTGTCCCGCTTTCTGTCTGGGTTGCAAATATTTCCATTGCCTTGAAGCTGTATGAGTGCAGCTGCTGGCGTAAGGGGTCCCCCAAGAGCTGCTCATTTGGCACATCCAGCTGTTCAGACTTTCCATTAACATCTGGTTGGCTATTTGTTATCGGAGCTTAGCTAAAAATGAAAACAGAAAGGAAGAGAGGGTTTTTTTCTTCTTGCCTAGATGAAATCATCTGTGTTTCCTCACGAAAAGGGTTCTTAATGAGGGAATTGGCTGAACCTTGAGCATCACGGTTGATGGGGAGGGAGTTGACACCCAGTCACCAGCCTGAGTGTTCAGGGGACGAGCAGAAGCATGCAGTCCCCTGGGAGAAAGCCATGAGCACGCCGCCCGTGGAGCCGCAGAGCCGACTGGACGTCAAAAACGTCGCTCGCTAAACCCCTGAGAGGGACAGTGGCACAAAACAAATCCCCAAACGCCAGGAAAGGAAGTTGTGAGAAGCCCTGGATAGGGATTTTTTACAAGAGTGTCCAGCGATAGGACAAGGGGAAATGGGTTTAAATTGAAGGAGAAGGGGTTTAGATTGAGTTTTGGGAAGAAATTCTTCAGTGCGAGGGTGGCAAGACTCTGGAATAGATTGCCCAGAGATGCTGTGGCTGCCCCCTCCCTGGATATGCTCAAGGCCAGGTTGGATGAGACTTTCAGCAACCTGGGCTGGTTAAGGGCATCCTTGCCCATGGCAGGGGGTTGGATTAAATGATCTCTGAGGTCCCTTCCAACCTAAGACAGTCTATGATTCCCCACCGCCGTCACATCCTCGAAGCCTCACGTGCCTGAATGCCCCTGGTACAGCCTCCTGGGATCCCATTTGCAGCTGCCGACTGGTGTTCCCCTTAACGACATTGTAAGAGACGTGCCCGGTGAGGCTGGGAGCGCCGGGTCACGCAGCTGGCATCGAGCGCTTGTTCTTGCAGACCTCAGATTGCAAGGGGGTGGCTTCCAAGTCACGGTGTCATCCGAAATCCTGGCAAACCCATGTTAAACTGAAAACCATATGAGAGTCGTGCCCCCACTGTGCGACCACGCTGTGACACCCCTTGCAGAGGTCTGCAGGGTGCAGGCAGGAGCTCCCTTCTGACCCCTGCCCACCGCTTGCATTTTCAACTAAATAAGTCTAAAAATTCAATCTAAAATAACTGCTCTTCACTCACTGCTTGCGCCCAGAATATTCACCTTTCATCTTCAGGTGCGACCGCGTTGTCACACCATTAGCACACCACAGGCATCTGCGACAGGGGTCCTGTTGTGTGTTAATGTTCATTAATCACGAGTGACCTAATTTTTGGGCTTTACTTTTTTCCTGCAAACCCCCGTGACTGATGGTTTCCCTCAGCACTAATATTCTGAAGTCGTTCAGTGCAGGCTGAGCTCTGTTGATGGCTTTGGCAGAAGGCTGCAGGTAGGAAGGTAATTAATTAAGGTGCTGGAGGTCACCTTTGTGCAAGTGAAGAGGGAATTTTTTTTCCCCTCTCTCCCTGTGGAAAGGTGTTTTGAGAAAATCAGTCCGATGGGACAGAATTTCTGGTGACCAGAACGTTTCTCTTTTTTCAGTGGCAGCTTTTTTTCTCCCTTTTCAGATGAAGAAATGAATTTTTAGGTTGAATTTTTAGATTTATTCTGTTGAAAATGCAGCTTTTCACTGAAAAGAAAACTCCAGAGAAGTGGCACTCAGCCTTGGCAGTGCGCAGACCTTAAGAGATAAATTAATTCGGGTCCTGCACCCGCCCCACAGCTTGGAAATATCCCTGGAAGCCCTGTTCAGCTCAGGGCCAGGCATTTAACAGAGCTGGCTCCTTGGGGCAGCAAAACGCTTCGTGAGCTCTCACAGCAGCAGAAATATGTGCCGGTCATGGCTGGAGCTGGGTGCAACCAAGAAAAATGTGCTATTTTTCAGCTTCTGCTTTCGTTCTCAGAGAACTGGAAGCATGACACACTCACGAGTTCTAAAAGTCAGAATGCAAATGCAAGTGGTGAACAGCAAACCCAGGCTTGGGCTAAAAGTTTAGAAAAGCAGTGGTCTCAGACCAAACTATGTGTCTATCCCTATCAAATCTGAGTTTCTGTGAGCATCGGTGTTCATTTACCGCAACCTCCGTGTTGTAGTTGTGGTCCGCGAGGGAGAGCTCCAAAATTAAATCAGAATAAATGGGCATGGTGCAGGGGAGGACGGAGGGGGACAGGCAAAAGGTGCCATCGTGGGACCAGCTCTGGAGCTGACTGTGGCTCGCTGCCTCCTGCCAGCATCCCGCTGTGCCACAGCATCTGCCAGAGCAAACTGGGAGGATTTTTCTCTTGGGCCGAGCCTAAGCCATTGCTTTCCCAGCAGAGGGCACGATGTGCAAAGGAGAGCGGTGATTGCCCCCGCCGGGAGCGATTTCAGAACTGATACACGCTTACGAAAGCACTCGGCTTCCTTAGAAAACGTCCTCGAAGCTCTTTTAAGTGTGATTTGGAGGCATTTCTGTCAGCTCAAGAAAAGGGAGCCAGCATCTCTTAGAGGGAATGTGATTGCTCTTAATTTTCCAGAATTTCAGGGCGTTGATGTCAAAATAGCAACATTTCCCAGGACGACCCCACGTCTTTTAGCAACGTAATTTAGCACAGGGAGCAAACACATTTCTTCGGTCTGTTGATGTGGGTTGTGTGAGGTCTAAAGGAAAGTCCTTTGTTTGGATTATCAGTGCTTAAGAAGCTAGATCTCCGAAAGCTGACCTAGTTGTAGAAAAATACTTTCCTGTCTGACTGTTTCCTTCTCAGAAATGGCTCCCTCGATTATTATCAAACTTGCGTTGAGAGAAGCTTCCCATCAAAGGAGTGAGAAAGGCTCAGTTCTTGCCTTAATAATTGAGACAAACATGCTGTTTAGCCTCAGCTGCATATTTTAAGTTTTTTTGGTCATTCTCATGACCTGAAAATTTCCCTCTTTGTGCAGCATCACTCATCTATCCCCAAATCCCTTTTATTTCAACTTTCCGTTCATGCAGCACTACCGCAGCGATCCTGACTGACGCATGCCTAAAAGTGTTGAAGCACAAACCAGTTTTCTTCCAAGAGGTGAAGTTTACACATGTCCTAGATCGTTTCAGTGACCGGTTGGGCTGGATGGACAGAATTCACCCGCTCAGAGCAATTCCAGTGCAGTGAGAAGGGACAAACCGCAAGCCCAAGGTGTCCACCCAAGAAAGAGGGTTGTGCTGGCTTGGGAGCTGCGTGCAGGAATTGCTGATTTGCTCATGGTTTCATCAGCGTTGTTCTTTGTCGGTCTGATGACACAAACTGACTGGGCTAGAAAGCTTCACGATGTTCAAAGAGCAGATAACGAAAGGCTCAGGAAGGATTTCACACCTCCGCCCACCGGAGCCAACTCGTGTTTTACCATTAATTTTGTGCTGCTTGGCAGGTGTCAAAAAAGAGAACTTGCACCCGAGATAGACCTGGAGGTGGTCACACTCATTGCTGGGCAATGTAAAGCTCTCAGCACCACCCAAGTTGTTTGGGGTTTTGTTTCATGCCTGCCCTGCTTTTCAGATATTCTCCCAGTAAAGAGCCTCCCGGCTGGGTTTCCCAGTTGGCCCTTTATCTCACAGGCAAGGATTTTTTCCAGCTTTGGAAAGATTTGTCTAAGATTACCAACATCTAAACAAACAGACCGACTGCAGATGTGCACTTGGCCTGCTTTCTCCACCACCCCCAGCTTGCACTTGCCTCGTGGTGTTTGCTTTTGGTCACAGCCCCCTCCCAGCCCCACCGCCGGCTGCACCCTCGGCCACCTCATTCGTAGTTTCTAGCAGATCTACTACGGACTTTCTGCCATTCCCCATGCACCCCTGGGCCTCGTATCTCTTTGAAAAGTGCTTAAACACTCTGCCTGAGCTGCATGGCAGGTCTTACTCTTTCTTAAAGCTCTGGAAAGGTTTTAGGTTGGCCCCCAAAATCATAGAATCATAGAATGTTAGGGATTGGAAGGGACCTCGAAAGATCATCCAGTCCAATCCCCCTGCCAGAGCAGGAATGCCTAGACTACGCTACACAGGAACGTGTCCAGGCAGGTCTTGAATGTCTCCAGAGAAGGAGACTCCACAACCTCTCTGGGCAGCCTGTTCCAGGGCTCCGTCACCCTCACTGAGAAGAAGTTTCTTCTCGAGTTTAAGCGGAACCTCTTATGTTCCAGTTTCAGCCCATTACCCCTTGTCCTATCATTGGTTGTCACTGAGAAGAGCCTGGCTCCATCCTCGTGACACTCCCCCTTGATATATTTGTAAACATTAATGAGGTCACCTCTCAGCCTCCTCTTCTCCAAACTAAATGTTGGTTTCTGTTGCATTTTTCAGATCTCAAAATACACCTTCCCCATTGAATGCAAACCAGAGGTGTGGTACTCACAGGTACCAGAATCTTAGAATATCACGTTGGAAGGGACCCCAAGGGTCATCTAGTCCAACCTCTTAAGGTAAAGAAACACAGTTGAAATGAGATGGCCCAGCATCCTGTCAAGCTGAGCCTTAAAACTGTCTCAAGTTGAGGGATCCACCTCTTCCCTTGGAAGGCTGTTTGCCTGATTGCTCTCGCGGTGAAAAATTTTCCCTCAGGGTCGGGGAGAGGATGAACCGGGTTTCCTCGGGTGCCCAAAGGAACAGCAGTGTCTGCAGCACCCCTGGAATGAGCAGAAGCAGCAATGTAGGGGGTTTTTGTGCAGAAAACAGCTCCAGGCTCTCAACAAAGACAGATGGGTCTGTGAACCTTTTGCAGAGAGTGGCCTGACCTCGCAGCCGCAGCTGTGTGAATGGTCAGATGTGTGAACCAGCCCAAATCACTTAGGAAATCATACTTTAAGTGGAAAAAAAACAATATTAAAAATAGCGCCTATTAGTAGAGCTGTAGATAAATCCCCTTTCTTTCAATGCTTTTGAAACTTCATACGAGGATGCAAACAAAGGGCATAGAGGGTCCCTCATTGACCACAAAGCCCTTGGGGGATTCTAGCAACGCGAATCTCTCGGTAACCCAGTCCACTGCCCCAGAGCTTCCTTGAGGAGCACCTCCTTCCCCTTCCACCTGTCTGCTGCCCAGAAATGCCGCCTGCTCGCAGGATCCGTGCCGGTTGTGCACGGGTGCGAGCTGTCGTGTCCACGAAGGTTGTACCAGCCCAGGGAAAAGCTAAATTCTGGGTTATCAGTTTTATCATCCTGCATAAGGGTTGTTTTCTTTGAGTTTGAGCAGGTGGTCAGAAGTGGGTGTGCAGCAGCAGAAACGTCAGTTTGCTTTCTGCTGATGAGATTTAGGACAGCAGATACAAGCCTGTTGGCAGCGTCTCCTCGTCATTTGGTTTTCTCTGCGTCCCCCTTTGCCGCGTAAGGAGTCAAACGTCTAAAAGTTCACTAAAAAAAATTATAAATCTTGCTTTGTGTGCAGTAAGGTAATCAGCTTATCTTTAGATCTCAGCTAAGCAAATCCAGTCCCTGACACTTTATGCCTGTCTTGTCTTTGGTGAGCAGATGATGCAACCTGGGAACCTCTGTTCCTCAAACCGTGTCACACGGGAGGAGTTTTATGCTCCGTTCCTGACCTGATCTGTAGTCACTGAAATCAGAGACAAATCAGGCCTCTGACATGGCTGATAAAGTCCCCACTCAGCTGTTCTTCACCTTTCCTGGTGCAAATCCATCAGGGTGGAGATGCAGCAATCAAAGCAACGAGAGCAGTTGTGGTTATGGGGTCCGTCCCTAGGCTTTGGGGGTTTATGTTATATATTTTCATTGTTGAAGACTACTTGGGAGAGTCATTTGCCTCTCAGAGGAGCGTGTAGTTAGGAGATGGTGAAAAAAATATCTCAGAGCTGTGGCTTTACTTGTTTCTGTGTGTATATTCCTCGGGTTTTGAGTAGAAAAAAAGCTTTAAAGAGGTCGTTGGTTCTTAAGATGTATAAGAGTAGAGAGCAGGATAACAGGTCACCTAGTTCTGGAAACAGGTTGTTTCCTGCCAGGCTCTACATAAAACCAACTTTTCTTAGTATTTTTCTGATAGATCCCCATCAATTACTTCACAGAAAATAAAAGCTGCTTTTTAAGAAGTACCAAACACAATATTCTGGGCTTCATAGCAGGTTTATTCTGACTGGAGTAAACCGATAACCATCGTCGATCCGTTTGCTTTTGTTGGGGAGTGCTACGTTATCAACATCAGCTAACGTTGTTTTGTTTGCCAGCTTACTTAAGATCAGTGAAATGCTTATTCAGACAACGGAAGTGAGTCGGGAGGGAGAAGAAATTTCTCGAAATCTGTTTGCACAGTGTGAGAGTCTCAGCTCTGTTTAGTCATCATTTCATGAAGTGTCTTGTACTAAACAATCCCCCCTTTTTCCAGAGCACTTCCATTCATTTCCAGTGAATTTTGGATGTTTCTGAATTGCCAGGGCTGCAAGGTGTCAGTCACTCCTCTGTGGGGGCAGGCAGGTGAGCTGGGTTGTTGGTTAGGACAGCTTTCAAGCATTGCACGGGGATTGCTGGCATCTCAGCACCGTTGGTGACCTCTCCGTCTTCAGAAGTCAGTGTCACCTTGTGCTCAGTTTCCTCGTTTTCTGCCCCCTGCAGCCCTCTCGGTTCGATTTAGAGTCACAGAACGTTTGGGGACGGAAGGAACCTTTAGAGGTCACCTACTCCAACCCCCCCTGCAGTGATCAGGTTGCTGAGAGCCCCATCCAGCCTGACCTTGAGTGTCTCCAGGGACGAGATGCCCCCACCTTCCCTCTTGCCCACTCAGCATCTTTCCCCTCTTGCTGCCCCAGCAGCACTTCTGGCCCCTTGTGTCCCATTTGTCCCCTCGGGAGCCAGGGCATCTTGCAACGAGCAAGAGAGCAGAAGAAGGTGCCACCCACAGCACCCGCTCGTCCCCGCACAGCTCGGTCCTGCGCCACCCTGAGATCCAGGATCCTGATTTCCAGAGGCGAGTAAATACCTGCAGGATTTTGCTATAGGCTACTCTATTTTATCTGGGCTTGCTGTTTAAGCCAATTTGCGCTTGGTGTTTGCTTTCATTAATTTCTAAAGAAAAGCATTGTCCTGAGGGCAGAGGCACTTGTTAGGATAATCTGGCAGAAAAAAAAAAAAATTGCACAAAAAATAAAAATCACTCCAAGTGGTGAATTCAAAGATTAAAATTCCTGTATGCCTTGCACCCCAAACACCGCTCTGGCCCGCAGGACACACACCTGTGATAAATAATGCACACGTTTTTAAAAAATCAAGTTTTATTAATCATAGCAATTCAAGTAGTTTTTTGTCTCTGCTGAACATATCACTTTAGGCTTCCACAGTGTATCACAGTGCATTGAATTGATATGACATCCTTCTTGCACGAGGAATCAGCTTTGTTAAGCAGCATGCATCAAAGTGGGGGTTTTTAAGTGACTCGCTCACACTTCTCTGCTCTTACTGGATACCCAGCCCTCAGCTGTGCTTCCTTTCAGTCTCCTGAGGCACAACGTGAAGCACTTTTTGCTGGCCCTGCCAATACTCGTTATGAATATCTGCACCTAGAAAACTTCTGTGGATTCTGATAATTACAGTGTTGGTAGTTGGGGTTTTTTGAAGCGTGTTACTGCAGCCAAACAGATTTGAATAATTTTAAATATTTTAGCAGCTGTAAATAAGGGCTCAGTATTTTCATCTTTTGGAGCGCTATCAGTGCTCGATTCTTGCCATGAAAGCAAAGATTCAGCCTTTTCCCAGACAATGTAGTAAGGATCACGAAGAAACACAAAGAGAAGGAGAAAAGAAAGTAGGAAGGGTCTCTATAAACAAATTCTGGAGGCACTAAACTGGGTATAGCCATATAAAAACCATTTTCAGTGCAATCCACATTAGAAAAAATGTCCTTTGGCCACCTCAGAGACCCCAACATAGGCTCCTAGGTCTGGCCCCGCCAGCCGCCTCTTGCCCGGGCAGTGCGGCTAGTGCCCCCGGTTTCACTGCCCCTTTTCTGGGTGCTGGAGGAAAAAAACCAAGCACTTCTGAAGACTAACGACAAAAAGCACGATTGTGAAATTTAGAAACTGGCTGGTGAGCAGAGCAGAGAGCAGGAAACTCCTCCACGCTTGCTGTTTGCCTTGGGTTGGTGAAGTTTTATCTTCAGTTGACAGCTCTTGTGCCTCTGGTCACCCTGGACTTGGGAAAGTGGTCGCGGCTCCGATTTTCAGCTCTAAGTGCCGAGTCACTGCTACCAGTGGGACATGTCAGGCATTCACTGGTACCAGTTTGAGTGTGAGGGCCTACTGCTGGGTGAAGGAGGGAAGGTTAGAGCTGGAATTGCTCACGCTTGGGTTTTGTGCCCTATGTCCTCCTCCCTCTCAAACGAGTGGAGTCTTGTCGCTGTGCTCGGGCTGGCAAGGTGTGTCGGAGGTCTGGAAGCAGGATGGAGAGATGTGTGTGACATTTTGGCTATTAATACTTGGGAGTTTTGGCTTATTTTGCTTTTCTTTCCCCATTTCACAATCCGTAGGTTGCAGAGCTTTTCACAGAAGCTCAGTCTGTCAAAACCACAGCCTTTAACTGAAGCTGGAGGCTTTTCCTCATGAGAGAGTGCGAGAGTAATTAAGTGCCTAGGTCATTTATGTGTTGGGGAGCATCTGAGGTATCTGGAGTACTTTATGTTTTGCTGGTAGCCTCCCAGTGCTTTGAGCTATTGGATCCCTGAGTAAGCCTTTAAGCACCTGTTTTATATATGAAAAAAAAAAAATATATTTGAGTTGCTTTAGTTTTTATAACCTTTTAAGAAATGCCGTTTGTTTCGCCTGTCCAGTGAATAAAGACTAGGTTGCAAAGAGTTGAATCAAGCTCACGGTGCTCCAGGGTTTTCAATCCCCAGCCCAGCCTTGTTGCTCTTCAGTGCTGAGGGGCTCCTCAACCCCAAGCTCCTCACAATAACCAAGGCTAAATGGCACCAGGAAATGGGAAGATTTCAACTCGGTGGTGTCCCAAAATATAAGCCTTGCTCCTGGTTATCGAACAGTTTTCAAACCAATCGTTTGAAATTGCATCTTCGGTGTCGCAGCGCTGCTTCCCCCGGGAGCCGGCGCTACTTTGCTTTCAGAGTGGATCTGTTCGACACGCTGAAAAATATTTTGTAGTAGATGTACACGTTGACAATCCTTAAAAGAATCCCCAGGAAGTAACTGAGGGACCTGAGAAGGGCTGCAGCCGTGCCGGAGAAATGAAACCACAAAATGCAAGGGTTGAGGCTGGGAGCAGAAGTGCTGCTCATCTTCAGGAGGTCATCTGTCTGGAAAAGGGCACACTCAGCGGTCACCAGGATCCAGATGATCCTGGAAGTCATTCGGGCGTTTTTCACCGTCCGTACGTGGCGAGACTCCGTGGGGAAGAACGTGATCAAGTAAGCCTCGAAGGCGACGCAGCTGAGCAGCAAGCAGCTGATGTGCGTGTTCGCGGTGAGGAGGTTCTGCAGCAGCGCTGACGTGAACGCCGGAGAGGAGAGACCGACACCAAATGTCCACGCGACCACCTCTGTGACAACGCTGATGGAAACCAGGATGTCTGCCTGCGCCAGGCTGGAAATGAGAACCGCCGTGGGCTTGGAGGAAACCTTTGCAGACCGCAGCGTGACGGTGGCGTACAGACTGCCCAGCAGCCCCAGGCAAGTGCTGACGGCGTTCGCAGAAGACAGGACAAGATATTGGACATATTTAAGTACCAGGTATCTTCGCAGATCTTTCATGTGGTCTCTCTCCATAGAAATGCCCGTTAGGGAAGAATACCTGGAACACATACAAGAAAGGGTGATAAAGTGTAGAATTAGATTCCAGACATTTGTACAGACACACGCTGGCATCCTGCACGCTCCGGCATCACCGTGCATTGGTTGTCAGAGGCATCCGGTATGTGAAACCCTCCGACTGTATCAATTATCAACTAAATCGCACATAAACCCAGGCAATAGCATTTTACTACAGTTAATGCAGGAGTCATTTCAGGGAACTGGAATGACTCAGGACTAGTGCTGGGAGAATTGAGGTCAGAATAAGGGTACTTTGTGTGAGTTTTTTGGTGTTTGCCTTTGTGGGTCAATTCAAGAATGACAAATCTGTTCTCTAGTGCTGCAGCAAGAAAAGGATTTCCAGTTGTGCTGCGTAGAGAGAGTCAATGAGATATTTATTACTCATTCTGGGAAACAGAGTAATGAACTGAAGGGAATGCTCTCCAAGAAACGTCCCAGTTGAAAGAGTAGTTGAGAATTACCACACAAATACCCATTTGATTTCCTTTTCCTGTCATTAGCACAACTCTTCTTACACATTCCTATGATGTCTACAGCTTCCAGAAAAAACTGAATGCTCGGGCACGGCGTGGGAATTGGCAATCAGTTCCAGAGGCTGGGCTACCGAGAAGAAGCAGCTTCCCAGGGCCGTGCCGTTTGAAAAGTTTCTCTACTGTTCCGATTTTATGCCTACGTTTCTCTGGGAGTAAACCGAACGCCAAGAGCCCTTTTAAGCGTTAGTGCTGAAATGTTTTGTTTAAGTTTCTTTTTCTTAAGTGCCATTAACACGGCGCAAGGCCAACCTGCTGTACCACCGACAGGCTGCCTGTTGGCAGCCTCTGGTGGTTTTCTCCTTGGGCTTAGCAGAGCTATAATTAGATACAACACTAATTTCTCCCGGACACATACTGTTACATTTCCAGTTTGCTTATTAGTTGAATCTCATCCAGCTGGATGTTTGTGAACCAACTGTGAGATCTGACCTGGGATTTGAGGGAAGGTTTATTAGACCTGTGGGAAGATACACAAACATGCCTTGGGATGGAGGTGTTTGGAGGAGGACCACCTCCACCGCTCCTGGTGCTTTTGAGTGCCAGGAGTCCTTTCATACTTACCCACCACTGGTTACCTGCACTATTCTGTAACCTGGTGTGCTTTGGGGTTGAGTTTCTCTCTTGTCAGGCCTGCTACAAGCCTCAATTCACTCGGGTACGTGAGCGAGGGGAAGAACTGCATCCCTTTGGCTGTTAGCTACCGCTGCCCAGCAGAACCAGCCGTCAAGAATTTCACGTCGCCAGGTTTAGGCAAAGCTCAAAACATTTAAATTTATGAAAACCATCAGTTCTCACAGGCTGCCAGCTGGAGTGCTTCTGACCATTAGCTCTATGAAAAGTTGTAAACAGTCCCTTTGCCTTAAATTCCGTGGAAAGAGGGACCTGGATGATTCATGTCTGCCTGGGGTTCCTTCACGTCCCCATGGGCAGCTTCAAGTGAAGTATTTTGCATCAGTGAAGTGAAGTTTACTCAGCAGCTCTTCACGGTCATTTCGTATCAACGTGCTGAAGTAACCTAACAAGTCAGGGCTGCATCCCAAGGCTCTACTCATTTCCCATACACGCAAAGTACCCATCAATATCAGCTACGGCTTTGCATGACGTAAAGAATTGGCTGGAGATGACTAACAGCTCAGGATCTGAGATTGTATTTACATACTCAGACGTTAAGCAGCGATAAGGTTTGTAAAGTGCCCAGATATTTCTAGATATTAGAATAATTTAGGTATTCACATTGCATTGAGAGGGCACAAGTGTGAAGTGTCTCTGTGTGGGATATGGTTACAAAGATCAGTAAAAGGCTAATTTACTAAATCATTGGTTTCCTACAATCTCAGTAGCAAGAAAGGCATTTACAAAATACAGAGTGAGGATTAGATGATGGAGATCAGCACAAAAGAATAGCATAAACATAGAAAAATTGTACTGGGAAGACCAAGGCGCAAGATGAAGCGCAGTGAAGAGCTGATGAGGAGGAAACACTCCATAAATCCATTGTCAGGCAAAGGAAGACAGAGGAATGAGTCTGCTCCCTGCAAAGTTTGCATTGCCAAGCAACTGTTGGTGCCAAAATTAGAAGACAAATCCTTTTCTCTGAAAGGCACGTGTGGCTGGACATGTGCCACAGCAAGAGCTAGCGACACGAGACCTCCGGTGAGGTTCCTGATTAGATCAAAGAAAGAACGAGCTGGATGTTGCTTAGATAGATTCTGCATCTTCAAATTCCTGTGCTTCAAGCAATTTATCCAAGGGCACTTCAAAACTGGCTGGAGCAATTTCAGAGATATTCACAGAGAAGTTTTAAAAGACAAACAGTAGAAGTTCCAGAAAACTTGAAATAGCAAAGATGGGGCCGGCCTGTAAAAGGGAGGAGTAGGGCAAGAGGAGCCAGAAAATTGTAAGCTTCAGTTGCCAGAAAACTGCTAAAATAATCAGGCAAATGTTTATCTAAATGAGAGAGAAGAGATAAGGAAGAACAATGTGGATTTCTCACAGGCAAAGCAAATTTTCTGAGCCCAGCTTCCTTCTGTAGCAGGGTAACAGATCTCAGGGGTGAGGAGAGAACCACCAAGTGTCCCGCGTTGTTCCGTGAGGTGTTCTTTGTGAGCAGCAAGCTAGTAGATGTTAACTAGGTGAAACTACAATCAAGGTAATCAAGTGTCGCTGGATGGGAAACTAAGAAAAGCCTAATTAACCAAAATTAGGGAAGAGATGTATCAGATGGGGATCTGCCAAGCCAGTTTTGAAGCCAGCGGTTCCAGAAAGGTATCGACCACTGCAGATTTTTCAAGGAAACCCAGGGAGGGATTTAGTTAAACGATGCCATTTCTTTCATATCAGAGCGCTTATCTCCTTATGTAAATTCTCAGTATTTCTAACGTGAGCACCTGGGAGGTTGTACTACAGGGCTTTTCCAGTACAGTTACCTAACAGGTCTTGCCTCTTTTTTTTTTTTTTCTTTTGATCAGGTGATGGGAAAACAATAAATCTGTGTGATTCCTATGAAAGGTACCAGGCCAGGCTTTTTAAGAGTGGCGTTCCCATTGCTTGTTGAGACTCGATTTATACCAGGTTGACTCATTCAAGATTCATATGCACTTTTCATCTTTTTTTTTTTGGGGGGGGTTATCTGAGCCAGCTTGTCAGTGGAATCCCTTAGGGAATACGTAGGAAAAATTTAGTCCTGTACTTTAGCTGAACCGGGATGCAGTTCATCTTGCTCTAGTTTTCTGCAGTGATTAACCTGAAAAATGATTCTGCATTTTCTGGTAAAAGCAAAATCTTTCTGAAATCAGGGCTCTGTGCTCTTCCCACCCAGTCGAGGGGCTTTGACGCTAGTCCTGGTGCATCCCCTTTGGTGTCCACTAACTTACCAAGAAGTGGCTTTGCTCCACTGCTGAGGATGTAGGAGGTGGTGAAGAGAAGGGTTAATCCCTGAGCATTGGCCTCTGAGCTGTGGTTTAACCATTTGTTTTGAACCAGAACACCGATGAAATTAAGATCTATTGAAACAAAACCACCTGAATCCACAGTGTGAGAGCTCGTACGACTCCCCGGCTGGATGTGGAGGAGACCCAAGCTGTGATATGTGCAGCTGAGTATTGATTTATCTTGTTATTCTTGGTGATGAGCCCGTAGGCTCTTCTAATGACGAGCATTAGAAAAGGATGCCGAGCAGCCGGTACAGCAGGACGAGGTGCCCAGAAGGAGCCAGCCCAGAATCTAAGGAGCAAAACATGTTTTTCATGCCATCCCTTCTTGAAGAAAACACGATGGTGCCAGTATTTTACGTAACGCCACAATGCACTTTGGAAAGGAACTGGGGTTTCTGGATGGAAGATGCCTTCCCACGTTCTGTTAGGGATGTGTCAGCGGTGCCCTTCCTTTCAAGCCCCAGCAGATAGGATCATTGCTGTGGCTCCCTCCTGCCTCCCTCCACCCTTTTCACGCTATGATTTAGTAGTTAAAACTCTTATCCAGAATGCAGCAGGATGAGGTTTGATTTCCTCCTTCCCTGCAGGGGATTTAGATGTTTATCTCTCACAGGTGTCCCAGCCACCAGCTTCTGTGACGAGGATGCTTCTCGTACCACCTAAGGAATCCGGGCACAGCGTAAGAGAGCAGCTGACACCCCGGGCCAAGGGGCAGGGATGAGGAAAAGGATCACACCACAGGTAGCTGTAGGTGTTTGCTAGAGAAAAGGGCATCCAAGTTTCCCATACTTGCTCCTTGCTCCTCCTTTGCAGCTCTCCTGAGCTCCTGCTGCCAGTGTCCTCCTCCACAGCCAACCCTGGAGCTTCTCTCCAGCTGGGGAGCCCTGCCAGCCCGCGAAGGACCTCGAGGAGCAGAGAAGGAGACCTCTCGATCGGCAGCCCCTTCCCTCTGCCTGCACCGAGGTAGGGAGGGATGGGACCACGCCTGGGGTGGGGCTGGGTGGGAACAGGAACGGGGTGGGAGTTTCCAGAGGAGCTGCTCCTACCCCACAGGAGCAGCCAGAATTGGTGAAGAAGGCAACGTGAGGCAATTTATTTATTTATGGTTTTCAAAGCAGCCCCTTGTGGTCTTTGCTACAGGTCACCTCTAGAAGGATCCCGGCGTACGGACAGCGACACTTAGAGAGTTTTTGTTTAGTCCCTGTGCAGATGAAACTCAGCCCGAGCTCACCGGAGGTTTCCTGAACTAGCACTTTGTGTTTTCAGCGGTACAACTTTTTTATCTGCGTGGAAATCTCTCTCCTGAGATACTTCAAATCCTAGTTAATAATAACTTCTCATTTGTCATTTGTATGCTATTGTAGTCTGAAGGGCACACAAAAAATACCTCCTGCTCTTAAACAAATGCTTCCTTTCAAAATTCCTCCTGGAATTGTGTTGGAGTATATACAGAAGAGGAGAACAAATCTGAAACCCAGATTACTCCTGAATATCCTGGCTGTAACGAAGTGGTATTAACTGTCACTTAATTTAAAAGCAAAAATACTTACATTTGCTGGAAAAGGCAGCCAGGAATACTTTTCTGCATCACCGTATCCCGCGTGTGTTCTGCAGCGGAGCTAAAACGTGCCGTTTGCCTTGGATTGCTTCCTGGTTGTTATATATAGTGTCACGTATTCGGTACCACGTCAGAGCACGGGGCTACGCTGTCAGGATTTGTTTTGCTAGGCAACATCCCCAGAGCTGGTTTCACAAGAATTACTCGCTTGAATCATGGTAGCTATTACCTTTCAGCTGTCTGGAAAAATTGATGCCCGGTGTGGAAGAAGAGTCCCAGACACTTCCTCAAATACATCCCTCAAGATGGAGCAGATTACAGGGTGCGATCCTGAACTCGTCTGGGTCTCGCATGAGCTAACACATGAGTAAAAAAAATATTTTATTCCGAGCAAAGAAACTGTATCCTCTGGCATGAAAAGCAGCGCTATGTCTGGCTCGATTGGGCTCTGCCCGATGAGTGTTTGTGTTGGTGTTGCCCGGGACACCCAGGTTTGATGTTGATTATATTTGCACAAAACCTCCTCTATTGTTCTCCGGTCACGACGCTGGTTAAGCCAAGTTCATCCGTGTTTCAGGGCAGGGAAATCCCTTCACAAGGTCTCGGTGTGGCGGGAAAGTGGAGAAGAACCCCCCCAGACATCATGGAGAACAGCAAACCACTACGTTCGCAGCCACGAGAACGCGTACCCCAGCTCCCCACCTGTGTTTGATTTTAACAAGTCGGCTTTTGCCAAAGGGTCTCCATAGCAGCTGTATTTTTTACAACTACTATGACGTTTGCTCATTTTGCTTCCATGCCGAGATGATACAGCAGAATCGGCAGCCGCGGGAAAGCAATCTCTTTCAACAAGCTGCGTGGTTTCTCAGCAGCTTGAAATTTCATAACTTGCAGGGAAAAAAAAAGAAAAAGGCAAAGCCCGCTGTTTCTCCAGGGCACCACCCGTTTCATCAGTGCACTTCCCCCACGGCACCGACCCTGGGAGGGCAACACCAGAATCCTGGGGAAGGCGGGAGGGGTGCGACAACAGCGAAATCTTTCATGGGTTCTCTTGGGTTAATTTTTACCTTATTAGTCATCGCTCCCGATGACTGGTCAGTCTCGGTGCTTTCTCTTTGAACCCACCAATACCTCCCTTAATGGAAGCAAAACGAACGCAGCGTTTGATTTAATTTCTGCAGTGGCATGAGACCGTTGCCGGTGTTTTTCCATAACCTGTTTGTTTTGTGCTGCGCCTTTGTTTGAAGACCTTGGCCAGCTCCATACGTTGACCAGCATTGCTCTTTGCCGCTGAGGACTTGTAATTTTTTTTCCTTGGCAACTGAAACATAATTGAATTTAATTAGAATTTAGCAATAGGAAAAAAAAACTTTCATTTTCTTCCGTCCGAAGCACTCCACTCTACTCTTGACCCCAAAGGGTTTCCATCACTTTTCCCTCGCCATCTCATCCGTGTCCCTTCTCCACCCCTTTGGGGTTTTGTGTACCCCAAAACACCGACCAGGGGCACCATGAGATCTGCCTGTCACTCCTACAGCCTCTCTTGCTGATATGGCCCAATTCCTTTTTTTTTTTTTTTCACTTTGTACCATGTTGAGAAGAACTTTGCCAAGGAAATAGAAATAAATTACATCATCTGAACATCTTGAATTTTTGGGACGTTTGTTTAACACGCTTGAAGATTTCGAGGAAATTGTAGGAAGGTCGTTTTCCTTGTGATTCCTCATCGAAGCTCTGCACGATTCCTTACCCTTTCCCTTCTCTTCCTAGCCTCGCAGAGTCCAAGAAACTCATCTTAATATTGCAGACCAGCCAAACGACTGTCTCTTGTAAATAGAAAAGGGAGAAGGAGAAGAAGGAAGGAGAAGGAGGAAGGAGAAGGAGAAGCCAGGCAGGTGTTTGCAGGTATGAGGAAGGGTTGGGTGATGAAGGGAAGAGTCCTGAGGAGAGGAGTGACCCGTAGCAACTCCTACGGACACCGAGCAGCAGCCGGTGCGGCCGGACCTTCAGCAGCAAACAAGGAGGAGGGCTTCCCAAACCAGCTCGTCAGCAAAGGAAATAATCATCTCATTCGTTTTACTGCCTTTGCTCTCCATTTTCGATATAGAAAAGGAAATTCACCTCTAATGAGGGCAAATGCTAGGATAAAGCATTGCTAATGTACTGTTTATTCCTTGTGGACAGTGAGCCCGGCGATAAAACATCCTTGTAAGTGGCTTCCAGGATTTCATCAGCCCCTTCTCGCATAGCTGACAGAAAAGATTTCCTTAGAGGGAAACAGCGATGGCATAATCCTCTCTCTCTCTAAGGTATTGACTGTATCAAGGTTACAGATAAAATCCATAAAGAACTGGTGGTGATTCATAAAACCGGGGGAAAGAACCAGGTACAGGAAAGTTAATGCAAATCTCACCTGCTTCTGGCTTCCTCCTTCGCTGGCTACCCCACGTTCCCAATCTGGACACCACAGCGGTTCCAGCACGTTGGGAAACGCCCCTCACCCAGGCATGAGCAGCTGAGAAGAAAATTCCCCGTGGTTGCCCGTAGCTGAACTTCTGAGAATCTCTTGGACGAGTTTGCAAGTTCTCAGCTGAAAACTTTCCTGAATGGCTAATGCAGGAAAGCCCGAAAGCTCCGCACAGCCTGGCTTCACCACGTTTGGGCTCTCGCCCGGCCGAGCTGCGACCCCGCCTGCCCGAATCCCTGCCAGCGGGCGCTGCCGAGCGATGAACGAGCTTTTGCGCCTCTTTATTTTTGTTCATACTGTGGTTTTACGCTCGGTCTCTCGTTCTCGTTCGGGGCTCCCGTGGTCGATTCGGTCTGTTTGCAATTAAGGGTCGGGGGAAGCTGCTCCCTCTGAGTCGCGGCGTTCCTGCGCCGGCGTCGCTCGGCTCACCTCCAAGGACGAGGTGGTGGGAATTTCCCCGGCACCCACAGACTTCCTCGGCTCTGGCACCACAGCTTTCTGCTGAATTCCTCCGCCTCCCACACCCAACGCACACGAAGCTACGTGCTGTGCTGGGTTTTGGCTGGCGTGGGGTTAATTTTCTTCACAGTAGCTGGGATGGGGGAAGAAAAAAAGGAAGGGGGAGCAGGAGATGCAGTTTTGGTATCTCCTCCAAAAGTAGAGCTTCCGTGTGTCCCCACACTAACTTCTACCCTCTTGCACTATTCTGTTCCCAAGGCATAATATTGCTCCTTAGCTAACTGAATCACAAAATTAAGTATGTTTGAGTTCTAAAGGACTTACTGCATTCTGTCAAAGCAGCGGCTTTTTTCACTGTAATTATTTTCCCAGGACTTCGTCTTGATTAGATTTTAGTGTCTCCATCTAACGACCTTCCCTCCCTTTCCTTGATGCAGTCTAGGAGCTCTTCCTGCTGTAAATGGCCGGTTTGCTTGTTTGATTGTCCCCTTGTCACTTGCCTCCATCTATCTAAATTGTCATTTATTCGTATCCTGTGTTCTCCCTCTATTTATTAGTTTCTAGGTGGGTTTTTTGGTACCTAACCCGTGTGCAAAAATGTACAGCCTTACTCACAGAGTCTCATATTGTATTCATAAATAGGGCCAATTGTTTTGACTTTTTTTTAACTTGAACAAAGGGTGTAGGACAATCCGGGATGAAATTTTGCCTTCTTTTCCAGGAAGGCAAGAGTCAGAACCATAACGGTCGGCAAGAAGTTATCCTGCATGCTCTGCACGGTCAAGGGAGTCTGGTTTTCAACTCAGGCCAAGATACAGGCACACAAAATTTGGCTTTTCTCCTATTTCCTGCGCTTCACAGATCACCTGCTCAAAAGTAGTTTGAGACTTTGGTTTTCCTTCCAGCTCCTCAAACCTGAGAACAAACACACTGTGTGAAGCACGTGAAGAGGCAGAAACCCACATCCCCCAGCTCGCCACAAAAGAGACGAGCGAGCTCATTGCTGCAGTCTTCCGATGGGAGCTGTGCTGGCAGATTTGGTGCTGCATCCTACCTGCAGCCCACACCGATTATTTCTTTTAACATTTGTATAACAAGATCGCCAGGAACTGGACTCCTCAAGCCTATTCTAGAGGGCAGTAAGTCCAGGGAGCTGAGAGGAGCAGAGGTGTGGTTGGCGACACCGTTCTGGAGTGGGTTCAACACAGATTTCCCAGAAAAACTGTTCTTTGCTGTCATTGAGACCCTGGAGGATTCACGTATATTGCTCTCCCGGACTTTCTTTGGGAATCATTTCCTTCAGAAACGTTTGTGATGCTTCCCTTCAATATGAGTCTAATTTCTATTTTCCCCTGAGGGGAACTAGAGGATGCATTAAGGAAATTGTTTTCCAGTGACTGGGGCTACATTAGAAGAAAATATTTGCAAATTGGTTTTGGTATTAGTTGTTTTCCATGGTTATGTCAGCCTGAGGTTGAGATTTCACTTTGGTTTTGGAGGGGTAGGGTCCTGATGTCTTTGGTTTGGTTTGCTTTGTCAGTTTTTTCTTTTAAGAAAACAGTTTTCCTTGTCTGGAAGAGTAAATTGTCACTGAGTAAAGCATGAAGAAACCCTGGAACTGAAAATTCAGTCGTGAGTTGAAAGCCAGCACTTGAGATCTGGACATGTTGAACTTATTGGAAGGAGATTTAGTAGAACGTTTCCTAGTAGCACTAGGAAATAGATTTGTTTAGGTCTTGTTGGGTTTTGATTTGGGACGGGTGACACGTAGCACCAGTGGCATTTCCAGAACGAGGTACCAGCCCAGCTCGGGTCTCACATACGAGCAGAAATAACGTTGTCCCGTGTTTCACCAAATGCATATTTACGTGGAGTAAGGATATCCTCCAACCTTTACACCTTCGTGGCCAATGAAAGCAGTGAAAAAGCTCGTTGCGGTGGCAGGAGGTAAATGCAGAGTGATCAGAAAAGCCGAGCTGGAAATCCCTAACACCCCAATCTGCCTCCGTCGGGATCATTGTACGTACGCTCATGGCATAAAGCAACCCTTCTGCTGCCAAGGGAGCTGGAAAAAGCACGAGGTGAATTCCTGGCAGAGCCTTCAGCCGTTCCCAGAAGCCTGCTCTGTCTGTATCGAAGATTAACATCGGTTATCTTCAGCTGGCATGGGGGAAAGTTAGCTGACAGAAAGAAAAATTTATTATTTCTTTAACAAAAGACCTCAGGAGCTATTTGGGGCATTATTGTTACCTAAAAGAATGAAAGGAGGAAACCAATTCTGCGCTACTCCATGCAACTCCCTCGTTAGGAGCTGTGTTTGATTTGGATGGCCGACAGGCATTAGTATCCTAGTGGGACCATGCAGACGGACAAAAATAACTTACATAGAAAAACAGTTCATCAAGAGAGGAACCGCTGTCAAACTTTGGATACCCTGAGCAACATCACTGGCAACCCTAGAAAATCATTTTGGAAAACGCAGTCGTCCTAAGGGAGTTACTTAGGCCTGTTTAATTCTTAAATTGTTTGAACATCGAAAAACCGGCCATTGTCCCTCATTGCCGGGATTTCTTTGTGCTCCCATGCGGTGTTTTTGATGGTCAATAATGTGACTAAGCGGGGGCAGGCTGAACCTGGCAGCGAGAGGTCACGGAGCGGCACGTGGCGGTGCCAAATCCTGGGGAAAAATAACTGTACGGGCAGCCCTGGGGATGGAGGGGCTGCCCCTTGCTGAGCCCTCACTGTGCTTTCCTCTCAAAGGGAGTCAGAGCATCTTGGGTTTTTCCCTTGAATACGGTCCCAGGTGCAGCACAGCAGCTCCTCAGGAGCAATCACAGGTGTTTATCATTTCCTTAGGCAAGAAAAATTGGGTGGGGTTGTGAGGTTTTTTTGCAGGAGGGCGTGAGGGGTTGTTAGTAATAGTGCAGCTGAGGTTGGGGTGGGTCAGCTCGGAGACGTGGGTTTGACCAGGTCAGCTGGGATTCAGGGAAGGATGGAGTTGCTCACATCTCAATTAATCCTGGCCGAAATATGCTGCTCCCAAGCTACACTGAGCCTCCAGCATGCCCTTGGCTCTGGTCAGAAAACCCTTTTTTCTGTGCCCTCTCTTCAGTGGACCTGTGTGCTTGCTCACAGGTCCACTGTGAAAACCATTCCCTGTAAGCACAGGCTTACGTGAGGAAGCACGCAAGGAGTTAGAGGTGAGCATATCAACACCTTTCTCTTCTGTTTCCTCCAGCTTTTGCCTTTTCATAATTGCATTATTACCTCCTGCTTCCCTTCCTCTCTGCTGGTGCTTGCATGAGCTGTTACTCTTCTTTTACTTCTCGCTGTCTGTGAGAGCGATGCGGCAGCCCCAAGAAAAAGCTTGCAGGCAGCACAAGCGCTTTTTAAACAAAAATGGCAAAACCATGATCCTGTTCTATGGTGTCCTGCTGTGCTGCAGAAAAAAAAAAAAAAGTATTGTGGGAAATATCAGAAGGAAAACGCAACATAGACATAATAACACGTACAAGAACATCTAAATAAATAGCGGAGGGAGCCAAAGCTTCAGTTGAAGACTTGTGGTTCCCACAGTGAAAGGCTGAGAGTTTGGAAAACATCAGGTTGATGCTTTTTCATTCTAATGGAGAACTTTAAAGGCAGGAATGAGAAGCTGGAACCTGATTTTTGAAGACAATGGAGGAACTTGAACACGGGCAGCTTAACCAGAAGGCAAGGCAGAGATCAGCTGGTAGGTTTAGCACCAGACGGGCTCAAAACACTGCGCGTTCTGCAGAAGGCATCCTCTCTAAGCGAGCTGCTCTGCTTGGGTTCGCTGCCCTTGGCGGAGGACAGGCAGGTACAAAGAACACCCAGGCCAAGCACGAGCATCGGGACAAACAGCCTTTAACATGAACCCCTTGTCAGTCCAGCAGGAAGGAGCCGACTGATCTCAGAAGCTCTCAGCTGGCCAAAACAGTCCCATTTTTTCATGACGTGGGATAATCTTCTGGGAGCAAGCACAAGCCATAAATCTCACAGATATGTGAGCACAGTTTGCATAGAAGCCTGGATTCTGAGAAGAGGTTGGCATCAGCTGTGGGGGTTTGTGTCAGCCCAAGGCCTGAAGTTGCTCCCGAGCTGGACTTTACAAAAAAAACGTGGGTTTGATGCAAAGCAACGGGTCCTTGCTGGGCAACGCTTGTCGGTGGATGGAAGGGACACCGGAAAGGGGCAGAGAAGCTGAGAGAGCCTGAGGTGCTGTTTGACAGGGGGAGGATAATGGGTTAAATTCTTAAAAGCAAAGCAAAGATGTTTAATACACTTCACAGGTCGAGCAGCCAGAGGATTGAAATGTGTTTCAGAAATGCCCAGAGGAGGCAACAGGCAAGAGTCAGAGGCTGTCGATGCTGGGAAGAGAGATTAATTGTTGTAAGTGATACTTCGGGTCAGAACTGGAAATAATAGCACTAAATTAAAATAAAAAGGTTGTTTGAGAGTAAACGTCAGAAAAACTTCCTGGTAGAGAAGGGTCCCAAGCAGATTTTGATTTCCAGGAATTAGATCAGCTTATGTGAATATGCAGAGTGTGTGTCCGTGCTCAGCTGAAGCTGCTGGGTGAAGTTTGTGCGTTTAAATTTCAAGGGGGAAATCCCTTCTCCCAGGGCTGCTCCTTATTTCTGCTCCGTGCGAAGCGGAAGCGATGTTGGGAGAAAAGCGAGTCGCGCGGTTTCGCTCCAACTCCAAAGGACAGCATTCGTCCCGGAAAGCAGCAGAGCAACTTCCCTGAGCTGCTCTTTATTATTATTACTATTACTTTGCAATATTCCCACTGCACTTGCCAAAAATATTTCACCCTGTAAACTGGAGGTAAACTAAATCCTGAGCTGTGTAAGCTCTGACCTAGTGCCAAGAAACAAAAATCCACCCCGGTAAAACGGGGTTTTCCGCTGCCTGTGCTGCGCATGGGGCTGGGCTGAGCAGGATTTGGGGGTTTAGCCCCCGTCTCGGAGCAGGTGCAAAGACATCCTGGCACCCTCTCCAGTCCTGCGCCCATCCCGGCAGGAATTGGGAGCGTTTCTTCCTGCGGAATTTGATTTTTGACAGGCGTGGTAATGAAGACAGCTTGCTTCCCGTGCGCGGAAGCGGAACGCAGCAGAACACCCTGAGGGCAATAAATCGCGCTCTGACTGCAGAGGAGCTTTTTTCACCTGTCATTAAACGTCATCTTTATTGGCCCATTAATTTTACCACTGCCCTTGGATGTTATTTAGGCAGCTTCCAGCAGTTCTGGGAGTGTTTTTTTGTCACAAAGGCTTGTTTCGTGCCGGCCCTTTGTCCCCCATCAGTTACCTGCTTGAGAATGAGTTTTGAATGAGCGCGACGTGGGGGGGAAAAAACCACTCCATGTAATTGGTAAATACATTATTTATTCTTTGCCACCGTAGGGAAAGGATATCAAAGTGCAATAGCTTAGAGTGCCTTTCAAAGTATTGAGTATAACATGATCTAATTAATAAAGGGGGGGGAAACAGGTTTTGAAAAGATGGTGCAACACTGGTTTGACAAGAAATGATTCATCCTAGAACTACAACAGCCCGTGAGGAGCGTTTTTAACAGCGGCGCTAAATTAGCTGGGCTGCTTTGAGCTAAATTTAGTGATTTTTACTTTTCAGCTTCTAGTGTGAGCGTAGTGATTAGTGAAAATATCCAGGTACTAAAAACGTTGCTGAATGAAAAATAGCTCTTGGTTTCCACTGGCAAAGGCGTGTGGGGTTTGCAGCTATTTCTCTTCACGGGCGAAGCACTTGGTGTCTGAGAGGGTTTAAGTCCCCTGGGCTGGCGTCCAGTGGAGAAAAGGTTTTTCACCAGGGACTGGCAGTTACACGCGGAGCTGAGCAAGGAGGAGCAGAAGGGAAGGACGAGTATGATCCAATTCGGTCTGTTTTCCTCTTATTTCAGAGAGATTCTTAAATCTGCAAATGCACGCCCTGCAGGACGCTTAGCTCGCTCAGTAAAAGCCCAAATCAGCGGTTCCTCCTGCAGAAGGTGGCAAAGCTGTTGAATCATGGCAGGAAAACAGTTGTATACTGCTCCAATGGGGGTTGGTGTTTTTAATTTGAAAAAACCAAAAACCCAAAACCTGCTTCTCAGCAACATCAGATAAGAGCAGCCACGGGGAGCAGCAGGTTCTGTAACTGAAGGGCTCGATTCACAGCCTGGGGAAGGTGCTTACGGCCAGCCTGGGCCGGGCATATCATTTTGGGGCTGAGCCCACACCTAATTAAATCCAAGCAGAAAGCAGCGGACAGAAGCACGGAGAGTTTGGAAGCAGTGGGTAAGAGCTGGATGAGAGCAAAAGCAGCTCAGCAACTCATCTCTCTGACTGAGAACGTGAATTCTTCTTGGGTCGTTCCACCAGTGACATTCAGGAAATGAGGATGTAACTGTTAAAACCTGAACTTCTACTGTTTCACAAAACTTCTTGGTGGTATCTTCCACCATCTGCTCTAGAACGAGAAACACAGAAGCGCTGCGGTGGGTGCGGGTTGTCTTCTCACCGATTCCTGGTATAGAGGGTCCCCTTGTCTGAATCTCAGATTTGATCTGAACAAAGACCCTGCTCAAGTATGTCATCATTTGTCAGAGTGGTTTTCTCTTGACATTTTTCCTTTCAAATCAAAGAAAATTTAAAAAAAAAAAAAAAAAAGTCTGCCACAACAGGATGAGCATTTGAATGCTGAAAGAACAGGAAATTTCTAACACCATTTCCTCCGGTGATTTTAACCAAATTACTTTGCATATCTGATGACCTGTGTTCGTCATTCTTATGCCGGATATGTCAATTTTTTGTTGATTTTCGTTCTTGCAGTGCAATTATGTAGCCTGCCCTTGCATTAGTTGTTAGATCAAGCAAAACGTTGCTATATTGCCATTAGGTGCTACAGTTTATTTTGATTCCAAGTGGACCTTCTGTTTGGGTTGACATTCTCGCCCCTGGCATGTTCCTTGGGGGACAAACCAAGGCTCGGAGGTGGGTTTTTAACCTCTGCAGCCTGCTCGCTTCTTTCTCCAAAAGTTTAGACTTCCACTGTGTTTTGCTATTTTTTTTGGCAACTAGATCCTTCAAAGATCTTAGTTTTCTCCCTCTTTGTGCAGGGTCCCTCCGATACCAGTGCGTCCCTGTTGCATTCACTCCTCCATGAATGGGAGAAGCCCAGTTCTCCAAGGATGCCCACCCGTGATCTCAGCTCAGACACGGACGTGGGGCTTTCCTCGGGCTTTCCAGTCAGTAGCAGCATCGCCCTCCTGACACAGATTATTTGCACCGCTTAGATTGAGCCCAGAAATCAAGGGATGTTATCCAAAGATAAATATTTACCGGATGTTATCTGAAGAAGAAGTAATACGAAGGGTGGGTGAAACAGCGAAGTTGTTCTCTCTTCCAGGTGTGTCACAAGTTGAGATGAGAGCACTGAAGCTGTGGATACGGGACATCAACCCTCTCTATTATCCATGTGAAGACTCAGTAATGCGCGTGGATTTGCCTCGCAGTTTCGGGTCTTAAACATTTCCAAGCGGTGCAAGCACTGAAATAATTTCGATGCCAAAAAAATCACATATTTTTACCGTGTTTATTCCATTCCTTTTCCAAAAAGAGATGGCTTATATATACTATTTCTGTCTTTTTGGATCACTTTTCATAATAAGATTAAAGCAAAACTACCCCATGAGAAATGTTTTCTTGTATACTGTTGAATTTTCCAGGAATAAGTTTGTTTTCTCATCTTCTTCAGAGGAAAAGGACTATAGTAGTTTATGTAATCGGAAAACTTTTACCAAAAAATGAACATCAGGGAATTAAAATGCTACTTCACGATTGCGGTCGTGGGGGAAACTATAACAAAAAGTCTCTGGCAGGCTCTTTTTTAATTTTAAAAATTTGTATGGCAGCGATATCTTTTTACAAAAGCAGTAAGGAGCAATAAGGCTAGTGTCGGTGTCTGAAAGAAAACTAGAAAATAGAAATACAACCTGTCAGTTTGAAAGTAAATGCTGGTTGAGATCACCTGGGCAGGCTCCCAGTAACCCAGATTATGAATCCTGAAGTCACTGGTGACCTGCAGAGATCCAGTTCTAGTTTAATATAACACAGATTTCACATCAGTTCTAGCAAAACCAGGAGAATTATGTTAATTTCCCAGCTCCTCGTAACTGAAACCTCCAGGAATGGCAAAAGGTTCTGATGCTTTTGCCTGAAAACCCGGCGCTGAGCGTTCCTCACTCCTTGACTGGTGTGTCCGCAGGGTGACTGGTGACATAACAGAGACACAGCTTAAAGAAATTGGTATCTCGCCCACTGGCCAAAACTCTTGTTTGTAAGATGAACAAAACAGGAAGAGGAAGCAGTGGTTGGCTCTATCAGGAGAGCACGTCCCGACAGCACAGCCGGTTGACATGTTGGAACCATTAAAAAACCCCAAGAAAACACAAAATGAGGGAAACCCAGCTTTTCCAACCAGCAGTTCAAAAGCCTTCATGATTTCTTTAACTTCTCTCTAAGGTGGTGAACCACGCGAGGGGATCGGGGTGCTGGCCTGTGACAGCGGGAATCCCTTCGGAGACAGCAAGACCTGGCGGTGTTCACCCTCCGGTAAAGCCAATCCCGTAACGCCCACAGAAAGGTAAAAAATCAAACTTCATCTTTTACAAACACATACCTAGTGTACTTGAATGGAGTGTGACCAGCTGACAGCACAGGGGCCACTTTTCGTGACTCGTGAGGTCCCTGGCCAGCCAAACCACGGCAAAACAATGTCTCTAGGTCCTTGTCTGCACTTTTGACCTGACCAGCCCGTCCCTTCATTTTGCAGACGGCAAAAGGATGGGAGCTCCATAAAAGGTCCCTAAAAGCCCTGATTCCAGAAATTTTCCCTGGCTGAAGACCTTGAAATTACTGCTCCCTGTCCCAAAGAGCCCTCCAAACCCAGGCATGCACCAGCCTCGGGGAGGATGGAAGTGCAACCAGCAGTGGAACACCAGGGAGGCCCCCGGGCAGGCTGGGGCGTCTCCACCCATACCCAAACCTCTGCGGCGGAGGCCACGCGCTGGGCTCTGCTTCTCAGAAAAGACAGCACAAATCCTCACTTCTTGGTTTGCATTTTTGGAAACCACAAGAACCCCATCTTCTTTGGTAATGCAGAAACAATGTTGGTCCCCAGCTCATGTCTCCTGTTGCCGGGTCCTTTTGCAAAGAGAGATTTGTGCATGGGAAAGAATAACATAATTCTCCAAATGTTTACACCAACAACGACAGGATTGCTGAATGCTGTCCTTGAGGTAATTTCTGGTAGTAATTTCTTTCATTCAGCACAGGAGAGCAAGTGCTTTATTCCAAAAAATGCTGATCAGAGACAGTGCTAGAGATGACCCACCACCTCACCCAGCTTTGCGTCTTCTCCCAGTCGTCTCTGCCACACCAACTAGTTAGGTTGTATTTGCAGTAGGATATGATCAACAGCTTCATGATCTGAGAAGGTGACAAGGGCTGAGGTTTTCTTCACAGAAAGTTCCTGGGCTCCATTCTTCTCCCAAGAAATCAGGGGAACGGGGAGTTTCTTTGGTCTCCAGTGGCTGGGATGGAGCAGCTTCTCACAGCTGCCAGTATGGGCCGCTTATATTAAAACCAGGCCCTAAAAAGCAAGTGGAAGTCAGGGCCAACGCTGGAACTGTGACATCAGGCCCCTGTGCTGGGTCTGGGGAACAAAAAGAGACAAGGTCTCTGCGACAATAAGGGATGTTCCCCTGGAGGAACCAGGGTGGGAGCCCTCACAGGAACTGCTGTAGCGAGAACAGAGCAGAAAAGGGATCGCGTATCCTTGGCAAGAAGCAGAAATGACTTTTTCCAAATAAGGCTTTGTGTCTGCAAGCTTGACAAAGGAGGAGGAAGACATACCCTTCTGACTCCGGCTGCTGATACCATCACTTCTCAGTGTGGTTTTCTGCCACCCAGACACACTGACTCAGCCAGCCTGGGGCTGACTCTGGGCTGGCAGCTGCTCACAAACGGAGGGGACGGTCCTGACTGAGCAGCTCCTGCATGGACACGAAGGAAAAGCCACTTGTTTCAAAATGACTCTGAGCTGACAAGCATCACTGCATAAAAAGAAGGCTCTTCATCTCCTGTCACATTTGGGCAACGTCTCCAAACCTTCTCTGCAAGTTTCCTGTGCCTTTGTCCCCCGCACCTGGTAGATCCAAGGCCACCACACTTACATTCCCTTCATCAGCCCGCACCAAAAAACTTCCCGTGCGTCATTCCTTCTTTTTTTTTCCACCTCTGCTTTCCTCGTGTGCTTTATTTTATCTATGTCAAAGGAAAAACGTGCTGGAATTGATGAGTCCTCCCTTGGCGGAGCGCAGGGACTGCAGCTACGTGCTGCCCCCCATGCTGGGGCTGGCTCTAGACCAGCGAGGTCAGAGCAGGCAGAGCTGCACCCAGGTCTCCATCCTACATCTCGGGCATCACCGCGGTCATGCTTTTCTCTAGAAAATGCATCTGGCAGAGGACTTTGCCGTTCGTTGTTCCCCCGCAATGTCAGGCAGCCCAGCCTGTGCTAAATAACTTGCTCAAATCCAGACTGAAGTTGAGATTACCACCCTTTTTTTGCAGATGATTCAGACAGAAACAACCTATTTTAGGAAGTCCCAGGAGAGGAAAGAAAGAGCAACGTGTTAAAAGGATGTTTGCTTTATCATGAAATGCTGTTTTTCTGATTTCTGCTTCTTAAGTAGCCAGTGTGAAAGCAGTTGCCAAAGCTGAAGAAGCTTCATCCTTCAGGCTTCAGATTACTTAGGTATTTAGGAAAATTGCCTGGAAATCCAGCAGTAAAGGAAGAAATGTTGGATTGCTATGACATTTATGACGTATAAGGAAAGGCTCAACATTTCGGAGTCTGGGGTCTGCCTGGAGCTCTGGGCATTCAGGGTCCAGGAGGAGAAGGTGATGGAGGAGCTGATGCCTCCCATGCAGTCACCACTCAGAGATCTGCTGCCCTACTGGAAGTGTCAGCAATTAACATCATCAAGGTGGGAACATCTGGACAAAACCCTCCTTGAGCCTGCCACCTTCTCTTAATCACTGCCTACAGCACTCCCACACTGCAGACCCCACTCCCTCTTCTCCTGACCCATGCTCAGCCTCCAAGAACAGGTTCTCATGCTCCACGTCATGAACTGGGTCTTCCTAAAGCCACCCCATCCCCATAGTCCTGCCTGTCCTAGCCCTGACTGGGCTAATTCTGCAAGAGAGGTAATGTGTAACCTCATTCTCCAGACCTGAAGGGGATTGCTTTGGGTGGGGAGCTTCTTCACACCCACTTCTCTGGGAATACATCCAGGAGCTCCTTCAAGGAGTCCCCCCTTCTCTCCTCTGGGTGCATCCCCTGTCCATGCCTGGGCTTTATCCATGCACATTCTTGCTGCTTTCCGTCATGTTTTCCACTCCTTCCTCCCAATTCCTTATCTAATCTACCCCGTAACATCTTTTTGAGACTTTGAGCTGCCAGTCCCCATGACACATCCTCTCGGTTCAGATCCCAGCTTACAGGAAAGACCTAAAAAACCAAGCAGGGGAAGAAGAACTAGGATGTGCCCTTGTGTGGTGTGCGAGGGACACCACGCTGATGCCAGTTCTCTGAAGTGGTCTGATCTGCACTTACGAGTTCGGTGAGGAGACTCTTTCCCACACCAAAACTCTGGCTTTTCCATCAGCACATCTGGAGCAGCATCCACCGCCAACCCACACCACCCTCAGTCTGACCTTGCAACTACAAGTCTTCCTGTTCTTGAGGGTAAAGAGCAGAAAATATAAGGAGGAAGAGGAAAAAAAAGAAAAAAAAAAGAAAAAAAAAGAAGAAGAAACAAAACAGAGTAGCAAAAAAGCAGAAGGAATGGCAGAGTGGAGTAATAACAAACTGTGCACAGCTAAAGCAAACTCCCCCCACACCCAACTCCACAGAGAGGGAGCAGGAGGACGTGGAGATACGAGCGTCCCACGAGCAGAGAGCAGCATTTACAGGAATTTGTGGTCACTATAAATTTTTTTTGCGCTTACCTCCTTGAAAGTTAATCAATTCTGAGGAAGTGTATTTACCCAGTCCTATTTCCCAAGAGAACCTAAAGCTTGTTATTAGTTAATACCAGAGGTCAGCTGGGATCACACAGAAGAAAATCGCTTCTCTGTGTCCCAGCTGAGGCTCAGAGCTATTCCTTGGCCACCGTAGTGTCTCTGCAACTACCTTCCCATTTCAAGGGAGCTGGCAGAGAGCTCAGCTCTTCCCAGTCCCCCCCACAGAGGCAAGGGCTGGAGAGACAGCCCCAACAGCTCTATAGGTGCCAGCAGTTGAGATCGCCCCAGCTGTACCTTTGGGAACCCCGATTCTGCAGAAGGGAGGGAGGTGCCACCACTTCCAGAGCAGCGCAGGGGCAAGGTAAAAAAAGGCTTTAAAAAAAAAAAAAATCTCTTTTGGTGCATACATTGGTCCAGTGCAATTAGAAGTCAGCACAGAGCATGTTTGTGCATGATCTCCATGTTTTTAAACAGGTGAGCAAAGAGGTGCTTGGAGGCTCAGCAGCAGGTGGGGGGTGGGATTTTCCAGCCATAAGGTGGGAAGATCTGCCCCCAGCTGTGCAATTTCTCAGTGCTTAGGAACCAGCCAAGCACACCAGAGGTTTTACCGGGGTACCTTCCTGTCCTGCTGCTGGCGTTGCCCCATTTGCACTTGTCCCCTTTTCCTCCAATACTACCACTCTTCCCACCCGTAAGCTTCACCGCTTTGGATCCTGTCCGGGTGGACTGTGCAGCCAGCCTGGTTGTCCTCACCCACCCAGAGATCACGTAGGGCTGTGGAAGCTTCAAAACCAGCCATCAAAGTGGAGCTGGGGTAGAAAAAATGGCTCAAAATCCTGCCAGGAAGTCACAAGACACCGCGATGTCCGTGTTTTTCCAGGAGGAGCACCTTGGGTGATGGCTTGCAACACCCAAAAAGGATATGGGACAAGGCTGTCTCTGGGGACAGCAGCACCAGGTGGGTCCCAGGAACTGGGGATGGGGGTGAGGACAGAGGTTCTCCACAGCCAGTTCTCCCGGCCGAGATATCTTAGATCCTACAGCAGGTGCAACTTGGAGGCATCCCCCGAAAGGGCATCTCCCCTAAAGGGCATCCCCCGGGAAGGGCTTTCCCTTGAAAAGGTTTCTCCCCGAAAGGACACCCCCCCGACGCTACAGCAGGTGCATTTTGGCAGCATCCCCCTAAAAGCCCCCGGAAGGACTCCCCCCTAAAAGAGCATCCTCCCGACAGAGCGGTTCCACAGCAGAAACCGAAAAGCCGCCGGTTCCCCGCAGCCCCCCACGCCCGGGACACCCTCCTTCCCTCAGCACGGCCCAGCTCCCCCCGGAGGGAGCGGGAAGGGGTGGGTGTCCCCCCAGCCCGGGGCCGGCGGGGCGGGGCGGGGGCGGGTCCCTCCCCGGAGTTAAAAGGCGGCGGAGGGGCGGCCCCGCCGGAGGTTTGTGCCGGGTCCGGATCGGTGAGTGCTGGCCGGGGGTCGCTGGGGATGAGGTCGGGAAGGGGTTCGGGGTCTCCCTCGCACGGCGCAAACCCCGGGAGTTGCGCTGTGCCGGCGGCGGGAGGGGTTCGCGGCCGGGCTCGGTTGTACCGCGCCGCGCTAATGATGCTGCGGCGTTAATTAAGCGCCCGCCGCTCGCTTCGTCCCTCAAAACGGGCTCTGCTCCTCTCTGCAGGAGGGAGTCGCCGTTTTGGAGCGTGCTCGGGGTTCTGCAGCAGTTTCCAGCTAAATTCAGCCCAGGTCAGCTCACCCTGGGAACCGGCGATGCTTTCCTTCCGAGACTGAAATTTCCTGTATTTTCTTTGGCGGTCTGCTTTTTTTGGATAGTGTGATTAAATTTTGCATAATCTACTTCGGAGCAGCTGTAAATCTAGCCGTGCTGCGTGAGGCTTGGAGCGCAAAGCTCGTTTATGGGTTTGCTCAGCTCGGGATACTTTTCTCAGCCAGCCCTCGCCGCTCCCTTCCCGCTTGTGTACATTCCTGGTGTGCTGAATTCACAGAAATAATAGTTTTGTGAACCACAACTATACAAATTTAAAGGGGTAGAAGTGATGCTTGTCCTCGTGGTGCAAAACTGGTCACCTGGGAAATGGTACTTTGTGGGGTTTGGGGGTTTTTACAGATACATTTCTAGGTGTGGAGCTCTAGCAGTCTGCTTCAGCATTGTAAACAGCAGTTTTCCTTTTGGTTACAAAAGACATTTTAAATTATATTTAGAAACATGATAAAGAACAGGTGTCCCTTGCCTTTTAGACAAAGACCTCTCGTGGTTGTTTGCGCTCCGCAAATACCTTGAAGAATTGCAGCTGCAAGACTAAAATTTAGCCCCCCAAAGGAGGTAAAAACTTTAGAATCCAGCTTAATGCCACTTAAGAATTGCACACAAACAGGCGTAGAGATGAAATAAGGAAGTTTATCCAAAGAGCAGACGGTGGGCTGAGGCATTTGCAAGTATCTCTTGATTATCTCACAGGCAGAGTAGTGAAGCTGGCAGAAGGGAAGCGAAGCCCGCAGCAGCAGGAAAGCAGCGCTTCCTCCTGAGAACACACAGCTCCCGTGTCCTCACAAAGGGCACGTGGGGACCTGACCAAAAATATGCCCTTGGAAACCACCAGTTCTGCCCAGCTCCTCCACGTTCTCCATCTCGACCTTTCCTCTGGGTGTCACATCACGCTACTGCTCATTTTTGCTTATCCGCTGGGCTGGCCACGCTGCCTAGTTTGTCCCATTTTTTGCTCCTTCTTCGTAATGCTGGTAACTGCCTGGAGGCACAGAAAAGAGCCTCAACGTGCAGAAAAGACTGTTCCAGCCTCTTAATCTTGAACATCTTGGTTGTGTATTTTATTTTATTTTTTTAATGCCTGAGAAAGAACTGATACGCAATGTTTTGCAAAGTACAAAGATTTTTATCTCGTAAAGTCTCGTATTGATAAATGAGCCGCTAGTCTCAACGTGTAGGTACAATGCGTAGCGCGGCGGGGCTGCGCTCGGCAGCTCTGCTCGCCAGGCACTAACCCAGCGATAAGAGTAACAGTGGTAAGAGTTTCATCACCTGCATCAGATTATCTCGACGGATAAAACAAGGAACAGAGACCGTGCGGCTTTTTTTTTTCGGAGAATATTGCCCTACCTGCCAAGCAATCGGTTAAAATCAGACCGCTGTTACGGCAGACTTAGTTTGAGCCCTATCTCGGAGATTTTCAGATGTTATTAGAGTGTTGCTCTTTTTATAACTTGAACCTCAAGTCTGAAGTGAAGACTTTGGGCAAGGGAGGGTGCCGGTGGTGTGAGATGAGGGCTGGATCTCTCGGCATCTCCCACGGCTCAGTCTCCACCAGGGCGGCAGATCCATGTTGCTGGCTGGTCCTCCAGACTAGTTTTATGGATGAAAATATGAGCTATTTAACATCAATTTTGAGCACATAAACGGTGTCCGGTTTCTCATAAGCAATGTCATCTCAGCTCTTACTTCCATCATTGTATTTTCTCAAGTCTTTTTATTTCATCCCACGTGTATCCTGCAGTTCTGGGCTCAGACTGCAAGTGAGATTCTGTTTGAGCCACTAGAGATTGAAAATGAATGGGAAATATATGTAAATGTGCATGTTTTTTTCTTTTGCTTAGCTCTAGGAGAACCCAAATTCAGAGTGTCATGTCTCGCTGCACTTGGATGAATACCAAAAGGAAACGATAAAATTTTGTGAAAGACTGGCCGAGTCAATCCACAAACCCTCCCTGGCTGTTGGATCTGACCGCCCTGGGGAGCCCTGTTGCTGCTGAAGTAAATCAAAGCAGTGTGCAGGGGCAAACCCAAAAAGAAACCCTTTGCTAGAGACTTACCTTCTGCAGTGACCTGTCCTTACATGAGCAGGCGTGAAGGGAGGCAGCGTTTGCCAGGTGATGAGGAGAGGCAGGACTGAACAGTCATTAGGGACCAGATCTCATCTTTATGTTTTCAATTGCACAGTGCTATTGCCACCTTCATTGCTTCTCTCTGCTTTTTAAAATGTTGCTTCTCTCTGCTTTTTTAATGAGGAGCTACCTTAGTTTGCAAGGAGTTAGAACTTTTTGGTATTTAATGACAGCATCTTCTTTTCATAAGGGATTGTTTAGTCTGGAGAAGAGGAGGCTGAGGAGAGACCTTACCGCTCTCTACAACTCCCTGAAAGGAGCGGTCGGTCTCTTCTCCCAAGTAACAAGTGATAGGACAAGAGGAAGTTGGTTTAAGTTGTGCTGGGGCAGGTTTAGATCAGATATTTGGAAAAATTTCTTCACCCAAAAGGTTGTTAGCCCTGGCACAGGCTGCCCAGGGCAGTGGTGGAGTCACCATCCCTGGAGGTGTTCAAAAAGTGTGAAAATGTGGCACTTCAGGACATGGTTTAGTGGTCATGGTGGGTGTTGGGTTGACGGCTGGACTTGATGATCTTGAAGGTCTCTTCCAACCTTAATGATTCTATGAGTCACGTGCTGTTTTACGTATCTCACCTGAGCTCTTTCACCCTTAGGCCTGACACTTGTCACCAGGTGAAATCAGTTCCTCAGCCAGGAGACATGTCGGTGCTGTTCAACAACTCGTCGTGCCATCACTCCATTGACGACTTCCGAAACCGCGTCTACTCCACGCTCTACTCCATGATCAGCATCATGGGCTTTGTCGGCAACGGCGTCGTGCTCTACGTCCTCATCAAAACTTACCAGCGCAAGTCAGCCTTCCAGGTGTACATGCTGAACCTCGCCGTGTCCGACTTCCTCTGCGTGTGCACCCTGCCCCTGCGCGTCATCTACTACGTCCACAAAGGCAACTGGTTCTTCGGGGACTTCCTCTGCAGGGTCAGTTCGTACGCGCTCTACGTCAACCTGTACTGCAGCATTTTTTTCATGACCGCCATGAGCTTCTTCCGTTGCATAGCCATCGTTTTTCCCGTCCAGAACATCCATTTGGTAACGGAGAAGAAGGCCAAATTCTTCTGCATCGGCATCTGGATTTTTGTCACCCTGACGAGCACTCCCTTCCTGCTAAACGGGACGTACCAACACGGCAACAAGACCAAGTGCTTCGAACCCCCAGAAAACTCCCGGAAGACAAATCTAGTTGTGATCTTGGATTTTATTGCCCTGTTTGTGGGTTTTATTTTCCCCTTTATCGTCATAACCATCTGCTACACCATGATCATAAGGACCTTACTGAAAAATTCCTTGAAGAAGAACCAGGCTAACCGCAAGAAGGCGGTCTGGATGATCATCATCGTGACGGCCACCTTCCTGGTGAGCTTCACCCCGTACCACATCCTGCGGACGGTCCACCTCCACGCGCTGCGGCTGAAAAACTCCAGCTGCGAGGACGCCATATACCTACAGAAATCCGTGGTGGTGACGCTCCCCTTGGCAGCTGCCAACTGCTGCTTTGACCCGCTCCTCTATTTCTTCTCGGGGGGCAACTTTCGGAAGAGACTCACCACGTTTAGGAAGGCTTCCTCTTCCAGCTTAACGCAAGGTTTCAGAAAAAAGTTCTCCACACAAGAGAAAGATGAGGAAGCCTTTAGAGAAAGCCATAGGGAGAATGGAAGGGCAGCCGTAGCCCCTTCATAAGGAGGTAAGACCTTCCCCTAAGATCTCGGATGTGCAATGGAGATCTCAGAACTCTTCCAGAAGACGTGATGGAGGCTCGCAAGCCTTCATCATGATTAGATCCATAATAAGAACGGTGGATGGTCCATGATTTATGCTACTTGGTGGTACAGCCACTGATGGGGACGGCCAGGAGCACTGCTTGGACACGCACAGCCGCTTAGGATGGAGGAGCCACCACCAGCCAGCACCAGAAAACTGTTGATCTGACGATGAACTTGCATAAACAAACTCTTCAAAGCCTGTATTTGGTCATTTGCTTCATTTCACAACTCGTACAAAGAGCATTAACTCTCCGAGTCAGTGGGAAATATAAACACAACATTTGTGTACGAGGCGCTCGGGGACCTACTGACAAGTAAAGAGGGCGGAGTTTTCACTGAATCTTCAAACAGCCGCTGGGTTATTTACACAGCAGAGGCCAGGCTAATTCCTGCCCTGCTACCAGCTGCTTCTGCTTTGGGTTTTGGTTTTCAAGATAATTAACATGTGTAAGACTTGCAGGGTTGGTGTCCAGGTCTGCAAATCCAGGCTTGAGCAGCCCTTTGGACACATTTTCAGGGGCAGCAGATCTGCGAGCGTTTTCTGAATTTGTAGGTGAAACTTGTCTGTGGGAGCAGTTTTAAAATTGCAGTTTCCCAGTGCGTATTCGACACTTATTTCAATGAGGCTGGTCCTGTAAGTGACGGCTGCAGGACCTCAATTATCGCTCCAGTTCTTCAGGAGGTTTCACCTAAAAGTAGAGCTCTGGGTGCTCGGGGTCCAGTGCGGGATCAAGCCTGCAATTCCAAATTATTGACCAAGTTGGGGGGTTTGTTTGGTTTGGGTTTTTTTAATAATTTAAAAGAAAAATATGCAGAAGTCATTTTTTGAAAAAATACCTATATATACCATTTAATCCTTTTCAAGACTGTTCACCTCGCTCAGGAAAGAGGCAACCCCAGGCCCCTGGAAAGATCTTTAGGAAGATCAAGAGTCTGAGTCTGGATGAGAAGGGGGTGGATCTTGTGTGCAGCCTGGTGAAAAAGCAGATTTGGTTTCTTGCATAAAGAGAAACACACAGATTTTGGACAGAAGGAAGCATTCCCCTGCTTCTCCAGTCAACTCACGGAGAAGTCACGCTGCCTGCCTTTCGCTGGAGCAAAGCCCAGCCCCAGATACGTCCAGACAGAAATAGAAATTCTTGTGGCGTTAAGACTTTTAGCTGGAAAAGTGGTTGACGAACACCAAGTGGGTTTTGATGAGGTATTTATTAAGTTACTTGACATCAAGCACATCGGAGAGGGTAAGTTTACTCTTGGCACCCTGGTTTGCGTATCCCTGGGTCAGCAAAAGGCACTTAAAGCAAATTCCCCTGTGGAACAACCCGTGGGTGTGAATTTTCAACAAGATCTGAATCCCCTCTGGAAAACGTTACGGGTCTGTGAAGGGGGAGAGGGCTGGAGGCTGCTGATGTGGAGGAGTGTTACGGTTCCCCCTGAACCCACAGGAGGGCAGAGCTTCTGCTTCAAAGCTCTCACTGTCGCCTGCTTTGAGAAAGTTGGCAAAAACTTCCTCTCATGTATTATAGTTGTGTCTATGTAGAAATAATACATTCCCAAATTTTGAAATGTTGTAAAGTGCTGTATATACATATATATGTGTGTGTGTGTGCATTGCAAAGCATTTTTATTGTACCAGAGAGCATAATTTTGCCCTTTTTGTCCTTTTCTTTTGTGAGATAATGGTTATGGCAAGAGAAATGGCACTGGGTTTTGTGCAATAGGGAAGACTATTTTAAAAAAGATTGCTGAAAATTAAAACAAAAATGTTGCGCAAGGTAAACTTTAACAATTACTGTCTTCTGGTGTCTTATTTTAGAGTCTCCGTGTATGGATTGTTCTTCCCTATGACACGCTTTTACCTCCACAGCAGCACTAGGGTGTAATACTCGTGTAATAACAATAATAATTCATAGTGATAAAATTATAGTCAAAGCAGCTCAGAAGTTGCTGAGGGCAGCACCTGGAGTGGGCTGAGATGTTGAGGGGTTCGCTGGCCCTTCGGACCTCTTGGACCTGGAGTTTGGTCCAGCCAAACCAGCCTTTGCTGGAGCCCAACGTCGCTGGGGCTGCTGGTGTGGGGACCTGGGGAGCCAAACCACTTCTGATGGCAACCGGGGTCTCGGTTGCTCTTGCAGAAGTGGAGCACCCCAACAAATAGCACCTGGGACCTCGGCAAATTTGTATTTATGGGTAGAAAGTGCTTGCAATGCTTGGAGGGAAGCGGCGCTTTTGGTGAGGGTGATGGGTTTGGGTGTCCTGGGCGGTTGCGTATCCTGAGAAGCAGGACCCGTCGCCCTCACGAGGTGAGGTAGAAATCGTGGTGTTTGTATGGGCTGTAAAAAATGAGAGGAGTTGGGAAGGAGGGAAGAAGCGCCATCCTGGTACTCTGTCGGTGTCAGAAATACCTAAAAAAGCAGGCGAGGCATTCAGTTTTTTCCTAAAAACGACTTTTTTCTGCCGTTTTTGCTGTGATTTATGGTACAATAGTGTCCCCTAGTGCTGAGCTACTCCTGGAGCAGCTGTGTTGCCTAATGAGGTTTCTTTTTATATAGGTTTGGTTTTTTTTTGCCTCCATCCAGCCTAAAAAAGTCTGCAAAAGTAGGTACAACTTCAAGTGTGAGCAGAAGGGCTGAGACTGTGAGGACACACCGATTCCTTACATTTCTTTCACAGTTTCAGTGCACAAACCATACATACAATAATATAGGAGATATATATATATGGTGGTTTCTCTTTTTTAGAAAAAATAGAGGGATCTGCGTCTTTTCCCAGTGGCACTACCAGTTTCTTAGAGCATGAAGTGGAACAAAATGTTTAAATACAATAAAGAAAAATTTTGCATCATGCATTGATCGAGGCAGAAATCTTTTCCAGGCTGGAGGATTATAGCAGGACAGAAAAAAAATCAGATTCCTTAGTGGGAAGATGGGGCAGAGAGTTTCCCTTACCAAGCAAGAGATCCTGGTCTAACAGATGTTCTGGACACGGTGCCTTCCAGAGAGACAAAACCCTCTCCCTTTAGCTCTCAGAGGATGGCTTTTGGGATGAACTTCTGTGCAAGCAAAGAAAACCCCCCCGGCGCTGTTTTGTCTTCGTGGTGGGCTAAAATGTGGTTTTATTTGAGCTTATTTGTCAAGAGAAGGTCCAAAGCAGCCACCTGCTGCCAGAAGCTAGCCACAAACTAGATTTCAGCTTACAAAAATAAAACAAGCTTTCTGTTTCCAAAGGACCAGAACAGCTCTGGGCTTCCCACCTCGACCTCTCCGCTCTCCTTTTCAGCAGCTGCTCAGCGCTGCCTTCCCTCGGACCTTCAGTGTTTTGTTTCTTTTCCTCACGCTGTAAGAATATTTCCTTTTTTTTTTTTTTGATGCCTGTGACACCGACACAAGTTGTCATTTGGGTTTTTTTAACTCTGCTCTCTTTTCGCCTGCTACAGGGTCGAATTCCAGCGTCGCAAACTGGGAAATTCTGCAGCTCCACATGGGACGTAACCACCCTTACTCTACGGGAAGTGACTTCCTATAAAACCTTCGATGGGTGCAAGAAGGAAGAAACCCTTCAGTTTAACAAGCAATAAACTCCAAGCACTGGCAATAAAGAGAGATTTCCTGCTCAAGCAAGGTACTTTCTTCCCCCCACTACCCACAGGAGCCTGTGGATAGATATTTTGGGGGTCGAGGGGCTCCGTCCAAGGTGTCAGTGCAGTGATGGGGTGACTCTCACTGCCTCAATCCCCCCCACCAGGTGTAGGTCCCTTAGCAGGAGCTAATTCGGATGCTGAATCCTAATTTAGCAATTTTTCCCCACCATTTCCACTGTGGTCTGATGTTAGAAGAGGGACCTCTTCCATACGGCAGGAGGGAGAACACTGGGCCCTTTATCCTTCATGTACAGTGGTGGAGGCTATGACCCGATGACTGGGTGGGGGGAAATGAGCAGCAAAAATGAAGGAAAGTACATCAGATCTTAAAATACCCTCAGTGGAAGCGACCAAATGTTTCAGAAATGCTACTGAAAGCAAACCTGAGGGACGAAGAGCCTGGCCCGCTGCCACAGGTTCCAAATCCCCCTCCCAGCACGCGGGTCGGCAAGATTGGGAACTCAACCCTACTTCTCCCAAACTCTTCATTTCAGCTCGGCGAGTGGCCACACGTACAAACAAATATTTGGAGTATTTGCAAACTTCACTTGAGGGTGAAACGTGTCCGTTTCTTTCCTGTCAATGCGGCTTCTTACGCTTCAGAGGAAGCCAGGCTGCTCCCAGAGCTAAGTGAGGACCCTTTGTTAGTTCACGGAATATATTCCAGATGGATATTCACCAGGTTGAGGGGGGGATAAAGAGGAGGAGATGGCAAAACCACCCTGTTTTGGTTATTGATAAGAGCTTCACTTCCAGGAACGCTGGCTGCACGTCCCTGCTAGGGATGCTGAAGACTAAACAGAGTTTGTTTTCGGTTTAGCCTGTTGAAACCCCTTTATTAGCGAGGACCATGTCTCTGTGATGCTTTGCTCGAGTTTTAATTTCTGCAAGGCTCCGGGCAGCCCCTGGGAGCCCTCCCTCCTTCCCAGTTTAAGGCAAAAGGCAAAGCGCTGCCCCGTGCAACTGTTTTGGGAATCACTCCCAGCCCAAGGCAGGAGGTTTTCGAGAGCCACTCGCTCGTGCGAGCAGTTACCGCAAAAGGTGAACGTGTGCCCTGACTCTGTTGAAGAATTGCGTCGATCCCTGCAGTCAGCCGAGGCTTTAGTTCTTTTCTGAGTAACCACCCAAAAATGAGTCGGTCCCTACTCTCTGCCTTTTCCTCCCTTCCCGTTACTCGCGGGTGCCCTTTCACCGCTATTTTTTTCGAGGAAAATGGAACGAGAAGTTCCTCGTAATTGGCCTTGAGCCTCTGCCTCCTGCCAGTGGTGCCTCCTCCCACACGCCTCCGTGTCCTTCATCACCCCGACTGACGATGCCTGAGGTTTGCAAGATTTCAGAGCTGCTGTATGTTCCTCCTTGACCCTTCTAGGGTGGGAAGGGCATCACACAGACCTGGAGCGGCATCCTCACCCCGTGCAGGACTCGTGGCGCTCAGCTCTGGGCTCACCCTGAGGCAGCACCCACCTCCCTTCCTGAGCAAAGGAGCCCAGCGAGGCTCCACGTGACGTGACGAGGTGGCTCAGGGGATCTGGCCCAGAGAAGATCCCCGAGCCACGCACGAGGTCTGCTCGAGGCAGGCAGAGGCGCTGGGCTGAGTTCAGGTGGATTTTCTACCCCGGGCTGTAGCGCGATGACTCCAGTCAGGGTTAATCATATCCTGTGGCGAGGCAAAACTGGCCTCGGGGACGTGAACTAACAAAACCGAGGTGCTGAGAAAGGGTTGCCAAAGCCCCGGGGGAGAGTTCTGCACATCCCGAGGTCCTGGGTACTTTTATCCGATGACCTCCTGGGAGCCCGTTCAAATCCGAATTGCGCGGCTAATGCCGAGCTGACCGTAGAGTTTGCTTTCACAGCGATTAAAACGAAAACTAATCGTTACGTTCTGGGGTTGTTCTGAGGGTCAGCAAACGCCTGCGCGGGCTCTGCGGCGCCGGCTGGTCCGTGGCAGAGGATCCTGGAGCAGGTCAGTGCCGGGCAGGAGAACGGGCGCCCGTAGAAATTGGCACCGATGATTCAGCCGTGGCATCCGCCCGTATTAAATTTTGAAGCACAGTAACTCCCCTGGTGGGAAGTTCTTCTGATGAAATAACCCCAGCTCCTTGCAAACGTTCAATATTACAGGGAGTCTGCGTAAATACAAAGGTGGGAGGGTCACTGAGGGGTGCCTGAGCCTGTGGCTTCCTCTGCAGCCACTGACCCTGTAGCAGGGTTATATATTTTGATTTTTCCCCTGTTTATTTCTACTGGATGTTCCTCTAAAACAACTGTGCCCCATCAAGGAGTGCTGTAGCAAGAGATACCGGTTATACTTCACGCTCATGGAGGGCACATTTCCTTGTTAAAGTGGCTCTTAGGTAGAAGGAAGTTGTGAGAGTTAGTTGATAGAGGGAAAAAATTAGAAATATAGAGTGCCATCAAAGCCAGAAAAGTTTTCTCTGTGATTGTCCTCCTGCATCAAGGCAGACAGAAAGGAGCAAAACTTTGTAGCTGTGGCCACACCATCTACAAGGCACTTCTTGATTTTGATCCAGGTATCTCGCCTGCTTTGTCCAACCCAAGGATTCTTTGGGCAGCAAACAGAAGGAAGCTCCTCAACCCACCCTCCCCGTCCAAAAAACCCAAACCCTAACAATAGTGATAATGAAAAGTTACAGTTGAGCATTAATCAAGGCTTCAGATCAGAGAAGCTCAACAGCTGAAGTTTCAGTCCCAGCTTTAATTCAGTTTAATTCAGCTCAGGCAAATGCTTCAACCCCCGGTTTCCCTCAGAAACACAAATCTTTGCCAATTACCAGCCCTTTGTCCAAACTACAAAGATGATGTGAGTGCAAACCATCCACGCTGTACTCTCCTGGCATTGTTGGAGGAGGAAGGAGATGTGGAGCTGTTTGAGAAAATAGTAAATTGGGAGGATTTGTCTGGTTCTTTTTGTTTTGTGTTAAAATTCAGAGGCTTTTCCTTAAGCTCAGGGCAGAGACATCTCAGAGCAGCGTCACCTCTGCTGTCCCGACTTGCATAAACAGCGTTTAGGCCCCTTTTGGATGAAGGGATCTACATTCAAACACGTCTTTCATGATTGTTCTGTTCCACATTCTCTCTATAAATACAAACCTACTTATCCGAGGTCGGCGGCGAGAAGGTGGCTACGCCGTATGTGAATATGCAGAGAGGAGAAGTGGAAAGCATATTGCTTCGTTTAATTTATTTTATTTTTTGCTTATCACGTGTGAGGACCCTGCTTTAACCAGCAGAAGGTGGGAAGGGGCCGATTTTCTTTTTTTCTGCTTTCTCATGCACAAAAGGGTCCTTATTCATGTTAATAGCAGGTTCTCTCACCCAACTGTGCTGTGTCAGCCAGACAGTGGAGAAAGAGTCCTTAGGAAGCCACCTCATGCAGAATGTTGCCACTTAGACCTTCTCGTCTGCTCTCTGAGGATGGGAAACTAGATCCCTGACAATCTCAAAACTGAGAGCATTAGCCCTGAACAAATAAGTAGATTGTAATAATGGACACAATACGGAGGTTTCCTTGAGGAGCCAGTATTTGTATTCTTCACAGCTGCATCTTTTTCTGTTTGTTTTTTTTTTCTTTTAGCCTGAAGTGCTCCCAAATGCTTCGTGCCATGTGGCTGCTTCTTATTTGCATCAAAGACCCGATTCATCACTGCTCTGCACTTCGATAGCCCCTGCAAAGCAGATATAAAATGCTCGTCGGGCGATCCTCTTCTGCAGCGCTGCGGGCACCGATGCGGCGCGAAGGAGACGGCGATCCAGCTCCCAGGGGCCTGCGGCTGGAAGAGGAACCCCCAATGCAGAGCAGGGGCCCCCGGGCGCCTATCAAGTGAAAAAAAAAAGGAAAAAATAAAGGGAATGGGAACAATAACGAGGAATCGGGTTATTGTAGGAGAAAGCAAGTAAAAGAGGTTGTTTGGGGACAGTGAAGAAAATGCCAGATAGGAAAGAAATAGTGCTCTGAAGAAAGACAATGGAGAAATAGAGCGAAACAATTGAAAACCCTTTGTAAAAGAGAGGGGGGAGATGGCCGGTCAAGGCGAGCAGTTTTTCGGGAAGGTGCTGCACCTTTGTGCACTTCCAGCACAGGCAGCTTAGGGGATGCAAATAAAACTCTTTGCGGTCACAGTCGAGTTGAAACTTCGGTGCTAACGGGACGCCGCGAGGGAGATGGTGTTTACTCCCTAAAAGGTGAACTGGGAGGAAGGGGGCTCCGAAAATGGGCAGCAGCCAGAAAAACGAGCGTCAAACCTGCGTCACCTGAAGGGAGGTAGGAAACCTGCACCACAGGCAGAGCGGGAGAGAATGCGAGGCAGACAAAGGGAAGAGCATCACGTTACACCTGACACGAAAATATTTTCAGATTGCATCAGGCCCTTTATTGCTGCTGGTTCACCTGCAGCTCGTCCAGATATGCCCTTTAGAACAAGTTTTTCAAAAAAAAAAACAGAGAGCAGTATTTCAACAGCTAAAGCCTCAGCCTTTTGCCTGATGGAAAAAAATTAATTCCAAATGTGGAATTTTCAATACAGACTATAACTTTGTTACAATTCAGATTTATTCTGTCTGCTTTCTTCCCTTTTTTTGCCCTTCCCCTCCTCTCTGTTCTTCAGAAATTGGCTCCCATGCTCCGTTCTCACTCTCCAAAGACCTTTTGCAGCTGAGTTTCATGCAGCAGGAAACGAGCCCCTGCCCTGCCCAGCCCAGAGAGCAAACCTGCTCCTTCCAAACCCCCTCGCTTTGGGATAAAAACACATGACCAGCGAGCTTCAGCAGCTTGCAAATTTTTATCTTCCTGCAAAGCTACAGCAAAGCGTATCAATGACGTTTCCTTAAACTTTTTCATTCTAGTTTATAAGAGCTAATGGTGAACTTGTTTTGGCTTTCTCCTTTTTCTTGCCAGAGCGAGTGTCAAGCGTCCTCCAGCTCTAATGTGTTTTAATTACGGCAGTTTTGAGCATTTCTGAGCATCCAGAAGCTGAAGAACAGCTCGTGTCTTTACCCTGGGATGCTGCAACACCTGGGAGTGAGGCCAGGACAGGCTCCTTCGTCCAAGGAGAAGCTTTTTGCAAAGAGACAGCATTTTCCTTCAGTCTTTTACACAGAAAGGTATGGTGCCACGTTGCGTGCGTTTCCCCAGCATTTTCTGGGGCCTGCCTGTTCTTCAGCTTGTTTGGTTTTCTTTTTTTTTTTTTTTTTTTTGTTTACTTCTTGGCTTGGGGGAAAGGGTTATAAATTTATGGGTAAACACAGCTCGTGTTTGGAATTAGACCGAATCGGGACATTTGATTCCTATCTGGGCCCTCGCCGAATTATTTGAGGAGTAACTGAGCAGAGAGACCTCGCGGGAGGTGCTAAAGGTGGGTGGGAGAGGCCGGGCAGTTGTCCCACAGCCATCGCCCCCCGTGGCGGTGCCGCAGCTCCAGGTTGGGGCCAAGAGAAGTGTGTGATGACCGTCCTGCTCCAGGCTCTCAGGGCGAGGAAAGCGTTGGTGCTCGGGGCCGTGGCCGCCGGTAAAGGAGACCTGGAGGGTGCCGTGTTCCTCTTGTCCAGAAGGTCAAGCAGCTCCTGTGCTTGCACGTGTTTCGCCAAGGCTCTGCAGAGTCGCTACAAGTCCTCTGACAAGCAGAGCTTGCTCCTGGGCTCTCACAGCTTGGCAAAGAGCAGACATGAACGTGCAAATTACACGGAGAAGTCGGAGAAGCTGCGAAGTGCAAGCAGGCGGTCGCTCAGATGAAGACGGCCGGGCAGGCGAACACTCCCGACCCTCACTGGCAGGCACCTCCAGGGATCCGCCCTGCTCTGAGGAGGCTCTTCCAGCTTCTTTTCCCCTTCATTTCAAAAGCAGACGGGGTGCCATTAGTTTGCCAGGGCTGGTCGGCTCGAGAGGAGCCACGCTGCCTTTCAGTGCTCCCTGGCACCCTCCGTTGTTATTTCCAGGCATCCCCTGGCAAGGTGGGAGCTCCCAAGGCAGGTGACGAGGGCAAGCTTAGCTCCTCCCCACACACTGAGAGGTCAGGAGCAACGAACCAAGCCTTATCCTATTTTCCCTAACAGCCCCTGTTGTGTTTCCCATGAACTCGGTTCAACCCGAAGGCTGGGGCAAAGGAAGATGCAGGTGCAGCCCTAGGACAGGGCACGCGGTGTTTGCACACAGACCACGCCGGATAATAAGTGAGGGCAAGAATCGTAAAACAGATGTTCTGTGCAAAGTGCAGATTACCCAGGCGCTGAACTGCGTCCCTCGCCGCTTACGACAGCCATAAGGGCGATGTATGTTTGTTTGCACGTTGCAGAGGGCTTTCCTTTCGCGCCTCTGTCATTATTTTGCACCAACGGCGTCACGGATCCGGTGATGATTGAGAAGTTCTCCAAGCAAGGAGCTGCTGGTCCGGAGTGGTGGGTTCACAGGGTGTCCTGCTTGGAGAAAGAAGTTCAGACAGCAAAACGTGATGTCCGTCTGCATCCCCGTCACCTGCCCAACTTCTCTGCCAATCCGTTCTGGGCTGCCCATACTGATGTCGACAACCCATAATTTCTTAATAAGCTATCTCTTTTTCTAGAAGAATACCACCTGGTCTAGTGGAAGGTGACCCTGCCCGTGAAACTAGATAATCTTTAAGGTTCCTTCCAACTCAAACTGTTCTGTGATTTGGTTACAGTCGTACCAGGTACGTAAACCCACTGAGAGGGCAGAAAATACCGTCAGTGTGAACGGGACTCAAAAGAAAATCTCCAAACTCAGTTTAATTTCTTCATTTAAAATGACATTATTTCGTTAGTGACACAGTGGGCAAAACCACACAGGGCGTGGAGCCGAGTGCTGATATAATCCCGCGCCTCTGATTGTATCACCTATTTGTTTAGATAGCGTTAATTAACGTTAAATCATGTTTTCTCAGGGCTCAATGGCAAACAAACAGCAAATTCTCTGAAAAGTGGGGACGCGGCGCGTGCAGAAGAGCAGGCGCGTTTCATCTCCCTGCTGTGGAAACTCCCGCTGCCCTGCAGGCTTTTCCCATCGCGCTTCTTTCAAGCTATACACCACGGAGCGCTGGTTTGCTCTCGATGGACCGGCTCCTCACCTGGAGAAAACACTCCTAATGCCACTGGGGTGGATGGAGCGGCGCCAGTACACGCAGGCGGAAAATCTGCTCCAGCGCCCGCTGTTTACTCTCGAGGATCTAAGCGCACACGCTTCCAACAAAGTGCTGCTTGACCAAAGTTTGTTTGCCAGGTTGCCTTGCCTCGGTCCCTCCTGAAGTGTACACAAACGGTATTTTGTATATAATGAGTGAAAACGAAGCCTGTTCCAAGACCTCATTCGCGGGTCCTAACGAATTCAAGAGACTTGCTAGACACCCGTTAAAATAACCATTATCGTCAGTGTTATTGCCATGCAAGGATGGGGAAACAAAAGGTTTTATTACGGGTGGGAACTAGAAATCCAGAGCTAGAAATCACTGTGATAAGCGGGTTGTTGATTGGGGGCAGGGCGGGGGGGATGTTTATGCATCCAGGTATTTACTGTGGTCACCCGTAAGCAGCAGTTTTTGTGTTATTCAAGCCCTTCAGCAGCCTCCCTGCCCGTGTCCAGATTGGAACATGTTCTAATTGTAATTTTCCTCTTATCTCTCTCTTCTCCCCTTCCTTGTCAAAGGGTTTTCTTTTCTATTTCTCTAAGTTTTTCTTCCGCACCTCCATTTTTATTTATTTCCTTACCTAGAGCAGTCGGATCAGCAAAGAAAAAGTAGAAATCACAATTCAAAGTTTTCTAATGGAAGACTGAGTGCGTTTTTTGGCACTGCTTCTTGCCATTGTTTTGTTAGGACGGGCTCTCCTTAACCCTCCTTTTCCATTCCAGAGACTGCCCTTCCTTCACAAGCTCTGATTTCTTCCCATTTGTACTCTCTCGCCTCCCTCCTGACTCATTTCCATTTCCCATTTTGGCAGGTTCTTTTCTCTTTCCTTTTCCTTTCTCCAGATATTCTCTGAACTTATATTCAGCTATTTTTAATTCCTTCTTCCCGGGCCCAGATTCACGCCCAGACCTCTCTGCCCTCTTCCTCTCTAGGCTCAAAGGGCAGCCTGGCCAATAATTGCCTCAAAATCCAACTTTTTGTAATCCAGTGACTCGAGGTGAGCAGTGGGGGAAACCCAGGATCACCGCTGAGCTCGCACAGTCCTTACGACCCTCCAGGAATCTCAAAACACAGTTAAAGCTCCTCTCATGCTGATCAGTAATTTCTGACCCATTTGACCACGGCCTTCTCTCCAGGCACTTTGGTCATGACGCTGCTCAAGCCAAATATTTCTTCCGTGCAGCTTTGCCATCTGGAAGAGCCCGCCTGTGTGCCTTCGGCCTCACCGACTGGCCGTAGAGTTCCCACTTTCAGGAGAAAAAGGAATTTTCCCTCACTGCCATCCCATAGCAATCTGAACACAGGATGCAAGCGGCAAACATTCAGTCATTTATTTTCCATGGTGTGGGAATAGTTCTTGTACTCTAAGCGATTTTGGTTTTAAAGGAGCCCTGAAGCTTGTGGAATGTGGGCAGTTTTTAGATGTTTCACCTGAAGTCTCGCAAGCAACTAGCTGTAAGCTTTTCCATCAGGCATCAGGTTTGCTCGAATTACCTGCGGATACCTTGCTAGGATGTAAAGTGTATTTAGAATGGAAAATTAAGGGGGAAAAAAATGATTTTGTGCAAAGTTGGAGGGAAAGGAAAATGATTTTTCTGAGTGCTAAAATAGTACAAAGGAATTCTTGTAATAATCAAAGCTGGGAGGTCCAACAGCCTTCAGTGCTCAGCACTCACCCCCTAAGACCTTCTTTACTCCGGGTATCGGACACAGTATGCTCAAGGTAGGGAATCAGACCTTCATATACCACACAACACCACTAGTCATAACTTCTAAGATTTAGCTGGCGAGGAATAAATACCGAGCCCGCGAAGCCAAAATAGTCCTTGGATTGCTGCCTTCAGCAGCAACATGCATTCAATGCAACGCATTCCAGGTTTCCAAATCTTGTCCTGATGGGTCTCTCCCTCAGAGGATCTCCCCAAAATTACGTGCAAATATTTCGCTTCAGAAAACGAATCCCCAGGGCACTAGATACGCTTCGCTGCAGATTAGTTAGAGCCTGTGGAGTTATAAGATTCCTGAGAGGGAGCGCTGAAGATTCCAGGAATTCTCTCAAAGGTGAAATGATTAACCAAGCTTTTGTTCCTAGAGCACGCTAATGCAGAAAGCAGATCGGCGCTCACTGAGTCCCGTGCTTCTACCACTTCTGAAGCATTCACAAGCCTTAAATCTGAGCTGGAATTAAACAATTTCGAGTCAGTGAAACAAAGAGCTAAGTACTAGTGACGAAAGCGCAACACAACTTGGAGGAGCAGCTAATTTTTTCCTCTGAATCCTTTTCTGAAGTCTTCAATCTATTTTATAGGCATGAAGTACCTACTAATATCTTATCAACCGTAATAAAAGCTCTGATGCGTTGATCCACACTGTGCCACAAGGCAGAAACAGAGCTGCTGCTTTTCTGTGCCGGAATCAGGCCGGCACTCATGTGTGTGCAGTAAAACCCATGGAGGGGGTGGAGAGAAGAGGAAATTTCAGTGCAGAGACCGTGACGGAGATCTTGCCAATTATCTTGTTCGGGGGAGAAAGTTTCTCCTGCCTTCTCCACCTGGAATTGGCCATTGGCTCTGCTACCAAATTTTGCTTTTAGGTTCACAAAGGATGTTACAATGAACTGTTCAGACAACAAAGCTCCTGATGTGCTCAGAAGCTTAAACAGGGGTGACAACAGAGATCAGAGAATGAAAAGGTAATGGGCTCCTTGCAAAAGACATTTTTTAACGCGCCAGTAGCGTTATTCCGCACCAAATGTACATCATCCAGTCATGCTGAAGCATGGTAGTATGTACGTGTTTTCCCCCCAAAATAAACACAAAGTTTAAAAACATTAGTGAAGACTTGTAGTAGCTAGATGGCCAGTTTGCAGTGCATATATTCATTTTACGGGCCAACAAGAGTAAAATTAATTGTAAAGTTACCCCGAGTGTTTCTGTGGCATCCATTTTACAAGGTAAATTATCAGTCGCCTAGAAATTCAGCAGACACCACAACAACCTCTGGCCTTCCTTAACACTGCTTGCTTATTTAAAAAGATGGATGGCAATTTATTTTAGTCCCGTTTAGCACAGGTTGCCCAGCGTGGCAGATCGACCACTTCTACTCGCCTCCAGAGAGAAATTCTCTGACATAAAGGAACAATTTATTCTATTCATTACAAAATTTCCTAGATTCATTACAAGTACATCTGAGATCAATCCAGGGGCAAACATATTAAAAGGGGTTTTATTTGTATACTACAGAGCTTGCACACAAACGCCGCGTTTGACCTTTTTCTTCTAAACTGCTGCGATCCACAGTTTACGTGGAGCTTGTAAAAACCCACAGCTGTCACATTTATTTTGCGCTCACGCGGAAGCCGACTTCTAGGCACAAAATATCCCTAAAAAGAAAAAAAAACAAGCGCCTCAAACTTGCTTAAAGCACGTTAATGGAAACATCTCGGCGCAAACCATCCGGTGGAAATCAGCTGAAGAGCTCCGGATTTATTGCTATGTTAATTGCCAGAGCAAATGGATGTCCCAGAGGGGTTTTTTGCCCCGCGCTGAGTTTTTTTTCAGCCCCTGCCCTTGATCCTTCTTGGAGCGGGGCTGGAGAACGGAGTCCGGCTACCCGGCTCCTCGTTTTGGACCAGCCAGCCAGGAAACCTGGCCTTCCTCTTTACTTTGCCCACTTCAAACCAAGATGGCGCCACACCGTGCGCTCCTTAGGGCCACCAGCGTTCGCGCCTGTGACGTTATTACACAGCTTTAGGAGTCTGGGCCTTGGGGTGTGCTTTGACCCATCCGCCCCCCGTGTGTCGGGGTGTCCTGGCTTGGGCTCCAAGTGGGGACACAGGCCACGCTCGGCAGCCTCGGGTTAACGCTGGACTCGGTGATTTTAAGGGTCTTTTCCAACCTCAGTGATTTGTGAGGACGGTGAGGGACACCCACCAACAGTGTCCCCCCCTTGAGGGCACCTCAGGGGACCCCTGGGCCTCCTCGGCGGCGGGTGCCAGCACCATGGCACCTCGGTCTCCCCTCTCCGCTACCTCCACCCTGAAAGGCTTCATCCCCTTCCTCGCTCGCTCCCCCCCCCAGCCCCGTCAAGGCCCTGCCGGGGCCTTCCAGCCACCTGCGGTCTTCCCCCGCCGCCCCCCCGCGCTTCTTTTTCGCGGGAGCGGGTGTCTGTGAGACGAAGATCGGGCCGCGCTTGTGGTTGGCGCGCCCGCCCGCCCCCGGCCGGCGGCGGCGCAGGCGCAGTGCCCGCATTCCATCATGGCGGAGCGGCCGGTCGGCGGTCGGCAGCGCCGGGCTTGAGGCAGGGGCTGGAGGGCGCCGAGCACGGTCAGTGCCGCCGCGGGGACCACCGACCGCGACGGGGGTTCCCTCTGCTTCCCCGCCGCCTCCACCTGCTCCGCGGGGCGGGCGGGAGAGGGTCGGCGGGGCCGGGCCGGGGGCAGAGCGGCGCTCCCCGCCCAGGGCGCGGGTGGGCAGTGCCAGGAGCTGGCGGCCGGCTCGTCCCGCCGGCGGGAGCGGAGGTGGTTTGTGAGGGGGGGGGGAGAAGGCGGCCCCGGCTGTGGCGGGACGGCGGCCGGCAGGAGGAGGAGAAGGACACCCGACACGCTGTGTGAGACGGGGCGGGGGCGGCTGAGGGGAGAAGCGGGACCCCGGGGGGACGGGGCGGGGGTTGGAGCCTGGCGGGGTGTGAGGCAGCTTGGGGGGGGGGGGTGGTGTGGACGTGGCGCAGGAGGGTGGGGGGCCTGGGGCGGCACGATGAGGAGGAGGAGGGCTGTACGGGTGGGATCTGGCCGGGGAGGGGGCAGTTTGGAGGGGGGCTGCCGCTCCTAACGGGACAGCCCCGCCGCTACGGCAGCTCCCGGGGGTGTGTGTGAGGGGGGGGGGGGTCTGGGGAGGCGGCGGGGCCGGGGTCGCCGGGTCTGGGGGCGGTGTTGGGGCGGCCCCGCTGTGCTCCCCGCGAGGGGGTTAACGCCAGCCCAGCGCTCCCCGGGCTTCCTCTCCCCAGCACACAAATTCTCCCTCTTCCCCCTTTTTCTCCTTTTTTCTTTTCCTCCTGTTTCTTTGGAGAGAAGGGGTTGAGATCTGAAGTCGTTTTCATCCCCCCCGCCCCATCTTCTTCCCCCCCCCCCCTCCATTCTCCCTCCTCGCAGCCGGAGCTGCTGCCTGCAAATGCCACGTCGCCTTCTGGTTGTTCCCCTTGGCTGATCAGCAGCTCGAGTACCAGACACCTCCCCCAGCTCCTCCTGGGAGTCGGGGCAGGGGCAGGTCAGTCCTGTCATCTACAGTTTGGGTGGTGACCATCTTTTACCCTCCCCCATCCCACTCTCTGTCCCCCCCCTCCTCTGCCTTGGGGCAGCAGCAAAGGTGGGGACCCTACTGTGACTGCTTTTTCCAGCGCATTCCTATTTACTGCCTCTTACAAAAGGCTCTTGGCTTCAGCGTGGTGCGGGTCCTGCCCTACCGAGGGCTGCGGGAGAGCCTCCAGGGATTCGTGACCCCCCTATATTTGAAGTGCTCTGTAAATCGTGATAATCCCAGAAAACTGGGTAATAACGCGTTGCTGGCAGGTGTATCTGCTCCCTTCGGCAGCGTGCTCTGCGCTGGGTTCCGAGTTTGAAAACTCGCTGCTCCTCAGACTTCTGGCTGGAGTGATGGAAGCTTTCTGTAAAGCTCGTTTATTTTTATAGCTGAGGTTACAGTTTCTGCCTGTTCGCGAATGTTTTGTGTCTCTTCTGCCCTACGGTAGCTGCGTTTGTAACGTTGGCAGCCCTTTACTTTACCTGATGCCTAATTTGTGAATATTGACCCAGAGAGCTGCTGCAGATAAGTTCTTTGGTAGCCCAGTGTGCATATACCTGTGGTCTGTGATTCCTAATGTGCTTCTAATGTATTTATCCTCGTGGCGCTGGGTTCGATAGGGAAATACTATCTTGGTCACAGATGGAAAGACTGAGGCACCGAAATATTTATGGCCCAAGGTCACACAGGAAGTATGTGGTGAGGCAGGGAATTGAATCTAGATTTCCTGAGACTCAGATTAGCATTTTAACCAGGGAAGCATCCTCTCTGTATTTTAAGCCAATAAATTGACCTTGGAGTTAATATATCCAGCATAGAAGAAAAGTACTTTGTGTTTTGTTCAGTATCTTTTGGAGTAAGAAGCAAAAGCCGAGTCGCTTCCCACCCTCGCATTCCTTTTCTTGTTTTCTTTCTGCAGTTTGCATGTGAAAAAGGATAAAGTGGTAAAATAGGAAAGATGTTGACTTTCTGGAGGCTCCGTGTGTAGGATCGTGCATGTTGAAAACCAACTAGCCATTCCACTGTCCTCTCTTCTAGGTCCTTTTTTACCTTCCAAATCTCTGAAAGTTTTGGAATGCAGTTGTTTTCTGGGAATGATTTGTTCTTAGCTAGGATCAAATGAATCTAATATTTGAGTTGAAAGCAATGGACTTTGTGTTCGTGGGTATCCTGGATCTTAGTTTGTGATTCCTAATGCAGCAGTCCGTGAGCAAACAGGGCTTGTATTGACTGTCTTAAATGTCTCCTGGAGCAAGCTCTTACAAGTCGTTCACTCCGTTGTAGGCTCAGGATTGTTGCAGCAAGTTTTTGAAAAACTTGGCCTTCGCTGCAGTTAAGCGGCGCTTGTGACAATGAAATGGAATAATTTCAACTTCTTGGCCTTTGTATCTGCACAGATAACTATTGTGGGCTGTTTTCTTCCATGTTCTATTAGCGTAGTTTATTTTTGTTCATAAAAAATCTGGTAATTAATTTTACTACGGTGGTTCACTTGCCGATGGTTTTGAGGAATTAGAATAGGGGAAAACAGTAGCTCCTCGTGTATTTGCCCTTAGAGAAAAGAAAGATAACTTTGTCTCCCCAGATGTGTTTCCTGCCACAGCCCTTGATCACAGACTGTACCTACCTTTGATGTTGTACTGAAACCGAATTTGCAGGAAAGTTGAATATAAAAGTCCTATATAACGTTTTTTAACGGTCTTTTGTTTGGGTTCTTTTGGGAGGCTGGCATTTGCATCGTGTTGACTCTGTGGGTTGTCACACCCATGCCAACAATCTTTCATCTTTGATGTTTATTTTTGGGAAAGGTTTGGCAGGTCCTTAAAAAACAAGATTTCGTATCTTCTGTGCAAACAGCAAAAACTCCAACATTCTGTGCTCCAAAGAGAGACTGTCTGGCCTTGGCAAACACCCCCCGCCAGGAACGCTGTACATTTGAGGGGTACCCTGGAGTTATTTGCAGACCCATTTGTACACCCAGTGTGGAAAAAAAAGTTTTGGAATCCCTTTGGGTGAATTTCAAGCAAGTTAAATTGCATATTTTAAGCTTGGGAGACTGAAGCGGGCGCTTGACCTGCTGCTTCCTCAACCTGGAAGACTTCTTGTCAAACCGTAAAAATAAGCTTGTAACTTTTAAGGAAATACATACAACTGGGAGGCGTTCTTACAGTATTCTGCATCAAAGCCATAAGCTGATATGAGATAATGTAAGAATGCCTTCCGTAGTTGCATATTTTCTTAATATCCTGTCATCGTTTCGTTTAATCAGAGCATAATTTTAGATTTATCTCTGAAAGCAGATGAGAAAAACCTCAATATTAGTGATGCACCAACGGTCAACAGACTTTAGGAAAAAACCAAAAAATTGTGTCTCTCGCTTCTAATTTTGCCGTATCTCAAAGCGATCAGGTCCGAGCAATCGGCATTTAACGTTGTGGTTGCTCATTGCTAAGTTTTCAAGGCTGGTGGATATCAGAGAAGTAACCTTGTCATTTTTTTCACCTGTTTTTAGCAAGTTGTCCTGAAGCTTACCAAGGTCAAGATGGTTGGTTTTCAGCTGTTATCTTTGCTGCAAGCCAGACCTTAACTGAAAAGTTTTGGATTCCTGAGTGAGGAGCACACACTGAACTCTTTATTGCATTCTTGAAGAGCTTATTGTAAAAGCAGCGATAATTTATTCTTTCAGTGGTGCTAACACAATCCTTTCTGTGTATTGACCAGCAAGGACAGACCACTGGCTTGGAGCCCTCCGTCCGCTTCGATCTTAATGTAAACCTGCCATTGTTCCCAGGGGCTTGATTGATGTGGAAGATGCCTCGAGAGTCACTTTTCCAGTGTTGGGGCCCAATGTTTTGTAATTTTTTGCCTGCATCTTGCTAAAAATTGTTCACGAGGGATATTTGTTAGGCCGTGACTTCAAAAAACATCTGCAGTTTCGAGACTGAATCACCTTTCTGGGGGAAAACAACAACGGATCTGCTGTGTTTGCTGGAGGAAGCTGTGAGCTTCTGCTGGCTGGCTTAGTCAGTAAACTACCGCGCCGAGCCACAGGGATGGTGTTTTTTACATCGTTAAATTTAACACCTCGAACAGCTTCAGTGACTCCTGAAGCTGTGGGTTGCCTTCTCGTGCTGGAGCATCTTTAGTGGAACAGTTTCTAGAGTAAAGGTGTTGCCCTGTAACGATAAACCAGTTGTGTTTTCCAGATTGTACAACTTATGTCTTTTTTACATCCCCTATCTAAGGATAAAGTTGTTCATGATAATTTAAATCTGAATACATTCACATACTTTATGGAAATGGATTGATTTTTTTTTTTTTAATCTCCAGAGGAATAGAGCACTGAGTAACTAAATAAATACACTTGATTACTACAGAATGTGCTTCATACAGGAACCATCTTCATAGCATTCAAGGTACCTTTCACTAATTGGGCCATAGATAAGCAATGGAGCGTCTTTGGCATTAGATGTGCGTGTGGTGCTCACGCAGCCGTGAGGCTTCGTGTCCTGGATATACTGAACAAATGCGAGAAGGCTGCGTAACCACTGGTCCTTCCCCAGTGGAGTCTTCCTTGAGTTTTATTTGCTGATTCTAGTGGAGTTGAGCGGGTGTGTTTTGCTCTCTTATTGAATGTAGGTTGTTTTCTGCACTTTTTTTTCTTTTCTTAAGTCTTCACGTTTGCCAAGCCACTGAAAAGAAAACTACTGTTCCTTTTTTCTTATCTGCAGAACGAAGACGGAGGAGCGCTGCGGCACGTTGCTCGTAGTGCAGCAGGCACTGGCCGTGTAACGTTTATCAGCAGGAGCGAAGTCAAGCCAGGAGAGTGTCAACGGTAAACAGACGTCATTTACTGTTCTCCCAGATTTTATGAAACATTTCTTCCTGTTAAGTCTCTAAGTAACGCTTTGAAAAGAAATAATATAAAAGCATCTGACAGACTTCTAAACTTAGGACTCCTTTTTTCCTTTATTTTTTTTCCCTGCAAACAATTTTTTGATAACTTACTATCCAAATGGAAAAAATGAATTAAGGAAGGAAGAACTGAGTTCTCGAGGTAAGAAGAGGTTCGGTATTTCCACAAAAACATTATTGATTTTATAAGATAACAACCTTATCTTTATTTTCACATCGCTTTTCTCTGTCTCACGCCCCTCTCCCTACCCCCCCTCAAAGTTTTTTCTTGGAGAGCCGTGCATAACTGGATAAAGAAAGTAAATTCTGGGTTTAGAAGCTGTTGGCTAGAATGACATTTTACACGAGAGGAGAATAAGCAGTTGTAAAGTATTTGTGAATCGGAAATCACCTTTTAGGTGTAAAGACGCAAAGTAGTCGTTTTCATTTTTTGAAGAGTTGATGTGGGTATGTCCTGAAGAGCATGGTCAAGCTTTTTCGATAAAGAGCATTTAGGTGTAGAACCACCCGTCGCGGTGCTGGAAACGGTCTTTTGAATTTGTGTGTTTGAACTAATGATTCACGATCCGACTATGGATGGGAAGAGAGCAGTTGTTGATGTTGCTCAGAGTGGGTATCCATTGGTAGTGCACAGCTCATTAGTAGTCACTAATTAACCTCCATCCTTGGACAAGCTTTTGATTGCTGTATGTGTGATGTTGGCTGCACGTAGCTGACATAGAATGTGATGGGAAACTACAGAAGAAAGTACAGAGCAAGTCTTGGGGTAGAAAAGTGGAAAGTGCCCTGCGAGCAGGTCAGTCAGCAGGTGGATTTTCTTACAACGTATAAAGAAAACAAAATTGTTAACCGTGTTGTAATCTCATGGAGTCACATAGGTATTTGGGGAGGAAAATCATTTAACCGTGTTAAATACAGGGCTGTAAATTTAGAAGCAGTGTTTTTATCTGTTGTTTAATGCCCTTTATTAAGTAGTTTCCGCACTGATGTATCTTTAATGGGGACCAGTTGCTTTCAGTTCTCTGTGTGAAGTATTCACGTGTTCCGAGGTAGCGCTCTGTACTCTGAACCTACTAACTTCACCTGGGTTCACCATGCACCAGTTACTCGAAGGAGTAAAGGCAGCCTGTGAACGTTCACAGGCTGGAAGTGCCTTTAGTGCTCTTTAACTCCTTGCAGGACGGCACACGTCGGAGCCGCGCAGAATGCCTGTTTTCATCCAAAGGTGTAAGCTGCTTACCAGTGCTTGGTTTTGTGCATTTCAAAATGTCACAGGTGATAATTATTTACCAGAATTACTCAGTTTGGGAGGACATTATGTAGCAGCTTTTTGGTGTGTTGTAAACTGTCATGTTGCTTTTAAGTGCCTAGAATTCTTAAAATACAAACTTCTTAAAAATGTGTATGTGAACCATCGTCCTTAGATTCTTCAAAACAATGATAGCTTCCACTTACACTCTGACGTAAAGGTGTGGTTACATCCCCAAACCTGTAGCAGGTGAACTGACTTACCGTTAAGTGCTTAAAGCTCAGACATGGAAGCAAATTACCCTGCATCAGATGAACTAATAAATGGTTATATGCACATTCCTGGCCTGTCCCAAGTGCCAGCTGAAGTGTGCTTGCTTAAACCTCGTGTGTGTGATCTCATACTTGCGTTTTACCTTACATTTCCCACAGACTTAAAAAACTGCACATGGTCTGCTGCCATGAGATGGCTCAGATGTGGCAATTTAAGTAATTTATTGGTGTGGTTTAGCCCTTAGTTTAAGTGTAACCTGTTTTAACTAGACTGATTTAGCTGTGCAGCTAAAGCATTGCAGCCTGAACGTCTCCCCCTGTTGCGCAAGAACAGTCTGCAGTTTGTGTACCAAAATAATTCTTCCTCGCCTGAAGTTTGCATCATCTCATGCAATCTGAAGATGTCCTTTGCTTTCGCTGTATTTTTATGCTTGATTTTTTTTAAGTTGTGTTTTCTCAGAGAGTTCTTAAATTAAAAAATCTTGTTTGTATGAATGCATTGATAGGGGGCACGGACCACACTCCTGATGCTCAGAAGTAGATTGAACCAGAGCTGGTGGAAAATCAGCCTTTGCTTTGCTTGATGCCTGGAGAAACTCCTGCCTGTGTTCATCTTGTGAAGTCCTGGTTTTACTGCTCTTGGATTAGATGGCAGCCGACTGCTCTGACCAGTGTCGTGGTCAGGAGCGTCGTTACCGTTGGATTTAACAATCTGGGTGATTGCTGTTTAAAGTAAATCCATTGCTGTTCGGGATTTGGAAATGCAAGCGTTTGGAAAACCGCATTTTGAATCACGTCTCGATCGTATCGTACCAGCTGTACCCACTTGGCACGTGTGTCAGCCATCCCATAATGCTCCCTAGCTTAATTTAGGACAGGTGTTACTCAACTCTGGCACTAATAAAATCTCAGTTTTGGTGTTGCCCTGGCATAATCCCAGGAGGTTCCGTTGGCCCAGCAGCCAACTTTTTATCCTGAAATTGAAGAAGGTTGATAAATAAATGGGCAGAACTCGTTTCTTTTGACGGGAGGAGGGAATTACCATAAAGCAGACTCAAGCTTGAGTTCTACTTCAAGACTGAATTTCTTCCGTGGGGAGAATTGTACTTAGTTATCCAGATGCTTCACCTGAATTTCAGAATCCTGGAGCATAGGCAGCTCCCTGTAGAAACTTGCAGTTCCCATCTTGTAAATCTTGGCGTGGTTTTAAATGCTTTGCTTTAGCTCTTCGGGTGTGTAGTTACTTAAAGGTGTAAACTCCAGCTACTTTTCGCTGACCGCTTTGGGATTCTCTGTGGGCATTACTACATTATCACCACTATATATATTTTTTCAGGTAGATAGAAGGGCTCGTGCTCAAGAGCGTGTGGTCATCCTGTGAGGATGCTGCTGCTGCTTTTGTTCTTGACAAGATTTTGCTTTCTCATATTTTGTTTGTTCTCACTTTGGCAGTGTGCTCTTACTTCTTGTGACTCTGGTCAGGAGTTTTCTCGGGATTGCTTTTCAGTGGCTCGTGCTGTGTGTTACTTCCATAACTTGTAAGTGATTCTGATAGACCTTTGGGTGTAGCCTGTTATTTATGTGTCAATAAATTGGCTTCCTTCGAGGCCTGATAAACCAGAGCAATGTTTTGAAGTTCAGGGGGCACAGTTTCACAGAATCACAGAATCACAGAATGTTAAAGGTTGGAAGGGACCTCAAAGATCATCTAGTCCAACCCCCCTGCCAGAGCAGGATCACCTACACTAGAGCGCACAGGAACGCGTCCAGGCGGGTTTTGAATGTCTCAAGAGATGGAGATTCCACAACTTCCCTAGGCAGCCTGTTCCAGTGCTCAGTCACCCTCACAGTGAAAAAGTTTTTCCTCATATTTTTCTGGAACCTCCTGTGTTCCAGCTTCCACCCATTGCCCCTTGTCCTGTCAGTGGACGCCGCTGAAAAGAGCCTGGCTCCATCCTCCTGACATTCCCCCTTGACATATTTATAAACATTGATGAGGTCACCCCTCAGCCTCCTCTTCTCCAAGCTAAAGAGATCCAGCTCCTTCAGCCTTTCCTCATAAGGGAGATGCTCCACTCCCTTCACCATCTTTGTGGCTCTACGCTGGACTCTCTCAAGCAGCTCCCTGTCCTTCTTGAACTGAGGGGCCCAGAACTGGACACAATATTCCAGATGCGGCCTCACCAGGGCATAGTAGAGGGGCAGGAGGACCTCTCTTGACCTACTTGCTACTCCCCTTCTAATACACCCCAGGATGCCATTGGCCTTCTTGGCCACGAGGGCACACTGCTGGCTCATGGTCATCCTGCTGTCCACTAGAACCCCCAGGTCCCTTTCCCCTGCACTGCTCTCCAGCAGGGCAGTCCCCAACCTATATTGGCACATGGGGTTATTTTTTCCCAAGTGCAAAACTCTACACTTGCCCTTATTAAACTTCATCAGATTTCTCCCCGCCCAGCCCTCCAGCCTGTCCAGGTCTCTCTGAATGGCTGCACAGCCTTCTGGTGTGTCAACCACTCCCCCCAACTTCGTATCATCAGCAAACTTGCTGACAACATTCTCTAATCCCTCATCCAGATCGTTGATGAATATATTAAACAGCACCGGCCCAAGCACTGACCCCTGAGGGACCCCACTAGACACAGGCATCCAGCCAGACTCGGCCCCATTGACCACAACCCTCTGGCTTCTTCCCTTCAACCAGTTCTCGACCCACCTCACTACTTGGTCATCCAGACCACACTTCCTCAGTTTACCTATGAGGATGCTGTGGGAGACGGTGTCAAAGGCCTTGCTGATGTCCAGGTAGACCACGTCCACTGCATGGCCACCATCCATCCACCTAGTTATGTCTTCGTAAAAGGCTATCAGGTTGGTCAAACATGACTTCCCCTTGGCAAAGCCATGCTGACTGCCCCTAATAACCTTCTTATCCTTGATATGCCTAGAGACAGTGTCAAGGATAAGATGTTCCATCACCTTTCCAGGGATGGAGGTGAGGCTGACCGGTCTGTAGTTACTCGGGTCATCCTTCCTGCCCTTCTTATAGACTGGAGTGACATTCGCTTTCCTCCAGTCTTCAGGCACCTCACCTGTTACCCACGACTTACCAAAGATGATGGAGAGTGGCCTAGCAATGACTCCCGCCAGCTCCCTCAGCACCCGTGGGTGCATCCCATCAGGGCCCATGGATTTATGAATGTCCAAGTGTTCAAACTGATCCTTAACCCACTCCTCATCAATCAGGGCAGACTCCTCCTTTGTCATGACTTCCTCTGGGACCTTAGGGGACTGAGGCTCCTGAGGACGGTCTCCAACAGTGTAGACAGAGGCAAAGAAGGCATTCAGCAACTCTGCCTTCTTTCTGTCCTCTGTCTCCAGGGCACCCACCTCATTCAACAGAGGGCCTACATTGCCTCTAGTGTTAGTTTTGTCAGCAATGTATTTGAAGAAGCCCTTTCTGTTGTCTTTGACCTCCCTTGCAAGTTTTAACTCCAAGGAGGCCTTAGCTTTTCTGATTGCCTCCCTGCACTCCCTGACAGCTGCCCTGTACTCCACCCAAGTGGTCAGCCCTTCCTTCCACAATTTAAACACCCTCCCCTTCCACCTGAGTCTGCCCAGCAGATCCCTGGTTAACCAAGCAGGTCTCCTGGATCTCTTTCTTGATTTCCTACCTGATGGGATGCACTGATCCTGAGCTTCAAAGAAGTGGTCTTTGAATGCCAACCAACTGTCTTGGGCCCCTTTACCTTTCAGCTCCCTGTCCCACGGGGTATCCCCCAGTAATTGCTTGAAGAGGCCAAAGTTGGCCCTTCTGAAGTCCAGAGTTGCGATCCTGCTTGCTATTCTGTTTTTACCGCACAGGATCCTGAACTCCACCATCTCATGGTCGCTGCAGCCAAGGTTGCCCTCAACCTTCACTGCTTCAACCAGTCCTTCCTTGTTGGTGAACACAAGGTCCAGCAGCGCTCCTCTCCTGGTAGGCTCATCTACCATTTGCATCAAAAAGTTATCATCGATGCACTGGAGGAACCTCCTGGACTGAGGATGGCTGGCTGTGTGGGACTTCCACAGTTTCATGCTTAGAAAATTGTGCTTAGAGTAAATATGTCGTTGTGTGGCCTTTATTAAAAACTTTTTCATAGAAACTTGAAAATTTCATGCTTCAGGACGTTAAAATGAGGGTGGAGGGAAGCGACATTTTTTCATTGCTTTCCTGGCACGATCACGTCAGGAACCTGGTCCCGACTGGTGAGGGAGAATGAAAGTTGATCTTCTCACTTATGTCAGAGTTCCCATGTGCCTTCGTAGGTTGTATTTGCTGTTTCTCTGTGTTTTTAGGGGGTTTTGGTGTTTGTGATATAAGGGCTTTCCATTTCAATCTCATTCCTCCCTCGGGGAGAATTTCTGTCAGGTCTCACAGCACCGTGAGAGCTGAGCATTGATTCTTCATCACCTTTAGGAAAAATGTGTCCCTCTATAATTTGCTAGTTACCTTTTTTGTTTTTTTTTCTCTTCTTTTTTCCTCCTGCTTCCCTGCAGAGCATTTACACCTTAACTTCCCCCTCCTTGGCTCATTGTTATTGGTGGCCACAGAAGCCCGACAGCTTTTGGGAAGTTCCTAGAGGTCCTTCTAGGAGAAAACTTTGTTCTGTGTCTGCGTGGGGTTGGGACGAGCATTTTATTGGGTTTCTTGTTGTTGTTTTTTTGTTTTACTTGAGTCATGGACCTCACCTGGGTCAGCCCCGTGAGGTCCTACCAGTACCCAGCTCACAGTGACTTTGGGCTTTACAGCTGTGAGAATCCAGCGTTTGACTGAGCAGATTCGTTGGGTAGGTCACGAAGGACGTTTTCTGGGTCAAAGCTGCGGTGCGTGCCTGGCCAGAAGCCAGACGTCGCACGCGATGGTGCGGGCAGAGTCCCCTGGGGGTCGTTATAAATTATTCCCAGCGTTTTTAATCCGAGCCTGTGTTTAGTTTTGAACAGACGAGCGTTGTGGAGCGGTGGTGTAACTGAGTTGTAACTGAGCCTCTGTGGAGTCTGATTCTGTTGGGTCTCTTGTTCCCTTAATCTCGCTAAAAGTAAACTGGTCCACCTAGAACATCTCGTGTGTGGTCCCGTGGCAGAGGAGAACTATTTTAGGGTTGGGATGATATCTTTAACACCTTGTTAATACTGTTTATTTGAAAAACTTGGGTGGCTCCTATCTCTTTTTTTTCCAGAGCATTCCCTACTTCAAAATTGTATGGGGCGTACATTTCAAGTTGGGAGGGGTGAGGGTTTGTTGGGGTTTGTTTTAGGATACATAAATGAGGTTTGATCCTTTTTACTTAAAGGAAATAAATATTTTCTTTTATATATATATTTAATACTGATTAGTAAATCTGTTACTGTAAAACTATTCTGTTAATATGAAAAGGTCTAATTAAAGCTTTAGATTTCTATACAGTACTGCTCTAATGAATAGCAATATTCTAGTAGTTTACTCTCTGCAATAAACTTGTGCTCAGGTTAGAAGGTTGCGTAAGGCCCTGAGCCTAGAAATCAGGAAGTCTGAGCTAAATTTCTAGCTCTCCATCAGACTTCCTCATTGGTCCTGGGAACATTGTTCTTTCTAACTCACTGTATTTAAAGAAAATAAAAAAATAAATCTCACTATTTAATAGGCTCACTGGAATAGGAACTTTGTCATATTGAATTCAGCATTTACTCTAATGAAAATATAGTCTTTGTGATAGTTTCTGTGTGGGTTTATAAACTTCTTTTAATTATTTATGTTATTTATTTTTTACTATTTATGAAATCTTTTCAACTTCCACTCTCAACGGTGGAATAAAGTCAGTCCATTTCTGTCTCTAATGTTCTCCTCCATTTAGCTTCTGTGTGAAATCTTTCCGGAGCTTTTTAATAAACTAGGAAAATATTTGAATGTGAGATAACAGTGGGACAGATAATCTCCTAATCTCCTCTTCCGTTAATCAGATTAAAGGATATCGTTCCAGTGAAAAAGTTATTTTGAGGTACGACGCTCTGGTACCTTAGAGACGTTGATGAGCCGCCGCCTTTGCTTTGCCCGCTCCGTGGAGCGAGCAGAGTAGCTGCTGTGCAGGGAAACGAGAGCTCGGCTGACTTGAGACGGGAACTGGCCGGGCTCCAGGCTGACTGCGGCGCCCGGCGCAAGGAATTCGGGCCGGGGACAAGGGGAGGCCAATGTTTCGGTCTTGCAGAGCCTCGGCGTTTTCCCTCGGTCAGGAAGTGAGGTCAGGCCCCGGCGCTCTGTGCTGGAATTGTTTTCTGGAAGGCCGGTCATTAAGATTTTCTGTTTTTCTTAGAAGCCGTTGGAGCGCGAGGCCGGTGGTGGAAAATATTGCCTTTTTCTTTTTTTATATGGTTACGTTAGCGCAGTGTTCAATCGCTTCGGAAGACTTCTCAGGGTACGTTTTTAACGCATGAACTGGCTTTAGTTAGTTTAAAATGTTATTTTTTTAAACTTTGAGAAATAAATGGCAAAATATTTCCGCTTTTTAGGTGCACGTGTCTTGAACAAATAACCTGTGAAAGCAGTAGCTCAAGCCATTCCCCTTGTGGATTTCTGTTAACTCAGAAACGTGATATCCACTGTTGCTTCTTTCAGAAGATCTGTTTCTGAGATGGTTGGTCCCAATTCTTTTTATTATTTTTTTTTAATGGCTAGTGTGCTCTATGGGCTGGATTCATGCTTCGACTCAGACAAGGTTTGGGCATGACCTTTAGCTGGTGTCTAACTGAAACCGCTGCAAAGAAATGAATCAGGCCAGAAGTACCCTTGCAAAATGTAACCTTTCCAAAAATTAATCTGTTTAATTCCATACTGACTCAGAAATCTCCAGTGCATGGTGACGGAGCTCTGGGAGATACAAATTCTGCTGTTGATTCATATTCAGTGATTCAGTAATTCTCAGGATGTTCCTTTGCAAGTCTGAAAATGACAGTATTTGCTTAGTCCTTCACACCTGCAGGTGGGATTTCTCCTGTTTATTTTCAGTCTAGAATTTAAAGTTTTGTGTATTGGCTCATCTTTAATGTCAATGCAGCCTGTGAATTCTTAGTGCAAACACTTTTTTTCCTTTTTTTTTTTTTTTCCCCCCAACCACTTGGATGGTTGGGAGTGAGGATAAAGCACCTGGCTGCCCACCTCGCGGTCGGCGGGTGCGGGTAATGGCTTTTCAAGATAAATCTCTGCTTCTTTGTTCCGTTTTTCAGGAAATTGCACAGAGTATGTAATAACTTTTCAGGAATTCTCTTTTTTTTTTTTTCTATTTACCCAAATACCACCTGCTTCCTTGAGTGAAACGGAGACTTTTGGGAGGCGATGCTGCGGCTGGTGGGAGTGCTTTATTTCCCTTGAACCGCACGGAGATTCCTACCAAGGCATGAAATCGTATTTGATGTTCTTGGAGGTTGTTCTTGGAGGTTCTCTCTCTGGAAAATGTTACAGCACTAAGCAAGCACAACGTGTGCGCGTGTAGGTGTGAATGTAAATATTAATTGTGTCGTTAGGCAATTATCGTGAAGGATTCTGAAAACCATGTGAGTTCTGGCACGCTGCTCGGCGATTTGTACAGTTTGATGTAGCCACAGCCTCAGAGAGTTTTAATTCAGCCAGCACGGGAGAAGAGGATAGAAACTTTGAACATTTATTTAGACTTGCAGGTGGTATCGGGACTGGTTTCAGAACACGCTTTCCTACAGCTGGTTATTTTGGTTAGTTGAGCATTTGAGCACAGGTGGAGGCGCTTTTTGGTGAAGGGTTTTCCCCTTTGTGCTAAGCGCTGATTTCTGTCCTCTTTGAGGTTCTTAGATGAAAGGAATTGAGCCTGCACGCATATATAAAATCTTTTCAGTCTGTCTGCCTGCACCGAGTTCCTGCTGCGGCTCTCGAGGCTTCGGTCTAACCTCTGAACCTGTGAGAACGGGAGAGGAGCTCTGGAGTCGCCGCCGCCTCAGTTGTAGCGTGGGGACCGGCAGCGTTACTGCGCAGGTATTTTCAAGCGGGATGAACTCGTTTCCTTGGCAGAGGCAATTCAAAAATCTGACAGATAGGGTGGAAGATAATTTCATTCGGGAAGTAAATAACATGCGAGGGTAGCGAAGTATATTTAGGACAAACCCGATAAATATTTAAACTGTAGAGATCGTGTCCAGCCTTTGCACCTGTGCAGTCGTATCTGGCCTCTTAAAATTGTTCCTGGAGCAGACCCAGCGGGCAGCCTGCGTGCAGAATGAGCTGGTTTCTTTGGCAGTCCTGGGGATTTCGTTGTGCTGTCTCTTGAGGCTGTGCGATTGTATCCCGTATTTTTTTGCAAACAAAAAAGAATGTGTTTTTTTTTCCCGGGTGGATGCTACCAGCCCCTTTGCCTTGTAATGCTAATATAAGGAGAAAGCCTTGTAGTCTCAGCTTGTATTACAGACTCGTCTGAACAAAAGGTGCTAACTACAGAATAAATTCCTTTTTTTCAAATTATTTTCACCCCCCAAACACTGGCATTTGCATACTGGTTATAGAGAACCAAACAAGGATTTGGCAGTTGTACGTGGATTGGCTTGATTCATGCACAGATTGGGAAGTTTTGATTTTGCTTTTTATTTTTTATTTCATTAATTGGTCTATTGTAACCACATTTTTTTTTCTTTTTTTTTTTTTTTGTTACCCCTCTCCTGCCTGAGTTTACAGGAGGTAATGGGAAGGGAGAAGGAAATGTCAGCATTTCCTGTATCCTGTTATCTTGTGCTTTTTATGGATGCTGAATTAACCATACACTGGAAATTCCTTAACATTTGGATTGTATTTTGGCTCGTTGTAATTACAGGTTATTCCCTGGAAGCCTGAAACTATACAGCGTTTTTCCATACGCAGTTCTCCGTGGTACTCAGTTAAAGACTTTGGTATCAAGTACTCTGCACTCTCTGTTGCCTTAAGCTTTGTTTTCTCTGTGTCAGACTTCAGTATTGATGACAAATTGCACAGTTTGGGGGTTTTTTTTGATCATCACAGGCACTGAACCGTACATTTAGTAAGTGAACTGTTTGGCCTAAAACTTAGGTTCTTGAGTACGACCAGTTTAGAAACTGTAACTGCGAATTTAGGCATAAAGCACTGCATAAGTGTAAATTATAATACTGTGGAATAGCATCACGTACCGATTTCATCAGGTTGAGTGGGCATGATACAGATTTAAAGAGCGTATTTTTGGAAGAAGGGTACGTGTTGCTCAAATGCGGTCCTTAAAACTGAAAAGCAGGGTGATATTTTGGACTCCTTGGGTGTGCTCCATTATGAAGAACTCGGGTATCCAGCGCGTGATCGCCTCCGTACGTTCAAGGCTGTCAAGTTGCACACGTTTTTAAATGTGCAGTGCCCTTAGAAGCGGATGCTTTACAGTAACTTCTGTCTCCAGTTTAAGTCGAATGATTTGAAAATCTTTGGGGGAGAGTTGTGGAGCGTTGAAGTCTGATATTTGGGGTTTCAAATACTCTTGAATTGCTGTCATGAAAGGATTGAGTTATTAGCATCGCGCGACCGTTTGTGTAGTGGAGAAGAAAGAAAACCCCAAATCAATGTCCTGAAAGTAACGCTGTGATTTTTGTCTTTTTTTCTGAAGCATTGCTACCAAGTTTGGCAAACTAAGTAGAGAATTAATCGGAGAAGGGGAGAAACGTCTCTAATACTGGCGCTAATACTTTGTTTTAGCAGGCGGTGCGTGCGAGCAGCTGTCAATGAATGGTTTTCAGACATGATGGCCGACCAGCCGCCGCCGTTAGAAGCTACGCCAATACTGAACGAAGTGCCACTTCTACCTCACATGGTTAATGGGGACAGCATCCAACAGGCAAGTAAATCCCTTCCTACAAGCCCTGTCCTATAAATCCCTTCCTGCAAGCCCTGTCGTACCGTGCCAGTGGCGGTAACGAGGAGGTTGACGTTCAAGAAAGCAACAGATAAGAAAACTGTTTGTTGTACGACTTATATGGTGGCTGAAAGAGAAGCCCCGAAATAAAGCAGCTGATTTGCCAAGTTAGAAAAGCGTGGGGTTCTCAGCCCCGGTACAATAGAAGCGCAAATAGAGAGAGGAAGAAAATACGTGAAGTATGGTGGGAATGTGAAAGGTTGCAAATGAAATCGAATGCTTCTTAGCTGTATCCGAGTGCTTTAAAATGAAGCAGCCAAATCAGTGAATGAAAGGTGAAATACAATATATGGATTTAATAAAGCACTCAAGGTTTGAAAGCTCTTCTTAACGCTCATGTGAAATAATCAGTGAAGATTAGCAGGTGCCTGCAGTGCTCTAAACCATGAAGTCTGTTGCAGGGAAATGAAAGGCAAAGCCTTGGCTTCCTGATATTAAATATCTTCATTAATAATTACAGTGTGGTGGTGAAACCTGAGTATATTTAGTTGAAACTTTAGCATTTTGTTGGACACAACCCTTCACAAGTACCTGCGATTAGAAACGCAAACAAAAATGAAAGCGAAACAATTTGAAGCCTGCGTAAGTTGTCAGTAAAGTCGGAGTGAATTTACTGTTTGGCAGCAGAAGCTGAGTACCTCGCACTACAGGTGCTGAGATGCATTCTCATCGTTTGAAGACGAAGCCTCCCGTTGCTTTAATCTGCTCAGCGTGTGACTTCGAGCGTCTGACGCTCGCTGAAACGGGAATTAAGGGCTTAATTCCGAAGGGAAAGTTGCATGAAAGTTTCCGGAGGATAACTGTCATCTGAAGTGATCATGGAAGGGTAACAGTGAAGACCTCGGCGTGTTTGAATGCACAGTGGATAAACAGGGTGTGACAAAATACTGGTGAAGTGTTGAGGGTCTGATAGGCCATAAATGCTGCGAAGTTTTGAATGAGATCTCTCCTCGCCCATCTGCAATAATTATAAAGTAAAGGAGGGGTCTGCGTTGTTTCAGTTGTAGTATACTTGGAAAAAGAAGCTTTATTTAAAAAAAAAAGAAGTATATTCTGCTTTTTTCCTCTCAGACTCTAGAGATAGAAGCACAATGATTGTTTTGAAATCAGTAAAGCTGGAGAGTCTCTAAGCTATTTCTGAAGCTCTGGCATTAGCAACGTGAAATTTTAGATGCTGCCCAGCGTGAGGTTATTTGGTAGGTGGGGTTTCATGTTACCCAAGGAAAAGAGATCAAGTAGATCTAATTGGACACCGTCTCCGTAGCTGTATTTGGGTGGCGTGTCTGGGTGTTGACCAGCGGATAGGTTGCACGACCCAAAAGAAGATGACGTGCACTGAAATTCTCAGAACCTGGTAGTTCTGAGAACGGTAGAGGCTGTTTGCAGTCAGATGAGGGGGGAAAAAAATAAGGAAATGTGTCTTGGGAGAATACCGTTTGAAGAGTAGGCTCTTAAGGCTGATAATCTCCAGGTTCTGTAACTGAATTGTATTGCAAATAACAGATCAGGCTGTCTAGTGGAAAATCTTCACGGGACTGGGATTTCCTGCTTAAGTGCCAACATTTCTTATTCTAGCACGTCTGTATATAAACCACCGTGTCGCATTGCCATCCTTCAGCTGCCAAACACATACATTTGCTGCTCGCTTGCAGCACTTCTCTCTCTGCGGGTTCAGAGCCACAGTCTCACAGTTGCAAGTTTTGCTTTTAAACAGGGTATCAATTTAGAAGCTTTCTTAATGAAGATGATGTGTAATTGTTGTGCTGCCGGTGCCACAGAGGCTGTTCTAGGCGTAGAGCGTTGTACCGTGGTTCTGTTTTCAGAAATAAAACTTGAGCCGTTTGGGCAGTCGCTTCCAACGGTCGGATGCAGCGCCGGGTTCATCAGCTTCATTTCACGCCAAGCAGGAAGTTTTCTGGAAGGGTGTCTTGGTCTGAAAAAAAACTTGAGCAATGGGAAGCGTGTGAGAAAGGGATCAAAGCAAAACACCGAGCAGAGCTTTGAAATAGCTTGAGCCTGCTGGTCCTGAAATGGTTAACGTGGGTCACCTGGAGACGTTGACATTGCGGTGACTCTTAGCACTAGTCTGTGGCTTCGATTGACTCATTAGAAGCTTCCTGGAAATTTTCTTTGGTGGAAGGTATAGGGAACTGCATTTGCCTCATTAATTACAGTGAGTCATTCCTCTAAGACATTGCCCTGTGCATTCCTGAAATTCCACTCTCTGGACTGCTCCGCAGCCCTGCGATTCCACCGCCTACAGCCCTTTTCCTCGCGTTCAGTTCGTAGTTCCATGAACTGTTTGAGAACTACAGTTAATTGAAACCATTTTGAAGATCCGGTGCGCTTGGAGCCTCTGAATTTCTGAAAGGGTTCCTCTCCTGCCTTTGAATTTTCTTGCCGTAAGGATGGGACTTGTTGTGAGGTTTGATACCTGCGACTGTGTGCCTTGCAGGGCTTCCATGGCCAAACCCCTCATTTCGCTAAGGAATCAGACCTCTGCCTGTGTAATAGGGTGGAATCTCACTGCAGAATTGTTGCAGTGTTAAAACCGAAGCACAGCTGCCAATATTTTACAATGAGACTGAAGCCCGTGCGGTGAACGGGGCAGAACGCAGTGATGGGTTGAAATGATGCTGTTGACCGCCTGAGGAATGATTCTGGCAGATGTCCACATTGATTTGTGTGAAATCGTGTCCCAGCTGACCTGCAGAATCGTGCTCTTGGCCCTGTTTCTTTGGCCGTGGGATTTTACAGACATTTGAGAAAAGAGACCTGATTTTTCAGGAGCTGCCGAGCAGAGGTGGAAGCCTGACCTGCTTCATCACCTCTTCTGCTCTCCTTCCACCCCCAGAGGGCTGCACGCTCCGTTAGATTTGGATGCAGAGGGTGTATTGTCAAAATACATACCAGCATGCTTTCAGTGAAAATTTATTTGTTGGTTGTTTTTTTTTTGTCACAGGCAAAGGTTAGAAAGCGAGGTGAATCATAGGTACTTGATTGCTTCAGTGAAAGAAGCGTGAAAATACTGAAAACAAAAAACTTAGTTAATCGTTTCAAGTGTATCAAGGGAAGCACTTCTGGTAGTTAGCTGAGAAAAATGCTTGTTATGCAAAACTAAGGATTTTGTATCAAAGTATGAAGAAATTTCATTCTACCCATCAGTGTTCCTCATCTGCTTTTCTACTCTTCAAGGTTGCCAAAGCTATATTGTCTTCATCCAACACGTGCACGTAACGAAGAGATGTTTTTTTTTTTCCCCCCAGCTAATTTCTAAAATAAATTAAGAAGCCCACCTCTTTCGTTTTCTTTGCTACAGGTTATTCTTGTACAGGTGAACCCAGGTGAAACATTTACAATTACAACTGAAGATGGACACATCCAGTGTATTCAAGGTAAAGGAAAAACTGAAGCGTCGAATCCGAACATTCTGATTCTGCAAAAAATGCAGGCAGTAATTCCGTGCTAGTTCCTGTAACGTCAGACGTGTTTTCATATGTTCTGCAATGTAATAAATCGAGGTTTTTTCAGTTTGTGCTTAAAGCACAAAGGAGACAGCTCTAGGAAGTTGCCAGGGTTCCCTGTAGGCTTTGCTGCTCGTTTAGAAAAGGCTGGCATCTCCGCTGTTCCATAACGATCCTCGAGTAGCTGCCTTCTCAGGACCTCCGCACGTGAATTTCCGTGGCATTTAGTCCACCCTGCTCTAAACAACCGCCCTAGAAGCTGTGTGACCTCGCGTGTGCTGTGGGGCAGGGGCATTAGCCGTCCGCTGGGCTGGGGGGGAGCATTGCTCCGCTCTGGCTGGGGCTCTAAACTACTTTTTGCCTTCTGGGTAAGTGACAGAACTGCAAATCCAAAATATCTCCTATAAGTCAAGTTGAATTTGTCAGTACTACTATTTTTTTGAGAATGTTTTTCACCATTTCAAAGGATATTATATAAAGATGTGTCCGTTCTGCTTTCATCAAATCCCAGAGAGCAATACTTTCTTTCAGCTTGATGTGATAAAAATATATATTTTTATTTAAAAAAAAACCAAACCAAACTCAGTGGACCAGCTGTCAGCGTTACCATGTTGGTGTTGTTGCTTCTAAATCTGCCACAAAATGAGAACTAAAATTGATGTCTGCTGATTTTTTACAGTTAAAAGAAATGCTGTAGGCTGTATAAGCTGCAGCTGTATCTAATACCTTATTTAATACGTTTTAATAATTTAATACGTTTTAATGCTGGATGCTTCCTGAAAGTTATGAAGTTGTACTTAGTGGTTGTTTTGAATGTGAAAGCGAGTTGTCCATCAGTGATACAAATTGCATTATTTTTCTTGATGGAAACTTGGTACAGTCGCTTTTTTTTTATTTTTTTAAGCTTGCAGTCCTGACAATTTAAGTTTTTCTCCTAACGGACTTTTTAACTGGATAGTTTAAGCCTTGCTTCTAAATGTACTTGTCCAAAAGGAGTTTCATAAATGCAAAGGCCTGATGCAGTTGCTGGCTTTTCAGGCAGCAAAGTGAGCCACCACCTTCAGGGGGAGGAAAAAAAAAAAGGGTGTCTTGAGTTTGTAAAAGCCTCGTTTGTTTAAAGAGTGGCACCTTGTTACTTCTCAGGTCCAGCACATGTTCCCATGATGTCACCAAATGGTTCTATGCCGCCTATATTTGTGCCTCCCGGTTATGTATCTCAGGTAAACTTTGATTTATTCTTCTGTTTCGGTATGTTTGTGGGTGTGGCTCTTTAACAATAAGGCTTTTGATTAGTTTATCTGGAACAGCTGTTAAAAGCATTTCTGATATTATTTTTTTTCCCCCCATTGAACTTATCAACTATTTAACTTTGTTGTAGGCGCTGTCACCTTCTGTTCACTTAGTAAAATATGTTCTAGTCTTCAGTATTTTTATTTTTTTTGTGCTACTGCTAGGCAGTAGAAGATTTCTTTTAGTCAGGTTTCTTTTAGTAAGGCTCTGAATTGGCCGGCTGTCTGAACTCTTATCAGAGATATTGGAAGTTACCACTTCTATTTGCTTTTAAATTCATGCATTTCTAAAAGGAAGTGATTTCAAACAAATGGGGCAGGCTGTTTCTCATTTCTAGTGATGTTCAAATCGAGAGTTTTCCAAGTAGGCTTGAAAACCTTGTAAGTTCTTGAGTTCCCCAGGCAGTTGTCTCCTTGCCTACAGCTGCCTCTGCATCTTGTGGCTTCTGCTGTTCCCTAAGTAGGTGCTTTCATGCAGACCCTGAAGAAAGATCCCCCAGATAATTCATCTGTCAATCCCGAATTGAGTCTTCAGTGCAAGCGGTTTGCAAAGCACTGGCTGAGGTGCACAGACTGAAAAACACCTTTGTTCCATGTTTGCTGTCCCCTGGAATGAGGGGAGCGTTGATTCGTTTTCCCTTGGTCGTTATGACGGGGGGGAGACAAGTCTGAAACCAACTTTAAATCGGAGCTTGAGTTTTACACTGTTCCTGTCAGTAGATGAGATTTTAACTTTCTGCACCCAGATCTGTCTGGAGGAGCCCGGAGATCCCCTGATCTTGTTTTTTGCCGAGGTGGAATGAAGAGATTCGGTAGGGGGTGACAGGATGTAGCGACATGGGGAAGTCTTAATATGTTAACATATTCCTTCTACCCGAAACTGTGCCGTGTGTTCTTGCTCAACGTGTACATCAGAGATAAAATAGCCGTCAAAACGTGCTCCGAGTTTCGACCTGTACGTGCTAAAACATTGCGCAGCGTAACGTGGTTCAAGGGGTGCGCTTAGTTCTGTCGATGGACCAACCCCCCCCCCCCACACACACATTGTTTCTAGAACAAAATATGTTCAGTGTAAGTTTAGTCTTAAGTGACTGGAATTTCTTTTTCTTTTCCTTCTATTTAAAATCTCTAAAGTGTTGCTAATAATAACAGCCAACTCTGGGGTTGTCTCGCAGCTGAGCTTTGTCCCAGCGGTTTGTGAGCGGACACGTTCTGTCTCCCTTCAGAAGAAGAGCTTCTCGTTAGCTTGCTCTCTCCTTTGCTGAGGAGCTTTTCAAAATGTGCTTTTGGCGTCAGCAGCATTTCAACATCCGTAATGCTTTCTCAGCCAACTAGGAAATGCTACGGTGATTCCTTATAGCCAAGCTAAATATGCTTTAAGAGAGGATCTTGAAGGAACCAACAGGATAAAACCTGGGCCTTGCTTTTGTGTAAGTGCTTTCTTTAAAGGCCTGAGAATACATATAATTATTTTTTTTAGTAACAGAAGGCTACAGAAATAAGGTGAAACATTCTAAGAGCGGGTTTTATTCTGTATGATTTGTTCATAGATAGCATTTAAAAAAAGAATTTTATTTTTTTTTACATCACAGTTTTGTACACCAGCCTGCTGCTGGAAGGTGCCCCCCACTTGCACCCAGGGATTATATTTTCTGCTGGCTGCGTGATCCATCTCTGGTAGTGCTGAAGCACTGTAAGGCCCTGCCTAGTGACGTCGGTGATTCGCATTTTTTTAAATGCAGCTCCTTAGAGTTGGCTGATGTAGAAGGAAGGGAAACGTAAAGCTGCAGACTGATTTTGAACCAGTCCAAGAAAAATGCCTGCGTTTCTTACTGAGACTTGATTCATTTTGAAGTGCTGATTTGCCTTTAAGTGTCAATTTGCCTTTAATAGTGAAAATTTTTCTATCGTAGATTTTTTGTTTTTTCCAATTACATTTCTCATACCTCTTTAACTTTTTGTGGGAGGGGCAGAAATCAGTTAACTTGTTGCCTGCCTTTCCATAGGTTTTAATACAGACTAGTTGCTTCTGAGTCAGACTCCTCATTACACACAGTCTGAATTTTATACCAGTGGACTTGTGTCGAGACAGAAAAAACAAACTGCACTATGACCAGGTGGTTTCTCTGATGGTCAGCTCAGAAACCTTGGACCCTCGGAACTGTAGGTGCTGAAAACTTCATCCCTTAGCTAAAAAAAACCGATCTGGGGCCACGGAGTGACAGCAAATTGGTGCAGATGTCCTGGAGACAGGACCCTACAAACCTCAGCTTCTGCTTCTCTGCTCCAGGTGTCTGAAAGATGAGGCCAAATGCTGTTGTTTTACTTCAGTGTCAGCATCGTTTGATACGTCCTGTTGTGAATCCTGCTCTGGTGCAATTTTTTTGACCTTGTTTTCTAAAACCCGTACTCTGTCCAGAGTCTCTCCTTGCTTCCTTTAACTGTAGGCAAAGCCGTACCCTGAGGTGGTAACGTGTCCCCCTCTGGCAGAATTAGCCTCCAGAAGGAGCCTGGGTATTGCTGGTTTAGAAGGTGTGGGTGCACACACATCTGAGTTTGGACTGGAATTCGTTTTGGTGTGTCCATCCCTGACCATCAGACTGTGGGGATAAGCTCAAGCATCAACATCCTTTATTAACAACATCCCTAAGATTGTCCTAACTCTGAATTTCTTCCGTTGCGCGACAGGTGGTGGAAGAAAACGGCGTTCGTAAAGTGGTGGTGCTGCCGCACTCTGCCGAGTTCCACCCTTCCATGCATCCTCCTCCTCCTCCTCCTCCTCCCCACGTACCGCATTACATGCATCATCCCCACGCTTTGCTTCCCCACCCGCCTCACCCCGTGTACCCTCCGGTTCCCGGCACGGGAGAGCTGCCGCCGCAGTTCCTTCACCAGCACCCACCACCGCACGTCTTCCAAGAGCAAGGTGAGCAATGTGTAAACACACGAGAAGGCCCCCTCGGTTCAGCGTGTCCAGATCGAGAGGGCTGAGCTGTGTCCGTAGCTCTTTTCCCACATTTCTGGGATTTTGGGGGCTGGTTATTAGACTCCCTGAGCCTTGGGTGTGTTCAGATACGCTTGCGTGTAAGGTATCGTGGAGCCCGACCTGAAGGCACGCTGCACATGCAAAGTGTGATTGTCTGAAGTTTGACCCTGCTGCTGCTCTGGTTTTTAAGATTTAATGCAAAAGCAGTGGCTTAGAAGTGTCCTAATGCTGGATGTGTTTGTCATGGATCCTTTGGTTACTGCAGATGCCGCAACGATTGCGTCTGCCTTTCTCTAAAACTGCTGTGGTTTGTCACAGCCGTGACATGGAGTTTTTTGAAAATGCATTTAATTTGATGCATAATTTATTTTTTTTTTTTGCTAGTTTGACTGGAAAGAAAATAAAAGTAACATACAAAACCCAAAAAACATAGTGAAAAATGAAGTGCGAGTCCCGCTCAATGTTTAAAAACCGAATGGAGCGATACTTCAGCGGAGGACTGGGGTCACTGCTGAACTAGACCGAGCTGTCAGCCCTATTGTATAAGCAAACATGTAACACAGAAAGAAATTAGACGTTGTAAAGCCATCAAATAAATTGTACTGACTAATGAACTGAGTTCTCTTTTCTTCGTAGAACCTCGCTCTCATGGAAGGACAAACTTCATTCAGCGGGACGAAAGGAGCCTCAAAATGCAAGAGCACCTGAAGAAAAGGCTAAAAGACAGACAAGCTAGTGGGCATACGAACAACAAACTGAACAGCCCCCCGTCTTCACCGCATAAAGTTGTTACTTCCTCCAGCGCGACAGTTGCGAATGGGAATGGGAAAGGGCAGCAAGGGGCAGGAGGAGCGCTAAAGCAGAAGCAGATGGGAAAAGCAAAGGGCAGTCCCGATGCAGAGATGGGAGGTAGGTTGCGTTGAAAGGGTAGAAAAAATGAATAAATCGAGTTTGTTTTGTAGCTGAAGATCCTCTAAGTTCCTTGCAAAATAGTTTCTGAGAATTCTGATTTTGTAAATTCGTTTGGCTGGTGAGGATTAGAGAAAGTGTGAAGTATTTTCATTGTTTTTATTTTTTTTCTAGTAATGTTAAGTTTGTTCATTTGAGATTTATCAGACAAGGTCTTCAGGAAGGTCTAGTTTTAAACATTTTGTTTGCTTCTCTGCCTTTTCTGACCTGCACTGATCAGTATTCCAAGCATGGATGACCTGTGGGTACTTCATAAAAGACTTCTGGTGTCGTTCTTTGCGATGCTTCGCAGATAACTGGGAGTTCTTTAAAGCTGTAAGAAATAGGAAGGTTGGAGCAACTCTCTGAGCAGTTATAATTTCAGTTCAGCGCAGTGCTTTGCTCAAATGAATGTTTGAGCTTTTTAATAGCTTACAGCTCCTCGCTTGCCTGTACTAAAACAGCTTCTGGGCTGCAATAACTTGGGCTTTCCTGTTGGTTTGAAACCGTGTCTAACCATGATCCCCTAAAAGATCTGTGCATCTTTCAATGTTTTGTGTGTGTGTGTGTGTCTTAATTTAGGTGGTTTTGTTAGGCTGCAGGTCCTCACTGCTGTATTTCACTCTTCAGAAATAAAGGAGAAATCTGACTTTGTAGCTTGGGAAGTAAGTGGAGGCGGAAGTTTTTACTCAGCGTGTTTCAAGGATGAAAAATATATTTGATTAAAGATTTAATACAAATTTATTGGAGGTGGGGGAAAAAAAAAGGTTTTATTTGCATACAGTAATCTCCTGAAACGTGGACAACTGTGAAGGGTTTACAGATTTAACCCTTTTGATAGCTGTAGGTATTTGGAGCGTGCAGTTTCGGTCAGGCTTCTTCCAAATCCCGCCTGGCCTGAGACGTTTTGCGGTAGAAACGCAAGGAAAGCACACACGATGGAGAGATACCATCTTATTAGAATTTTCTTGACACCTTTCAGTTTTGGAGGAAGGCTTTTGTGTTGTCAAAGAGCATTTATGCTCGGATGAGGAAAACAGACCCTTCGCGCAGGATACACTAAAAGGGTTTTTGTGACACTGTTGGTTTTGGATAGTTTGTGTTTCTACCCCTCACGCAGCCAAAACAAACAGGGGAAGCGAACTTTGCACAATAAGTCCTATTGTTAAACTCGTAACGAGGCGAACTCCATCTTGTGGTGGCGTTTTTCTTAGACACCGGTTCACTCGTGGTAAATCTGTTTTGTATCTGAAATTGCAGAACCTGACACAGAATCCAAGAAGTGTGAGGTTCACTTCAGCATTGGCAAGCCAGTCGTAAGTATTATCCTTAAAACACTGTTATTTTCTCTGCGTATGCTTCCTATAAAACAACGTGCCTGATTGAGCTCTCTTCTTTTTTTTCTCAGTGGTTTTTTTTTTTTTTAAATAGAGAAAACTGTATTTGAGTTGCTAGAGCTTATAGCTAGGAAAGGGCAACCGCGCTGTGGAAACCCATTATTTCTCGACTTTCTGAAACAGCCTCTCTTGGTTTCCTAGCGCATAAGCCAAGAATTCATCCACTGGTGAGGATGTCTGGTGTGTGTGAGGGCCGTTAGTACTTTCCAGACCAACTGGTGGAAGTCTGGCCGCTCTGGGAACCCCCCCTTCGTGTTCAGTGTAGGGGATTTAAGAATATTGGGAGTCACGTTTACAAAAGCAAATCGTCTATTTTTTATGTCATGCTTAGAAATCGGAGCAAATATTTGAGTATTTACAGACTTGTTTAGGAAGTTGGAGTCTGGTGACCTTAATTTGAATGTCTAAAGGCTAAAACAGCGCTGATGTTTGTCATCTCGGGTATGCTTAGCCACACTCCTTGCACGAGTTGTCTTCTCTCGCTCCATCTTTCTAGCTGTTCTGTTTTACAGTAGTTGGTGCTTTTTTTCCCATTGCTGCTTCTGACATAAAAAGAAGGCTGTGTTGGCTTTGTTGGAGAAAAATTGGATTGTGGGAATTAATCAGCAAAAAAACTTAGACCAAAAATTTTCGGTTGTGAGCACTTAAAATCAGAGCCTCTTGCTCTCGTGTAGCTTAGGGGTCAAATATTGCATGAAGGTGTTACAATGGAGTTAGAGAGTTAGGCTGTGCCTGAACGTAGGTTGTTCCAAGACTCCAAACCTGAACATTTGCTCCGAATGAGTGCAGGAGAAATAGGAATTTTCACTTCGTACACCAGTGTAGCACTGTACGTTGGTTTAGTGGTTGGAGGGAAGTTCCTCAGCGTGGTATTTTGGAAGTGCAAAGAGGAAATAATTTAAATTCTATTTAATGACTCAATGTTTCCACTACAAAGGTAAAGAATTCCTCCAGCGAGGAGCTTCATAGGCAAACTAGCGACACCATATTGTTGACTAATATACCTTTTATTACAGAAAGCAAACTTACTTGCATTATTTATGCTTTTAATAGGTTTCTGATATACAAGCAAGATCAGCCGTTCTGTCCTGGAATCTCCCAGTTAGTTCACAGAATGGAGAGAGCCATAGTCATAGTCCAGCAGCATTTACATTTGAAGTAGCAATATCCAACAGTGGTAAAAATGGAAAATTTAAATCTGTCTATGTGTAAGTTTAGTTTCTTCCTTTAAGCACAATACCGATGTTTAAAACCATTAACCCAATCAGCAATCTCTCTATCAGGAGCTGTTTGTTGACTTGCAGACCTACCTACTTCACATGAAATAAATTTTAAGTAATGTCACTAAGAGTTGCGTGGACAATGGAAAAACGTGAAAATTAAATGTGCGCTACATGGTTTTGTTTTTCAATAAGCTTTTTATCCTTTCAAGTGTAAGGAAGAGCTGTAACTCTTTGGTTTTGGGTTTTTTTTTTCCCTTTTCACAGCGGGGAGGAATTAACAATTACGCTTCCTGATCTCAAACCAGCAACTGATTATCATGCCAGGTACGTCGCTGGGAATGAAATACTTCGTGCTTGTGTCAGTACGTTAATTGGTGACAAAAAATGCCGTCACAAACAACTTGAGGAATATTCTTCAAAACGTACCGGCTACGGGCGCTGCTGTTGCCGTCTAAATTAAACGGCCGGCGCAGCTCCGCTCACAGAGCGCAGCGTGTGTGTGCTTCGCGGCGGCGTCTCTTTTACCTGCGATTCTGTTGGTAAGACAGATGGGATTTCTGAACGATTAGTCGAGTTGTTGCTCTTCAAAACCAAACAGGAACGAGTGTGACTGTTCTAGAGGTTCTGCCCTGTTGTTGCCTTTTAGAATCAATGATCTGAAAGAAGAGGGATTGGGCACTTGCTTCTTGTAACGCGAGTGGGTGCTGCTTGGGATTAAACGCATTTCTAAAGCGGGCAGCTCTTTCCTTAAACTTTCACGAGCCGATGCAATAGCGACGTAATTAATTGTTTTTTGTTCAGAGTTTCAGCAACCAGCAGTTCCATAAAAGAATCCATTTCCGAACTGGTGAGTTTCACCACGGAAAGCTGTGAGCCAGACTGTCCGGCCGCACCGAAGCTCATTAACAGAACCAAGAACAGCCTGAGCTTGCAGTGGAAGGTAAGCGGAGTGCCCTGCTGGGGTATGGGATGTTCAGACTAGCTCTGTCAGTAATTCAGTGTGTGGTTTTGGTGTTGGTTCTTGCGTTGCTTGGTTAAGACTGAGAGCTGAGATCGTGATTGTTTCTCCCTTTTTCAGCCTTTACTCAGTTTGCTGCGTAGGGTTTTGGTGTGCTTGGGTTGTAGCAGGTCTCTATGAATTAGTCAGGAGGAAAGTTCTCTTCTGGCCTGGCAGCCTAAGAAGGGATAAAGCATTTCTATTTTTGCTTGGGCTTCCTGGATGATAAATAGATATGACTTAACATTCCAATTCTGACCCATTCTGAATAAGTTTCTCTGGCTAGTTTGTAGATTTAAGTTTTTTAACCTGACTGTGTGCAGTCTCTGTGAAGGGTTGCTGGTAACTGCGTTTCCTTGTCTTTTCATGTTTCTATTACGACTGTGCTTAGATTTGAAAAATGGTTTATAGCTGAATGACTTTATTTGTATAATCTGTGCTAAGAAACTTAGGAATTTCTCAACTCATATGTCCTAACAAGCACAAACGTTACTTGTCTGACTGCTTACGTCCCTCAGGCAGTTGGTGAATGCACAGTGCAAGGAAACAAGGGGAAGAAAAAGTCTTTAAGAGTCTCATTTGCATTATTGATGAAATAAAACTACTCAGAAGTTCGTATTCTAAACTATCAGAATTAGTAGAAGTAGTATAGCTGCCTGGAGAGCCATCAGGGATGAGGAATTAAATTAGTTAAAATACCTGCTCGTTTTTAACCTTTGTAACTCACTTTCTGGAATTACGTGCGTCTGTGCCCACAGTAGAGTTTCAGATTATCACAAGTGTATCTCTGGAAGAAAAGGACTGCTTGCTTTCAGCTCTGCGCTAAATATTTTGGTTTAAAAGGCTGTTAGATTATATTACATTCAGTTGTTAAAATGTTTGGGTTTTCTTTTAATGTGCGAAAATATTTGTAAAAGTACAACCATTTGATTTTAACTTTTTTCATCTTTTTTCTCTATTTTCAGTCCTCGAATGACAATGGTTCCAAAATAACCAGTTTTCTTTTAGAATGGGATGAGGTAAGACCTTTTCTAGTACAAAGAAAAAAATGGTAATGACATCTGTAGACCAATTATACTTAAAAATACTTTTTGCTTAGACGCATCAGGTATTTTCAGTGCAACTGTCCGGACAGTTTTAAAGGGATAAGGGAATCCAAAAGCTTGAAGCAAATGACGGGTGTTGCAACCGTGCAGGTAGATGATCCTTTCAGATGCTTTGAGAGGATGGTGCGAAACTCCCTCGTTTGGTTCTTGGCATTCAGAGCATCCTTAATTCCTCTGCCCTCTTTGATTGGCTGAGCATTTGGTTTGTGTCTTCGGTACCTCTCACAAACACCACTCAGCTTCTGAACTCCTTACTGAAATGTATTCCCAGGGGATCAAAAAATCCCTCAAGAAGGTGTGTTGTTTTCAGTTGCTCTCATTTCCTACCATTTTGTCAAATCTCCCGTGCCAGAAAATAAATCTCCAGTGCCAAAAACCAAAGAGCTATCTCAATCAAAAAGTGGTTTTATTACCAAGAATGCTCAGGGTTACTGTCAGCCTACTCATTATCACTGTGGTGACATGAGCTTTTGATGTTCTTTAAGCTTACTCATTTTTTTATTATTACTACTAAATCAATGAAATGAAATTTAGGAAAACTGAGCGCGAAGCAGTTGACCTCAGCAGGAACTCCCCATGCAGACAGTGGCTTGAGTTGCTCTCGCTTTTTATTTTTTTTTAAAGGGGAAGAATGGACCTTTCAAAGAATGCTACTACGGGCACCTGAAGCAGTATAAACTTACCAAACTCTCTCCTTCTACAAAATACTCGCTCCGATTAGCTGCTAAGAACGATATTGGAATGAGGTAAGGTGCACAACACGTCGTACGTTGAGTTATTTTTTTTTTCTCGGTGACCGCCTCTGCTGTCGGTAATTCTTACAAACGCTTTTCCAGCGGGTTCAGCGAGACGGTGACGTACTACACGGCAGGAATGGTCCCGCCCGCCCCGCCGCCCCCGGTGCTCGTTGAAGCGGGAGTGACCTGGCTGTCGGTGAGGTGGAGCCCTCCTAACGGCGTGTCTGCGGACGACTCCCTCACTTACACCTTGGACATGGAAGAAGAAGGTTCTGTAAGTCCTGGGTTTTGTGGGTGTAAAAGCCCGGGAGGCAGCACTGCTTAAATAAAAAACAAACCCCTTATTTTGCCTTCAAATAAAATGCCGCAGAACACTGCACCCACCTCGCAAGCGTCGCACGTATTCTTGAATCAAAGACAAAGTTCAAGCAAAAAAAAAAATTTGATGAATCTGACCTGGGTTTTGTTTTATTATGGAAAACTTGTTCTTTTTCCTCCTTTACAGGGTTATGGTTTTCAGCCACAGTACAACGGAGATGAGCTCTCGTGCACTTTACGAAATCTTAGGAGGAGTACATCCTATAAGTTTAGGGTTTGTACTACATTTCATTTCTAATTAATTAGGGCTGTACTCTTTTCTGGAGTTCGAGCATTTTCAGACAGTGGAAAATTACCTGCAGTACTTCTGTTTTTCTAATAGTTTTTGGTGGAATCATGATAGAAATCGCATGTTTTGGACTAGCTAGTTTTCTTTCCGTAAATTGTTATCTTTTTTTGTTGTGGTCTGAGGTTTTTTGGGTTGTTTTTTAGGGTTTTTCTGTGGCAGAACTTTAGAAATCAGCAGGCTGTATTACTTGTCGTGAAATCAAGGTATTTATTCTATATTCCATTCGTTCCTGCAACAGCTCTTTGCCTACAACAGCGAAGGAAAGAGCAGCCCCAGCGAGGTGGTGGAGCACTGCACCCATCCTGACAAACCTGCACCACCGAGTAAACCCACAGCAAAGGGCAAGATCCACTCGCACAGCGTGAGAGTTACGTGGGGTAGGTTCCCTCTTGCCAGCACCGTATTCGAGAGCCGCTTGTGTGCCTACAGCCACTTGGTAATGAACATTGAGAACCAGAGGCGAGCTTAAGCTAATTGTTTGTCTCAGCACACAGGGTTGTTGCAGGAGAAACAGAGGCACCGAAAAATCGCGACTTGGTTCATTTAGGGATGAGGCACTGTCCTGGGTTTAGCTAAAAACCCAGTCCTGTTTAGTGATTTTTACTTTCCAGTTTAGTGTCTTCTAACAGGCTGCAGTTTCTGAAGTCCGCAGCATGTTTTTGCAGACAGTGTGTGCTACTGGCAGTGATACCACCTGATGTCACAGTCACTGCCTGGGACTGGTGTGCAGAAAGGCTCTGGCTGATACTTATTCCTACAGTGCCCAAGGGCACTGCTGGCTCTTGTGTGCCACGCTGGGGGTGCTGGGTAGTAAGAGGGGGCACAAGGAAGTAAAAGGTTGCACCTCCGGGGTGTAACAGACAGGACAGGTGACCAGCAAGAGTATTCCATCCCATATACGTCATATCGAGTATAAATTGAGTGATCACGGGAGTTTCGGCCCTTTTTGGCCCTTTCTTTGCCTCTTTCGCCCCTTTTCTGCAACGGCCGGTGTCCAGAGAGGACTCCATCTGACCTCCTGGTTTTGACCCGGATCCTGAGTTCCCAAATCCAGCTCCCTGTATCCAGCTCCCGCCGCCGCTGAGCCTGGGGTTTCCCCAGTGCCTCCTGCTCCGCAGCCCCAGTGGGGATTGATATCGGGGGAGGGAGTTGGATTTGATATCGGGCTACTATCTAGAGTTGTATCTAGTTCTTTACTTTTATCTTTCCACCATTATTTCCATTATTTTCATTAAAACTGTTCTAGTTTTTCCCCTCTAACCCGTAAGTCTCTCTGCCTCATTCCCTTTTCTCTTCCCGTCTGGGGCGGGGAAGAGGGCGTTAGAGAGCGTCTGCCCGCGTTAGTGGCCGGCCCAGGCCCAACCCGTGACAGGCACACAAGTAGTGGGTTTTTTTTCTTTGTTTCAGAGATGCTGTGGGGATAGCCCCTAGATTTCTGTGCTCTTACAAAGTAAGAGAGGAATTGGCAATGTTTTCCTCGTTACTCTTCCTGCATAATCACGGTTAATAATAGGAAAAGAAACAGCATTCTGGAAAACGTGCTGTGAACATATACACAGTTTTGTGTTTCTGTTTGAATTGAGCTTTTCTTCCTGACTGTATTCTGAATATATAATGACTGTGTTCTCTGAAAAAGCCGGTAACAGGCTCATGCGTTGATGAAAATCTTCTAGAATTGATTTTAAGATGTTGACTTCTTTCAGAACCCCCCAAAGATAATGGAGGATCGGACATTACTAAATACTTTTTGGAAATCTCAGAAGCATCAGTTGGTAAGCAGTCATCTTTACGTACTCCCTCAGCCTGCGTGTAGTTCCATGTGCTGATGCGCTGCTTGTCCTTCTAGAAATTACTGTTCTCTTCTCACGTGTGTATCTTGTGTTGTACACGTTCTTTGTGTTACGACCATTCAATTTTTTTGGACAGCCAGTCAAGCCACATTTGAAACGAGAGGATTTTCACAGTTGATTTTTGCAGAAGTTTTGTAGCGTGAGACCTTTTCTCTCTTCCCTCAGGGAGTAAGTGGGACACCGTGTACAGCGGCTCCCAGAGAGAGCACGTGTGTGATCATCTCAGGCCTGGCACTTCCTACCGAGTGAGAGTTTATTGCGTCAGCCAAGGCGGTGAAAGCCAGGTGAGGAGAATAAAATTTGCTTCCAGAGGCTGTTTCTGTTTACGTTCTAGTGAAGTGTTGGTTTGTGTTTCTGCTCTAAAATAACGTGCATTCCTGCCAGGCTTCCGACGTTCTGACTGTGACGACGTCAGCCGTTCCCCCCGGAGCGTGTCAGGCTCCGTGCCTGGCAGGCAAAGCGAAGCCCAAGGAGATCGCTTTACAGTGGGGTAAGCTCTCGCCTTCCTGAGCAAAGCGCTTTTCTGGTTTAAAAGTCAGCCCTCCTTGTTTTTGTCTTGGTAAAGAGTATAATCAAAACTGCTGAAGGCCGTCTTAATCTGTCAGTATCGGGGGATGATGGGGAAAAGCAAACTCCATAAAATGTTTCTGCTCGGGTATGTGGTAGAAGCTTGCACTCTTAACTCTCTAGAATTCATCTTCTAGCTTGAGAAGACTGATTAGGAACTACTTTTAAAAGTGGTTTGTGAAATTAATAGGAAAAAAAAAATTAATGTCTTTGTTTCCTAGGCCCCCCATCCATAGATGGAGGTTCCGACATCACTGAATATATTCTGGAGATGGCAAACTCGGAACAAGACGAACGCAGACAAGTGTATCAGGGTCCAGCACCCGAGTATGTAGTAAACAATCTGCTTCCAGGGAGAACGTACTGCTTCTGGACACGAGCAGCGAACAAAGTCGGGGTAACCACTGTGTGATCGAGATCAGATTTTACGCGAGAGATAGCAGTGATACTCTCGTCTTGATACTTGCAGCCTCTGTGTTCTGTCATAGCTCCGGCAAAGGAGCAAAGTTTCTTACAGCATAAAAATAGGAATTAAAGAGGATTCAGTGAATTAGAGGTGAAGGAAGGACTGAATGTCCCTGACTAATGTTCACTGTGTGTTGAATTTCTGTTGTTGTTTACTGGATTCCTGTAAGGTAACTAGTCCAAAGTTAGTGCAAGACATTCTCTTACTGCTTTTAGTCATTTCTTTCGGCTGTGGTGTGAACCCTCCACTTCTGGCTGCAAATAACCACTTAAGAAATCACTTCACGTTTTACAGTTAGCGCGGGCTCGGCAGGTCGCTGGTGTGGGAACCGCATTGTGCCGAGAGGGGCGTGCTCAAAAAATGCCAGGTTTGAACGAGGTCGGGAGAAAATGTGGGTTGCAGAAAAGTCTTTCTGAAACTGTCCCCAGCCGCTCCTGGAAGCCAGCTCCTGACGCTGGGGAAAGGAGGAGTTACGAAACCGTGGCGGTGGGAGTTCGTGGGAGGGTTTCGAGATATCCTGCAGGCACCGGGCCAGTTTGTAGAGTAAACTACCTGAAAGGAATTTTAAACGGTGCTGTGAAACTAAGCGCTGAGCTCCTCTGTTTATTTCTCTGTCAACTTAAAAATAATTTGTTTTCTTCAGCTCAGACACTTGCACGTCAGTTTTTGATCCACTGCTGTTGCTGGATTCATGCAATTGCATTTTCTTGCAGTTTGGCCCCCACTCTGACAGAGCAGAGATCTCGACTGCCCCAGGACCCCCTGATCAATGTTGCAAACCCCTGATAACTTGTAAAAGTGCGACTTGTGCTGCTGTTTCGTGGGAGGTAGGTGATAATGATTTCCAGTATTACACGAATGTAATATTTGGCTTTTAGAATTTAAGTATCGACACGTGTACGACACACAGAAATGGAAAAAAACAAACGGCAGATGTTGAGCCCATTTCCTTATAGAAATATATATTAGTTTTGTAAATTTTGTCAGCTGTGAATAAATAACCGAATAAACTGGGGGACACTTAATCCTCCTCACGATATGGTAACTAACAGATAACGTGTTTAGTTCATCCAAGTGATAAGAGATCACAAGTCATTCAAAATTCTGGCCTGAACTCTGTGGTGTTGTTAGAGCCACGTGTCTAGATAGAAACCTTCCAATATGCTGCTGAATTAAAAATCATACCTTTGGCTACGGCGTAACGTGAGATCACGGTGTCCTGGCGAGCATCTGTGCAATAGCTGAGAGAAAATCTGTTGCTTAAACCTGCAGAGCCCTGCGTGCAACGGGGCAGAAATCAGTGAGTACAGGCTGGAGTGGGGGCAGGCGGAAGGATCGATGCACATCGTCTACACCGGCCCTTGCCAGAGCTACGAGGTCAAAGGGCTCACACCTGCAACCACCTACTACTGCCGAGTCCAGGTAGGAGAAGCTTTTCATTACGTGTTCCTGAGCAAATGAGCACGTACGTACAGTTTGAAGAAAAACACTTCAGCTACGGATGAATAAAATCGCGTACAGTCACCTGCTAATGTGACAGAGGAGACTTGTCAAAACACTTTTTCCTTCTCGCTGAGCCCTTCCTAACTATGTGTTGCTAGAAATTAAATTTAGAGCCGATGTCATGTGAAATATCGGAGGTTCTCCCACATTTATGTCTTACATGGGGTGTTTCCCATTTTGTTCTAGTGTGATAGATGCGACCACCCAGTTAGAAAAAAATGTGGATTGGGTGAAAGACTGCGGGGTCTCTCTTTCAGGCTGTGAACGTCGCTGGAGTGGGGTTGTTTGGGGAGACGGGCGTGGTGACAACCCCTGCATCAGTGCCTGCAGCAGTGTCCGTGCTGCATCTACTTGAAGAAGATCAGATGGAAATTTCTCTTCCTTTATCAACGTGCCTTGCCCTTCAGTGGGAAGAACCGTGTTGTCACGGGGCAGAGATCACTGGATATAACATAGAATATGGAGAAAAGCAGCTTGTAACTGTTGGCAGAAACACAAACCATGTTCTTGAGAATCTGCTGCCCGACACTCTGTACAGGTGACAATGCATCATTTTACTTGAAAGCCTATTTGTAGGTTTCTCAATAGATAGCTTTGAGGGTAGCGTTCTAAATTTTTAAGGGTAATTTTTCATTCAGCTATTGGCTTTATTCGCTCTGCAACTCTGGGGAAAAAAAAAAAACAAACCCAAATGAACCAGAATTGTCACGTCCAGAATCAAAACGGGGTGTTCTAGTGACAAGAGTTAAGCTTGCGGCGTTAAAATCAACGTGCTGTCTCATGACCAAGGCTTTATTGTAAATTTGCTGCGTTCAGAATCTTCTTATTCTGAAGCAGTGCAGGTAACGGGCTGGTCGGTATCTTCCCTAAAGAGGATGAGAGGAGAGTAACCTCTCCCGTGCTGCGTGTTTAATCTTGGTTCAGGCTTAGTTCAGGTCATGGATTTTTGACGTTGGTCGGAGGCGAAGGGCTCGGGTTAACGTGGAGGACCCGGGCACGCGGTCACTGAACAGAACGAACCCGAACAATGCTGAGAAACTCTGAAGCTTCATTATGTTGAAAACAATGTAATTACGTTGGCTTGTTTTGAAGGAGATTATTTTTGTAGTTGATTTGCACTGTGTTTTAATCACTTTATTGTTTGGGGTAACATTCTTTTTTACAAATTTTAACTCTTGCTTTATCCCCTAGCATTTTTTCAGCAAATTAACCGTACAGCTGCTTTTCTTGTGTTTCTTAGGATTAGAATACAGGCCACAAACAGCTTTGGAGTTGGTCCTTTCAGTCATTCCATTAAAGCCAAAACAAAACCACTACCTCCCGAGCCTCCTCACCTCGAATGCGTGGTCTTCAGCTACCAGAGCCTTAAACTGAAATGGGGTGAAGGTCCCAGCAGAGCTTTAATCACCAACCCTACGCAATTCAACTTGCAGATGGAGGACAGGTTTGGCAGGTGAGGTAATCGGAACATTAAGGAACGTACTGTCGCTTTTTTGTTACTTGGGCGTGAAAGCGTTCCGCTTCACGATACCGACGTGCAAATTTGCAACGGCCGGGATTATTCTGATTTTTGTTGGTATTTTGTGGTCCTCTCCCAGGTTTGTTACCATTTATAACGGCCCTTGTCACACGTACAAGGTACAGCGCCTCAGTGAATCCACTACGTACTATTTTAAGATCCAAGCGTACAACGATGCTGGAGAGGGAAGGTTTTCTGAAGTTTACGCTTTCACTACAACTAAGTCTCCACCCGCCTCTCTCAAAGGTGAGCTTACTACTGGCACGAGAGCTTACTACTGGCACGAGAACTTACTTACTGGCATCTTTGCCCAGGTCTTTGGGGGACGGAGACCAGAAACTGGCTGTGAGGGGCTTTATCCTGGGACGGGAAGGGCTCTCTTGGCGCAGGGCCATCTCCTGTAGCTCTTGCACCCTGGACAGCGAGGATTTCTTCTGCTCCTTTTCAACTGGAATGTCATTTTTCAGGGTTTTCTGTCGTTTGATAGAAGTTAGTTACAACGGTGCGTAAGCAAACGAGAACACAAATAATTCCTCTGATCTTTGCTTTCAAATGTGAACATCACAGATCGACCATAAAGTCGTTCTGGAGGTCAGAACGCTAATTGGGCAGTTAATTGAGTCAGTTTATAACGTGTCATTTCGGCTCACGAGGTGCGTGGACATAAAGGCTGGTTTCTCTGGTGATTTGGAAGCGCTTGCTCATCTGTGCAAGCATTAGGTGTCAGAAGGTCATCTTGTCAGCTTGAAATGAAAAGCGTAACCTGCAAATATTAAAGCTGTCGTCATGAAATACAGCAAAAACAACCAACAAAAGCGAAATGGATCTTCATTGCTTGACATTATTTGAAGGGCTGTTGCCTCTAAGAATGACGGTATCTTTACACTGTTAACGAATATTTTGGAAAAACCTCAAGCTTTTAGATTTACGCTTGCATTAGAACGGAAACATTTTTGGTGGAGAAAGTACCAAAGCAAAGCATGCTTTAAGTCAGTGTGAGAAAACTTCCTTGTCGCTGAAACCCGTGCCCATTTGCTCCGTCAGCTGTAAAAAATGAGTCCCTGTAATAACTGGTGATTTTGGATCGATTGTTTTATTTTCCTAAAATGCCAACAAATCACTTTTTTTTCTTCCAGCACCCAAAGCGAGTCAGCTGGAAGAAAACACTTACGAAATCACCTGGGAACCTCTACAGCCCATGAAAGGAGATTCCATTGTTTACATCCTTCAGCTTGCTGCTGGGAGAGAGTTTGATCAGGTACTTCTTATTTAATGTAACTAACTTGAGGGGTTTTTTTTACTTGGAAAAATCATTGCAAGAAAATCTGTCTGTATTTGAAGGTTGGAGTGTTGTTTGGTGAGCACGGATGCTTTTCGTGTTAGCAGGAGACTCAGCTTGCAATCCTTACGTCCAAGGTGCTTCATTTTACATCTTGGTCAGTTCCTTTCAACAAGACTTTTAAGTTTACGATGTCAGATTTCAGAGTAGAGTCCAGCATCAAAGGTTGCACCACATTAAAGATGGCAAAGTGTCGTTTCCCTGGTGACCCTTTGCTTGCTCTTTAAAGGCAAAAGACAGCGAAGGCAGGCTCGAGAGTCATTGGGTTGGCACTGTTTAGATCCTGCTCTCCCAGCATTTCCCTTGGCTCTTCTGATTCTTAAATCTTAAGGTCTTTGGTAGTTGTAGACAACACTTGCCCCACATTTGTTGGGGGGCTGTACAGAGTGGTAGTCGCACAGAATGATTTTTTTTTTTTCTCTTGTTCTTTTTTTTCCTGAGCTTCACAATCCAAGTCTGTCCGTGTGGGACGTAGCAGGAGGCTTTGGCTCATTTGCAAGAAAACGAATCGTAAATTCTTCAGAAATAAAAGCTGAGATTTCATAACGACTTTGGGCAGGGTGCAGCGCTGCTGTAAGGTGAACCCCACGTCAAAAGGTTCTCTCTTTTCTTCTCCCGACTTAGGTGTACAAGGGACCAGAGACCTCCTTTCGCCTCACCAGCCTGCAGACAAACTGTGAATATCGCGTCAGGGTCTGCGCTGGCCGTCAGTCCCAGGACGCCGCCGGCTCCCAGGAACTGTTTGGACCGTACAGCCCCAGCACGGTGTTCTCATCTCACAGGCAGGAGCTGCTTCCACCCTGCGCCGATCCCGCGACGGAGCTGGCGGAGACAAAGAAAACGTTACGCGAAGAGCGCTTCATCGCCGTCGTCCTTCTCTGCGGGTTCGCAGTGGTCGCTATTTTATTCGCCGTTGTCATTCAGTACTTCGTGATCAAGTAGGCGGAAGCCGGTTCAGTACTCAGCTTTTTGTACAGGAGCTATTTCCGGGTATTTATGGTTTAGTTCTAATGAAAATCCTATCTGGGAACGCGTGGTTACGCGCGTCTCCTCCGCTTTTGCTGCTGGCTAACAGCGAGGCTGGGTTGGCAGATCCTCTCCAAATATTGAACGCAGATTTCTTGTAGAAAGGGTGATCCTGGGTCCTCTGTAATCAGGGTGAGCTGTTAACAAGACCGAAAAAAAAACCACAAAAAACACTGCCTTACTGTGTGCACGGCGGGGGTGTGCACGCTCTTCCTCCCTCCAGATTCAAAGCGGAGGCCCTTGGGCCAGTTTGAGGGAGAGAAGGCGTTGACGGAACGAGTCCTTCCCTCGAGCACAGCGAGAGCAGCGGCAGTCGACGCGCGGTGTTTAATCGGGTTTCGTCGTAGGTTTTGGCATTCGTGAGACGCGGCAGCACAGGCGCTTAGGCTTCGAGCAGTACTGTTATTGCAGACGTCGCTAGAGCATACCACATTTAATATACTGTAGGAGGAAAGCAGAATATTGGCTTAGTGATATTACTACTTTACAGTTACTTTTAATACTTCGGATTCAGTAATAATCATTTCAAGCGTTAAAGCGGAGGGTGCCGGCGTTTTTAGCCTTGTAACCGGAACGCCGGACGAGCCGTTGGCACGATGCGACGGACGCCCAGCCGGGGCACCGGCGTGTCAGGCTGCAGAAAAAGGCCCTTTTTTTTTTTGTGCGTGTGTGTATTGTACATTTCTGAATGAAATGCTTCCTGCTGTTGGTGAGCAGCTGTTGGCCCCATCCATATTTCACTCTCAGTGCCTGAGAGAAAAGTAATTTCCTGTGCTTCTGATTCAATCTTTGCAGCATTTTCAGAAAAAGCACAGGTGTTGTCTTTAAGGAGAAAAGAGTGCATTTATGATAAATGTTACACTATTTGGCTCAAACTGAGCAAATGTTTTTGTACTATTATTAACCTAAAAAAATAAAAAGTTCCGACTGCTTTTGGACGCCCTTCTAACTTAATCCGAATTACCAAATTGTACGTGAAAGAACTCTTTTTAGATAACATTTATACGATGTTTTAAATGACTCGCTATCCCAGCGGTAGCAGCTTCACATTCCATTGGTTTCTAGATGGGAATGCTCGGCCCGCTATGAACTTTTTCTGAAACTCGTCCTGTTTGTCGTGGGGGTGTTTTTTTTTGTGGACACTTGTGCACTACACACGACCGTTCTTGGGAAATCCGTGCGCGAGTGCCTAAAGACGAGCCCGACGGCCGCCGGCGTCTTCCGTCGGGCGTTTCCGACGCCGGAACTCGTGAGAGTCAAACGCGTTTCGGAAATGGATCTTCCCAACAACGTTTGGAACGTGCCAGAAAGGTAGATTTAGCGTCTTTGTATCCATCGGAGCAGTGCACCTGTGTGGGGGATTTTGGCTGTGATAGTGCTACAGGCTGAGTGTTTCCAGTAATTAATCACTTTAAGGGTCTTTCTCCCATGGCAGTTGACAAATAATGTTGCGTTAGAGTTCGAGGCGTTGTGTTGTATTTCAGATGTGGGGAACGTAAATTATGACATAGTATCGCTTAATACTCTTCAAAGTAGATTTATGGTGCAATCTGAAATTAATCTTTTTTTTTCAAAATGTACTCTTCATTTTGTACTCTATTTATTTTGATTAAAAGTCCTGGAAAATGTATGTTTGAATGTATTGTTCTACTTGTAGCAGAACTTTAAGTTAATCATTTATTATAATATCATAGAAATCTCTCCCTCCTGTGTTGGAAAGAGTTTTATACAGATATTAGTCTTTAGTTTGCAGAAGAGTTTACAGCCTGTCTTCATTTCTTCCCATAGTCTACTTTTAGCAAATAAGACTGCCTTCAGCAAATCTCTATTGCCAAAGGGTTATTTCTTGAACTCTTCGAACAGAGTTTAGTCAAGGTTCATTTGGCAACAGTATTTCTGACAATTTTGTAAAGGCAAATTAGGGTTGCTGAGTAAATACGAACGAGTCGTGGCTCCTGAAAAGCAGATGGGAGTCCTTTGGGAATTACCACAAACTGTTCTCGTTTCCAGACAGCATCGAGGAAAGCGAGCTGCAGCGCAGATCCATTCCAGAACCGTGTACCCTAGTGGCATTAATGTATTAGGTATCCTCAGTTTTTCTTGTATCGTAATTTTTTGAGGTATCTCAACCTTATGTTAAAGCTGCCATGCATTGTATTACTAAATTGTAACTATCAAATAGATAATATATTTAATACAGCCAATAAATAATACAAATGTATTCAACATTTGACCGCAGGGTTGTTGTGTCGTTTTGTGGATTGGAAGTTTCCTGGGGAGCGGTCGTTTGTGTTGTGTGCCATTTCAGGTGGAGAAACCCGTTCGGCGTCGTTGCCGCATGTCATTACGAGCTCTTCTTAACTTTTCTTCCAGAAATAAATTGACCTTTAGGCGATGTGTTCGTAGTCCCACAAAATGAGGAATTTCTCACCACTTCCAAGAACCTTACAGGTGGTACTTCTTGGTGAGAGCAAAGAGCCGGCCTGGCTTTAACCTCTGCTTTGTCTCTCGTTGACTTCTCTGGGAAGAAAGTAACTTGAATTGTGCTTCACAGGTCTGGTCTTCAAAAGTAGAGATGAATCCCTTCACGGGAGCTTTGTGGACTGTTAAACCCGACACTGTACCTGGCGAGCTGACTGAGAGAAGAGCCCAGCCCGCTCTTCTGCGCGGGAGTACCGTGAATTGACTCCAACCGTCTGAAAATGTTCCAAACCTACCTTGGGAAACACATAATGAGAGGTAAGCCAGAAGCACAGCTTTAAAGTTACTCTAGTCTCTCTATGTGCTGTCTACCCAGGTTTTAACCTGCAACACAGCTGGCAAAACGCTCGCCTGGCGAGAATGAAGTCGGTGCTGAACAGTTGACTTGAAAGAACTGAGTTCTGTACGTTCAGAAGAAGCGTTTTCGCTCCTGCTGAGACTTGTGCAGCACCGCGTTTGCCCGCGGCGCAGGATTTTGCTCATGGCTTTCCTCTATTTGTGCGACGTGACGTTGTAAAGGATGGGGTTTATAGAAGCCCCGAGGTAGAAGAGCAGCGTGGCGATGAGGTTGAAGTACTGCGTGAGGTCGTACAGGATGTTTCACTCCGGGCGGAGAGGACTCGGCCGACGTGGAATGGGAGCCAACACAGCACAAGGGCCAGGATGACGATCGCTGAAGAGGGAGAGAGCACTTCAGTCATCTCCAGCAGAGTTTATTCTGCATCTTTAAACTACTTAACGACCGAGACACGAGCTCGCTAACTTGAACCCAGCAAGGCCAAGACCTCCTGCTTTGCCTGGCTACTTCTGCGCTGTGGTTACTGGTCATCTCGGGCAACAAGGACTTAAGGTTGTGCACAAAATTAATTGCTCGCAATTAAAACAGAGCTCTTATACCTATCTCGTCCAGTGTCGATCAGGGAATCAAATCGGGCTGGGGCAAAGCAGCCTGTAATTAATTTAAGGGCTACTGCCCCACGGTTGGCCTGAAAAGGGTGGGTTGTTGCCGTCCTCGACAAGGCCGTAATTGCTAAGTTTGAGAAATTTTGCAGGACAAATTGCTTTAAAACTTGTCACAGCAGGGGGAAGCGCTTGGTCTGGTTTTAAGTTATGGAATTTTCCAATTCCTTTCCGTTGGAAGTTTAAGGGTTGATCACACAGGAGGAATGTGATCTCGGAGCACTCCAAAGCCACGCTGCTCTGCTTCCCCACCGTGCGGTAAGACCGCCAGCCCTAGCCGGGGTCCCACCTTCTTGCCAGAAAGAGCCAGGAAATTAAGTGTAAATCCTTTTATTTTATACCTGCGTAACCCGGTGTGTTTTATCCCTCATCCCTGGCATCACTGTACGCCCTGTGAGTTCCTAAACCGCTCTTACCCAGCATTGTGATCGTCTGCGTGTGGGACCTTGTCCGGAGGCCTGGCTGCCTGCCCCGCCGGAGCTTTCTGCAGATGAGTCCGTAGAGCAGAGTCAAGCAGAGCGCGGGTGGGAAGAAATAAACAGTGGAGACCCAGGTCATGGTCTCGAGCAGCCCCGTGCAGGCCACGCGCTCAATGGACCGGCACTCCCGGCTCTCCTGGGGGTGGCTGCCAGCGGGGTGTTCCACCCCGAAGAGGAAGAGGATGGGGCCAGCGGTGAGGAGGGAGCAGCCCCAGAGCGCCAGGATGACCCGTTTCACGCAGCACTTGGTGATGGTCGCTTTGGCTTTCAGGGGGAAGCAGATGGCGAAGTACCTCTCCACGCTCGCCGTGGTGATGTGCAGGATGGTGCAGTACGTGCACGTTTCGCTCAGGTAAACGAAGAACTGGCAGAGAAAATCCCCAGGGATGTCGGGTTTGTACTTCCAAAGGCGGTAGAGGTCCGAAGGCAGGCCAAGGGAGGTCAGCGTGTCCGACGGCGCCGTGCTGGACAGGTACGTGTTCACCGTGGTCCTCATCTCCTGCGAGCGTCTGAAAATAACTATCGTTATCAAATTCCCAGAGACTCCCAAGAAAAACAGGATGATGGAAATTATAGTCACCGGCACCAAAACAGGGACGTCAAACAGAGAAAAAGACTGATCTTCGGAGGAGCCTGTGTCATTCCTGAAAGCGCTGTGATTTGAGATAGAGCCCATGGCTGGCTTCAGCGCTGAAGGCAGGGCTGGTGGCGTCTTCCCTGTCGACAGAAACCCGAGTCACGGGAAGAGAGGCACCTTTAGAAGCGAGGGTCCAAGCACCGATCCTCTATGCAATCACTCTTATGTCTTCAGTTAAATTATGTTCAGAACGTTCAGCTGATGAGGATAATACCCAAGTGCCAATTAGTCCGTTTTACAAGAAGCAAAGAACTATTGGATTCACACCCCCAACGTTTGCCAGACACAACCTTTTAAAAGCGTGACTGACTATTACAAAGCGATATTTACCATGCTGATATTTACCCTGAGCTTTGCAGCACTTGGCAAAGGGCTCGTGTTTTTTTTTTCTTTTCCTCTCAAGGCCTGTGAATCCCACCAAGTGCTCCAGATCGATTGTGAAGGAACCGCGAGGAGAAGCGGCAGCCCCGGGCAGGCCCAGCCTTTCGGACGGTTTGCTAAATCCCTCCAGCACTCGTGCACACAGCGAGGGGAAAATTTTAGGCTGAGAAGAGTCTCCTGGAGGCTGCACTGAGGAGCAGGGTGGCTCTCTGGCGATCGCTGCTGCAGGATGGCTTTACCACTGGCAGTGACAGGGACGCTGCTGTGCTGGGAGGTCCCTGGGGTGCCGGGGTTCCGTGGCACAGGTTGTGAGAGATGGGCTGCAGCCACTTGACTTTTTGCGGTCGCTTTTCCCGTTCTCTGGTCATCCATCTTCTGCCCACGCCACGCTAATGACGCTGCCCGGAACACGTGGCCCTGCGCCGCTTTCCTCCTCGCCCTGCAGCGAGCGCCTGCAGTTACTACGTACCATAGAACATTTCTTGGATGCTGGAAATTTAATTAGCACTATTTTCCATTGTTCTGCGTTTACTTTAGGGCCTTTCCCACTCGAGCTCCTCCCCAGCATCTGCCACCAAGTGAGAAATTTCGTGACAATGCTTTAACGACGTTATTAAGATAGGATGGGAAAGCCTTTGTTTGAACATCAGTCTTCAAAATGAGACAGTCGGACACTTAGCCCTGATTTACTTTCCATTTCAGAAAAGAGCAGAGATGCCGAGCTGGAAAGTGCCAGGGCAGGAGAGACAAGGGGAGAAGGGGCCAGTATGAGGGAGAACACAAGAGAAGGCTCTGGGACGCCGGAGGTTAACTGCCCACACTAAAGGCATTGGTAGCCTTGGGGGTGAGTACCTTCAGCACTAAGAAGTATCTTTCTTTTTCACTGCATCAGGAATAAATGGCAGTGATGGCAGACACTGCTTCAGCCTGATAGCCAGCCTGCACCCACCCCATGGTGCAAGAGCTCCCCTCCCCCTCTTCCCTAACACAAGTGGGATAAAAAAGAGAGGCCTTTGGTTGTTGTTTTCCAAGGTCAGCGTCTGGAATTCATCCTCCGTTCCCTCTTTGCAGGATGTTTTTGTGTAACATACTCTGACTCATGAAAGTCAAATGACTTGGACGCTAACACTGCAGCCCTTCCAGCCAAAGAGCTTCAGCAGCGGAGTTCTGGCCGCCTGCGCTCCAGCGCTGACACGTGTTGCTCCCTGGTTTTCCAGCTCCTCCAGCTGCTGCCTCTGCCCCTGGGTGGAGCTGGTCCAGCCCCCCCCCCCCATCACCAGCAAACCCCCGGCGTGGCGAGGTGCAGCCGCCATATCAGTACGCACATACGGGGCCAAGACAAGTTTGGAAGTTGCGTTTCCATCTAGGTGGGCTTCCAGGTGTTGGAGGTCAGCCTCGGCAGAGATGAGGAGCAGAGGGCGAGCCTCGCTGCTGCCGGAGTGGTGTGTTACAGGTATGAACAGGAGGGATCACAACTGGTTATTTCTTCTTGCTTTCACCCCTGTTCTGGTCGAGCGCAGATCTTGCGTCTTGTCTAGCCTGTGCTTCGTCTGGCCCCTCGTGGCTAAGGACAGCACCGTTGCAACTTTGGTACTGATCCCCCCCCCTTCGACACAATCACAAGAAGACAAGTGGGGTTTGTTCTGTTCTGCCTCAGAAAATAAGTGAGAAATTCTGAGAAGGTGGGCATGGAATGTACGTAGAGCTCCTTTGGCTGCCCCCAAACAAGCTTCCCCGAGCCTGCTGCCGGCGCTCCCCTCCTCCTCTCAGCCCGGGAAGGCTGACACGTGGCCACTGCAGTCAGTGAAGTAACGGCCCTTCCTCTTCATCACGTGTGTGACACGGGCCTGTGCTGCAGGGCGCAGCTCCCTGCACCCCCGGGCCTTGGCCTGCACCCCCGTGCACGCCGTTATTTTTATTGAAAAGACGCAGAAACGTCGTTTTTCGTGTAACGGCCCGACGGGAGCCGGCCCGGGTCTGACCCGGGGAGGGAGCCCGGGGCCTGTCCCCACCCCTCCCGCTTTCCACCCCGCCTCGCCGGGGCACAGGCGGACGGGCCGGTGGGCACGGAAAAAGGCCTCGAGGACCCCCCTGCCCCGGCACGGGCGGGACGGAGGGCACCGCCCCCCTCATCCTCCGGCACCGCCCGCCGGGCCAGGCCGCGTCCCCGTGGCAACCGCCGCGGCCCCGCTTCCTGCTTCCCGTCACGCGGCCGGAAGCGCCCTGGCGGGCCCGAGCGGAAGCGATGGAGCCGGCCAAGATGGCGTCTCCCAAGAGCGCCCCAAAAGACGCGCAGGTGGGGCCGGGGGGCGCCGGGGCCGGGGGGGGGGAGCCGGGCCGGGTCCGCCGGGGGGGAGCCGGGGCCGAGCCGTGCGTGTCCGCCCCGCAGGTGATGGCGCAGATCCTGAAGGACATGGGCATCACGGAGTACGAGCCGCGCGTCATCAACCAGATGCTGGAGTTCGCCTACAGTAAGGGCCCCGCCGGGGGCGCGGGGGGTTCCCCGGCCCGCCCGTAAAAACACCCCCCTGCTCCATCGGGGGCGGCCGGGGGAGGGCTCTTCCCTCCCCTCGAGCCGTGACGAGGGTGCCGTGTCCCCAAGGGTACGTGACCACCATCCTGGAAGACGCCAAAATCTACTCGAGCCACGCCAAGAAATCCAGCGTGGACGCGGACGACGTGAGGTTGGCCATCCAGTGCCGCACCGACCAGTCCTTCACCTCTCCCCCGCCCAGAGACGTGAGTGGAACCCGCCGGTGACAGGGGGCCGCGGTCGGGGGCCGCGGGTGGGCGCGTAACGGGGCTCTCTCCAGTTCTTGTTAGATATCGCGAGGCAGAAGAACCAGACGCCGCTGCCCTTGATCAAGCCTTACTCTGGACCCAGGCTCCCGCCGGACAGATACTGCCTGACAGCGCCCAACTACAGGCTGAAGTCCCTGCAGAAGAAGGTGAGGGCTCCGGGGGGAGAGGGTTGGCCAAACGCCCGCGCTGCTGCTCGGGAGTGCTCTTGGGATTCGGGGCTTTCGCACCCCTGGAGGACACGTGTGCGTGCCAGAAGAGCGTCTGCAGCCTGTGGTCTTTAGGAGTTTGCAGGTGTTCTTACTACTGCGTAGTTTCACGAGCAAAGCGTGTTATAAAATGCACCCGGGAATTCTTTTTAGCGTCAAAGCCAAACTGTCAAATTGAGTAGCGGGTTGGAAAAGGCCAAATGAAGGTTTAGGATGGATACTAAAGGGTGTTTCATAATTAGGTCTGAGTTGTTCATGCTTTAGAGGGAAGAGGAAAAAATCACTTGCTGGGAAGCACTGAACGTTGGTGAACATAGAACTTCGTGTTTACTTCCCCTGTTTTAAAGAAAGAATCTTAAAAGTTCAGCTTGAGGTTGCAGGTGTAGCCACGGGTCCTGCCTTGGTGCTGGGTGGAGTAATAATTGTCGAGTAAAACGACCTGCACACCGTGAAGAGTTTGAGACCTCCTGAGTGGCGCCGTGTTGCCGTGAAACAGGCTCGCCGTGGTTTTGTGGGAGGAACTGTTCCCGGTTGGGGGTTCTCGGTGTTTAGGGGTTGTTAATTTGCAGCTGGGTGTCCTCTCTCGACAGGTCTCGTCGTCCGCGGGAAGGATCACGGTGCCTCGGCTGAGCGTCGGCGCCGTGAGCAGCCGGCCCAGCACTCCCACTTTGGGTAGGAAATGGCTCGCTTGGGGCGTCCGGGGTTGATTTTTCGAGGAGGAGAAATAATGGGGAGTAATTTAAAGCGGGCTTCACCCACTGGGTGAGCTCAGTATCACGTGCCAGCCTCAGGAAGATTAAATTAATTTCACAAAGATTATTGTTGTCTGACGTTCCATGTTTTTATTGCTGGATTTGTGATCGCTTCGGCGTGTGAAGAGACTATTTGAGAAACTTAGAGAGGGTTGAGGGTTGTTTCCTGCACTGAGCTACGGATAGCACTGAATGAAATCCATTTTTAAAAGGTTCACAGAAATTATGCACCTACGTATGAGCGCACCTGTGTTTGTAGCTTAGAGTTGTAGAGGTTCGAGTAAATGTTTAGTTCTTCCTGAAAACTCCCCGGTATCCAGCATCGGTGTGTTCCCGCTGCTTTGAAAATAACACTTGAAACCAAATTCGCAAGTAAAAAGGTGTTCGCTTTTTTATTTCTTTCTCTCTTGACTGCTGGTTTTTTTAAAATTTTTTGGTTTTCTTTGACTTCCAGGCACACCTTCAGCACAGACGGTGGCCGTCTCGACCAAGGTCGGCACACCAGTGTCGCTGGCGGGGCAGAGGTTCACTGTGCAGATCCCATCCTCTCAGGCAGCCGTCAAGTCAGGTGAAACCTCGGCAGCGCCCACGGGTCGTCTTTTTTTTAGCAGAACGGGAATTAATTTGCGGTATCCTGTGGGGAGTTCCTTTCCCTCTTCCATTTTTTTGAGTGTCGCTCACCTTTTGTGTCTCTTTACGCGAGGCAGGCGGGCAACTCCCTGGACCTTCCAGCAGGAGGACGCTGCTTTATTGGGCTGGAGGGTTTGCTTTCCCCTGTAGGTGTTTTCCAAGCTTTTCAATTAATTGTTGTTTTTTTTTTCCCCAGCCACACCGACTACTCCAACAGTCCAGAACGTTCTGATTAACCCTTCGTTAATCGGACCGAAGAACATCCTTATCACTACCAACATGGTGTCGTCACAGAACGCGTCGAATGAACCGAACCCCTTGAAGAGGAAGCACGAAGACGACGATGACTATGATAATTTGTGAGGAGACCCTCCCATCCCCTTCCGCTCTCCCTGCTGGGGCCGAGAGGGGATGTGCCAAGAGTTCCTTTGCGAGCGGCGTCGGAGCCTGGGAATGCTCTGGGTTTGATGTGGGCGTCGGAAACGGTGATTTGGGTGGGGTGGGGCTGGGGAATATCAGCTTTGCTTTCCCTCTCCCCCTCAAATCTGTTTGCCGCTTCCAGGTTGGCTTAGTCGCGTGCGCCCGTCTCCTCGTGCCCTCCCAGCGGGCGTGAGGGTTGTCTCTCAGCAGGAGAAATGCAGACACGAGGTCGAGGAGGGGTTTTGTGGGGAGTGTTTGCTCGGGCTCACCTCCGGTGTATGTTAACCCGCGGTTTTCAGCTCCGCCAGCTCAAAAGTTTGAGAGGAGATAAAATCCCGGGCACGATTTGTTCTGTATTTATTTTGGAATCGCTGCCTCACGCAGATGCGTGCGTCGAAGAACGTGTCACTGTTGCTGGGTGCCTGCAGGCACTGCTGTGACAGGATCCCAAGTCTGCTCTGCTGAAAGACTCAATAAATTGAACGTGTTTTTGTATATAAACCCAGGAAGTGTAGTGTGTGTCTTTTCAGTGTCTCTTTTTCACTGGCAAATGCTTTTGTGCTTGACGGGACAGAGGCAGCTCTTGCCCCAGTTCTGCCTCAGCTGCAAACACAAACTTGCTGTTTCCTACTGAGGCCCTCAGTGAGTGACGAGATTGAACACAGAATCACACAGAAATTAAATTTTTTTCTTCATGACGTGTTTTCTGGAGCCTGCAGCAGCTCCTGGGGCTGCTGTATCCACCGGTGCCCCAAGTGCCCGTTGGGTTTGGGTGAAGAAACGCTGAATAAAACTCATTTGTTCTTTCAAATGTTTCATTACAGCCAGAGTAGCGTGCGGTGGGAAAAACAGAGCCCCAGATCTCAAAAACCTACATTTAAAAACCGTGAAATGTTGGAATTATTCTAACACGTGCCTGGCAAAAGCAATTACAAAACATTATTGGTCGTTCTCCACTCTGGTGATCACTCAATGCAAAATCTACCAGCTAACGGGGCAGATGAGAGTTAGGAAAGTGTTAATGTGAAATTTTTAAGTTTCTTCCGTTATAAAACTGGTGAAAGCAAGGAACTTTGTTGCTGAATGCAGATACATACAGGTACATACACTGATACCTACACGTGTACACGCACACGTATGTGCGTTTGCACATACAGACATTGACAGATCCATACCCGTGCACATATGTAGACAGTTACACGTACATACACGAACAGGGCCGTATGGCAGGTTATTTTTATTTTTTAATACGTATATGGATGGATGGGTGTGCATTATGCACTCTCCCAGACAACTGTTCTTTTATATAGAGACAATATATGCAGAATATGATGTGTATAGAAAGTATATAGGGGTTAATTACGCACACACATGAACACATTCAGCCACCCTTTTTTTTTATTATATATCTGGATCTGTGTGTATATGTCTCTGTGTGTCTGCATGTGTGTGTATGTATATATGTCTGTGTGTGTGCGTATATATGTGTCTGTGTGTGTATATATATATATATATATATTCACGCAGACACTTAGTCTTTTCTATAGTGCCATGTATTTACACAGTCTCAGACACCTTTTTTGTGCAGCTGTCTACTCCGTGCTATATTTGACAACCTACACAGCATAAGGTCTTTTTTTTTTTAAATTATGCTCATCCAGACTCTCACAGACTCTATTCGTACAGACACAATATTCAACAATTATGTATAAAATATATCTAATATGTATGTATACATCCTAACACAAAGAGAAACATGTCACATCCTCGCACAGCCCACTTTTAAGATTAACACAGATGTGTTTAGACATGTGGCTAAACAGTGTCTGTGTGTACCCAGACACGCGTGTGCGTGTGCTCACTCTCTCTCCCACCTGTCCTGTGAAAACACACACACAGACACACACACACACACTCTCACTAAACACACAGTCAGGGAAACTTTCATATATGTGTGTAAAGTAATAATATATAATTGCATACGAGACATAACAATTCATAGAGCATGTTTTATATAAACCACTTTATATACTATGGCTTGTATTATATAAATCTATATAAGTTATGATTGTAATATATATATATTTATACAAGCCATGTGTTATATATTATATAGGCTGTTATTTAGGCTATTACTAATACTTATATTTACTATTATGTAACACATAATTATATTGTTATATATTGTTACATATAATTATATATATTAGAACTTTACATATTATTCTATCATATATATTTTTATATATGTATGTCACAAAATCACAGAATGTCAGGGATTGGAAGGGACCTCAAAGATCATCCAGTCCAATCCCCCTGCCAGAGCAGGAACGCCTCGATTATGCCCCACAGGAACGTGTCCAGGCAGGTCTTGAATGTCTCCAGAGAAGGAGACTCCACACCCTCCCTGGGCAGCCTGTTCCAGGGCTCCGTCACCCTCACTGAGAAGAAGTTTCTTCTCGAGTTTAAGCGGAACCTCTTATGTTCCAGTTTCAGCCCATTACCCCTTGTCCTATCAGTGGTTGTCACCGAGAAGAGCCTGGCTCCATCCTCGTGACACTCACCCTTGATATATTTGTAAACATTAATGAGGTCACCCCTCAGCCTCCTCTTCTCCAAACTAAAGAGCCGTGTGTGTCTGTGTGTGTCTGTGTGGGGGGGTGTGTGTGTGTGTGTCTGTGTGTGTTTGCTGGAAGTCCCACACAGTAGCCATCCTCAGTCCAGGAGGTTCCTCCAGTGCATCGATGAGAAATTTTTGATGCAAATGGTGGATGAGCCAACCAGGAGAGGAGCTGCTGGACCTTATGCTCACCAGCAAGGAAGGTCTGGTTGAAGCAATGAAGGTTGAGGGTAATCTTGGCTGCAGCGACCATGAGATAGTGGAGTTCAGGATCCTGTGCGGTACAAACAGAACACCAAGCACGATCGCAACTCTGGGCTTCAGAAGGGTCAACTTTGGCCTCTTCAAGCAATTGCTGGGGGAAACCCCTTGGGACAGGGAGCTGAAAGGTAAAGGGGCCCAAGAGAGCTGGTTGGCATTCAAGGACCACTTCTTCCAGGCTCAGGATCAGTGCATCCCATCAGGTAGGAAATCAAGAAAGAGATCCAGGAGACCTGCATGGTTAACCAGGGATCTGCTGGGCAGACTCAGGTGGAAGGAGAGGGTGTTTAATACATTTATCAACGACCTGGACGAGGGATTAGAGAATGTTGTCAGCAAGTTTGCTGATGATACAAAATTGGGAGGAGTGGTTGACACCTCAGAAAGCTGTGCTGCCCTTCAGAGAGACCTGGACAGGCTGGAGGGCTGGGTGGGGAGAAATCTTATGAAGTTCAACAAGGGCAAGGGTAGAGTTTTGCACTTGGGAAAGAATAACCCCATGTGCCAGGACAGGTTGGGACTGCCCTGCTGGAGAGCAGCGCAGGGGAAAGGGACCTGGGGGTGCTGGTGGGCAGCAGGATGGCCATGAGCCAGCAATGTGCCCTCGTGGGCAAGAAGGCCAAGGGCATCCTGGGGTGTGTTAGAAGGGGAGTAGCAAGTAGGTCAAGAGAGGTCCTCCTGCCCCTCTGCTCTGCCCTGGTGAGGCCGCATCTGGAATATTGTGTCCAGTTCTGGGCCCCTCAGTTCAAGAAGGACAGGGAGCTGCTGGAGAGAGTCCAGCGCAGAGCCACAAAGATGGTGAAGGGAGTGGAGCATCTCCCTTATGAGGAAAGGCTGAAGGAGCTGGGGCTCTTTAGCTTGGAGAAGAGGAGGCTGAGGGGTGACCTCATTAATGTTTATAAATATGTCAAGGGGGAATGTCAGGAGGATGGAGCCAGGCTCTTCTCAGCGGTATCCACTGACAGGACAAGGGGCAATGGGTGGAAGCTGGAACATAGGATGTTCCATAAAAATATGAGGAAAAACTTTTTCACTGTGAGGATGACAGAGCCCTGGCACAGGCTGCCCAGGGAGGTTGTGGAATCTCCTTCTTTGGAGACATTCAAAACCCGCCTGGACGCGTTCCTGTGCTGTAGGTGATCCTGCTCTGGCAGGGGGGGGTTGGACTAGATGATCTTTGAGGTCCCTTCCAACCTTTAACATTCTGTGATTCTGTGATACACACTGACACAAACAAATATACCTCATATACACACACTTCCAACTAACCCCCCCGCCCCCCCCCCGGCTGCGCCCATGCAAGGGTGTTCAAGGCTGTGTGTGCAAAAAGTCTCTTTATAAAAGCATGGTTTTTTCTCTGTGGTTTAGATATATTCTCTATATATGCAAATAGCATGTGCTGTGTATTGTATATACAGAAAAGGTTCGCCAAGACTTGTGGGGAGAATACATATAAATATAAAATATTAAAAAATATAAATATATATAAATAATAAAAAATATAAATATAAAATTTCAGATTTGTGTATATAAATACACACACAGATATATCATATGAGTGCACACACATTTATATGTGCCCACACAATATAGAGATATACAGATAAACAGAAGCTCAAACACACACAGAGCCATACACAGCTCCAGGAATGGTGCCTCCCGCCCATACACACACATTACACCTAAAAGTGATGACGGCAAATTTTTCATATATATGTCTGTGTATATACATGGATATGTATATATCTGTGTGTATATTCAGACACAAATCTGTATGTATATATCTATATGTATATACATATAGATATGTGTGTATATATGTATATACACACCCATCTATATATGTTTGTACATATACATATGTACATGTAAATAAATATATACACACACACATGTATGTATACATACATACATTATCATATGCATGTCAGCACACAGACACAATGTGTGTGTTTGTGTGTATAGCCCTGGAGGGATGCGGAAGCCGGGTGGCTGTGGTGCTCAGGGACATGGGGCAGTGGGGGACCCAGCAGTGCCGGGTTAACGGTTGGACTTGACCATCTTAAAGGTCTTTTCCAGCCTAAGTTATCTGATGATCTTACATAGTGTTCACATATCAGAGTTTATATAGAAACACATGTGGGTTTTTTCTATGCATAGTTGTGTGTGTGTGTGTCCCAGGATAAAAGTTCTCTGGGGGTCCTGGCCCAGGTGGCAATCATGATGGGGGAAGAGAAGGTGGGTCAGGTGACCCAAATGAGCTAATTTATTTTGGGGTTTTTTGGAGTTCTTGGTTTTTTTCCGGACTATGATCAGGACTCCGTGCTTGAGTGGACTTGATGATCTTTTGAGGTCCCTTCCAATCGCTAACATTCTGCGATTCTGTGAGTTCTCCCACCTGCTGTTGAGTCCAGTTTGGGACTTTTCTGCTTGGGCCCTTGCCATCTGAAAGGCGTGGTGGGTTCCATAGTAACATCTTCTATCTTTGAATACATTTGCGTGCTTCTATAGTATCAGTACATAGTTCAGCATCTGTCTTGTTATGCTGTGTTATTTTCTTTTTCATTAAACTAGTTCAAGTTTTTTCCAACCTGCCCCATGGGCCACGCCCTGGCCACCTCCTTGAGCAGCTGCCGGGGGGAATTAGTTCATCATCCTGTCTACAAGTAGGACAAGTTTGCTGAAGCCACAGGCATTTGTTACCTTGTGCTTCACCGCCTCAAGATTTGTTGCCTTTGTGCTGCGTCTTTGTTCTCCAAACATGAAACGATCCTGACTCACAGTTTCTAAACCTCCACGCAAAGGATGGGAAGGTTGGTGAGAGGAAGCGGGTGCCCTTTTGCTGGGCAGAGTCCTCACAAATCGTGTTTGAATTGCTTCGAAACCAACATCTCACAGCTCCCACAGACTTTTATCTGCTTGGGAAGTAGAAAGGACAGATCCTGCTTCTACCACAAGAGCTCTGCTCCCACTGTGCCTCAGAAAAGGAGCAAGATCAGCAGAGAGCAGAGAGTTAATACTGCTCCTTTACCCTGATACTGATTTTATTTAGGAGAAAGCCTGCAGTTATCCTTTGAACATTCATTAAAGGCGTGTCTGAACAGCTCCTGCCCAGCCCAGAGGTCACATAATGGTTAATATTGCACTGAGCCCCAGACAAACTCAGAAATCTCCCCCAGCTCAGGGATGGGACAGCAGTAACACAGTCTCCAGTTGCAAGCTGAAGCACAGGTAGGGCTGGTCACTGTTATCATCAGAGGAAAAAAAATAATAAGACTAACCCTATTTTTGATTTTCTCCTTTGCTGGAACAGCTTTGAGAGCAAATTTTAATTGCAGAGACCTCACAGTGCCTGGGTGGCTCATTCTACACACTAAAGTAAAATTAAAAGTCAGGGTTTTTTTTAAGTAGTTACACTTTATTAAAGCTACAGAACCAAGTTAAAATTACTACAATATTCACATAACGGCTAGCAAGTTTCTAACAAGGATAGAGCAGTGCCCCCAAGGGTACAGAAACACTGACCTGTTCGTACCTGCCAGCTCATTTAAGACTACAGACAGCATCTCGTTGAGATCGAGCACCAGGGGATCTCCCAGGGCAGCTGCACCTGAAGAGCCAGCGCCCAGATTTCCAGTGCAATCGCCAAGTTCTTTCAAGATCACGGATTAACTTGTACCCAATGTGTTTCACAGCTCAGGATAAGACAGGCAGCTGGAACGAGCGACCTGGATAAATCATCTTCACTCACTACAGAAATTCCAGAGGAAAGTTTCTTACTGTTGGCCCGAGACCCACACATATAAATATTTACAAAGAACTGGACAACAACCCAGAAAGAACTACATTTGACTCCCCCTGCTGCTGCAACCAGCTCTCAGGCACAGCAGCCAGTGGGCTCCTGCCGCAGAACAAGAGATCTTGAAGCTTTCTTAAAAAGTCCCCAGTGCCAGGGTGTAAGGAAGCCCAGCACAGCCCAGTCACAGGGCATCAAGCTCCTCTTTGATGGGGGTACAGCCTGAGAAGAAGCTGGTGTTGCTGCTCAGCATCCTCTTCTTTCTCTTCACAAATGGTATCTGGTTCTCTCGCGACTCCTCATCTGTCACGAGCAGGGAAGCAGCAGCAGCGGCGCTCGGCTGCTTCAGGAACACGTCTTGGTCCGTGATGTCTTTCAGGACCTGTCAGAAAAGCAAGGAAGACAATTTTGGAGTTGGTCACTGAGGAAAGCAGCCAGCTCACGCTCACTGGAGCTCGGAGGAAGTTGCCTGTGCAGGAGTTGCCAGGCCAATGTCAAAGGTCGCTTGACTTAAATCAAAATGCTAAGAACAAATTCACGGGCTGAGCAGGGGGAGACGGCGTTCGCAATAGCGCGCAGAGCGTACACGTGGGAGAAGTGAATCTTTTTCAGGGCAAAGTGTTAGTATGAAAACTTGAGAATTCAGACTCAAACACAAGCTGGCTTGACCACTGTAGTGTGTTCAGAATTTCCCAGCCGCAGCCTATCCCGATCTTGAGGGGGTTTTGGGGGGTCATTTCCTCTTTTGTTTCCCTTTACGATCAATCAAACCCACACGCAAGGTGTGCACAGACAGAACCGCGGCTCTTCGTTAGTGCTTTAGGCAGTACCTTTGAGGTGGGTGTGACGCACACAGGCTGGAAGAAGGTCTCTCCTGCGGTCACTTCAGTGGGGTCTTCAAGTTTGAAGGAAGTTTCAGAGTCCTTTGTTTGGTCCTCACACAGTGCAGGATCCTGAGGGGCAGGACTAACTTGAAGCACTTTTACAACATCTACCCCTTCCTTCCCCAAGAGCGGAAGCAATACTCGGGGTCCCTAAACCACCTTCTCCCCAGTTGCAAAGTCATTTATTGTACAGGATGCCAGATGCCACTGTTGGGCAGCCAACATCCTAAAATACTCAATAAAAAATGACTACGGGAGGTCTCTGCTTCAAATCTCTAGGATCCAAAAGTGAGGCAGACATTTCCAGCGAGAGCTCTCTAGTGAACATCAGTTGGCTCATCAGCCTTCCTGGTACTACAATCCCCTCCCATTTAAAAAAAAAAAACCAGTTAAAAAAGAACTTAAATTTTTGTGCCACCTGAAGCTAAAGATGATTTTTTTTTTATTTGCTAAGTGCAAAAGCAAGGTCGAAACTGTTTCTCTTCATATCTACGGCTGACAACTGTGCCATCCGGATGTGGGGGCACACCCCAAAAAGGGGAGCTACTCACCGAGATGCTGGGGTCTCGATTTCTGCATCTTGCCAAGTCGCAGCTGCAGCCCTTGGTGCAGCCCACCTTGTGCCGCCGGCAGCCGCACTGCCTGTTCCCGCACCGGCCCTTGCAGGAGCACTGCAGGGAAGAGAAGAGCTCTGTGCAGGAGAGGCTCTGGTGTTCTATAGGCTGTGTTTAGATTGCCTCAGCTGTTGACACCTGAACGAACTGCCATCCCCAAATTATCACAAACCTTTTACTGTCAGCTCTGCATCCAAGGAAAAAAAAACGCAACCAACGAGGTTCTTTCCACCTCGAGAGCCATCTCTTGCTTTAGCATCCCCAAGAGAAGCATCTCCAGCCAGTCCCTGACTCTCAAGGTATCCAGAGGATGCCAGTTTACGGAGCAGAGTCTGGCTGGATGCCTGTGTCTAGTGGGGTCCCTCAGGGGTCAGTGCTGGGGCCGGTGCTGTTCAATATATTCATCAACGACCTGGACGAGGGATTAGAGAATGTTGTCAGCAAGTTTGCTGATGATACAAAATTGGGAGGAGTGGCTGACACCCCAGCAGGCTGTGCATGAAGTTCAACAAGGGCAAGTGTAGAGTTTTGCACTTGGGAAAGAATAACCCCATGTGCCAGCACAGGTTGGGACTGCCCTGCTGGAGAGCAGCGCAGGAGAAAGGGACCTGGGGGTGCTGGTGGACAGCAGGATGGCCATGAGCCAGCAGTGTGCCCTCGTGGGCAAGAAGGCCAAGGGCATCCTGGGGTGTGTTAGAAGGAGAGTAGCAAGTAGGTCAAGAGAGGTCCTCCTGCCCCTCTGCTCTGCCCTGGTGAGGCCGCATCTGGAGTATTGTGTCCAGTTCTGGGCCCCTCAGTTCAAGAAGGACAGGGAGCTGCTGGAGAGAGTCCAGCGTAGGGCCACAAAGATGGTGAAGGGAGTGGAGCATCTCCCTTATGAGGAAAGGCTGAAGGAGCTGGGTCTCTTTAGCTTGGAGAAGAGGAGGTTGAGGGGTGACCTCATTAATGTTTATAAATATGTCAAGGGGGAATGTCAGGAGGATGGAGCCAGGCTCTTCTCAGTGGCATCCACTGACAGGACAAGGGGCAATGGGTGCAAGCTGGAACATAGGAGGTTCCATAAAAATATGAGAAAAAACTTTTTCCCAGTGAGGGTGACCGAGCCCTGGCACAGGCTGCCCAGGGAGGTTGTGGAGTCTCCTTCTCTGGAGACATTCAAAACCTGCCTGGACGCGTTCCTGTGCGCTCTGCTGTAGGTGATCCTGCTCTGGCAGGGGGGTTGGACTAGATGATCTTTGAGGTCCCTTCCAACCTCTAATATTCTGTGATTCAGTTTGTGGCAGTAAAACAAGGTAACGTTTGCACACTAGGAGGCAAACCTGAGTCACCGTATCTAGGACCCTCCATCTAGAGGGAGGTGACCCAATTTAGCCAGTTCCTGGCACATCTCAGCGATGGATCTCTTGACTGCCAGCATCGAGCACCAACCCTCCCTTCCTGCAACACAGTCAGAAGAACTGCCCAAAACCCAGCTGACAGCACCGCAGTTCCTTGACAAGCTCCACTGTGAGGAACTAGAGCTTAAATTTCAGAAGCTTTTCTGCAGTAACTGCTGGCATTTTCACAGTTACTCAGTAGTGAAATATGTAATAATTTACCCCTCTCCGAAAGGGGAAGAAGGGCTCGGTGAGAACACCACAGTGTTCACTGCTTCTACACACACACCTCCTAGATCCTTTGGGGTAGCAGCAAGGAGCTGATAACAAGGCAAAGGCCACTGCATCTTACCCCCACTGTGCTTTTCTTTGTTCCTTTAACTGCTTTTACTGGAACCCAGTCCGCATCCTCCAGCTCTGCTCCGGATTCCGGCGAGTCAGAGAACAGCTCTTCCACGTTCATTTCTGGGGTCGGCGCTCGGGGTCTCGCTGTCGTCTGCCGGCGAGCCTTGGGCTGCGCACAGAAATCACGAGGGTTGAGGTCCCAGAAGAAGTAACAGAGGGTTTACGTTTCATTAAATGCGCTTCAGAGTCCCACCAGCACAGCCCTGCTCCTCTCGGACAGCCAAAGAAGGATGTAGGGATAAGGGAGAGAAAAAGATCAAGCTGACCGATTGAATTTTTAATTGCTGACAATTTAAACCGAGTTTGTAAACTATATAGTTAATAGAGCCTTGGAAAATTAATAGCTTTGTGTCACAGCCTTGGCAACGTAGTTTTAGATGGTTTATTCCTTGCAGCATGAAGATTTGGCTCTTTCGCAAGGCAATGATTATGTTTTCTGCGACAGATAGATGCCCGGGTCTGTAATTCAGAGACTGGAAATGCTAGAGAAAACACCCTGGTTACTAAGGAGGATACAGACTCTGACATAATTAGACACTGAGGAAACAGGTTTGGGTTTTGGTGTTTGTTTTTTTAAAAAAAGATCTAAAAAATAGTGCAAGCTGGTTTCAGAAGTATTGTGAAAACAGAAGCCTTAAGGACTGTCTGAAGTAGGGAACAGGCCTGCTTCAGCCAGCAGAACAAGCTGCTGCGTAAAGAGTAGTTTGGGAGAAAGAAACCAAGACCCTTAATAGCCAGCATTAACTTTCAAAGAGAACCCAGGTATATACAAGCACAGAAAATAGTATGAAGCATCTTTACTTTGGGTGGAATATAATCAAATGAAGAATCCGGGGACTCAGACTGCGTTTGGGGAACGCGGTGGAGCCTCTGTCCACTGGCAACTTGGAGGAGCAACAGTTTCTGTCGAGAGAGACAAAAAAAAAAATTAGTTTGCAAAATACACAAATGCAACTGCCAAGAAGCTCTCTTACGTCTGAACAGATCTTTACCTGTTTAAGAGTATCGTTCTCATGGACAAGTTCTTGGTTCTTCTCACAGATCTCCCTCATTTTCTCCAGCTCTTCCTCCTGTTTGCCAGAAAAGAGGGAATCTGTGGGCTTACGCGGGCACAAACAATTGCTTGGGATGGGTTTTGCTGCTTGGATCTTTCTTGCACATTCAAAGGGGTTTCTCCATATTCTCCAGCAGGAGATGGGCTCTGACTGATCAGGAAAATCATCAGTGCTACCACCTTATTTTGTGCGTAACCCTGCCAGCACCGAGAACTTGATCCTTTCAGGGTGGCCATTTAAGACCTAAAACTCCCTCTGTTTCTAAGGCTTATCAACAAATTCTTAATTCCAAGTACCAGGTAACATCAATCCTAAACACACACACACTACCCCCCCCAAGCCCCTTCTAGACCCCTCTCTACCTGGAATTTGAGTCGCTCTTGCAGCTGTTTCTTCTGCTCACTGAGTGAAACGTCCAATTTCTTCTCCTCTGCTTCTTTTTGCTGAAATTGGCTGAGCAGGTAGAGAACCTAAAAGCAAGTTAATAGAGCAGAGGCAATCAGGCCTGAATTCCTGAAGAGACCTCTGGCAGCGCAGGAGTAGAAGGCCTCAACAATTTCAGAAAAAATTCCATTCTGCCCCAATCTACTTTGTGCTCAGGTGCAACATCCTCGCTTAAAGCACTACTAGAAGTTTTTGAGTCAAACAACTCGCACAGGAAAGATGGACTTTTGTCAACTATCTGCAAGAGTCTAACGCATCTCCATCAGCACCACACTGGTTTCAGCACATGCCCTTTGCCTCTCTCTCTGAGCAGATCCAAGGCTCAGAGTCCCAAGAAGCAGGAGCTCTTGCAATTTCCGTCACTCTGCGTTTTACCTTTTCTTGGTGTTGTTGTTCCTGCACCAAAAGCTGATTTTGGAACTCGGCCTCCATCTCCGTTACGTGATTTCGCTCTTCAGTCAACATCTTCCGTATGTCTGAACAGTTGGCTTTGCTCTGCTGCAGGCTGCTCTCCAGCTTGCTTTCCTGCACTTTTGAGGAGACCAGCTGAAAGACCAAAAAAAAAAAAAAAAGGCAAGGCGACCCCTTGGCTCAGTGAGCTCCAGACACGCTGCAGCCCGCAGGTGAAGCATTTCTGATTTCCAGCACCCCAAGAGCTGGGCTGGCCATCAGCAATGAGGAGACAAGACGAGAGACCCCCAAAAATGAATGTTTTCCCATATTGGCTCCTTCATTCTTCAATTTCCAAGCACCAGTGACCAACGGATTATTCTGTCACTCAGTTCTTGCCTTGATTCCCCATCAGCCCGTTTCCTACCCTCTCCCAGCCCTGGGCTTGCTCAAGCTTCTCTCATCTCAACACTCATTGCTCTGCTTCCGCTCTGACCTCAGAGCACTCCCCTCATTTCCCTGCAGACTGCCTACTTGTCCAAAAAGGATTTTTAGGTACTTTTTTTCTATTCTATTCTGCTTCTGAAATTTGTCTCTTCCCCTTTTGCTCTTCCCAGACAAGCCTTCCGTAAGCACAGCTTTAGCTGATATCACCAGACCCGCATCTATCCCGTTTCCTTCTTCCCTGTTTTTTGGATTTCACTCCCCAGAGTGATCTTACAGTACAGGGAAATATTTTAATCAGAAGTTGCAAGGGAAATAAACCTCATCCAGTACGAGCAGACTTCACCTGAATTCACCAATGCTGTCAGCCTGCTTGTCACTTCCCTTCCCTCCCAGCTGAGCAGACTTAGAGCCTTTGTTTTCAGGAAAATTGAGAATTTACCTCTCCAAGGAGATATTTCAAAGCACATTTCGCCTCGAGAATGGTCGCAATATTGTCCCAACGCTGTTTTGCACGATCTCCATTGTCTGCATCTAAAAGCTTCTGCTGCAGATCCGCTATCTGGGCGCTCCTTCGGAAGAACACACGTAATTGAGGTCACGACACAGGAGAAAACCTGGGTTAAAGTTGCTGGTACCAGAATATTAAAGTATTTCAGATTAAAATTCTGACCACTTAATACAGCAACAGGAATCTGCAACTCTACACCAGGGAGTTTCATCTCCCCTTCACACTTCTAATGAAAAGCTCATATAGAGATGCTCACAAACCAATAAAAAAATAAAGCAATCTTTATGACCAAGTAGTGTCCTCATCTCCTCCCACGTTCGGAAAAAATTCAGATCACGAAAACTACGTGGTCTTATTTTTAGTGCCATTGTCTAAGTTATTTTGCTTTCTCTTCTGTTTCACCTCATCACAACAGAGATGAGGAAGAAAGCCAGAAGCGAGACTGTGCGAATCAGCTTTGTGGCACTGCCTTACCTGAGCCCCATCTCGGTTTCCAGGCTTTCTATCTGCTTCGATATGGAAAGGTCCTCCTCCGACGCCTGCAAATCTGCGAGGGAGTAGGTGCGTCTCTAAAAAATTGCAGTAACAGACAGAAGTGAGCAACAGGTGAAGAAAAGCACCTAAGGCTGGGCTTTCATTTGCAGATATTTCCACAAAGAGGAGGCACACTAATTAACCCTTTCTTCCAGAAGGGCAACCATCTCCATCCCAGCCTTCTGAAGGAAAAGCCAAACAGGAGTGAGCGACAGCCAGAGAGGGGTGATACAGGGCAGCATTGGCCTCTCTCTTACCCGGAGCTTTAGAGGTGGTTTTTCTCCAGCCTCTTTCTTCTCCTTAAGCTGAAGGAGTTCCTGTGCCAACATCTTTCTGTCCTCCAGAAGGTCTGCAAGGTGCCGTCGAGCCTCTTCAGTACTAACCAGAACCTCTACCTCATTTGCAAGCCAGCTCTGGAGGAGAAAAAAACAAAAACCCACACCAAAAACCAGTATAGTGGGGTTCAGGCAGTCTCAACCTTAGGACTAAAATCCTTCTTCGAAATGCCTTCGCAGATAAATTGAAAAATCACGCTGCCACCACGTTCCTTCCCCTCTGCTCCCCGGCAGCACCAACTGACTTCACAAAGCTACACGTGCCTGCTGTTTCCTGGAGTGCACAACACGCAGTCACCCACCTTCACTCGTGCAGCGATGCCTTCCATTCCCCGGTTCTGACTTTCCTTCCGTTTATCTGCAGCCTCCCGTTGCTTCTGCAGAGCGTCCTTCAGGCGCTTGTTGGCGGCTGCTGCCTGTAAAATGTTTTGCACAAAAGCTGAGCAGTCGTGGCTTCACTTAATCTGCAGCCGTTGAGAACACGAGGTGTTCACAGCACAAGCCAGACAGGGAGAAGAGAGCATAAGGTTAAGAAACCAACTTAAGAACAGCTTCAGAATTAAGCTGAGACTACAGTCTTTGACTTCATTTCCTTTGCCGAGATTGCCAGTTTAAAGAGAACGTGCTTCTAGGCCTACAGGCAGAAGAAAGCATCCAAAATGATGATTTCAAAGGAATTCTGAACTGCGATCTAGGATACCCACAGCTCAAGCTTACTTTACACTTTCTAACTGAGGTATCTGTGACAGATTTACTGCAGCAGCCTGATGCTCAAAGGGTAATCTAGCCTTTAAGGAGCAGATTTAACTAGAATTCCTCAAAGGTCACAAAACAGAGGGATGATATTTTTCAACTGAGAGAAAAACACCTATTTCCAAATCTCCAACCCCCTTTTAAGAAGTTTCTGCATATCCTACAAAAACCTCCAGCCACACTTTGCAGACCTTTGGGATCCGGTCAGGAGCTTCTAGCAGATATGGGCTCCTTACCTCTTCCGTTTTGCGCCGAAGTACGTTGGCCTGCTTCTGGAAATCTCGCTCCAGCTTAAGCAGCTCATATTGTCTCTTGCGATCCTGCAGGAAAACAACATTAAGACAGATTGGAGAAAGGAAAGAAAAATCACATCCTGTTATTGCTTACGGCCAGTTTCACGCTTCTCAGAACAGAATAATCACATTTGCTGTTCTGCAACGTGAGTGTTTCAGGATCATGATTTCACTCATCGTTACAAGATTAAACTGTGTAGGGCTTCTGAGGACAAACAGCCGTGAGGCTCAAAGTGACGGTAAGGGGCTCCACACTTTCCATTACAACAGGCTTAGGAGCCCAAAGGCTGTAAGAGGCTGCAAACCAAGAGTTTAAAACTTAAGAGTCCTAAGCACTGAGGGGCAAACTTGTTACAGTAAGAACTGCCAGAGCTCAGAGGCACAGATGTCTGCTGGCCATCACACTTGAACGCTACAAGCAGCGAGATTTCATTAACTAGTCTGTTTACCTGCAGGTTCAATATTTCTTCGGAAGATTAAATACCTCCCATTCTCTGGTCAAACCCCACAACTTTAAAAACTTTAAAATATTAACCATTTTTGCCTTCTGCTTTAGGGCTGAGTCACGACGACTGCAGTGACAGCTTTAAAGTCTCCAGACATAAGCGAGTGAGTCCATTTACGACAACGGGTGGCAACCATATGAGCCAACATTATCTTCAAAGCATTCCCCAGATGTTTTCCAGCTGCTGGCCAGTTAAAGCCTCGCAGCAAACTCTTTAAGATTTGTTTCGCTCTTCGGAGGAAGGTCCAGTTTGAGGCCTTATTGTTTGCTCACCCGTTCTTTCAGCTGGATGACTTCCTTGTCCTTCTGCTGTTTCCACTGCCTGAATTTCTCAGCATCCTCTTTCATTTGGCGCATCAGCTGTACCCTTTGGGATTTCATTTCCTGAAAAATAGAAACGGCTGGAAGAATCGTCCCAGACTTGCATTCTGGGTAGTTTCAGCCTCTGTTCTCCTCGTGTGTCTGTCAGGGGCGGGCAGTGGCAGCTGGGAAATATTCCACTGTGCTGCCCACTCGGAGTACCTGCCTCAGGACATTGGAAAAGAGCTAAAGTCCAGGAATTAATTTTTTAAGGCATAGATGGGAGAGAAACACATGCATGGTACACACATGGGAATCAAAGTGGAGTGATTTGACTGAGGCAATACGTTATCAGAAGAGCCAGAAGACGTTTTGGAGTTCTTTTTTTCCTCCAAGTCTCAGTAGCCACCTGCCTAGTGAATTACAGCAGCAGCCGTGCTCACACAGCCAAAGGAATCTTGCCAAGAACTGGTATTCTCACTCTAACAAAACAGCAAGTGAGTGCTTTCTGTCTGGAAGCTGCTTTGTCTCTACTGGAGCAAGCCTGAGAACTGGTTAGTTACCCTGATCTCCTTGTGCAGTTTGGAGACAGTGCGCTCTGTAGATTCTTTCAGCTTCAAGAGCTTTGATTGCTCATTCAGCTTTTTCTTCAGCTCATTAATTTGCCCTTCCAGCTCCTGAAGTCTTTTCCGACGTCGCTCACTTAGCCTACAAAAAAACCCCACATAAAAATTACACTTTAAAACCAGCCTCACTAATTACTGTTGTTCTCAAAGAAATACTCTTCAGCTTCAGAGAAAAGCAATTTTGGTTTATCATCTTTCCCACTGATGAAAGCCCACGGTCAGGCTTCTTTGCAATTCATCCGACTCACATGGCACACTGAAGGGATGTCTTTGCAGCAAGATAAGGGTTTTTACAAACAGCAGCAGTGCAAGATCGTGAATTTCACGGGCACACTAACGTGGTTTGCAGCCCTATATAGTCACTCTTACTTGGCTTGGTTGACATCCTTCTTTGCCATCTGCAGAGCGAGGATCAGCTCCTCCTTTTCTTTTTGCAGACTGCTGACCTCCGATTCCAGATCCTTGATATTAGTCTAGAAAGGACAAGAGTAGTAAAGCCTTCAAATAAAAACTTCCCTTCCCTCCTCAGCATGCAGGGACTGCATTAATTGGGAAAAATGAAGTGAACACGGCCTTAGAAGAACTATTTCAGAGTTTACCTGGTATTGGGACTGAATGGGCTCCAGCTGACTATCATTCTGGGTCATTTTTTTGGCAAGTGCTTCTTTCAGAGCCAGGACTTTATTCAGTTCAAGGAGCTCTTTGGACATCTGTGCCTGACGGAGGGCGTGTTGGGTGCTGAAGTCGTCCGAGGATCTCTTGCCATCCTGGCCAATTTCTGCTTCCTGGAGGAGACAAGGCAATGAGCAGGACAGGCCAACTCACAGCTCTTTAATTGTGTTCTGCAGAACACTTGAAATTCATTTATTACATTAAAAATTTGATACTCAGAAATGCAAACAGGTTATTGATCTTGAACGCATCGAGCAAGCAAGAGCATAGACAGGCAGCACCCACACAGGTGACACATGATTCACCAAACATTTCGATCAGAAAACTACCATAGGGTTGTCAATAAAGCATGCCCCTGTTAAGCTCTGCACTGCCGGAGTCCCCTCACTTACAGCTGTACCATCCTGTTCAGAGCTTGCCATCTCTGCAGCAGCTTCCATTGTGGCAGCATTTTCACTCTATATAGGACAAAGAGAAGAAAATTTTGGTAAAAAAGTGGAAGATGTAGTAAAGCGAAGCTAACAAAAGCCTGCTGGCCTATAATGACAAAGCATAATGTTATTCACCTCTGTCCAGAACGCTCTCTCTGGAAAGAGGATTGTCTTTCTCCTTCAGGAAAGAGAGCATACTCCTCCCAGACCCGCTGGACAAGGCATTCTGTCTGCCCTGAACGCCAGCATGGGCAGCCAGCTCCTCCCAAGAGTACAGAGTCTGGGAACAGGGGGGATGTCCAGCAAGAGAGAACAAAGTTCCTCAATCAGACACAGATTTGGCAACTTCTATTTAACAACGTCAGGTCCCTGCAGTTTGGGTTGCTCACTAAAACGACTAAGTTTATAACCCTCCTCCCAGCTTTTGGATTGTAAATCCATGCTCATCTCCCACTCTTCTGGACTCCTCCTTTTTCTCCACCATGCACAGCCACTCAAGCACCAGCGGTCTTTCTGCACCATTAAAAGCACAGCAGGACAGTTTGTTTGGAAGTGGATATCGAGTCATTTAATACTTAGAATTCCTGGTCTTCTCAAGCAAGTTTTCAGCAGAGATCAGCAAAAAAACCCCTTGGGTTTCATTAGCAAACTCACTTGGCACACACGCTTCTCTCTCTGGATTAATTCTTACCTGCAACTGAGCCAAGACTTGCTGCAGATTGCGAATCACCTCTACATCCTCTTTTAGTTCCTCGTCTTCCACAGTCTCTACCAGCTTCTGCAGATCGAGCTTGCACCTGTAATGCAGACATGGGAATAGCTCCCTGAGTTTGCGTCACGTGTGCCAATAAGGAACAAATTTCCCCGCTGAACACAGAAACGAGTTCTGGATGAACAAACACGAATTGACTGTACCCAGTTTACCCCAACAAAAACATCTAATGCTGAAAGACGTTTCCTCAGCACGGGCAGGGCATGGGAACAGACTTACACAGCGTGTTGCTGAAGTTGCTCTAGTTTAGCGTTCATCTTCTCATTTTCTTGCTCTGTCTAAAAGAAGTCAGAATTATATTGAACTGTAGGAAAGGCAAGATAAGAACAACTAATTTATTTGTCGCAAAAGATACGTTGTCAGTCCGTGGCAAATCAACGAACTGAAAGATCTCGTGTGATTATCACCACCAGTTTGTTTAGAAAACAGCCCTTTTTGCAGGAAGGTACACCACAACAAAGCAGAGAAGAGAGTGTGCGTGCACAAGAGCTGGCATTTAAAACATTAAAGTAACAGAAAAGCTGAAAGTTTCAGGTCTACTTTTCCCCACTGAAGTCACCAAATCTATAGGCTCTGCCAGGCTGTGGAAGACTTTTGGTTCTGACTGACAGCTCAAGATTTGAAATAAATGCAACAGGAACGTTAGAGATTCTTAACAACAGCAGTACAGGAGCCGATATTGATCAATCTTTAGCTACAAGGGGGAAATCACACAATTTAAAGATCATCCTGGGTAGCTGAGGCTTACCAGAATGATCCTCTCCAACATCTGTGCTGTCTGACCAGCAGCCTCGCTCAGCCCTCGGCTCAGCTTTTGGTTCTCCTCCATCAGCGACTGGTTCTTCTCCATCAGGGACTGCAGATTCTCTGAAGGTGCCATACTACTGAAACAGCAAGGACCAGTTTGCTTGTGAACATGACTTGGCTAGAGGTTTTGAATGGCGCTGAAATCATCTCCAAGTTTCCCGAGTAACTTATAATGTTTATAGGTTGTAGAAGATGAACAGAAGTAACTGAATTCAAAAATTCAAGTAACACAGCATTCCAAAAGCAGACATTTTTCAGAGCAGAAAACGCCCTTTTGAAACAGTAATGCTGTTCAACCAGTGGCACGTCTGTAAAGTGGGTGAACTTGGGTTTTGAAGTGTCCTCAGAAGACGACACCTCCACAATCCAACTCATCCCTGCGTTTTGTGCTTTTAAGAGCAGCAGAGATGAAAGTGCCCTACATTTTTGTGGATATCCTACATTTTAGTTAGCTGTGCTGGCAGCGCTGCGTTGCAGAGTTAAGACTTTCGTCCTTGAGCTCTTTTCTAAACAAGTGCATAACTCTTGCTTCCTAATTATGAAAAGAGACCCTGACCAGCCAAGTACAGCTCGTATTGAGAGCTTGTCCACGAGAATGAACAGATAAGGTGCTTCTTGTACACAAGATGTGCATGGGAGTGAACAGGAGAGTGTGATCAAAACAGACCTGGGAAATCCTGTTTTCCCTGTGTGATAAGAGAGTGATTGAAGGAATACATGAGCTAATAACAACCTGGTTGTATAGTCTGATCTCTTGTTTGTAACCCAAAAATAGTGCTTCGTGCTAGTAGGTATAAATATGTGTGCCTGCTTGCAATAAAGTGAATTCCGTTTTCCACCATCTCGGAGTTCATGTGTGCTTCTCTACACATTTTGAGGTAAAGTGATGAGGAAGGACAAAGGGACAGATGAGCCCCAGAGACAGGTGCTCAGTTAAGAGATATCACCAAGTTCCTCTCACTTCCTACAATGGATTTTTGCAATCTTAAGGCGTTTGCCACAAAGCTAAACGACCTGTAACATTCACGGAACTTCAGTGTGACCAAAAAAAAAAAGAGAAATAAAGAAATCATTCAGATCCTATTAGAAAGCAATCAGTTTTCTCTCCCCTCATTGGACAGCACTGTCTAGAGCCAGTGAGATCTAGAGCCTTTGCTGGCGTGTGGTGGCCATCAGATACATTGAGCACTAATCTATAAATCTTACTTGATTGACATCGGGAGGGTCCCTCCATGGGCCTGTAGCAGTAACACCTGTAGCTGTTGTACCTAGAAAGACAATTATGAGATGCAAAAGTTTCCCATTTAGAAAATAGATGAAGAACACTGTTAAGATCCTTAGTCTTAAGCAGGAGTCACCTGCTCCACAGTTGTGCTTTTGCCACTACCTGTGGAAAGGAATTGTGTTGCTACAGTACTTGAATTTACTCCTAAAAAGAACCCCAAACTACCTTCTCTTCATCAGGAATGCTCAGATCAGAGCACCTTAAGTCACCCACAGAGAAGTGACACATATCAGATCTTGCTGAGCAACAGGATTTGTCAGTAGACAAAGCCCTTGGACCCTTCCTTCCAGCTTTGGATTTAACTAATTCTCGCTCAGGCGACTTGCTTCCCTCTGAAGCCGACCACGTAGCAACAACTCTTCACTTCCCCGTACCTGCTGCTTCAGATTATGCAACTCGGCTGCCTGGGGATCAAGGTTGACGATTGGTTTATTTTTTATTTTTCTTGCTCTGTCAGCATAACGCAAAGTATTTAGAGTCTCTTCTAGATTGGAATCCGCTGGGCTGACGCAGGCAATCATGAGAGTGTGGCTGTTACCACCCAGAGAATCTGAGAAGGAAACCAGGGCACAATCAAAGCTTTGAGAGAGAGCAAGAGTGATCAGTAGGATATCATCAGTAAGATCTCTAAGACCACGTGAGTGTGTAGGACAGTTGGGGTTTTTTGCTACTTTGCTATTTAAAGTTCATCTGTAGGTCCAGACTTTATCACTGTCTGCCTCTTACCTTGCAGCAGTCTTGTTAACTTTGAGTCTCTGTAGGGGACAAAGCCACCTTTTTTATTTTCATCACCAAGAGCACTGATTACATTCCCCAGGCAGAGGAGACCTCTGTTGATGCTGATGCCTGCACACGAACAGAGAATAGTGAGTAGAGTCACCTCAACAGTTAGCAATTGGTCGTTTCCTGTCCTTTAAAAAAAATTAAGATGCTTAAAAATAAATAAATCACATTATAAGGGTTAATTAAAGAACTGCTTTGCTTTTTCTGACAAGGACTTGATTCATTAACTCAAAAGAGGTGAGGAACACAAGCTATAACCATTCTTTTCCCACACACCTTCTTTCAGTCGGTCTCCCTCAGCCTTGGTCTTCTTTTGTCTCTCAGAACCAGCAAGATCAACCAGGTGTAACTTGGAGTGAAAGCTGCTGTTCCTGTGGCAGAAACAAACTATTTTACAACCTCAGGCAAACATGTAGCTTGGATGGGAGCAGTTCAGCAGTTACTAGAGTTGAGCTATTGGGCTGAAAAATTATGCTTCGTATCCAAGACAGTCAAGTAAAGGAACTGCCTCAAGAGTAGCTCAGCTGACTTCATCCAAGACCAAGAGAGAACGACAAGACGATGACATTGTGAGTAAGCCTGAGCCCTGACAGCTGCTGGGAGTGGCTGCCCAATCCCACTTACTTGTCATTTTTCTTCTTCTGGTCAATGCAAATGGTGAAGATGGCATGGGACCGGGAGGACTGGGAGTTCATCGCCGTGGAGGCCACCGTTCTGGAATTGTTGCCTTGCTCTAGGCAGGCTACAGTGTCTTGGGCACAGCTGACCCTTCTTTCTGTTAACCCTACAATCTGTAACCAGGAGGAAAACATCATTTATCCTCTTTTCATCCCAACTTACATCAGAAAAAACTATCCTCTGTCTTAGACTATGGCAAACAAAGTCTCCGTGTCAACATGCGCTCACAGGAATCAGAGTCTCACTTCAGGGCAGAGACTTGGATTCCCCCAGCAAAAACTGATTCTGAACTTCACATTGGTACATCGTGGAGAAATCTTTGGCTGCCCTCAGATATCCCCAGCCAAGCTGGGAGCTGAAAGTTGTGCTGAAGTTCCTGGCTCAAGGAGGGTGGGGTATTTGTGTGAACAGAGCAAAGGCAGGTGTGAGGGACATAAAGCACAGAGATTTTTCTGCACTACACTATAAGCACACAAAACCACCAAAAAAAGTAATTTGGACACTTAAAAAGTTTCCGCTCAGGATCCCCTTGTCCCTCGCTACTTCTGTCAAACCAAAGAGTGCAATTGCAACAGAGTTTGAAATTGGGTGAAGTACAACACTCTCGGGTATTTACCTAAATCAACCTTCAAAAAAAGACAGAATAGGACTTGCAAGTGGCTTTGTCGTGCCTAACCCTATCGGTGTTACTCTGAGTAAAAGTAAGGATCGCCAACATTTGAGAGGAGTGAGCAGCTGTGATGAGTTCATACGCACTAACACAAAGTGGTGCTCAGGAAGCCAGACAGTTGTTTTGCCAAACCACCGGTCTCGAGCCACATCTACCTCTTATGTACCCATATCTGACAGGACAACGGACCTTTATGCCTTCTTTCGGATCTTCCCGGATACTGATTTGAGAAGATCGTTCTCTTGACGAGCACAGCAGGTCCAGAATATCCTCATTGTAGATCTGAAAGCATCCGAAGAGCAGGTCAGTCAGCAGCCTCACAAGAGAACGTAGTTACACTGAAATCGTGGCCAAGTTTGCACAACATCCTTTTCATTTTACCCTTAGAAAAAGATGTCTAAGGCTCAGAATCCAGTCCCTTTCAAAACCTTATGTGATCTTAGGTTTTTGACTCCATAAATTCCTATTACTTGAAGGAGCTGGGCTCATCAGAGCTCACGTTATGTGCGACTCATAGCTTTACAGTAGCTTGAAAAATCAAACCCAATGCTTACCTCTAGATAAGAAACTTTGAGGACGAATTCCCAGTCCTGCCTTTGCTCCTTCTCCTTAAACAGCAGTTTGATTACCCGAGGGATGACTCCCACGCTCGGCTCGTGTTCTTGGTTGGCCGTGTAGGTACCTCCCATGGAGTACGTTTTTCCAGATCCCGTCTGTCCGTAGGCTAAAACAGTGGCGTTATACCCTGGGGGAGGGGACAAGGGATCAGACAGTCACGTGGGAACCAGACAGAACTTCGATGAACAAAGCTGCATTCTGTGAAAGCATCCTTCTGGAAAAGCACTGCCCCTCACTGCCAGCTTACACCAGCTTTACGCGTGGGTTGCAGTTAGCAACATCGATGGAAAGAAGTCAGGGAAAAGCTCCCCCAAACACAGTTATTATCCCATCTCTTTTTAAAGACCACACTGTTGCTTTACCAGAGCACGTCACAGACACACACTGTAGGTTCTTTGTCAGCCCAGCTCTACTGCAGCACCGCCAACAGCTTCTGGTAGGGGATGCTCATCAATTTATTGTGCTATTCGTGATAAAATTCTCATGCCTTACATAAAACAGCTTCAGGAGCCAGAATGACCCAGAGAACACTTGTGGGCCTTTTTGTTTGCCCTGCGGGGCTGCAAACCAGCAAGACTAGGCACTTCTCCCCAGAGGCTGGAGTCAGTATCTAGAGGTGCGAGATTTTCATTTTCTGAGAAAGACGAGCCGAGCCCACGGAGCCCCCGGCGTGTCCCGGCAGAGCCGGAGCTCGGTCACCACCAACCTTTGAAGATGCCTCGTATGAGCGGCGCGACCGCCGTGTTAAACACTTCCTCCTGCTCCACCGAGGGGTCGAACACGTAGTCGTACGTGAAGGACTTGTCGTTGCCGACCACCACCTGCGCGGGAGACGGCGACAGCCAGCGCCCTGGCACCGCGCCCCGGGGAGAGCCAGGGGGGGACGGGCCGGCCCCGGGCGCGGAGCCCCCCCGCTTACCTGCGGCTCCCCCGGCACGAAGGACAGGCACATCTGGCAGCCCTCGCCGGTCTCCTTGGGCACCAGCGGCCGGCAGCGCAGCGCTACGCGCACCGGGATGCCCTTCTCCTCCTCCCGCACCATGGCGGCCGCCGGCCCTGCGCGGCAGCGGAGCCGCCTGAGGGAGGCCTGGCGCGGGCGCGGGCACGGGCCGGGCCGGGGGACACCCACAGCCCGGGACCGACCGGCGGGCGCGGCCTCAGGGCAGCGGGGACGGAAAGAGGGAGGGAGGGAGGAACAGGGCCCCCACCTGCGCCGCCGTTCCCCGTTTAACGATGGCGGCGCCGCCGCCAACCGCCGAGATTCAAACCGGGGCCGCGCGCCGCCACGGGCCAATGGCGGGGCGGGCCGGGCGGAAGGGGCGGGGCGAGGCGCGGCGGCGCGGGGCGGTGCCGTGAGGCGGAGCGGGGGCAGCATGGAGGCCCGGCTGCCCTACGACGACTTCCCGGTGGTTTTCCTGCCGCCCTACGAGAGCCCCCCCGCCTGGGTGCCGCCGCATGAGGTGAGGGGGCGGCGGCGGCGGCGGCGGCGGGGAGCGGGGCGGGGCTGGCGGCAGGCGGGCGGCGGGGGCCGCGGCCCGGCGGTTGCCGGCGCCTGACGGGCGTTGCTTTGGCAGAGGGTTTATCACCCCGACTACAACAACGAGCTCACGCAGTTCCTGCCCCGCACCATCGTCCTGAAGAAGCCGCCCGGGGCGCAGGTGAGACCCCGCTTCACCGCCTTCCCCCCCTCCCCACCCCGCCTTACCTCTTCCTCCCGCCGCGGCCTGGAGGGCTCCGGGGGCCGCCCTCGCCCCGGTGGGCCGGGGGAGGCGTCGCTCCTGCCCTACCGGGAAGGGCCGGGGCATGGAGGGGACAGCACGCTCTGTGGGTGAAGAAGCACCACATCCCGGGGTGTGGAGGACAGGGAGCGCCTTGGGTTCAAGGTGAGATTAGACATCAGGAATTTACAACGAGGGTGGTGAAACACCGGCACAGGTTGCCCAGGGAGGTGGTGGAGGCCCCATCCCTGGAGACAGTCAGGCTTGATGGGGCTCTGAGCAACCTGATCGAGTTAAAGATGTCCCTGCTCACTGCAGGGCGTTGGCCTGGGTGGCCTTTAAAGGTCCCTTCCAGCCCAGCGCGTTCTGTGAGATGGCCACAGAAGTCAGTGGAGAGGGACAGGTGCTCGCTGCTGCCTGGCTGAACACCGCGGTGCCAGCACCTTGCCTCCGTCCCGATAAGATATGTTGGTAGCGGGCAGGGGTCCTGCGCCAAAGCAGAGTGACTGCATTTCGCTGCTGGTTTCTCTCACAGCTGGGCTTCAACATCCGGGGAGGAAAAGCCTCGCAGCTGGGGATCTTCATCTCTAAGGTGCGTCCGTCATTCTGTCATTCACTCCCCGCGTTCTGTCTGTTCCCCTTGGGTGCTGCTGAGCCAGCTGGGCGTGCGGGGAGGCTGTCATCATGTGCCTCGTACGCATCTCTGAACTCACAGCTGTAATTTGCCGTGTGCTAAGCAGCAATCAGACGGGCCCACACCATTTTTTGATCTCTCCCCAGCCCAGTGCTGGGGCACTGCAGTCTCTGCTCCTCATCCTCCCCAGTCCTGTGTGGGTGCAGCTCCAGGGCTGGGCTGCCTGACCGTGTGGGTGGGGAGTGGCCGTGCCAAGAGTCACTGCTGCTGCCTTCACTCTTCCCGCGCAGGTGATCCCCGACTCGGACGCGCACAGGGCTGGGCTGCAGGAAGGGGACCAGGTGCTCTCGGTGAATGATGTGGATTTCCAGGACATCGAGCACAGCAAGGTGAGCTCTCCAGAGCGGGGACAGGATGGGGAATACATGCACACACTGTCACCTTCCAGCCTCCACCAGCTCAGCTGGTGGCACCTCATAACCTCTTTCCTGTCGTCCAGCCCAGTCTGGTCATTGAGCAAGTCTTTTTGCTTCCAGGCTGTGGAGATCCTGAAGACAGCCCGTGAGATCACCATGCGTGTGCGTTACTTCCCCTACAGTAAGTGCCCGCTAGCTCTGAGCCCAGTTGCCTAGCAGCATTCCTCCCTGGGAAGCAGACTGCCACGTGCCTCTCCCTGCCAGTTCCACCTGAGGTTATGAGTCTGAGGTCATAGACAGTATGAAGTTATCAGCCTGCAGATCAGAAAGAATATTGGGCTTGGATTTGGGGATCAGGACAGCTACCAAGTCAAAACAGTCTTCAGCAGCTCATGTAGAAAATCTTGCAGAGCAGGGCTTAGCAACAGAGTGCTAAAAGCTGGGGTCATTGTTAGATGGAAGCAGTAGCTATAGAGCTGTAGATGCTGCTGCTTATCCTTGAATAACATAGGGATGAGTTCTGTCACGAGGGGACCTCTGCCACTGCTGGATGCTGCTTGTGGCCTTTATCCCTCCTGAAGAGTGTTTAAATTCTGAGTGAGGGGAAAAGACTATGTTAACTCTTGGAACCCACAAAGTTTCCTGTGTTAACTCTTGGAACCTATAAAGTTCATAGATAAAAGGTGGGGAAAAATTGAGGTCAAGTCAAGCCAAACAAGGATTCCTCATAAAACAGGAACTGACCCTTAAGAAAGAAGAAAAATATGGAGCAGGGCAAGTAAGGACTTCAAACTTTTGTTCTAAATGCCCTGAAATAAATTGAAATGAGTGGCTGGGGTGTGAATGTGCTCTTTTAAAGCCAGCTGCTACTCAAGAGGGTAGCAAACACTGCCTCTGCTTAGTGAGGAATAAACAGAGTTTTCCTCTAACATGGTGGCTAATTCCTCTTTGCCATCAGCAACTCTCACTTGTGCCCTTTCAGCCTTGCCTTCTCATTCCCTTCCAGATTACCAGAGACAGAAGGAAAGAACCGTTCACTAGTAGGTGGCTGTCTGCTGGGTCTCCAGAGCAAAAAAACCACCAACTGTCCACTACTTTTCCTCAACATCTGAGATGACGCATCAAGTTTCACCTGTCACTGGAGGTACAACTGTCCTGCCGGCTGCACGGGCATCAGCTCCGCTCCCTGCACGGAGGGATGCCAGCAGAGAATTACTTAGCTGGAAGATGGATGGGGCTTTAGTCTGTACTCCTTGAACTGGGTGTTGAAACAAGCTGACGGTGCTGATGTGGAAGAAGGTACCGGAGGGCAGCTCCTCCAGCAAGACCTGTGTTTCTCTGCTAGGGGGACTTCATTTAAGAGCGCTCTGCTGGCTGTTGTTAGGATGTAAGGCCAAGAGGGCCTGAACGTGCTTGAGCAGAGCACAGCCTTTGTCCTCCAGGAGATCAACCTGTTCATTTCTCTGGTGACACAACATTCTTTCTTTCTCCACTATCCTACCTCTGCTCTATGCTACTGGGTTTGCTTGGGACTCAAGGAACAGCAGTAAAATCCATTCAAACTCAGCGCACTAGTCTGCCGAGGCGTATTTATACCTCTTTGCTGCTTAACGATCCCCACGAGCCAGGACCAAGACGCTCGGAGTGTGTTTCTGAGCGGGTGCGGGCGCTTGGCCGGGTTCCCTCAGGTGTGGTGCTTGCACAGTTAAGGGTTTCACTCGCTGAACCTGCGCCTTTCACTTTGCACAGCCCTGTCCCTGTCTTGTGCTCCCCTCAGAACTCCCCGCCACTTCGAGGTAAACTTCTCCCCTTCTCTCTTTGCCAAGAACGGGGAGGAAGCCTGGTGTGGCCTGCGCTCGGAGAACACGGATGGAAACATCCCAGTTATTAGCAAAGCTGGGTGCAATGCACGGTAGTATCCTGTTGTAAATGGCATCAGGACAGCCCTCGCTCTGGCCTTCCCTGCGGTGTTTTCCACTTACCTGTAATAAATTAATAAAAGGAGTATGGCAACCAGAACTCATCTTATTCCCTCTCAGGAAGTCTCTCTGGAGGGTCAGTTGTGACTGCCCTCAGTGCTACCCCAAGGGGACAGTTGGCTCCAAACTGCCCTTGCAGCCCACAAGAGGAAATCGTGGGAGCCATGTGGGGTGCAGCTCTGTTTTAGGGGTGTTTTTCCACTGGTTGCGATGGCAGCCTGCCCTTGATTAGCCTGGTTTCAGCACTGCCGGGAGTAAGAGCTGCAATGGAGGATTTTTTTCTGCAGTGGCAGTAAAGCCACTTGTTGAGCCAGGCAAGAGCAGCATTACTCTGAGGTAATTAGCAGGGTGCCCTCACAGCTGTCACTCTGATCCTGTGACTGGCTGTGGGCTAACAGGGAAGAGTGGATTCTCTCCCAAGACATACTCATGGCTCAGGTATCTTAACTGATAAAGCAGTCATGGGGTTTGTACTGGTCACCAGAGTCCGTTTTATCCTCCAGAACTGGGAGGACAAGCAGGTGGAGTTAGATTCCTGCTGGGAAAACAACAAGTCCAGCAACACTGGATTATTTTTTTTGGTTTTAGTGACTTGCAGAATAGAGACCATGAGTCATGAGCCTTGGAGCAGTTTTAGTCCCTGGCCAGGGAAGCAGCCTGCTCCTCACTCACCAGGTGTTCGACAGAGGTTGATAACGGTGCAATAGGCATCCAGGATCAGTGTCACCACCTCCTGGTTCTTCAAGAGCTCGAGCACTGTCCTAAACGAGGAGGAAGGAAAGTTACTTGACCTGCCTGAACAGGGTGTGGGGTTCTAGAGGCTTCTGCCTGGCCCAAGCGTCCTTGTTCATCTCGTGATCTCCCCATCTCCTCCAAGCGGCACCGACCCTACCCCTTCCTTCCCAGTCCAAGTGGCATTAACTGCCTCTTATAGCAGAGGTCCCAATGGGGTGCCCTGTACCCTGAACCTCCCCTCTCTCCTGCCAGGCAGCCTGCACAGGGTGGGCCCTCTATTTAACACAAGCCAAGGCTTCCGTGGAAGAGAGCCAGTCCCATCCCCGGCCCCTCGGCCCCCACTCACAGGCACAGTAGCCCACATCAGCGGTGGCAGCCAGCTGGGTGATGTCATACGCGTCGATGTCCCACTTTCATAGACACTGACCTCGTGCAGCACGTCATCCGCGGTCTCTGCCCAGCTGTGGGAAGTGCTGATGGTTCAAGGACAGGCTCTTCCCTCCCTCAATCTGCACCCCTCCCTGGCACGGTGCCTGCAGGAGGAGGGCACCCCGTGGCCAGCAAGGCTGAACGCTGCCTTGGGCTTACCAAAACACCTCGTGCCCCAAGGGGAAGAAGGGGCTTGCAAAGGCAAGGAGATCCCATCACAGCCCCTCAAGAGAGATGAGCTGGGACCACCCGTGCTCCTGTGGTGCCCCCAGACCGGTGACACGTGTCTTGGCCCGGCACGAGGAGGACGCTGTCAATTTAAAACCCTTCTCTCCTCATTCCGCTCCCAAAGCTGCACTTAAACCCAGTAAACTCGTCCTTCTTCCACCAGGAAGAAGGGACAGACTTGTTAAACCTACAAGAAAAATCTATAGAGGCAGCCCGGGGCCCCCCCTCTGGCAGCAGGACAGCAAAGATGTTGGTGAAATAACTTTATTTAGTGTGATACACGGCTGTGGTCAGACAGTCCATACTCATATTAATAGTCACTTACTCGGCTAACAGCTAGGAGACAGCAGGGCCAGACACACACTCAATATTATACACATCCATAGAGAAGACAGTGGGAAGTGAACTATTTTATTTCACTAGTTACCACCCCCCGGTTACTTAGGGTTTCCCCCCTCCCTCCCCCCAGGTCCGTGACTCAGAACAACACGACAGCAGAGCAGCGCACGCCTGCCTGTGAGAAAGGGGACAGCAAAACCTGTTCTACGGCAGACACGGACACACCGACAAACATCAGCAATTCCCACACGACAGGGGTATGTACAGAGGAGGGGGCTGAGCTTCCCGCCGGCGCTGGGACTGTGGGGAAAGGGGGAAAAAAAACTCCAGAGTGAAATGGGAAACAACATCCCACCTTCCTCCTGCTCACCCGCAGGGGAAGGGACAGGGCTCCAGGGAAACAAAAGATGGGTCACGGGCAGCAAGGTGACTCGCCACCAGGAAGCCAACGCAGGGGACTGCCGGCTCCCGCTCCGAGGCTGTCCCTTCCCCTCCCTCGATGGCCCACAGGCTCTGCAATGTGCAGGCTGGGTCAGTGACTGACAGGCATCCCGCTGGGGAAGCGTTGCTGACCCTGAAATGCTGCTGTCCCTACCCGTGCCCCGGTCAGCCGCTCTCCTGCCCGCTAGCATCCTCTCTGTCAGCATGACATTGGCCAGGCGACGGAAAGAATGGTAAACGGCTTAAAGCCATCTGACTTGTTTTATTCTCCTCACTGTCGACAAACCTACAGACTTCTGGTTAGGACACATGGATGAAACCCCTCCCGGTAAAAGTCTGAAAAGCTCCACAATCATGATCAGAAACCAGGGGCAGGGGGAAGAGGATACATTTCCCAACTGTCAAGGTCGAGAAAGTGACAACCAAAATTCACTTAAGCAGCATACTTCTGTGATTCTGTTCTATACATTCCTCTAGCCAGGTCTGACAATAAATCCCTGCCACTGGTTTGTCTCAGCTTTGGCAATGCTGCAGCTTAGAACTACCCCAGAAGTGGAACGGCTGCCAGCTCCATACACTCAGAGCCTCCTACAAAGGCAGAAGCAGCTATGTACAATTTCATCAAGCAGCAACCTAGGTAGAACAGCTACCACCAGCCTTCCGTCTGCTGGAACTCTCCTGCTCTGTGTGGAGAACAGGAGAGCAGAGACCAGGAAAGGAGCCTGAACAGCATCCACGACTCCCAGGGCAGGTTATCACCCCTGTAGTGATGGATTTTGGGTCCACTGTTTGCTTTCACTGTTGACAGACAGGACCCAGGTCTCTACAAACCACCTTGAGGATCTCTCCCCACCCAGCTGCAAAGCCTCTGCACCCTCTTCCTTCCCCACACCTGACAGCCAACACTCACCAATCACCTGCGTCCTCTGGGTGGGAAAATATTCCAACCGACGAGAGCAGCCCATGGGGTGTCTCTGCTACACACACGGGAACAACAAGGCCAAAGCTATCAGAGTTTGGGAGGTTTCCAGTGCCGCGTGTAACACAAGGGGCGAAACTCTGAAGTCGTGAGCAAGAGTTAGCCAAGATCATCCACAGAAAGGAGAAACCGAGGAGCTGATCTATTGTGTGTGCCCTGCAGGAAGCAAAAGCCTAGAAACAGATAACCTGTATTGTCCAAAAAGGCAAGGCCAAGTCAAACTGACTGGTTTCAGAGGAGCAGCCTTCCAAGAGAGGAAGTGGGGATGCAGGACAAAGACAGGGCTGGAGTGAACTAGGTAAGATGCAAGGCAGTAAGGAAGGTGGAAAGCCCACGCCCGAGCTTTATTTTCGTCTTCCCTAACTTAGTGGCTTTTCCACTGCGTTCACAGGATACATCTGAGCGGACAGGCTCAAGGTGAGGAAGAGGGTGGAGGGGGGAGGAAGGAGGGCAAGAGACAGAGTGTAAAGGGCACCACGGTGCCAAAGTGCAACAACATAAAAAAATAAAATAAAAGACAAGGACACTCATTCTGCACTCAGGGCTCATACCATGCAGTAAGAGGGGCGGCCGGGGCTGCTCCCCACCAGTAAACAGGGAGTTCGCTCGCTTTAGTAGATTGGTTTTCAGCCCACAAAGTAGGGTTGCCTAGCCAATGAGCGGTGATGTTCTTCAGTGAGACTGGCCGGTCGGGGAATGTGCTGCTACAGAACGGGCCTGTTAGCAGGAGCACCCGCTCTCCGTTACTGGCTGCTCGGGAGGTTTCTCTAGTTTGATGTCAATCACTGCAGGAGACAAGTTAAGGAATTCACCTGGCTCAAGGGAAAACAAGAAGAACAGAGAAAGGGATCGCCATCCGGAAAGGTTGTTAGTGGTCCCTTGGTTGTTGGGTGTTCTGTCAGAGCACATCCTGCCCAAAAAGGATTAACTGCAAACCCAGCGGACTCAGTATTGTCAAGACCATTTAGAGGACGAGTCTGCCCACAAGACAGCCCGTGCAACCAGAGGAAAGTATTACAGTATTTTAAAACCATGCAAGTTCTATCCCAAGCTTAAGTGGACAAAGCAGAACTTGTGCTTGCCATTATAAATAAGTAGTTGTGTACATTTATAAAGAGAACACAAGCAGGGTCCTCAGCTGACGCCCACAGGTAAGCACCCCACTAGACTGGGCTGTTTCAGGCACATCTCTGCAAAACCCCAGTAATGCCCATCCCCACAAAGCATCAAAAGTCAGTAAGCCCAACCTAACGAAAGGCAAGTCTCAAATTCTAGGAGAACAGGAGAGGTTACTGATGAGAAAACAAGGATACTGTCTTCTTTGCTCTTCTCTGGTGTGCTGTCCATCCCAGGTAAGGCAGCAGCCACACGACGGAAAAGCTGAGAACGAGCAACAGGAAAGATGAAGGGTTGTCAGAAACAAAAATGCCTGTTGAAACACATCGCTTTACAGCAGATCGTAGAGTCCAAATTGTACAAACTTGTTATATGGGTACTTCAGCAAGCAAAGTAACAGTCAACAAATGCCACGAGAATTTTACCTAAGACATTTAACAGGTTTTATTAAAGAAGTTATTCAATACCTAGAATAGAGACAGTTTTATTTTACCTGTTTCCACCTGAACAGAACATGGAATTATTAACAGTTCTTCCACAGACACACAGAACAATTCCCTCCTGCGCTCCGTAAGCGTGTCATTTACCACTTCCAAGCCACAACTGCTTTTGCACCCAGCAGTGATACAGCACACCTGATAAGCATCCTCACAAGAGACCGAAGGTTTGTCTGTGGAATCACTGAGGTTTACAGCCCATCCTTTCAGTTCAGTCCTGCTGCAAAACAGCCACTGCGGAGCAGACCCGCTGGCTCAGGTGAGCTGTATTTACACTACTAAGGACGTGCTAGAGCTGGGAGGGACTATTGTATCCCCCATAAAAACCAGCAAATGGTTTTGCGTGATTTGTCAAGTCGATGCTTAGAGCTCCTCCTGTTGACAGGAACGTGGCAGCTAACGCAATACAGACACCGCTCTGCAGCCTGGCGCAAAGCGCTGCATGAAGAATTAGAGGAATCATCAGCTAATGGTGATTTTTCTCACAGCAGCTTGGCAGGGGCTTTTCATCCACCCCATCAAACGGTGTCACTTGGAAAATCAAGCCACTGAGCCACCAGCAAGGCACTGCAGTTAGCACTGCTTCAGCCACTGAAGCTCTCACTGCAAACACCCACTGGGCAAATAAAGCAACAGTAAGTTAGAACCAAAGACTAAACTGGATTCGAACATTTGTTTCTTTTTTCACTCTCCAGGTTGCCTGGAGAGAGAGAATCTCTGTCCTTCAGATATGCAAAACTCAACTGGAGCCAGTCTCAGGCAGCCTGCTCTGAGCACTGGGGTTGGACCAGATTATCTCCAGAGGTCCCTTCCAACCTCAACTATTCTACGATTTTCCTCTGCAGCTCACAAACAGAAGAAGGAACTTCTACTTTAGTGCATCGGCAATGATCCCAATTGATGTCAACAATGATTTTATAAAACAGTGCACTCACTGTTAACAAAACACAAAATTACATGTGACTGGCTGCACAAAGCAGAGCCATTCCTATCCCTCAGCACATTCTGGTCTTAGATTCTTCTTTCAAGGTAAGTTTGCTCAGCTCTAACAGGGAATCATTGACCTGAGAGGGAAGGAGCTTCCACTAGATAAAGCAGCAGCAGTGACTACTGGGCAAGAAGCATTTCAGGGGGTGACATTACGGGCAAATACCCGATGGAACACAAACCCCGAGCAGAAGCACACGTTTCCCGTCTTTACAACAGGACATTTATCTACCTGTTTCACATTGTATCCAGTCTTGGCACTGGTCTCAATAAACATCACATTCAGCTCTTTGGCTCTCTGTTCACCTTCTTCTGTAGTGATTTGCCTGGACAAAGATGCAAACAGAAGCAGAAAGACAGAAAAGAAAAAGAGACAGGATGAGTTAGAGATGTCTATGACCAAGGCGTTCCTCAGCAGAGCTGCAGAGCTGCTTCACCACCCCTGTTGCATAGTCCACTGATGGAGAGCTCGGGACCTCTTATCTTTAAGACCCCCAGGTTCTCCAGCTAAGAACGAAATAACCTCAGGTAAGTTACCCAGGGAACACCTGGACTTAAGGCTATTGATAACAGACAACCATCACAGGATGGAATTCGTGCGGTACATTTGAGCCTCGCTCACAGCACCCTCAAGGGAAGGAAGATGCACCTGATACAAAAAAAAGCAGTTTCCCAAAAGTCAACAGAAGGGACCTCTGTGAGGTTATGGAAAGATTTCAGAAAGGCTCCAGCAGCGAGTGCAGTGCAACAGCAAATGGCAGGCTGCTGCCTGCGAGCAAGCACCTGCAAACGCATCTCTGATCAACACCCTGTACATACCTGTTTCATATTATATCCTGCTTTAGCACTGGTTTCAATACACATTCAGTTCTGGGGCTTTTCTCTCACCCTCCTCTATAGAAACCTGTCTACAGCAACGAGAACAAATCACAGAAAGGAAAAACCAAAACAAAGGAAAAAAGTCCAAAAAGAAAACCGCAGGAAAAAAACAGCCGCTGACTGAAGCAACGTTAACAGAAAAGAAAAAAAAAACTTAACAGGCTGCACCAAGGAAGAACGGCGCTATTTTTAGTTCAGCTTTCTGGCTCAGAACCTCACTTGCATCACCGCCCAGTTTTTACCATGGGATGAATGGCTTCCAACATGCTGCGTTCTATTTCGAAAAATGTGACCAGGCTCAGACTGATACCGTGGCTTTGTCCAGCCTTGAAAGGCCCAGTTATTTCAGCCTAACACAAATCTAACTTCCTTCTAAAAGAAAGGAAAACCAGCTTCTTTAATTGATACCTGGAGAGAAACCATCATTCCAAATTCTAGCCTAGACCAGGACCAGGACTACTGTCACTTAACATTAAATTTCTAAATTAAGAATTTCTAGTGCTATGCGAACTTCAAACTGTAGCGATGTTTCAAACAATTTGAGTATTTTTAATTCTTACGGCAGTGCTGGGCCAGCTCCACTTAGGTACTACCAGGAAATAATCCAAGGCTGAAATTACCCCACTGGGCTTTCCAATTCCACACGAAATCGGATTGCGATTGAAATCACAAAGCCTCAAATCTAAACGCCAGGTTATTCAGTTAGGGAGCTGCAGTTATTTCTAGCTCCCAGGAGGGCAGAAGAGAGACTAAGTGGTCAACAGCCAGAGCTGCCTCAAGTGGAACATCTTGGATTTTGCTCTGTTGCTTTTGTAAGCTGATTTCAGAGACCAGACTGATCTGAGGTCTTGTCATCTGGAATTCTTAATCCAAATTAGCTCTGCAAATTTTAATCGTATTTCTGAAGCTCTGAGCACCAGGTTTTTCCAAAGTGCAAGGCACGGGACACTCGGAATGAGAAAAGCTAAGTATTTGTTAAGACTAAGGTGGCCTGCGTGGAGGGCACGGAACACATTTCTCTAAGAACCATCAGCCCACACACTGGAGCCTAACCTTAGCCTTTTCCCCACTGACTCAAACCACTTCCTGGCATTTGAATTGTCTATGCTTTTCCTGCTAGGCATGGCAAACTGAAAACTAAAAGCATGACTTGTTCAGGGACAAAGGGCAAAAAAAATCCGTCTCCTGGTACCAGTCTGTGCAACCAGGGACGCCGGGTGTGGTCTCACATGAGCGTTTGGACAACACCAAAACCACAAAGGAAAAAAAAAACCAAACCAAGCCACATCACACTGCATTCTGAAGCAATGCAGGAGCGAGTAAAGCAAGGCTGAGAATTTAAAACGCAGTACCATTCAACAACGAAACAGATCCTTATTAGACCCATCATCCCCAAAACCAGAGCAAATAAACAAGCAGTTCTGATAATAATGCAAGATTTTTCTGAAAAACATTAACGTTCCACCTGTAAGGCCTTTCAGGCCATTATCTTTTGATCAGAAGTGTCTTGTGAGCAGCCAAAGGATAAGAGTTTAATTTTCTAAGAACTCATTTTGCTGTATGATCCAGGTGCTTCCCAGTTCTGCTTTTGTGAGATGCTTTGTCATCAGACAAGAATTTCCCATAATTTCAGTACTTCACAGATCCTATGACACGATTTTACAGCACCTGGTGTACATGGAAATGTTTCAGTTTTAAAGCATTGGGACTCTAAGGAGCTGCACAGCTTACTCCATCTTCCCTTTGCCAACTACTGCTGACACGAACCACTCAAATCAAAATCTTTCCTTATCTACACTGTTTCAGACTGATGGTGTAAAAGCTCACGCTGCATCTTGTAACAAGAAACTTTACTATGAACTTAAAAGTTGCACATGCAGAAGTAATGATGTAAAAGCAGATTTCCTTGCTTTTGCAAGACATCTTTTTGGCTTTATCTCAGCACGAAAAAGAAAAATCAGACAAAATACCCTGTTGAGTAACACAGTAGAGAGATACTTAATTTACGTAAGAGTATTTTTTTTAGATGGGTTTGTTTTAACCAAAACTTTTCATAGAACAGCAGAAGGGAATAACTTTGCGTATGCTGAAACCAGAAACCTGAATTTCATGACAAGCTATTTACGCTTCATTTAATATCCACAACTATTTTGAAGACAGACTAGTTGCCCAGTTCCTTGCTTTTACTGGTCAGGGCAGCGAGGCTGCCAGCTCCCCTCCATTACCTCTTGTCTGCCAGGTCAGTTTTGTTCCCCACCAACATGATGATGACATCGCTTCCTCTCTCTGTCCGAACGTCATCAATCCACTTGGAGGTTTGCTGGAAAGAATTCAAGTCTGTAGGGAAGAATCAAATGGGAGTGGTGAGGATAAAACTTCTTTTCACAGAGGGAAAAATGCCTGTACTCAGGTGCTTCTCCAAATCTCCCCACACCACATACAAATGACCCACAAATTGTTTTCCGTTCAGACAGAAAAACAAGGCGGGGGGGGGAAAAAACCAAACGTTTCTAACATTAATCATCTTTTTGCAGAGCTGCTGGTTCTAACATACCAGCTCTGCTTACATGTAGTTATTTCTAATAACGAGACACCAAAGCATCACTCACTTGTAATGTCATAGACTACCACAGCAATGGTGGAGTCGCGGATGTAGCTGGGAATGAGACTGCGGAACCGCTCCTGGCCTGCTGTGTCCCAAAGCTGCAGCCGAACCTGCTGGTACCAGGCCAGGGAGAGCAGAGAGAGAGAGAGAGAGAGAGCAAGAGAGAAAAGAAAGGAGGAAACTGTCCTTTAGAGACAAGGCCATTTCTAGAATTGACTTTATGCAGCTCAGCCTGCGAAGCTGAGGCTGACCTTGTAATCTCGCCCCAAATACCCAAAATCACACCAGTTGGCTTTTCTGACTGTTTGCAGATGATGAGCTTGAATTACCTCCTTTGCACTGCCTAGAGATTCTGCTGCTCCCAAAGAGCTCTAGGTTGTTCTTGCTACCTCACTGTTAGTAGAGGTAGCTAACGAGTAACACGGAGCTGCTCTTCCTGGTCTACCCAGGATTATGTGTGGGGTCTTCCCAGGACTTCTAGCCTAAAGCATCTCAGATCAAAGCTTTCTGGGCAATTCTCACATGACAGGCATGCAATTCCCTCAGCCCGAACACCATGTAGTAAAACAGCACCTGTTCTTCAGCATCAAGCACCCGGAAGATGGCAACGGGGATTTTCATGCAAGGTTAAGGCAATCAACAACTCAAGTTCCAGCAGAAACAAAAGCAAACATTACACTGTAGGCTTCACATGGCACAAAGGGCATCAGGGTCCCCCTTCCAGATAAGCACAAGAGTCAGAAACAAGCACAAATGCTGTGAGAGGTAGTTTGATTGCCAGAACTATGCCCAAATATAAATTGTAAAATGATATACGATAGCAAAAAGGTCTGGAACCTGCTTGTTTGAAACAGCAATGGTTGAAACATGCCCAGCTAGGGCATTAAATGCTCAAAAAAAGCTTTTCACAACTGGGAGTGATACCACTTCCTTCCAAGTCGTTACCCCACACAAGTAGCGCTACACTGCCAGAAAACAAGATTGCTGTTGGCATTCTCAACAAGCAGGAGGGCAGATACTGGTCCCCAGCTTAATCACATGAATCGCTCAGACGTGCTCGCAAAGCTGCTTGTCCAGCAATGAGGGAGAGCAGCTGCTCAGGCGCAGGGCGGCGGTTAATAAGGCAGCTTGCAGGAGACTGGCTACAAGGGAGAAAGCATTTTCAGGAGGACTAATAATTGGCTTGGTTAGAAGAGGAACAGGCTCTGGACAGAGTACATATCTGCAACAGAAGCTGGACAGAGCGCATCTCTGCAAAGCGCTTTACGATAGCAGATTCAAAACAACGCGGTATTTACATCAGGGTATGTAGATGTGGTGCCCTGGGGCTTAAGGAAGATTAGGGCTTATCGTTAAAGCAATTAGTGCATGCTTCATTTTGAACGCAGCCTTGATTACAGTAGCAAAAGTCAGAGCTTTTCATTACCCCAGGAAACTCAGGGTGACAAAATCCAGACACCTGGACAGCACACCACCAGTGCTGGAAGATCAGACTGACTAGGACGGCTTCTGGACTTCACAAGAAGCTTCCAGTGTCCCCAAGACACTGCTGCTACACCAGGAGATCCACCCAGAAACTGGACCAACGCGGTGATTTAAACATGTTCACCTTCAGATTCACAGTCAAAAAAGGCCACAGAGGAAGCACCAGAGAACTGGGGAAGAACCAGCCCTGGTAATTCACATGCCAGCTAAACGCTTCTCTACACAAGCTAGGAGTCTCCTGGCTGGTACTTAACTATGTCCTATGGGTCTGTCTCTATTTTACATTACCATGACCAACACTATCGTACAGGAGACTATCTGAGGTTCCCAAATACAGATAGTTACCACTAAAGACAACACAGATATGTAACTCTTCAAAGGGGTAAAGGAAACTGTTTACCCCGTCACAGTAGTGCTCACCAGCATCACACCCTCAGAACCACACAAGCGTGTTCCTTCAGCTACACGAGAAAACTAAAAGCCTCTCAGTCACTACAAAGAGCAATAACAAGAAAAAAATTAAATTGTCTGAAAAGATCAGACCATTACCAAGGCACGGTGAGATCAGCTATCAATTATTTTTGACATGTCTGGAAGCTGTTGAGAACAGCTTAGACTGGCAAGATTTTTCCACTTGCCTGGATAAACAGCATCCTGCACAGTGAAACAAAGCCCTGGTCCACAAAGCCTTGTGACAGATCAAGGCCGGACACAGGTTTTTCATATGCAAAGTTTTTTAATTAAGACTTTGTCCATGTGGTGTTGGATCAAAGGAATAAATCCTGTCTGGATATTTATGCTGATACTGTAGCTTAACCAAAAAAGCCGGATGAAGTGGAATCAATAACAAGGAGTTATGATGAAATAATGGTATTCGTATCTTTTTATCTTATACTAAAACATTCATGCCACAGAGAATTTCCCTCTAAGCTTGTTTATTCCCTACAAATTATGATAGTTACATCTCTTCTCTTTCAAAAGCTCTCTCATTACTCACGTGAACTGCCATCTCTCTTCAATGAAATGGGAGTCCTGACCTTCCTAAGTCACTATATAGCTTTTATTTAAATAGGTGTCGTACTGTTTCACCTATGCTGGCAGTGCTTTGGCATCTGAATGTTACTTCTATTACCTCTCGTTATCCAGCAAGGACAAAAAAAAAATCATTCTGAAGTTTAAAAAAAAAAAATCAGAAAAAGTAAAAAGCTTTCCATAGGTTACCAATCACTTTTCATTCCAATCAGCACAGACACACAAGGAGTCGCAATCCCTATTCACCTACCTGCCAATCCTATCGCTTCCATCTCTCGAGCTTTGAGCAGACCAGGGTTAAACAATTCCCCAGTTTTGGAATTACAGGATGGAGTAACCACCGACTGTGGGAAAAGAGGCTCAGCTACGCCCCCTCAGCCCATAAAACACCTAGATGGGGCCTACGGCCTATCTCAGCTCTTTTCAGACACGACCACCACTTGCAATGCATAAAAGGTACATGTTAAAAGCAAGGTCCCTGCAGACACTCCGGCTCAGTACCTACTTGTAATGTCAAAGACAATGACAGCCACAGCAGAGTCACGGATGTAGCTGGGAATGAGGCTGCGGAACCTCTCCTGGCCGGCTGTATCCCACAGCTGCAGCCTGATCTGGGAAATGGAAAAGTGTAGGGGAAGAGGGAAGGGGGAAGAGCAGGAAAACGGAAAACAAAACCAAAAACTCAAGTGAAATAAAAATTTTTAAAAAATAAAATAAAAACAAAAAAAAATTGCAAGGCAAAAATAACGCAACAAAAGGAAAGTTAAAATGGAACAGAAACGTGAAAAGAGCCAACAACACTTCCAACTGCAATTCCAGTAGCTTCAGCCTAGCACGTCTGAGAAACCTCCCTCCCTCCACAGACCCGTTAATAACTAGCACACATGAACACGTTCCGCCATTTAACTGTACACCCAAGATATCCCTAAAAAATACTTTCTCACACCGTCTGCTAACGAGGGAGATAAACATACATACCTCAGTGCATCCTGCCGTGTCAGGCCTCTGGCTGTAACAGCCCCACAGGCAGACTGCAGCCTACACCTAAGCGTAGGGACACCTAAGAGTAAGGATGACACCGCCCCGCGATCAACTAACCCTCTGCAAAGCCTGACACGGTGAAACACAGTAGCGGGGTACGGGCTAGAACAGCAGACACCCCCTGGACTTGCTTATCTCACGCTTAAATCCAATACATCTGAGAAGATATTGAGACACAGCAAAGGAAATCCTGCTTGGTCTTTCAAGACCGAGGTGGGAGCTGTGACAGGGATCCGGCAGGCTGACAGTGCGGAGCGAGGATGAGGCTTCTCGGGGCCCCAGTTCACACAGGGCCACTGGCAACGTGCTGGAAGTGGCACACTTACAGCTGCCCTCTGGGGGAGGCTACGGGAGATGGTTTTGAAGAACCAAACTCTGTTTATATTCATCCCTTCTGCTGGCTAGTACATGCCACCCAGGTATAATTTCAAAATATATTATTTGGTAAGGAAATATCAAATATGCCAAAGCATACATCACGGTTAGAGGCTTAGAATGCTTCGTTTCAAGCCCAGCAGTCAAAGCTTGTAAACACAGCACTAGCCATCTCTGAGAAATTATTTCAATGTCTGAGTTTTCCTATCTTGTGGGCTTGTATTTTTCCCTCCTCTTATCTGCATTCAACACCTCTCTGTCATTTAAACGGGCTTGATGGGCTCCGTGGATCACTTACATAATCAAGAAAGCTAACAATATATCCCACACTGCAAAGAAAACAGTATTTTCCAGGTAGCAGGCCAGCAGATGAATGACATTCTGACCTACACAACCACAAGACATCGAGGCTACACAACTGAAAACAGCACACAGGCATTCCAACTTGCCTTCACCTGTGTCAAGCAGCATTCCCAAGACCTTTTATACTTCTGCCTCCGCTAGCATCACTGAAGAATGTTAACCAAGTAGTTTCTCTCAAACAAAAGGTTAAGTGAGGTCTTTCCTAATAGTGAATCACTGGTAAGATGGCAGAGAAGCACCTGGGAGCTCACAGCACACACTGGGCTGGGACTTCTCCAGAAGCAATGGACCCAAAGGACTTTCGTCACACCACTGGCCCCTTCCTGCCCGCAAGAGCTTCATACTTCTCAGCCAGATGTAAAACCAACAAGAACGCAAGTAGTAGCGAAACATGAACTAATGAAGAGACAAATACTGAAAGACAGAAGAGGGATGTGAGGGATCTTTTTATGCAAAAAGCAATCTCATGCAAGCTAAATCCAAAATTATTACCAGTCCATCAGAACTGTGTTACAAAAGGAGCCTTTCTACGAGGAGGAACTATGCCACCAGTGGTAGGCACAAACAACTTCGAGGCTTGGAACTGCCTGGGGTCTGCTCAGACCCATTTATACCGCCAAACCCACAGGCAGAGCTGCAAATTCTGGAAGCAAGCTACACCTCAGATAAACGCAGTAGACAGCCCATTCCCTGGGATACAGACCTGAGCTCGTCCCAATTTTGCATGAATGATTTTGACTTCCTGCTCTAGAGGTATGGGATATCAACAAATAGCAGAAAGAACAGAGTGGGTCAGCGGTTTGATTCAACATCAGCTGTCCCTCGAAGGCTGCTGTGGGATTTCAGCAGCCACTGGAGGAACGGCCAGGCGAAACGGCACACACAGCAACCGCCGCTCCCGTGACTGCGGTTGCCATGCTGTATCACAGAGATGCCTCACTTACCGTGCGATCTTCAAGATACATTGTTTTTGACAGGAAATCAATTCCAATGGTCGCCTGAAAAGAAGAAAAGCATTAGCAACTGCAACTTGCCTTCCAGCTTGTGCAAATCAGAGCTCTCTATACAAACTCTCAGAAACGGTCACAAACTTCAAATTAAGCTGTTGAAGTCATTTGCCTTCAATAGAGTTGATAAAACCAAGACTATCTGGGTATCGGCACCATCTTCATTCCACACCATTCATCCAACACTTCTCAACTGCACAAGAACATCCGAGCATCAATTTTAGGCTCAGACAGTCACGTGTCTTAACACAGATCATATCTGAACTGTCATCTCCTTCTGGTCTACCACAACTCAGTCTGGTAAGCATTATCTTATTAGAAATAACCAGACAGCAGAGCAAGTTACATATATAAACTGTGGGAGACTGTGCCGAGAGCTAGAAAGCAACATTTATCCAGGGCTTTCCACTTCAGCACACGCTTCCTTTCCAGCGACATTCAGAAGCTTCGTTTCCCTGGCGGTTCTTTCTGTAAGTCTCCCTCCATTCACATCTCCATCGCTGTACCGCAATTCCGGTACAAAGACACCTGAACTCATTTAGTCAGTTAAATGTGCTCCCAGGCACTTACATCAAGCAGATCAACCTAGCCCACCATAAGCCCACGAAATGGCAGAGAGGTTACTGAGATAACAGATTTTAATATTTTAGACAGATTATCTCCAGTCTTAACAAACATGGGCAGCATAACGTGTTCTGGAAAGTCTCCATAAACTGTTTGACATTAGAAGAGGCCACAACAGTCCATTTCTGTAGTGAGTACTTATTTCAGGGAGTCTTATTTTCTGCAGCCAGAACACAGTTTATGACAACTACAATAAGCAGATAAATCTATGAGAGCACCTCACAGAAGTCAGGAAAAGAAACACAGAAAGCACAAGAGGATCCAAATGTAGTGAATGACTTGTCCTCAAGAAAACAATCCTCTTCCTTTTTCAACTTAAAATTATCTAAACCAGTAACTCTTTCTGTCCTGAATTAGAAGGTAACATCCTAGTCTCATCCTCTTTAAAGATGTTCCCTCGAAATACTGCTAAGTGCTTCTGATGTAACTAACTCTTCCTGAAACCTTCAGGCCTCCTGCACACCTTCCGCTTTTCATCTGCAGCCTCTTCATTCCTGCCCTACTCTTTCCCTGCCAAGAATTCCCTGGCTTTTTCCATCTATAACCTTTTAGTGAAAAAAGAAAATTAAATAGTAAAAACAAAAAAGAAAAGAAGGAGAATCTACCATCCTGACTTCTGGCAGATCTATCTATATACAGGCATATGTTTTATATAGCAGGGAATAGATTCACCTCCCTCACATATATATATATATATGTGTGTGTGTGTGTGTGTGTGTATATTTATATATAAAAATTCAAAAAAAAAGCTACCACATACCTGGTAAGTATTGTCAAAACTGTCATACATAAACCTGGTGATCAGAGAGGTCTTCCCAACTACAAAAGAAGAGAAAAATTACTTTCAAGCGGCAGTGGAAAAAAATAACCACTGCTTTGGGAGTGGCGTGCTCCTAGCCTTGATCACCAGAACGAAGTTGCCAATCGAAGGCTCCTTCCCAGGTACACCTTCCTGGGAAATAACCAGCTAAGAAACTCCTTCACAAAATGACACAAGTACGTGAACAATTTCAGTAGGTCAAAAATTAATACTAATGAAAACTTGCTCCTCAATTCAAGGATGCTGTGATGCATACGACAAAAGAATTGTTTGCTTTAAGCAAGCAATACAACCGCCTTCTTACTCATATTTTGCTAATTATGTAATCACCAAGTCTAGGGCTTAGAAAAACCAAAACAAGACATGGTGATGTCTCAGACACTGTTCACCTGCCCCTGGCTGGATAGAAAAGCGACACTCAAGACCTGCATTCATAACAAAATTTCTGCTAAAAAGTAAACTTCAGTGCTTAAAAACGTTACCCTTACATCTCCAAATATTACCAAGGGACAAAACACAGAACTAACAAGAAACCAAACCAAAGAGAAGCTCTCCGATTCTCTCTGAGGAACCCAAGAAAAATTCAAAGGACATGGAAGGGAGAGAAGAGAGAAAAGGAATAAATTGCCTAGAAAGGCAGTGAAATTGTGAACAGTGGAAAGGGTTAAAACACATTAGACAAATGCCTATCAGCAGCAATTTCTATCAGGGGAACTGGACAGCTCCTGGACATTCCTCCAAGACCTACAGCTTTGGGACTGAGGAGGAGGTAAGCAGTAAGAGACCTAAAAAGACTAATACACCAAAGAATACCACGATTCCAAGAAAAAAGACACAACTCATCCATACGTTATGACGTAAGGGAGTCAACCTCAGGCAAAACAAAACAACAAAAAAATGAAAGATGTCAGGGAGGCAAACAGCGCTGCTCCGCCGTTTATTTCCTCCCTGCGGAACACGCCGGTGCGGACACGGCCGAAGACACAACACCCGGGGCGGAGCAGCGCCCAGCGAGCCACCGTGTCGCTCCCGGGCGCCTGCGGGGTCCGCCCGGCCCCGCCAGCACGGCTGCGGGCTCACTGCGGGCCAGCCCCTTCGCAGGCCCCGCCGGGCCGGCAGACCGACCGACAGAAACGGGGACCGGAGCGCCGGCCTGGCCCGCGCCTCCCACCCCGCCGACGCCTAAAGGCCGGACCGCCCCTCCCTCGGGCCGACGCCCCCCTCCCGTGCAGAAAAAGGCCTTTAACGGTTCCGCCGCCGCCGCCGCCGCCAGCCCTCGCGGGTCCCACCGCGGAGGCCTCCACGGCTCCCTCACCGCCCCCCCAGCACACCGGGCCCTTGGCGGCTCCTCGCGCCCCCCCCCCGCCCCGCAGCGGAAGGCCCGTGACGGCCCCTCAGCGCCGCCGCCGCCCCGCTCACCGCTCTGCTCGCCCAGAAACACGAGCTTGAACTTCCTCAGTGGGTTCCCGAACTCGCCGCCGCTGCCGGGGGCGGACATGGCGACGCGGGGGGGCCGAGCCGGAGCCGTGACTGAGGAGAAGGAGGAGGTGACGCCGCCGAAGCCGCACCGGCAGCTGCCCGCCCGCCCGAGCTCGCCGCCCCGCGCGTCACTTCCGGCCCTGCGTCACCCGCGCGTCAGCTCCGCCCCGGCGCCCCCTCCCCCCCCCCCCCCCCCCCACGGTTGCCGTGGCAACGGGGCGGCCTCCGCGGGGCGGGGCAGCTGCGGCCTGGCCGGGGGTGGCTTTTGCGGGGGGGAAGCGCTGGGGAGCAGCTGTTTTTGCGGCCCCTCGCCCTCCCGCCGAGCCCCCCGGGGCGGGTCCCCGCGTCCAACAGCCGCCGCCCGGGCGTAGAATCATTTAGGCTGGAAAAAACCTTCAAGATCATCCCGTCCAAGCGTTAACCTGGCGGTGATGTCAGGCCTGTCCCTGAGCACCTCATCTACAGGGCGTTTGAACACCGCCGGGGATGGTGACTTAACCCCTGGGCTGGGCGGCCTGTGCCAGTGCTTGACAACCGTTTCTGTGAAGAATTTTTTCGTGATGGGCAATCTAAGCTTCCCCTGGCACGACTTGGAGAAGAGACCGACCCCACCTCGCTCCAAGCTCCTGTCAGGGGGAGCTGCAGAGAGCGAGGAGGCCTCCCCTCAGCCTCCTCCCGGCTGAACAGCCCCGGCTCCCTCCTTGCTCCTCGTCAGACTCTTCGCCAGCTTCGCTGCTTTTTCTTCAGACGCGCTCCAGCACCTCAATGTTTTTCTTGCTGTGAGGGAACATCACAGCACGACGTTGCTGCGGTTGACGTTGTGATTGCTGTTGTGACGGGTTGATGTCGCGACTGATTGATGTTGTGAGCAATCACGACGCGGAGCCTGCACCGGGCCACGCCACGGGGGCGGATTTATTGGTAACGGTGTCACGGAGCATCGCAGAACACGGGCAAAAATAAATAAATAAAAACCAAAACAAAAGAAAATAAGAGAAACACTCTGGTGACAGCGCTCACCCAGCCCACCCTCCCCGGCCCCTCACTGGCACCTGTGGGTGCGAGGAGCACCCTACCAGGCACAGTCGGGTTTTCCGGCGTGGCGATACCGGGAGGCTCCCAGCAGAGATGCTGTGAGGAGGATTTTGCCTAAGGGAAGACATCGCACCGCACGTAGGGGGCTGAGGTGTCAGGGACATGCTATGGGCATCTACGCCCCGAACTGGGGTGTGTGGCACCGGTGGCTGTCCGTGCGAGCGGGCGGCGGGTTAGCTTTCCTCTTTCTCGGCTTCCTCCTTCTCGTCTTCGTCATCTTTCTCCCCCTTGAGCTTTTGGCGGGCGAATTCCTCGATGACGATGTCCTCCTCACTGGAAGGGAGAGCAGAGCGTGGTCAGCATTCCGGACAACAAGGCTAAATCTCTGCTGGCACCCAAACCGTGCTCCTGCTAGGGGACAGACTAATCTCTTTGTCTTTTGGGGACGGACCCCAAACACTCGGCAAAAAAGTCAGGTCACTGTAAGCCACAGCCTGACCCCAGCACACAAATCCAGGGCAGATCACTGGCTGGGCTGCGAGCGTGCGTGAGCAGAGGAGCTGGGCTCTCTCCTGCAACTTTTGGCCGTTTTTAAGACAATATTTTGCATTGTCAAGGGGAAAAAAGGGAAGGAAAAGATATTAAAGCCGAGACAAAGAGATTAGTTACCTCCTTGCGAAAGGCAAGCAGCGGGTGACATCGAGGGAGAGCCGCAAAATGAAAAGCGGGGGAAGAAAATGGAAAAAAAAGAGTCAGCAAAACCAATTCCAAGAGCTTACAAATGTTTAACGGCTTGGCAAAATCTACAGGGAGTGGTGGTGGGGACAAGCCAAGAGGCTTCCTCCTCTGGAAGTTTAAATATCCTTGCTGAGCTGGGAAACGGATAAGCTTTGGTGTGAAAGCCTTGCAGTTGCAGCCTAAGTTTCCAAATACCGGGGCTCATGTCCCATTGCAGGGTTTAACCGGACACAAAATCAGCCCTTTTGGGGCTTTGCAAGCCAGGGCCGGCGGCGGGGCTGGTCTGTGGCCGTGGCTGCCAGGGAATGGGTTTGGCACGATGCGCCTTCCTAGCAGGAAGCAACCCCAGCTGTAGCTTCAGCTGGGATAAGCTCATGTGGTGGGAGGAGAAGAGGGCTCTGGCAACAGGGAGTGTGCAGGGACACAGGGCTGTGACCAGCGTGGCTTCCAGCGGCTGAGGGAGCTTGGCATGAGGTGGGTGGGAACTGCGGCCGGAGGGGATGTCGTGTCTGGTGGTGACGCTCGTGACTGGGAGATGGAGCGCTGCTGGCTGCGGCCGAGGAACAAGGTGAGGTCTGGGCTTGCAGCAGGAGAAGCTGCTGTGTTTGCGGCAAGCAGAGTTGTAAAATAAGCCCTGGAAATTTGCAGAATGCGTGCTGAGCCCGGCATTTGAATCCTCCCAGGCTGTGACAACGCTCCTGCTGCCTGTGCCAGCGTGGAGGGGTGTCATGCTGCCTGCTGTTACACAGGGGCTCCGGGCTTGAGGCCTGGGTGATTTAATCCAAGGGTGTAACCTCAGGCTGGAACGGGGCATCGCATCCATCTGTGATGGATCTGCATCATTTATGTGTTAGAGGAAATACTGGCTTGTGGCATAAGGAAGCATCTCTTTACCTTGGGTTAACTGTCGTCCATCGATAAGCAAAGCACAGGGAGGCAAGGATAGAGACACACATGCAGGTTAATAGAGAAAGGACATTTCAAGTAACATGTTTTTAACGCTCAGGTGTTTTAGTGGGAAGAGAGATGTTGGGATGGGTGGCAGCTGGGGAACAGAGCTGCTCACATGGTGGCAGGTCCTAGGCAGAGGGTGGCCACCAGCTGTGTGTGTCCCACTGCCAGGGCAGAGCACGGCCCTCTGCATGGCGGCTGCATCAGTGGGGCTTTTACCAGCTCCCCTCCTGCCTCTTCCTCCACCGCGTTTCAGCAGCATCCCAGGTGCTACTTACCGTCCTCAGGCTTTGGGTGCATCAGGATGACGGGCACCTCGACTCCGACGTCGCTGGAAGGAAAAGCACTTCTTTCAATAAACCCGCCCCGGCACCACGCTGTGCGGGTGCTGCGCGCCGTGTCACGCTCAGCCCCTCGGGCAGCTCCCTCCTTACCTGGAAGTGAGATCCCCCAGGATGCTGCAGGAGAGAAAAGACAGAAATCATCCAAGGCAGAGGAGGGGAGGTGTTTTATAATAACATACAAGATGATTAATAATAGTGTTGAAGGGCAGCAGCGATGAGGATGAAGGGATGGGTGTCAGAGAGCTCAGCTCCATGCCGGGAGCCCAGTGCATGGCTGCCCCACGCCCCAGGGGAACAGGGCAGGGATGAGGGGGCCCCTTCACCATCTGCCTGGTGGCATGAGACCCCACAGCATGACCCAAGAGGACGGTCCTTAACCCCGTGCCACAGAGTCTCACCCTCCTCGGGACACCACCAGGTTGACCTTCACTTTGTAGGACACCAGGATGCCCAGCACTTCCTTGTCCATGCCGGGTCTCAGCCTAGGAGAAGAGCAGAGTGGAGCGGTGAGGCAGGCAGCGCTGATCGCGGACCCCCATCCGATTCCCCCACGGGGTTGTCTCTGGGCCCCGTTCCATGTGGGGTGCACTGAGAGAGGACAAAGGTGAAAGGGGAGGGCAAATCACTTGGGCTGAAGCCACAGAGCAGTTTCTGGAGGACATTTGGATTGCCTGAGCTGGGATTCACTCCCAAGATGAGACCCAGTGCACCTCTGAGATACAGGGGGGCTTTGAACGACAGTGAGGAAGCTGTGTCTCTCCTATGAGAGACAGAGAGGTGGGTCTATGGCTGTGTCACAAAATCCCTATGTTTTCCAGCTGGATAAGCTGTCGGAGTCAGGGGAAGGCATGGGTCTGGCTGTGGTGGGGTGCCAAGGGGAGCCCACACAGCTCTTACATGGTGGTGGAGGCCAGGTTGGTGTCCTCGTGCTTGAGCTTGCCATCGAGAGCGAGGCCTCGCTTCTCACGGTTGTTCGAGAGCAGGGGCGTGACGGAGTAAGTTTTGGTGAAGGTAGAGTTGGCTGCCACGGTCTCACTGGAAGGGGTGGGAGAGGAGAGCTCTGAGCCAGCACGAGCACGATGGGCACTCAGCACCCATCGGGGATGCTCAGCATCGCACCAGCCACCTGGGCAGAACCAGACACCCCCCGCGCTGCTCTCCCCACACAGCTGCCTGAGCCTGTTTCCTCCTTTCGTTCTCTTATACAACCACTTCTTTTTTCTACCCCCCCGACCTTCGCTGCAGCCCTCCTTGCTCTCAGGCTGCGGCTGGCCTCAGCAATGTGAAGCGAGGAGAGGAAGCAGCTGGGGACGGGCTGCACACCGTCCCGCAGGGACCTCCCCAGCCTACACAGGCTTACGCTGGTGTCCACAGCCTGCCTTCGCCTCTGCTTCCTCTGCATCTGCTCTTCTAACCCTGATATTTTTGCCACCCGGTGTAAAACCATCTTCCCTACCCCCTCTCCCCATCACTCATCTCTCCTACTCCTTTCTTTTCTTGCCTCTGGCCTGGATGCCTTGACACCCCCAGCCCCTTTTTACTTACTTTATCTCCTCAGTGCACACAGTCTTTGTATATTTATCCAGTGAGTAGAGGACCACGTCTGTGATCTGATCAACTGAGGAGGCACAAGAAGGAGCAGCATCGGTGACACAGAAGAGGCACCAGTGTGCAGTCCCCACCTCTGACAGGGAGGCTGGGTTGCGATGTGTGCCGGGATGTGCCCCTCCTGCCCCCCTCCTCACCTGAGATCTTAATTTTTTTCACAATCTTGTTGGTGGTGTTGTTGATGTTGACAGTCACGTTGATGGGGTCTCCATGATAGTAGATCTGCAGTGGGAAGAGGCTCCATTACACGACCGGGCATCCCAGTCCCTGTCCCTAGGGTTGCATGTGGTGACACGAGCGGAGGGATGCCCCCCTTGGTACCCACCTCCTTGTCCAGGGAGGCTTCAAGGTGCAGGGGCTTGTCGGACATCATGAACTGCCGGGTGGTTTCCGACTTTGGAGCTGGCCCCGTCCTCATGGGTGCAAACTGGATCTTGCGGATGATGAGGCGCACTGAGTTCCTGCGGGATGAGAAGCTGTCACTCCTGGCCCTCCCCGGCAAGGACCTGGCCTTCGAAGGGGACATGCTGGCTGTGTTCAGGGCCATCGAGGGGTCTCCAGCCAAAGGATGGGAGCTGCAGCCTGCTCTCTGACACGGGGACCATTGCTGCTCCTTCAGGCAAAGCGCCTGATCCAAGCGTGGCACAGGCTGACAGCAGCAGGTCCTTGGCCCGACCGCTAAGCTGGCCACCCCGAAACAGTCCCACGGTTTGGTTTGAGGGCCGTGAGGCACAAAGGGATCCCCTGCAAATACCTCTTGTGAATTTTCTCCTCCAGATTTTCAGCACAAAATCCTTTGACCTCGAAGTCCACGCCACAGGCCTGGGGGGACACATACCGTCACTCATCAGGAGGAGCTCAAAGCTGCCTGAGGTTTAGGCTTATTCCCCTCCTCCTTCCACTGCATCACCCCTGGAGATCCTGCTCCCAGCTCCAGCTGCTCTTCCTCCCCAACCCTCATCCCACGGGCCACATCCTTGTGAAAGAGCAGCAGCTCTCATTTTTGGCACCCCGCAACTTCACCCCCTGCCAGGGAGAACGTGTCGAAGGGACACTTGTTGGGACAGCGGCTCACCTTTCCCACATCGTCTGGTCCTGGCTGGAGGGTGACCGAGCAGGGGAGGTTAGGGGCAATCTGAGCAGAACGGGAAAAGAGAGAGAAAAGATAAATTAAGAGCATGCCCAGAGATGAACCCTGGTGCACACCATGGAGGTGTGTGGTCAGGAAGGGCTGAGCGGCCCTTACCTCGAAGGTGAAGGGGTAGGCATTCTCCCCAAGCTTCTTCAACAGCCTGTCCTGCAAAGGAGTGAGGGTTTTCGGTGCCTGGTCTGGCACCGGTGGGAAGATCTGGGTGGTCAGGACGTAGATGTCCTTCCTGAAGGTCAATCCGATAACGTCGAGGTCATCTCGGCCGTAGCGAAACGCACAAGTCAGCGTCACGTACACTGAAGCCCGACGGAAACAGAGAGGAGCAAGGTTAGGGGGTGAGATAAAGGGAGAACACAGGGAAAAGGGTGAATAAAGAGGAAAGAAAAAAAGAAGGAAAGAAAAACCACTTCAGTAACTCTTCAGCAGAAATATGAATCTGTTATGAGGACCTGGACCTCAGACACTAAATATAAATTTAATGAGAATCATTGTGTCTTTCTGCAAGGCATCAGTAACTTCAGAGCTGGTGCCCCAGGTAGGAAAGATGAGAAGAAAGACGCAGCCTTCCCCTCCAGGTCAGCTGCCGTGGCCCTGACATACAATGAGCTGTAGACACACGTTACACCTCTAACCTGACTACAGTCCCAGGTTGCTGATGAGCTCTGCACTGTTTTACATCCCTCCCTCTTATAATGTGGGGTTTTCGGTATTAAATACCTTTTCTGTCCTTTAGGTACTCCGGGTCAAGCAGGCAGACGCCATCTGCAAACAAACAGAGAAGGGCCGGTGAGCTCAGCTGCCTGGGAAGATCCTTACAAAAACAGATCCTTAAAATTCAGATAATCTGCTCATCAGCAGCGAAGGTGACCCAGGGAAGCTGCTGGTCACGGGGACGGGGATGCCTCACCCAGCAGCAAGGCTGGGTTGCTTTCCCCCTATTTTTCTGTAAGGGTATTTTAAGGAAAACGAGATATTTGCTCAGCCGGAGCTGCCCTTGCTCCCTGGGCTCTGGTGGGAAGCAGAGGTGAGCAGCCACTGGCATGGGGACTGTTCCCCTTGGGCCACTCACTGCCCATGCTTCCCCTTCACTGGCGGGCACGGCCCCACTCACCTACAGAGTCCACTGAATCCACGTGATCCACAAAATCTCTCTTCCCCAGGTAGAGGGATAGCTGGAGGCAGCGCATGGGGAAGGAAAGAAGGAAGTGGGTTAATGTTTGCCACTGCATCGGATGAGATTTTCAAGCCCCGGGTTGTGTCGTGGGGTTCGTTAACCGTGCCGTTAGTGTGTCGGACCAACATCGCATCGAAGGGGTCATATAGGGCTTTTTTCTTTTTCCGCGTTTCTATTTTGAAAAGCAAGCCCTGTAGTGGCAGGTATGGCAGGAGTTGATCGTGGGATTTCAAAGGGAAAGAAAACCCAGCCCAAAGGGAGGGGCAGAGCCAGCCCAGAGGATCCCCAGCATAGACCCACACCCAGGGACAGGGCGCGTGGTCTCACCTCCGTGTGCCTGCACTCACCTTGCTGTTGGGGCTGGTCTTCTTGAACACCCTGCAAAGGAAGAATAGGCAGGCGGGTTGGGAACGGCTCGGGTGAGGCTGGATGGGACCCAGGGAGGGGGGTGGCCATTTGTCTCGCTGGGGCAAGGAGGCGAGGGCTTCCCTGAGAGCGCGGTGCATCTCCAAGAGCTACACCAGAGCGCCTGGCCTTGGGGAATTCGGCGTCCTGCAAATTCAGAGCCAACCCGTGCCCCATCTGACTGCCCCCAGGGGTGTCACGCTCCCGTGACCATCAAGGAAGGGGTGCTTTAGCTGGCTGTGTCTTAAGGACGAGTGAGGAAGCATGAACACGCAGAAGAAAAGAGAAGGTGCTTTGTTTGCCCCGTGACGGCTCGCTCCACCTTGCTATGGCCAGCTCATGTACCCGCACATGGGGGCAGCGGGTAGGGAGAGCCGGTGGGGCTTTCTTTCTCCCCCTGCTCCTGCCCCGCAGCACCCTGCTGCATCTCTATTGAAATAAAAAAGGAAAACCAGACACTTACTTCCTCCCGTCTGCCATTTTAACTCAGTGGCTGCACAGGCGGCGATCTGCGGGGAGAGATGGAGGGGAAACGATGGGTGAGGTGGTGGGCAAGGGGCAAAGGAGCAAAGTCCTTCGTCTCCCACAGAGCCCTCACGCTATGGCGCTGCCCAGCCTTTCACCTTCACAGAGCTGGGATGCTCAGGGTAGCAGACAAGGCACACAGCGAGCAGCCGAGCCTAGCAAATCCTTTGCCCCTCGGCCAAAAACGCGGTGAGGAGGAGGCGGAAGAGAAAAAGGATGAGCGATGCCCCAGGCAGGCAGGCTTCAGAAAACAGGGTGACTCCCAAGGGAGCAAGTTCAAGGCTGGGAAAGGCGTGAGAAATGAGCCGAAGCATTTACGGAGTTTCAGTTTTATGAATTTTTCTCGTCTGCAGGAAATTGGCTTAACGGCAGGAACAGGCTCATTTTGTCCCGTCACTCACGGGAAGAGCGAGGAAGCCTTGCGGAGGCAGAAAGGCAGAGAGCAGCTGAACCCTGTGGGCAGGGAGGTCTCGGGGTGCACAGCCCCAACCCACAGCCCCTCCTTTCCCTGGCAGCCCTGCCTTCACGCCAGGAGCCCAGCCTGCATTTTGCTTGCTCAAGCCTGGTGTCCAGAATTAAACCATAAATATCGCGGCCGATTCACCGGGAGATTAGATGGGATGAGCTCAGCTTCTTAAAGTTAGGCAGCTCTGACATTAGCAGAGCTTAAGCCCGGGCAGGATTTTAAGCCCTGGGGGGCACGTGGGCAGAGTTGTCTTTTTACGCAACAGCAGGGACGCTGGGGAGAAGGAAGAAATTGATATGGGGGGAGGAGATGATCCTCTACCCATGAGAAAACAAGGGATTAGTCCCAAAGACGGGATCTTTGATGCCCTCAGGTGCTGCGGGATGCGAAGCTCGTGCATCCGCGCCTGCAGGATTTCTTGGGCAGCAGCCAGAGAAGGTGTGAAGGGAGCGGTGCCGTGGGCTTGGCCCTCTCCAAATTCTAGGAATTGGGGACGAGGTGATGAAAGGTGGAGAAAAACAGAACTAAACGTCTCCTCTGCATCTCCCAAGCCCCATAGAGGGGGCTCGGACCCCTCCTGGCTTGGCTAAGCTGCCCCATGCCGCTCCCCACCCCTCCGCCCATGCCCTCTGGCTCGACCACACTGAAATCCTTTCAGCAATATTTCCCCCCCCCCCTTTCAGTCCCAGACCACCCTCCTTGCAGCCACGGTCCGACACCAACTTCCCTGCCCCTAAGTGTTTTACAAACCAGCAGGATCTGTGCCCCAAAGCGCTGGCAGCAGAGTAGGCAGCACTCACCTGGCGAGCGGCTGGATAGACACTCTCCTCTTCCTCTCCTAGCACGTCCCACTGTCAACCAGTCACTACGGGCTGCTCCCAGTCCTGCTGCTTCTTATACCCTCCCGGCGTTCCCTCCCCTGGCAGCCGATCTCGCCCACTCGGCTTTGGCTGGGGACGTGCAGCGTGTGTGTGTGTGCGCGCACCGTGGGAGAGGTGCTTTCGGGAAGAATCCTATTAGTTTATTAACTGGGGAGACGCTTCGTGAGTAAGAGTGGGGCTATAAATACCAGCGCTGCCGGAGACCTGAGAAAGCAGCTTATGGAGATTGGCAAAGTGGGCTTAGGAGCAAGGTGATGGTAATTGAGGTGGAAGCTCTGCTCCCAGCGGGCAGGGGCACGGATGCCCATTCCCATGAAGGCTCCTCTGCAACGCCTCCCACGGCAAAGGGAGCCCGGCCAGCCCCAAGCACAAGCATGGGCGGAGGTGGCAGAGGGGCAGGAGGCATCTGCTGGGTTTTATCCCCACCTCATGCACTTTGCTGGAGGGTTTAACAGATGGCCGGGAGATGCGGGCAGCTCCTTACATGGCCAACGTGCCCATGTGGCTGGTCACCTCGAGGTGACCCACTGTGGTCCAAAGCACACGGGACACCCTTGCCACGGGGATGCTGTACAAGGTGACTGGGTGAAGGCGTGCGTGAGGCTCAGGGTGGATCCTACACCAGGCTTAGCTTCCCTCCAGAGCAGCAGGAAAGGGGCGACCACCCCTTGGTGGTGGGATACAGACCTGCCCGTGTCCCCCCGCACCGCTGGGCAATCTGCTCAGCCCCGTGTCATTTCATAACACCGCAGGCTGGCCTCGCCCGACCCGATTAGCACATCGTTAATTCAAGGTCCACTGCTGCAAATAGAAAACTATTGAAAAGCACAGAGTGGATTTCGCCTTACGATGAGAGAGAAGTGCTCCCCGCTCTCGTCCTCCCTCGGCAGCAGCCAGATTCCCTCCCACAGGAGTGGCTGCAGGGTGCTCACACAGATGCTGCCCCAACATTTGCCCTAGGGACAGGGCACAGACCCGACAGCAGCCTGCAAACTGCTCTAGCAAGGCCCCTCTCATCATCCTCACCTCCAGCATCCCTCCAGCCCTTGCTTCCTCAGCCAGACCTTTTGCTCTGAGCAAGCACTTGGGTCTGGCTCAGCCTTCCAAACTGAGCACTGAGGTCAGGATGCCTCTGCCCACCCCTGTTCCCACAGCTCCCAGCACCCTGAGTCAGCTCAGCAACCTTTATCACCTGGGTACCAACCGCTCCCAAATGCAACCCACCTGTGCCCCCAGTCCCATGGGCCACTGGGAGCCACCATGGCATGCCAGCCCCACTGCCCAGGGCTTTAGCTGTCAGCACACGTTGCCCGGGGCTGGAACTTGTGATCTCTTTAATTGGACACAGGAGAGCTACTTAACTTTGCAGATTAGCAGGTGCTATTTCTGCCGAGGTTGGGGACACGTGAACTGTGACCTTCCCGCTGGCCCGTGGAGGAGGAGGAGGAGGAGGAGGAGGCAGCCCCACCTGGACTCCTGGAGGGGGATGGCAGAGCGGCCAGCCCCAGCACTGTGCCCGGGGCACCTAATCCTGAGCTCTCTGTTTGTGGCTCTTCGTTAGGCTCTTAATAAAGCCCCTGAGACTGGTGCTGTTTACAAGAGCTGTGGCCACAGGGTCTGCGGAGTGTGGCGAGGATGGAGAGCAGATTTCATTATGGCTGGCTTCAGCTTGGTTTCATACCAACTGGGTGATTCAGCCAGGGACACCTTGCCCAAATTGCGTGGGGACAGGTATTTCCCCTCCCCAAAACAGCGGTGAGACGGACAGACCACATCCCTTCCCGAGCTCGCGCCGGGGAAGGAAGCTGGGGGTGCAGCGCCGTGTTAAAAATAATAAGGAAATGAGAGAGGGCTTCTTCCTTTTTCCTGTTTAATAAATGGCCAAAGCCTCCTCTCATCTGCTTCATCCCACCCGTCCTGTCGGGGCCGTGCGCTACGTGAAGCACAGCTCCGAGGGCTGCTGCCAGCAGGGCAGGACGCTGGTGGACGTGAGGCTGGTGGAACACACGGGAGACCAGCTTCATCCCCGTCTCCTGATAGACAGCATCCTACCTCCCACGGGGAGCAGCCCTGGGGGTCTCCACGCTTTTGTGCCCTCTCCTGCAGGGTCTTACCTCTGAAAGGAACCCCAGGTGGAGCCAAAGCCGCCCAACAAGCTGGCACTGGTGAACCCACATCACCTTCCCAAACACAACTGTCCCTGAGTGCTGTCCCTGGGCACCGGCGCATCTGGCGACAACCTGGCTCAGCCTCCGGCACCGCGCCCCGCAGCCACCTTATGTAAACACCGTCAGCCGGCACTGCTGATTTCTCAAAGCCCCTCAGAGCTCCGGGTCTTCCTCCCCTGATCTGGATTAAGCGGCGTGGACGCCACTAATCTGAAGCCAGGCGCCTCCGCGGCTGCGAGGAATTATTGCCACACTGTTAAGTAATGGGAGGGAGCAGCGCCACCAAGTCGGGGGTCTCTGGCAGGATGGGGGTCTCATGGGGGTCACCAGCAGGATGAGGGTGTCCATCCACCATCCCTGCACTGACCCACCATCACTGGGTGTCCCTCCAGCAGGTGCTGGTGAAGAGATGTGACCGCTGCCATGGCAGCCTGGAGCCACCAGCCCAAAATCAAGCAAGCTGTCCGACTTCTTGGTGGCCCCACCTGCAGGTTTCTCTCGAGGCTGGGAGCCCAGGAGGAAGCCTCAGAAGGGGCTTTCAGCACATCTGCATCGACGGGCTGGTGCAGGGGGTGGTTGGAGACAGTCCCTCCGTGTTGGGCTCAGGGCTTCAGGGGACAGCTCGCGATGGCAAGGGCAGCAGGCAGCTGAAAGCGTGGCTCAGCAAGGCGCTCTGTCCTCATCCTCAGCAAGGTGCTCCATCCTCATCCTCCTCTAGCAGGACCCTGCCATCCCATCTCCCCCCAGATTAGCCCTGGTGCTCCGCGGGCACACTGGCAGCAGACAGTGGCTGTTGCTTGTCTGTAATTAATTGGTGCTAATCACCTTAGCGCAGCTCCAGCCAGCCGCACACGTGTGGCCCGCTCGCTCCTTGATGGTCGGAGCAAAAACCTCGGGGTCTGCACTAGGGAGCTGCCGAGAATTCTGCTGCTGTTTGCAGCCCTGTCCTGCTGGGAAAAGCCTCTCTCCTTCCTGGGAACTCCTGAACCCCACTTCCCTTCTGCCTGCAGGCAGGGCACGTGCAGACGGGATGACGTAAATGCCGTTGCGGGCGCTTGGGCACCCGATGCCCTCAGCATCTCCATCTCCACACCAATGGCAGAGCTCAGCCCCAAGTCAGGCAACAAGCTGCCCAGGATCAGCCCGACATTTCGAAGGCTTGCTGCTGCCCCACACTGCTGGCCCTTCCCTCCTCCCGGGGTCCTGCCCGAGGGATGGGGTCTGCCCCGCCAATGGGGCAGATGAGTGGTGGGGAGCGGGGTGGAGGGGGAGCTCAGGGTGCCCGGCCGCGCTCAGCCCCGCATGGCCACAGCCTTCCCCCCGGAACGGAGCAGGAGGAGGAGGAGCGAGGAGGCTGGTCCCGGCCGTGAGAGCAGAGCACAGAGAAGGAGGAAGAGCGCAGAGGCCGAGCAAGCAGCACGGGGCACCGAACGGGTGGGCTCGGTCAGGGGAACAGGGACATCATGGTGGGCTCTGCCTGACCACACGCTACCGCCCCGACAGGCAGGGCTGCTGGTGTGCCCCGCGGGACAAAGCGGCATCACGGCTCCACTCCTACTTGGCTCCCACACCCCGAAAGCTCAGCTCATCCCCTCACGGCCCCCCACAAGAGCCCCAGGAGCCCCACATCATATCTGCGAGGGACGGTGAGTGTGTGTGTGGGGCGAGGTGTGGGCCCCCCGCGTGCCGTTGGGATGCCGGCCATGCAGGATGGCGGTCCTGGGGGCTGGGGCAGCAGCACAGGGTGATCCTCACTGCAGGAAAGGTCCATTTGCTGATCTGCTTCTCTCTCAGCCCCCTGCACGCTGCAGACTGGACCCTTCTGCAATGAGAAGCATCCAGACACCCACCCTTCCCCGACTGCCTCCCCTTTCCCGTTCCTGCCTCTCATCCCCATGAGCATCACCTCGGAGGATGGCGGCGGCAAGCTGGTACCACCGGGACATCAGCAGGGTGGTGGCGGAGGAGCTGCTGGCCAAAGCCGGGCGGGACGGCTGCTTCCTCGTGCGGGACAGCGAGTCGGTCTCAGGGGCTTATGCCCTCTGCCTCCTGTGAGTCACCTGCCTGGCTTCTTGCTCTCATCCCTTGCTGGGGTTCCCCTGTCCCTGCTCCTGGCACAGCCAAGCCTCATGTCCAAGCCTCCCGTGGGGATGCCGGCAGAGTGCCAGCTCTCTGGCACAGGGGGTTTTTCGGGTGATCCCCAAGTGGAGAACCCCATGTCCTTGGGAGCAGGCAGAAGCCTGGGCCAGCAGCCCTGCCCAGCAGCAGGGGCTGCCAAAGGGAGAACCTGAAATCCAGGGCATGCAGAGCCCTTTAGGGCTGCCTCATGTGGGAGAGGCTGGCTCGTGTCGCCCTCCCTCTTCAGAAAAAAACATCCCCTCTCCCTCCAACCCCCGACATGGCCGCATCCGGACCGCGACGCCCGCTGTTAGCATCTCGGCCGCTGGCGCTTCGAGGCTGCGTCTGCTCGCCTGGAACGAGGCTCATGGCCCCGAAGAGCACTGCTGCTGGGGCTGCCTGCACCCCTTCATCGCTGCCTGCACCCCCTCATCACTGCCTGCACCTCCTGCCTGCTGCCTGCACCCCCTCATCACTGCCTGCACCCCCTCATCGCTACCTGCACCCCCTCATTGCTGCCTGCACCCGCTCCCTGCAGCCAAGCGACGCGACACGTCTGCAGCAGGGCGGCGTCTCGGCGGGTTTGGCAGGATGCCACCCCCTTTTCCTAGAGCTAAGCCTGGCCCAGAGCACGGGGCAAATTGCAAACACGCGGTGCCGAGGGGCACACCAGGGGTTCAGCCGGCAGCTACCTCGGCTCTTCCAGCATCCCAGGGCCGTAGGTGCCCTGGTAAAGGCCGGCGGAGATGTGGCTGAGCCCCATGGCTGAAGCGGGGGGACCCCGTGCATCCTCCCAGGCAGACGGGTACAAACCCAGAACAGTGGGTGATGCTTTCATTTCTAGAAATGAGAGCTAAGTTCCTCTCCCTGCAGAAGGGATGGGGAGTTTGCGTCAGGGCTGGGCACCGCCAGGCATCCCCCCCTCCCACGCTGCCATGTGCCCACGGTGTCTTGGGGGGCACAATGGGGGCCCCTCGTCTGCTTTTTCCCAGGTTCCAGCGGCACGTCCATACCTACCGCATCCTCCCCGATGACGAGGGGCTGCTCTCCGTCCAGGTGGGTGCAGCAGCAGGTGCCCAGAGGCTGGCGGCCGTAGGGGTGCACTCCCTGCACTGGCTAACACTGCTGTGTGCCTGGCTGGGGGGGCACAGGCTGTGACCTGGAGCCTGGGCAGGTTGCAGGTGCTGAAGCCCACACACCGAGCTCAGAGAATTGGTGCCTGCCCTCCTTGGCAGCTGATTTATTTATTTTTTTTTGCACAATCTTCCTCCAACACCCAGCACTGCAGGATACGAGTGCTTTGCAGCCACCCCTCTGGCACAGGGCTGCCTCCCCACAGCCCCACGGCTGCAACCAGCCCACCCAGGGCAACACAGCAAAGCGCTTGTCCCCTTCCTGCCATCATCCCCAGCCCCAGCCAGGCCACCTGGCTCCGGTTTCGTCCCCACGACATCTGTTCTGGCTGCCGGCTCAGCTTCGCTTCCCCTCTTTAGTGCCACATCACGGTTCTCTTGGTACCCAGCTCTGCAGCTGCTCTTTCTAGCCTCCTAAAACCAGCATCCCTGGGGAGCACCCCCTACCTGCTGCACAAGGCAGACATCTCCACGCTCCTCTCCTTGCCCTGCTGCCCTGACAGGGGCCAGGGTGAGCTCCAGCCAGCACTGCCAGCTCCCCACATTTTGGGGGACAAACCGACTCGGCACAGAGACAGAGGAAGGGGGGACGACGTGATGGTGCTTCCCTTCCTCTGCCTCCCCAGACCATGCAGGGCATCCAGGCCAAGTGTTTCCGCACCCTGCCCGACCTCATCGGTGCCTACCAGCAGCCCAACAATGGGCTGGTGACGCCCCTGCTCTACCCTGTGCCCCGGGCGAGGCAGGTGGCCGACGAGGACTCGGGTGAGCCAGGGAGGAGGCGGCGGGGGCCACACTGGGCTGTAAGTGAGCGAAGGGGTCCCTCTGAGCTCGCTTGTCCTCCGCCTGCAGACGGGGAGGATGGGCGAGGCAGTGGGAGTGCAGCGAGTGCGGTGGTCCCGGCCGGCGGAGCCATGGCGGGCACGTGGCTTGGCGCTCCCGTCGCTGGCCGGCCCCACATCTCACAGCAGCTGCACCAGAGGCTGCAGGAGCAGGTGCACAGCAGGTAAGGAGCCCCTGCCTGCCCTGGAGGTGATGGAGATGGGGAGATGGGAGTGGGATCTTTCCAAAGATGCCCACACCTCACCTTGCAGCCCGGCCAGTGACTTCATGGGCTTCATGGCGGAGTACCTGAACCACAACCTGCAGCTGGATCTGGAGGCTCTGCGCCATGGGCACCCACAGCTCCGTCACCTCAGCACCGCTCTTGTCACCGCCTGTCGGGGGCTGCACAGGTGAGTGGCCCAGGAGCAGAGGGGATGGAGTGCGGACACTGCCCGGGACCACCCGCCTCATCCCCATCACGGTGGCTGAGCATCATCACCAAGCACCAAGGCTCAGGAGATGATGCCTGTGCTGGCTCTCACCCACTCCTCTCCTCTTTGCAGTGAGATTGACTTCACGCTGGCAGGACTGGAGACGCTGGCCAGGGTGTTCGACCCCCCGGCATCCCCTCGCAGCCCAGCCAGAGAGCAGGTGAGACCCCCCCCAGCCCCTGACCACCCACAGGCGCCTTGTCGCGTGTGGCTGGTGCAGCCGCTCTGTGGAGGGGGCAGTCGGGGCGGTTTCAGTGCTGCGCTCCTGCAGTGCTGCTGGTGGTCCCTGTGTGCTGGCAGAGGGGACGTGGCTCCCTGTGGCCTGGGGACAAGCAGGGACTCGCTCCTGCACTCAGTCTGGGTCACATCTGGGCAGGGGAAGCTGCTTCCCCTGCCAGACCTCAGGGAACCTCACGTCTTGGGGTGCAACGTGTGGGCATGAATCTGCTCCGGTGCCACTGCACTGCTCCAAAAAAACATATGTCCTTGCCCGCAGGGTCTCCTGAGCAGCGATCCAGACCTCGAGCTGCTCCTCAACAAGATATCTACTGTCAACCATCTCCTCTCTTCTCTGGAGAAGAAGGTACCTTCCTCCCTCCCCTCCCTTGGTGCCAAACTGGGGGTGGCACAGCTGGGGAACCTCACTCTGCTCCAGCAAACCCCTCACCTGAATCAAACCCCCAGCAAAGCAACGTGCTGGCGGCAGCACAGCCCAGTGCCTGGTGCCCGTCTCTCCCACAGGTGCTGAAGTCGCTGCAGGAGACGGTGTCAAGGCACAACCTGGCACTGCCCAGCGTGGTGGCAGCCCCGCCGCCGGCCGCCAAGCCCCTGGCCGTGCAGAGCTTTGAGGTGAGGGCTGGGGGGGGCACAGCAGGGCCCCCGCTCAAGCAGAGCCAGGGGGTCCGACGCGGCAACTGCATCCCTGTGTGCAGGTGAAGGTGGGCAAGTCGCAGCGGGCAGCGCTGACGGTGGATGTCGAGTCGGGCACGGTGGCTGTCACCAAGAGGGGAAGTGGTTCCCCAGAGGAGACCATCCCTCAGGACAAAAGTAAGGGGCTGCTGACACCACCCCCCCCAAACCAACGGGGTGCTGCGGGATTCCTTGCAACGGGCCTGATGCCAGGGTGATGGGCTGCAGAGCTGGTGGTAGCCCAAGCCCCCATCCTAACTTTGGGAGGGGGGCACTACTGCCCCCCTCACGCCCAGCATTCAGTCCTGCAGCTGATCAAATACCAGAGCATCCAGAGCAAGGTGAGGCTGGTGTACGACCGGGAGCCACAGCGGAGCCTGAACAGGGACTTCGTCTTCACCAGTGCGCGGGTGAGCGGCAAATACAGAGATTTGTCACATACCTCAGCAAATGAGGGGTCTCAGGGTTGAGACCACCCCTGCAAGACAGCTCCTGCGCTGGGGGCAACGTCCTGCTTTGGGACCCTGACACCCGAATTGTCCTGCAGAAGCGAGAGGCCTTTTGCCAGCTGCTGCAGTTGATGAGGATCCAGCACTCCAACCTGGACGAGCCCGACCTCATCTCGGTGTACATTGGGACGTGGAACATGGGTGAGGGGCCAGGAGAGGGTCACGTTGTCCTGGGCACTCGTTGTGAGCCCGGGTGCTGCAGGGAGCTGGGAAACCTGAGGTCTGAGTGGGAGGAGGATGCTGGAGAAGATGCCAACCTGTCTGCTCTTGGGTTTATCTGTCCTGTCACAATCCACTTGCCTGGTGGCTGTCAGGGCAACAGAGGAGCTGGGGGTCCCAGGAGGGTTTTGGATGGTAGCAGCAAATCCCAGCATCAACCTGGGATGCATGTGGTGCTGGCATGATGCTTCCCTCCTGGAGATGCTTCCCTCCTGGTGGGAGAGGTGCTTGAGGAGCCCTGCACGCCACATCCCACCCCGTGCCGTGACCTGCCGTCCCCTGCCTGCAGGCAGCACGCCACCCCCCCGCTCCCTCGCCTCCTGGCTGACCTCGAGGGGCTTGGGGCGCACACAGGATGAGACCACCGCCTGCGTCCCCCACGACATCTATGTCGTCGGCACCCAGGAGAACTCCCTGGGCGACCGCGAGTGGGTCGAGTTCCTCCGCGCCTCGCTGAAGACCCTGATGGCCATCGACTACCGAGTGGTAACAGGGAGGGGGGGGGCACTCAGGGCTGAGCAACCTGCAGACATCCCAGCAGCACCCTCCCCCCATCCCCCAGGGCTCTGACCCCCAAACACAGGGTCCTCTCCCACCCCAAGGAGCCCACTGTGCGCCACGTGCTCCATGCAGGGGGACCCACCTTGCAGAGCTGGGTTGGCTGACCTTCCTGCTTGGCCATGGGAGGGAGGAAGGAGTGGGGAGATTCACCCCCTGCCCCTCCACCCAGGTCGCCCTTCAATGCCTCTGGAGCATCAAGATCGTGGTGCTGGTGAAGCCCGAGCATGAGCGACGCATCAGCCACGTCCACACGTCCAGCGTGAAAACCGGGATCGCCAACACCCTGGGTACGGATTAGGGGGGACACCCCAGGAGGAGGGGGTCACCCCAGGACCTCTGGGCTCCCCCAGAGCTCAGACCCCGGCATATCCCTGCAGGAAACAAAGGAGCTGTGGGCGTCTCCTTCCTCTTCAATGGGACCTCCTTTGGCTTCGTCAACTGCCACCTGGCCTCCGGCAGCGAGAAGACCCACAGGTGATGGGGGAGCACAGGTGGGACGGGGCTGGCCCGGGGCAGGCAGGTGTCTCAGGGTGCTGGAGGAGCCCTGGTGGGCTGTGAGGCTGCCCCTGTCCCCCTCCTGTCCCCACCTGGTGGGTACAGGATGAGGACGAAGTGTCCCCAGGGTGGCTCACGTGTCCCTGCCGCAGGCGTAACCAGAATTACAGCGACATCCTGCGCTCCCTGTTCCTGGGCGACAAGTGGCTCGGAGCCTTCGACCTCACGCTGCGCTTCACCCACCTCTTCTGGTTTGGGGACCTCAACTACCGCCTGGACATGGACGTGCAGGTGGGACTGCAGTTAGGGTCGGTGGCACAGCGGGCTGAGGGGAGCCGGGGCTCACGGCGCCTTCCTCCCGCCGGCACAGGACATCCTCGCCCACATAACCAAGAAGGAGTTCGAAGCCCTCCTGGCTGTCGACCAGCTCAATCTGGAGCGGGAAAAGAACAAGGTGTTCCTGCGATTCAGTGAGTGCTCCCCACACTGAGCCCCACACCCAGGGTCCCCATGGATCCCTCCCCGGGCCACCTCCAGCACCCGGCAGCGCCCTGGTCTGGCACAGCCCTGTGCAAAATGCCGAGGTGGCCTCAAGTTGCGCCAGGGGAGATTTAGATTAGATATTAGGAAAAATTTCTTTGCTGCAAGAGTGGTGAAGCTCTGGAACAGGCTGCCCAGGGAAATGGTGGAGTCGCCATCCCTGGAGGTGTTCAAAACACATGCAGATGTGGCACTTGGGGACATGGTTTAGTGGTCATGATGGTGTTGGGTTGATGGTGGGACTTGATGGTCTTAGAGATCTTTTCCAACCTTACTCCATGCTGCTATGAAAGCCTTGACGTGCACACTGCGAACCCTCGGTGGGACCCCCACACGGGGACTGCGACACCCCATGGGTGTCAGCTGTGGGGACAGGCTGATCCGTGTTGCCACCTCTGTGTCTTTGTTCCCAGGAGAGGGTGACATCTCCTTCCCCCCGACGTACCGCTACGAGCGGGGCTCCCGGGACACCTACATGTGGCAAAAGTTCAAGCCCACGGGAGTGAGTTCCTGATGAGCTCCCATCGAGCTGAAGAAGCACATCGTGAGGGGACAGGGACAGAGGGGGCTGCGTGGTGATGCTCAGTGCCTTTTCCTTCCCTCTGGGTTGGAGAGACCTCACTTTTTGGGGCACTGGTCACTTTTCTGGGCTGGAGGGGAGGCCAGACCTAAGGGGACACTAAAGGCAGCTGCTTTTCCCATTTTTAGATGAGGATCAACGTCCCCTCGTGGTGTGACCGCATCCTGTGGAAGTCACATCCAGAGACCCACGTGGTCTGTAACTCCTACGGTGAGTGAGACCCCAGGACTAGGGGGACACTGGGACTCAGGGACTGTCACCCACCTCTCCCCTCCTGCCACTCAGGCTGCACCGACGACATCGTGACCAGCGACCACTCGCCCGTTTTCGCCACATTCGAGGTGGGAGTGACGTCGCAGTTTGTGCCCAAGAAAGGTGAAGGGTCAAGGGCCGGTGTCCCCCTCCTTGTGCCCGGTTTGGGGTGAGCCCCGGGTGCTCACTGACCCACTGGTACCCACCTGCAGCCCCAGGATCCAGCCCCGAGCCCCCAGCATGCATCGAGTGGGAGAGCATCGAGGTCATCGTGAAAACAGCCAGCCGCAGCAAGTGCTACATCGAGTTTCACTCCTACTGCCTCGAGGGTAGGTTGGTCCTGGGCGAGTGGACACACTGGAGGGTTGAGTCAGCCCTGGTTGGAGCTGTGCCCCCGCCCTGGCTTTCCCCTGACAGAGGTGCAGCGGAGTGGGGAGAACACCTCCCAGAGCTGCGACGTCCCGGGATTCCTCAGGCTGGTCTGGGCTGCAAAGCATCTGCCTGTGGTACGTGCTGGATCCTCCCTCATCCCTCATTCTCAGCCCTCCTCTTCCCCACCTCTCCTGCACCCTGAGCCCTAAGGGGTGCCAGGGGCTGTCACCATCCCCCCCCCTAGAATAGAACCCCTCTCCAAGGACCCCTCTCTCTGCATACAGCTGAACCCCATCCTGCCGGACCTGGAGTACCTGGGGGACCAGCACCTCCTCCTCAGCATCAAGGGCGTGGAGAGCTGCGAGTCCTACGGTGTGCGCGGGATGATGGAGTGACAGAAGGGACCCAGGCACCCACCCCGCTCCAGGGTGCTGCTGTGTATTGCTGGGGGCTCACCTGCCCCCTCAAGCTGCCCGGGAGGAGGGGGGTAACGTGCGCTGTGCCCACAGGGGAGTGCTGCATTGCCATGAGGTCAATGATCGGCAGCATGGCCCAGCAGTTCGAGACATTCCTCTTCCACCATGGCGAGGAGACGGGCTCTATCCGTGGCTGGATGAAGGTCCGAGTGCCCAAGGATGTGCACGGCACCCGCGAGAGGCTCTACGGTAAAGCCCCCCTGGCTCCATTGCCCTGGGCATGGCGTGACTGGGAGCTCCCCGTGCCCCTGATGCCCTCCTGGACCCCCATGTGGTGCCTGGAGGGGAAAAAACCAGATTTCGGTCCATTTGCAGAGTGGATCAGCTTTGAGGAGGAGGATGCTGAGCCAGTGGCAGATGCCCCAAAATGCCCCAAGCCCTCCCAGCAGCGCATCAGGTACTCCAGCAGGGCTCAGCATCACCACGAACCCCACCCATGGGGTGATGCTGAGCCCCGTCTCACCGCACTTCGCAGGAGCCGGCCCCGCAGCCTCCCAGAGCCAGCTTCCAGCTACACCAACCCAGCTTACTTCATCTTTGAGGGGGTCCCCAACACGTGGGGGCCAGCCCCCAGTGCCAGCGAAGCCCACGAGAAGGACTCAGAGAGCCCGGCTGGGAGTCAGCGGCGCTGGGGTCCCCTCGGGGTGCAGGTCCCTTCGCCCTCAGGAGAAGAGCGGTGGGGTGGCCGGTCGCGCTGCATGCTGGGGGGCTCCTCCTGCGGGTGCCCTCTCAGCCCCCTCGGTGCGGGCCAGCAGAAGAGACCCAAATCGGCCGTCCTGGCAGGGCCGGGCGACTGCTCGCTGACGGCGCTGCACATGGCCACCTGCCTGAGCCAGCTGGACCGAGTGATCCCCGAGCGAGGTGGGGACAGCCAGAAAACACTCCTGGGACAGACCCACAGCACCCTGGAGCCACCCCCACGGCCCCGGCGGGAAGTGCCGAGGGGCACACTGGATCCTCGCCAGCATGGCCACCCTGGAGAGGTACCGCCATGGGGCTCCGGAGCTCGGCCGAGGGGCTTGGGAAGCTCAGGGAGGGGGTGAGAAACTCTTTTTGGCCACAGAGCCACCTGCAGATGCGAGGTCCCGGCCCTGTGGCAAAGCTCCTCCTGATGGAGCTGCCGCGGGACTGGCGGTGGGATGCGGGAGGAGCAGCAACGCGCCCAGTTCACACGGGATGAGGACACAAAGGTGGGGACAGCGTAGCCCTGCTCTGACGACTGGTGTGTGTCCTTCTTTCCCCAGTGGCCGTGCAACAGGGGTGAGCGGTCCCACGGCGTCAGCAGGTGCCTGGGCCAGGACGGGCTGCAGGAGCACGGCTGGGACCACGAGGACATCTTCAGGTACCCCCAGGGCCTGGAGCTCGGAAAGGGGGGCACCGTGCTGGACACCTCCTGTGGCCCTGGGGTCCCTGGCAGAGCCCCGCGCCCCAGCGGGGAGGAGAGGTGAGCCTGGAGGGGGGATTTGGCAGGGCAGTGATGGGGAATATCAAATCCTCGCATCTCAGGGGATGCCCCTGGGCCATGCGGGCTCCCTGCTCTGCCAAGCACTCCCTCGAGCCACACACAAGATGTCACGGAGCGGGACGTGCTGGATACTGGGGAACTCAGCCCCACTCCCCCCCGGCTCAGCCCCGGCAAGCTCGGCGAGGGCTGGCAGTGGTGAGCTTGCCACGGAGACCTGATCTGGGACCCAGCACCTAAAGCACCTCTCCCCAGCCCAGCACTCACGTCTGCTCTCCTCCACGGAGCTCCCGGGGCAGGCAGACAACTGCCCAGGAGGACCAGGCACCCGGGGCTGGACTTACCAGCCATGCTCCCAACTTGTCTCTCCTCCCAGCAAGTGACTCAGTTGGAAAATCTCAGGAAGCTCCTGTGGCCGATGGGATGGACATGGTCCGGGTCTCACCGTCTGTCTCCATCCTCCCTTCCCAAAGCGCTGGGAGGACCAAGCTGAGCTCCACCAGCAAGGATGGACAGGGCACATGGGAGACGTTGAGGCCACTCAGGATGTGGGGACCCCTCAGCGGGCAGCTGACTCACAGCCCAGCCCTGCGCAATCTCTTGCCTTCGGCCTCACCAGCTTCTCCCTCCTCCTCAGGCTCAGCCCTGGTGGGACGTGGAGCACTTTTCCTATAGGAGCCGTTTCCTTACGAGATGCCCCTTGCTCTTCCTCTCCAAAATAAAGTCTCAGGGACACTGGGGTGCGGGTGTGCAATGCCTGGTGCTGTGTGCAGGCAAGGAGGGAGCCAAGCCAAGCAAGGAAAGCCTGGTGAGGGGAGCCCCGGCTGCTCCAGGAACATCGCCCCGCCCCAAATCCCCCCTTGGGGGACCCTGCAAACTCTTGACGCTGCCCTTACCTGGTGTCCAAGGTTCACCTCCAAACGTGCCAGCTCTGCCCTGCACACCCGGGGTCCCTGCGTTCGCCCTCTGTAGCCCAGCACCCCCGGGCTGCCCCCGCACCTTCCAAACCTCGGGGTGCCACCGTTCGCCCCCGGCACACCCCGTTTGTCGCGATGCCGACTCGTTTGCGCAGCCCCCGCTCTCGCAAAGGAGTTAAATCTACCGGAGTGGGCGCGGCGGGGGCACACGCTCCCCCCAAAACACGGGGACTCTCCCGTGTGGCTGCTGCGACACCCAGCGTGACCCCGGTTTCGGGGACACTATCCCCAGGCTGGCCTCAAGGTGGCAGTGGCCACCTTTGTCCCCAGGCTGGCCCCGCAGGGTTGGGGGGGGCCAGCGGGGCAGCACCCCGGGGTGCAGGCGCTGCCGGGACCCCCGTGGGGCGGGGGGGAACTGCCCTGGGGTGGGCGAGGGGCCACGGTCCCCCGTGGGGAGGGGAATGCGGTCCCCAAGGGGAGGGGGACGCAGTTCCCGTGGTCGAGGGGCTGCAGACCTCATAGATGAGGGGCTGTGGTCCCCATCGCCGAGAGTTCTTGGCCCCCCCAGGGGAAGGACTGTGACCCCATGGGTGGGACCATCCCACCCCACGTCTGGGAGCAGCTGCGGGGGCTGCGGACAGCCCAGAGCTTTCGAGGGTGACGCAGGGCGATAGACAGCCCAAAGCCTTCGAGGATGGGGGGTGACGGAGGGCGACAGACAGCGGGTGACAAGCCGAGCCCCTCGGGCACCCCCCCGGGGCAGGCAGGGACACTGGCACCGGGCTCCTGTGCCCGCCCCCGCCCGCCTCCAGCCCTGCCTCTCCCGGGCACTTTGCTCCCAGCGTTGGCAGCGCAGGAGCCGGCACACTCCGCAGCCAAGAGTGACCCGCAGCCCCTCCGGCATGGCCCCCGGCTCCCCGGGGGTGCCGCGCTCCTGAGAGCCACCCCCAGCCCAGGACCGCAGGTGAGCCGGGGCAGCCCGGGGACAGCAGGAGCCCGGGGTGGCCCCGCCACGGCCAAGCAAACCCAGCCGGGTGCCGCGGGAAGCGTCTTTGGCCCCTCAAGGGGATAGAGGGAGGATCTCCAGGGCTGGGGGGGTGGAGGGTAGGGGTCAACAAGCTCTCCCCATCCCATCGCCATCCCCAAATCCCTCCGTCGTCCCCAAATCCCCCCATGCATCCTCCTCCCTAACACACCTCTGCCTTCCTCCATCACCTTCCCACCTTCATCTCTCAGATTGTCTCCTCACGGGGCTTAGCCTGACCTCGTGGGCTGTCAGGGGTGAGAGGACACACAGGGAGAGCCCATCCCAGGGTGAAAGGGAATCCTCGTCTCTCAGCCCTCTGAGAAAAGGGGTCACTTCAGAGCAGGGGACGCGGTGAGCAGTGAGGGAAGCTCCCAACCCTGAGGAGGGGGAGGCAGCACGGGCAGATTGTGCTTTGGCTGCTCCCACAGCGGAAGGGAAGGATCGAAAAGAAATTAGGTCACACTCCCCTTGTGCTGGGGCTTTGACTGAATGAACCATGTGGTGATTAGGGACAAGGGTCCTTCTGCAGGATGTTTTGCATAATTTCCCCTTGTTGTGCAATTTCCAAGAGCTTAGGGCTAGAAGAAAAGCCCTGTTTTTCCCCATGCTCCAGCAGCAGCCTGTCCCGGGCTCACCCAGCCCCACGTCCCTCGGTGGATGCTCGCTCCCCTCCAACATCTGCTCTCAGGGCAGTGGGCAGGATTTCAACTCAGGGGCAGAGTCTGCCTTCGGTGCCCTTCCAACCTCCATAAATCCACAAGGAAGGAAGCCTTGACCAGCTGCTGGGGCACCCCAGGCTGGGGGGCTCCCACTGGGGGCCGTGGCTGCAGTCGGTCCTTCCTTGAAAAATCCCAGGCTGGGAGAGGCTGTGGTCAGGGAGAGCCTTGCTGGGGACGTCGAGGAGGAGCAGGGCCTGGTAGTGACATGTCCTCGGGGTGGACTCATGTGAATCAGTGATTTAAAGCACTGATTTTGATCATAAGATGAGGAAGCAGGAAACCTGTTGAGATAAAGCTTGTCATATGTCATCTTCTTTTGCGTTTGTTTTTTTGGTGGTTGTCCCCAAAGGAAGCTTTTGCAGGAGCTGTTAAATCGTGGTGCTGAGCACCGACCACGCTCAGGCTTTGTCAGCTGCCGTGGACCCACACTCTCCTCTGAGAAGCCCAGCAACACACAGCTGCTCAGGCTTTTTCCTCACACCACGTTATTATTTTTTAATTATTGGCTTCTTCCTATCTTAGCTGTTTGTTGACCCACGTTGTGGGCATTGGCTTTGGTCACTGAAGCGTGCAGCACCTCCGGTCCGAGCAGGCTCAAGGCTTCGTGCTTGGGAAGTGTGAAGGGGAAAACAAATCTGGTGCTTTGTGTCTTCAGCAGCGTCATGACTCGGCGAGGTGCAACTGCTGGGCTGGGACCAACACGACCAGCACAGCAGCCCATGGGACCACCACCAGCAGGAGCGCTTGGAGGTGCAGGGTTTCCTCCCGGCTGGTTTACCCTCCTGGTTCCAGGGAAAACAGTTCAAATTCTTCCCGCTGTTAATGTTTGATCAGGATGTGCCTGTTGCTCTCTGAACTCATTGCTGTCGTAAAGCCAGGCACCTGCCTGCGACAGCCGCGGTGTGGAAGGAGCCGCGAGGTGTTTGGTGCAAGCCCGAAGCTGCAGCTCAGCCCACAACTCAAACAGAGAGCGCCGAGGTGTGGTGGGGCCGGCCCTGTGGCCCCCCACCCACCCATCTGCCTGCTGATTCATTTATGATCATCTCTGCAAACTCAGGGATGTCTTCGCAGGCGAGGCTTTGCAGGGAGAAGATGGATGGCAGCCCGGCTCACCCCACAGACACACCCTGTGGGGCGTTCCTGCCAACGGCGCTTGTCACGAGAAGCTGTCAGGCTGCACATCGTCGTGGAGAAGGCAAGGGGCAGACAGGAGGGGGGTGCTGAGGGACCTGAGGCATGAAGGAGCCCGGGAGGATGCAGCCTTCCACCTCGTATCCCCGTCATCTCCCTGTGCCCTCCTCTGTCCTGGCACCCATCATCTCCTGGGTGAGCTCTGGACCCACAGAAAGCAGAGGCGTGTCAGAGCTCCCTCCGTCAGACGTGGTTTGGGCTACACCTGGCAGGGTGGCAGATGCTCCTGCTCTTAGGTTCCTCGTCTGAGCATCCATCCTTGGCTGACAGACTGGCTGCCCCAAAATCGCTTCTCCAGAGGGGGTGGAGGGCAGCCTTCGCTGGACACCACGACACTGGCAGAAGCTCCTTCTCCTGTCTGGAGGCGCAGACTCTGAGCTCTAGGTGAACACAACCCTGAGCTCTAGGTGAACACAACGCTGACGTGCCGAGGGGATGCAGATCCCAGCCTTGGATCTGTGTGAGGGGACACGTCCCTCCCGCCTCATGAACTTGCACCGTCTGGAGCTGGGACTTGGCTCCGGCGCGTCTCCTCTCCGCAGGGCTTAGATCATCCCTCTCCTGTGGAGAATACCCGGCAGCTGGAGGCCCCTCACCGTCCGGGGACACTCTCCCAAAGGCTCCTCTAACAGCCCCCAGAGGATTTCTCTGGGCCATGATATTCCCCTAGACAAGCCTTTCTTCTCCTCCTCCCGCCTTTCTTCTGTCAAGGAGCCCTTGGGGATGTGCGGCATTGTCAGGATGGTGCCAATTAGGCTGAGCTGGCTTCCAAGAGCTCGCGCTGGCACCGGCCGGGGGCTGCTGTTGCTCATAAAGGTCTCATTGTTCGTCGCGCCGTGGGGCTGCTGCCCGGCGGGGCCGGCGCGGTCCTCTTGTCCCAGGCACGCTTCCCGGCCCCGCGCGGCGCTGCTGTCGCTGCCCGCTGCTCCGAGGGGGTGATGGATGGGCGTCGTGGCGGGGGCGGCAGAGGGGAGGGCTCACTGAGCCTCCCCCAGTTCCCCCCCACGAGGCCTGGACGCGCGAGCTGAGAAAAACCAGAGAACCATCAAAGCGGCCGGAGCTCCTGGAGGTGGGGGGGGGGGGGGCGGGCAAAAAGAAAATCTGGCATCTTTGGCCCCCTTCCACGCTTTGTGCCTGACAATGGTGGGGATCAACGACTAAAGCGCTTTTATTATCCACTCCCCTAGATCTGGCTCGGAGGACATGGCTGCTTCGGGGAGGACGTTCCCAGTTGCCCCGTGGACACCGACAGCTCCTTGGCCGGGGGGAAACACCACGGCGGTGGCAGAGGAGAAGTGCGTCTTCAACGAGGAGTTCAAGTTCATCCTGCTGCCTGTCTCCTATGGCATCGTCTTCGTGGTGGGGCTGGCCCTCAACTCCTGGGCCTTATGGATCTTCATCTCCAGGATGAGGCCCTGGAACGCCACCACCACCTACATGGTCAACCTGGCCATCTCCGACACGCTCTACGTCCTCTCCCTTCCCACACTGGTTTACTATTACGCCGACCGCAACAACTGGCCCTTCGGGACGTGGCTGTGCAAGATGGTACGCTTCCTCTTCTATGCGAACCTCTACAGCAGCATCCTCTTCCTCACGTGTATCAGCGTCCACCGCTACGTGGGCATCTGCCACCCCATCCGCTCCCTGAAGTGGGTGAAGACCAAGCACGCCCGCATCATCTGCGTGGGTGTCTGGCTTGTAGTCACCATCTGCCTCATCCCCAACCTCGTCTTTGTCACCACCAGCAACAAGGGCAACAGCACCCTGTGCCACGACACCACCAGGCCCGAGGAGTTTGACCATTACGTTCACTACAGCTCCTCCGTCATGGCCCTCCTCTTCGGGGTCCCCTTCCTGGTGATTGTCCTGTGCTACTGCCTGATGGCCAAGAGACTCTGCAAGTCCAGCTTGTCCAGCCCCGGCCCCCGAATGCCCTCCTACAAGAAACGCTCCGTCAAGATGATCATCGTCGTGCTCACCGTCTTCGCCATCTGCTTCGTGCCCTTCCACATTACCCGGACCATCTACTACACCTCCCGCTACTTCCAAGCCGACTGTCAGACCCTCAACATCATCAACTTCACCTACAAGATCACTCGGCCCCTGGCCAGCGTCAACAGCTGCCTCGACCCCATCTTGTACTTCATGGCTGGGGACAAGTACCGGGGGCGGCTGCGCCGGGGGCCAGCCCGGCACCTCCGCTCCGCGCCCACGTCTGACCTGTCCCTGGTGTCCCCCTCCATGGACAACGTCATGGGTGGCAGCCACACTGCCAGTGACACCCGAAAGGTGGGGACAGCACAGAGCAGAGGCGGGTGCTGAGGGGCCAGAGGGGGTTCCAGTAACCTCATCCCCAGTCTCTAGGAGTTGTGGCCCCTCTGGGGTCCAAGTGGGCATCCTGGCACCCCCAAACCTGACCTTGCCCTGCCTCTGCAGGAGGGACAGAGACACTCAGAGAGGAGGGTGCTGGTGCCGCTCGAGGCAGGACAGCCACCGGACACCCTGGGCATGGGAAGGATGCTGAGAAAGCCGTTTTGGTGACACAGGCTGTTCCTGGGGACACGCGGCAGTTGACAGGTCACTAGAGAGGAGTGGGCACGCACAGCCCTTCCAGCCTGCTAGACAGCGACATATGGGAATGGGACCAAAGCCAATACTGGGTCCTCTGGGTGCCTGGAAGGCTCAGAGATGACCCTGTCACATCACTGCCCTTGGGGAGGCAGGGAGGGCCACAGTAATGAGCACTCGCTGCCCATCGACCCCCAATAAAACCCCTTTCTCTATGCTCAGACCTGTTTCTTCCCGCAGCAGAAGAAAGAGGGACGAGACACCCGCCCTTGCCCAGAAGGCAGAGAAAAGCCAACCTGCCGCCTGAACAGCCGGGGCAGGTTGGGAGCGAGGAGCCAGCGCGGTGACGGGGGAGTGTTGGGGAATCTGCTTTTATGGGTGTTTGCTTTCCAAATGTTTACCCGTCCCTTCTGTTTGACCAAGCGTCTGCGCAGAGATGGTTATCAGCTCTGCTGACTCTCCCACACCAGTCCCATCCCTGCCCCAGGGGGGGCTGCCCCCCATGAATCCCAGGGAAGCGACACCCGTAGCATCATCGGGGCGTCACCCCTGCAGCCGCATCCCACCAGGAGCCACCCAGGTCACCCACAGTCCCGCAGAGAGCCCCTCACTCACTCACCTCTGAGCTGAAAGCAGGGAAAGAGGCCTTCCTCCTGAGCCCAGTTAACCCAGTAAGAGCGGTTTCCCCCGCCCCTCACCTCCCATTATACCTGACCTGACCCAGGTGGAGCTGGAAGCTACTCGGTTGCACCTGGGCGGTGTGAGGATCCCCACCAAGCACAGCCCCAGCTCTGGAGGTGGGACACGGGTGGGTTGTGGGGACACGGGTGGGCGGCAGGTCCAGGGGTGCAGCCGTGGTGCCACTGATCCTGCCCCCCCTGCCCCCAGCACACACAGGCAGCAGCGGGAGGGTTGGAAATCTGTATTGGGTACAGAGGCAGCAGAAAAGGCTCATGTGGGGTCAAAGCAGCCCCCAGCCCTTGCCCAGAGCCACACGGCACCACCTGACGCCACTTCCATGGGTGCCCAAGTCCGGGGACGTCCTCCCTCCACGCCAGGGTGAGCTGTCGCCCCAGCCTGGTCCCACGTGCGGTCTGGCTGCCACCCCAAAGAGCCCGTCTCCTTCCCTCCTCCCATGACACCCCCTCCCTCAGCTCACGGTGTCCTGGCTAACTCGGGGGAACCCCAGTCTTGCACCAGCCCCCCTCACCCCTCAGGGGACAGCTGTGTCACCCACAGCCCCTCCAAACCCCTTCCAAAGGGGAACTCCCTCCCAAACTTGTTTTTTTTCAGCTGGAGGAGCTGAGGGTCGCAGCGGGGACCGTCCCCCGTGTGTTCCCCAAAATCCCTGCCCTCGAGAGCCAGGAGCCGGCGGCCGGCACCGGCCGCACTCAGAGGATATGCAGCTCGTCCGCCTCCGAGAGCCCGTACTTGGTCTTGTTCTCATTGAAGAGCTTGAGCAGGGACCCGATGTACATCTCGTGGTACATGTCCACCATCTCGCGGCTCGGGTTCTCGATCTTGGGCACCGTCACTGGCTCCCCCACTGCCAGGAGGGGAGGAGGCTCAGGCCGGCGGCACGGAGACGCACTCGGCTCAGCAGAGTGTCGCCATCCAACGCCGCTCGACACGGGGCGTCCTCTTTCTCCACCCCTCCACCTGCTGGGGTCCCCTCCGCCCTGGTGGGAGATGCTCACCCACGGTGGTGATGGGCCTGGCGTAGGGGAGGAAGCCCCGGGACTGGCCGGAGGTGAGGCCCCGGCCGTAGAAGACGCAGGGAGCGAAGCCCATCATCTTCTGGAAGCGCTGCTGGATGCTCCTCATCCAGCTGCCCTCCTCAAACACCACCTGACGAAAGAGGTCATTCTCCCCAAACGAGAAGGAGGGGACGAGGCAGGCCCTGTGGAGGGGACATAACGGACTGTGACGGGACGCCAGGACCCTCAGTCCCGCCGCGGTGGCAGCTCCAGCGACCCACCCGTGCTGCAGGGCCATGCGGACGAAGCCTTTGCGGTTCTTCAGGATGAGCGTGGTGACGCCGGGGCGGCAGGAGAGCGACTCGGCCGCGCCGCCGATGACGATGGCCACCGCGTTGCCGGTGCCGTTCTTGGACAGCAAGTACCCGATGGCGCGGCGTGTCACCGGGCACAAACCTGGGGCGGGACGGACCACGGGTGCTGTGGGACAGTGCCTGGGGAACAGGAGACCCCACAAAGGACCCTGCTTGGTGGGACCACGCACGAGACAGTGGGAAGGTGCCCCTTGCTGCAGGAGAGCTACCAGGGAGGGGTCCCCTGGGCACTCAGGACTGCGGGCAGGGTGCAAGGTGAGGGTGGGGCGCAGGCAGGGTGGAGGCAGAGCACCGCCCCTGCCCCTGGTGAGCACAGAGACCATCGATCCCAATTTTCCCACAGGTGGGACCAGGTTTGTTGCCCCATGGAGCCTCCACGCCCACAGGCATCGCCCACTTGGTATTCTCTGTGGCAGTGGGCAGGGGCACCCGCTCGGCTCCGTGAGGGCAGGGTGGGGGGCAGTTCCCCCCGGAGGCTCACCCCCACTCATCAGGTACTCCCTGAAGACAGGCAGGCGAAAGTTGCCAGCCAGGGTGGTGAGGAAAGGTTGGATGCCCGGGAACATCTCGCTGAAGCCTGTAGAGCCCGTGATGAAGTTGCAGAAGGCGCCGACGCAGAGGATGCCGTGGGGGTGGGAGCCGATGATGTAGTTGTGGCTGGGGGACAGGTCGTGCGTCTTCACCAGCTGCAGGGATGAAATTTCGTCGAGGGGACGTCACGGCGGCACGGCAACCATCCCGTCCTGCCGCCCTGGGGCCGTACCTTCACGGGGAAATAATCCCGAAAGTGCCTCCACACGCGCCATCGCCGCAGGCACGGCAGCCTCCTGCCACCTGCGAATCGGGGAGGGACCGCGGGAGGTGACCCGTGGGGAAGCGCTCCCCATGGCCCCATCGCCGCGAGGATGACAGGGCAGAGAAGGGGTGGAGCGGGTGGGATGGTGGTGCCAGAGGGAGACCCCGCACCCCATCCTGCTGTGCCCATCCCCACCTCTCTCCGGCGTGTCCCAGTCAAAGATGATCCAGGCCAGGTAGAGTGCGGAGATGGGCCAGAAGCTGGTGAACACCAGGTAGATGAGGATGAGCAGGCTGACGGTTCCTGCGGGAGCCGGTGAGGGGGGTGAGCAGTTGGGTGCCCGCCGCACCAGGATCCCCCTTGTGCAGCCCCCTACTCACCCAGCAGCAGGAAGCTGAGCACCCACTGCAGGACGGCGAGGGTCTGGAGCCAGGAGCGGACGTCGCGCTGCGAGGGCCAGCGCGCGGCAAGCAGGGTGCGCAGGGCGGTCTGGAGGCTGGCGCGGCTGCCTGCAGTGAGTGAAACGGCCCCCAGTCCAAAACCAGCACGGGCTGGGAAAAACGCCACACCAGAAACCCGGGGTGCTCCGGTACGGTGGCACCCGTTGGCAATGGTGGCAATGCAGGAGGTAGGACGGGAAGGATGAAGCAGCGGGCGAGGAGTGATGGGATGGGGAATGCTTGTTCCCAGAGAGCTCCAGACCACGCCAGGAGGTGGCCCTGGGCAACCGGAGGCTGCTCTGGGGCCAGCCCCGCTCTGAGCAGGGTGGGCACCCGCAGCCCAAACCTGCCAACACATTCTGTGCCATGCCAAGCTCCCCGAAGGCCAGGAGGTTCCCTGTGCCATCCAGGCTCACAGAGGAGTCAGGGCTGTCTCAGCCAGGGAGGTGTAGGGCAGCATCTGCCCCCCAGCGAGCACCAGGGACAGGGTGGCCAGGGCTGGCTGTCCCCGCTGCTCCTCGCCTCCCACGAGGGACAGTCTGGCTGCTCCACTCCCCTCACCGCCCCCTTCCCGCTGCCCGACCTTAGTGAACCATTAACCGCCCCAGGCCGGGCGCCAGGATCCAAACTCCAACTCCATCCCTCCTCCTCCTCCCTGAAACGGGCCCGAGGCACCAGTCCCGCTCCCGGGCAAAGGTCTGCGATGGCCAAGACCACCCAGTACAACCACAGCGAGCTAAGTGGGCCCTGGCATCAAAAATTCCTTGTTTTCTTGAGGAAAAAGACCCTAAAACCAGACAGATGCTCAGGGTGAGACGGGAAAAAGACCCTCAGGTTGGAGGAGAACTCCCAAACCCGGTTTCAGGAGGAGGCTCAACTCATCTTGGTTCAATCCAAACCATGAATGGGACAACTGAAATAAATTAAACACTGGAGCCATCACCGGCATTGGAGAATTGTTTTCCCTTTCCCTCGAGTGGCGCGCTGGGCTTTAAGCAATCCCCCCTGCCCCGACAACTTTCCAAAGCCCCTTTTCTTTTTTCTTTTTTCCCCCTGAGCTCTGCCTAGCCAATTTGTGCCTACTCAATCATTGCTTTTTTTAGTTCCTTCTCCTAACTACCCCCTCAGGCACTCCATGAACATCCAAGACTGCAGACAGAAAACGGAGAAGCCCCAGGGGCTCCGCTGCTGGCTCTGTCTGTGGCGACAGGAGCTTCTTCAAACTCAAAATCTGGGATTCCACGGCCCGGGGCACTAAGGAAAGACGAAGGAGAATTTGGAACGTCTTGTAGCAGTAACGTTAGCGAATGCATTGTCAAGAAATTTCATTCCTGTTGAGCAACTGTGTGTTTTCCTCTGGTGCTGCTAACCCCGAGTCGCCCCGAACACCTCCCTTTCCCCTAAGCAGTCTAAAAGCAAATAAGACAATAGCGACGACGAACGCTAATTGCCCGACCAGAGCGTCGGAAAACCATTCCAAACGCGCTTTGGAAAGAGCTTACCACTAAGGTTTTGGGAACAGGCTGCGATAATTGTTTTCATGGCGGCAAGGAGCTCCAGGAGGTTCAGCAGGTTAAAAGGCGAGTTTGGAAATAGCGGAGGGCGGCTGCGGAGCCAGATGCTTTAACCAGCTGACCCAAGGTAAACCGTCGACGCTTCGGGGATTTCACAAACCGCTGTCGCTCTCTCCCGGGGTGACTCCCCTCCGGAGCCGCCCAGAAACGTCATCCCCGAGCTCCCGCTCGCGAGTCCTGGCCATCGGCCCCATCCCCTCCTCTGCCACCCCTAAGAGGGGGCAGGTAGCTCTGCCCGCCAGCCCAGGAAGACTGGAATAGCGCCTGGAGAGGACTGGGGAGGGGGGAAACGAGAAGAGAAGGGAAGAAAGAAGCAGCCCTGAGGTGGGGTTTCAGGGTGACAGCCGGAGGAAAACCATGGGAACTAGTTCACTGGAGTTTCTTCCTGGGATCTGCCTCTCCAGAAGTACTCAAGCTAGGAAGAGCAGGCTAACGTGCAAGGAGAGGGAAAAATACACATATAGGATTGCACACGGTCTTAGAAGTAAAAAACACATTTCGCAGGAGAGTTTTGGAACCCAAAAAATCCCGTGATCTGCTCTTGTAGAGACTCAGTATCTGGAAGAACAGTGCGACAGCGTTCCCTGCAGGCTGTGGCATCACAGGGAGCCGAGATGCTGTAAAAGAAACACCTGAGCTCTCCCGGAGCCGAGCTGGCCCTGTGGGTGTGCCCAAATCACGCTAACGGGAAGCAAAAAACCCAAATCCCTTCCAAATCCCACTGTCCCAAGGTAACGCAGCACCCTGCTCCTGAACCCGACCACGCCAAATCAGAGACACTACCGCCCCGTGGCCTGGTCCAGGTCACGTGCAAGTAGCAGTGATGCTGTGCTCAGGGTTTGGGTTTGGTTTTTTGTTTTTTTTTTTTAATCCCAATATTCGTAACAGGTTTAGAACAACCGCAGCTGCCAGCTTGAACTGGGTAACTCCAGAGCTTCCAGCCGTGGTTCCTCATGTTCCTGCCCAGTAAGAGCCCGCTGGGTCAGTGCCTGGTACGACACATCACGGCCTCCCTCCTCACTCAGTGCCAGCGGCTCTTGAAAATACTCTCAGAGGAACCCGGACAAGGTTTTCACCCCTTCATGGTTACTCTGTGGGTGGATTTCAAAACACAATGACAACTACTTTGCTTTTCTACGGCACCATTTGTCCCAGCTGGGAGGACACACACTGTGCAGCACCTCCCGCACGCCACAGCCCCGCAGACCCCGCGTTACACCAATAAAAGCACAAACGTTTCCACTAAAGCATTTGTACACCACACAGCATCAGCACTTCAAGACGTTGCCTTCGAAATACTTGACGTACCCAACGCAAAAAAATCCCAAACACTTGAGCCAGCCCCGCTCGGGGAGGAACAGAGGGATGAGTCTTTGTGGAATGGCCACCGAGGGCACGGCTGTATACGGAGCTCCCGCCGAGGCGACCGCGGCGCTGTGGGCCAGAGCGGTCGGGAACCTCGGCCAAAAAAAGCCACTGGTCATCTGACGTTGCCCATTTCCCACCCCCAACTCCTTTGGCTGCTGGAAACCAGCTTTACAGACTCGCTCTGGAAGAGCGCAGGGTGAAGAGCAAGGGATTTTCACAGAACGAGGCAGCACGAAGAGGATCTTCCAGGATTTCCAGGCCCTGCTCCCTCCGCAGCGAGAGCCTCAGCCCATATTCTGCCGGTTGCCGTAGCCTCTGAAGTGCGTGTCCTTCCAGTCATCCCAGTTCCGAGCTTTTTGAAGTGCTTCCTCATCGTCCTCCTCCTCTTTTTTCTCCTGCTGCTGCTTCTGCAGTTCTTCATCGGTTACACCTGCTGAAGGTCAAGAACAGGAGTGAGGGGCGGCAAGGCAGCAAAACTCTCAAAACAGAAGCCCGTGTGGACGGAGCGCAGCAACTGCCACAGAGCAATCCAGCAACCTGGATCTTGTCACATATCCTGAGAACGTCAGCTCCTGCTCTTCCTCAGCTGGTGGCTGCTTTACACCCCAAACACATCCCCGCTCACCCTTTCCCTCCAAAACCTTTCTAAATTCTCCGTTTTTCGCTCTGCCGCTCTGTACCTGGTGCTCTCTGAGGCACGGTCTGACCGGGCGCGACTCCCTGCCTCCTGCGCTGCTCGTACCAGTCGTCCACCGTCATCGTGGGCAGCCCGGGATAGCCAGCACCAAACACTCTGCAGGAGGAGACAGAAAACACCACTTTACATCACCAAAACCAAGCAGAAATGCAGACAACTGCGCACGGAACTGCTCCGTGACCCAATCTGTACTGACCATGCAAGGCACGAACAAATATTTTTCTAACAGCCTGGGCCTTCAGCAACAGACTTTGCCATAACGGCGTTTAAAAAGTTCATCCCGCTGTTTTTTTCTAGCCCAAAGACCTCGAATCGCTTCTCCAGCCCAAAGGAGAACACCCTGTGCAAGCCCAGATGCCAAGGAGGACCCTGGGAGCAGAATTAGGAATTAGGGTAAACAGCTATATGCTAGGCTTGGGGCAAATAATGTCAAAAGCATGAGGAGAAATCTGTTTTCCAGCCCATTCTGTGCTTTAGCTGCCGTATTCCTCTCAAGAGAGCCACAAGGCATTAAGAGCTTGATACCCAGTCAAAAGCTGTGTTATCGTGACCGATGGCTCTCCTGTAGGAATCGCATCTCCCCAGCCTCTGGGAGCCCTTGTTTGAACTCACCAAAATATCCCAGAGTTTGCATGAGATTAGAGACCACACGTGCTTTTTCACTATGGGGCTCTTTAAAAAAAAGAGCGAAGAACAACCCTGTTATGTCACATGGAGGTTAGAGAGGCAGATCAGCTCTGCCTCCTCATACCCAGTGTAAATAATCACAACCCCAACACACCTGGCCTGAGCAGTGTCCCGGGTGAGAATGAAAGGTTTCAACGGAGTCCGGACTGGACGAGAAGCACTGGGAGGTGCTGCTGGAGGCTGAAGATGCAAACAACAGTCACAGGATGATCGTGCAGATGAGAATCCCCTCCTCTGCCTCCCGCCCCAAACCAGTTATTCAAGGTCTCATCCCAAGGCGGACGTCTGCGTTACCCCGTCCTGATCAAAGCGGAAAGCCAGCAGAGCTAGACCAGCTCAGCTCAAAGCATGAAATGCCACTTATGACAAAACACAGCACATCGTGGAGCAAACAGAGCTCATCGTTCCCCACGATATCGCCAGGAACTGCAGTTCTGCGAGAAGCCTCCATCGTTCTGAGCGGGTATTTCTTTCTGTAGCATCCGGACACAGCGCCGACCAGAAGGTTTGAGAGAAACCATGAGGGTCTTCTTTTAATTTATAAATGTGCTTAATCCCTCGGAGTTCAGGGTGAGGCAGAACCCAGCAAAGCGCCTTTGGTTGAGCTCTGCTGCTCAGTGCTCCAGCATTTCCCAGTTTCTAGCACCCCACCTGCTTGTGCCCAAACCGAGCTAAATTTTCATCGAGAATTCACAGGATTTAACTCCCGTAACTCTGCTACTGGACTCCTCGGGGGTTCTGGCCAGGTCTAACCACACCCAGTTCCTTAAGAGAGATCTCGTACCTGCTTCACAGCACCTCTGCTCCTCAGGAGGACCATTTCTTCGTCGATGCTCTCAATCTCCTCCAGGCTGGTGTTGATCCATTTCTTGAGTTCCAGGATGTAAAACTCCCGCACCTGATCCTCGTCCGCTTGCCCACTCTCCACAGAGGTTCTCAGAGAGGCCAACTTGCTCTCTAGTTCCTTCTTCTGGTTATATCTGGCTCGAAGAAAACAAAAATGAGATTGGTAAAAAGCTTTCCAGGCAGACATGGTGTTTTCCAAAATAAACAATTTCCTGTTTCTTGAAATTCCAATAAATGGAGCTGGAGAGCTCCCTCCTGCCCCCAACCCCCTTTTAAAAGCTCTTCCTGCCAGTTGCTGACCAGTGCTCATCAGGGTACGCAAATTCCAGATATTTATAAAGCTCACATCCTTGACAAATTTCTTTCCTTAAGGTGATTTCGTGTATTTAAAAAGAAAAATGCATGCCCAAAGGGAGGTTGTGAGGCTTCACTGCTGTAATTTGTCTGCTAAAAGCAGCTTTAAAAAGTCAGTTTCGATTTACAGGCGCCTCTCAGTCATTTTTTTCTTCCCCTAAAACTTGAGCAATCCCTGCAAATCAAGCCTTCCAGGTAAAATTAGGCAAACCCAGCAACATTAATTTCCTGGAGAAAACAAGATTTTAACTCATTGGCTCCTCCACCAAAAAAACCAACGCAACAGCTATTTTAAGTTGCTTCTGTCTGACATAGAGATACCGAGAAGCTGCTTAGAAGGCAGATCAAAACTTTCTCAACTTCCACCTCAGGTGTCTGGGTTGTTTTCTTAACCTAATTTTGGCTTTCTAGATTTTCGTCCATTTTGGGAACTGGTTATTAAAGGGAGGAACAAGGTATATAACACACTTCCAGGCTAAATCCTTGTGTCCCCCTCCCTCCAGTTACCGCGGCGCCCGCAGAACAAACAGTCAGAGCCAAGGGTCACAAACCTCCATGCAGTGCCTATCTTAAAACAAGTGGTTTGTGAGCAAAGCATTCCACCAGTGAGGGAACTGGTTTTTTCCCTGGTAGTCCTTGTTCTCTACACTCTTGCACCAGCCTTCCCTTACACCAGTTCTCACAAAAAGCCTCTAAAACACCGTGAAGCAAGAGCCTACCTCTCGATTTTGGTTTTCCTGCTCAAAGCCATGGCCACCAGGCTGGGCTGGGCAGCGACGGGGCCCCTCGGCGACGGGCTCCCGCCGTCCTCCTCCCCTGAGGAGGGGCTGCGGGCAGCGGCAGGGGGCAGCTGGAAGTCGCCGATCCCGTAGCTCTTGCAGAGCTTGAGGAAGCTCCAGAACTGGGCGCGGGCGCTCTCCAGGTGCTCCAGCCTCTTGCTCAGGTCCACCTGCTTCACGGTGAGGGCGCCCAGCAGAGCGGGCACCAGCAGGTACCGCAGGTCGGCCGAGGCGATCTCGTCCAGCTCCTCGTTTTCGCTGCGAGGGGAAAGAAAGGATAACAGAGTCATAGACTGCCGGGTTCGAAGGGACCTCAGGGATCACCTAGCCCAGCCCTCTAAGGTAAAGACAGACAGTTTAAATGGGCTGGCCCAGCACCTTGTCAAGCTGAGCCTTAAAACTGTCTCAGCACCCTCAGCAAGTTTGCTGATGATACAAAGCTGGGAGGGGTGGCTGACAACCAGGCAGGCTGTGCTGCCACCCAACGAGATCTGGCCAGGTTGGAGAGCTGGGCACAGGGGAACCTCATGGAGTTCAATAGGGACAAGTGCAGAGTCCTGCATCTGGGGAGGAATAACACCAGGCACCAGCACAGATTAGGGGTCACCCTGCTGGGAAGCAGCCCCAGGGAGAAAGCCCTTGGAGTCCCAGTGGGCAGGGAGTTGTCCCTGGGACAGCAACGGGCCCTTGTGGCCAAGAGAGCCAGTGGGATCCTGGGGGTATCAAGAAAAGTGTGTCCAGCAGGGCTGGGGAGGTTCTCCTCCCCCTCTGCTCTCCCCTGGGGAGACCACCCCTGGAATCCTGTGTCCAGTTTGGGGCTCCCCAGTTCCAGAGAGATGGGGACCTACTGGAGAGAGTACAAGGGAGAGCTGGGACCTCCTCCCTTCATCATCCTCGTAGCTCTCCGTTGGACTCTACGAGTCCAACGGAGAGCTACGAGGATGACGAAGGGACTTGAAAATCTCTTCTCAGTGGTGCCCAGCAATAGAACAAGGAATAATGGGTTTAAGTTAGAACATAGGAGGTTCCACCTCAACATGAGGAGAAACTTCTTGGCTGTGCGGGTGCCGGAGCCCTGGCCCAGGCTGCCCAGAGAGGGTGTGGAGTCTCTGTCTCTGGAGGCTTCCAAAAAAGCTCCTGTGGGGCTGCCCTGGGTGACCCTGCTCTGGCAGGGGGTGGCACTGGGTGATCTCGAGGTCCCTTCCAAGCCCAGCCTCGTGTGATTCTAAGGCTGGGGAAGCCGCCCCCGCTCTTGGAAGCCGATTGCGGTGCCCGGTTGCTCTCACGACAGGGCGGCCGGGGCGGGAAGGGGCCTGGAGGGATCACGGGGCCGCACAGATCCCGACCGTCTCCACAGACGGAGGCCCCACGGTCCCTCTGGGCAGCCTGTGCCGGCGCTCCGCAACCCCCACAGCACAGAATTACTCCTTCCCGCCGCCGGACAGAGCCTGCCCGCCCCCGGCGGAGGACAACGCGCAGGGCCCTCACCTGAACAGCTCCAGCTCCTGCACCATGGCCGCCGCCCGCCGCAGCGCCTCCAGCCCCCGCCGCACCTTCTCTTGCACCGCCGGAGCCCCCGAGGAAGGCTCGGCGCCGTTCTCCGCCTCCTCCCAGAGCCGCCGGCCCGATTCCAGCAGCTCGGCCAGCCGCGGCGCCGCGCCGGGACCCTCCGCCATCGTGCGAGGGGACAACGCCGCCGGCCCCACCGCCCAACCGCTTCCGGGGCGGCCGGAAGTGCCCCCGCCCGCCATGGTGGTGAGGGCGGAGGAGGGCGGCCAGGCCGGGGAGGGCCGGGCGGGGCCGCCATCTTGGGAAGGTCGAGCTGGGCCCGCGCCGCGTGGTGCCGGGAGGCGGCTCTTTGCTAAACGAGGGACAAATGGGGATAACGGGCGGGTCTCCCCGCTAGGAGAGGGAGCAGGTGAAGTTTAAAGCTGGTTTTTCTTCAGAACTGGGGCTGAAACATCAGGTGATCGACGGGGATGTGAGGAAAAGCTCTGCGGTGGGGTAATAAAGCGGGGCTGGAGGCGCTCGGCCGCCGGGAGCCAGGCGAGCTTCCGACCGGCCGCGTTTGGCTTTCTTCACACCTCTGCGAGGCAGCTCCGTGAAGAGTTGCTCCTCTTGGGATGCATTAATTGAACCTATCACGCCATTAATTGAATCGAACCTATCGTGCCATTAATTGAACCTGTCGCGCCATTAATTGAACGTATCGTCATTAATTGAACATGTCACGCCATTAATCGAACCTGTCGCGCCATTAATTGAACGTATCGTCATTAATCGAACCTATCGTGCCATTAATCGAACCTGTCGCGCCATTAATTGAACGTATCGTGCCATTAGTTGAACCTATCGCGCCATTAATTGAACGTGTCATGTCATTAATTGAACGTATCGTGCCATTAATTGAACCTATCGCGCCATTAATTGAACGTGTCACGTCATTAATTGAACGTATCATGCCATTAATTGAGCCTGTCGCACCGTCGCTCCCTTCAGCTGCGCTTTTAAGGACGAGAGCGAAAGAGGATCCGCTGGGGTGAGCCCCAGCCTGGGGAGTCTCTGAGCAGTTCACACATCACCTTTCTACGAGATATCTCCATTTAATCTTTAACAGACGCCTCCTTGGAGACCTTCACCCCTCGCAGCCAGCAGGGCGGGTCATAGCCCTGTTCTTCCAGGAGCTGTGAAGAGGTTGGTGGTGGATTCGGGGCTCTCAGCCCTCCTCCCTCCCCCTTGAAAACCAAGCAGGGGCAGGTTTGACCCAGATTGTCAGAGGCACCACAGCACAGGCATCGACCAGCACGTCATCCTGGCTCGCTGGGCGGGCTGGACCAAGGAAATATGAAAATCCACGTGAGGCCACGTTGTTCTCCTCTTGCCGCCTGGCAGGATGGGTTTTATTTGAGCTGCGCCTTCTAATTACGTTCTCAACACAAGGGTAAAAATAAAGTATATTCTCTGGAAGGACCAGCGAGTCCCTATTCACACCAGCCTCAAGCTGGACACTGCAGGAACAGGAGCTGTGATTAACCCTCGGGTCTTACGGCTGTTACTCACCTCTGCTGATTTCTTTCCATCCCTCAGCTGAAGATCCCCATAAGGACAACCCCTGTTATTATTATGTGTCATCCTGAGGGCATTGTGGTACTGCTGGACGTCCCCGGAAATAAAGAAGAGCAGAAACGTGAGGGTTTTTCCTTTAACAGGAGCGTTTACTCGTATTTGTGTGTTGCGGTGTGACAGCGTGGGCAGCGCTCACCCCAAAGGTCAAAGCAACATCCCCCAAATCTTTACAGGTGTTGACCAACAGCTGAGCCCTCAGGCATCGGCCTCATCCTGTGCGTTCTCATTTCACAGCTTTCTTTGTGAAGAGCACAAGTAAAAAGCAGGTGGAAGTGCTGAGCCGGCCCGAGCTGCTGCAATCCGGGGCTGTAGGGAAGAAATATCCCAACGTGTTCTTGGCCACAGAGGCGTCCTTCCTTCCTCCAAAACACTTACCTCATTACTAACAGCTTGTTGCCCTTGCTCAGGTTATCCTCCTAAAATAAGTTACGCAGCACCCTTCAGTGAGTAAAGAAATAAAAGGAAGAAGAAATAAAACAAACTGCACAAGCAATGCTTGAGGTTGAAAGAGTCGGTGAAAATCACTCGCCTTTCTCCACACTTGGTCGTCTGCAGAAGCGGGATGGGCAGGGAACGATCGCATTCACACCAGCATCGCCCTTCTCAAACCCAAATTAAAAGTCAAGCAGTAACCCAGAGGAGGCTTCTCCCAGCAAACCTGGTTCTCGCCATGTTTCATGCGGAAGGGTGGTTTTCCTCTGCGCACGGGCCATCCCCAGAGCCGCCTCTCCCCTGTCAGTTCCCAGACCAGAAAGTGGAAGAATTCTTGCCGTGGAGAAGTCAGCTCTGGGGAGTCTCATCTCCGGAGAGACGGATAAACAAAAAGCCACAAGACATGGGGGACAAATGGCTAATGACAGGGAAGTCAAGGAGGTAGAGCTGTCACATTAACAGGGCTGGTGGGGCGGAGGGTAATGACAGCAGCCCGGAGAGCGCCAAGGGCGAAACTGGGGCCAAAGAAACGTGGGAGCAAGCGTCTGAAGGGCTGACGCCCTCGGTTCCAGGGGTGCTGGGTTGGTTCAGGGCTGGCTGCTCGAGCTAGCCCAGGCTGGGGGAAGAGGCTCCATGCTCCCCTGACACCCTCTTGCCGCCTTTGCTGCCCAAATGGGGGGAGAGAGAGAAAATGCAACTGCTCGGAGGGATCCCCACCGTCCTCCCTCCCGCCGGCCTGACTCTTTGCACCCTTCGGCTAATTACAGGACCCAAACGGAGCCCACGGTCCCCCTCAGGGCCAGCTGATCCCTCTGGTCCTTCCCCAGCTCTTCCCAGTCAGGTGTGCGGTGTTGATGCAGGGAGGAAGGAGAGGACCCTGCATATTCAGCACTTGACCCTGGTTTTCCCAGGCAGAAATTCAAATGGGACCTCTCTAGGAGGGGATCACAACAGCTCCCCGGGGCATTCCTCACTATTGTGGCTCCTCTCCTCCGCCCCAGGCCATGTGTGTTTGTAGTTACCAAATGCAAATCACATTTCCCACCCTCCTGGCTGAATCTCTCACTCCCCAAGATCTTTCCCCTGCTTGCTTTTTTTTTTTGTTTTGTTTCCCCCCTCACCAGCTCGTTTGGCAACGCTCTGCAGAGTTCACAGCCTCTCCCGGTTTCACCTTCCTCTGATCTGGCGATGCACAGCGAGGGGACTACAGAGAAGGTATTTAAGCAATCCCCCTGATTAAGTGCCTGCATCCCCTCGCTGGACACAGAAACTGCAGCCTAGCAGCTGAAGACTCCTTTTTTTTTATTTTTTTTTCTTTTTCTGAGGAATGCTGGTGACTAACCTCTAATTGCATTTTAAAATGAGAACCCGAGATAGCTTTTTGGCCTTCCGCAGCTGTGACGGAAGCCTCACAGCTGTGGCTTTACTGTCAGTCAGGGAAGGCTACATGTCAGCAGCCAGATGGAGTCAACAGCGCCTTAACAACTGGTAACGGTAGTTAACTCACTTGGTTAACGATGTTAACTACGCTTCACCGCTGAGCATTTCAACTTCCAAACCACCTTTGACTTCTCACTTTCTTATTTCACTGCGAATACAGAAACCTGGAGCGTGTTAAGTGGAGGGGACAGTTTACAACAAAAGCTCGTGAATTGATTCCGTGACCCAGCGGAGGCTATTTTAAGGAAAAATAAAAAAAAAAATAAATAGATGATTGAATGACTATGGAAATGAGTAATCGTACAGCTGGACTCGGGGCTGAACGTGGCCAACCCCATTCAATGCAAACCACAAACGAAGCGACGCGCACGCCAAGCTGCCGGGGTCTCTGGGTCGTGGTGGGAGCTGCGGGAAATTGCCCCGGGTAGCTGAGGCTGACGGATATCTGTGATTAAAAACAAACCTGGGCCAGCGAGCAGCAGAAAGAGTTAAACCGACCCGGCCTCTGTGGTGTTTGAGGGTGCAGACCCACTGCGTGGGCAGCTCAGGAGCTGGAGGAAGGCGGCTGTCCTAGGAACCGCATCACAGAGAGGGGCAGCATCACACATTTATTTAAAAAACGCACACCACAGTCCCACTTACATTAAAATTAAAGGTTCGTTCTTAGTTCCCAGGGGCTCCAGAGTTGTGTCCTCTCTCCAGGCCAGAGTGCCCGGTGTGAAAGGGATGGAAGGAGTGGCCTGAAGACCTGGGCTAAAAGGAGGGGCAGGAAGGACAAGCCATAAGAACACCACACGTTGAGTGGGCTTCCACCTCCAGCACGAGCCCAGAGGGGCAGAAACCACAGCGCTGCCACGGCTGCCTCATTAACACAAGGCTGCAAGGTGCATTTTTGCCACATGGCTCTGCTTCCACAGCCTCCGATCCTTCATTTTGGATGCTGCAGAGGGCACTGGGCCAGCATTACCCCTGAGGAGGAAGGTTCAGTGGTGAACTCAGGGCAGAAACCTTCCCCAGAGGAGCTGCCCGTGACCCCCTCACCGGCAGCCTTCTCCCAGCAGACAGCTCTCTGCCCCCCTTCCCATCCATCATTCCTGGCTTTGAGGCCATGTCAGAAACTTCCTGCAAAGAGACAATGGCAGCCCAGCATCCCCCATTCCCCCCTGGAGGAAAGGGCCTGCGCGTGGCGAGTGACAAATGGTTTGTCCCCAGCTGGGGACAGAGGGCTGGGCGCTCCCCGACGGAGCAGAGGGCGGCCTCCGCTCGGAGGCTTCTCTCAGTCTGAGGTCTTCCGTGGTGATGCGAGAGTCCGGGCTTCCCACTCAGCCCTTTTTCTTGCCGTGGCTCGGAGCGTCATCCCTCGCCGTTCGCTCCCCGGCCGTGCCCCGGAGGGGGACCCCAGCGCGAGAGTCCTCCCGCCGCAGCGTCATTTACAGACGTGTCTCTCCACCTTCCGCCGACACTTCTTGCACACCACGTAGCAGCACCAGTGGTACTTGCAGCGGCAGCGCTCCGCCACCTCCTCCGTGTAGGTGTTGTAGCCGCGGCCACAGCACATCAGGTCACAGCCGTCGCTGCCCGAGGAAGTCTTGTTGCACGGCCTGTCGAGAGGAGGATGCGCAAGTGGGAGCCCACGGCGGTGGGGGTGACCACGGCCACCCGCCCGGGCCTCTCCCAGAGCTGACATGCCCTTAGCAGCGAGGAGCACGTGGCTCTTTGCAACCAGGGGTTTGGTGTCACCTCATGTGACCATGACGGAGCGGCTGTGGCCGAGGTTGGGCACGCTCTCTCCTGTTATCGCGCCTCAGGCAGGAATTTCCCACAGAAGGGCAGATGGGCTGGGACTGGGAATCTGTGCTACTGCTAAATCTAACAGGGACTGCAAGCCATGGCCCCGAGGCAGCGCTGGCTCCTCATCCCTCTGAAAACTCACCCCTGCCCTGCCATGGCTCCAGAGAGGAGCCGGCTGGGAAGCACCGCAGAGCCCGAGGGCTGCATTACGGGCAGGCAGCACCCAAAGGCTTGCCGGGAGAGGTGGGGTTTCCCTTTCTGACCCCTCCCTGGATGGATCCCATCCTGGAGAGCAGAGCCGATGGGCTCTCCCTTGCTTTTCCACCCGCATAGCTTGGCAAGAATGCCATCTGCCTTCCTGACCTCCTTGGGATATTAACAGCAAAGATTTTGCAGTGATCCCTGGGGTGCTCCCATCCAGCTGGGAACTGCCCATCCACCCCAGCTCATGAAATTAGAGGCCAAGTTAGAGCCTATTTGCAGCAGTTTCTCACCTATCCTGTGTCCCCAGAGACCCCAGGTGGAGGTTTGAGGTGCAGTAGTCGGGAGAGTTGATGAGATACACCAGATCTGTGTCTCTCACCGGCCTGGCGTCCAGTTCTTTGGGCATCAGCTGCTTCCTGGGCCCCACGAGCCGGTGGGTCACCCTGATGGCTGCCAGGTACTTGGACTTGAGGTCCGAAGCAATTTCATCCAGGTCTGGCAGTCCCTTCCAACAGGTCTTCACCGAGCAGGAGCCTGAAACCCCGTGGCATTTACACTTGGTGTCCAGGGAGTCACTCAGCACCTGCAGAGGACGGGAAAACAGATGAATTTGCTTCTGCTTTTGCCCCGTGCCCACCCTACTGCTTTGCAAGAGCCTCCACGGGAAGTTTCCAGAGCTGAAAGAGCTCAGCTGCTTGCTGCCACCTTTAAATGGATATAATGGGGCAAAGAAGGACTCTGTTTCGTTCCCCTTGTGATAAGAACCTAACCTCGGGGAGCTCTTTGCTGCAGCTCCAGCTGGAGCTGGTGGCTTCCCGAGCTGACGCGCGTGCACGACAGCCACGTCCTCATCTGGGGAACACGAAAGTGCAAAACCCCACGGCTGTGGGCAGCGCTGGGGAGCCCAGCGGGCCTCTGCTTCCCACGGGAGGGGTGGAAATAAATATTAAAAGCGTGAAGTGGCAGATCCCTTGTGCCGGGGATGTTTGGGAGGTGGAGAGCAGTGGGGGGGATGTCTCTGCAAACACACTGACTCTGCTTTAACCGTTTCGTTACCTCCTGACTTTAAGCACAGCATGCAACCTGGAGCCTGCCACCTCGCATTTAAAGCGCCTCTGCCCCCCCAAGCTGAGGCGAGGGTGGGCTCCGTACCCACCTGCCTGCCCGCCGCGTTGTTGTGCAGATTCATCGCCTTGAGCGCTTGCGTCGCCACCGGCTTGCTGGATTTTAAGGGGCTGTCAGCGAAAGCGGCACCGAGCTGGAGGCCGTAGCCCAGGTTGTCCCCGCAGCCGCCCCACCTGAACTCCGGGCCGGGGACCTCGGAGGGGACGGAGCCGCAGGAGCAGAGGGGCAGCTCCCCCGAGGCGCAGGCTCGGGCGATGGAGCGCGCAGCGGCGGCGGCGGCCAGGGCGTGCACGAAGGCGGATTCGCGGGTTCCTGGGAAGAAGAGGGGGAGATGTCCTTCCTCCCTGCCCAGCCAAACACTCCTCTCAAAGACCTCACCGGGCAAATATGTCTGGTTTTCTTTTTCTTTTTTCTTGCAACATAATAAACCCAAGGACCACCATTTTTCTCGCACTGTGTTTTTAACCCGTGCCACCCATTATATTACACTGCCAGCATACACCCTGTGTCCCCATCTCTCCTCCTTTTTTTTTTTTTATTTTGGAGCTTCTAGCAGCTGCTTTTGTTTGAATTGCAAGTTACCGCCTGCCATCTCCTGCAGGTCTGAGCTGCACAGGATTAATGCTGGCAAGCTTTCCCTAAAATGTGTATTTAAGGCAAAACTAGCATTAAAGTGCTGCTCCGTGGGGCAGAAAGGAGCACGGGCACTGTGGGATGAAGCATCTTTTACCTTTCAGCAGGTCAGGGCCCAAGCTGGGGGCTCGCTGGACGGAGGAGCAGTTCCACCTCATGTCTGCAAAGGTTTTCTGGCAGATGCTCTTGGTCTGACGGGCGGCCCGGACGATGCTCGCCATGACCTCCAAGTTCCTCCGGCACATCTGGAACTGGTCCGGCACGAGCCCAGCGAGCAGGCGGCAGTGGTGGCTTTCATTCCAGGCCACCCCGCTGCCGGTGTCCGCCAGCCCGCTGCAGGGAGAGGATGGGTGTCAGGGGAGGCACCAGGGAGGGGGTGCATCCCCCCCAAACCCCGGGCCGTTACTCACAGCCACTGGATGGCCACGGAGAGCCCAAGGTGGCAGAGCAGGACGGCAGCGGCGATGGGGCAGCCCATGGCTGGGACTGGGACCAGTACAGGGTCTGGGAACATGACTGGGACTGCTCGGCTCGGCTGCCCCCCTTTTATAGCCTCGGGCAGCAGGGTCCTGCCCCCCGGGGAGGGGAACAAAGGCGGTTTCGGTGTCATTCACAGCGAGTTAGGGCCGGCCAGGGGGGAGCAGAGGGGGTGTACGGCTGTTATTTAGCAGCCGCCATCCCCAAAACAGCACTGGGGGAGTGATGAGGGGACAGTGAGCAGCTCCGTGCAGCGGGGAGCTGGAAGGCATCGAGGCTGCAACAGCAGAAAGGGAGGACATTAAGAAAGGACAGGAGGGGTTGGCACGGGCCAGTATAATTTTTTGCCCTTTTTTCTTATTTTCTTTGCAAGAAGCTGTAAAAAATACATTTTCCTTGACCCAGAAAGAATGAAAGTCTCAGCTGTCTGCCGCCTCTGCCTTCGGAGCCCCACGAGGACAGCTGGGATTCCGCAACAACCAAGACTCCTGCTGTCCGTGTGCCTGTCAGGGGTGCGCACGCTGGTCTCGCCAGCCTGGAGAGGACCCAGCCCAAGGCTGTGCTGGCACCGAATCCAACGGAACGTGGAGAAATCCTGTCCCTAAACACCGACGTGGCAGGGCTCTCGGCACACAGCCTGCCAGCGCGTTTCAAAGCCATCAGGTTAAACTGGGCCCAGTGCTTTGCAAGGACCAGATCCCAGCTGGCAGAAATGATGCAGCAACGCAAACGGGCAAGGCCTGGCTCGGTGTGACCTTTCTGTGGCTTGCACGTGCTCGTCACGTCCCTTCCCCAAGTAGAAAACCAAAAGTGCAACCTTGCCACTGTGAAAACCTTCAGGAACCAGGTAGGCTGATGCTTTCCTGCCGTGGGAAGTGATATTTGAGGCACAAGCCCAGCTGACACCAGGTTTTTTTTTTGGAAACGGCCACAAGGTTGAAGACCTCTGCTCTGGGCTTCCACTTTCTCCCTTGCTGTGCAACTTCCCTGCTCACTGGAAGGTGCTTCCCCTTTACAGGGCATCACGGGGGTTGGTTTGTATCCCCTCCCCGCCCCATGACCTCCCTTTGACTTGATGTCATGTGCATCAAAAACTAGGACACACAGCTTGAATGGGTGACCTTCCCCAGCGAAAACTCCCTTGGGTTGAAAAGGCCAAGGTGCATTGTGCTGGAGCGATGGCCCGTGAGGAAGGGTCCTGCTAGGAAAGTGTCGAGGTCACTCCCAAATCCCAAGCAGATTTACAAGGGGCTTAATTAAAAGGCAGAGAGAAAAAGAAAGAGACACTTTGTTCAGTGTCCCTGGCTCTGGTCCCGTTAACCTCCCTCTTCCCCATGCCTGTGGACTGGCACCAAAGGGCTCCAGAGCTGCAGCAAACTCTTTGAAAATTGTCCCCGAGTATTTGAGGGCGAGAAATGCTTTCCCGGTGGCAGCGAGCAGAGTCCATGCCAGAGAGGACAAGGGATAACTCAAGTCCCTAAACATCAAACTCCACGTTTTGGTTTCTGCCTCTAAAAGGACCGAGCTGAACAAATTAACAACCACCTGCCTATTTTTTATGGGATACAATGAAACAAGAAGGTAGGGGCAGGCACATCCTCTCCTGTAGACAAGAAAGAATGAAAGAATAAAGAATGAAAGAAAGGAAGCGAGCTGCTGTTTGTTTTGCTCCGGTGGTACCTGAGGTCCAGCACTGCCGTCCCACGTAGGATCAAACTCCGTGGCTCCGATCCCGGGCGGCACACAGCAGAGAGGAACACGATCTCTGAACCCAGCCTGCTCCTCCCCAGGGCTCTGCAATGAGACGGACCCTGCTCAGCCCCTGGAGGGATGGATTTTGCTCCCACACATCACAGGACCCCGAGGGTGGGGGTCAGGCTGGTGTCACTGCGGCAGTGCGGTTCAGCTTTCGCTTTTCCTGAGTCGGCTCTGTCCTGCGGGTACTCGCTGCCAGCTGGGAGGCCCTGACATTTCTTTGATATCTCACCTGTCCAAGAAGGATTTGCAGATCCCTCTCTTACCATGTAGGGTGTCCATGCTTCTCCCTTGTGCTCCTTTCCCTCTAACCCCTGAGGCTATGAAATCATATTACCCATAAGTTCCCTTTTCAGCCTTGGGCTCTGAGGGGGACATCGCGGGGAAATCTGAACAGCTTCTGGAGGGATCAGGAATTTTCTGACCAGGAAAAGCTGCATTTGGCACCATCAGGAGATGCCTGGGTGCTTTTTTGGGGGCATCACATGCTTGGCAGGCAGAGGGAGGGCAGTGGCTCATCCACCGAGCATGTGCAAGGCAGAAAAAGGGACCATGGGCACAACCAGACCCTGGGACACAGGGTTTCAGACAAGAGGTGGACATGAGGGATGGCTGACCACCCGGGTGGGACACAGAGCATTGTCCTGCCATTGGCCAAGCTGTTCGGCCCAACAGAGGTTCTGAGCTTCCAAACCAACACGGATCCATCCTGGCACAACAGGCTGACCCCTTCTCTGCTCTGCAGCATCAGTCCCCGAAAGGGAGAGGGGATATTGCCACCTTCTGGCCAGTGGTTTTGCTTTTAAAGGCCACCATCTCCCTTTTGGGCCCCTGGAGAACCTGCTTTCACCACCACGTTGGCGCTGGGAGGTCTCACCTTGCAGCAAGGAATTGCTCCCCCCCATTAACCATACTGCTTTCAGGCAAACTCCTCAAGGTGTGGATGGTGTCTTCTTCTGGGACCTGGAGGATCTCAAATGGGACGCCATAGCCATGGGGGGGATGGCAGCTGGGTTCCCAGGGGTTTCAGGAGAAGCCACGAGCAACAGGCGGGAAATCTGCCAGAGAGCAGAAATGCAGAGGACACTCTGGTGGATGGAGGCATCTCATAGCTTCAGAGGTGCTGGGGCAGAGGGGCTCAGCACTAGCCTGTCCCCTTCCTTGGGATGTGTGGAGCCGGGCAGGGGCACAAGAAGCCAGCGCCAGGAACAGCAATTTCTGCCACCAGCCTCCTGCCACCTCCTACGAAAGGCGATTTGTACCAAACCCTCTTTGCAGGAAAGTTTTGCAACGGCTGAGCGGTGGTGGTGGTGGAGATAAATAAATGAAAGGCTTCCTTTTAAAGCAAAAGTGATCCTTCACTCGATGTCAGTTCCTCTTCTTAGCTCAACCCTCGAAACAACTGTAGGGCAAGTGCTAAAAATACCCCCTTTCCCTTCCGCGTCAGGCTCTCTCTGGGGGAAGGAGGGCAGGAGGGGATTCCCAGCTCCAAGAAAGGCTTCCCTTCCCCAGCCGGCCCGCACTGAGAGCCACCGCGGGGCCAAGGGCTGCTGGGGCAACTCAGAGGAGGGCAAGGAGATGACCTGATGCTGGGTCAGGGCTTGCCTGCACACGGAGCTCTGCTGGCATTCAGCTAATTAGCAGAGAAACATTGTTGTCCTGAATGGCCAAGGGTTTGTGTCCCCCCACCTCCAGGACTTGGGCAGGGGCCAAAGTGAACACCCGTGAGGAGCCTGTGACCTGTATGAGCACCCAGGGACATCCCACCCCCAGCTTGCAACAGCTCGTGGCTTCCAGCATCAGGAGAGGCAGGTCTGTAGCAGGGGATCCCCTGCCACCAAAGTGCCCCTCAAGCCCTCGGTGACCTCAGCACGCCCCCACCCCATGCTCACCTACCGACCGACCGCATGAGGAGCCACATCCTTTTGCCTGGGCGAGGCTGTGACATCGCCGGGCCGTGGTGATGCGGGTGGCGGTGGCACACTGTCATGTGGTGCTGCTATCTCAGCCGGGAGGAGAGGTCATGCTCCCCGGCCAGCTCCCACCACGTCCTGGAGGTCATGGATGAGATCCCTGGTGCAGGCGGGTGCCTGGGAGCGCCCTGTCCCCTCCGGAGCTGGGGATGCTGGCGAGAGTCACCCTGGGTGCTGCACCCATCCTGCTGCAGAGGGCTGCTCGCCTTCAGTGGAACCGTCCTCCTTCCTCTTTCTAATGTAGTGGTGGAGGCAGTGACCTCATCACCGCGAGGATTTGCTCCTGGCAGCCCATCTCCTCCAGAGCCGCTTGCGCACGATGCTGCCTTCTGGCCTCACCCAGTCCCAGGGTCTTCCAAGTGTCCTAAAGCTGGGACCATGGCTCTACACGTGCTCGTGCATTCACGCCGTAAGGAGACGGAGCACCTGGGGACACCTCATGTGCTGCTGCAGCGTCGCTGTGGCAGCGTCCCTTCGCTGTGGCAGTGTCCCGTTGTGGGCAGCACGCCGTGTCCCCAGTGCCCCGGCACAGCTGGATTGAGGGGATCCAGCTGCAGAACATGTGTCAGCAGCTGCATCCCCTCCCCAGCAGCCCCGGGCGGAGCGATGCTGCGGAAGGATTTTGCAAGATGCTGGGAGCCGCGTTCCCCATCCGGCAGCTGCCAGGTCTGGGTGGTGGGAGCCGGTGGCAGGTCCCAGCCCAGCCAGAGCTCCCCCAGAGAGGAAGAAAGTGTCATGAATAACACGCCCGACCTCGCTGCCGAGGCTAAAAGTAGCTGCCAGGGGAGTTTTGTTGAATCACGCAGAAGAGGCTGTGGCAGCGAGCGATAATGGAAAGCAGCGACGGCACGGCCCTACGGACGGGAGGGACGCGCGGGCTCACGTCCCCGAGGTGACACATGGGGACCAGCCAGTGCCAGCAGCCTCCTGGCCCACCCCAAAACCACAGAGAGCAAACGCCACATTTGTGAGGAGCACGTAAAAGCCACCCGGCCAGGGCTGTGGCAAGAGGAGGGTGGTTCAGGAGATCAACCACATGTAGAAATGGCACATTGCAGCATTATTAGCCAAAAAAAAGAAAAGAAATGACACCGTCAGCAGCTGTCCTGGTGCTGTCTGTGCATGGAAATGTGACTTACCCCAGTGATACCTGCCAGGCAGTGACCAGGACATTTTTCAGCTCTTGAGGCAGATGAAGCTCTGGCTCTCATCTCCGTGGAGAGGAAAAAAAAGAATAATAGAAAAGAAGTCCTCTAATTCAAGTTAGCTGCAGACAAGGTAATTTCCGCATGAGTTAGCAGAACAGCCAGTTGGAAATTTTTGATAAAAATCTATTTTTTTTCTTTGAAAATGCAGATTCAGAGAAATGTGAAAGCTTTCCACTGGAAAGAATGAGTTTTGCTGGATTTCTCAACTGGTTCTCTAGAAAATTTGTAAACGGCCACAACATTCTAACCGCCCCTGCTATTTTTTTTTTCCAGACCAAAATTTACACTCCTGCTGCCTTACAGCTCACCAGGAGAGCACAACATTTCTGGCACCGCTGCTTTATACGGTCGAAGCACGCGGACATCGATAAAGCTAACGACCCGACGCGCCATTTCCCTGGCTCAGCTTCTCTCTTCTCAACCCTCCTTCATCCTCAGGGGTTCTCCAAGATTTCTTGTCTCTTTTTAAAGCTTCCCCTGCTCCTCCCTTGGGCTCCAGTATCCCTCTTCCACCCCACTCCCCCTAAGCTTTGTTTTGGGACCCTGTCCTGCAAGGTAAAACCAGCACCAGCATTTTTCTCTTATTTTTAGGACGTGATGCTAAAATCACAGGATAAACTTTCCCCCGTGATGCCCCAGGCACCGGCACAGCCAGTGATGAGATGCAGAGCACCGGATCAAAGGGAAACTGAGGCAGAGGGATGGAGACTTGTGGCCATCAAAGGTACTGGGGAGGTCCCTCAGGAACTGGGTGCCCACCAAAGGCCAGGAAGTTGCAGCCCTGGTGGCAGCGAGGGGAAGGCATGGCTTACAGCAAAAAATGCCCTTTGCTTCACAGTAAAAACCACAATAAACTTGAAAAAGACATAATTAAGTAATTGGGATTTTAAGTGATTTCCAAGCCCTTCTGCTCTCCCAGCCTGTAACCCAACAGGTGTGGGAACAAATAGGTGGCCGGGGCCAGTCCGGGACTCTCAAGGTGGAACCGAAAGAGATGTGATAAAAGGTTTAATTGCAGCCTTAGCCTGGGCCCAGTCCTTCAGGTACTCATCAGACACCCGGCTGCTGGTGCTGGGGCTGAAGCGCCCTGGGAAGAAGGACACAGCGCAGCCAGGACAGACAGACAGACAGCTGGGACAGCTCACCAGCAGCATCACACCCATCACCACGCCGTGACCAGAGCCAGCCTGCACCGTCGGGGCAGTTCACTGTCCCACCTAGCACCTTCTCCTGCTGCCCGCTCCTGTTAAACACGTGGACCAGATGCTTGGGGGGTGCCAGACGCCCCCAGGACCCCAGATCTGCCAGCACTTACCCCTGGGATGGAGCCACCAACAAGCACGAACCACCACCCACTCCTCGCTGGGCTGGGAAATGCTTTGGGAGGAGGAGCAGGTATTTAACCCGGCAATTAAACCTACTTAAAAGGCAGATGGTGACTGCTGCGGGAGCTGTGAAACACTCAGGTGGTACCTATGGAGATAATTCCTTTCCCACAGCCAGCACGTGATGGGTTCAGCTGGGGACAGATCGATCCAACCAGCCCAGGCCTTGGTTTCTTGTCCTGGGTGACAGGACTGTACAATGGCAGGGTAGAAAACCCACCCACAAATACCTACAGATCATTTAATTTCTTGCAGGGAACGGAGCAGATGGGGGAACCTTCCTTCTCGAGAGGGGGAGCTGGCCCAAAGACCACAGCTCAGCACCAACCACGTTCTCTTTATTGAGTTTGCAAAACACACGGGGCACTGGTGAGGAGGTCCAAAATACAATAATAATAATAATAATTAGCGTTCTGACCAATTGCTACAGTTCCTGTTCCCCAGGGCTGGGCTACACTTTGGTGATGCTGTCTGCTGGCTTCGCCTCGGCTGGCTCCTCTCTTGGGGGACTGTGGGGGAAGACCCTCACCCTTCTGAGTCCCCCACACCCCGGCACCTTCTGCCCTTTCTTCAGAAGGCAGCAAGCCGCCACGCTGAGAAAGAAAAGGCTCATCACAACCACGAGCAGAGCCAGCAAGCCGGCGTCCTTGGGACGTGGGCAAAGCCACCGAGGGCTCTCAGCGATCTTGGCCGAGAAGTTCCTGCTCTCGTCGCGGTGGGTGCAGACGGCTTCGTCCAGGTCCCGCACGCCCACGCCGGCCGCCCGCAGCGCATCCAGCCAGGCCAGCGAGCAGCAGCCGAAGGGGTTTCCAGCGATGGACACGTCCTTCAGGCTGCCCGACCAGCTCGCCGGCCCCTCCAAGGCCAGCAGGTTGTTACTGCGGACGTCCAGGCTCTCCAGCGGCGAGCAGAGAAGACCCGCGGGCAAAAAGCTCAAACGATTGCCCGAGAGGTCCAAGATTTTGAGCGTGGTCAGGCACGGGAGCTCTGCCTCGCTGTCGTTCATCTGGTTGTCCCTCAGAGAGAGTTTCTGCAGGGAGGACTCCAAGCCCGCCAGGGCTTCCTTGGGCAGGAGCAAGTCCTTGTTCCCCGACAGGTCTAGGGAGAGCAGCGAGGTGCGGTTGAAGGCATAGGGCTGCAGCCTGGAGATGTTGTTCTTGCAAAGACTGAGGTGCTTCAGGTGAGGCACGTTGTAGAAGGGGGTGCAGGCACCTTCCGGGGCTGGCAGGCGAGAGACCCCTCCTGTACCGCCTCCCTGATCACTCCCCTGGCTCTCGCAAGGCTGGAGGCTGTTGGAGCCCAGATCCACTGTTTCCAGCTGAGGCAGAGAATTGAAAAACCAGCGTGGCAGCACGCGGAGGGCGTTGTCGTGGAGGTCCAGCGAGCGCACGGAGAGCACAGCACGCTCCTGGGCTTCCTGGACATCGCTGGGCTCCGTGCCGCCAGCGAGAGCCTCCCCGGCCACCTCCTGGAGACAGTTCCCAGCCAGGCTGAGGCTGTGCAGAGAGCCCAGGCTGTGGAAGAAGGCGAACGGGAACCACTGCAGGTGATTGTTGCTGAGATCCAAGTCGGTAACACGCGTCAGCCCGGCTGCGGCGTGCCGGGTCCTGTTAAACCTTGTCATCTCCTTGTAGGGCAGCACGAACTCCCCCAGCTGGTGTGAGCCTGAGAGCAGGGAAGCTATGAGGTTGTGGGAGAGGTTTAGGTGTGTGAGATAATGGGCTTTGGGGAGCTCTGGGACAGAGAGGAGTCTGTTATGGCTCAAGTCGAGCACTTGAAGCAGGTAGGGCTCCGCTCCCTCCTCCTCCAAGAAGAAGAGCTCCAGGGCATTGTGGCTGAGGTTTAAAACTCGCAGCTGCGTGAGGCTGAAGCCTGAGATACAGTGGAGGGAATTCAAAGCCAAGCTCACCACCTCCAGCTCTTCCAAATCCTCAAAAGCTCCCTCCTCGATTTCCATGATGTAGTTGTCGCTGAGGTCGAGCTGGCGCAGCCGCGGCGTGCTCCTGAAGATGCCCGCCGGCAGGCTGGTCACCTTGTTTTTGGAGAGATCCAGCACCCTCAGCCTGGTGAGGTTGCTGACGTACCAGCCTGCCACGTGGCTCTCCAGGTTGTTTGCCGACAGGTCCAGGACCTCTATATTGCGGAGCAAGCGGAGGGCTTGCCCGTTAGCGTGGTAATTACGGTCCAAGCGGTTGGATCCCAGCAGGAGAGAGCGCAGCCCGGGCAGCTGGGCCAGGGTCGTGTCCGACACGGCTTCCAGCTGGTTGAAGCGCACGTCCAGGTACTCGAGCTGCCCAAACCCTGGCAGGTAGGTTCCCGACAGGTTTTGGATGAAGTTGTTGGAGAGCTCGAGGTACTTAACTCCTTGGCTGAGCTCCTTCGGGAACTTGCGCAGGCCGGCTCCTTTGCAAGACACCTTGGTGGGGCTCTAGAGAGAGACAGGAGAAGCCGTCAGCACGGAAGGGGCTGCAAACCACAGCTCCAGCCAAGCCAGCTGCTGCCCAAGATAGACATGAGCAACATGAACACCTCTTCGCCTTCCCAAGCCCGGGATGGGAAGGAGTCAGACCACCAGAGCCACTGCTCAGACACAAGAAGTTTGACCCCAGGGTTAAAGTGGCCTCTCCGAGATGCTGCTAAGCTGTTTCTGATGGTCCAAGGAGAAGGCTCGGCCTCTGGCAAGCAAGCAAGCAAGCAAACTAGTGTAAGCCCTAAAGAGATGCAGCAGGCTGGTGGGGCAGACCCAGCTTCTGAGGGCGCTGGGACAAGCCAGGGACAGGTCTGGAGCATCCCTGTCCTGCCTGGGCAGAGGAAGGGCACCGTCCTGGTGGGCTCCACCTTCCCCCTCCCTCCAAACTGGCTTCCTCTGCCTTATTAACACCCGTGACATCTCCCTGAATCCCCAGGAGATGACCCCTGCGCTCCATCCTGCTTCTTAGCAAGCATCTCGAGCTGCCACCCCTGTGGCAGGGACCGCTGGAAGGTGCCAGCAGCCTGGCAGAGACGTGGGAGCAGCTGGGTGCTGGGTGCCAGCTCGGAGACAAGAAAGGAGAGAACAGATCAAAGCTGGGAAGGTGAAAGAGATGGAGGTTGGAGGGAGACGAGAGCCGTGGGGAGGAGAAGATGCGCCCAGCCCGGGGGCTCCTCAGACAGCAGCCTTACCCGCTGGCACGGCGGGGGCCTGGCCTTCGCCTCCCCGCTTGACTGGGCTCTGAGAATGGAGGGGAGCAGCCAGAGCAGCAAGCATCCTCTTTCGGCCAGCCGATACTCAAACAAGAGCATGTTGGGCTGCGGGAGCTGCCGGCCCCGTCCCGCTGCTCCAGCGCTCTCCAGCAAACTGGGCAGGAGCCAGGGTCTGTATAAATAGGTTTCAGGATGGGACGGGGGAAGGAGATAAAGGCATGTGGGTGTTCATACTAGGGAAGTGGGAAAAGAAAGACCCAAGATTGCAAGAGGGGGAAAAACAGTGCAGAAAGCCACAAGGAAGGGAAAGAGAAACGGCGGGACGGGGAGGAGGCAGGGCTCAGGTGATCGGCTGCACCCGCTGCCAAATGCCAGGAGGCAGAGCTGGTACCTGGGAAAGCTGAGGGCTTTCGGGGGAGTTCCACCGCGCAGACCTGCTCTTCCTCTGCCCCGTGCCCCAGGGGACACTCCCGCAGCACCTGCCCCTCCTCGAGGAACCAACGTCTCCCCGGGGTTTACCATCTGCTCCCACTGGGATGTGCAGAGCTGGCCTTGTCCTCCTCCTCCTCTTCTTCCTCCTCAGGGCTGCTCGCTGCCAGGTCCCCACGGCCCTGCCAGACGCAGATGATGGCTGCTGGGTCACCTCCTCCCCCAGGGCAGAAACGGGCCGGGTGGTCCCGGGGCACGCAGAGCTGCACCCCACCCACGGGGCTTTTACTGCAGTGACATCTCGGGTCCCTGAGGGACACGCTGCTCCTGGCACGCTTCACGGGGCGTCCTGCAAAACGCGAGTTTTGGGTGTATTTTTCTCTGCTCACTGTGACCGATTTCCTTTCCATCCGAAGGAACCCCTCCAGGCTGCCACACGGTTCGCCCAGGATGCGTTTCGCTGTGCTTTCAGCTGCAGAGCTGCTCCATAGATGTGACTGGTGAGAAAAAAAAATAAATCAGAATTATATATACAAAATATATGCATGCACACACGTACAGCCTGGCTGCTGCTGCCCCTCGCCCTCCCAGCAGCTGGCATGGCAGGGAGCAATTTGTCACCTCCGGGATGTGGTTCAGCCTCGAGCTACACCACCATCAGCAGCCCGGAGACCGGTGACGGTGTTTCAGGCTGACGTCCTCTCCACCGTGGACCCGGGCTCCTGTGGCAGCTGCGGCCAGAGGCAGCTGTGGTTTTGGGAGACCGCATCTGGGCAGATGTGGAACCCTGCAGGGGAACACCGACCTCGGGATGAACCTTCATCTCCAGCCTCCCTCATCTGCCATCGAGGGCCGCGCCCCAAAAGCAGAAGGTGACAGAGGGGAGGAACCGCTCCGGCCCCCGGCACCGCCTCGCCCCGGGGAACCCCGGCCCTCTCCTTGCCGCTGCCCCGATTGCCGGGCGTGGGTCCGCAGGGTGGCGAGCATGGCCGGTGAAATCAGCTGAGAAGTCCCCGTTTTTCCCATCAGGGACTTCCACGGAGAATCCCTGGGTGCTTTGCACCCCCCGAGGCTGTGAACTGCCCCTTCTGCAGGACCCGGAGCTGCCCGAGCCAATTGCCGAGAGGCTCCTCATGCACCCCGTGAATGGCAAAGGAATTGCTCCCAGTCTCCAGGCTGGCTCCCGAGTGCTCTGCTCGAGACGCTCAGGAGCGAGCAGCGGCAGGGACGGAAAGCAAATGCTGAGCAGCGTGAAGCCCCGTGCCCCTCGCTCCAGCCACGCATCCGACGCTTTTCCCGCATCCCATTGCGTGACCACAGTCCCATGTACCTCCCATGGAAACTCCTGGTGCGGCTGGGGAAGGGACGTCCCATCAAGAATGCCAACGTCGGGGGGGGAAAAAAGCTTCATTTGCAAAGAAAATATTTCACAATTTACATCAACTTACACCTTAGTTTATACACCTTATGTGTATTTTATATACAGGTACTGTCTTGAATAAAGATGTCGAAGCACAAAACGGCATCAGCAGTATCACCCCGCAGCTCTGACACCTCTCACTGGGAAGAGGGGAGGAAACGCAACCTGCAGGGGAAGGACAATGCCAGTTCCCCAGCGGGGACAGGGCGGGGCAGGGAGACCACAACCACTTACCTGGGTGAGACAGGCACTGGAGGGGAGCAGGGGAAGCCTCCACCGAAGGGAACCCTTCCCTCAAAAGGAGCCCCGGAGGTGACAGCTGGCCTGGCTTCCCCAGACATTGCCTCCGTAGAGAGAAGGGCTTGGCAGGGAGAAGCTTTATATATCAGTCAGCTGCTTGCCATGTTTCTGCAGCTGGAATCCAGCTGAAAGTTGGGCAGCAGAGCCAAGACATGTAGGTAGGAGCATGGCCAGCACCGCCGGAGAGGAAGGCTGGCACGCGGGAAGGCAGCGGTGACCGGGAAGCCCACCGCCTTGGGTACAAAGGCGCTTGTCTATGAACAAAGCAGCTCCTCAGCAAGCCTAGGAACCGAGATACACCACATTTCAAAGCTCCTCTGAGCTTCCAGGCATTTTCAGCTCCAGTTTGGGTGAAGAGGCACCAGAGAGGGTGGGACACCACCCAAGAGAAGCTTCACATAGAAGCAGCTCTACTACAGCCTCGGCAACCTGCGCTGTGATACCTCATTAACGAGAACTTAGAGTCACGGAATGATTTGGGCTGGGAGGGACCTCAAACATCATGTAGTTCCAACCTCAAAGACCACGTAGTTCCAACCCCTCTGCCACGGCAGGGCCATCTCCCACTAGATCAGGTTGCTCAAGGCTCCATCCAGCCTGGCCTTGAACCCTTCCAGGGATGGAGCATCCACAGCCTCCCTGGGCAACCTGCGCCAGTGCCTCAGCACTCTCAGGGTAAAGAACTTCTTCCTTAGATCTCGCCTAAACCCATGCTCTTCCAGCTTCCAACTTGTTGCTAGAGAGCTATTCTCTGCTCTCCAGCTCCACGTCTCCAACACAAGTGTCAGGACGAGCTCATTGACCCCGTCCAAGGCAGGAACCGCTCCATTCTGCTCTCCCCCCGCCAGGCAGGGACCCCGACAGCGATGCCACAGGGCTTCCACGGAGAGCAGCAGCTCTCCCTCCGCCTCCTCCCGCCCGCAGCCACAGTCGGGAGCAAATCGCAGACCCTGCCGGTGGGGGACAAAGAATGCAACCTCCGTCCATCGCGCTTTTTTATGCGTTATTTATGCTTGCCCCTAAGTCTTGCTGTCCGGGCTGTATTCTAAAGCAATTCTGTTAATGATTTGCTTAATGTTCTCACTACACGCAGCTGTCCCGATTCATTCTTGTCAGAGGAACATGTCCTCCCTAATCCATTTTAAAGGAAATAAACCACAAAGACCAGTTAAGTGCCCCTAAGGCTCTCGCTAGTCCAACATGTGAAGGCTAGAAAGGAGGAGAACATATTGAAAAAGAAATAGCAGGCCATTTTTCATGCAGTTATTTTACAAACTGCACGGCTCCTGTGAATAGCGAGGCCATAGCCAAAGCCGGGTGCCCCCGAGAAATATTTATCTCCCAATAACTGCAATACTTGGCAAGTGAGATCACTCACTACGGATGGGGGAAAAGCCACGGAGCCAAGAATGCTTCAGCCAGGGTGGACCCTGCTGCGGTCAGACCGGGCGCTCCAGCGCGGTGCCCAGACACGTCTCACCCCGCAGGTGACCACGGCTCGGCTCGGTGACCACCGTCACCTCTGCCTGGAGACGGGGGTCACCGCCGAGATGTCAGCGCGGGTCTCGTCCCGTTAGGCTTCGCTACCCTCTTCAAAGAAAAAACACGCTCCGGAAAAAAAAATACAAAACCAAACAACCCAACGCGACCAAGCGGCGACACAAAAGAGCAATTAGCGCTTCAGCCTCTTCCTCAGCTCGAGCCCATCGTACAGCTTCGGGTCTCCCCAGTTGAGGGGAGGTAACGGGAGAGAGTTGCTCAAGAAGCCAAAAGAAACAATAGCATCCCGGCTCTTCTGTTAGTCCCCAGAAATCGAGTTATGACTAGACTCAGCAGGGCTCAGAGAAAAGAAAGAGTGGTGACTTCATGCTGGACCAGACTCTTTAAATACAAATGGTTTCTTTGCTAGAGACTCCATCACCACTTATTAGAGTGTTTTAGGTAGGAGGGTGCCAAAAGGAAAGGGGTGTGAGGGGGAGGAAGGATAAAAACCACATCTAAAAGCAGGACGGTTGTTATTAAAACAGAAAAAAAAATAATTAAAAATTCCTGTTTGAATATTTTATTCTTAAACATGACAAACTTCTTCAGAGTGTTTTCACAAGTACTTGTGTCTGCTCTACGTGGCTCTCGGTGAAGCCTGTAGAAATGTGTTCTGCTTTGCAAAATATTAATTAAAAAGACCAAAAAAAAAAAAACCAAAAACAAAACCCCACCAAAACAACAACAACAAAAAAGAACCACCCCAACAAAACACGACTTGCTGTAACAGCAGCAGTACTTTAAGGCAGCCCCCGCTGGGGCAAGGTACACCCTGGGGCAATGGCAGGAGCTGAAAGTTAGCGGAGGCGCTGGGACCGGTACTCGGCATTTTCCTTTGGGAATTTTTTTTTGGTGATTTCTGGAATGTGGAGGCAGTTTCCTACCGGCTAAGCCTGCTCTCTGAAGTCCTGGTCTTCCTCTCGCACTGACTGCTTCGGCAGCTCTAGGCAGAGGCGCTTCGCCACCTTCTTCGCTCGCTCTCCTGAGGATGCACGTAAACGCCACCGGCCCCGTCTTATTCACCTCCCCTCGCGCCCCACGGCCGCTCCAGTTGCAACTGGGAAGGTAGAAAACCAGAACCCCCCTTCTTTTCTTTCTCTCTGTTTCTCGCTCTCGTTAGCGCGCAGAAGGAGGAGTGCCCGGGTAGGACAATTGGGACATTTACGGTCTGTCTTCTCCCGCTCCCGCCTGGGATGCTCTTGCTAGTGCAACATAAAAGCAGAGACCCACACCACTCTCGACAAGCCTCGTGTGAAGATCACAGAGCAGAGTATCAGTGCAGTAATACTTGAAATACTGAGACAAGGCAGACGCCACGGCCCTCCTTCCTCACAACGCTTTTTCAACTAGCTTTTTTTTTTTTTTTTGCCTTTTTTTTTTTTTTTTTTGGTGTGTGTGATCCAAGTCTCCATGCAAGTCACGGAAGGCGATCGCGCTTCCTGCATTCACATATAGGAATAAATAGCTCTGGATCAGTTTTCTTTATGGCCGGATTACAGAACCCCCTGAAATACTGATACGCTTAGGAACAGCAGCACTGTGCAGTTCCGCGAGTCTCCTTGGACCTGGTGCCAAGTTCATCTTAGGATGCCGGCGCATCTCCGAGGCGTATGGCCCCAAAGAAAGTCGTGTGCTTGCTCATGTTGATGGAGATGTCGGCGTGGACCATCTTCACAGCGATCTTCTGCCTGGCCTTGAGGAGGCAGACCCCAGCTGTGTAGCAGGTATTGAAGTTGGTCTTGCCGGTCTCAATACTCCGAGTGCATTGCAGAAAGGGCTTCTCGTCCACCACCACCTCATAGCTGGCAAAATCTGTGAAGTTTATGTAGTATACCTGATGTGAAGCAGGAAGAAGAAAGGTGTTAGGGAGCGTATTTGGAGCAAGCCCGCACTCCTTGCGGCATGTTCAGAGAGGTTCCCTCCGCTAACGATCCCTTCCCGGGACGCCTGCGCTCGCGGGAGGTTGGCTTGTTCCAGGCAGGAGGAACCTCAAGCCAACCCCACGCGAGGAAGCTCCGATTCCACTCGATGCGAACACAAGCATGCAAGCACCCGCGAATCCACATGGCTACGGCTGAGCTACGACTCCTCGCTTTAGACCCTGCTTATTACAGGAAAAATCACAAACCTGCGCCGGCCTTGTTACAAGAACGCGTAGGCGACCCCTCTCTGCTACGAGCAGCTTTTCATCCAACAGACAGACAGAAATAGTTTAACTCGAGTCCTCTTGCACTTACCTTGCCAGTCCTGCTTTCTGGGTCCCATGAGCCTCCTTTAGAGCTGGCATCAAAAATGCCCTAAGGTGCACTGGGAGTTGCCTTCCTTGCAATTGGACTCGAGGTGCTTTCAAAGGCATAAGCTCTTAGAGGGAAGACACTCTCCCAACCTCCAGGGAAGCGAATGACCTTACAGGGTTTGCACTGACTTAACTCTTTGAGCTCACGCCCGAGTCCCCGTGACTCCGCTACTCATTACTCAACCATCTCCCACGTGCTGATTCTGAAGAACTTCCTGAGAAAGACTCATCCAAGGAGAAGTCAGTCCCAGGGAGAGGGACAGAAGACACCCAGCCAGTTTGGTTGCATCTGCTAATTCTTTGTCTACACCCTGCGACCACAGAAGCTACGCAGGACTCAGTCCTCTTTCCCTTGATGGACTACAGAGGACCAAGGCTTCAGAGGCTCAACTTTGTGGCCAGAAATTAGCACTGAGCGCTCGGGAAGCAATTATGCTTCGAGCCACATGGAGTTATTTTTCCTGTCCTCATCCAAACTAAGCACCTAACCAGGAAGAGCACCTAACGTGGCCTCCACGGCCCACTTCATCCGACTCGGTACGGTCCCTGTGGGGCCAACTGAATAGGATCACAGAAGCCAGATGATCTTCACAAGTCCCTTCCAGCCCCTATCACCCTGCGATTCCGTGTTTCTGCGTATTGCGGGACCGTTTAGGTTGGATGAGACCTTTAAGATCACTGAGTCCAACCTCTGACCTAGTGAACAGAGGCAAATCGTGAGCGGGAGGCCGTACGAGAAGCCTGGAGCAAGGTGGAAGCTGCTTAGCTGTGGCTGTCACGCAGAAACCCGCTTGTCCTGCTAAAATCTGCCCCAGAACCTGGCCAGTTTTCCAGTCCAGGGGCAGGTGGGTGGACACCCTGCACCCTCTGGAAGCCCACCTCCTGCCTCTTGAACAGGGAGAGGCAACGACACCTTAATCAGCTGCACGCTGTATCACGACACAGCAATTTATTGCTTTGCTCAGCCCTTTTTAACAGAAGCGGGTCCGTACGTCCATCCTCGGTACCAACTAAAGCAGTAGCCGAGCGGCTGCTGGTGCATCGCCTCGGCCTGACGCTACACGAAGGAGGTGGAGGCAAAAAAAGGAGCTCGAGTTCGGCCAAGCCACACGGGGCCGGGAGTCCTACGCTTACAAAATGCGCTCACGGGCTGTCGGGGGTTTGGTTTTACAGAGCCTGGCACCCCTCGCTCTACAGGGAGGGGGTGAACGACTGCAGGGACGACACGGAGGGGTCACATCTTGGTCGGGCACCCCCAGTTTGGGAACTAATCTCTGGCAGCTGGTGCGACGGGCGATTCGGGGAACGCTCCCGTCCTCCTCCGACACACACACGTCTCCTGGAGCACGAAGCGGTTAAAAATACATACAGGTTTCTTGGCATCGGGTAGATGTCTGGAGCCCTCTCGTGGTTCATGCAAAGGCTTCCAGCGGAACACAAGAATAGGAGTTAGGCCTAGGACCGTACTCACTTCTACCTGACTATAGATGAAGTATGTGCCGTCCACCAGTACCTCCAGCTCCCCGCTGCGGGCATGCAGCTTAAACACCTTGGGGTTCATAGTGATGCGAGACCAGTCATTGAGGACTCCACCTGAAAGATCTCAGTATGAGAAAACGGCAGTCACTCAGTACCCGTCAGGATGAAAAGCGCAGGAGCACAGAAATACAGTGACATTGCAAGGGTTCCTACGGCAACGGCTGGCGCCGGCTCAAGCGGAGAAGTCAAGGAACTCAGTAAGAAAATCCCAGAATTAAAGACTATGGGGCGCTAGTTGGGACTCCTCTCTTTGGCTCTAACTGCACCGTCGCTGCTGGCAGACGCCCCTTTCGCTCAGCGCGCAGCACAACTCACTGTCATCTCGACTGGTCCTCATCAAGAATAGTTCTCCTCCTTGAAAATCACCCTTTCTACTGCTCTGCGTTCATCCCCAGCTCTGGAGACAGGCTAGCTCGCCTCCTCTCAACACTTACTTTGAACTTTTTACCACATTTGAGTGTCTTACAGGCCCAAAACCACATTCCCGGTGCCATCCCCACTCCAGAGCAAAGACAGTTGGGCACACGCAAATCAATGCCAACACTGTCAGGTTTTTCCCAAGTTTTCTTAACCCACTCGAGGGGCCAGAGGCTGATTTTTCACACTGCCTCTGTACGTTCAGCCACGGACCCCAAAGCGTTTGTAACAGCAGTTCTGAATTCGGGTGCCTCCTCAGGAGCATCTGCTCGTGGCCCTTGTAAAAGCTTTGATCCTGGTGACCTCCCTGGCATCACGGAAGGACTCTGCAGCAGGAGTAGGACCAGGTTCCAATTTACTCCAAGACAGACTCTCAACTGACATCACCCAGCTGTTAAACCTCTTCCTCTACTTTCCGTCTCATTTACTGCCCTCCCCACCCACCCAGCTACCCGCTGCTGCTTCAACAGACACTACGCTGAAGACCACGTCAACGGCCATGTCCTTGAGGATCACAGCAAGGCTGGTGACTCCTGTCCTGAAGGGAGTGGGACTGGATGTGGCCAATTTGTCTGCCCCCACCCCCCCAGTGCTGCTGGGCTGGAGGATGTTCTCAGCAGAAGTGTCCTCATACAGCTTCACCCTTACTTTAAGCCTTGGGGTCATCCCTAGAAGAAAACTAGTCCTTGCAGCAAAGGAGACAACGGTATTGTGGAAAAAATCGCGTGCAACTATGGGACTACACCAGTGCAACTGAGGGTTACGCAATGGATTTTAATTCTGGTATTCCTTGACTTCAACATTCTTGACTTTAGCAGCCTTTTAACAAATGCTTTGTCATGACGTTTCCTTGGTTTTCGAAAGCCAAATTAACAACAAAGTAGGAAATTGCATCACGTCGCACCGCATTAACCCCTGGCTGGGGGTCCTCAACACCTTCAGGGATTTATGGATCCACCACCCAGACCCTCTGGCATCGGAGCCAACAGAATAACCCACAAGGTGAGCAGACCCCTGCTCTCTGGACGGGCCAACAGGAGGACACCCACGAGCCCGGAACGGAGCTGGTTCTCTGCAGGCGCCTCAGTTTTATCAAACCCGACTCCTTTTCCTCCCAGCTCTCATCATCTGCTCCCAGCTCCCCATCCCAGCCACGAGCCGGCCGTGCCGCGTTCGCCATTCTCGGCTGGACGGCCTGGATGGCTCGCGGCGTTGCCTTGTCCCCGAGCAGCGGGGAAGGACATTTGCGGGGCAGTTCCCACTTGTGCAGGGAGCGGCGTGCGCTCTGTGAGCTTCCAGGCTTCCCATTAACAAGAGGGAGAATTACTTCTCGAGCATAAGCAGAGCATCTTCTCCCTCGCATTATTCTTGGGAATGGTCAGTTGCCTTTTTGTCCCCCTGCCCTGCTGTAAGCCATGAGAAATCTCAGCTCCCACGGCTCCGCAGGGAAAAAATGAGAGAAATCCCTTGTCCTCCCCACCTCTGTGCCCTCTCCTGCCACAAATTCCTGGGAAAACTGGAGGAAAACCAGCACAGGCTAATGGGGCTGAGGCAGGAGAAGGATAGAACAAGGGCTTAAAACGGAATAGAACAGGAAAGAGGAGGGAAACTGGTGGTGCAACAGCAAGTTGGACAACACATATCTGAGGGTGAAGGAGAAGGGATATTTGGTGGGACAGAATTTTGGGGATGTACAGGATAGGGATAACTGGGAGATAACCTGGGGAAAAGGGGATGGAGACTCGACAGGAGGCTCCTCTAAGGGGCTCTGGGCAGCGGAATCAGACCGTTTCCGACATCAGGGACAACCAGGGACCTGCGGGACGGGCTCAGGCACAGATACGTGGCTATGGGTGCGCGATGGGGTCTTTTCAGTGCGTGCTATCATGAGATGCTTACCATTCTTCACTTGGATCGCTGAGCCTTGGCCTTGGAGGTGGACCACAGCGGGCTGCAAACGAGATCACGGGGATTTAAAATTAACGGGAAACACCGCGCCGCGTTACGGTCACCTCATCACCCCCCTCCCCAGCACTGGTGACCCGCACGATCGTACCCCAAAATAATGAATGCTTTTCATAAATGCAAAAAAATAAGATCAGAGCAGCCGACAACAACATGTTTAAGGATTGGAGAAGGGGTGGGAAGCCCAAGCCAGATTCAAGTGGCTTTCTTCTGAGCAATCAAACGGGTGAGCTCAGGCAGTGTCGCTGTGGTTTAACACACACAGGAAGGGCTGTTTCAGTGTTTTTTTTTCCAGAGCTATACCATCAAACACAACACTAGCAAACGTAGCCAGTAATGTTTACAAAAATCCACCCAAAGCTGTTTTTTTTCTTTCCCTTGACAGAAGATCAACCTACCTGGATGTCTCTGGAGCCGGCCTTGTCTGTGGCACCTGCAAAATGCAATTTTCACATCATTGAAGAGGGAGCTTGGAAGAGCTGCAGTAAATACTCCCATAAATGAAACTTCTCTTACCCCCTAATAACCACTAAACCCCCATTTTGAACAGTAAAAGGACGGTACCAGCGGTGTGGGGTGTAGCTTAACATTCAGAAAAAAGAGCCACCTGACTTTTTCCTGGTTTATTCCTACATTTCCACGCAAACGTCATCAGAACTCCCTGCCGCCGTCATTCAACCAGTTTCCACTAGAAGGACAAATTGCACAACCCTTTTCCTGACCGGCGGAGGCAAGAAAGCCTCTTGGCAGCCCAGATGACAAGCTTCCCCCTGCAGTAACTCAGGTCATTCACTGCATTCAGGCTACACGCTGAAATTTCTTTTCTCCGAGAGCCAAACCTCCATTAAGGAGGAGATGCTTGTGGGCAGAGCTCTGGAGTGCTAAGGACCTCATGCTGCTCCCGGGCTCTGCTTCGGCGATTTCTGAGATAGAAACTGAGAAGCCGACCAAGTTTTCCTTTGAGAGCCACGTGAGCTATAGGGAAATAGTCCTGACTCATCCGAAGATGGCTTTTCTAATATTAAGCTGTTCATAGATACATATATATATAAAAAAGGACACTGATGTCGATCTTCACTAATCCACATTTTAAAGAGTTATTAAATCCAGGAACTTTAGCAAAAGAATTGGCATGTGACGCTGCGGAGAAACAATACGCTGCGGATAGAGACAAAGAAAAACGAAACCAAGGACCGTAGGAGGAAGAAAAAAAAATGTATTTTCATCTGGGAGGCAACCTGCCTTGATTCCTGGGCTGAATCCTGGTCCTGGTGCAAAGCCAGGCTTTGAGTCACTTTAATCAGATTTAAGGTAAACATGGAGCCGCCGAAGAGCAATGAAGGCTCTGCAGGTTTCCACAGCGGTGGTGGCCCCATCGTGTCCCCCCGCCCTGGTGCACAGAGGTTCTGAGCAGTTACCTGAGGGACCCTGCAGTCCGGGGGGTCCCTGAGGACCTGGGGGGCCAGGGGGGCCGGGTGGTCCCATGACGGTTGTGCCAGGAATCCCCGGGATGCCAGGAATGCCGGGGGGACCCTGGGGCCCGGGAGGACCTGGTGGCCCTTGGGGACCGTTGGGTCCTGGCGGACCAGCCTTCTTCCCTGGAAAACAGAAGGTCAAACGTCAGCTTCTGCGCACGCTGAGAAGGGAATCAGAAGACGGGGGTGGTCGGTCGCACCCCAACGGCAAGGGCAGGGTGCTCCTGCTGCCCAGCTGCACGTCACAGCACGGTGAAAGCTGGAGCATCAAAAGCGGAGAAGAACCGCTCAGTGGTTTCTCCATTTTTTCACAGAAAACAGGTGCAACCTTTTATACCTGCTCCCTACATGTGTTTTGTACAATCCCCACAGCTCGGTCTCCTCTCCGAGGGAGAGAGGTGCCTCCAGAGGGCAGTTCAGAGCTGAGCTGCAGCATCTCTCCATCTGCTGAGCACCCAGGGCCACAGATGCAGGATGCATCCCCGAGCTGATGGATGCAGGAGGCATCCCCGAGCTGATGGATGCAGGAGGCATCCCCGAGCTGATGGATGCAGGAGGCATGCCTGAGCCGACGCATGCAGGAGGCATCCCCGAGCTGATGGATGCAGGAGGCATCCCCAAGTCGATGGATGCAGGAGGCAGGATGTGGGACAGAATTAAACACTTTTTGAAATGACAGCAGCAGCCAGAATATGATAGAATAGGTATTGGAATGGTTTCTGAGTACATTTATATAGTTGTTTCTTTCTTCAATATCCATCTCTGCCACGGAACAAAAGTATAAGGAAAAACCCGTCTGTTTTAGTCAGCACAGAAGTGGAAATCTCTAGACGGCCACTGGCCATGAACCAGGACATGTGGAAATCAGCGTCGGACAACCGCGCGGTTTAGTTTCAATGTGCAGAAAACTAAGTTAAAGCAAGCACGGGTGATGAAAGTCATACTGGTATCCTCCAAACGCGGGGCAAAAGCTGAAGGGGACAGCTCGTTCCCAGCAGGATTTCTGCCCAGATTAGGAGCCGCGCCTTCAAATCTGAGCTGGCTGCGAGCCCGCCTTCCTCTAACCCAGCAATTCTCCTCCTCGGGAGAAAATTATCACCCTGCATCCAATCCCTTCCTAAAGCAAACTTATTAAATTCTTCTCGCTCGCATCCCCTCCGATCCGGGCTCATCCAGTGCGGCGAGAAGCCGGGAATCCTGCTGCTGTCACTCCTGGCTTTCCTTCCCGGGAGGGACCCGCGGTGCAGCTGGTTTAACTCATCTGCCTCAGAAATCTGCTCTGCTACCAGCTAGCTCGGCACTACAACAATTGCACATCGTCCCGACGCCGCGCAGGGACACTGACGTTCTGTGCGTGGGACCTTGCTTATTAATAAAATAAAAATAAAAAAATGAGATATTCGGGAAAGCTCTGGATTCATCTTCTAACTGAGGGCACCCCAGCTGCTCCTCCAGTCACCCCCGTCCCGGCGTGCCGGGTCTCCATCTTTACCCTCGTGCAAAAGGCAGCTCCGAAACTCAACCAGCAAATTCTCCCGAACAATAAGCTCCAACGCTTAAAAAAAAAATAAAAATCAAATGTGACAATACCATAAAATCAAGCTATTTTATACAGAGCCACAGCTGTATATAATACAAGCTACTCCAGAACTGCTCCGAATACCACAGTCATCATTTGTTATTAGTTCGGCTGATTTAACGTGGGTTTGGGGTTTCAGAGTTTTGCTAGGACAAACTTCCCCAACATAAAATTTTATGCTGCTTTTGAGGGTAAGTATAAACTAAGTTTCCAACTGTCTCAGCCTCTCAGCCATAAATGCGGGGCTTGTACCCAAGGATTAAAAACCATCCGAAGTGCTCTGGAAGTAGCTCAGACAGGCAGGGGGAAAGTAAATTAAAAGTCAAACTTACCCTTTTTCTTGTTTTTAACCGAACTTGGACCTAGAAAGAAAAAAAACAACAGAAAACTCATGAAATTTTACCAGGACCTAAACCTGCTTTCCCCTCTCCCAAACAAGCAACCTGTGATTAGAAGAAAATTTGCCTGACCCAGCTCTCAGCCGAGAGTAAGAACCCGAATAACTGCGACCCAAGCTGCTTCAAAATAACAGTAAATTACTAAAAAATACAAAAGCCAAGAATTAGTATGAACCGGCTTATTGAAACAACACACACCTCCCTGGCAAGAAGTGAAAATAGTTATAGTGAAGCCGAGAAACCGCAAGAGATTTAAAGCTGAAGGGTGAAACATGTTCCATCAATTAATTAATCATCGATGGGAACGAACTGCAAAAATCTCCGAACATTCCCTCGGTGTTTATCAGCGGGATCCCTCTAAAAAGTGGTTTGAGCACACATTGAAGACTGAAATCGCCTTTAACTGAGATACCATCTCATCCGAGGCATCGGCGGGTTAAGAACATTTTCAGCGAATAGAAAAAAAAATCGTCTGGGCGACACAATTGAAAAAAAAAAACAAACCCCAACCTCAAACCAAACAACAAAAACCAAAAATGAAAAAAACCCGACCCAACCCAGCACAGCGAACGCGTATGTGTCTCTTCAGACCTCGGAGTCACGAGAGTTTATTTCATGTTATATATATCACACCATTAGCGCCATAACCAGAGTGAAAGTACAAATAGCTGCGGCGAGCCAAACACATTGGGGCTGGATGGAACCAATTAGCTTCAAAGATGAATGGGAGGAATGAGAACCACATGCGACGTCAATGTTCGCAGTCTATATTACAACGCGCGCATCTGTTCCAGGCACGGCAGAGAGAGATGTTACGGCCGGGCAAGTGAATCTCCTGACAAAACACAAAAACACTTCTGGCACGAAAGAGGGGAGGCGGGGGGAAGCCGACAGAAAAAACCCCCCGCGACACGGCGTTATTAGCCTTGGGAGCTTCTGAGGCGCTGGGGTTTGCATCTGTTTGTCTCCCCAGAGGAGGGGGCGGATCATTTAATTGTGGCGGGGAGCCGTAAGGTTCACCCGATATGTCAGAAGATGGAATTTTCCTTGGTTTTGCTCAAAATGGTAAACCCGTCGTCTCTCTGACGATTTAGCCTAAACTGGCAATGAAGCCTCTTGCAGAGTTTGCGAAGCCACGGAAATGTCAGATCTACATCCCCCTCAGCACGGAAGGTGCTGGGGCACAAGGCTTGAAAACTTCGCTCAATGTACGTGGTCCCAACACACAAGTGGTCCCAACACCTACGTGCAGGAGAGAAGAAAAGCCCGCACCGCTGCCTGCTGCGCCTTCTGGGGCCACATTTCGGCAGTAAAGCCCATCAAACGCTGCAGCAAACGCATGTGACTGGCTGTTAATTGATGGAGCAGGGTGATCGCTGTCTGTTCATTAACAGATTGTCACCCGTTAATTGATGGAGCAGAGCTGGGCAAGCCTAAGTCTTCTCCTGCACCGTTAACCCCACCTTGCCGTCAGGACAGGCTCTGGGTCTCAACGCTTTTATCCTACCCACGGTTATTTAAGTGTAGTTTCATGGAGGCCATCAGAGGACTCGATTCCAAGGAAGGTCTATGAGAAGACACTTTTTTCCTGCTCCAAGATATGGATTAGAGGCGTATGCACTATGATCCTCTGCAGCACCAAAACACTTATAAAAAACCCCAGGGGACGGGATCCCCACTGCTGCTCCAGGACCCACACGACCTGCCATCTTCTTAGAGAAGGAAACCGGTGTCACTTGAAGAATTGTCGATTGATCAACGTTGGCCGCCACTGCTCTCGTCTCTGCTTCCAGGGGCTTCACCCCAGTGCATTCAAGTATTTATTCCAGTCCTGATGGGATCTGAGAGCAACCCAACTGGGCAGCTCTTGCCCAGCACCTCTTTGTCTCCCAGACCTAGGGGAGTCCATCCCCTTCTACGTCTCCTGTCTTTCATCAGAAATCAAATTCACGCTCCTTGAAGGAGCTGTCAGCTCTACTCGACCCTTCCTTTTAGCTTTGCTTTGCAGATGAAGGAAGTCGACACGAACGGCTGAAGAGGACCACAGTATCAGAGAGCAGCAACACTCCACGCTGGGCTTTTGAAGACCTAGACTTCTCCAAAAGCTTGTTTCCCAAACCTGTTGGGAAAATAAAAGGGAATATAAGACCAGCAATATAAGGAGGGAATATAAGACCAGCAAGAGCAGTAAACTTTGAGGGAAATGCCACTGTGGGAGAAGCCAGCTCTGTATGACAACAAAAACCCCAGCCCAAAGGAAAGAGCCACCTGGAAGCCTTTTGATCACAGATGCCAGCTGGGCATCTGCAAGGGGATGGCTCCAAGCAACGCCAAGCCTAGCAGAAGCACCGCGGCCACGGGTTTGAGCGAAGAGCCAGTTCAGATGCGAGCTTCTCACTTTAAGCTGAAGAAAATGTCTGCAACAGATGAGTTTTTGCTGTGCAAAACCGCAGCTGCAGCCCAGCAAGCAGCAGAAGACATCTAACTGTGCTTCAGGGAGCAGGTTCTAGCCCCAGCTCCTGCAGCCCTCGCATCTGCTGGATCGTTTCCAAGGGCTTCAGAAAAAAAAACACAAAAAAACAGATGGTGATGCAACCCGAGGATATTACACATGACATGTTTTCTCTCATAAAGATTAATAGAGTTTACTTTTTTCCCCCCTGATTTTTCTTCCTGCACGCTACACGCTGCTGCGATTTACTATAAATACAAAAATACCAAAAACTTCTTTAGGACATATGCTGATATAAATAGTATATTAAAGAAACCCTGCGTTCAGTTATTAGTTGTGTGTGTGGGTTAACAAGAAATAGTTTAAATTCCTGCAAAACAGTTCAAACTGTTTTTATAGTCGGGAACAGATCTTTGTAATTACGCTTATTTTATATAAAACCTATAAAAGGTTGACCATGATAGGAATCCGTCAAACAAAGGACGAGTACCTAGGAAGGCTGCTGAATTTCCTCAGACTCTCCGTTGCCAAGAGCAGAATAAAGTCGACGGATGCCATTAACATATTCGAGGAGCATCCACCTTCGAGTCAGAACAAAGATGTCTCCTGATGCCTTCAGGGTGTTCAACCAGCTTTGGAAAAGGCAGCAATCACCGTGTCCTCCACCAGCTGCGCCAACCCCTTCTCAGCACTCACTGCTTGCCCCTCAGGATTATTAAAATATCCTTTTTCTACTTTTTAGCACTAAGTTACTACGAGATCATCAATCTTCGTAGTTTGGGGAACGTGTGAGACCAAGTAACAGAAGCGAGGCAGCTCCATATCGCCACCACTGCCCCGCCTCCGAGAGAAGGTGGAGATGCTGAGAAGTTGTCCTCCTCCCACGCTACAAAACAGAGAATCTCGATCATTAATGAGATGTTGGCATCTTCCAGAAACACTGTGTCGCTTCTCTGTCGCTCATAAAAGAAGCATGAGGTGGGTGACCTGATATCCCCAAGTCATTCAAGACGAACACACCTGCTTTCGAAGATGAAAACAGACGTGGGCAGCTCTATGTGACTCACCTAACACGCACATTTTAAAAACCATATTGTGACTAAAAAACAAATAAAATGCATTTTTTTTCTTTTAAGTACGAGCTTCTGGCTGTAGTTGGAAGAAGAACATTAGGTTTAATGATCAGTGTTCTCAGTGACCGTGGAAATTTGCGTATTCTTCCAAACCTGGTTTAACAAACAGACCGCTTGCTAAATCCCAGATAAAGCTCTGAACACCACCCAAATCCACCAGCAACTTCTGGAGAAGACAGAGCTATTGGAATTTGAAATGAGCTCCTGGGCATGAGTTGGGACGCCAGCAGAAGCTGAGCATGACAGCCAGGCTGTGCGGGACAGCAGGTGAGTGTCCCAGCACTCGAGTCCTGCTCACCGTGCTTCCATCTCTCCAGGAAAGCTCTGACCCCCAAGTACCCTCCAGCCGTAGAAGATTCCACCTCTCCAGGAGGGAAATTCTCCATCGATTGGGGCTTCTTAAAAAGAGAGGCAAAGCAGCTACTACGATGTCTCAGCCCCACGCCCGGGAGTTCACCAGACCAGAAGGAATCGTTACAATGATCAAGTATAAAGATTCCCACCCGCTCAGCCTCCCTCTGCCTCTGTCTGACCAACGCTGAAGGCGGAGGGGGCAGAAGGAAAAGCTCAAGTGTCACTTGAGGTTTCAAGCGATGAAAAAACCACTGTTTTCTTCAACGAAACTTGTCCTGATGAAATATTCCACTTGAGTCAAACCTCCGAAGCTCAAGTCGTTTCATTTACAGGACGGGTGTAATGATATTTATTTCGTTCACAGGGGCCTGAGATATGTAAGGCTTCTCAAACATTTTTAAGTGCGGTGTTATTAATCCCAGACTATGGTGGAGTTGGGGAAAGGAGGATGTCAGCTCCCAAACACATGCTTAATCTAGAACATGTGGTTTTAGGGGAGGTTTGGAACCAATATGTTTTCAACATTTTCAGGAAATTTGGTCTATCCAGATGAAAGCTTCTTGGATTCTACTGAAATATCAGTCAGTGATACAAATACTGAAATAAGATTAATTTTTTCCCCTTCCCTGGAAGAGAAAGTGCTTCTTCACCAGCTCCAAAGAAAAAGGCAAGAGATCTTGAAGAGCACCTTAGGTGTTATTCCTCCAGAATATTCAGAAAATATGATAAATTATACATCTAGGAAAATATCCCAGAAGTAAAACACATCGTGCGCTACTCAAAACTCGCGGTGTGCTTTGCCGGAGTGTTTTTGTGGGGAGCGGGATGAGGAAGGGCGCTCTTCTGCTAATTGTGGAGGAAAGACGCTGCCTGCAATTACAGGCACAACGGCTGGGTCCAAGTTAGAGACACAACATGCCCAGTACAAGGCTGGTAATAATTTCAGTAAATCAGAATATAGGGACCGTACGGCATAAGAGAACAGGGAGCTCACGGTACAAAGTTGGGGAAGGATGAGGCCGTGCTGCCTGATATATGGGTATGTAAGGCAGAGCCCAAGCCGATCCAGTTTTTCCTCGAACACCACTGTTGCTGCTCGCTCTGCTTCTGTTTCCATTTTCCTTTAAACTCTTCAAAACCTGTGAGTGAACAGAGTCACTCTCAATTGTCCTTTTCTGGTGCTGTCTTAAATTGAGATGCTCCATGCCTGCATCCCTCACAACGGCGTTCCCTCCTCATCCTTCACCCAATGGAACCTTCCTTCCACGCCGCGCCCGGAGGACATCCCACCCAGCCCCTGCTGCACTTAAAATTCTGTGCACAGGAGAAACACAAGCCCTAACCCCTTTGCTTACTGGTGGTCCTGCCCAGATTCTGGAGTTACAGGCTGCTAAGTCCCCAAGACTGGCTTTGGAGTCAATTTGTAGCCGACACTTCTGCTGACACCCCACCCCTGCGCCCAACTGGATGTGCTCAAAGCCAGTCTCCTCCAGCCCCAGAGATCAAGAAGAGTTCGCAGCTCGTCCTGTGCCCGTCTGAGCCACTCCTTCGGGCTGTGCTGGCCTTTGGAGGCTGTTCTTCATCTTCTCACAGACTTGTCACATGTCTCCAGGTCTCCCCTGACACTTCTGGGACACTGCACTGCTCAGTCAGAGGGTCTGCATCGACCCCAAAGGCTGAGAATCATCTCTCTTGCGATGAGTTGGGTACGAGAGTGGCCTTGTGCTGCCTCGCTGCTCTCCTCCTCAAAGGACAAGCCTACGCCCACATGTCATCCAGATGATCCGACGCTGCTCCAGCAGCTCAGTAGCCTGCTCCCTCCCTGCTCCTCTGATCCCATACGGCGGAGCCCAGACCGAGCCCATCCGCCTCAGAACAAACGAGGAGAAGTCACAGCTCATCCCTGCCCCATCTCCGAGTCCCTGGAGCGACACAAGATGCCACAGAGCCACAATCTCTCTTCCTCAGGCAGCTTCAGACGATGTAAGATCTCATCACGTAACAGGTCTTTTTCTGTTGTTGTTGCCAAAGCTTTTTTTTTTTTTTCCTCCTGCTGATACTCAGAGAGGTCTTTGCCCAGTCTGACAATTTAAAAACAGGACTCGACCATTACAGAGTAACTTAGTCAAGCTCATAAGGACCGGGAGGGCATTTAAATGTGAATTTACAGAGACCCTGGCCAGCAGCGACAGCAGGTTGTGATATGCATTATACTGATCTTCTCCGATCACATTAAAGGGAAAAAAATCTTTAGATACTGCAGTTCCAGATGACGTGCGAGCAAACGAGACAAACCCAAGAGACCATCATGCAACGACCTGTCTCAGTGGCCCAGGTAAAAGTGCCTTATTGAGTGACCCCCCTCAGCCCAGCTGGAAAGGAGGGAAGGAGCGGGATGGAGGTAACTGCTCTCACGCATTAATTGGGTTTTTCCACCTGAAAAAGGGTGACGCAGCTCGTAGGTCACCAGCTGCTGTCTGAAGGGACCTGTGCTGGAGTACGTCGAGACTCACCAGCCCTGGGAGTTCCTACTGTTTTACACGACGTAAAGAACAACTGAGTTGATTCATCTCCTCAATCCCATCCAGACTTACTCCGGGACCCAAGACAGCTTATCGATACCATGAAGGCTTTTTAAACCCCAAAAATATCCAGCCTCCACTGAGTAGGTGCAAGCACACCACAGCGCAAATGTGTGCTACGCACAGAGCCCAAATCCTGCTCCCAATTAACTACAGAGCCACTGTTGCTGGCAGAATAATATTGCGCTGCCTCCTCAAAAACACAAAAACCCAATCAAACATAAATCTCCACCCTTCTTAACTCCGCTCCCACATAATCAGTCCCAGCCAAGTTCCTGGGGTTCACACCAGAACCTGTGGCTGTCGTATTTCATTTTCTGCACTCTCACTGGCTGTGGAAGAAGAACAAGAAGAAGAAGATGCGCCTTTTGTTTTCCTCCAGGCATTTAGGTTGGACTCCAAACGCTGGATCTTTGCGGCGGGGCTGACAAACAACGTTACTATTTCTAATTCGAGTATCTCCAGGCTTTTTCTGGCTTCCTGGCCGGCCTCACTTATTTTCTATACGCCACTGCACCCTATTGCTTACTCTATCAATCCCACATATTTGAGCGCAGCAATTTAAAGCGTAGTATTACAGCTGTGTTTTTATTTTGTTTGTTTTATTCGGTTGTTGCTTAACACAAAACATTCTGACATTTTAAGTCATATCCCACTAAGATAAACAACTAACATATGTCATGAATTCCAGCAGAAATGATTCCCAAGTGGTGCCGCGGCACGGTCTGAAGCGAGCGTACGGAAAAGCTCTCCCGACTCCTTTGCCGGATGCTCCGAAGGCGCTCGTCCCCACCACGGGGATCGAGGGCAGGTGGGAGGAAATCTCCTCGATGCTCTCAGCCCTGCACAACTCGACATGTTTTTCTTCCTCCCGCCCATCATTCCGCCTCCTTAGATGGAAAAACATCCAACAGCTCGCCATAAACCGATGGGTAGCGGGAGACCCGTGTCCAGAGATCTATCTGTGTGCACAGGAGGGTGCTTGTAGGTGCAGGAGAAGGGTCTGAAGGAGACCCAGGAGATTCCACCACTCTTTGGGCAGCCAAAGCCCACTCCACCGCAGGTGTCCGTGACCCAGCGAGCTCTTGGAGTTTGCGCCTTCATGGCATTTCAGAGAGATGAACGGCCTTCACCGGATCCTGCCCATCTTAACGAGGAGCAGTGACGAAGCCAACAATGTTGCTATACATCACGGCCAACAAAGCCCTCATGAAAACATGCGACGGTCCTGCCTCATTCACAACTTTTTCCCCAAAGAGTTTCCCAGCGGTGCCGGTCTTCAGCTTTCCTTATGGCTCGTGCATCTGGTCTGCTAGAACTGAGAGGGTTTGTAAGCGGTGCCCAGACAGGCCACAACTGAAGACAACTTCACAATTCCCACCACCAGCCCCAGCAGCTTCGGGTTTGGTTCTCCAGTCCTGCCCCGGCCCACGCAGATAGAAAAAAATAAGCTTATTCAGCCCAAGATCTGCAGAAGGCAGGACTTTGAGCCTGGACTACAGCTCAGGAGGGCGTACGTGCTCCAGCTCAGCACCAGTTCCTCGGGTTAGAGCCGAGCTGCAACCAGATGGGCTTGGAGCATGTGCTGAGCAAACTTGTGTCTGCCTGCAAAACACCCCGTGGATGCGGCCAGCGAGCCAGTTTGCTCACAGAAATCAAAGCTCAGCTGCAAATACTTCAGCGAGACAGACAATAGAGCCTCTCTCATGCTGTGGGAAAGAAATCTCCAGTTCCTCGTTGCGTTGGGCGTTCGCGACGCTCGGTGCATGGCATCCATAGCTCAGATGCACACAGAGTTCAGATGCAATCGCATTCCTGCCCGGCTGCAACATCTGTTCTCTCATTAGTCCCGGCCGCGTTTTGTAACAGAAGAAAACTATCTGAGACGCCTGAACTTCAGCCCGTGACCCGAGGCGTTACGAAAAGCTCCGGCTTTCCGAAGTGGAAACGGTACGGAATCACCAGTCACTTCTAATAACGCGGGTCCCTGCTCACCGTCCAGCTCTGCCAACAGCTTCCGAGTCTCGCGCGTGTTCCAGCAGAGCCGGCCGGAGCACGCACCGAGGAGCCACAAGGACATCCCTGAAATCAATCCGAAAATGGAATCGGCGCAAGCGTCTGCAAACGCGACCGAGGGGAGATTCCGACCAGAGAATTCCTCCTCGGGCCTCCCAAACATCTTCGGCATCTCAAAACCTTCCAGCGGGCTGTCCCGCCGCCTCGTCCTGACCAGATGGGAGGAACCAGGCAAGGACAAACACGCGCCAAAGCGGCTCGAGAGACAGAACAAGTCAGCAGCACCTAATCACGGCTTTATAAAATCTAATGGCGAAGCAGGGCTTCTCTTGGAACGAGCCAGATCACAACCAGAAGGGCTGGTGAAGAAGACGGGAGGCAAACGGAGGTTGCGGATGGACCAAACAGCTCCTCAAGGCGGCCACCACGCCGTGAGGCTCGTGCCTCTCCCAGCAAGGTGATGGCTTTTAATATTCAACAGCCAGTGGGGACAGCGACACAGCAGAGCTGCATGAAGAACCCCGGACTCCGTCGGCTTTCAGATGTCATCTTCTCTCTCGTTTCTTGATGCAAAGACTGTTTGTGGACGCTGCAGTAGACCTCAAAGTAACTTCAGTATTAAAAAAAAGAATTCAGAGGAGTTGGAATTGCCTCAGTACTACAAACCTAGCTACAACACGTAGGTAGGGAGCTGTAAACAAGCTGTAGTCTTAATTTTACCCCAGCAAGAACAAGCTCTGATGGCAACATCACAGGCGAGGGATGGAGCTCAGCTGCAAAGATCCAAACATCACCTTAATTCCCCCCCTCCCCGCCCAGAGAAATTCCGGGGGAGACCACTAAGCACGAGCCCTTTGCGGCGACCTTTTCTTGTGGGAGCGTCTCCCGCGCTCCAGTGTCCAGGAAATGTTCTGTATTTCCCCAGCGCTCATCACCATGGTTGCGGAGCACAATAAGGCTCTATCGCCCCTCGGACATCTGCGATTCTGGGAACTTCTGCCGGGGCTTCTTCGGGGAATTGCGCGGGGCCGACACAAAGGCTCCGATTGTTCTGCAGGAGGAGGGACGAACCTGCCCTCCCCAGCGCAGAGGAAGCCGGCAGGAAAAGTCACTATTGTAATCTGGATATAAAAATAATTGACGATAATCATAATAACCAAAAAAAAAAGAGCCCTATTGCATCACCGGCCTTGTTAGGGTGGGAAAGGGGGGGATGGAGGGAGTCAGACACCCCTGGCTATGCTCTGCCATCGGCTACCTGCTAAACCACCCTGAAGCCCACCCAAAGGCCACCCTATGCCCACCCAAAGCTCACCCTATGCCCACCCAAAGCCTATCCTATGCTCACCCAAAGCCCATCCTAAGCCAAACCTATGTCCACCCAATGCCCATCCTATGCCCACCCAAAGCCCCTCCTATGCCCACCCAAAGCCCAACCAAAGCTCATCCTATGCCCACTCAAAGCCGATCCTAAGCCAAACCTATACCCACCCAAAGCCCATCCAGAGCCCATCCTAAGGCCATCCTATGCCCACCCAAAGCTCACCCAAAGCCCACCCTATGCCCACCCAAAGCTCATCCTAGGCCCATCCTATGCCCACCCAAAGCCCATCCTAGGCCCATCCTATGCCCACCCAAAGCTCACCCTATGCCCACCCAAAGCTTATCCTAGGCCCATCCTATGCCCACCCAAAGCCCATCCTATGCTCACCCAAAGCCCATCCTAAGTCCATCCTATGCCCACCCAAAGCTCATCCTAAGCCAAACCTATGTCCATCCAAAGCCCATCCTATGCCCACCCAAAGCCCATCCAAAGCTCATCCTACGCCCAGCCAAAGCCAAACCTATGCCCATCCAAAGCCAATCCTAAGCCAAACCTATACCCACCCAAAGCCCACCCAAAGCTCATCCTAAGCCAAACCTATACCCACTCAAAGCCCACCCTAAGTCCATCCTAAGTCCATCCTACGCCCACCCAAAGCCCATCCTAAGCCAATCCTATGCCCACCCAAAGCTCATCCTATGCCCATCCTAAAGCCATCAATGAACCCTACCAAGAGCATGAAGCACCAGACCCGCGTAGCCGGTGCATCGCTTCCAAAGCTCCAGGTAGAAGCAGGGATCAGGACGAGCTTCTGCTCTCCCGGAATTTAATTTTCATTCCGACAAAAGCCGTTTGCTGTGCGGAAACCCACGAGCGCTCATCAAGGCCGTTCCTCGGCGGTGAGGACTGCCAAAGTAGTAGGAACCAAATTGTTGTCAGCTTAAGGACAGCCATCTGCTCAGCCTTTTCCCAGCTGCCATGCTCCAAATCAGAGAATGGATAACAATCTCTCGCGTTTCTCACCAAGCTCAATATGAAAAAATCTAGGAAAGAGGGTGGTGAAAAAAAGAAGCAACCACCACCACCCCAAACCAAAAAAAAACAAACCACCAAGCAAAAACCAAACAAACCAGGAAAGCAGCACGGCAGGGATCTAACTGGGAACAGAGATGAAAGTAGGAGAAAAAGAAACTATTTTGTTGGGCTTTTTTTAAAAAAAAAACACAATGTTTTTTAAAGAGTCCTATTAACATCTGCTTTGTGAATGCTCTGTCATTATTTATAACCTCAAGAGCACGGAATTGTCTCTGTAGTTACAACCATGCTACTCCCATATTTTGGCTTGGTTAGCAAAGAGCCAGCAGCATTTTTACTGGTGCTCTGGGAATAGAGATCTAACATTTCATACACAGTTTATTTAAAAGTGGACTAATTTAACATTCTTGATGGTTCCTTTTAGCACAACTGTTGCTAATTACCAGCTCCAGAGTGATTTGTTAAACTGGGAGCAAAAGTGGTTCTACAGCAGTGTAAATACAGCAAGAGAAAAAGGGAAGAGGGGAAAAAGAGAAAAATGCAAGAAAATAGACGCCGGCGAGGGTCAGGTTTTAGTGAACTAAAGCAAATCAAGTGACAGGTGGGGTCTGTACACAGAGTACAAAGAACACCCTAAAATGGAGCTGTAAAGGGAACAATCCCGGCCCTTGAGAAGCAGAAATAAAAAAATAGTTGCAATTACAAAAATTAAGCGCACGCGACCGTAAAACACGACGACGAGCGGATCGGAGCCCTCAACGGAAGAGCTCCTGAAATGCCGGGGTCGTGTCTGGAAGCGGCGAGACCCGACCGACAGCTTGGCACGACCGCACACAATTTTTCTTGGGATTTTTTGGGAAGCAGCAAAGAAGCAGCGAAGCAGTTTTGATGTTCGTGGTCTCCCACATCCCAGCCCTGCGCACGACCACGGCCAGCACCCTCCTCAGCGCCACGGCACCAGCACGGCACCTGTCTCAAAACCACCTTTTTTTGCCCCCAGCAAAAGACTTGACAGCAAATGTTCCTAAAAGAAAACAAACTTTTAGGAAAGGAACCACGTTTTCTTTGCCACCGAGAATCACCAAGGCCATCCCGCCCGTGGCACGCCCGGATCACTTTGGTCTTTCGCCGCACACGTGAGAGGACTTGAAAGTTCACAGAATGAATTCCAGACAAATATTAGCTGAGGCCTCAAGTGGAAAGCACATCTCCTTCCTTCTGGGAATTTATAGTTCATCCACTTTTATCTTCTGGAGGCTCTTTGGAGATCAAAGATAGGATCAGCTCTCCCCGTGCAAAACTCAGGGAGAAAACGGTGTTACCAGTACCGTGACACGACTTTATTTTTTTTTTTAACGATTCATTGCCCTTCTCTAAAAAGCAGAGGTCTGAAACAAACAGCCCAAGTTACCCAAGAAAGCTCTTCCTTCCATCTATTGATTTCACGGCTGTCACAAGGTCAATCCCTACCCTGACAGCTCATGCTTGTTAAACACTGCTCCACCTCGTAAAATGGAGATGGCCAAAGGCTTAAGCACCTCCTGGCCAACATAACATTGCTAATGTCACCAGGAAAGCGACCCGTCTCTCTGGCAATATTCGCCATCATGCTGTGGGGTCCCTAATCTTCCAAAAGACACATCGAGGTGGGGCACTCCTGGAGTCAGGGAGCTAGAGAGAAGTAACGACAGCTGAGAGGTTTGTAACGCAGCCGGGACAGGCACTGAGCCACGCACACACCACTGCTCCCTTATTTATTAGAGAGCAGCACAGGGGAAAGGGACCTGGGAGTCTTGGTGGACAGCAGGATGGCCATGAGCCAGCACTGTGCCCTTGTGGCCAGGAAGGCCAATGGCATCCTGGGGTGTGTTAGAAGGGGGGTGGTTAGTAGGTCGAGAGAGGTTCTCCTTCCCCTCTACTCTGCCCTGGTGAGACCCCATCTGGAATATTGTGTCCAGTTCTGGGCCCCTCAGTTCAAGAAAGACAGGGAACTGCTGGAGAGAGTCCAGCACAGGGCAACTGGGATGATGAAGGGAGTGGAGCATCTCCCTTATGAGAAAAGGCTGAGGGAGCTGGGGCTCTTTAGTTTGGAGGAGACTGAGGGGTGACCTCATTAATGTTTACAAATATATCAAGGGTGAGTGTCACGAGGATGGAGCCAGGCTCTTCTCGGTGACAACCACTGATAGGACAAGGGGTAATGGGCTGAAACTGGAACATAAGAGGTTCCGCTTAAACTCGAGAAGAAACTTCTTCTTAGTGAGGGTGACGGAGCCCTGGCACAGGCTGCCCAGGGAGGTTGTGGAGTCTCCTTCTCTGGAGACATTCAAGACCTGCCTGGACACATTCCTGTGTAGCATAATCGAGGCGTTCCTGCTCTGGCAGGGGGATTGGACTTGATGATCTTTTGAGGTCCCTTCCAATCCCTGACATTCTGTGATTCTGTGATTCTTTCCCTACTTTCCCCTTCTCCCCTCTGGATAAAGCTGGAGCTGGGCTCTTCTGCAGTAGGAGCTCTTCCAGGAGCTCAGCACGGGAGGCAGCCCTCGTGTCTCAGCGTAGTTGGACAACCACGAAGGGACAGCCTTGGAAATAAAATTCCTCGTGCTAGAATAGCGTGGGTTGGACTCGATGATCTTTAAAGGTCTTTTCCCGCTGGAAGGGTTCTACGAAATCAGGCAGGGTTCGAGCTGGGGAAAGGCACTGAAGGTGAAGTTAGTTTTGACTCTTGGAGTTTATTACTTAAGCTCTCGACAAGTGAGCGGGTTTGGTGCAATGAAGGTGTCACAGCGCTCACCTGAAGTTATGCCCCTACCTAAGAATTTTGTGCTCCTTGCCAGCTGCCTCCCCATCCCTCCCATACACTGCCGTGACCCCTCTGCATGACCACCTTCAAAAACTGAGCTTCCCACCGCTGCATCTCCTACGAGGCTGCCCTTGCCCCAGCCCCACAGGCAGAAGCTTTCAATAATTCTGCCCCGTATCTCCCAGACCTTCCCCACTTGCCCTGCAAAGTCATAACCCGCCTGGGCAGCCCATCTCCGGCTCCCACCGTGGCATCACCCGCACCAGCTCAGCACCTTCACGGCCATCAAGTGGCCTCCATCTCCCAGAACCTCCCAGATTAACAATTAAAATGCCTTAAGACAAGCCCCACTTGAGGCTAGCTGTAATACTCAGTATCTGCCTGAGGCACACGCGCAACAGATGATGGCACCACCTGCCCCACCACGGAGAGGGTGGTGGGAACATCCACACAGGGCAGGCGCGTTGGGGGACACCAAGTCCGAACCCAGCTGGAATGTCTAGAACGAGGAGACGAGATGCAAGAGAAGGGTTTCGGCATCCGAGAGGGGCAGAGCAGGACGCGTGGAGGATGACGCTCTCGCCGGGGGACAGTGACAGCAAAGGGAAGCAGGAGCTGCTGCCCTGCGGAGCCGGAGCACAGAGACCCCTGGCACATCACAGAGGGCTCAGGCTGTCACCCAGTGACACCGAGGAAGCCCCACGTCCCTGGGGTTTGTATCATCCTCACTTTTATATTCATCAAATCGCAGATAAATACCTTTGATTTTTGGGTACCTTTCTGCTTTTTTACTACAAGCCCCGTACAACTTTGACTTCCCTTCACGCGGGCTTTGAACCCACCTGAGCCCCTCTGCCGCACCACAAAACCCCATTAAAATCCCGTTACCGTTTCGTGATGCAGATGTTCAAGCTGCTTGTTAGACTACCAATAGCTACGTGACGATTTTAAGCAGCGACAGGTGCACAGAACAACAAATACAGGTGCACAAGCACAAACTGTAACCTCAAAGGAGCACAGAGCCTCAGTATTAGAGGAAGAGAGTCAAGGCCAACATCACTGAGCAGCATTAATCTGCACTAGACCCACAGTTGTAGAAATCAGAACTACTGGAATTCCTCATCTGGAAGGCAATCAAAATCAGACTGAAACTATTATGAGCCACAGATGGCAATTTTTTTTTTTCTTCTACCCTCCCCTCCCCACACAGAATTCTGTATATAACCATGATCTGAAAAAAAACCCAAACCAACAACCCAGTCGGTCTCTTGCGTGTCTGCGCCGAGAAGCGCAGCGGCGAGGAACGACGCGGGACTCACCGTCTGGCCCCTCGCTGCCTTTACTCCTTTTATTCCGACGGACGCGTCTACCTTCTTCTCCAACATGCAGCTTTTCTTCGGGGTGAAAGAAGTTCAGCAAGGCCAGCTGGAAGGAGAAGGACAAGTTTAAGCATCTTTGGCAAGGACGGCTTAGCCGAGCGGAGGGACCGGAGCGTCAATGCCAAAGCCTTTCCGTCGGGGACGGCTCGGCTGAGCCAAGGAGGAGAACCAAGGGAGACGTGAGGTGGGATGCTCAGCTCTTCCCACAAGGAGCTGGTCCCTTTGGAAGCAGTCTAGGACTTGGAAAAACTCAACCCAAAGGGTTTTGGTAGGGAGGAGTATCCCCCGGGCGCGGGGGGCTGCAGGGACAGCGCCAGGGGAGATCTATAGCTGGAAGTAATCAAACGCCCCGAACGCCGATGCGATCGTTTCTAATTACTCTCTGCAAAAACTTGCTCAATCCGGGAGCTCTTTCACCAGCATTACTCACTGCCAGTAAGTTTTTCCTCTCTCAAGCTCTCTTCTGCAAGCCTCATTAGCTACACTGCGATTCAAAGGTCTTCAGGGACCTTTAAACCCAATTCAGCACACCACATAAATTAACGCTTTAAACCTAGAGCGAGTACATCTTTATAACGCGATTTTTGCCAAGAGGCAAAAATTTTATGCAGTGACCTCTTATTCATGAAAAAATACGCGTCGCATTAAAAGCTCTTTGACACTTATTAAGTCAACATCCCTACCCAGAAACTGGGATTTCGGTTTAGAAACCTCACCAGTCCTCCCAGCGACCCCGGGGCGCGGCGGCTCATCCCCAGCGGCGTTTTCCCCAGCTACTTCCACTCCTTAAAGCAAGGAATTTCACCAAAGATTAATTTGGGGCCAAATACTTTTATTTTTAAATTTTTGTTTGTTTTAAGCCACCCATCGAAACCAAGCTGAAACACTGCAGAACTAACTGAGGGAACAAATCGCAGTATAATTCAGGTTAGAACTTCAACGAAATCCTCAGCACAGCTTTGGAACGCTGGTATTACTTGGCTCTGATTGGAGCTTTCCAAAACCAAATAAAAGTACAACCTTAACTGTGTCCAAACTTTCCCTTTCCCTGCTGTTACAGTTTTTACACAGCTTCCACAATTCTGAACAAGCCACAGCGTAACGTTAAGGTCGCCACCTCTTTCCGCGCATCTGGGAGCCGACGCGGAGAACAGCAATAAACACACAAAATACACAAAAAAATAGGATTTCTTTTCCGGCCAGGTACAAGCTGGATCCTCCCACCCACGCTGTGAAGCAACAGAATTACTGGAGGGTTTGGAATAATTCAGAGAGGAGAAAACCATCAGGATTCGGACAGGCTGAAGCAGTCCGATGTCTCGTTTGGATTGACGGGTTTTGTCGTTTTCAGTGAAACAATAAAAAATTACCTCAGGGACTCAAAAGCTTTCCACGATCTGAGCAAAACCATTTTGGTCTGGTCTCAGAAGGGGAAACACAAGAGATTGACACAGTATGTGTATTTTCCTGGATGGCTGATCAAAAGAACCTTTCTAGTCACAAAACTCCGGTAACGGAGCTCTATGCACGCTTTGGTCAGCATTAATAGCAATGGGAAATCTTCGCTGGACAAAAAAAAAAAAAAAAAAAAAATTTAAAGAAAGAGAATAAAACACAACCTCAAATTCAGGCTACCAAAGCGGATCACCCACAAACACACACAAAACCTCCCACCTGAGCAGGCTGCTCCAAACTCCCGTCCAACCTCGCCCTGGACACTTCCCAGGGATGGGGCTTCCACAACTTCCCCAGGCAACGTGTTCCAGTGTCTCACCCACCTTGTCATCAAGTTTTTTCCCTCATGTCCAGCCCCACACAGATGAGGAATAATAATAAAAATAGCCGTGACTACCCGAGCTATGAGCACACACTGCTCCAGCACCGAAGCAGAGCTCAGGGGTTCAAAGAGCCCCAAGTCAGGATGAAGCGACCTGCTCAGGATCACTCTCCAGAGCTCAGGGGTTGAAAGAGGTCCCCCACAGGATGGAAGCAGCTGTTCGGGATCGCTCTCCAGAGCTCAGGGGTTGAAAGAGGTCCCCCACAGGATGGAAGCAGCTGCTCGGGATCGCTCTCCGAGCTCAGGGGCAGGGCAAAGGGTGGCCAAGCCGGGTGCAGAGCACAGCCGAGCCCCCCTTGGCCGCCAGCTCCCCACGTTGATGAAGGAGAAGCTTCTCCTGAGGGGTTCCTTGTTCCAGGGGCTGCAGGTGCACAAGGTTAGAAGAGCCAGCGATGCTTTTTACGCTCCCCACTTGCAGCTCTGAGACTCCAGCTTTTGGTCCGGACATGCACGTCGCCGTGCCTTGAATTAAACTCATCTACTCGCCGTTATTCGGTGCGGCTGCAATGAGGGGGAGGATTTGCAGAGCGGAACGAGCAGATATTTGCCACCCGTCCAGCAAGACATGACGCAGCCACACAGACAGATGAGGAAGGAGAAATAACCTGCTTATTACTGCCCTGGTCCAGCCTTGCGCTGAAACTCCTCATCCTCAACATCACAGAGAATTGATTCTCTCGGTGCTTGTAGAGTCAGAGGGAGCCAGGAGAGGAAAAATCCCAGGGGAAATCATACCTCAAAATAACCCGGGAGACAATAGTAAAGGCACGCGTCACCAGAAGGAATCGGTTCTACTTTGTTTTTTTCTCATTAGAAGAAAGAAAAACAAAGGCAGGCGTGCAAATGGGCTGAACCCGCTAAGGTGCCCCCAAAATAACATGGCCGGTGGTCACACAGAAACTCATCTGGCTTGTAAGGACAGATGTTCCACACTCTGCAGAAGCAACAATGAAGATATAGAGACAGAGATATAGTCCGATAGACAGTCTGATAGACAGACAGACAGACAGACAGATACTTCTTTTAAGGTACCATAAAATAGGAAGCTTTCTTCAGGCTGCGAAACCCAAACACACCAGACTTACGACAGGTTGTACAAACCACAAGCAAACACAGAACCCGTGCTGGGATGCCGAGATAACCCTTAAGGTTTGCGTATTTAACTGCATCCCTCTGCAAATGTCTCGAATCAGGAACACGTTATAGGAATGAAGATCCACCGGACATCATAAAGGAATGTACTTCCAACAGTCAAACAGCTTGAAAACAAGAGACGTGGAAAAATATAACCCAACCTATGCAATTATTCACAGAAGGCTTATTTTTTCCCTTAGGCAAAGCCAAGTGGGTAGGAAGAACTGGTGTCTTCCTCCTGATTAATGGCATTATTGGGAAGAGCAGGCAAGCACTCAGGTGCAGGAGCTCTTTTCAGTGAAAAGTGCATTCTTGCAGAGCCTCTCGAAGCATATTTATCAGGGGCAAAACCCCCAAAGAATTCTCTGCACGCTGCATTACAAAGTTGGCTTCCAATCAATCCTGGGGGAAGCTAGACCAGCTTTAGATCTGATCAATAAAGCCCACGCTCTCCTGCAGCACAATGTCTTAAAGCACCAGAGGAATAAAAAAGAAAAAAGGCATGAAATCATCCTCTTGCATTATTGTTTAATAGTATTGTTAAAGCCAAACTCCCTCATCATTTTCAATTTTGGAGATCATTAGTGCGAGAAGACCAATAGCCAGACTAAGCATTCTTAGCAAGCAAGGCTGTTGTTTTTCTGGTGCTCTGAAGCTCAGCCGTCGGAGGCTGCGGTTCAGAGCAGCAGCTACTTGAATATCAGCCCCATTGTCCTCCATCAGAAATTCGCCTCTGGTAACACGTGGTGAAAAAAAAAATAAATGTAAGTAGATTATTTTCAAACAGACTAGAAAGAAGCTTGGGGAGTAGCTCTGCTTTACTGAGAAACCCCGAACCATTCGACATATTCTGAGTCTTGTTTTTGTCATCGTTACTTCTTCCTCATAAAAATGCAAGAAGCGAAAGAGTAAACAATTCCCATTTCGACACGGCAAAAACTTACACGCGAGGGCTCGTCTCGCAGCCCTGAATGCCACAAACCCTTGCAATGTGATACACACCCTGAGCCAGGGATCACGGCGGAGGGAGTAGGGACCACACCTTCCCCAAACCAGAATTCTCAAAACCCATCCTGCTCTCTCAAACCTGGAGTTTTCAGCCCGGCTCGCCTGCGAGCATCCCTTCCATGGTCACAGCCCACCCTCTGCAAACGCACCCACTGCGTGAAAAGCTCCAGTAGGGTCCTTTCCTTCAAGACTGCCCAGAACTCTTCTTGTCCCTATTGCTCTCCCTGTCATCCTCACTGAGGCTTTTCGACCCAACGGCAATCTTTAAAGGCTTTTTCCACCCAAAGCTATGAGACAAAGCAATTCTACAACCTAGAGAATAAAAGCAGAACCCATACTGATGAGGAGCTCCATAACGAGTGACCATCAGGGAGCTGAGTGAGGATTTGGCCGCTGGGAAGCAGAAATAATGACCTTGATCTCACTGATGGAGGTGGACCAGGTGACACCGTGGGGCAGCGGCACGGCCAGCGGGCAGGAGCACCCAGCTCGCTAAATCTCGACGTGCCACCACCCCTTTTAAGAAGTGGATCTGAGACATCTCCCATCTGTTGAGCTTTTTTGCGCTTGGGTTGAAAACCGACTGCGCAATCCCGGTTTTGCAGAAGGCCAGTGAGTCACGCTCCTGGGTCTTCGAGGCACTGCGGTAACAGAAAATCATTAGAGAACAATAAAAGAGGAGGGAGCATATTTTCCTAAGTTTTTATTGGCATTTTGACTTCATTACCCAGGAAAGCCACTGTATTTTTTGGCCCAGCACATTAAATCAGATCGCCAGTTACCGGTTCGAGCCTCACGACAAAGCGACGAGCACAGAGGATTAATTGCCACCGACGGGTCGGACGCAGCCATCCTTCGGAACCGAAATGCAAGGCACCGAGTATTTGTCATTTCCACCTCTGAGTCCTCCCTACTCTTCCAGCTGTCAGCTGTTCTTTGTGAAGGATCAGAGCAGCTTCAGCTCTGCTCCCTCCGTGTATTTCCGCGTTAATCACAGACCGCACACGCGAAAAGGGGATTACAGAGCAACAACGTGCTTGAGGTCCTCCAGGCTGGAGCCCAGCCATCGCAGCAAGCAAGTCTGTTCTCCATGATCAGTGGCCCACCTAAACTATGCTCCCAAATTAGAAACACCTAAATAGTTACCATTTGATACCAAACCAGCATCGGCTCAAGCTTAGAGGACCGCGATCCGGTTGATGAGGTTGGTTGCCCAACTGCTCAGTCTCAGGACACCCTTTCGTGGAGCCACTGAAGTCTGGAGGTGGTGGCTCCCGTGAGAACGTTGGATGGAGCCGTGATGCCGCTGCACCGGCACGACCTCGGCTGAGATTTCGAACCCATCACACCTGCCTGCAAAGGAAAAGCGAAAAATGCAACCCAGATGTGAGGGAGAACAAGGCCGGAGTTGAGTCGAACACCATATATGAAGACACCTGTAGTAAATTTTCTTACTGGTAGCAAGAGGAAGAGATTCCTGCTGCAAGGTTCCCTGTCTGGTCACAGCAGACCTGCGGGATCCGAGCTGAAAAGTATCAATGTCAGCACAAGGTGAGGAACTTAAATCAGTTCCTTTTGTCTCCCAAGGAAATCAAATTTAGCTGTGAACCAGCACCAGACAGAGATCTGCCGTCTATTAGCAGGAATTCTCAGTTTTTCACATTTTAATTAGCCCTCGTAGTCTTTTTCAGTCTCGTCTCCAGCCAGCTGGGCTATGTCCCCTCCATATGGAGGTCACGGTTTCTTCTTCTGCATACCAACAGCGACTCTTTTCTTATTTTAGCATTTGTGTCACCAAAGCATTCGTGCACTCTGAAAAGCGCCGTGTCTGCTGGCTTTGGGGGGAAAGCCGGTAAGCCGGAGTGACTCACTATTAGCCAAATTTCCTCCTTTTTGCCCGTTTCTCCATCTGTGCCTTTGCTCATGGTTTCTCACAACCTGGATCTTCTCCAGAACATCCAGGACAGCATGAGGTCAATAGCACAATCCTCCTCGAAGCCATAATACCTCTTAATAAAACCTCCCGAAACCAGGCACTGCTCCAGCCAAGAGCTTCAGGGCTCTGCTGCTCTACTTCGGTGCCCTGTGAAGTAAAGAACCGGGCTCTCTCCAGCCTTCAAAGGCTCGTCTTCAGCCACCCATGGGTCTCCTCCTTGGGAGAAAGTTTCCTTTGCCCATGTTTGAAACATTTTTGAGACTATCCAGCATGTTCTGTTCGCCATGACCAAAATCTCACTTGGCTTCCACAACCAATACATTACATGAACCATAACCAGATGGAGAGACCATTCCCAGCAGAGTGGTCGCTGGGCTCCACCGAGTGTGCTTCTCTTCCAGCCAACGCCTTCAGTTTGTACCACACTTCTGGATGTTTCTTATGAGACAGAAGCACTGAAGTCCCAACATCTGAGAAGAAAAGCTTCTTGAGTGGTCATCTCTTTTTTTGAGCCCATCTCCAAGGCAGACATACCCTCCAGGTGATAAAGCCACCTCGTCTTGCGAGACCAAGCAGCAGAAGAGACAGAACCAGATCCTGCTCTGGAGCTTTCCATAGAGAATACGGCTGTAGTGCCTGAATTTCTCAGGACTTTAGTTCTCTGGTATCAATCCGTTCATCTTGCAAAGTTCTACGTAAAACCCATCGCTCGAGACGGGACTAGGTGCATCTACGAGCGAGTTTGGATTCACTCACTGAGGTGATTCCCACAGCAGAAAGCTGCAGGAGAACATGATTATCTGTCAGACATTGGAACTGACAAGCGTAATCCCGCCCTTGCTATCAGACATCCACTCCTTTTTTTTTTTTTTTTTTTTGGAAATCTTCACGAAAACTTGGTCATTCTGAAATCTTTTTGCTGTTCAGAAAGAGAAAAGTTTCAAAAACTCCCTTTTCCTCGCTCCAGAACAAACCAAGGACTTCCTGTGAGAGCGCATTCTTCCTTTCAGCACAAGAGTTTTAATATCCTATTTTCTAAATCTGGATGTTAAAATTGCCCTTCAGCTATGATTAATTTTTATGACATTTTACTGGAAGGAGAAAACCGGAAGGGAAGGAAACAGGAGGAGGGAAACAAGTTGTCCAAACCGACTAGTGTTGCCGTTAAAAGAAAACCAAACCCACTCCAAACGCAACACCCGTGAAACAACGCATCCGATCTAAGGATAAAAAGCCCATTACAGCGCCTGGGAAATAATCTCAAATTATTACCCACATCTTTAAAATAAGTTCACAGCCTCAGATCTGAATGGCTTTTATAAGGACATCTGCTCCGACAGCGAAGGTTTTAACGCCCATTCCCAAACCCACAAAGACGTGGGAGACGGTGGTTTAATTCCAGAAAATTAACTCATTCAGAATAAATCATGTACAAAATAAATCACATTGCCTAATTAATCAGATCCACTGCAATGCATTTTGGGGCATGGCAATGCGAACAAGTTGCCGCAAGGCTGGGGTGTCAAAAATTGAAATTATGCAGGAGGTAGCGTGTAGGAACGCCGAGAAAATTCAGAGTGCAGCGGGAGGGACACAGAACCGTTGAATGGAAAAGCGTTGCCTTCCTTTTGGCGCTGAGCGCCTGGGGGAATTTGAATTTTTCCATCAGAAACCATCTCCCACGGTTGATCCCGAGTCCCGGAAGCATGCGCATCCCCAGCCATGCTCCAAGGCTGAGCTTTGGGGCTACCGAACCACCCGGCCCCGCTCACTGCTGCCTGGAGCAGATGGATTCCTGATGGGAAAAACATTCCCCGTTTGCTCTCCCCACCCCGCAGCAGCAGGACTGATTTCACCCAAACAAAACTGCACCAAACCACCTCAACCATCCGAGCAGCCGGCACCGGACCAGCAAGTGCGGTTTGAAGCCGAGCGAAGGAATTGCACTATTTTTGTTCAGCAAATTGCCCTCGATTATGCCGCTCGGTCTCTGGCTGGGGAGCGAGAGATGTGGCAGCATCAGACAAGAAAGGAGGTGTCGGGCTTTGTGCAAGCCAAGCCTTTCTGCTCCGGACTTTGAAGATGTTGCGCGCGGCAGCAGTCGGCGCAGCGAGGGTCCTCACGGTGTCACAGCATCCAGATGTTGCCAGCCCCCGCGCCGGGCCAGCTGTTGCGCAGCTGCCGCAGGTTGGGCTGCGGGAGGAGAGCGCCCGCCGGCTCGCTTACGGGGTCCCTGCTTTCTGACACAGAAAGAAAACGCTTTTGCATAGTCCCGCTTGTCTGTCAAGAGGAGTTGAAGGATTTAAAGTGTTATTTTATGCGGGTGGATGTTGTTTGTGCTGCTGCAGTAGCTGCTTTCTCCGTCACACCGGCACTGCAAACCAAAAGATGGACTTTCCAGAAGCTGCACAAACAGTTCTGTCCATGCCCAGTTCCCAAAACGAGGAGCAAGCTGACTGTAGGGTTTGCAAACTGGCTCTACAAGCCCTTCCACAATCCCTCTGCTTGCTCCCCATCATTTCAAGCTCACCACCGAGGTGTAAGTGCACAAGGGGATTCCCAACCTGCTGCTCGGAATCTGACCCCACCGACTTGCCCAGAAAAATCTAACCTTGCCACTCTTTTTTCTTTTTTTACAGTCATTCGTTTTATCATTATCCTCTACTTTTCACCCAGAAAAACGCATTTGTGGAGATGCAGGTTCCTCATCCCGTCGACACCAGGAGAATTCCTCGGCTGCTGGAGCCGGTTGGCAGATTTTGCCCGGTTTTCGGTACTGAGGAACAAGGCAACAGGTCCAGCAGCGGAGGATGGGGAATTCAGTGCTGTACTCCCACGGATCACCAGCTGGAGTTTTGGTACCCACCAGGGCTCTCCGCTGGGCACCCTGCACGCTCGCCCTTAACGGGAAACACTGCCAAAGTGGAGAAAAATGAGGAAAAAAAACAACCCAGCCCTGCAGCCGGTGAGGATTTTCCTCCTTTTCTGGGTGAGATGAACAGCTACATGGCTTGGGGGCTCAGTATAAGGGAAAAATAAATAAATACTGTTTACAGACAGAATTTTGCAACTTCTCCAAATGTCACCCCAGGTCACGTTTTACCCACGGTGGGGATGCAAAACCTGAGAAAACTCTGAAGCTCGGGAAGCCCCACACATGCACCGTGGGGCCGCGAGTCCGGACGGGGACGAGCAGCAAAGAAGGATCCGCAAACCTTCCGAAGGCTTAAAACCGAAGGAGGAGGATGGAAACTGTTTAACTTTTGCCAGGAAAAAGTATCAAATATATCCTCACTGGGTTTTTCAGGCAGTTTGGTTGGGGTTCGTTTGTTGTTGGTTGGGTTGGTTTGTTTGGTTTTTTTTTTTCTTTTCCTAAAGCTGCAACCGGCTTTCTAAATCCCCCTAGACAAACAAACAAATAGGGACATCACATTGATTTAATACCCAAACAAAAATGATTCCACTGGCCAGGTTTTGCTACAAATTCAGCGTACTGAAACCTTGATTTTTCCTGTTGTAAATCTGCTAAGAGCTGCTCCTCAATGCAGCCAGGCCAGGTCAAGGGCAGGATCTGGCTAAAATCGCATTCCTGAGGAGCAAAACCCCCCTTCGGGTCACACGGGGGCTCTTGGGCTCATCCCAGCATCACGAGGTTTTACTCCCCCTGGGACCAGCCAAATTGGGAAAGGCTTCCAAAGGAAAAGGATATTTTACCGTCATCTTAAATGAACCAAAAGCAGAGGAGACGAGACGCTGCCGGGAACTACAAAGGGCGACTGTAAACACACGAGCAGATAAAGCAGATGGATGGTTTAAACAATCACACGTGGGGTACGTCCCCGTGCCAGAGGGGAACAAGTTCACGGCAGCCAGAGAGCTTGGTTCGCGTGCAAATTTCAACTTACGAGCACTGAAAAGCCGTGTATTTAAAAGCCGTGTCGCTGCGGTGCTCAGGGACGTGCACCTGGAAGCGCCGGGTTAACGGCTGGACTCGATCTTCAAGGTCTTTCCCAACCTAAGAGGTTCTACGATTACCCTGAAAAAACCCACAGATAAAATCCAAGACAACAGAAACACTTAATATTGCAATGAGAAAAACAACCAAACAAAGCCAGGCAAGAAATGATTGAGGAAGCCACATGGAGAGAAGGATGCTGGAAACCCTGACTGAAAGGTCCCCAAAGGGAAAAAGAGTTTTGGTGGTTTTATCACATCAGAGATTCGAGGCTCCACGGGCAGAAGGAGAGGGAGGTGCAAAGAATAGAAACTACCAGTAAAGGGGATTATTTTGGAATTACACCGACGTTTAGGTGAGGGTATTTTGGAAGCAGCAGCCCACAGGATGCATACGTCTAGAGAGGGTCGCTCCTGCTCCCCCAGCACCACCCACAGCTGCATTTTGAAATTTTAATTCAATTTTAACTTTAAATTTTTCAAATTTTTAATTGGAAAAAACCCTGCTGCCTAATTGATAAGGCTCAGGGCACTGCCTTGGGCCCTCACCCTCAGCTGCTTCTCTCGGATCCACGAAATCCGTGGTGCAGAAGCAGCACCAGGCAAGGGAAATATTTAACTGGACCTGGGCTAAGCTTTTTAAAATATAACCCTGCGTCTTCCTGCCGTGACCTCTCGCTGTGTTGGCACTCGGTGGGTTGACAACCAATGCCTCGCCCAGCTCAGAGTTGACCTGAATCCTGTCTCTCGGGAGCGACCTACGAGCGTCCTACGGAAGAACAAACCCAGCGAAAGGTAGCTGGGGGCTTTAAGGAAAAGTCTTGATGCCAAGGTGTCAGAGCAATCCCAAAAAGAAGGCAAGGCTTAAAAAAAAAAAAACCCAAACCACCCCACGTGCTGTGCCAAGCCCAGGCTGAGCTCACTTCTGGTGTCTCCAGCAGCGAGATGAGATGCAGCCGCCTCCAAAAAGCCCCCGAGACAAGCCCAGGGAGGCAGGAGGAGACCGGATCGCTTCAGATCAGAGGCGAACTCGAAAAATTTGGACTAATTCCTTAGCGAGACTCCCAAAAGGGCACGTTCACCACTCAGTTCATGCTCGCAGCTTGGTCCAAACAGGGAACACTCTGTCAGTACGGCGATGCCGGGGGGCGACCCTGGAACACAGGCGTGATCTCCGTCACGAAAACTTGCAAAAACGAAACGATCAACCTCCCGTGTTCCCAGATGCTCACATATATCACTCGGCGGGGAGAGCAGAAGGGCGGACAACTTTACGCGGCGAGGTCAGCATTCAAAAGGAGGAGAAGCCCGAGCCCTCTTTCAACTTTTAGAGCCGAGCAAAAGGAGGAAGAACATCTGAGAGGGACGAAACCCGTGCAGCACCCCAGAAGCACGAAACGCCACCCCTGAAGGGTGCTAAGAAGCCCAGGACACCTTGACCGAACGTGCAAAAACCACCTCAACTCGCTTTCTTCTGGGCTGCTGTCAGTTTTCCATTAGCGGGAGAGAGACGGAGAGGAGGGATTTACGAACCAGCTGCTGCCGTGCAGACCCGACACCCGGCAGCGTGTCCCAACACCTGCCCCCTCGCTCCTGGCTCCAGCTCCTCACCCACGCCCCGTGAGCGGTTCTTTGTCGGGCACCCCGGTGTTGACACATCCCGTTCGGGGGAATTATGAAAAATGGAAAGCAACCAAAGAAAAAAAAACAAACCATAAAAAAAGGCTCGGCTGTGTGCGTTTCTGTGGATTAGCTGCTCTCACCCTGCTAGCCAGGAGCAGAACTTGTCCCGGGCACTTGTCGGCGGGATGCCCTTCCCCAGCAACGCTTCGAAGCCCCACAACAAACAGCCGTTGCCCTAGCGAGCCCGGAGAAGTAACTTCTAAGTAAGAGTGACAGAAAATCAGGAAAAAACCCAACCCCACGCGTCTCGCATCCAAGCCGCCAGCTCGCCGTGTTCCCCCAAAACCCTCTAATTGCAAGTTTTTAGAACCAAACCCAAATCACAATTAGGGAGCTGTAGGCGTTAAACCTCGTGTCTTCACTAATTTCACAACTTCCCTTTGTCCTAACAACTGATTAAGAAGCTTAAAGTGCAACCCCCCAGAACAAGGCCCTGCACGGCCCATTACACTGAAAAGAAACCCAAACCAAAGGAGAGGGGAAAAGCTCTATTCCTGCTCCCGGAGCAGCAGCTCGGGCACGACAAATCCCTCCCAAAACAGCAAAAAGGGCTCTGTGAGCAGGCACCGTCACAGTGAGCAAAGACGCTCCTTCTTTCCACTTCACCCTAAGCCAACTTGTGCAAAATCAATTCCTATTTTTTGCAGAGCAAAGGCTCAGAAGCTCCATTACCCAATGTCTGACGGGTTGGCTTCCTCCTCGCAAATCAGCAAAAAAGAAAAGAAGACTTAAACAAGACACAAAACATGAGCTTTTATATCGCTTGGGGTCATCTTTGTCTTTCTTCTGGTAGCGGGACAATGCTCATCTCAAGTGTTTTGGGTGGCCGGGGCGTGCACAGATAAAATTGAGAGGGAAGGAGATGTTTTATTATAATGAACATAAAAATAAAAACCCCAAAGATTCATATTGGGAGGAAAAAAAACCAAACAACAACCTAAGCTCACACCAACGGAAGCGCGGGGCTCCAGCCCCTCTTTGCAATCCCCACCACAGCCATCTGGGGGTGAGAAGGAATCACTAGCTGCGTTTAACCAATTTTAATTAACGCCCCCCCCAGGGGCTGCCAGGAGGGCTGCTCGCTCGGTTTTCAGCCCAGGCGAGGGAGCTTCGAGAATCGTTTCAAACAGCCCCAACGAAAACACGCACCCGGGGTCGAGAAGCATTTCGCCAGCTTGAAGTCATATGTTGCCTTAAGAGACTTTACAATATAATCTGGAGAAAGAACAGCACATAAACACGGTGCCTACATAAGCAAAGAGCCTTGGGTAAAAAAAAGGAAACAAAAATAAAAAGAGAAGAAAGGTTACCAAATCCTCTGGCAGGGTTTGAAAGAGATTCCGTATCAGCTGACAATCCTTCCAGATCAACACAGATAACGCACCGGTACTTGAACTTTTGAAGACTTATTTTGCAAAGAGTGAGAAGCGACCATTGGATGGAGGAGGAGTTGGATCTAAAAATAAAAATCCTTAAAAAGAGAGAGAACAAGCCAACATGGAAAACTACCTGCTGCAGAGGGACAGAAACTTAAATTTTTTTTAAAAAAACAACATTATAAAACTTAGTTTGTGCATGACCTGCCCAAGAAAATACAACTTCCACCACTGCTCCTTGAGGCATCGATGCATGATAGGGTTTTTTTCTTTTTACTTGCTTTTAGTTCAGCTGCTCTCAGCTTTGCACAACGCCTGCCCAAGCATCACAGAGGACCCGAGGAGTCACACCAACACGCTATGCTCTACCTTTTTTGACTTTTTTATTTTTCTGACTACCACAACTTTCTGCCGGGCAGACCCCGGGGTTTCTCCGAGCCATAAATCACGGCAGCCCTGACCCTGGGGAACACGTACTCACCCATTTGCCTCTGCAGCATCTCACATGGACAACTCAGAGCCTTGGTCCCAGACGGTACAAATTAGTTCTAACTATGCAAATCACAGCCATAAAAAAAAAAAAAATTAATATTCAAGACAATAGAAGAGAATCCAAACCTTACCAAGAAACCATTTTCTCGCAACATAATTTTTTTGTCTAAAGCTCGCTCCATAAATCAAGAGCAGAAGCAGCCCGGGTTTGACAACTTCATTTGAGGACAAACACGCTGAAGCCTCTTTGAGTGAGGAGAGAAAGAAAAAAAAAAAAAGAGGGCGATTTTTCCAGAACGACCTTAGGTGCTCTGCAGCAGGAGGAGGAGGTTTACCGACGGCAGGCACGTGGCCACAGTTCCAATTCCTGCTGCAAGGGGAAGCTGGGCTCCTCCTGGGGCTGCTACGGCAGTTTGGGACTCCTCTTTTCCATTAAATCACTCGTTTTGAGCGGAGAGCTTTCCGTAAATTTAATTTGAGCTAATCACTTTCTTGCCAAAGGAGAAAAACAAATCAAAGGTTTATTTTAACGCTATCGAATTCAATGCCTGTAAATTTAATTTCTATCTGGGCTTTTGTTTAAACATTTTACAGCGTTAATTACAACAAGTAATGCAAATTAGTCTTCCAGTGTAATAAAAGGCCTGTTACAACGCAGATAATAAACAGCTTTGAACCGTAAGCTCATTAAGATGCTGCTGAAGCGCGGGCTCTGACTCACAGGTTAAGACCAAAACCTTCATCCTAAAACCAGGACAAGGATCTTGGCGGCAATGTGGAGCTGCGAGCGCTGACGCAGAACGCCGCGTTCTTTCCAAAGGAAGGTCCTGGAGCGAGCAGAGGGTCTGAAACCAAAGACACGGAGACCAAAAACCTCCACGTCTGGACTCAGGACTCCCGCCAAGCTCGTTTGGACAGGTACCACGAAGCGCTGCTCACTCCTTCTTCCTACCCGTGACTTTTTAAACGCCAAGCCTGGGGCAAACAAATAATTTCTTGAGTCGAATAATGGACGTCCTCCAAGCCATGCTACCCAATCTCCTTTCTTAGGTCTGCAGGGGAAAACAGTTGAACTGTTAAATACATTCATTTCTTGCAGTATCTGCAGCACAAGCTCATCAACTTTCTGCTCTTCCATGTGGATGCAATAAGGTCTGTAAGAAGCAGAGATCCGAAATCATCCTGTCTTCATGGGACCTTGGAGAGATTTCGGCAGACCTGGAGCCGAGCAGCCAAGTTCTCCTCAATGGGCTCCAGGCTGGTGGCAGGATACGCAGGATTTTGAGGACATCTGGTTGATCCTCCCCTCCGTGATCCAAAAAGCCTGAGAAAGAAGAAGGTTGCCTGCCAACGCGCTTACATGCCTGATAATATTATGGTCACGGAGCCAGAGAAGACTTAGCCCTTCCAACGAGGAGCAGGTGACGTGCCGGTATGAAACGCGGCAGGGCTGACCACCCCTCGAAACCAAAAGCTGTATTTGCAGCTAAAAAGGAAAAAGTCTTGACCACATCCCTATAGTACAGAACATAATCACCACGTGCAAGAAAGAGGAAGGAGCTGAGGCTTGGAGGGACAAAGAAAATGAGGCTGAACCCAAAGAAAAGGCAACGTTGAAGACGTTGGGTCCTTTGGGGGCCAGGCAAAAGGTCTGGAGAAGGTCGGGACAGTTCAACCCCAGGGTGAGCGGAGAGGCGAGATGCCTCCAGCTCACAGTTCTGGAAACATAAGCCTCGTTTATTCTTCCTGGAAAAGCATGGGCAGCTAGAGAGAGGGAGCTGGTAGGTTTACGCTATAAAAAGAGAATGGCACAACACAGACGAGAAGGAATTTTCCATTCAGAATTAATTTGTTTTCATTAGCACCCAATTCCATCGCTGGCTATTAGAAGAAAAGCTCTTTTGTTAACATTTCTAGGGGCTGGAAAGGCCAAGGAAGGGCTGAAAACGCTCCTCCCCGTGACAACTGGCTCGCTACACCAGACTGCCCACAGAACTAAGCAATATCTGTCTCCATATTCCTGAGGTTAGAAAGTGTAGGGAGGCCACTTAAAAGCATATATATATACATACATTTTTTATACATATACACACATTTTATATATATATATATACATATATATAAACAATAAACAAGCAGCAAGGTGACTCTGCCTCTGCCTTTCTTCCCTAAAGGCTAACATTCCAAAAAGCGAAGCGAAACAAATGCTGAAGGTAAAAAGAGGACTAAAAGTCACTTTGCACATTGCAAAAGAAGGTGGTTTGGTGGGGGTTTTTTCAGGTTTTTCTTTTTTTTTTGGAAACAAGCATATGTTTTACAGAGAAGAAATTTAATACTGTGATCTTCTACACAGTTGATGAGAAATCTCTGGGAAACCCAGAATCAACTGCAAATATAAAGATGTTTAAACAAGTGAAAGGAGATTTTCCCAAGGAGTAAAATTCCACAGAGCTGGAGGATGTGCCTTAATAAAGCTCTAGAAAACCTACACATAAAACACTACGAGCCAGGACAAGAAGAAATGGCCTCAAGTTGCACGGTTTAGACTGGATATTAGGAAAAACTTCTTCACTCAAAAGGTTGTCAAGCCCTGGCACCAAAAGCCGGTTGATGTGGTGCTCAGGGACATGGGTCAGTGGTGGCCCTGGCAGCGCTGGATGATCTTGAAGGTCTTTTCCAACCCCAAACGATCCTACGATTTGATGATTTCCAACCCAGGTTATGGTTCCTTAGACTGGATATCAGGAAAAATTTCGTGACTGTGAGAGTGGTGGAGCACTGGAACTGCCCAAGGAGGCAGCGGAGTCACCATCCCTGGAGGTGTCCAAAACACATGGCCGTGGCACTTTGGGACGTGGTTTTGTGGCTGGGTTGATGGTTGGTCTTGACGATCTTGGAGATCTTCTCCAACCTTCACGACTCTACAAGTGAAGCATCTCCCTTATGAGGAAAGGTTGAGGGAGCTGAGGCTCTTTAGAGAAGAGGAGACCGAGGGGTGACCTCATTAATGTTTATAAATATATAAAGAGTGAGTGTCACGAGGATGGAGCCAGGCTCTTCTCGGTGACAACCACTGATAGGACAAGGGGTAATGGGCTGAAACTGGAACATAAGAGGTTCCGCTTAAACTCGAGAAGAAACTTCTTCTCAGTGAGGGTGACGGAGCACTGGAACAGGCTGCCCAGGGAGGTTGTGGAGTCTCCTTCTCTGGAGACATTCAAGACCCGCCTGGACACGTTCCTATGTCGCATTATCGAGGCGTTCCTGCTCTGGCAGGGGGATTGGACTTGATGATCTTTCGAGGTCCCTTCCAATCCCTGACATTCTGTGATTCTGCTCTTCCCCAGAGCTCCACTCCCGGCAGCAAGCTCGGACAGGAGCAAAAGAGGAACTTTAACGGCAACACAGGGCAACAAAAAGCCAAAAGGAAGCAGCGAGGGGATGCTGACACCCCTCCCCGAGGGGCAAAGCCCCCATGAGCCCACAGCTACCTGGGGGGCTGGAAGACGCGAAGCCTCGCTGAGCATCCCTCGCCCCCGCCTCGTCCGGGCTGAGAAAGGCCAGGGCCGCGGAACGGAGGGTTTCCCGGAGCGGGCGCGGAGACAAGGCGGCTTTGCTGGAGACCGTTGTTTCCACATCGTCCCACAGCTACGAGCTCGGCTGCCGCAGCCCAGTCACGTCCCGCGAGCTGGCAGCACCGGCCCCCCCCGGACCCCAGCTTTTAGGGGGGCACCCGGTGCCCCCCGACCCGCCGGGCACGCGGCTCCCTCCCACGTATCCGCGCGCTTTGCTCCTGCCCTGCTGTACAGTCCGAGTTCTGCTTTGTTACCATTTATTTTTTTCTGGTGGTTTTCTTTTTCTTTTTTTTTTCCTAATACTATGTTTAAAGTCGCACATTGTTCCAAAGTTTCCTTGTTTCATGTCATTGTTTGTTACTGTGTTTGAAAGTTGGCACATATTTGTTCAATTAAGGATTTATTTGCACTATTTGTTGAATAAAGATTATTCTTGCTAAAAGCTAAATAAAGTTTCACAAAAACTCACACGTCCCATAAACAAAAATACAATGTCCTCTCCAAAAAACCGTTGCACAAAAACATTTCAAAATCACTCAATTCATTATACAATAAATCCACACACAAAATAACAAGACCTTGCCAGAATACATAATAAAACCTCATTACAACACTTTCAGACCCGAGCTTCAAAGCGGGAACACAAAGCCTCTATGAACCCCTTGGCCTTAAAAAAAATAAAATTAAAAAAAATTTTAAAAATCATTGGTGGCGTGGCCGGGGAGACTCCCCCCGGTCCCTCCACACCTCCATCAGCACCCTTGGGTGACAGATCCCAGCTCTTTGGTTGCCACCAGGGGGGTTCTACCCCCTGCCCACCACACATCTCCTCACAGCTGGAGCAGGAGATGCTCCCTCCTGGCCCGAGCGTCGATGGAAGCGCTTGCCGGCCCCGGGAGCTGAGCCCCGAAAGCAGAGCCCCTGCTCTTCATTAAACCCACGGGCGGAGCATCGAAAAAACCACGGATCCTTCCAGAGCCCGGCGCATCAATAATCAGGTTGATGACGGTTACGGGTTGGCTTTCCAAAGCTCAGCGAGCTGAGAAACAAAAAAAAAACCAAACCCCAAAAACCAAAACAACAACCAACCCCAATAAAAAAAAAAAAAAGAGCCCTTGAAGTTGGCGAAGAGGGTCGGGGCGGAAAGCCGTGTTGCAATCACGCTTAGGGAATCCCAGCCATGCAAGAGCATCCCTTCTGCTGCCAGCACCAGCTGCAGTGGGGTGGCCGGTGGCACCTCTCGCACCCCCAACCGGTTTCACAGAATGCTTTGGGGTGGAGGGGACCTTACAGCTCATCTGGTCCAATGCCACGAGCGGGGACATCTTCAACTAGATCAGGTTGCTCGGAGCTCCATCCAATCTGACCTCGAATGTCTCCAAGGATGGAGCATCTACCACCTCTCTGGCGGACAAACGTTAACGTTGAGCACAGCAAGGGCGCAGGCAGCGACGTCCCCCCTGTGCTCTAGCGCCCTGAGGGCATCTCCACCCATCACAGAAGATGAAAGCGGTGTTTCCTACTCAACCACTATTGCTACCTGCTCTGGTTACACCACAGCAGGTCTCAGCTAGACCTTCTCCGAGCCCAAACCCGAGAAGCCGTGATGCTGCGTGTCCTTGGGTCAGCTCACAGCACCATCGAGGGTCTCCACCCCTGAGCGACCCTCCCCATCCCAGCGCACGGTGATACCCGCCTGCAAAAAACCAGCCCTGCTCCTTTACAACTCCAGAACCTCTCTGATTCTCCTCGCCAACCAGAATTTGGATGCTGGAAAGGGGTTTTAGATGTAAGAAGAGCTCCCCCAGGACGGGCGACCGCCGTGCACCAGCGGCTCCAGCCGCGCCACGCTCCCTCCGGCACGAAATCTCATGGATGCGCTCGGCTACCCCCCTCCGAGCAGCAGCTGCCCATGTGGATCCAGTTATCTGGGAGCAGCTACTCCTCCGGAACGCCGCTCGAGAGAAACCCCCTGCGCGGAGAAACCCTCGGCGAATATCAAAGAGCGAAGAGACGCAGGACGGATCACGAAAGCCGATGGCAACGCCTGGCGTGCCGGAGCTCCCGAGCTGTGCCAAGCAAGAAAAAACAAACTCTGGAAGAACGTTAGGAAAAGCCAGCTGAGAAGGATGAGGCGACGGAAGAGATTTCCAAGAAAATTGGAAGTGGAGCTGGTAGAAAAGCAGCAGAAGGCAGAGCAAAGACCCCTCTCCGGACACATTTTCCACCTGGATAAGCCCCTTTATTAAAATGAGCTGTCACAGGTTGGGGGACTGGGGGAAACTGCAGCCAAAGGACAGAGGCCCCTGAAAGGGTCCTTGGGGAGAAGACCTGAGCAACACAGAGGTCACCCCCACTCTGGCGTGGGGGTGAAAAGCTGAGATTTTCCCCGTGTTAGTTGCCTCCTCCCTCTCAGTTCTTTGCTGAGTATGTTGTCTCACCAGGCAGAGGAGGATGAACTCATCGTGGTTTCCCAATCCTGACCAGGGGCTCTGTGAGCTACTGGCAATACATATAATAAGTTATTATGCAAATAAAAACTGGACTCGGCCAAGTGAAATATGCTGGCTCTTAAAGTCCCATCTGCATCACAGCAAGGATCTCAATGAACTTTAAAATACTTATTGTCACCACAATGGGCAATATTATATTCTAGTTTGGATCTGTTTCTTCAGAGCATTAGCTCTCATTTGTAGATATTTTTAGATTTTCCTATCCCACTCCTCATTATGAAACACTGAGCTGCAGATTGATTTATTTCTTAAAAGCAAGTTGCTGTTTTCCCAATAACAGATTTAACAAATTTGTTCCACCTGTTCAGTTATGCTTCCAATGCCTTTTTTGTGGTTTCATTGAAGTTTTTTTTAATCCAAACCTCAAAGCCTCTCAACTCAGCATTAAAAGACAAGCTCAGCATCATCACTACCACTCACAACTCGAATGCTGCTCCAAATTACTGCAAGCTTTCATTCGTAAGTCGATACAGACAGCGAGATGATTAAGCTTAATGGCTGCAGGCACAAACACACGCTCTTCGGAGGGTATTTTCCTACTGTACATCCCACCTCGCCGCCTCATCCTCAGCATCCTCCTCCCGCCACCTCGGCAAACCGACTACAAACAGAGAGCTAGAGAAAACAAACAACGTGATAACTTAAACAAACCTACGCTTATTTATACTTACATAAATTACATGTATAATTTAAATAAGCCTGTATTTATCAGGGCGACAGAGGGTCACCTCACCAGCCCGAAATCACCCTTCTGGTAACTCCTTGTGACGAGGAAAACAGTTTAGTGTTCTCAAACCCCTACGGCCAGCCCAGATAGTTGCCAATTCTGAAACAGTCTGAAATAAAAGCAGGAACTGAGAGGAAAACCCAGTGTGTTCAGCCTTTCACATAAGATCCCAAGAAATCCTGACAATCATTAACCGTGAGATGAATTATCTTGGGATTTTATTTACTTTAAAAGTTGAATCCAGGGAATCCTTTGCTACCGGGTGTCACTACAGTCAAGAGCCTCAAGTAATGACGGGAAACACTCCCCCACTTGGGTAAGACGAAGGCACAAAATCTGGCACAAATTTGGGAAGCGACAGAAACGCTCGCTCCTCAGCATCCCAGAGACATCCCGGCTGCGAACGGGAAGAACCAGGTTCACCGAGAGCCAAGTTATTTCCTAACCGGCCAATTCTCTCGCCCCAGACTCGCTGGCCCCGAGCTGGTGGGAAGTGTCTTTGAGGAGCTTTCAAGAGAAGATGCTCACCAACATCAGGGCAGTTTTAGCCACCGTGAATGAAGCCACCGTCCCTCTCCAGGAGGAACAGAAGGCAGACGGGTGCTGGAGGCACCAGGGCACTGACAGATTTGCCCTTGGACTGAAGAAATGAGGCTCAGCTGCTGCTCCAAAATAACCTGTCTAATTCTAAGAACAGTTGCTTTCCTTGAACAATCAAAATCATTCAGGTTGGAAAAAACCTCTAAGATCAAGTCCAATCGCCAACGCGATTACCTATCTCCACGTAGCCTTGATTCACAAATCACTACATAAGAAGTCCAAGATTTAGAAGACTAATTTTTAGATTTCCCAACTCACTCCTCAGCGAATATTTTAGAAGCAATGTTTGACTGCAGCGGTTTATTGGCAGAACACGTGAGTGCGCAGGTGTGCACAGGAGTCGGCCAAAGAATTCTGCTTAATTTATGTGCACGCAGTTATGTTTTGGAGATATCATGGGGGAAAAAAAAAAGAAAAAAAACTAAGGTCCTGTAAGAAACAACCCAAGACTTTGCAATCTGGAAACACTGGCATTGTGCAATGACAGCAGAAACCTGAGAATAATCTTCTTCATTCTTAGTGTGAGACTGGGGAAAAAGCAAAATATTTTTATTCACCAAAGGGATCCTCAAAGTGGAAAACATACATAGTGACACGTTTCCAACTGGGCAGCACGAAAATGTAAAACTCAATCCGATTTTAACCTACAGCAATTCTTTTTAAGAATATCTGAGGCTTGGTATTATCGAATACTTGAGAGTTGCAAGACCAAACCGATGTGCTCCTCAAAGACCCGTGACCCAACCTCCCCCTGAATAAATCTGCACAGAACGAGGTTCGTTGCCCTTGCAGCTGTTTATGAACGCAGACAAGTGCTCCAAAAGCTAAAGCGAGGGTCCTGCAAACCTCAGCTGCCCCGGGCCACGCTCAGAGCCAGGACTGCATCTCCCGCGGCTGCACCTCGAGGTCCTGGAGTCCAAAGCAAAACTGGTTTGGATTCTCCTGCCTAGTGGTCTCAAAATCATGGTTTGCACCAAGGCTTGGCACGGGCTACTGTAGCCCCCTTAGCACGACCCCTCAGGCCGCCACAGAGGGTGAACCCCCACCGATGACACCGCTGGACCTCTCTCCAGTCATGAAGGTGGAGCTGACAACCCAAGCTGCAATGCTGCCAGCATTCCCACCCAGAACTTGAGCCGCTGCTTCTTGACTTTCTTCAGCGAGATGCAGCCAAGCCCAACGTGTCACCAAAGCCTCCTTACCAGCAAAGCCCAGCTGTGCAGAAGGTCAGCAGATCTAGCAACTCCCAATCAGACTGACACCTCTCTCCTCCCCATGGGCAACCACGGCAGGTTGTATTGTGGGGAAAAAAAAACCCTTTTGGAGATGCAAAGCCCAAACTCAGCCCAAACCAACCAATTCATTACCTCTGAAGCAATTTGTTGTACTTAAAGCTAAAAGTGAGCACTGTACAAGCCTGCTCATTCTTCCTGCAACCCAAGCTGTCAAACACATCTCCGCTAGCCTGCCATCAACCCACATCAACAGAGTTTCCTACACCAGGTCTTCCCAAATCACTCGTTTTAGGGCGTGAAAGCCATTAGCAGACCAAGCTCAGCTCTACCAACCAACCCAAGAGTCACCACAAAAGCAGCTGCCTGGGACACGGGACCAACGGGGCATCGCTGACAGCGTGGGCAATCTCTTCGATCTCTAAAACCGCCGGTAACCACCATAAAACTTCCCCACAAAAGTCCAAGATGTTCAAACCCAGAGTACCGGCCTTAAAAAAACAAAACACCCTAAAAGCCAGGAATGAAAACCCCAGAAAGCGCCCTGGGTTGCGTTAGCGTTGCTGCATCGCGGGCAGCCATCAGATCAGCCTGACACGTACCGACACGAGCGCCCGCGGGCGAACGACAGTCGACCGCGGGTCTGTCCAGCTCACCCCATGCGTCCTCTTGCTCTTTGTCAGACCTTTCCCCGAAGCACAATTAATCTGAGGGTTTTTTCCTTCACAACTAAGCTCTTCCCGACTAGCAGGAACATTTAATGTGGGACCGTTCTAGGGGCAAGACCGAGAAATAAAGTCCAGGGAAGAAGAATTTTTAAGACGGCAATAACTCCGGCTCGGCTTTGGAGACATAAGGCATATTTCATGTTAAGATGTCATTTAGTAATGTTTAATGCTAAGTGTCATCTGCCCTTCAGCTAGAAGAAAGGCATGTAAGCAACCCCAGCTAAACTGAAATTTCCCCACTGCCAGGAATCGCAACCCGAGGGTCGTGTTTCTTACGCCCAGCTTTGAACAACAACCCTCCGAGTCCACACTTAGAATGTTCTATTTCTCGCCGTCACGCACGCCAGCGTTCGCCGAGCATCCCACAGGTCGTTTGGGCCAACTTTGATGTCGGGGCCTTTCTGGAGGCAGAAGTTAAGGTGGGAAGAAAGGGGCACAGCTGGATCAGAACCATCATCACCGCTCAATTGTTATTATCAGATTTTCACGGCCGAGTGAGTTTCTTACAAGTGCTGTTTTGCTTCGCTCTCCAAGCAGGGACACGGGTTAGCGGTGGCAGCACTGGGTTAATGGTTGGACTCGATGACCTTAAAGGTTTTTTCCAACCCCAACGGTTCCATAGAAGGTGACTTTTCAGGTGCCATTTCTCTTGCGCGCTCAGCACAAGCCGTTCCCCTCTGCTCTCCTGCCCTTTCCAAAATCAATCCTGCCCCATCCAAAACAAACAGCTGACTTTCAGTTGTGCCTGCCTCCAACAGCCTCATGGACTGAAGTTAAAGTATAATTCAAAAACTTCCAATTCCAGTGCTTTTAAAGCCTTGTTTTATGAGCTATCGAACTGTGCTTGGCCTCACTCTAAACTGAACGCCAAGCAGGCAAACAAAGAGCAAGAATCACTTGTTATCTCAAAGCTGCATCTGCTCACAGAACCTGCAGCAGGTTTTGGGTTTGGGTTTTTTTTTCGTGGCTATTGTTCTCCAGGTTTGGGCTTTTCGAGAAAGTGCACTCAATGCTAATTTAACGCTAACAAACTGGGTAAACATGTCAGGGAGACCTTCCCCCGTCAGCCGCATCGCCTCGGGCTGTGATTTCTGTTCACGACAAAAAAAAATTTTTGCTATTTGTCAGATTTCAGACAGAACGTGGATCCCCTGGAAGATGCCTGGCGCTGCTTTTGTGCACCAGCAGCAGGAGTATTTAACTGCTTGAGTACTTGATCCTGACAAGCAGCTTGAAGCCACCCAGGACCTTCACTGGGACCTGGCCCCAAGTTTAACCAACCCCGTTGACTATCGTTATCAGAATTACCATTCACAAAATTGGTTTTCCAGCATCTTCAGGAAGAAGAAGCCAACAGCAGAGAAACTCATGGTCCAGGACACCTGCTCGGGGGTCTCCGGAGGTTTTCTTCTGAGCCCAACTGCAGCCACCAACAGACAACTGGGCTCAGGAGCCCAAAATCGTCAATAAACAGGAATGAGCCTGTTAATATTTCAGCCAAAATGCCCCCTTTGAATTTTCCGGTCCAGTATTTGAGTGAGGAGAATAACTCATTATTCTCAGCTTGACCTGACCCTCAGAACCTTCGCCTCTCTAGTGGGTTTGCAGAGGGGCCCAGGGGTGCTGCAGGGATGAAGGGAAGGGGATGCGGCCGTTTGCAGCTCAAATCAGCATGGGCTCAGCTGGAGGCTTTAGTCAAAGGACTTTTCCCGTGCATGTTCCCTTTTCCTTCCTCAAGCAAGTCCTCAGCATCGCTGCAAGTAAGGAATGAGCCCAAAGCCCATCACCGCATCAGTAAAAGCAAAGCCCAGCTGTGGCTTACTGAATCTTCCGCTTAATTAAAACTCATTCCTGAGAATGTGCACAGCCTAGAAGGGAGGCACGCGGAAGGAAAGAGGTTTCTGCGTGTTTGCTTTCAACAAGGAGAGGTCTCCATCCTCCCATGAGCTTTGCTACCCCAGTACCTTGCTCGCTAGCAGCATTCCTGTGATTTCCCACGCTTAGAGTAGAGCAGAGACAAGCAAAACCAAAAAAACCCAGCAAACCCTCTAAAACTCCAGGATAGAGCTCGAGTGACTCAACTTTTCCCCAGAACGATACTTCAGCACCAACAGAAGCAGCACCAGAACCAAGGGATTTGGGGTTACTCCGTCTCACGCAGCTGGCAGAGTGGGTTTGGTTTTGCGGTTTTCTTCCCACCCAGGACCGCTTTACAAAAGTTTGAGCGTCTCATTTTTTTCCTAGCAGCTATTGCAGGGGCAGGTTTTAACCTCGCTGGGGTGATTCTGTGCACCCAGCCCTGAGCCCATCACTGCCACATCAGAAACGTTTTTCCTGCCTAAACACCTCAAGACACTGGTACAGGAGCCTGGACCTGGAAAACCTCTTTTTTCGACTATTTACCTGCTCTTTGCCACCACCAGAGCCCGGAAAAGAGCAGCAATGCTGCAGAAATACCAATCCCGAGGATCTGAGCTCAAATCTTACACAGCTGACTCCTGTGTCTGGGCTGTTGCGTGACCTGCAGAGCAACAGGAGCTTTGGGAAGGGCTGCGGGTGGGTCAGCAGCCTCCGGAGAGGATAAGGACATCGCTAAAGATACAGCAATGCCTTAAAAATGACAAGCGACATCTTTAACCCTTACATTTTGCACGGGAAAACGTCTCATTTTGATCTTCAAAAGATAAAAATCTCCTTCAATTTACTGCAGACATGGGGTAAGGCAGCTCTCGCCCCAGCATCCCTCCGAGAGGATCCCCAGCAAGAGTTAACACCGCGCCCCGCAAGCACCAACAAGCCCATCCATAGCTCAAAGGCAGCCAAGCTACTAATTTAGTTCATTATCACTAAAAAGATAGTAACAGCTGCACTTAAAAAAACAACTATTTTAAGTGTTTTCGTCCTGCTCTCCAGGTACACCTCATCAGCTGCACGACCTGCACCTCCTATTTTGATGTGATTTTTCCACCATAGGGTACGTTTGATGGGAAAGCAGGAGAATTAAAGCCACCCCCCTCCCAACTCCTGCAGCCCCAGGAGAAATGCGCTGACAGGCAGGACAGCAGCGCCTTGCAACTGAAGCACAGAAAGAAAAATCTCATTTTTGAGTCTGAACTTAGTCCTCCCAGTGTCACGGCAGGTCAACAACAGCTCCAGCTATCAGCTCTACATGATTTACCCAATTTTCCCTATCCCATGGGAAAATTAAAAAAAAAAAAAATATTTGCAAAGCTGAAGGAAATAATTGCTCAAAAAATTATCTCCTGGGTTCATTTTGATGAGCCTGGAAGGATCACACGAAGGACCATCAGCTTCTGTGGCCAGGGGCAGGCAGCAGAGGGTGGAGGCAAGGCTCTCAGAGCAGGAATGCCAACCTCAACGCCATTTAAAAACAAGAAATGGAAGAGGGAACAGGAGAAAAAAGCTGATTAAACAGTGTGACGAGGTTCATGGCGAGCAGCAGCACCCAGCTCAGCTACCACGGGGCAACCACGAGAGCATCAGCGCTGGTCCTGCTGAGGTGGGTTTTACTTTAAGGGGCATTCGCTGTCTTTCCCCTTCTTATGGGAGATTTGAAACACAGAGGTAAAATGAATTGCAAAGAGGGATTAGAGGCAGCCGGACAAAGGCTGTGCTGCCCCAGGGGGACGGGTTGTTGAACGCTGGCTTTGTCCCCAGGGAGGGGACACAGAGGTGCAGGAGGCTGAGCTGGCATTTGCCATTTGGAACGAGTCACAGCCCTGGCGTTGCATCAGCGCAACCTCTTTTTCGCTCTTTCACTGACAACGGGCGTTTGATTTGGGCTTATGGAAAGCGCTCGTTTCAATACCCACCCATCTGCGAGCAATTACTGCCGCGGCGGTATCGCTCAGGCCCAGCCGGCATCGTCCACGGTTCCCCCGAGCCTGACGAGGGAGATGCAAAAGTCTAGTCGCCCTCTCCTAGAGAGGCAGTTAGCCTTTCTGAAATTGCATCCAAACCTTGCCGTAATTCGGGACACGTGGCCAATGAATCCCGACACCTCTTCTCGCCGCACGGAGGTTACGTCCACGGAAACCCCTCACGCTGCGGGTCACCTTCCTCAGCCAGGCACCTCCAAAAATAACATCCTCTCAAAAAGTTGTTGAAAGATATTAGAATATAAAGTCATTAGCATATAATAAGGCTGGAACGAGAGCTTCGCACGCTCCGAAGCTCTCAGGGTTTGGCTTCCAGTCAAGAAAAATACACTGGATTAGTAGGAGAGCAAAATTAGGATAGTGTGCAGTTTAATTAGCATTACAAGATACTACATGTGTATGGAAGAGCAGAGAAGATTTATAGTATTATGTGGTAAGAAAAATAACGTTAGAAGGTTAGAATAATATCGGTTTGAAACAGCACTATGTACTCTGAGGTTAAGTGAAAGATAACTTTGGAATGCCACCGAGCATTCTTAAAAACACAAGTTGGAGCGTTTGCCAGCTAGCTCATCTAAAAATTGTAGAAAAAAGCCTCCAACTTTGGTCACGCGTCAGTCAAACACTCACTTTGGCAACAACCGCCTTTTCCATCAAGGAATTCAACAAATGCTGATAAAAAGCCCAGAGTCCTTGCACAGAGCTGCAGTGTTTACCCTTCACGGAACGAGCAGAAAATAAAGAAAATCCACCGGCAAGCTCAGCTGCGGCAGGGGAAGATGGGGCAGAGCGCGCAGGAGCCTGGAAAGGAAGGAAGCCCCGGGCTTGTTATTTGCCATTTTCTGTTTCCGACACGACACCGGCATCCCCGTCCTCCCGAGAGCCGCAGCCTGCCCTCCCCTGCGGCCCCAGCATCGCTCCGGTTGCTCGTCCCGTGGTGGCAAAACGAAGCCAGGCTGCCCCAAGCTCTGAGACAGCAGTTGCAAAACGTATTTCCTATGTTTCTACCTGATTCCATTCTCCTAGATGTGAGATTTTTATCTTTTTCTGACCTCTAACCAGTCCTTGAAAGGTGTCCTCGGCGAGAGGCGCCCGCACCCGACCTGCCCTTGGGATCCCCAGACCCACAGCTATTCTATTTTATTTTTCCCCTCGCTGACCATTCTCCTGGCTTCTCCAAAGAGGAATCCACAGCTCCAACGGAGACGGTTCCCCTGGAGTTGCAGCTCAGGCTCAGGGATGCGCCTCAAACCTGATCCCGGGATGCAGGAGCCAGATTCGGGGATGACGACGCACGAATGAGCTCCTCTGGGTGGGAGACACCACCAAGGGCCTGGCCGCAAATCCCTACGTTTTGGTTACAACCCTTTGGTGGCAGAAGGTGGACAACCAGCCAGGTGTGAAAGACAACCTGATGTCTGTCTGTCTCTCCTCTACAACCAACGGCCCGTGGCCGGTTACCGAGACCGACGACCCTTCTCCTGGTGAAACCACCCAAAGAACTCTCCAAGAATCACCCTGCCCAGAAATAAAGAAAAAACAATGTATTTCTCTCCAAACCTTCTCCACCATCCCTCTCCAATAAAGCCAGGTATTCCTTGTTACTAAACATAACAAAAAGCAGCGTCCACAGACTGAGCTGCACCTTCTCACTGTATTTCTTTATCCCTGACCACATGCAAAATATTACTTTGCCTCTAAAACTTTATTCCTACCATCTCCTCATCAAATGGGCAAGAAGGCAGATATCAATTAGCAGGGCTGTTAACGACCGCTGGAACCAGGGCAGTCTGACTGCTGCTTCAGGAGACAGAGGGGTACCAGTGGGAAAGAGGAAAAAAACAAGGAAATGAACAATTAGGGGGAAAAGCAATGATATTGCCAGGGAGACATCTCTGAGGGACAGCGACGGAAGAGCCGATGAATTAAAAGCGGCGTTAACAAGCTTTTCATCCCACAGGCGGTGATGCAACACCCGCAGCCCCTGGGAGAAGGATGGGAACTGCGACGCCCCAACCTCCGCCGTGCAAAATCGCCCCCGAGTCCTAAACGAGCTACACGCTCGCACACCCCGCGAGATAGGGAAGCGGGGCGCGATCGAGCCGCCAGATCTCGCTCCTGTCATGAGGTCATTTCTGGCGCGCGGCCAGGCGAGACTTCTGCCAAAATCGCGGCGCTGACCATCGCTCCCCCCCCCCCACAAGCCTTCCTCCTGCGGCCCCAGGTCAGGAAGGGGGAAAGAACAAGAAAAAAAAAAAAACAAAACAAACCCAATAAACAACAAAACATAAAACCAAATAGAAAAGGGTCAGGGAGGGGAATACTTTTTGGTTTTTAAATCAGCCGGTACAGTCGTTTACCAAAAACCCTGCGTGTGGCTACAGGCAGTGAAGGGATGGTTTGAGGGCTCATGGCACCATGTTTTTGGGGATGCTGCGTCCCCCCCAGCACATCCCAACCCTGACCCTAGAGTGACGAAATGAAGCAATTTGTGCTTAATTTTTACGCATCTCTCGACACACGTGCGTGGGACCCCACTCTGGGTCTGCCAGCAGCGCAGCTCGGCTGCTACGGGTTGGGAACTCCACACCCACCCCCGAGTTTTTTTTAACATCGCTGACGGCAACTTTCTGCTTGCAAACACCCCGTTTTAATCGCGGAAAGGAACACAGTCCCAGCACCCCGAGGCACAGGAGGGTGTTGATTTTAGCCTGCACGTGGACTGAGGTGAACAGCAAGGCAGGAAAGTCGGGGAAGAAACGGGAGAGCAGCACTACCCCAAATAACATCAATTGTCACCTGCCTGGGAGCCGTGCGCTGCCCGCGCCGCTCAGCTTTCACGTGCTACCACCAGGAAACTTTCCCTCACGACCAACAGCTACAATATATCCAAAAGAACTTTTCATCCTACGATGGGCCAGATGTAAAATAAAGAAATAAACACTCAGCGTTACCTTATCTGGAGTATGTCAGCCACAGCGAGCGACGCTTGGATTTCTGTACACATCCAGAGACAAACTCTCCAACGCTGTAATTTATGAACGCCTCAGCTATTTACCCTGGTGTTTCAGCGTACATTCGCTGGAAAGGAGAGCTCTAAAGACTAAACAGATCCGGCACGAAAGGAACTTCAAGCCGCGTGTGCTATTACAAGGCGACCTAACAATTCTGACGCGACATCAAGCGACGACTCGCTTTACGTCGATGCCGCTCATGGGGAAACAAAATAAATAATAAAGCGATGACCAGAGAGCGTGGGTTCTCTCCGGTTCGAGGCTCTCTTAGATTTTATTATGGGAAGCTGCATGATCCAAACACCGGCTCGAGCCCGGCTTTCCCGGGAGCAGCCGAGGCCGGCGGCTGCCCGCTGCCAAGTCGAAGGAAGAGTTTCCAAACTCGCCGCTTTATCAACGCTATTTTTGCCCTGCTCCCCGCCCTGCTGTGCCTTGATAACCACCACGGCCAGGACTGCCGGGCTCCCCCAGGACCCCCGCCCGGCACCTCTGGCAAGCGGGGCCACCCGCTCGAGGGGCTCCAAGGGGAGGAAACTCCTTCCTCCTGCTTATCCTGCTCGCAGTGAGGTTTTGTGCCTGGAAAAAATGAGCTAAGTTTTGCGAGCGGAGGCCCCGGCTCCGCTCCCGTTCTCCCAGAGGCTCTCGGGACGGGTGAGCCCCCCCGGACACCATCGCTTCAGGGGGTCCCGTCCACCTGGATGCAGAAACCAACCTGTTCCGCACAGCTCGGGCTTATACAGTGTTGCTGATTTGTTGGTTTTTTTTGGGTGGTGGGGGGGAAGGGAACCAAGACATCACCCCAAAAGCTGGTTGCAGGGGCAAAGCGGGGGAGTTTAAAAAAAACCACACACAAAAATCAATTAATCAAAAGCAGCCCAGGAGGAGCGAGGGGAGCAGGGTGTCCCCTCCCAGGGAGGGGGTGCGGGGGGTTCCGCTCCCCCCGGGGCTGTCACGACCGGGCTGGCGGCAGGTGGAGCGCGGGCGGCCCCTCGGCACCAAAACAAACCGATTTTCCCTCCGGCCCCGCGAGTTCGGGGCTTCTTTTTTTTTTTTTTTTTCCCTCCTCCTAAATAAACACTTTTTGTTTGGTTTTTTATGGTGGTTTGTTCTTTTTTTTCCTAAGCGCCTGCGGGAGCGGGGCGGCCCGAAACCGCATCACCGGGCGGGGGGGACGAAGCGAACCGCCCCGGGGGGACCTGGAGGTGGGGGGGGGGGACTCCGCGACAAGTGCTCCCCTGCCCGGCCCGGCCCGTGACCCACCTGCTGTCGCCGCTCCGCGCCCGGGGCTGGCCGCTGCGGGCGACCGGTTGCCGGTGACCCCGGCGCCGCCGCCGCCGTCCCGTCCCGCCTCGGCGGAGGGTCGGGCCTCGGCCCTCGGTCCCGGCGGAGCTCGGAACGCAGCTCCAGGTAACAACCCAGCGTGAGGACGTGCAGCGCCAGCGACAGGGCGAAGAAACCGAGGAAGAGCCTCCAGCTCCCGCTACCCCCGCCGCTGCCATCTCCTCCTCCTCCGCCTCCTCCTCCGCCGCCGCCTCCTCCTCCTCCGCAGGCGCAGGCACCGCGGGACGCCGCCGCCGCCTCCCCGCCCCTGCGCTCCGCACCCATGGCCGGCGGTCCGGAGCGGCGAGCCGCCGAGCCGCTACTGCTCCATGCCCGGCCCGGGCCGCCGCGGGGCTGCGCGGCCGGGGCGCCGCCGGGGGCGGGGCCTGGCGGGGCGGGGCGGGGCCTGGCCGCCGAGGGGGCGGGGGCTGGGCGCCGAGGGGGCGGGGCCTTACGGGGCGGGACGGGCGCGATCGGGGATGGGGCGTGGTCTAACATGGAAGGGGCGTGGTCTATCTGTGAGGGGCGTGGCTAACCAGCCGCGTAGCCACGCCCCCTGTGGGTTTTTTGTAACGGGGGGAATCGCGCTGCGGGAATTTAGAATCCGTCCAGTGCGAGGGCGGTGACGGGGAAGGGGGCTGCAGCATCTCTCGTGGGAGAGAAGGGTGAGAGAGCCGGGAGGGTTTAGCCTGGAGAGGAGACCTGGCAATGGTCTCTCTGCCCTGGTGAGGCCACGGAGAAGCACAGGATGTTGGGGGTCAGAAGGGACCCCCAGAGATCATCCAGTCCAACCTGGAGTGCATCACACCAGAACACATCCAGGCAGCGTTTGAAAGTCTCCAAAGAAACAGACTCCGTGACACCTCTGGGCAGCCCGTGCCAAGGCTCTGTTACCCCCACGGTGACAAAGTTTTACCTTATGTTTATGTGGAACCTCCTCTGTTCCAGCTTCACCCACTGCCCCTTCTCCTGTCATTGGTCATCACTGAGAACAGCCGGGTTCCATCCTCCTGACACCCACCCTTTACAGATTTATAAACACGAACGAGGTCGCCCCTCGGTCTCCTCTTCTCCAAGCTAAAGAGACCCAGCTCCTTCAGGGAGATGTTCCACTCCCTCCATCACCTCTGTGGCTGCACTGGACTCTGTCCAGCAGTTCCCCATCCTTGAACTGAAGGGCCCACAACAGGACACGATATTCCAGATCATGGCATGTTAGGGGTGGGAAGGGACCTCTAGACTATCCCGTGTCACCTCCCACCAGAGCAGGTTGCTCAAAGGCCCATCCAGCCTGGGCTTGGACAATTAAACTAGAGCAGGGTAGACTGAAGTTAGACATCAGGAAGGATTTTTTTTTACAACGAGGGTGGTGAAACACCGGCACAGGTTGCCCAGAGAGGTGGTGGAGGCCCCATCCCTGGAGACATTCAGGCTTGATGGGGCTCTGAGCAACCTGATCGAGTTAAAGATGTCCCTGCTCACTGCAGGGGCCTTGGACTAGATGCACTTTAAAGGTCCCTTCCAGCCCAATGCATTCTGTGACCCTACAATCTTTAAGGTCCCTTCCAACCCAAAGTGCTCTATGATTCTATGAAGTTCAAGAAAGCGTGAGTTTGGGTCTGTATCCCTCAGAAAACAAAGGATGGGGGAAGACACCGAGGGAGCTGTCGGTTCCTTCTTGGAATTACAGCGATGGCACATCTGCAGACCATCCCGACGCAGAAGCGAAGTAGAAAGAAGAGCGTGAGGTCAGCTTGGTCATCTCAAACACAACAAGGAACACGCACGAAAAGTATAAATCAGTCCAAGTCCTAACACTGGGCGTAAAAGCACAGTGTGAGCGTGGGGGAATGGAGCTGGCAAAAGCTGAGCTCTGGCCACGGGACAGCACGAGGACAGGCAACATCAGCAAGTACGTCAGGAAACAAGGAGAGAAAAACCAGGTGGTTCTTCTCAGCAAGGAGGAGCACGTACAGCTGAAATGGAAACGGACGGAAGGGCTGGGGCTGTGTCAGTGAGAAATTTATATTTTAAAAAAACCAAACGAAAACACATCCAATTGCATCCTGGGCTGCATCAAAAGCAGTGGGGCCAGCAGGTCAAGAGAGGTGATTCTACCCCTCGGCTCTGGTGAGACCTCAGCTGGAGTGCTGTGCCCAGCTCTGGAGTCCCCAACACAGGAAAGACGTGGACTTGCTGGAGCAGGTCTGGAGAAGGCCACAAAAATGATCAAAGATTAGGACAGAATCACAGAATCACATGATAATCACATGACAAATGATAATTATTTGAATGCTTAGGGTCATTGCTGGTTTCAAGATCAAGATCCAGATTATCTTAAAGCAGCCGTACGTTGACCTACTCAGACTTGCAATAGCCTAGTTCCATTTTCAGGAGTAACTTATCATGAATTTTTAGAGGTCAGCTGAGCCCAGAAGTCCCTGAAATACTTTGTGTGTTTGCAGAGTCTTAAAGACGGGTCCGTACGGCAAATGCCTTCGGTCCGAGCTGCGCAGCCACGTCAGTCAGTTATTGACATGATCTGTCCTTAGGGAGGGACTTCACCATTTCTGCTTGGATCTCACTAGGGGCATTTAAAAGGTTTAAGTCCTCTTTTCCAGCCCAGCCTCACTGCTTTGAGAAGTCCCAGTCCAGGAAAGGCAGGAATCAGAGGACGGAAAATAAATTCTCAAACTCCTAAGGGCTGCAGAACCGATGGAGGTTGGTAACGCTTCGGAGGGGCTCCTCAGAGGCAGGTTCCACTAGAGGAAAATAAAGAATTTCAGTCAGAAAGTAACATTGCTTCTTCCTCCAGGAATAGGTCCCCCCACCCAAATTTTGTCTTACTATCTGCTACACTTTATTGCGTCCAGCTGCCCCTGCTCTAATTTTTTTTCTCCTGCTCTGTGAACAATGGAGAGAAATCTAGGAAAAAAGGAAACATTCCCAAAATAAAGACATCATTTCCTCAGCCTATGTAGGGTGACAGAGTCCTCTGGAGGGCGGGCAGGGGAGGAGAATATCTCTAATGCCAGGACACTTTTCCCCTCTCAAACTTGCCTTTTTTTTTTTCCAGCAAAGCCTTCCCACCTGAGCAGGATTTATCCCAGGTGGGAGGAGGATGCGCCTCGGCGGTTTAAGGGATCTGCCTTTCTTTTGGCGTGGGTGAAGCCCCCTCAGCATAACACAGGGCACCTGCCGGCAGGTCCAGCTGCTGGTGTTTGACAGATCAGGGCTGCTCTTAGGAGGATGTTGTAAAGAAGATTTTAGCCCATTTGCCATTTACGTTTGGCAGCAGCTGTAACCATCGCGGCAGCGATAGCAGAGGCTTTACCGTGCGTGACCTAAAAGCTTTGGAATTCCTGACTTTCTTTTGAGGAAAGCTCCACTAAACTGCAGGGAAGCTGTCCCGGCGGTATTAGCAGCATCGCTCAACGGGATAAAGTCTCCGGCAACCTTAGGTTGCAGCACACGAACAACACGAAGCAATCGCTTCCACAGGGTGCCTCCTCCTGCAACTCTTCTAAGACTTATTTTTCCCGCTCTCGGGTCATTGTTACCCACCTCTGATCATTCATCTGTCTCTCCTGTCTTGCTCCCTGGATTCTTCTAAGCAGCTTTTGAAATGACACCTCATCTCAGCATCTCCACATTCATGAGGTAACACCCAGTACCCCAGGGTCAGCCACTGCGTTTTAAGCCTGAACTATTATTTTCTTTTCCTCACAAGCACCAGGCAGCAGTTACAGAGCACAGCACTCACAGCATCACTTGAGGGTCCATTTTACCTCACTAAATCTGAAAAAATGAAGACCACCACCTACCACTGGATATTGACAGACATTTTTTTCCCCCCCGAGCTGCACTAACAATTGCCATTATAATATATATTATTGCAATACTAATAATAATAGGAGTAGCATCTGCTTACATCCTTTTTCCATAGACGGGGAAAACAAAACAGTCTATTGACACTGTGCTTATTTTCACACATCCGTGCTACCGACTTTAAGAAGGAGCAGCACGTCGACAGCCAGCTTTCGTGCACGGACACGTCCTTGCCTTGCTTTCTGTTTTAAGGGAAGATGGAGGCCTAATTGCTTCGCTAGCTCCGCTGTTTCGGTTCTTTAGGGAGCACACGAGGAGGAGGAGGAGGCTTGGCTAAGTTAAGCCTAAGCACAGCTCCTTCTAGGGAGGGTAACTAAGATGTTGCTGTTGGTTCTGTCGTATGTTTATTTATATGTTATTTGGCGATAACGAAAAACAAATGTTCAGGATCTATTCAGTTCTTAAACTTTTATAGACTTATTGTCTTTATTTTTCAACTGTGCAGCCGTCCCTCAGCCTCCCCCCTCCCTCGGACACATGGAAGTGCAGTCGGTGACCGGCGTCAGCTGCGCTCTTACTCATGCTGGCCGGGACAATGATATTCCACACCGCGTTATACAACCTCCCCCGGCGCTCGCCGCCCCCGACCCTTCGGCTCTCTGCACCCCGGGGTCGCTCGGGCTAAGGAGCCGTCCAAGTCATTGTCCTGGAAGGGCCGGTTTCAGGATTCGCCGCTGCCAACGAGAAAAGAGGACGACGGTCTTTGCCTCGAGGAACGTGTGTCTTGTGTGGAAGGGAGCCTCTCCGAAAGCCCAGAGCAGGCTCTGCCGCTCTGTTCTGCGAGCGATGCTCGGCTACCAGCAGCCCACGTGAGGTGAGAAGGGAGGAGGGAGCTGCTAACGCTTACCTTGGCTGTGGGACCACAGGGAAGGATGCTCCTCTCTTCTCACTCCTTGCCAGAGCACGGCAGGGCTTTCCCCACACTTTCCCCGGGGAGCACGGCTCTGGATCCGGTGCTCCTCAGAGGTGGAAGAAGCTGTCCCGCAGAGCCGCGCTGTCTCCGTCCCGGTGGGACACCCCAAAACACGTCCCTTTCCCCCAAACCAAGCAGCAGCAGAGGGGTCCTGCTGCATGCTGTGCCCGTACCGGGGCTTGGGCTGCACTCCCTCCATCTGCAAATGATTTTGGTCGTTTTGTGTTTGTCTCTGCTAACACACGGCACAAATTAGTTCTTTGGAGAAGCGATCCTGATTAGATTACTGTCCACGGGATTTAAATCTCTAAAGGCAAGAGAAGCAGAAGCCAAAGGGGGTGAAACACGCACGCAGGCCACAAACCGACGGGGGGGGTCCAGGACACCTCCCCTCAGATTTCCCTCTGGCTGGAGACATCATGATCACAAAACCGGGGTGACAATATGCTCTGTAGGAGGAAACCTGTGCACAAAATACAACGCTGTGTCAGGTGAGTTAATTCCAAAGGTGACAAGCCCCATTTGTGCGAAGCACGGGAGCTCCAGTGCTACTCCAGTGCTCACATCTCCCTCCACCGACATGACGCAGCCTGTGCAAGGCTCTTCCCAGCCCAGCATCGTCCTGCCCTGGGCTCAACCGACCTCAGGAAGGTTTGGTACCCACCAGGCTAAACCCTTCTGCACCTCGAAGGAATCCAGGGTAAGGAGCTGAAGCCCTGACTTTGAAAAGGGTAAATCTGAGGAGTTCCTATCAAAGCAGGAGCAGTCGTAAGGAGGACACATGAAACGAGGGTTTGTTGTGTTTTTTTTTTTTTCAATTCCATTTTGAAGCTCTTGGCAACAGCACACCAAGGACCTGCTCTGGCTATGGCACCTCTACATCAGGGGCTTGGTTCCCAGGTGACCTGGGATTTCGGTGATTTGTAGCAAGACTGTTAGTGTGAGCAATTACCAGGGCAGGGGAAAACTGAGTACTTGCTCTTACTGCATCCCAGCAGCTGTGGACTTAAGCAAGGAGGAAGATCACAGGGCTCAGACGTAATATCCCGTCGCAGCACGGCCTTAAACCAGCAATTTCCTCTGCAGAGCCCACGTCAGGCTTGAGGCTCGATAAAGCACACCCTGGGACCATCAGCGAGAATAAGAAATAAGAAAAGTTCGCCGTAAGAAAAATTAAATTGCTTATTACCAAGGCGTATTTCACGCAGCAAACAGACACAGGTCTCAACAAGGGCCACTCACCTTCATCTCTTTTATCACAGGTCCAGCAGTCGTGGCTCCATGAGCTCTGGGTTGTGGTTTTGGGGAATGCTGCCTTCCCAGGCTAAGCCAGCCAGTAGAAACACGTGTGTTTCATCCTGGAATAAAATAAATTTAAAAAAAAAAATTGAAAAATAGTAAACCATGTAATTTTTTGAAAGGAGTAATTCATTCGTGATCTGAAGTAACGTACTTTTGGATGTGAAGGCCAGTTTCTTTGGATCAGCTGGATGAAGACATCTGCTTTCTTTCAAAGAGATTTGATGAGGTAAGACTTGACAGTTCTTTGTCAAACTCTTCGCTATCTCCTTCGCATATCTAAATTACATTTATTGATACGCAACGCTGACGTTTTTGTAATACTCCTAAATCTCATAACCTTCTGTTTCAAATTCACAGTCTTCTACCACTTAAGCTATTATTATTTTTACCAGTCCCAAGGGTGTGCTAGAGTCTCTTTGGTACAAATTAGAAAGGCTTTCATGAAAAACTTACAGTTTGTATAAAGAGGTTCTCTCTTTGGCTTCCTAACCCCGCCGTCCCCAGCGCAGCGATGGTTTCTAGCGTCGGCTCAACCCAGAACAGGTGTCCGTGGCATCTGGTGTCGGGGCACTGCTGCTAGACTCGGTCACAACTGATCTGAAATGGTGTTGGGAGCAGTAGCAGCTTTCTCCCAAGAAGGAGAAAAAAAAAAAAGTGCCAAATGTTGACAAGTTTGTGAATACAAACACAGGGAGATGTTTTGAGAGGAAGGCTTTTCCCTGAGCCGGTCGCAGGCTCAGCTGCAGCTTTGCTCCAGGGAAAGTGGAGGTCTCGTTGGGTCTGCAAGAAACAGATGTTGGGGTAGAAACACCCAGATGATCCCCAAGGTGTGGGGAGAGCCCAGCTGGTTTTAGAGCAAAGCTCAAGTCCTAAGCAAGCAGGGGGAGCAGAGAGGAGGGCGGTGGGAAGAAGCCAAGGAAGACTGGGGGACAGAGAGCACAAGACCTTGAGGGAGCAAGCCTTGGGGAAGGCGGTGGATCAAACGTGAGGGGTAGCCAGGAGGCCTGAGAGAGAGATGGAGGCTATAATCAAAATTATCACACACTGAGGACTCATTTCATCTTAAGGACGTGAATAGGACAGGTAGGGAAAAGGAAAGGGAGGCGTAAATGAGGTGATGTCCTATGGTTGGAGATAACCTCTCCCAAGAAGATGCATTTGGCCACTTCTGCCACCTGGTTCAGGGCACTTGTCTCAACCTTTCCATGTTAAGATGAGGAAGTTTAGATGTGACTTGACATCCCATGGATTTATTACATCTGGGATCCTTACTTACACTGAGCACCTCCTCCCTCAAAGGAAATCCAGATCCCTCACGCTTTTCCTTTCGGGAACTGCTCAAAGGGCACTGCGAGGTGTGGTTGGATAGCATCAGATGGACACACGTGGCATCCTGGAGGTGTTCCTGCCCTGACACAGGACCAAACCCACCTCCAGAACCTCCTTCTGCAAGCCCTCACCTTCACCAGCTGAAGGGTCCCTATTGCTCTCCCCGAGAGAGGCTTTTCTCATCGCACAACTGACTTCAGAACAAGATGCCTGAGGCCATCCTGTTTCCAGAGCTTCACTCTCGTGCTTGGGAATCTTTTTTTTTTCTGACAGAATACTGGGACCTAAAGTTTTACCTGATATGATTTAATTAACTGGGGTTTTAGAAAAACTCCTGGCTCAGGGCACGACAATAATCCAAGTCGCACATGGCACCAGCAAAAACTTCTCCTCCTATGCTTGACCTTCTCAAACTACGCATCTCTATGATGAGATGTGAAAGGAGAAGAATTTCTACTGCTTTCACATGAGGACAAAAAATCCCCACCCCTTCCAGCCCTTTCCCATCAAAGGGCTTCGCTTCGATACGAATTAATAAAGACACTGATGTAAAACCCATCTGGCTCCTGGCATCAGCCACACAAACCCACCTTCTGCAGCCCATCCAGGCAACTCCTGCTCTGCTATGACGAGGGGGTTGCTAATGAAAAATAAATTGTAAGCTCTTACTTAATGCAAATTTTAGACAAAAAGAAGAGAACAAAGGAGTCCTCCAGGCAAGAAATGTGGAAAATTATGATCATTAATAATTTCTTCAACTCTTCGCTACAAGATTTTCATCAGTTTTTCTGAGGTGGCATCACACTAACTTTCCAGTCACAAGATCCATAAAGCCACCAAAAAAACCACTCCAAACCTGTTTGATCACATGAAAATAAACAAAGAATTCCTTGCCAACCTCAGGACACTCCGATTTGGATGTGTCCAGAACACGGAGGCTTTGAAAGGCCTAGAATCATCCTCAAGCTGCCTGGTAGGTGGAAAACATGACCTGAAACTGCATTTTTAGAGTGAGGAGTAGGAAGAACAACACAACAGGACAATAAGCATCATTCTTAGCTTCCTGTGTTCAAATGTCAGTGTGAGAAATGAGGCCATCAAGCACTTTTTTAGTCCATGGGTGAAAAGTTACCTGGTTTTCCCAAATCCTGAGTGTCCCTGTGCCCAGGGGAGATGGAGAAGCTTCAGGAGCTCTGAAACTGTTCAGAAACAGAGTTACAGGTAGTGCATTCTCTAGATACACATGCTCAAAAATTATATTTCTTTTTTGGATTAGCTATAACGCAGAACCTTATAAATAAATACAAACTCATATATATATACACGTGTGTGTATCAATTTACCTCTGCAGAACCATATAAATAAATACAGAAACCAAGAGGAGAACCTCTAGCTCACATCCCAAAGAGCTGACGTTAGAAATCCAGACCCCACCCACAATTTCAGTGTTTCATCTTGCACCTCAAAGCATTTCCAAGCCTGGAGTTGGATTCGGGTCTGCCGCGCTTCGTATTGTTTTCTCAGGGACGCAGCATTTTCCATGCCCTTTCCAGCAGAAATATTTTTTTTATGCCGCCTGCTTCAGTTTTTATGGACTCACAAAGCAAATTTACAGCCGAGAAGCTTCTCTCTTCGCCCCACGCTGCCTTCCAGCTTTGATGTCCGCAGGCCTATAGGCATAAAAATTTGTAATCACTTAACACGCATCAACTTCAACCCCCTGCTAATGAAATCCCTGGGAACTGGCACGTTCCTGGGGGGAGTTTTTTGGGTGCTGCATCACTTCGGGCATCACGTGCCCACCCGGACTCTCCCCTGCGCTTTGCCTGATGCTCGTTGCGAGCCCAGGAGCAGCATCGCCCAGGCTGAGCAGTCCTGGGTCTTCTTGCTGCCTTCTCCAGCCCTGTAAAACCTTGAGGTCTTTTTCCGCAGCAGCCAAGCCCCAAGAGCTGCCTCTTTCAGAGCATCCTGGAGGTAGGGAGGTGGGGCACACTTGTGGTACCTCTCGGAAAAAGCAGTGACCAGGTCAGGGACTCAACCTTCTCACCTCCAGCAGCAGGTCCGTGCTGAAAAGCCTCAGCAGCAAAGAGTTACGACCTACCCAGTGCCAGACAGAGCTTTCCCGTTGTTGCAGGTGGTAGGAAGGAGCGATGGCACATGCCTTTGCCCTACCAAAGGGAAGAAGTACTCCCAAATACATTTCCTAAGCCTGACACCACATCCCAAGGCTATTTGCCAGCTCAAACCCCTTGCAGGGCTCTTATATGTAGTTTCTGGAGCCCAGCTGAGGCTCGGAGCCACTCAAAGTGGGGCAGTTCAGGACACACCCGCTATTGGGGGAAGAAAAAAAAAAAAAGGTGAAAAATGGCAAGGCATGGGGATGTGGCTGAATTGGTTTAATTGCCTTCAGCAGGGCAGTGCTAACCTGAGACACCTGGGCCTCCGGTGTAGGGTTTTCTGGATTTCTACACCAGAACATGATAACGCTCTCTGCAGGTCAAAATGATAGGCTGGAACCAAGCAGGACCAAAGGATTTTTCGGATAAAGGATCCCACCCACCCTGGTTTGCATGGACTGACGCCCCTGTACGGCATCTACGCTGTCCCCTCACTTCCCTGTGAAGAAATTTGGTGGGCATTCAATTGTCGTTGCTGCCGGACACCTTGCAAGAAGTTGTAGGTGACTTAATGTGACTTAAGAAACGAGTGAGCAGCACGGTCTGTTAACAACGGGCTGGAGAAGGTTGACCTCCAGTTGCCCAAACTGGGAGCAGCGCCGTGACCCTCCTGTCCTGGTATCCCCAACCTCCTGCTTTTGGGTTGTTTTGGGCAAAGCCAGTCAGGTTTATCAATAAATGTTTATCAGCGAATGAAGGTGTTGATGCCATCTCCTACCCAGCTAGCAGAAACCCCAACCAAAGCTTCGTGGATGTGAAAATCGGGCACTGACCCACCCGCTGCCATTCGAGGCTGGGGAGGGAGGTGTCAGCACCTGCAGCCACGGGGAAAAAGGTGGGCAGCTGCCGGGAGCTCTGCCACACCACTGATTTTGCAGGTCCAGGGGTGAATATAGATATTAGCTCAGCAAAGAGAAGAGCCCAGGGGGTGCCGGTGGGTGAAGGGAGAGGAAAGGGGACGTTGCTGTGGCAGCTCAGCCCCAGCTCCTACCTGAGCACAGCCCCACCTGCTGCCGGCCAGCTCCTCAAACAGAGGGGCTCTCTCTATATATTTTATTTTATCTTATCTTATTTTATTTTATTTTATTTTATATTTTATTTTATTTTATTTCACTTATCTTCCACAGCGGAGCCGGTGCCTCCCCGTGCCTTCCCCCTCGCATTCACCTTCTGCACCCATCTGCTTTTTTTAAAAAATAAAAATCACACCCATCTCGAGCCAACCTCATTCTATTTGTTGGTTTGGTTTTCTTTTCTGTCTTTTCTCTCGCCTTCTTTCCAAACCGAGACTTTTCAGCTGGGGGTAGGAATGGCCAAAGCGTCACTTCAGCGCTTTATTCCGTGGCCCTTGGCAGCCCAGCATGCAGCATTCAATTTGGAGCGGAGTGTCCTAGCTCTGTCGCACGCCGAGATCTGTTGTCCAGATGAATTAATTCCAGATTATATGTGGGTGTGGACTTCAGCTGGGCAAAATTTGGATACCCTGGCTTAGTCATTATTCTCTGATGAATCTCTCGGTGACAGTCTTTGCCCCTATTGTTCTGAGGTGAGCCCCGTGGCAAGAAACGCGAAGGCGAGAAACAAAAGAATATAAAGAAAGGTTACGAAACCAAACTCAGTAAGGCAGGGTTATTGTCCCTCCATTCTGCCTCTTCTGTCCTCCATTTGAGATTGGATTTTGCAGGGGAGGGGAACAAAAAAAGAGAAAAAAAAAACCCAAAAAAACCAAACGCACCCGTGGGCCAGATGGCCCCAGTTTGCGGGGCGGGTTGCGGAGGGGAGCAGGGGGCCGGCGGTCGGTCCCACCGCCTCTCCCGGCCCCGGTTACGCCCCAGAGAAAGGGAGGAGGAAGTTATCATCAATTCTTAACATTTTTATTTCTTTACTGGGTTAAACAAGGAGCGGAGAAAACCTCTGCCCCAAAATACAACAGAACTGAAAGCATTACAGGTACAGAGACTATTGAACACAGAGAGTAGTAGGATAATATTTTTAATACAACTGAATTATAGCATGGGTTTGTGTTTTTGTTGGTTTTTTTTCTTTTTCTCGTTTGTTTTCTGTCAAACCAGTTTGGAAAATAAATGTAATAGGAACTAGTGCAAAAAAGTTCTAAACATGAAGCACAGTGTATAAAATGGCATAAGAAAACTGTCCCCTCGAGGACACAGTCACTTTCTTATGACAGAAGGGAGAAAGAGAAACAGAAGGAGGGTGGGAACAGAGAGGGAGGGTCCAGGAGGCAGAGGAAGAAAGCTGGAAAGAAAGAGAAACCGGGCAGGGGGATTAGAAAGAATATTTTGACTTCAGCAGTATGGTTGGGTTGTTTTGTTGGTTGGTTTTTTTTCTTTTTTTCACCTCGCCACCACGTACTGTAAAAGGACCTTTTATTTTTTTGTTTGTTTGTAGGTCTGAGCTCTGTAACCACCGACGTTTCACGAGCACTGGAGAAGGGTTCGGTCACAAGCAGCCTGGTCACACACACACACACACGCGCACGCCTGGTCCCTGCCGAGGTCCCTCCGCACCCCTCGGTGGGCCGGGACCCCCCAAACCCGGCCGCAGCGGGGCACAGGGACCTCGCCTCGGCCGCCACAACCTGCCTCGGATGGGGACGAGCAAGAGGGCGACGACGTTCTCTTTGGGGCTTTCTGCGGGATTTTGCATTAAACTGGTTCCCGTTTGCTTCCCCCGGAGCAGCGCCTCGAATTTCTTCTCGAATTTAAACTCCCGGGAGCGCGTCTGGTTTTGGAGGAGCCCCCTAAGCGTGACGTCCAGACGGATCGGAAGCCGGATTCAGTTTGGTTTGGGAAAAAAAAAACAGAGTTTGGTTCGAGGGACGGCCGAGAGCACCCACCACGGGCTGAGGTGCTGGGGCAGAAGGGAGAGCTCGTCCCTCCCGGGCAGCAAGCAGCGCCTCGGCGGCCAATTCCCACTGGGAACGTGCCCACGAGCTTCCCAAGGTGTGCTGTCCCGGGCCGGAGCCCTGGCGGTGAGGACGGCAGCTCTCCAGTTCGCTTTCACCGCTCAGCCTCCCGCCCCCAAGAAATTGGCTGGATGCTATTTTAAGTAGGGCTGGTTGGAAATTCCTTTACAAATTGCTATTCTCTCCGAATCCGCTGCCACCACCAGTTCCAACTGTGCGAGCAGAAAAAGTGTGATTGATTTTTCTTCTTTTTTTTTTTTTTCATTTTATTTTTCTGAAAATGAAAGGTTTTGTGGGGAAGGGCTGCTCTTGATACATTTCTCAATTTGCAAAAAGAAAAAATAATAAAAAAATTGGTCGTAATTATCAATATGGCTTGTTTTGACAAGTTTCAAAATTAAAAAAAAAACACAACTGTCTGGCTTGCAATGGCTTTTTGTTTTGCAACTCAAGCATGTACAGTTCCCAAATACGTTTAAAAATGGTAAAACCAACCCCAAATTTCATAAGCCAAACCTAATTTAGTTATATTTCTTTTTTTCCCTTTTCTTTTCTGAGTTCCAGTTTTTACAACGAGAGAGGCTGTCGACTTGCTGGGCTGAGAAAGGATCCTTGTAAAACGCTGATGAGACTGAAAGCCGCTCCTGACCTCGCTTCCAGCAACAAAGAACCAGATCCACAGCCCGATGCCGAGCGTTGCTCAGCCCGTCTCCTTCCCCCCGAACTGAGAACGCCAACGAGAGCTGCCGAACAACCTGCGCTCCCCAAACAAAACCCGGCGCTGCCCCGCAACAGGTTCCTTCGGGGCGGGAGAAGGGGCAATCGCCGGGATGGCCAAGAGCCAACCCTGCTTGATGGCCTCGAGCAGATCGGGATCAACCTCCCGCCCGAACATTCGCCGCTGCCCTTCCGAACCTCTGCAGAGCGATTTAAGAGAGATTTATATCCCCAGGGCAGCTCAAGTCTACAAAAATTGTCTGGCACACGGCAGAGATTCTAAGAGGGATTTTCGCAGAGTCTGCCTCTGCGCCGGTTTCTATAGGCATTCCTTTCCAGGGTGGTAGCGAGGTATCATATTCTAATTTATCGCAAGCCGCTGCATGACTTTTCGGAGGGCAGAGCCTTCAATCCCGGGGCTGAGCCGTCCTCACGGGGCGGGAGAACCCCCCAGCCCCACGCTGGAAATTGCCCACCTCGCCTGCAACGAGACCGACGGAGCTCAGCAGTGGGAAGCTCCAGCCAAGGAGGATCCTGCCCCAGGAGAGATCAAGGATTTTTTTTTTTAATTTTTTTTTTTTTTTTAAAAAAACACGGGCGGAGGAACCGTCTCCCAGCATCGCCTGCAGTCCTGAGTGGCAGTGAATGAACTGCCCTGACATCTCCTATTGAAGTGCAGCAAAATGTGTTGAACAAAAACCATTTCAAGATGTTTTCCGAGTGTTGCCAAGTTACTCAACATGTTCTGCTTTAGTTGTCAGATGCTTTCAAAGCGATTTCCCTAACTCAGAGCACGAATGGTGAGGGCTCTCCCTGGGAATCTTTTGCCTGGGGCTACCATGGATCTGTATTTTCATAAGAAAAAGGCTCAACTAATGATTAATCTTCGCCAGAGGAAGCAGGGCCTTTCTTTGGGATTTTTCTTCAGTTATTTTTAATTAATTTGTACAACTGGCAGTTACATTAAAGTGCAAAACCCAGGGCTAACGCTGCAGCCGGGCAGGACCCGGCTACCTTGCCTCCCGCAGCCCTGTCCGCTCCGTCCGCATCCAGACCCCACCGGGGACCCGGCATCACCCCTCGGTTCCCCGGGCTCCTCGGGGCACAAAAAGCCTCTTCTGAGGGAGAAACCGCTGCTTCCCGACAAGCGTTTTTCTCCGAGAGAATTTTATCCACTGAAGGAAAGGCTGAGTTTTACCCATTAATCCCAACGCGCGGCGCCTTCTTTGGGGAGAAGAAGTAAGATCGTTGAACGAGAAGGAGAAATCACCTTGCTTTTAAATTCTTGGTGGGATAAATCCACTCAGATCGGGTGTTTTCCGAGGTGCCAGGCTCTGCTCCTGGTCTGCTGGGCACGAGAGGGGCTCAGCTTGAAGCGTACCTGCCCGCACGGCGCAAAGAAACCCTTTCTCTCCTTACCCCAGGCACGCTCGCTCCATGTTTTTAATAAAAATATCGTCAGTGGTATTAAGTGAGACGACGTTAACGTCTCCTTTCTGGACTTTCCTCTTGTAGAGCAAAGAGAAAGCTAATACGGATGGAGGATTATTAAGGTTGTAATGTCAGACCAAAGAGATTTTTATCCGACGGCCTTATAATGACGGGCTGCGACATACACCGCTTCCAGCTGCTCCGGCCCGTTCTGTGAACAGCCTGGTCTGGATTCGTTTAACGGGATTGGCAAAGTGTTGAATACAGCATATGGTGCCCTAAAACCACAGAACTTATTGACAGCAGCCCAGACTTGCTAAATAAAAGAACTCCTTCCAAAAAGGCCTCGGTCTGTGAAGACTCAGCACTTTTCCTCCCAGTCACACTAGGTAAGACCCCGGCCCCGTGCTTGCCCGCCCGGCACCACGTCCTCGGGAAACGCGTGGCTCTCTCGTGGCTGCAGCCGGAGCCTCCTCGCTGACGAGGTTGACCCAGCTACAGCCCCTCAGCAAGCACAGAACACCCCGCTTTCGAAACGACTCCGCTTTCTGACGCCCCAGCACGCAGCATGCCTCCTGAGGCGAGGTTCACGGTGCTACAGGAGGTGAAAACATTTGCCGTGGTTCCCGGGTCATTCTGGCAAACGCCTGCCAGCCTCCCCTGGTCCCTGAAGACAACTCGGGCAATTTGACCTCGCCGCGGAAATCACAAACCCTCCAGAAACCGCCCCAGCCTGGGGCTGTCACCAACACGACGACAGCCCGGCGGTGCAGCAGAGCCTCAGGGCAGGCACAACCCCCCCCAAGAACGGTCCCTGCACTGGTACCCGTAGCCCCCCGGCGCCTGCGCTGCTCAGCGTCACACCAGCACACAATGAATAGGGCCAGTGACTCAGGGCCGCTCGCTGACGCACCACACTGGGCTATTCTTCTCTCTTTTAGATGAGTCGTTCGAAGATTGGATGCAGCCTATCTCCGAGAGAGAGGCGCCTGGAATTAGCTTAACTCTTGGCAGGACATGAAAAATCTAATTTCCTTAAGAGTGAACTGGATCCGGCTGTCTCGAGGCAGGCGCGGGACCGTGCTCCCTCCCTCGGTCTGGCTGGATGCTTTTGCTAATCCTCCGAGCAGCTCCACGACTCCTTTCTTAGCAGCAGAGCAAACGAAGAGCTGGGTCTCTATCTGCTGAACCGCTGCATGTCAGAAGTTCTCAGAGCGATGTAAACTCGACTGGAAACAGACAGATGCTGTGAGGAACAGTCGAACGAGAATGGTCCTACCTTTTCTGGGTAGCAACAGCAAAGGGATCTGCTCGGGAAACCCTCTCCGCACCTTCCATGAGCAGCACCAGCGCTCCCAGCCCGATCACCGAGGGACAGCGGGTTCACAGGCCTCGGCAACAGGCAACCAGTAACATGTAAACATCGCCCCAAAGCTCCGAGATCCAAGTTGAAGCAGAAATCAAACATTCAGCTGCTTCTCAGAGCCTCTTTGGTCTGGAAATGGGCTGGAAATGTGAGGAAACCTGTCCTTCCCACGAGATGCCTGGTCCCTCCTCCCTCCAGCTGGGTAGGATGTAGCTTTGCTCACGGCGCTGTGCTTGGTTTTGCTTCACCTCGACAGCCCAGAAACCACAAAGCTCTTAAAAAGTCCCTCAACTCGCTGCCTTCTCGGACCCTCATGAGAATTTGGGAGTTCCCTAGGAAAGCGGGATCTAGTGTCTCTTTGGGGCTGAATTCCTGGATAAGCTGAGCTCAGGTTAAAAAAAAAAAAAAAAACCAAGTGAGCCAAACGAGGCTGCACCAGCCAGCACCTTGCCTGGAACTGTCCCGGTGGGGCTCCTAGAAATTTTCTGATCTGGGGCGCATCCACTGATAGAAAGTGTTGGTAAAAACCTCTCCTCCCCACCTGGGCTTTATTAGCCCCTCTTCTTTCTTTGGGAGACTCTCCCTACAAGCCAGATTTCTCTCCAGCCCTTTCGCCCAGTCCTTCTGACACCCAGTCGATGGTTTAGAGCTGGGGAGCATGGAAAGACGCCTCCCGAAGCCCCGCAGCCCACTGCTGCCTCGCCCAGCCTGTGCACTGCTGGGGTCACCTCTCCCTAACTCCTCCAGGAGACCAGCCGCTCCGGTCGAGAAAGAAAAGCAAACACCCCCCCCCCCCCCCCAAAACGTTTAACTAAATCATCAGGACACTTGGCAAAACAGGACATGGCAATGCTGGGGGTGTCTCTCCTGCTCCGTGCCTCTTCCCTCCCTCTCCCCTTCCTCACTCAAAGGAGCAGGAGAGGTGAGGCTGGAGGATGCAATGAGAGGAACCCCGAGTCGTACCACGGTGTCACGCACGGCGTCCCTCTTCCGTCCCCCGAAACTCTCCCGGTGAGGGGGCCGCTGTGCCCAGGACGCTGCACCCCACGAGGATGGCTCTGCCTGGAGTCGGTGGGGTTTTCCCCCAGGACAGGGGCCGAGGCTGTGCCGAAAGGAGCTGCCTCCCCGCCCGCCCAGACCTTTGGGATGTACAGACCAGGGAGGAAAGCTAAAAACGAGGGCAAGGCTGCCTGTCAGACCCTCGACGTGGCGAGGTGCGGGCGCCCAAGGCACTCGCGGCAGGCGGCTGGGTGACGTGTGGCAGCCCCACACGGGGACCCCCTCCCCTCCGCTCCCCTCCGGCCGTACCTCGTGCCCTGGCGAGGCCGGGCCGCCCGGCTGCTCCTGACCGAACCCTTCTCCAAGCCGAGTGCCGCAGCCCTGTGCGCATTAGAGACTCTTCATCACGGGGATGCCCCGCGGCGAGCGGCTCTTGGGGGTGCGTGCGGGGGTGTGTGCGCGCGCGCCGCCCCCAATCCCGTGCCTCCCAATTGGAGGAATAGCATGTGCCCCCCCCTTCGTGGGAAAAGATCTGGCGTTCTTCCTGGAGGTCGGCTCTCCCCTCTGCGTCACTCGTCCCGTGCCACGCTCTCCTCCAAGGCGGGCAAGGTCTCCACGCTGAGCCCCCCGCCGGCCGCCCCGCCGCCGCTGTGCACGCTCGAGAAGGACACCATGGTGTGGAGAAGCATCAGGACCAGCACGCAGAGCCTGATCCTGCTGCTGCCGAGGCGAGACCCCGTGGAGACCGGCAGCAAGGATGGGGAGTGGGGCTGGTGGTACTGGTGGTGGTGGTAGAGGTGGTAGTGGTTCTGCCGCTGGTGATGGAGGTGGGGGTCGTGGCGGTGGAAATGGAGTGACTCTGACGCCGTGGATTTGGCGGATGTGTCGTCGTCGCTGCCCGGGGGGTGGTTGCAGGAGTCCCACTGCACCTCGCAGCACTTGGCCTCCTCGTCGGGCAGCTGGTTCTCCAGCAGCCCTGTGGGAAGGAAGAGGAGGAAGAGGAGGGGGTGAGCACAGGGAGCGAGCCCCGGGGCCTGCCAGGAGAACCTGAGGACTGGGCCTCCCAGAGAGCCCCCCAGGACTGACCCTCGGCGGGGCAGGCAGCGATCACAGCCCTGGGGTGCACTCAGGGCTTGCCAAAAATTCGCTTCTTGTAGTGGTTCAGCATCCCGGCCCTGCTTTAATCCCACCACCTCCAGCCCCTGACACGCTTGCTTTAGCCTTCCACCAGAGGCAAGGCTCTCACGTCCCCCGCGGAGCTGTCAGGCTGTGCCGTGTCTCCGTTAACCGCTCACACCTCGCCACGTTTGGGCAGTCAGGCCATGCTGCATGTGTTCCCACCACATCTCTTCCCCCCCAAAAATGAACCCAGCCTTGGAGATCCGGCGCACGGCTCGCAGAGAGCAAACGGGGGCTCATCAGCACCCACCCCTGCCCCATGTCCCCCCGGAGGTGCGCTCCCCAGACCTCCTTACCCGTACAGATGAAGCCAGGCAAACCTCCATAGATCAGCTCGTCATTGTCCGGTAACACAAACGGGCACCTGGTCTGCACCTCCAGGCAGTATTGCTTGCATGGGATCCGGTGTCGGCACTGTTGTTGGGTCACGTTGAAATACTCGGAGCACAGCCAGGCCTTGTAGACAGCCTAAGGGAAGGCACCAAGAGGGACAGGTCATCTCCCTGAAGTGTTGCAGAGTGAAAAGGGAAGAAGGAAGAATTCAGCTCATGGGAGAAACATGTGGGGTTTGCTCACTGAGCTCACCAACTGATTGAAAATAACCCACTGAGGCATCAGGTCTGTGGAACTAGTGGCCCAAGAGCTTGGTCTACCAGGCAAAAAGTTCAAGCATTGCTTATCCCTTGTCCTAGAGCATCCATCCTCCTCCTCACCGAGACAGCCCGCAGCTCCCCCAGGGCAGGGAAAGGATTTGCCAGAAGCAGCATCCGCCTTCGAGCTCGTGCACGAACATATCGAGGTGCCAGCGACGGAGTTAAGGTCACGTTAGTGACCACATCCAGCTTCCTTTGAACCCAGCTAGAAAGGACTCCCCGTGATTCAAAGGGAATGAATTTCCGTCCTCGGCGTGCTGGGAGAAACCCCCACGTTCCTCCTTCCAGTTGCATTTTTACTTTCTGGAGTCTTTAAAAAAAATAAAAACGCTTCTTTGTTTCCCCATGTTTCCACAGATCCTTATCGCCGTTTGTTTGGACCACGGCAGTGCCTCAGGATTAAAGCTGGTTGGGAAATTCTTGGCAAGTTATTTTATTTTATTTTATTTTTTCCCCCTGGAAAATGCCAAATCATGAAAAACAGAATTTTTATGGAAGCGTGTTAGTTTTTGGTGAAACTTTCATCACAGAAGAAGTTTAATCAGGACCAGGACACAATCTATGGAGCAAGGCTTTCAGAGCAGTCCCTAGCCCTGTGGTCAGGGCTTTCATCAGCCGGGACGTGGGGAACCCAGCTGCGGCGCTGCTTTTTCTCCCTGGCCCGCTGGATGCTAATTACTGAGACAAAGTGGAACAGCTCCAGGGAAGGGACTGACTCGGCAATCAGACCACGAGGACGCAACAGGGAGGGAGAGCTCTGAGGTCTGGATCTGCATCTGCCCAAGCTGATTCCCCCGGGCCGAGGAGGAGGAGGAGGAGAAGAAGGAGGAGGAGGAGGAGAAGGGCAGACAGGCAGGGCTAGCATAGCCCATTGCTCCAGAGATGCCCCAAGCCCGGTCACAACGTGTGTCCCTCCTCCACCAGGAGAAAAAATAGATTAATTTACAAATACTGGGTTGAGTTCATGTGAACACCACTTGGTAAATTCACCTTTTACCTGTAGGTACATACATTTCCTTAGAAGTTAGGACAATGAAATTTAAGAATTGCATTTGTACGGTATTCAGAGGGAAAAATGAGATTCTTTGCCTGACTTAAACCTACCTATGCCTTCTCATCCTTGTAAACTAAAGATTTAAATAGTCTTCTAAGATGAAAGAATTTATGTAAAATGTACAGAGGCAGGATGCCTTTGAGGTGTTGCTTTCATAAACTGATTTATTTATTGTTGTGTTTTCTCTTGTTGCTGTTTCCCTCTTACCCTTCAACGCTCAACTACTACTATAAAATTCTGGGCGCGAGGGGACGGTGGGACGGTGAGGAGGACACAAAGGACACACGCGTAATCGGGAGCGACACACAGAAGCCTCATGGAGCTTGCAGCCCGATGTGCCGAGGGTGGGGACAGAGGTGCTCAGCCCCAGGAGAGCAGGCAGGGACAACCCGTATTACAAACTGGATGCAACGACTATACCACAACCAAATTTAAACAGGAATTAAGGTACGTAGCAGGAAAAGGTAACTTGTGACGAATCGTTTGGGCTTCTTCTGTGCACCAGATCTGCCAGTCGCACAGCACCAGCAGCGTCCTGCCACTTCAGTGCCTCTCTCACACGCGCTCTTCAGCGCCTCATCGTTATGAATAATAATCATCAATAGCAAATAGGTGAAGTGCGTCACTTATAAGGAGCTCGTAGGGCTCTATTTGCTCACCTCATCCAAGGGAGAGTCGGGCATCCATCCGCACACGGGTCAGGATCAAGAAAGGGACCAGACCTGCGCCCTGACCCAGGGTGTGTGCGGACCCAGACGGGTCTGGAAGGACCAGACAGGACACACTGACTCCATCTGTCCCGCTCAGCCCCTTTTCCAGGCCCTCGTCTGGCTCAGCACTAAAACATCTCCCTCACTGAGACTTCCTCGTGTTTCCCGAGGAGGTTGTTTCACCGCTGAAAGCACTCATCGCGCTGCCTACAAGTTTTCCTTCCTACTTGACCTACATTTTCCCATCCGAAAGTTCATTCCCTTCAATCATCCCATAAAACCATCCCTCTCCCTCCTCTCTGTTTACACATTTCTAATATTTGCAGATGTATCACGCTCCCCATTTAGTCATAACTTAGGCGAGCTCGACTGATTTACTCTCACTCACATTTCCTGCGAGTCTCCCTCCCAGCCCTTCCGTCATCTCTTGAGTCTCCCCCCGCGCGGGGTTTCCCGGTGCCTTCCCTTTTTCCCTTCCCTTCCCAGGGCACCCGCTGGCATCCTTGAGCTTACCCCACGCAACCTGCTTTCTCTTGCAGAAGATATTCATTCTCTGCTTAAATCAACGGGGAAGGGCTCGCCCTCTTCCATCCTTGCCCTTCATTTTTTTTCTTCAGGAAGCGAGTTTGGTTGCAATCAACTCATCTTCCATTCTGTTTTCGCTTTTGGCTGATCTCCAGCCTGGCCAAGTAAATAGAAGTGACCTGAACTCCAAAAAAAGAGCTCTATTTTGGTGCCCTCTTCTTGCATTTTTAGCTCAGAGGCCTGGTGAGACGACTCCAAGAAAGCACAAGGAGTTTTGCTGCCTAGGAAAGGGGCCAACTTCAGACACTCGATTTATGTGCGCGGAGGAGGACAGGCTATCTATCTGCACCTCAATTTTGCAGGTGTGTCTCAACACCCCGTCACACCCCCCATCCCCCCCAAAATAAGATAGCTATCTAATGAAGCTACCCGTCTGCTCCCACTTCCACCGAGATCTCAGTAAGTTTCCCTGGAGGAAATCCTGCTAATGGCAGGGGTTTTCTCCTTTATTTAGAGGCAGGGAGCGGAGCAGCATCTTGCTGTGCTAGAAGGGGGATTTGCAGAATGGTGGAGGAGGATAACAAGGGCTGAGAGGGAAGCAGGAAACCTCCCCCTACAAAACAATCTCATTCCACCCAAAAAAAAGGCAAGACTTGGGTGTGAGGTTAGCAGAGGGCTGTCCCCAAGCAAGGCGGGGGACTTTTTCCCCCCGTGTAAATGAAGGGGGGCGGATTTTGAGCAGAGAAAGCCCGGGGGACCCCTGGCCACAACAAGAACTTGGCACCCTCCAAGGGGACCCCTTGACCTGCAGTAATAAGCAGCTGCACCAGGTGTAGGGAAATTGGGTGCTCTGGGAAACTGAGTGCTTGCTTGGCAAAGCTGCAAGGGGCTGGATTTGATTGCAATAAATTCAGGCTCTGCCGACTAATCTGAGGAAGCGCTGGGGTCAGCTCTGGAAGGAGACCCGGGAGCGCGCCAGGGCTGGGGGTTCATGCTGGAAGCTGCTGGGCTCTGCCAGCACAACTCTGCTCCTCCTCTTCGGTGCTGCTGAGGCCACTAGCGCTGGCCCCGGCTGCAGCTGCGTGGGGCTGGGGTGGTGCAAGAGCATCCCGCGATCCTCAGGCCACCCACCGGCCCCGCCGCTCCCTCGGACCAGCTCCCCTCCAGCACCCAAAACCTTCCTCCCAAAACTGCCCCACTCATACGGGGACCTCACTCGTGTCTCGCTTGTCAGGAGGCAGCAGGCGCCGAGCATCAGCTTCTAGGAGAAATCCCTGCCTGCCCCCGCGAGACCCCCCTCTCCCCAGCCAAGAGCAGCGCCCTCCCCTCCCGCAGCGGTTCCTGGGACTCACATTTCCATTGCGGCCCGAGATGAGCATCTGGAGCGGCTGCGCCTCATTAATCTCGGACACAGGGAAATGAGCGCTGCTAATGAGAGGCGCGGGCACCTCTCCAAGCTCTGGCACATCAGGATGCGGCGCGGGAAGCAGGACACAGGCAGGGGCGAGAGAAGAGCCCCCCCGGGATAGCAGAGGGGCGAGGGAATGCTAACATCCCCGGCCGGCCCGCAGGAGTCACAAACACAAGCTGCAACGTCCAGTTACCGCTGTGTTCCCTTACTGCCGCCTGCAATCCTGGCATCGACCATCAAAAAATGTTTAAAATTAGCCTTGCTATAGGCTGTTCGAAGATCCTATCTGTAACAGCTGGGGGATTTTTGCTAACTCCTTTGATAGTTCTGCAGCTGCATTATCGCAGCCTTGCCACATCGGGGGGGTGGGAAAACCAACGCCAAACCCCAACAACTCGGTGAAACTACAGGGGTTTTTTTGCATTGTTGACATAAGCCAGAGCTACCCACTAACAACACCTCAGTGACTTGATGACGCCCATAGTTTTCAGCGATTCAGTTTTACTTCCCAGCTCTCGGTCCCCATGTGTTGCCTGATCTAGTTGAGAGGCGTCCCTGCCCATGACAGGGGGTTGGATCAAATGATCTCTGAGGTCCCTTCCAGCCTGGGCCATTCTAGGATTCTCAGGTTAAAGAGACTATCTGAATGCCCCTTCTTTTACAGGGGTAAAAAACCCACTAAAAGCCCCTCAAAGCAAACACTCCTCCAAGCTACTCAAAAGAAGTCTGAAACACACAACAACTCCCTGAGTACTCATCTCTCAAAACAAAGATAAAACGGCTTTAAAGCACGACCTCCATGCGCGTTACACCCTCAGAGCCCGGGTAACAATCCTCTCGCACCGAAGTCACAGTAAGTGACACCTCATCACTTGCGATGGTCAGACTCGATGATCTTAAAGGTGTTCTCCAACCCAGACGAGATCTCGGTGCTCGATGCACACCTTGAGAACCACTGGAGTGGGTAAAGGACAGCAGAACAAGCGTCTCAGCCACTCCTGTGGCCCCCAGCCCAAGGCACCAGGCTTGCTGAGACCCTAACACCACTCAGAAACATCTCAGTTCCCACTGGAATAATATTTTTGCTTAATTATCCAACTCCACCTTGGGATAGTCACGTCCTTCCTCCAAGTGTTCTAAGGCGACAGCCCCCCGGTGAGGCTGCAGGTAACGGGTGGGTTAGTTTGCAGCCTAGTCTGCTATCAGCCCAATTAGTTAAAAAGTAATTAAAGAGTGCCAAGAAGCTGAAGATGATCAAGTCGGGACAGAGGGAAAGTCAGGTCCCTGCAATCTATTAGCATTGCTTGAGGAATTCACTCCCATTAGATAACTGCTGCAGCCAGGGGCTTAGCAGGACTCAAAAGTAGATTAAACATTTATGGAGATAATGAGAACATCCTGTTACATTAGATAGGATATAAAAAAATAAAGGCTAGACACTTCAGTGCCATGAGCCATAAATTACCCACCAGCTGATGGGGGTGAGGGAGAAGTTTCTCCATGAGATTGGGCGCGTCCACTTTCCAAGGTTAGGCTGGAGCATCGTTTCTGGGAGGGTGCAAGAGCCCAGCCCAGCAAGAGCTCCCCTGGGGTGTCATGATGAGGTGTCCTCACAACCAATGCATGTGGAAGTGTCTGATTCTGCACGCTGCCAGAAGCCCCTTGTCCTCCCTCAAGTTCTTGGAAGAGCATCCCAGCAAGGTTGCTCAGGAGGCTGCAAGAGCCTGTTACAGTCTAACTTGTGTGCAGAAGTCTTTTAAATGCAGCAAAAAGATTATTTTCTAGATGCTTGTCACCACTCTTGGCAGCTTCTGCTGATGGTGACAAGGGGACTGGACATGGCTCATGTCAGATCTTAGAGCTGGAAGCTCTTTTGTTTTATCCTTGACCGAACATCATCTCCAGAAACCTCTCCCTCCCTTCCAAGCGGGGCCTTAACGCAGCCGGGGCAGTGGGAATAAAACCCCAGGACAGCTCTCAGTCTCCATGGTGAGCAGCAGGCAGATGCTCCTGACTGCATCACTCCTCCTCAGGCAGTGAACCTCGAGGGATGAGCTCCTGCGGGGAAGCCCCATCCCTGCTGCTCTCCCCTGGAGCAAACCCAGGACACGCTGGAGCTCCCCTCTCCTCTCCATAAAGCTGCCACGAACGCAGCTGCTGGGTCCCCTGTGCCACCAGCCCTGCCCCACAGTGTGGGAGGGAAGACAGTGAGCTGCAGGACCAGGGGGTGACCAAAGGGCTCGGCATCTTTGGTAGCACCAACACGGAGAGACTTGCGCTTTCAAAGCACAGTAGGAAGGTTAATTATCTTCGTGGAGTGGAAGTGCTTCCTCTGCATTTCCACGAGCAAGAAGTGTCCAGGGAGCTGCCCCGTGCCCCGGGCTCACTGCTCTGAGCCAGCTCTCTGTCCCGGCAGCACTGTTCTTCCCTGACAACCTCATTTTAACAGGGAAGCAATGACTGATGACAAACGCTTAACGCATCACGGCAAACAAATGCTGCTCTTGCATACGCACGCAGAGACCTCTGTGACACCACTTTGCCAGCTGTGCTGCAGGGGTAAGAGGGGAACACCGGGCAAAGTTCACAAACACCACCAAGTCGAACACTTTGATTCTCACAAGCACCTCCTTGGATATATTTTCCCAACCAGCTCACCACCAAGCTGAGACGCTCCAAGTACCTCCACCACCAGGTACTCCAGCGAGCAGGTTTGCTCCATGGGCACAGCTGGACAGGAACGCTCTGGAGCCTGCTGCTTAAGAGAAACGGCCTCAGGGCCCCTCACCAAGATCCAGATAACTGAATGGGTGTACAGACCCAAACCACACACTTACAATTCACCTGGAAACTGAGCAGCGTGAGGACTTAACTCCTTCCACAGCTTACTTCTTGGTTATGAGGTCATTCTTACTCTGCACCATTCAGCTTCATGGAAGACCAGGAGCAGGTCAGGAAGAGACCCCCGTCTGGAGGGGACTGCACTCTGCCCTCTCATTACATTAAACACAGGAATACAGCCTTTTATTACACCAGCAGTTTGAGGGAGCCCACGTGCACCCAGCACCTCTCCTCCCTCCGACACTCCAGGAGGACGTCTGGGAGAGAAAGCCCTGGGGAAGCAGCCAAGAGCAAAAGCCAAGTGAGGAAGATGAGTGAGGCCAAACGGGTCGAGCCTCCCCAGGCAGGAGCTGCTGGCAGCGTGGACAGATGGCTACTTCTCGCCCAAGCAGCCACCGTGTCTCATTCACAGATTTGCTGTCCCTGAGTCATTGCCCTTCAAACGACAGCAGAGCCGAGCTTCCTCTGTGAGGAGTCAGGCATGAGCCGCATCCTAATGGCAACCGGGTGACAGCGGGAGTAGCCCCCGGCAGCCAGGTCCCTCCTGCTGCTTCCCACCCCAGCAGGCAGCTCTGGAGCACTTGGCTGATGCCATCGCTTGCACCGTTGAGTCTGCTGATTCGCAGGGGCTGCCTGCACCCAACAGCACCGCGGCACGCCGGACCCTTTCCAAAAGCTTAGCTGCTGAAGCGTCGCACCGTGCCGCTGGAGCTGAGCCTGTCTCTCCGAAGAGCCAGTCCCAGCCTGCTGGCAAAGCCCCCGAGCACGCTGCAAGCCCGCAAAGGGGCACACGCAGAGAAGAGCCCGGGCTCGCCTGCACCCAGCGCTGCCAGCAGCACGCGGGCGCAGGAACAGGCGCTGGCGCCTGCGTCACTTGTAGCTACTTGGTGACAGTTTGATGGAGACAGATCTCTCACCCTCCCTCGCGCTCTTCGCTGCACCATTGGCCAACCTGCCTGTTGCTGCACGGAGGCTTGCTGCCTTTATGAACTTCTGTTTGCCTTTTCCCTCCCCCGCCACTAAGCACCACTGACAGACGTTAACAGACAACCAGCCAGCCCAAAGCAGGCAGCCACACACCACAGATATTGGTGGGAAATAGCTCCCTGACTCCGTTTGCAGCCCAGCCAGGTTGTTCCATCACACGGCAACCACGTGGGTCTGGCCGTGAGCCCCACGGCACATCTCGAGGTGCCTGACCTCGGGTCTCTCCAAGCACCTTCCCACCTGACTCTCAGAGCTCCCAAGCATCCTGGGCACTGCTGGAGCATTTCTGACAATGCTTTGACGCTTTTTCTTTATAACAGAGCAAACTCCTTTCCTTGGTTTTTGGTTCTTCTGTTTTTTGATCTTTGATCTCCCTTTTCAAGCGTCGAGGTAGCAGCACCTGACACGAGGAGCAGGAATCGGGTTGTGCCAGAGGCTGCGGCCGCAGGAACTGCACGCCTGAACCCGCACATTCCTTTCGTTCAAATTCTTTATATAATTTAATCTTTGTGCAGGGCTGAAAAAAAAGAAATTTACCTTTGCTTACATGGAATCGGTATGTAACGTGGAGCTGCGTGCTCAGCTAAGCTCGTGCATGTGGTCTTGTTAAAGCTGCCAAACGACATACTGCACTGATCCACTGGAATTACTCTGGAATTTGCTCTGGAACTTTTTTTCACCTCATGAAATGCCAGCAAAGCTCCACCTCACCGGCCAGACTTGTTCTTGAGGAGAAGCTCCGGGCACAGGCAGCTCATTAATGCTGCAAGAGGGGACCTGGCCCAGGGTGCGGCTTTGCAGTCACCCATCCGCGGATCCTGTGGAGGCTGCAATCTTAATGTAACCCCACATATTACAGAGAAAACAAAAAGAAAAGAAAAGAAACAAACAAAAAAGCACAAGATTTTGGTGAAACTACTTTTGCCGTGGGTCTCAAGGGATACCCCTGTTGTGCACTGGTCTCCCTGCAAGGAGCCATCGAGGCTCAGAGCCAGAGCGCACCAAGTTAAGCAGTGCTCTGCATAAGCCCAGCCCAACCAAACTCAACTCCAGCTGCTTTGGTGAAGATAAAACACTGCTTTGGTTCCCCCAAGAGGTGTCCCTGGCACCGGGACGCACCTAAGATGTAGCCCTACCAAAGCTCCTGACCCTGGTGTGCCTGAGTTTCCATCAGATGCTCAGCAGAGAGGCCCACGGCAGATGCTATTTCTGGCTAAACAAGAGAAAGAAAACAGGCACCCCCGGAGGGTGCCTAACCCGGGCACTGCAGATTTGCTCCCTGGTCACTCGGTGCGGGCTGTGCCAGGCGCGATGCTGTGGCACTTCAGAGCAGGGACCCATCTCTCACCGCATCGCCCACGCACCCACAGTGGGGAAACACTGGCACGGAGAGAAATCCTGCCTTGCCAGGCTCCCCCAGACGGGCTTCCTGGTAGGCAACGGAGAAACCAGAGGTGCAGAAACAGATCTGGCCGAGGTTATGGCGGGATTCAGCAGCAACTGGCCCACGCACACAGAGAAACCCTGGTAATCTAATAGACTTTGAGATGCTACAGGTCCTGTCCAGCCTTGCCCTCCCACCAGCGCTCTGTTAGCAGCCCCAGCCCTGCAGCTCCTGGCTGTCAGTCCTTCTCTCTCCGCAGCTTTGTTTCTCGCAGCCTAACGAGTCCTTAATTCAGCAGGCTTTGTCCCATAGATCTTGATTTGCCCTCATACTGGCGGTTTTAGGAGAGCTCTCTTTAGCTGCTGTTGGCGAGGGAGAGTGCGCAATCACAGCGCTCGGCCTTTGCAGAAGCAAACCTCTCATCCGGCGGTGGCTGAGGTGGAGCAACACTGCTTTTTGCCCGTTCAGAAAGACGAGGAAGAAAAATAAAGGCACAAACCAGCTACGGCCACGATGGGGTGTCACTTTGGAGGGACAGGGATTTCTTCCCGCGCTAACTCCTGCAAAACCAGAGCCAACAGGTCGCGCGCTGCAAGGGCTGCCCCGCATTTGCCAAGGGGTGAATGTCTGCAACATCCATGTCCCTGGGCCACGACCTCCTCCAGCCCTTCCGAAGGATGCAACCAACGTGACACCACAACCGCTCCGCGCACAAAGCTCGTAATGTCCTGCGGCGACAAAGGGTCACGCGGGAAGAGGGGAGATGGAGGTGGTGGGCAGCTGCTCCCATCTCTTATGAGGCAGAAAAACACAAGTTTTTCCCACCTCCCTATGCACATCACCACCAGCCAGCAGCTGGTACTCAGGTCTTCTTCACTGCAACAGGGGAAACGTATTTCCCTTTCCCCCCCAGGTTCACATGGTGCCAGGGACCCAGCCCACGGGGGCTGTGAGAGCCAGCCCCCACGAAACCCCGCCAAATGTGAAATGCAAACACACAATAAACCTGAGCGACCTATTTTCACATTCCACTGTCTCTCAGCCATGGGGATTTTTGGTGTTAGTTGTAGGAGTAACAAGAAAAAAAAAAACAGTTTCAGAGTGTGATTTGGAAGGCAACGGTGCTGCACGGGAACAACAACGTATGCAAAAAGTGGGATCTGCCCGCGAATTATTTCTGAGTGGAAAATAAAAAGGCCTAGGAGAGTAGTACAGCAGTGAGTAATCTGAGCAGCTGAATTACACAGAGACCCTACCATTTCATGGCATTCCCAGCTCCCGGGGAGATTTTCTCCTCCAAGCTCCGAGCACAGACAGATCAGGGGTTTGGATCCTCAGGATGCCGCTCACCCACCTGCAGCGCCCTGAAACTGGGGCAGCTCTTGGGATGATTTACTAACAAGGAAATGACTGGGCTTAAGCATCTCCTGAAACCAACCCGCAGCCCTCAGCTGCTTCCAAGTTTGTAATTCGGAGTCAAACCTGCTGCCGTAAGAAGGAAGCGGCTGCTCTGCTGGGGCTTTAGTTTTTGTCGTTGTTCTAGAGCAGACTCAATTAAAACGCAAAACCATCCGGGATGATTCGGCTGCCAAAGACCTCCCCGTGCTCTCTTTATTGAGCCATGCTGCTCCTTAGGGATGAAATTATGGGGGCATACGTGGCTCTGCAGAAGGCAGCTGCATGCAGGTGATCTGGAGCCGCTTTGCTTCCCCTGCCTTGTTTTTCCGAAGGATCCAAACGGGAGGCAGCACAACCCCCTCCCAGCACCGACCTCCCACGGCGCCCTGCCCCGCACGCTCCACCAGTCCCAGAAATATTATTTAAATCCTGCTTGCCCAGCTGCACGGCTCTCGGCAGCCAGACTCCCACCACAAGGATTCTGTGGGAGCCTCTCATGTCGGCTGTCTATTATATTTTCCTCCGCTCCTCTCCTATTTTGCTGCTGGTTGCTCTCATACCACAGATTCATGGAATGGTTTGGGTTGGAAGAGACCTTAAAGATCAGCTAGTTGCAACCACCGAGCGGTAGCTCTCTGCTGTCACTTACAAGCCGGTATTATTCAACATCTGGATAGGAATTACAGACCCAGGCTGCTTTAAAAATCCCGCTAGCCAGGCTTTTTTTCCCAATGCAATAAGTAACTGCAGCCCCTGCTCAAGTCCAGGGGACTCAGGATCAGGCCAAAACTCACTCATTGTCACCACCACGCCGGATGAGTTTGGCGTCAGCCTCATTTCACAAATGGGGAACAGGCACCTCAAGAAGGCAAGGTTGAGACTGGCAGCTCTGAAAGTCTAAAGTAAGGCACCTAAATACTTATTGAAGCATCTTAAATAGGCAGCCCGATTTTCACGAGACCAAAATGAGCGGGAGCCGCAAGGTGCGGGTCAGTACACATGGACTCGAGGACCGGTACTGGAAATCGCCTTGCGGGAGGCCGGGGCGAGCGTGTATGGGCCGGCCCTGCCGCGGGCACCCTCCTGTTGCTTCCCAAACGCCGCTGGTGAAACCACAACGCTGGAGCTCCCAGGCGCTCTAAGGACGCACGCACCGACGTGACACGGAGTGAGTTCGGAGGAGCGCGCCTCACCGCTGCTACCTGCAGCTCTGCGCCCGCTACGCTCATTTCCTGCTTTCCCATCAACCACGTTAAGACCAGAGACACTTAATGAAGACTCAGAGAACCACTGCTCTGTTTCTAACTGCTTGGCAGTCCATGGGCAGATCTCCTTGCCCGAGACCCATAGGTAACGACTCTTATCTTTCTTTGCAGAGATGGTGGCTAAGCCCGAAGTGAGGGTGTCCATACATGGGACACAAGACAGCACAGGAAAACCCCACATTTCTGCTGGGCCCCCAGGAGCGGAAGCAGCACCAAATCCCTTTGCTCGCCGTGGAAGCAGAGTGGCAGGATCAAAACCGCTCGGTGTGGGATGAATACCACGTACCTTTGAAACCGCGGAGGGAGTTTGGGTGAGCAGATTGTAATTACCTGGCCTGGCGCCGGCCCAGAATGCCTGCGCTAGCTCCCTTCCAAAACTGGCTCCTTACAAAAGCGACGTAGAAACACAAGGTGTGAGAGCGGCGGCTGGGATCTCACCCTCGTGCCCTTGATAAGACACTGTCTTGGTGTCCCTGGGGACGACGGCTGCGCCCGGAGAAACCTGTGCCACCGCTGCAGCTCCCAGTGTCCCTCAAAACTCTGCCAGGAGAGCACCGTCCTGTCACCGGGGGATGCTCTGCCACCATCCCTCTGGGGACGATGCTGTAACGCACCCTGCTGCCTCTCCCACACGACACAGCTCCAAGGAAGGGAAAGAAGGTTTAATTATCGACACCACGATGCTTCCCAGAGGTGATATCTGGAGGGAGCGTGCACAGGTGAGCCGGGCAGCTTGGAGCAGGCAGAGGCTAGAAAAGCCGGGGCTCATGAGAAAGCCCAGCAGAACTGTGCTGGGCTCTGGACAGAGACGCAACCGCAGCCCTCCTTTTGGAGGCGACGGCGCCGTCCTGAGGCTCAATCCAACTGGAGCTGGGGGAGGAAACCCATTCACTTTCAGGACACAAGCCGGGGCTGGGGATGGTCAGCGATGCCAGAGGGAACAATGTTAAGGCGGGAGGAGCACCCCAGCACTCCCAGGGAGAAGGGCTGGAAAAGAGATGCAGCGTGTGGGGAAGGGGCTCTGGCGCTGTGGTTCACCTCAGGTCACTGCTTGTCAACGCTGCCCCAGCCCTGAGGCCGCGGTGAGGAGCCTCAGGTTCGCCCCAGCTCAGCCTCTGTGTGCAGGGGTGTGCTTGTACGGTGTAAAACAGAGCGGGTGAGGCGCCAGGAGCCTGCCTGCATGCGGACGGGTGCGCGAGGGCACACACGCTCATGACACCCCCGTCCCAGCTCGCCCCAGGACGCCCCTTTTCACCCTCCCCCTCTCACCTTGCAGTCCGTGAGGCAGGATCTGACCGAGTACTCTTCCGATTGCAAGTACTTCTCCAGCAAGAGGTCGAACTCCTCATATTTTTCCTGAGCGTGTTGGTCCAGCCGCTGGTACGCCTGGACGCAGCTGCTACAGGCCTCCCCGCCCAGCGCCCCGGCCGCCGCCATCACCAAATCCACCATCAGGTTGTCCACGCTGCAATCCAAACCGTCCGGGCCGGCCATCTCCCGCAGCAGGTCCCAGATCGTGTAAGTATCACAAAAGGAGAGGTTGAAGTTCCTAAAGTAAGCCTGCAGGAAGGTCCTTTTGGAAGAGGGAGAGGCGAAGAAGGGAGAGGAGGCGGCGGCGGCGGCGGGGGGCGAGCGGAGGGGCGCGCCGGCGGCCGGGGAGCCCCGGGGCCGCTGCAGGGCGTGCAACCGGGCGCAGGCCGAGTCCAGGTCGCCGCGGGCGGCGGGGCAGGGCCCGGAGGGGCCGGAGGGGCCGCTGGGGCCGGGCCCCCGGCTGAGGTTACCGAGCAGGGCCTCGCAGCTGCCTCCCGCCGGCTCGGCCGCCAGCAGGGCCCTCGCCGCCCGGCTCCGCGGCCTCCCGGTGCCTCCGCTCCGCTCCCGCGCCCGCAGCTTGGCCCCGGCGCAGAGCCACAGATGGTCGGAGAGGAGGACGGTGAAGAAGAGCAGCGAGGCCAACGACAGGCGCCATTTCTGCGCCCGCTCGGGGTCGGCCACCGGCTTGTCGCTGCGGCGAGGCGCGCAGCACACCGCCCCGCCGGCGGCGCCCCCGCGGGGGTACATCCAGGCGCCGCGGATCATGCTGCGGGGGCGGGCGGGGGGCGGGCGGGCAGGGGGGGGGGCGGCGGCGGCGGCGGCTGCGGGGAGAGCCGCGCTGCCGCCGCTGTCACCTGCGGCCGCCCTGCCCCGCCGCCGCCGCCGCCACCGCCGCCGCCGCCGCCATGCCCGCGCCCCCGCCTACAGGCCGCCGCCGGCCGCCCCGCTCCGGCCCCGCTGCCCGGCCCGGCCCCGGCTCGCCGCCCGTCGCTCGGGGGCATGCCCCGCCCGGCTACTCGCTTTTCCGCTTGCCCGTGGGTCGAGCCAGCTCGCCGACCCCGCCGCGCCCGCCGCCTCCTCCTCCTCCTCCGCCGCCGCCGCCGCCGCTGCCGGGCCCCATTGCCCTCAGTCTGTCGCCATCTTCGGCCGCGCGCCCGGCACCGCGAGGAGCTGCGCGCGCCCTGCGCCTGCGCCACCGGCCGGCACCCCCCCCCCCCCCCCCCCCCGGGCATCCCCCCCTCCGCCCCGCACAGCCCCCCTGTGCACCCCCAAACAAACCCCCTCTGCACCCCCACAGCCCCCCTGTGCACCCCCAAACAGACCCCCTGTGCACCCCCACAGTCCCCCTGTGCACCCCCCAAACAGCCTCCCTGTGCACCCCCACAGCCACCCCGTGCACCCCCCAAACAGACCCCCTGTGCACCCCCAAACAGCCCCTCTGTGCACCCCCACAGCCCCCCTGTGCACCCCCCAAACAGCCTCTCTGTGCACCCCCACAGCCACCCTGTGCACCCCCAAACAGCCTCCCTGTGCACCCCCACATCCACCCCGTGCACCCCCCAAACAGACCCCCTGTGCACCCCCAACAGACCCCCTGTGCACCCCCACCATAGACCCCCTGTGCACCTTCCAAACAGACCCCCTGTGCACCTCCCCCATAGACCCCCTGTGCACCCCCCAAACAGATCCCCTGTGCACCCCCCCATAGACCACCTGTGCACCTCCACAGCCTCCCTGTGCACTGCCCCAGCCCCCCGTGCACCCCCTCACAGGCCCCCTGTGGACCCCCCCCATAGACCCCCTGTGCACTTCCCCATAGACTCCCGTGCACCTCCACAGCCTCCCTGTGCACCTCCCAAACAGATCCCCTGTGCACCCCTCCATAGACCTCCTGTGCACACCCCCAGCCTCCCTGTGCACCCCCCCCCACAGCCTCCTTCACCTCCCCCCCCGCCATATCCCCATGCCCCCCCGCCATACCCACCATCAACCCTCCCCTCACCGACAGAGCCCCGTAGCCCCCTGCCATAGCTTCCATCACCCCCCCCCCCCGCAACTGGCATAGCCCGTGCCTCCCCCCCGCCGTCCCCGTCCCCCACCCTGCCATAGCCTCCTTCACCCCCCCGCCATCCCCTCCATGTCGCCCCTGGCACATCCTTCGTACTCCCCCTCCATCCATCCCCCTTCCACCACCCCTTCCATACCCAACTCCATCCCCTCGATACCCACCCCCCTCATCATCCTCCCTTCTTCCCGCCATCCCCTCCACTCTCCCGGCACCGGTGCCCCGGCGGCGGCAGGTGCCGTGGTGCTGAAGGACAGCTCCGCACGCACCGGGCTCACCCCGCCGCGCCCCGGGCACGGCGAGCGGCAACACCAGGGTGCGGGACCCCCGCTCCGCCCCGTCCGCACCCCGGCCCCACGGTGCCGAGGGGGATGGAGTCCCCGCCGACATCCCAGTCCGGATCCATCACGGGCGGGGAACCCCTCCCGAGGGCAACTGGAGATTCCCCAGGGCCGCAGGCCGACGGCTCACCCACAGTTACTTGGTAAAGGTCCCCCCAGAAATCCATTTCTGGGACACCAGGAGGGAGATCTGACCAGGCACCGAAAGTGCGCAGCAACCAGCTTCCAGGGAATGTCACTTCTTTGTGTACCGAACCTCGCTGACACCCCGCTAGGAGTTTCAAGAGGACACTACTGGCTTCAAAAAGTAAGCAGAGCTCTGCAAACGTGAGACCCTGCTGCAGGCAGAGCTGGCTCCTCCATACACAAAGCCATCCTCACCCTCAGGCACTAACGTGGCCGTGAGACTGGTTTGAGTGTTCTGGAGGTTTTCCCCAAGCTCTGTCCCAAAGGGAACCAGCTCCTTCACGCCCCCTCGGCCGGGCTGACAGACCTTGTGTGGACTTCCTCAGGTCGGCCAGGGCGGGATACTGTGGGCACAGGGAAAGGTCTCTGGAGGCTTTGTCCTTCTCCTGTTTGTCAGCCTGACCTGTGAGGAGAGTGAGTCCCGTGGGAAAGGGGAGCTCACGGTGTTTGTGCATGCACAGGAGGGCAGTCAGCTCCTCCAGCGCTCAGAGCACAACGTGTAGAATTCCTCCTGGCCCTGCACTCCCCATCCCAAACACCCACCACTCTCTGCCACAGCAAGGGCACCTTGGGGGGCAAAGAGCACCTTAATTGTGAAGGCTGGTGTGTCTGAGCTGCACACACTCCAACAGTTAGCTCTGCTCTGGCTGAGGCACCGAGGTGAGAAAAAATCTGGTGCAGAGCCAGAAGAGGTTTTACAGCCGGAACGAACAAATGTCGAACATCACTGGGAGTGATATAAGGGAAGCTGCAACCCAGGCTGGAGACCTCAGCTTCTCTGAGCCGTGGCGCAGACACCTGCGGCTGCCGGAGCACCGGCTAGAGTTCAAGGGCAGCTTCTCACTGGCTCTTCCACCCCATCCTTTCCCTTCATCATGCCCATGGACCAGCTGGGAGGAGAGGATGGAATAGCTGTGAGAGCTGTTCTTCCAGGTCTGGGGTTTCTCTGGTGGAGTTTCTTTCCTGGGACTGTCAGTGCCATTATTTTGGAAAGAAACACTGACCGTGCTCCCTCTGTGTTTGCAGTGAAATGGCTCTGATACCTCATGCACAAACAAACACCTCACCCTCTTATGCCGGGTGTGGGAGCAGCGTGTCCCACAGCTCCAGTTACTGTGTGGTGCAGTCAGAGCTCACCGGGGTGCAAAGCACAACTTTCTGCTGGAAACAGAGTCCCAGCCTGCCTGTCAGAGGCAAGCATTCTGCACTCCGATGGGAAACTGAGGCACTAGGGAAAAATTCACGCCACCTGAGCGCGCTTGGTACAGGCTGTGGCAGGGACCTCGGCTCCCTGAGCTGCGCTGCCTCTCTGAGAAGCAGCAGCCTTGGGATGCCAGTTCAGTCTGTCACACTCTTGACAGGCTGTGTTGCCCAGGGGCTCTCACCTCCCCATGGTGAGGTGCTGCTGTTTCGCACCAGAGGGGTTTAAGTTTGGTGCTGCACAAATTCGAAATGTCTTGAAGAGAGCACTGCGGGTAGGACAGCAGGATAGTGTGTTGACAGTCCTAAAAGAGCTAAGAGAGAGGCAAGAGATCCCCTCAAACCCTTGCATACCCTGTTATTTGTCTAACACGGAGGCCCTGGCTGCTGGAGGAAGCTCTTCCTCTGCTTGGGCTCCGCACACCCATGCCGAGAGGCTCAGCACATGGAAGGAGACGACGTCACACATTCCCAGCAACAGGTTTAGTGGGCCCTGCTGAAGGCTATCTGGCTCCCAGATAAACCCAGTGCCTTTGGTGCTATGTGTCAACAGAGGGGATCTTGTCTTCCTTCTGTCCCCAGTGGGAGCTCCTCTTCAAGCCTCTTCCTGCATATCTCCCCAAAGCACTGCTGCTCTCATCCTATTTCAGCCTCTTCCCCAGCCAGGGGACTGTTTTCTTCCTGCCCCTGAAATCCTGGTCCTATTTGTGGGTACCTTTTGGCTGAATGCAACCAGAAGGATGGGCAGCATGGTGGTCATTGAGAGGGCTTCCAGGGGAGCCCACCTTGGAGGAACACACTGTGAGGCTGAGCTCAGCCCTGGCCTCAGCTTCCCCCATGCTCACGCAGGGTTTTGACATGAGCTTGTCTCTCCCACACCTGCTGTGAGCAGCTCTCAACTGCAGAGCCCGTGCCCTGCTCAGCATCACCGGGCAGAGAGGCAGCTGCACAAGCACTGCCCTCTTTGAAGGGCTCCGTTTCCAGGGCGCAGCGCTATTTCCACCAGGGAGTTTCTCTTTGCTGGGAAAACATTAACTGCTCCTCCCACTCCCTACTCTCACATTGCAAAAACAGCAGCTTACACATGACCCTTCATGAGATAACGGGTTCGTTTGTTCAGCCTTCCTCGGGTTTCTGCTGCTGGTATTCAAAGGGCAATGTGGTCTGTTGATAATTTTCTTAACACCAAGCAGAAGTGGACAGGCTGGTGCTCAGGACCAGGGCTCCTCAGGTGGGAGAGGCAGCTTTGGACCAGCCTCAGAAAGCTTCCCCAGGGAGTACCAGCACCTCTGGGGATCTGGAGAGTTTCCTATCATTACCTGATGCTAATCAGCCCCCTGACTAATCATGCAGACCCTCAAGTGGGGATAAACCAGTGAGGAAATCACCACCAGCAAAAGGCCAGCATTTTCTTACTCCACACTGCAGCTGACAAGGCCTGGCCTTCTCTTTGTGAAGGACTCTCCACAATGCACATTTATGGGATATCAATGCTTCGCTGGGAACAGCAAATTATTAACAGCAGTGAGGCAGAGCCCAAGTACCAGCAGAAGGGAGGAGGATGAGGACCCTGAGTTCCAAGCAGCTATCAGAGGCACTGGGGCATCGCCAGGCACAGCCAGGGCACCTTGCAGAGACCCCAGGGGCTCACACAGTGGGATGGCAGGAGGGAGGGTTGCACCAGACATGGGTTTGAGCCCACCTCACTCTGCTACAGGCACACACAGTGCTGAGATGCTAACACCTCTTCACCCAGGCACTCCAGACGGGCCTCAAGTACTCGGGGTACAAGGAAACCTTCGCTCGCTGTGATGAAACTTGGAGGGGAGAAGAGGCAGGGCCTGACTGACTACTTCAGAGCCTCAGCTTCCTGCAGTCAGGAATCACAGGAGCAGGCAGTCAAGCCCAAGGGCTTGACCCAGGAGCTCTCATAGCCATGCTCATCCCTGCGCATCCTGCAGCCAAGCCTCCAAACTGGAGAGCTCAGGACTGCATTCACCTCCAGACCTTCCCTCCCTGCCCTGCCTCCTGCTGCCTTTGCTCCTCACCTGGTCCATCTCAGAGTCACTGAAATCCCACCCTGAACCCCGCGCTCCCACTGGAGGTTGGAAATAGGAGATGCTGCACCCATCACAGAAGCGCTACATGCGCTGAGCTGGAATGAGCCTCGCAGGTCTTGTTTGCAGTGGGGTGACAGACTGAGCAAGCCCTGCTGCTCACCAGCTCCCTGCCAGGAAGGATGTGAGGGACCCCAGAGCTGGGTCTCAGGGGGATCTCCTAAGGGATACCCTCAGTGTGGAATGGTTTGCTGTGGCCAAAACGCAGCTGTGGTTGCTTCATACAGAGAATGGTTCCAAGAGCTCCCCAACCGCAGCAGACCTAGCTCTGGCAGCAAGCAATTCAAGTGCAATCAGATAGAAGAGCCTGAAGGTGGGGAAGAAGCAGATGTACGTCCTAGATCTTCTCACAATGAGACTGGGAAAGGCGGGGAAGCCATGTCTTGCTGCACGGGGTTTGCCGCTTTCATGTCAGACCTCGGTAGTTCCCTGCCCAACGTTGCCCATGGGACCTGCTAGCCCTTGTCTGGCGCCAGTCTGCCTGCTCCCCTCACCAGGGGGGAACCCGCAGCCTCAACCTTATTGCTCTCCTTCACAAATCCTTGCCCCCGGGCTGGGTCCGCACCCTGCCAGCCTCAGCGACCCTTGCGAGGCGCCACTTGGCCACGTTTCTAGACATACTCGGGATGATGTCAACAGTGTCCAGCCCTGCTTCTATACGGCCCTCCTGGGAAAGCCTTCAGACCGCAACGCCGAGTTCTTGGCCGGACCTGACAGGCTCCCGGCTCCTCGGGCAAGGGCTCCTATTGCTTCAGCTCCCAAACAATGGGTGGTGTCCGGGGCTCTCAGCTAGCCTGGGGGGCACAGGATGGTTTTCCCCATCAGGTCCTACCATTTCACCTCTTGGGACAGCCCTGTGTCCAGGGGCCCAGAGGCAGGAAGGGAGCTATCTTGTACCCTCATCCTGGAAATGGCCCCAGGGGAAGAGAGGAGCTGTTAGGTGAGGGTCACAGCTGCCGCAGCCAATCCTTAGCCCAGAAGACAGGCTCCCAGCACCACCAGTGCTCCCAGAAGAGGGGCTGTAATGGTGGCACCTCAATGAGAGCCTGTGCCAGTGGCAAGAGGGGCTTACGAGTCAGCCTGAGCCCTCACACACTCGTGTCATGCCAGAGCAGTGCTGCACCACGCTGGAGATGAGGGTGCGGCCGAGCTCCCCATCTCACTGTTACTTGCCTTGTTCCCTCTGGCTGAGTCCTTTTCTTGGATTATTAATGAGGGAGGATTAAATATTTGGTTTCCATGCTATATTTGCAGGAGAAAGGCCATCACAACCCTTCCTGGTGCCTCTCTCTTCTGTCTGCCCCACAGCTTTGCTGGAAGCATTTTGACCCAGCAGCCTGGACCTGCTGTGACCCAGCTCTGTCAGCTGCACGAGACAGTCCTCTCTGCCCAGTCATCCCCAGCCACTCACGCTGCAGCCTGGGAGTCACAGGGTGAGGCAGCCAGCCTGGCCCCAGACTGGAATCTCCAGGGGGAAGGAGTGGATATGGACAGAAACATGGAATTCATGGCCCTCCTAGTGCTATTGCCCTCTGAGTAGGTGCCACCTGTGGGTCCTCTTGGTGTAAACCTCAATCTGTGTCCACCTCACACCAGATCCTGCTGCCCTGCATCCCAGTAGGGACCAGGGATCCCCATCTTGAAGTGGAGCAGAGCTGGGGTGGGACACAGCACCTTCTGATGTTTCTTAGAGACTCAGACGCTCACGCTTCACCAGGGTTATTACGTTCACCTGGTGTGAGAGGTTTCCGTTTCAGGCTTCATCACCCCACGCTCCTTCATGGCCTCCTGCTCCTTGGTCCCCACCCTCAGGTGCAGCCCAGCCCTGGATCCAAGGGGTCAGCAGAGCGGTAGCAAAGGTATCACAGCTCACCACGCAGAGTCACCCCGGCCCGGGCTGGCTGCAGCCCCATGCTGCTCCCAGCTGTGAGCACTCAAAGCAAGGGAGGGGAGCAGGGAAAGGGTTTTAACAGCCCACAAAAGCAGATGTTGCTAATTGAGCCTTTGAGCTGCATGCCAAGCCGTGGCATGGAGGCTCTGCCCGGGTTTCAGAACCACTGCCAGGTCACTGGCTTTGAAGACGGTGGGGGTGGGAGAGGGGGCTGGTGTGGGGGGAGGCCAGGCAAGCATATCAAATGGGCACAGAGCCCACAGACAGGCTGATGGACCCATGTCCCTGCACTGGTGGATGTTGGGGCCAGGGACTTCATCCCACTGGAGCAAAGGAGCCCTAGAGAGAGGGTCCTCACATTTGATCCTCAGCCACCACTGGGCCAGGACAGGTCAACGCCTTGGCATGAGAGGAAAAGTGGTACCTACAGACACTGGTGGCCACTCGTTTCCTTTTCATCTGCTTTGATGGCTAAAGCTGAAGAAGCCCTCATTAGTGATGGCAGGTCCTGGAGCCGCCCAAGAAGGAGAGAGGATCCCAACACCTGACTTGGTCAGAGCATCCTCCCCTCCCGCAGCCGCAGCCTCTGGCCGCACAGTTTGCTGCTGTCAGAACCATCCATCCCTCACTCCCCGAACGCTCCGATTTCCCTTTCCTCACCTCTTTTGGCCACACTCGGTTAGAACCCCACTGGCCCAGGGCGCTGGCTGTGTTTCTGCTCTCCCTCTGTCCCCGCAGGGCGAGGGGACCCCCGGGGTGCCGGCACTCTGACTGTCACCACCATTGTCCCAGGGCGCTCACCTGCAGCCCGGGCCCTCTTCTCCATTTGTCCGCCGTGACACCGTCCCCGCAGCATCTCCCCCGCTCTGGGGGAGTCTGTGCCGGGGTTGGGGTGGGGGAACCCCTGGAACCGGCGAGGGTCGGACCCGTGCTCGGGGCTCTGCTGCCTCCCGGCGGCCGCCGCCGCTCCCAGCTCTGCGCAACGGGACCGGGGCTCGGGCTTGGGTTTCTTTGGTTTTTTTGTGGGTTTTTTTTTGAGCAGCACCCCCGGGAGGGATGCGATGCGACTGAGGGAGCAGGGGAGGTGTCAGAGCACCACGGTCGGGGAGGGAGAGGTCCCCAAAACAGCCCAGAGCACCCAGTGCAGCTGGAGGGCAAGGAGGTGAGGAGCTTGGGGTTCATTCCCATTCCCTGGGCTCACCCCCAGGGCAGCAAACACCCAGCTGGGTCCAGGCTCCATCCAGGCAGGAGAGAAGGGCAGCAGGGGTGGTGGCATTGTGGCCCTTAAGCCCCCAAGAGGAAAGCTGGGGCTGGGGACAAGCCACGATGGGCATTACCCATAGCCCCATCTCAGAGAGAAGATACCTGCACGGCTGAGCTCCACACTGGAGGCAGGGTTGGAGATGGGCATGCCCCCACCTAAGTGAGAGATGGGATGAAGGCTCCCGGTTGACCTTAAATAGAGGTGGAGAGAGGTGTGTGAAGCCCCAGGTGAGGCTGCTCAGGGTCTGAGAAGCCTGTCCTCCACCCCACCCTGCCCTCTCCAGTCCCCACCCTCAAGTTTTTTCTCCTTGCCTCATCCCATGTGCTTGTGCTGCTCCCCAGGTGTTGTGCAGGAGGTGGCTGTGTCCCTCCATCCACCTGTCAGTGGTGCTGGAGATAAAAACCCTCCCCAAAACAGTGGGAGACAGAGATAAAAAAAGATTGGAGGCTGAAAAAAGTAGGAGAACAAGCAAAAGTGGGAGGCTGAGAGAACAAGCCGTGGCCAACAAAAAAAAAAAAAACCAGAAAAGAAAAAAAGCGGTGGCCAAAAAAAGATTGAGGCTGATGAAATTGTTGGGTGGAATGGACCCTGACAGCAAAAGAGCCTGATGAAGATTGAAGGCCACTTAAGAATAGGAGGCTGAAAAGGAGTGAGATCCTGAAGGAAGAAAAAATCTCGAAGATGAATGAAAAGCCCACGGGCAATGGGGAAAAAGTGAAGGGCTGGATAAACAGCAGAGCCCCAAAGAAATGTGGAGGTTTACGGAGCATGTGAGGCTGAAAAGTGCGCGGGGCTCTCAGTGGGGCAGGGCGGCGCAAGAAGGGAGCCCGGCCCCGCCCCGCCCCGCCCCGCCCCGCTGCCCGGCCGCGGCCCCCGCCCCGTGTCATGGAGCCGGGCGTGCACTAGAGGACAGCCGAGCTCCATGCAAACGGCCCGGGCTGGAGCCCCCCCGAGCACCCTGCCCTGCCTGCCAGCGATCTGCGACATCCCAGCACCCTGCCCGCCAGCTCTCCGCAGCCCCGAGTAGCCCCGCGGCACGGAGCGTCTCTGGAAGCGTCCCTGGTAGCGTCTCCGCCACCCCCGCAGCCCCAGCTTAGCTGCCGAACCCCATCATCCCTGCCAACCCCGAGCAATCTTCCAGTCCCGAGCATCCCCGCATCCCGGGCAGCATTTCCAGCAGCATCCCTGCAGCGCCCAGCATCCCCCAGTCCCAAGCACCCCAATATCCCCGGCAGCATCCCCGGCACCATCCCTGCAGCCCTCAACATACTCCGGCCCTGAGCACAGCCCATCCTCTTGCAGGAGTTCAGAGACAGGGAGGCTGAAGGTCTTGGGGCTGCTCGCTAAACCCTGCTCAGCAACTCATGGGAAAGGTGAAATCAGAGGGAGATTTTGTGCTCATGCACAGGGTTCAGAGCTTCTTGCGTTTTGTTTAAACCCAGAACCTGGAGCATTACTTTGGGGGAAGCTCTGCCCCAGCGTGGATGCAGTTGCACAGTAAATATGGGAAATGTTTCCTTTCCCTTTGGTTTCAGGTCAAATGGGGTGGAGGCATCTGCAGGCCCTGCTACCAGGAGCTGCTGCTTGCATTAAAATTAAGAAAGAAAAGGCTGCAGGAAATCTTTGGCAAACAGGGCTGGGACATTTCTTCCCATGCAGCATCTTCTCTTGCTGGGATCAGCCAGCACCAAATCGGTGTCTGTGCCCATCACGTGGCGTGGGAAGCTGGATGTCTGCAGCACTGGAGGCTCAGGACTCCCAGGGGGTCCAGCCCGTGGGCAAGTGGCCACCCGGGTATCGCATCCTCTCCAGCTCGGCGTGGGGACCACCGCAGGGTGGGCAGGGCGGGGCGGGGGGGGGCTGGGGTGCACGGATGCTGGTCGGGGTGAGTGGAGCAGCTGTGTTTACTTTCCATCTGCTAGAGGGAACAACAGGGGATTTTTTTTTTATTTTTTTAAAATTTCTTTACAATTTTTTTTTGGGGCTTTGTGTGGCCTTCACCAGCCAGAAACCCTCACGTAAACTTCCTGCTGCTTTGCCAGGAGGAGACAGCACAGCGATGGAGGAGGTGTCCTCTGCTCCTCTTGCACCCAGACCCCCTCCACTCCCACACCCACAGGAGAGCAGAGCGGGGAGGGGGCTCAAAGAGAGATGCAAGAGAAGCACCCGAACTTGAGATTGCTCATCCATGGAGTTTTTTCTCCAAGCACCCAGCAAGGTTTTCCTTTCCCAGGCGGTGAGCAGTTGGCAGCAGCACCCTCATGGTGGGGTCTGTGGCTGCGTTAACCATCAGGGCCCCCCAGGCAGCATCCAAGAGTCCTGTGACTTGAATCCCAAACTGCCTGAGCAGTTTCCTCCAGTCCCTAGATACGAGAGGGGTCTGAGGGGGTAGCTCGGAGGTCATCAGGAACATACAGCCCCCCAAGCCTCCTTGCACAGCTCTGTCTCCCTCCATGAGGAACACCTCGGGTACTCAGGGCTATTCCCCCACTCGCAGCCCTCCCGACACCCCACAAACCCCACCTCCACCTCAGAGCCAGGACAGACACCCCACAACACCTCCCACATGCCCAGTCTCTGTTTCACTTGGGTTGGGGGGCGTGAGGGGGACACGGGCCTGGCAGCAGCAGCGTTGGTGGCAGACGGCTCCAAAAGAATGCGGACAAATCGCTCCATGAAGATTTCTGGACCCTCGTGCTGTGCCCACGCAGGAGGCAAAGGGAAAGTTGGCTCTGCCAAGGCTTAATCAGCAGGTTTGTTCCGAGTTTGTGGCCGGCCTGATTAATCCAGGCTGTCTCTGCTGGGATGCTGATTTCAGAGGCTGCCACTGAGAGCAAATTTCTGGCTATTGTGTGCAGAAAATTGTTCAGGTTCTGGCTGAATTATCGGTGTCCAGGGAAACGGAGCGATACCTCAGTGGGATCGATGCTAATGGTGCTGCCGGTGGCCCTCCGTGGGCGTCAGAAGGGCTCAGGGTGCCTGGGACAAACCCTGAGGCCCGGAGGCACACCGGTCTGGGAGAGCTGAGACCCACTGCTGACCCACAGCATCATCACCTCCAGCGAGGAGGAGAGGAAGCATCTGACTTTGAAGGAAACATTACCCTCCCGACCTCAGCACTCGGGCCAACTGTTGACTCATTTAACATCATCCCCTTTTTGGCCAAGGAAACTCGGAAGAGCGCAGTCAGGCCATGCCGTAGCCCAGCTGTCTTCAGTCCTCACAGCTTGGAGAGGGGTAGGAGCTTTCCCAGAGCTGGGCGAGGACGGGACTCTGCTGAATTCAGCGCCCGCGGCCCAGCCCGTGCCCCGGCAGCGATGTTCTCTGGAGCACGCAAGGCAACATCGGCGCTGGGGGTGATGCCACAGCGGCAGAGCATCCCTGATTTGGACAGGCAGCAAGTGGGAGCATCTCTGGGTGAGCTCCCCCAGGACTAGGGGCTGGGGTGAGGGCTGCGGGGCCGCCCAGCTGCCGGCAGGACTGGGAGCAGAGCCCCAGCACCCAGGCAAGGCGCGGCAGCGGCAGCGGCAGCGGCTTTGCTTTATTTACTCTGCAACTTAGGCTATGGCTGGAGTTTGTTAAGGGGTCAGGCTGATTGGGTTGTTTTCCTGTGCTTTACAATTTCCTATGTGGTGCTTTAATAGACGTCGGGGCGCCTACAGCTACAGAGAGGCACTTTATTTTATTTTAGAAATGGATGTAAATAAAGAAATAAATGCACCCAGGCATCGCCTCCCCCTCCCCGGCCGCCTCACTCTCTCGCTATCTCTCCACAGCCCCTCACTGGCTTCCTCTGGCTTGGGGGAACCTCGTTTAAACCAACCACAATATACTTTTAACGAGCGCTGTTAATTAGTCCTGGCCCCAGCCTGCTGCGCATGGCTTCCTCGAAGCTGGGCTGTCCTTGGTGCGAACACCGAGATGCTGATACACACCGAGCTCTTCCCTAGAGGATGCTCCTTGGGGGGGTCAGGTGGAGGAGCCCAGGAGGGATGGGGAGGACCCAAGCGTGATGCTGGCACAACCCTGGGGCACGCAATGCTATCCCCACCAGCAATGCACATTTAGTCCAGGAGGGCTGCAGCAGCCCTGTGCTCCCTGTGGAACCACCGTACCCGAAGGCATCCTGCTCCAGGGTGCTGCCCTGGGCACCTGCGGCTGGTGCTTGATTTTGCACAAACAGCCAGTCTGGTGTCTTGATAAGATGCCAGCGGTGCCTTTCTCCGGGCCTTTCCCTGCTCTCCCAAGCCCTGAAGGCAAACATTCCTGGCATATTTGTCATGTTCGGCTCAATACAGCATCCTTCAGAAAAGAAAAAAAAAAGAAAAAAATCAAATAAAAGAAAATCCGGTTCTTCCACTGCTCCCTTTAGCGTTCTTTTACACTCGAGCTTTTTAATTCCAGCTCTGAATAACACTCTTTATAGGGAGGCCTGAAAAGCTGCAGCTTTCACCCAGCTAGTGCAGGGGCAGAGGGTGAGCGTAGCTGGGGGCTGCAGGGGAATCCCCAGCCGCTGCCCCTGGCACCCACAGGCACCTCATGTGGCCATGGGGCTTGCGGGTGGCAGGGCTGTGGGAAGGGTGGCACTGGGTGGCCTTAAACTAGACCTGGGGAGCAGCAACGGGTAAATAAAAGCGTTTTGTGTGTGTGTTTTTGTTGAGGTAATCCAACTTCCTTCCACCAAGAGCGCCAAACCTGGGCTTTGGGGAGCTTCCACCGCCGAGTCCCATCACAAACCATCCTTTTTCATCCTGCTCTCCCTGCCCAGCCGCGCCGCCGCTCCCCGGTGCCGCCCGTGCCGGGGCTTGCCAGCAGCAGGGGCTGCCCAACTCCTTTTCAAAGGACACCTGGGTACGGGGGCGAGAAGCAGCCTCGCGGCTTCAGAGAGTTCTCCAAGCTTGGGAAAAAGCCTCCGAGGCTCTTCCCCAGCTGTTTGTCTCCCCGTGAGCCCAGGAATTAGACCACGCCGCCTCCCTGCCAGCAGACGCCCACGAGCCCGGGCACTGCCGTGGGGGCAAGTGGGGCTGAGGACCACGGCACACGAGGACGGGCTCAGGCACAGCAGCTCACCACACACAGGGGTCTGGGAGGGGCTGTGGGGGTCTGGGAGGGGGCAATGGAGCTCTGGGAGGGGCAGCAGGGGCGGCCAGGGAGGGGTGCAGGCAGATCCCCCATCCTGGATGGGATGCGCTGCTGGGGGTCCAGCGATGTTCACTTTTTTCCGACTCCTTGCCCCTCTCACCCCTCACTGCCCTTTGATGCTTTTGGAGGAGAATGAAAGAGAAGCCAGGGAACACTTGCTGTGCTAATTCTGTCAGTGAGCCAAGAAATATGAAGCGCCCCTTTGGGTTTTATTTTTTGTTGTTTTTTTTTTTTTTTAGCAATTATCCTCCACGATTTGGCTTTTCGTATCTCTGTGTTTGTAAAACCAGTTATTATATCCTCCCTGATCCAAGGCGAGCATGCTGCCTCCTCTCTGAGCAAGTCAGGAAAGGGCAGAGCATCCCTAAAATCAGTCCTGAGCCCGGGCATTTGCCCACAGCAGTTCCTAACCCGAGTGATGTGGCCGTTTCTCCACAGCCATTGCCTGCAGCATCATTCCCCACCCTCAGCAGGTCCCTGGAAAGGGTCACCCTCACACCAACTCTAGCCCAGACTGACCCATCGGGCACCTTGGAGCATCCTTTGGGCTGGTCCATCCTACACTCCCTGTCCGTAACTCCACCAGTCTTTCCCCCAAATCTGCTCATCCTGGCTACAGAGCAACCAAAAGCATCCCTCAAACTGCTCTGCACCCTCAAACTGCTTCCGCCAGCACGGAGCAAGGGGAGCAGGTGCCACCCACCCTGTCCTTGGCCGCAGCTGCCCCAGCTGCCCTCTGCCCTTGCTGCTCTAAAGGGAATTTACCCCACCCAGGCTTTTATGGCTGTTTAAACACATGAAGCTGCCACTTGCTCCACTTGCCCAAGCCCGACGTCGAGCAGACCACGTCCCGCTTTGCAATTTTGCCTCCGTGGCTTCATTCAATGGGAGACACTCCCAGCCCCCGCCACCCCCGCTGACACTTCCTGCAGCCAGATCTCTCCCGTGACACTTGTCCCCATGAACTTGCTCCTTCCTTTAGTTTCTTATCAGCCTGTGAATTCGGGTCAGGGCTGTGCTGTGAGCCATGGTGCCTGGGTGTTTGTCCCACTCTAGGATCCGGTGATAAATCAGCCTCTGAACCGCTCTGAGGAGGCTCCGATGCTCTGGGACCACCGGGGTCCCTCGATGGCTGCAGTCCCGCCTGGGGAGCTGTGTTGGGAGATCGTTTGTGCTTTGATCCCACCGTGCAACTTTCCAAAAGGGCTTCAGAGATGGGGTTGGGGGCTGACAACGGCTCAAGAGCATCCCTTCCTTCGGCCACCCCTGCACTTGGCTCTTGCCCACAGAGGCTCCTTCTGCAGCACCTTTCTGAGCCAAGGGCTCCCTGAGACCCCGCTTATCTCTCTGCAGGGCTGGCAGATTTTACGAGGGGCTTTTCCTTAAGACATGGAACAAATCTGCTGCTCATAAACCAGCAGGTACAGTGGGTGCTGCAGGCGCCAGCCCTGTCTGGGGGCTCGGGTTTGGGGTCCTCACCACAACGTGTAAAACGTGGCTTTGGAAAAAACTGCTGGATCACAACACGCCTGGAGTCACCGGCTGGAGGATCCGAGCAACATTTCAGCTGGGGAAGCCACAGCAAGGATAAACAAGTCTGAGTTCCCTGGGCCATGGAGAACATCTCAGAACCCCCCGCCCCGCATCCCTCCTCTGGTTAGCATCCCTCCGCCAGCTGCAGCTGCCTCCGGTTTGCAGAGGGTCCGGGCGGGCCGGTAAACACTGCTGGCGGTCCGTAAACAGCTTGGGCTAAACAGGACATGAGTGATTGCATCCGTCCCCAGGGCTGAGCCGGGGCCGGCATCGCCGGTGCGAGGACACGACACTTCCCGGGGGGGGATCAGGGCAAAAGAACTGGATGCCAGCGGTGCTGAGGGGTTGCTGAGCCCCCAGCCACGTCCTGCTCCTGCCATCCCACACCCCCCAAGTCCCACCGCCCCGCAAAGGGGGATGTGCAGATGCTCCATGGGCAGCCAGGGTGGTTCTCCTCCGGCTTCTCGCAAAGGAAGGCTGGGAAGCAGCAGCTGCAAAAGCTGCTGGTGAAAAATGAGAAAACTGGGGCTTAAATTTGATTTTCGTATCTGTCTGAAGGTGCTTTGTGTAGGCTCGGAGCTAGCGATCCTGTGGGACTGCTAGAGGGAGCTGCTGTGATTCGGGGCGAATTCAGTTGCGCATGAGATTTTACCCTAAAGACTGAGCAAGCTGGTCCCAGTCCCATACCCTCCTCTCAGGCCACCTGGAGGAAGCCATGAAACCCATTTCGTGTTGTCATGTCTGGGAAGAGCAGAAGCCCCTGCCCAAAGCAACGCCAAAGCAAAATCTGAACAGAAATTAGCCTGCTCGTTTAATGAGATTCCCGCGGGAGGAGGACGTGACCAGGGCTGGGGTTTCTGAGCCGTGGAGCGGAGCTCGTGGGTACAGGGGGAGGGTCTGGGTGCCGGTGGGGCAGGCAGGGCTGCACCCCACAATCTGCACAAAGCAACTTATTCCCTGATCAGAAATGACCTGGCAAAGCCCCAAGCACCAGTGAAGCGCTTCAGCTCGAACAAACGACCTGGGACGGGGGTCTCCTGGCAGAGGGTGGTGGGGAGGACGTGCCAGCCGCTGGGGTTTTGGCCGTTCCTCTGCCTGAAGGCTTTAATGGCAAATGCAAATGCGTGGGACTAGGTGTAAGCCAAGGAGCCCGTGCCAGGTCTTGCTACCTACTTAATACCTGGGGCCTGTTCAATTATGACGACTCCCTCCCGGGCAATGAATATTTTTAGTGCTCTGCTATAGTGATTTTAGTGCCCGGAGAGGCCGGTTCCTGGCCAGCCTCAGAAGGCGGTGCTGGGGCTGCTTATGTTGTTCCAAGGATGTCTTCCCCTATATAGATCCCAAGGGACTTACAGAATATCCTGATCTTTCTTTTTTTTTTAAACTTTCTCTGATGTAAGCGGAAATAAATCTGCTGCTTTGCAAGTGGGGAAAACCGCTGGTCCCTTCGCTGCTTCAGCGCCGGGCTCAGAGCTCGGACAAAGGGCAGATCTGTCCCTCCTCGCCCCCTCCAGAGCCTGGGGCCGAAGAAAAGGTCCATGCTGAGAGCAGAAAAGCGGGGGGGGTTCGACCCGACCCTTTGGTCTGCGCGAGGGGCTCCATCTGGAAGCACTAAGGACGGAGGGGAAACTGAGTTTCTCATATTGTGCTTGGCTGCAATCTTGTTGTAGCGACTGCTGTTAATGCAAATCCCGTGTTGATTTTCTCCAGCTCAGTCGCAAGGCAAGAAAGGAGGATTTCTCTCCAGCTGGAGCCAGCGCTGCAGAGGAGAGCGGGGCGAGAATTCGGTCGGGGGGGGGGTCAAGAACATCGGGGCATCAAAGCCATCTCCTGGGCAGCGTGAAGAGAAGAGCACCGATGTCTCCTTGTGCCCACCCAGGGCATCCCTCTGGGGTTTTTGCTGGGCTCAGGAGATCATATTCCCAAAACTGGTGGCAGTTGCTGCGTCCGGGGGATAAATACCCTCCCTGTGCCTCGGGAAAGAGCTGGCACAGCCTGAGCTGCAGGCTGTGACCAGGGAAAGGGTTTCTGGGGCGTATCCCTGGGCTCCCTTCAGAGGGTTCTGTTTCATTTATTGCTGCAAGAAGACTTTTTCTCCTTGCAGGCTTAAGTGGAAATACGGGATGGTCAATGACTGCTGAAGAGAAGTGCCGAGGATGAGCGGGGGCAGCTCGCCACGAGCACCCGCAGCCGTTGGAGGCAGAATCCACTTTCCCAAAAGCAGCCAGCAGCTCAGTCACCTGCCCATTAATACCACGGCTCCGCGAGGTTTCCTCGTGCCCGCCAGCCTCCCTGGCACCATCTCCTCGAGTTGCCAGAGTTACCCTCCTCTAATCCCTTGGCGGAGCTGAGCAGAGCCGATGCCGCCGGCATCGCTGTTAACAGGAGATGTTTTAGGGTGGGAGGCGGGCGGGAACGACCGAGCATCCATCCGGATCACGCCGAGCAGGGCACACGCGGCAGCCCCGGGGTCACTTCTCGCCTCAGACTAAGCTCTGGAGAGCTTCAGCCAGGAATGAGAAAAATTCATCTGACGCGGGGAGCGAGCACCGACACCTCTCCCCAGCCACGGAGCAGAGCTGCCGAGGGCGGGTGAGGGTTTCCCTGCTCTCAGAGCGCCCCGTGGCGCGAGCAGCCGCCCCACAGCCTCCCCTCCCGGTGCTGAGGGCAGGGACGGGGTCAGCAGGTGACAATTTGAGCAAAAACCGATCCCCTGCCAGGTTCTTGAAGTCATTTTGCTTTCGGAACGTGCTAATTCCCGGGCCCGGAGAAAATTGGTTCCAGATCCTTGAGGGTTTTTTGCAGGAGGGCAATGAATCTCGGCAGCCCTTCCCACCTCCAGCACGAGCGGTCTGGGGGTCCCGCGGGAAGGACAGTAGTGGGGGGACAGCAGCTCCCGCCCAGTCCTGTGGCGGCCGTGGGTGGCTGTCCTGCATGTCACACCCCCCCGTGTCACCACGGGGACCTCCCAACATTGATCCTATGCACCCTCCTGAGCTGCTTTGTGCATCCCCTGCCGCAGGGGACATCTGCTCCTGCTTTTCTCTTCCCCCCACATGCCCTTCCCAGCTTCCCAGGCCGGAGGTGCAGCTTCAATCTTTCCGAGAGTTCAGGAAGGTCAAAGGCTTTTTCCAACCGCTCTCATCCTCGGGCTGCGTCTTCCCCAGATTGCATCAAGGGGAGAGAATCCACACTACCCGCTGCGTCCGACCCCGCAGTTAGCTCATTCCTTGGCCGGGATGTTCCCACCTTGGGTGTATTTATTCACCCACCAGGATCTGTCCCCCTTGGACACCAGAGCATCAGCGTTGTGAGGGGCTCCCCCCGATCACATGTCACTGCTGGAGGGATCCCAAGTGCCGCTTAGAGCCCGACTGTCCTCCCCGAGCTGCAAACTGAACATGGTCCCGTGCTGTGGTCCAGGAGTGATGAGGGGAGAGATGGAACAGGGGGAGCAGCCGGGCTTGTGGAGCTCAGAGCCCGAGGGGAGCCTCCGCGCAGCCAGGCGCTTTTCTGGTGAAGATTGCACATGAGCAGAGCCAGCTTAGGTTTATTTTTTCCTCTAATAAAAAACTAATAAAGGAGAAAATGAAAAAATAATTTTCTGGAATTCGGCTGCGTCTGCCCGGTTTCCTTTGTTCGACCCGCAGGGCTGCGGATGCGCCGGCGCGTGAGACGCGGGTCACGGCGAGAGGCGTGGGTGCTGCCGTGCAGGGCATTGCCTCCCCTTCCCCTTTTCCCTTCTCCTTCTCCCCTTTCTCCTTCCTCCTGGAGGGCCAGGGTCAGCACGTGATGCTGTGCCAGAGCCCAGCGCCTTCCCATCCCACCTGTGGACCCTCCTCCCCAGCTGCCCTCGCCGCAGCCACCCCTTCACGGGGCACAAACCTCCCCGTGCCTCCCCCCTTGCTGTTTTGGGCTTTGTCTCCCTCTGTCTAAGAAAACCACCCGGTGTAAATCTCTGCAAAGGGCCCATCCTGCATTATTTATGCTCGCAGCGGGACCCTTCGCGCTCTTTTATCCTGCCTCTTTAATACGAACCAGAGATTTTTTTGGCTTAAAAAAGTCTGCTGTGTTGCCCGCTTCTTCCCCCGCCCAGCCCCGCTCCTTGGAAGTTCAGATAAGGGGAAGATTTATACCGGCGAGGAGGGAGGCAGTGAGCAGGGGGTTAAGAGAGAGTCGCTTTTGGGGGTTCTTTGAAGATAAATTTAACTTGTTCTTATCTGGGCTTCATGCACTCAAGAAGATGCTAACGCCGAGGAGGCTGCCCGCGGCTGGGGAAGGTGGGGGCTGGTTTTAATCCTTAGCCAGTTCCATTTTGGGTTCATTAGAGCAACATTCATCCCTCCGGCCAGGTAAATAACCTGAGTCCTTGCTGTGGCCCAGCATGGCAGCACTGGGGGATGCTGGTGGATGAACATGGTCTCTCCCAGGCGGTCAACACCCGCTCGCAGGATGCACTTTTATCCCACATCTCATCTATTAGGGGGTGGTGGGTGAGAATGGGGGGGTCCTGGCCCCACGAGGAACTAATCGAACCCACCCCTCCACACCCTCTGACAACAGGGCCCCGTCGCTGGGGCTAACGAGCGCTGGGGCTCATTAGTGACCCACGGGCTCGGCGCCAGGGGTTATTAAGGCGCTGCCAGCAGGGATGATGTGGGGGGGTCCCATCAGCAGGAGGGGGGGGTTTACCATCCTGTTCACCTTTGCTGAAGCCCGGAGGCTGCCTTTGCCTGCAGGGTCTCTGCCCAGACCTCGGGGCTTCACCAGGGGCAGAAGAGTCCCAAAACGTTCAGGGGAGCACCCGCTGGTGGGGTACTCCAATACAAGCAAGGATTAGATAAGGGTCAGAAAGGCAGCGATTCCAGGCAATTGTCAACCACCAGGGTTGTAAATAAGGGGAAAACAGAGGCTGCAAATGCTTTTTTTGGTTATTTTCCCACATAGTTTCTTGCAGCAAAGGAGGGACACATGCAAGCAAGGAAGGGATGAGGAAAAGAAGGCGCACATACGCACGTCGGAAACACTTGCCTCCCTGTAGCCTGGCATCCAAGGAAAGGTAGGCAGGGTTTGCTTTCCTCCAGGTTGCATCCCCTCCCTGGAGCCTGCCTGGCATATAGAGACCGCCCCTAACCCAGCGCCAGGGGGGTCCCAGGGCCCCAGTCTGAGCAGCATCCCCCCTCACCGGTGCCTCGGGCTGCTGCGTGTCACTGCAAAGGCCACTTCCCCCAGCTCAGGGGGACGGTTTGGTGCCTGACCCGTGACCTCAGTGTCAGCAGGTATTAACGATCCCCTCATGCCTGGCCAGCCCAGCCCGACAAGGAATTTGCTGCCTTTGGGGAGGCAAAGAGCATCCTCAGACCGGGGCGGGGGGGGGGGCGGAGGGATGGGTACCCGCTGCTCCGGGAGCACTCTGCTGCCCTCCGAGCCAAGGGCTGGCTCCTATCTCTGATCTCCATCACTAATTTATGTCCCGGGCCTTCCAGGGCTGTTTTAATTCATGGGAAGAGGGAGGGCAGGTCCCTTCAGCCTGGCCGTATATCTGACTGGGCTTATCTAGGAATTCAGCCCCGCTATCGTGGCCGAGTATCGTGGCGGTCATGCCCTCGCCTGCCCCAGTCCCTCTCATCACTCCGAAGCACCCCAGGCTCGTCACCAGCCCAATGCTGGGGTGTGGGGAAGGAGCTTTTGGGGCAGGAGCACGTGCCTCCGAATGGGGGAACAATGAAGGAAGGGGTCCCGACAGCACTGGGGCTGGGCGAGGTGGTTTCGCTTCCCAGCTGGGGTTTTCTCCAGTGTCTTCATCACCTGTTTTGTCAGGATGCTCTGACCAGCAACAAACAGTTAAAACCAGCCACAAATGTTTAAAATCTAAGTAGAGAGGGACAAATGGTGAAAAGAAAAGCCAAGGTAAAAAGGGATGAAATAAATGACTTTGTTAAGACCATACCAGCAGGTCTAGGGGGCGAATCGGTATCTTATCCACAGAGGAGTGATGTTTTCCATGTGCTTCGTGCGCCAGCCCGGGTGGAAGCACATAGGAAACCATTTCCCCTCCTTTCCACTCCCCCTCAAAGGTAAATGCCGCGCGGAGCAGAAGCGATTCATCAGGCTGAGGACATGTATTTATGTTTCAATCGACTGGAAATGAGTAAGTACCTGGGTAACAGGAGTGGGTATTTTGCATCTGGCTGTTGAAAGGTCGGGGACCCTGGGGGTCTCCCCCTGCTTCTCCTGATAGATGGAGGCTGCGTGCTCAGATGCCGGCAGTGCCAGCCCCTCTCCACCTGGGAAGGAGATGGAAACACCTTCCTCGTGCTGGAGCATCCCCCTGGGGGTGGATGCCAAGGGAGAATGAAGGCGTCCCCCTGCTCTCCCTCGCAGTGCCCCCCTCATTCAGGCAGCACGTATCCTTAGGAGCTGAATCCCCACAAGGCAGGAAAAGCTCCACGTCCCCACATCTGAGCAGCGACCTCAGTTTCCAAATCTTTTGCTTCAGCCCTGGAGGCTGATGCCCCACCTGAGTGGGCTGGGGAGTCCCAATGAGGGCTGTGGGGCCTGGTCCCCGGTGCTGAAGGACAGGGTCCTCCACAGGACCCCCTTCCCGCTCACCAGCATCGTCTCACACTCTAACCAGGACAAAACATCACCAGCCCAGAGAGCAGAAATGCCCTAGGAGGGATCTCAGCAGCAGATTTTGGTGGGAAAGATGGAGTCCTTGAGTGCCGGCGGGGAGGACATGGGTAGCCGGGCTCTGGTGGAGAAGGGATGCAAACGGCAAAGAGAAAGGCAAAGGGCAGGAGCCTGCGGGGACACCAGCTAAAAAGGCTTCTTTCAGCATGGAAGAACCCAGCTTGCCTGAAGGCAAGTTGAAGAAGCAGAAAAGACGGTAGGTCAGTTGTACGAGGTGGTTTAGTGGGGATACGGCGAGACCGAGGGAAGGGAACAAAGCCCTCCAGCACATCAGAGCGAGAAGGGCTGCGAGGGAATTCGTGCATCCGCAGGAAACCCACAGGCAAGAAAAGAGAAACGAAGGAGGGAAGGACACTGCAGAGGAGAGAGAGGGTTTCTCTGCACCAGGCTCCTTCAGAGCCAACGGATGGGCGACGGCAGCGAGCCCAGCCGCGGGCAGGGGCGAGGGAGCTGCCGCCACGGAGAAGGGATCCCCAAATCCCCAGCACGTCAAGGAGCACCGAGGACAGCCAGCCTCCTCCGAGAGTCCAGAGGGATGAAGCAGCTCGGCTGCTAGACTAAATAGATCGGGCGGGGAACTGGCCAAGGGGAAGAAAATAACTATTAAAAAAGCCGATTCATCAACTTTGTCATGAAAGGATCAACACTCTTTTTTTTTCCGCTGTGAAAAAAGGAAAACACTCTCCAAATTACCGAATATTTAGTTCTTTTCTGTTGCAGAAATCCTAAAATTAAAGTTCGTGATGGGAAAACACATTTAAAAAATAAGTAGCCGCCGTGACTGAAACAAAAGCTTACAAAAATAAGGGGAGAGTATGTTTTGATTGTCCTGAGCTGCTCTTTGCACTTATTTTCCATTCCTCAGCTCCCTTTTATTTTTTTGAAATGTGATGTCCTCACTGCCCAGCTCTGCAGCAGTGGCTAGATTTGCATGGAGAGGAGCAAGAGGAGCCCTGGCCCAGAGGAAGCAGTGAGTCCCTGAGGATGGGGCTGGGGTCTGTTCGGTATTCTGCTCCTGTGACTTTGCAGAGAGGGACTATGAAGTCTTTGAAGCGTTACTTGATGCTCAAGTTATAATGAATAACGTTTTAATTAAGCTCGTGGTCCCTAAAAAAATACCTCAGTGAAAGATTGGAGAAAATACCTGCAGAGGAAATATCTCCTGTACACAGAGCAAGGCTGTGTGAAACCAGTAATGGGTCTAGCAGAGGTTCTCTCCATCGGATATGGAGTGAGAAAAGATGCCTTAATTGCTAATCCAGAGAAATTTGGTGCAGTGGTCGAAACGTTCCCCCACCAGCAGATCCGCAGAGGGTTCTTGAAAAGATTAATCGTGGGACAAATTCGTTATAAACGTAGAGGTGAACCCAAAGGCGTGAGGCTCCTCCGGAAAAGGGATTTTTAGTGGATGAGAGGCTGAAAGAGGCGTCTGAGCTCCAAGTCACGATTGCTCTTGGGTGACTGCACTGGTGGCACAAGGCTGACCCAAAGCAAGGGCAGCGGTGGCATTTCCCAGTGACCGAGCTGCTCCGAAGGGCAAAGCCCTGCTGCATCTATCCATCCCAGGGCAGTGGGGTTCAGGATTTGGGGAGCAGATGGCCGTGCTACTACTCAAAAAAGCTGCAGGGCTGGAAAACATCGCTTACAGCAAGAGTAAAACACCCGCTCTCAGACTCAGGCGCTGCAAAATGGGGAGGGGAGCACAGGGAGCAGCTTCTCCCCACCCGCAGGGCTCGACATCCCAGCTGCGAGCCCACCCACCTTTGGCAACAACTCATCCTTCTTACTGGGATTTCAGACTCTCTGGGAAGCTGGAGAGTGCAGCCGCAGGTGCCAGACAGCAACTGGAATCTGGGGTTGCAGGGTAGGAAGTCCCCACACGCCGTGAGTCCGCAGCAGGGCTGGCAGGGTGCTGATGCTGCAGGCAGGATTCTGCTATGAGAGTGGTGACCAGACCCCAAAGTGAAGCCAGGCTGTGGGCTTGTTTTCCCATCTTCACAGCTGCAAGTGGCCAGGGAAGCCTCCCCATGCCCTGAACCGTGTCTGGAAGCACTTGCACAGCCCCAGCCAAGGGGGATGCGCGGGGCTGGGGAGGGAAGGGGTGATGAGGGGAGCACCATGTGTGGTGGGGACGCACGATTTAGCAGAGCCCTTCTTCCTGCGCCGCTGCTGACAGGGTCCTGACCTGCGGGAGAGACCCCACGTCAGGGGGGATTCCTATGGCTGCAAAGCCAATTAAACCGCACTCGGTGAGTGAGGAAGTGGTCGGAGCAGCCATGCCCTGGCCCCAGGAACCCACCCAGGGCTCACAACACAGGACTGGGTTTATTTTGGTGCAGAGCTGCTAGACATTTGTACACCTGGACTTTGCTCCCAAACCGGGTGGGTGCAGCTGCAGAGGATGCGGCCACTCCTGGGATGTCAGCGACCTGAAAAAACGCCCCTTGCACAGGTGCTCGTGCTCACCCACATTCCTCACACTGCCCAACACATGAATCCAAGATCCAGCCCCTGCAAGAGGTCCAGAAGGTCCCAGAAAAGGACCTAGTGGAAGGGGGGGGTGGGATGTGGCTGCACTGAACATTTCCGAGCGCTGCCCTCGTGCACCGACCCAGGGAAGGCTGAGAGCCAGAGCTGGGAGGAGCAGGCAAAGGTCTTGATCATCTCGTAAACACATCTGAAGCCACCCCACCTCTCCCCTTCCTTCAGAGCATCTGCCGGGTAATGTCTTTCAGGTGTCTCAGAAGTGGGGAGGTTCAAAGGGAAGAGGTTCAAAAGCAGAGCCAGGACTCCAGGGGTGCAGTGGGACGGTGGTGCTGGGTCAGGGGGGCACAACAAGAGGTTTTAATGTCTGAATGAGGAAAAGGGTGACCCTAAATGAGCCTGTCCTGCACAGGACTGCCACACACAGTCCTCCTCACCTTGCACCGAACAGAAGTTGATGTTAAAACCTCTGTTTTATCAGTCCTGACATGGAAGAGTTTGGGTGGAGAAAGTTCAAAAAAAGAGAATTTAAGGAGTCTTCACTTCTCCCTATCTCGCTCCAGGAAGCAAATCTCTGTTTTCCATCTCCCTCTATCCCTATGAAAGACTGAAAATCTACTTTTTGCCATCTTTCCAAGCTGTGGGGGAGGTGTTGGCTGGTTTATGACCCGTCCCACCCCCCCCCATCCCATTTTACCTCACCCCTTTTATTTGCCTGAGTCATGGGTGCCCACGGAAGCCCTGCCAGCACCAAGGAGGAAATGGGGTGATGGCTTTATCATGCCTTAATGAGTTACCCCACCTTGGCAGCTCTTTGGCAAGGCCCTGAGCAGCCAGCATGAGGTAAAGGAGGAGATGAAAGCTATTTTGTCGCCCCAGGATGGAAGAGAACATGTTTTGCCCCATGTTCGCCACAGCTGCAGATGATGGGATGTTACAGCTGGGCTGGCTTGGGGTAAACATGAGGGAAGAGCCTGTGGCAAGGGGCAGCCAGCACTGCCGAGGGTGTTATGAGAATAACCAGGATGGGGCTGGTCCTGCTCACCCCACAGAAGTATCTCAGGGCGATGGGGTAGATCCCAGAGCAAACACCTGCAGGGCTCGGTGCGGGGGAAAAACAAAGGCGACGTGTGGGATGGAGGGAGAGGGGCTTGGCGGGGTCACCTCCTTATCTCCCACAACTGTTTGCTCCAAGATTAAGCCAGAGCCTGCGAGATGCAAAAGTCCAAGGAAAGGCAGCTTGGAAGAGGCCGGGTGGGGATGATCAGGGGACTCTCCCCTGCCTGCCCCGGGATTGTCGGGCACCTCTGCTGGTGTTTAAAGTCCAGGCAGATTACAGGCGTGATTTACAACTCATTATTCTTTGGTGCAAAGAGTTGGTTAATGAGCAATGAGGGGCTGGGCAGGCTGCAGGGGCCCTGCAAGGAGGGGGCAGGCTGGGCGCACCCCCAGGGAAAGGGCTTCTCCCCCCAGCAAACCCTGGCAGCTGCCTGGGAAGGGGAGCATGGGGGGTAAAACCATCCCCTCCACCACCCTCAGCCCCAGGATGGGCCACAGGCACTGCAGCAGGGACCCCCCCCACCTCCCCAAAACCAGCTGGGACATGGTAAAACCTGGGTGAGGGGGATCCACCTGTGCTTGTTTCCAGCCAGCTGGCAATTTCTGCCTGGTCAAGGGGTCTCTCCCCAAACCTGGGGGATGGGGTGCTGGGAAGGGGCAAGAGGGCTCCCCACACCCCCTGGCCCCAGGGCTCACCTGCTGGGAGTTGCCTCTGACCTGCCCTTCCCATCTTGGGCACAGCACACCATAAAACATGAACAGATAAAGAAATACGTAACTAAATCCCTGCTGAAACCAAAGTGCTCTCCAGGAAGAGCAAAGGGGAGCGAGGCTGCTCTCTTGGCAGTGCCTCCCTTCTGCTCCCTTCGCCTAGAAGACACCTCAAAACCCTGCCAGTCCCCAGGGACAGCCCCTGCCTGACCCCCAGCATCCCCCCCCCCTTGATGCCGGGGCTCTCCCTCACCCCCTGGGGTTTTCTCTAAGGGCATTTCTGAAGTTTTGATTCATGCCTTCCCGGCAGCCTCAAGCCCCAGCGGGAGGACCAGGCTCTACACGCAGTCAGGAAGCTGCTTGGGGCAGAGACAACCATAAATCCTTGCCCAAGCAGGGATCTGCAGCCTGGAGCTCTCCACGATGTGCTGCCCACAGGTCACCGGCTGCGGGCAAAGGGCACTGTCCAGAGGCTTCGTGTTTGCTCTGGGGAAGGGGCTCTACAATAACAGCTTCTGCTCGACACACCCCATGTGCACTCTCCACACACCCCTGGGGGACACTCCCTTCCCGGGGAAACAGGCACACACAGCCCAGAAGCAATGGCAGCCCCAAAGCTCCCATTCCACAGCTGCACCAGCCAGCTCTCACTCATGCTGGAAAGCGCTTCCAGCACCCTTGGGTACTGCTGCCGTGGGTGGGCACACCACCTGCAGGAGAACATCCCTGCCCAGATCTCTCCCACCTACTAGGAGAGATGCTAAGCAAGTGCTCTTGCCTTTCCCTGGAAACTGTGATTTCATTAAAGCGATATTTGGCTAAAAGATCAACGCAAAACACCCGCAGAGCATCGCTACCGTGGGGACAAGCCACGATGGACACATCCATGATCCCATCCCAGAAAGGAGTTACCTGTAAGGCTGAGCTCCATGCTGGAGGCAGGGTCAAAGATGAGCATGCCAATACCCAAGAGAGGAAGATGGCTCTGGGCTGAGCTTAAATAGAGCCATGAGGGGTGTGTGTGGGGGTCCCAGGTGAGGCTGCTCAGGGTGAGACAGCCCCCAGCACCCGGCAACAGCTTAATTTAATGCTGCATCTCAGCTGCAGCATCCCCAGTCCTGCAGGAGATCAGCCACCATGGCAAGGACCAAAAATCCCGTCCAAGCCATCGAGATGATGACAGGAACACGGGGGCTGGTCCACCCACTCGTGTGCTCGTCTGCAGGCAGCGAGGGACTGGTCTTGGGAGAGGGACTGGTCTTGGGAGAGGGACTGCCCAGTAAAGCCCATATCCCATGGTCCAAGCGAGCTGGAGGAGACAGCCAGTTACACCTCTCCAAATCCCTTTTGTTTTCTCTGTGATGTACATTTAGGGAAATGGATGGAGGGTCCAAATCAAATTTAAGTCGGCACGTTAGGCCAAGGGCTTATTTAGTCTGAGGAGTGCTGGCTGCAAATTGGGGGTCAGGGAAAGCTCTCCGTGTGGGGTGTCGAGAGGAGCTCCTGATCCCGAGGCCTGGGTAGAACATGTTATAATTAATATCTGTGAGGAATTAGGAAGGATTTGGAGACAAAATGGCCTTAGATTAAGTTAAATAGCAACATGATCTCAGCATTGTTAGAAATCTGCTTTCCTGAATGGCTGGGTGCTTCCTTGCAGCAGCAGGGCTGGATGACCACCAGTGACTGTCCCCTGCTGTCCCTGTCCCCGCTCACCCAGGCGGCAGCAGCGGGGCTCTGCATCACCCCAGGAGCCCTCCCTAATCCTACACCCGCAGCCTGAGGCATCACCCCGGCATCAGGACTCTGGGAAAGGCTCAGAGCTCATCACGAGGATGCTTCAGCCCCTCTTAGTCGTTGGTCTTAAGTGCCCTGTGACGGGGCAGAGGAATCCTCTCTCCCTCCACCTGCCAGGGATCGGATATCAGGGGAATTAAGAAAGAAACAGGATCCAAATCCTCCAGTTCCTCTCTAAGCCACCTCTTGCGCAATTGGGTAGCTCCAGTTCGGTCCCACGGGTGCAGAATCCCCCTGCCTGACCCAGCCTGGCCCCGGCCATGGGTGTCATCCCTCACCCGTGTCCCCGTGTGAGCTGGGGACAAACGGAAGCTTGTGCAAAACACCCAGGCGTGGGATGGTGGCCTTTCTCCGGGGTTGGAGAACTGGTGCTGCTTTGGGGGTCTTTTGGGCAATTTTGTGATCGAGGAGGTTATTGTCAGTGGAAAGCCCAGACTGCAGGTCCGGCAGCAGGAGAGGAGGAGGAAGGTGGGTACCAGTGCTGCTTCACCCAGGGAAAGCACCACATTTGGCCCCACCATCCATCCCTGGCCCCGCTGTCCTGCGGGGATCGCTGCGAGCAACTCGGCTGCAGAATCAGCCCTGGGTTCTCCTTCCCTCTGCCAAAGTCAACACAGCCCCAGCGAGCAGCTCAGCCCAGTCCCAGCGCTGATGGTCCCCTGGCCTCCAGCTGACAGGTAGGAAATAAATAACGTCAGAAAGATAAACGGAGTAAATACGGCCTCGGCTATTTCATTCCAGAAAATGTTTGCAGAAGAGGCGCACCCATCCCATGAGTCAGCGGGCAGGCAGGGCACAGCGGGTGGGGGGACGGTGGCAGGACCCTGCCCACAATGGGGACGCAGCACCCGTCTTTCCCCAGCACTTCTCCTCTGGGCACCTCTGGGGACCTCAGTGGACCTGCAGATGGCATCAGGAGCAGCAAGAGCAGCCGGCCTGGCCGAGAGACGTTCTGCAGTAATCCGGGTGCTTTGCACCGCGATTTATCTTGCCTCGCTCACAACATTGCTTTTCCCTCCTTGCATCTGGCCAGATGTGCCCATGACAGCTCCGGCTGCCGCAGCACCCCGGTGCCTGCGGACTCTGCACATCCCGCTAATTGGCGGTGATGAATGAGGGGAGGGTGGCTCGTGTCCCAGAGCACAGCTCTCGGCGTGACAGTGACGGATTGGCCTCCTCAGAGCCAACGGGGAGCTGGGGCTGGGCTCCTGCTCAGGCATGGCCTTGGAGGACTTGCAGAGGAGTCCCAGGGGAGCACCGACCCACAGAGATGCTCCCCACCGGCTCTGTGGGCCTTGTGGGCTTAACCCCTCTGTGTGCCACCAGTGTCATGCAGAGCTGGAGCAAGCTGGTGGGGCTGCACCAGCATCCACGGACCGAGTCTGCTCCGCCACAGCTGGATCCTGGGATGCTGCACCTTAATTTTCCATCCAGGCGTCGGGATGGCTCAACGGGGTGGGATAGAGAAGGGAGACTTCCAGGGAGGTCAGTCCCCCAGTGGGAAAATTTCATGGGATATGGGAGATGTTCCCAAAGTGTGTGTGAAAACGTCTGGGAAAGCACAAAGAAAACTGTTAGAAATCACCAGGAAAATTGGTAGGAAGGCACTCGTCTGAGGAGTTGCTAGAAAGCAGTGGAAAATCCTGAGAGAAGTCCTAGACTGAGTGTTTCCTAGATGGGGAAGTTTCTGACAAGTATTTGGAGAATTTCACAAAAGGATTCCAGACAGAGGAATTTTCTGAGAGCCCTTGTGGGATTCTTGAAATGCACTAGGATGCCCCTAGACAGGTTGCCGATAAAGAAATACCAGAAAACTCCTGAAATACAGAAAACTCCTGGGAGAACTGGAAGTTTCCTGGGAAGTTTCTACATGGAGGAAGGCCACTGAAGCTCTAGGGAATTCCTTTAAATGTTCCAGATCAGGGAAATCCTATGAAGCCCTGAATATTCCTGGAAATTTTCAAGATGCAAGTCACAGACCTGTGAAAAATGTAGAAAGACTGAGGGTCTAGATGAAGGATTTAAGAGGAAAATGCCCCTCTCCAAACTCACAACTCTACAAAAAAACCTCCAGAAACATGTGGGTCACTGGAAAGCTCCAGGAATTTCCCAGGAAGTTCCAGGTGAAAGACTCACGTGGTGCCCAGCTCGCTTCTCTTTTCCTCCTCTGTAAATTCTCCATCTTTCCCGGAAAGCCGGGCAGGACCTGTGGGACATGACTTTCTTGTCTCACGGACCTCAAGGCGTTGTTTGGTCCATTTCAACTCTCTCCATACAGGCACTATCCTAAACCTTTGATCTTACCTCTTTTTTTACAGCGTGGGTCAGTCGGGGCCGAGCCGCAGGAGCTCTGCAGTTCCAGATGGAGGAAAAACGACATTATCCCTTTTGTTCTTTCTCCTGGCTCTAACAGTTCTTAATATTCCACTTGTCTTTTTAAACTCCTGCTAATCGTTGAAAGGATGTCTTCAAAGAGCTCTCTGCAACGTCTCTGAGATCTCTTTAAAGACCAGTAATTGCTGATACAGAGCCCGTTGCTGAGCGCGTGTGGTGGGGGCAACATTTTTCGTGTTCGTTACTTTGCAGTCATGAACGGGGAAGTTCATCTGCCGTTTTATCGCCCTGTTCCACACGAGTATTACAATTCTCTCCAGTTCTTCAGTGTCAGTGTTAGATCTGGCTGCCTGAATAACTCGGTGCCACGTGTCCAAGTTGTTCCTGGGAGGGCACCGGTGGAAATGCTTGGCCAAGCTCCTGCAGGACCTCGCTGAAAGTCCTCTCTGCTGCACAAACTGGCTCTTCACACCGAATCCTTGGTTGTGATTGAGCTGCAAGACCTTCTCACTTAACCCGGGGCAGCTCTCTTGCCTCTGCTGAGCCACCCTGTAGAAAGCTTTTAGAAAACCCGACTATTGCACTGCAACCTGTCTGCTCAAAACATCTTCCAAAAGCTGAGCTCTGTTGCTCTAATGGCACTTGTGTTACAGGACAGGCATCTAAAGCTGGAGGTTTTGCAGATCTCTGCCCCGTGGCCTGGAAATTCGGGGTGTGGGGGCTGAGCTCCCCAGGGCATCTTATCCTGGAGATGCTTCCCCTGCTGTCAGTGGTACCCGCTCCTTCGGCCAACACCCCGCCGAGGTCAGACAACTGTCAGGAAAGGGGCGGCCCGAGGGCCCCTTTTTTCCGATTTTTCTCTCTTCTTGAGTGAGGAGCTTGACAAGAATCGGCTTAAAGTAAACAGAGGAGCCCTTGGGGCGGGACGGCCGGTGGTGCTGCAGAGCTGGCAGGACGTGCCGAGGTTGGCGCTGCCACGGACAGGGAGGACCGAGCGTGGGATAGTTAGCTGGGCTTTCTCAGCATCCATGGGATGTTAGTTTTCGAACTTCATCAATAAGGCTCTTCTCCTGCGGTTCCCAAAGATGTTTACGAAAGAGATACAGGAAGGGAGGAAGATCAAACCTGCTTTAGTGAGGCCTTTCTGGTTTTATCTGTGGTTTATGAGGTGACCAGACCTTGGCGGCTCTGTTTTAACTTGTTTTGATCTGGCTGTGCTTTATGACTATTATTCTGAAATGTTTTGACAGGACCGAGCCTCAACCGTCTGGGCTCCTCCGCAGGAGCTGCATCTCCCTGCGGCTTTTCCCTAAAAATAAAAAAAAAAGGAAGGCACGGAAGGAGTCGCGGGAGAGATGGTGCCAGCCCTGGTGATGCCGTGACCTAGGACTGGCTTCAACAGCGAGGACTCAGCTTGCTCATGGCAAGAAGAGCTGAGGATGCATGAGGCTCGTGCCAAATATCTGCATTTTGATCAATTTAGCTTTTCCTCTCGTTTGCGCTGACGGTGAGGTGACTGCAGTCAACTGGGTTGAGTGATGCTGAAGGGATCTGGGTTTTCAAGTTGGGCTTTTCCCTTCAAAACTGTCTTTTCTTAGCATACATTTCATGCTATTTTTTTTTTTTCAACTGAAGAAACCTCCATCTGCAAACCATATTTCTGGGAGGACAAAAAAATATCCTTTGTGTTGGGAACTGTTCAATAAATCAGTTGCATTTGCATTCAATTCTTTTGCGGGCAATACCCAACGACGGCACCAGAGCTGCTGGCTGCCTTTGGAGAAAAGTCACATTTACCCGCAGGAGTGGGGCGAGCCGGAGGATGCTGGGGCAGTGGGCACCAGGCTGCAGAAGGAAAGCAACCTGGACCAGCATCGTCTGAAGAGAGGGGACCAGGGGGAGGACAGATTCGGTCCTGGGTGCTTTGCTGGTCTTGCCCGGGGTGCCCGCAGCCCTATTACTAGAAAGCTGACTTGGCTTATCCGGATCAAGTACCTGCTCCCTGGTAATTAAGGACGTGTTGACATTCAAAGCCCGGTATCCCTATTTTGTTTAAGCATGCTCACGGCCTAAAACCACCCCGCTTTGTTATTAGCTTTGTGGAGCGGCGCGTGCGGCGGGCGATTAGAAAGATGAGTGGAAAATTGCCTCCTGCTAATTTATGCAGATTTCCTCTTTTCTTTCCAGGCGCTGCCACCCACTCCCCCTACCCACTGTGCCCGCTGCCCATGGTGCCCGGTTTTGGGGATGCTCTGGCTCTCTCGGGATCTCGGTGCCCTTTGGGTTGGGATGATGAGCCCTGTCCTTGTGCGAGGCGAGTGGGGAAGGAAAGATCATCAGGCAGCGAGCTGCGGCTGCCGTTTGCATCTCAGCCGGTGTTTTCTTCATTAAAATGCTGCGGGAAGAGGTTACCTCTCCCGCCTCGATGCTTTGTCGCTGCTGAGATGGAAGCAGAAACCCTTTGTCGGAGAGAACGTGGAGGAGTTTTGGCTGGAAGAGCTTCCCCCATGCCGGCGAGGGCACACGGGTGTCCGGCAGCGTCCGGATGGATTGCCTGTGGTGGTACAAAGGCTTCCCGAGGAGGATGGGGAAAGGAACCCTCACCCAGCCCCCCTGCCCTGGAACCCCCTCTTTGCCTTTTCTGCAGGTTTGCCTTTGAGGTGGGGCTGCCCCATACGTGAAGCCAAATGTCCCTTTTTCTAACCGACCCCCTGTTTTGGTCTGTCACTCGTGTTCCCAAGCCTGACCCCTTCGGCTCCCCTGTACCTCGCCCAGCTTTTTTTCCCCACCGGCGGGTAGGTCACTGCCAGTAATTTTCACCCGCCTCGCAGATACAGTCGCTTTTGATCTGTGGCTTCCTTGGAGAAGAAAACCCCGTCTCTCTCTTTGTTTTGTTTCAAGCACCGTTTCTCGGAGGAGCAGCATCTTCTGGCGAAGCAGCGCGTGGGCAGGGTGCTGGGATCGTGACCTGCCACCAGCCGTCCACCCTCTGAGCGAAAGGCTTGGGGGGCACCTGGGAGGGCAGGGGGGTGGCAAGGGGACCCCCCGTGCCCCCCACAGTGTGCCAAGCACCCGCCTGTGCTCCCCCTGCCCTCCCACTGCCTTTCCCGGCAGGGCTTATCTGGGCTGGCCGTGCTTTGGAAGTGCTGCTGATGCTGCTCGTTGAACTCCTTAATTGCTTTTAGTTGTAGAATTATTAAGGAGCAAGACTTAAATGATGTTTGGGGTGGGTGGGGGGAAAAAAGCACAATATAAATGAGCCGGAGGAGCTGGCAGAGAAGCTCCCCGTAGTGCCGACATGAGTCTTAGCAGCAGCAGAGAATTACGGCGAGGAGCCGTCGGTGAAGGCTTGTGCCGCTCCCCCGGCGCTGCCTTTTGGAGGCATGCAGGTTTCCTATTTTTCCTCCAAATCTTCTTTGCTTTTAAGCAAATACTCCAAAGATTGCCCATGAATAGTCATGCAAGAGCTGCCTGTGCTTGCGAGCTGCCTGTGCTTCAGCTGCCTTCGCTTCCCACAGGTATCCCAAAAAAACGAGTTCACTGGCAGAAAGGAGATGAGAAAAAGTCCAGGATTTTCCTTGAATATTCCTCATTATTCGCTGAAGACTTGTAGACACTAGTTAGTGCTTGCACCGGAGATCTGATAGGAAGAGCAGCGCTTGCCCAATTATGGAGTGGAAACGATACCGGGAGGGGGGTGGCAGCCAACTGGAGCCAGCTCCCGCGGTCGGGATGCAGAGCCCTGGTCCAAAGCATCCTGCCAGGCTGGGGGAAAGCGCTGCCGGGCACAGGGCTGCCCTCGCTCGCCTCTTGGCATGTCCTTCCCTCTTGTGTGGGTGTCTAAATCCCAGAAGAAAAACATAATAATAATAAAAAATAGAAAAAAATCATGATTATCTGGGGGAAATCCAAGAGCGAAAAGAAGCCAAAAGCCTTTGGAAAAACTTCCCTCGATCGCAACTCAGCGCGCTCAGAGGGTCGGAGAATAAGGGATGAATTATGGGCGCGCCTCGGCTGATGGAGGCAGATCATAAGATTCATGCTAAGCAAACATGCTGAAAAGGGCATTAGAAGAAAGACTCATTATCTGCTGCTCCGGAGTGCTAATTGGGGTCACGGCGTGATTTTTGGAAGGATGGTGCTGCGAAACCCGGCGTGAGCCAAGTGCTCTTCGCTGAGCGAAAGGTTGTGTCTGGGTGACGGGGGGAGTCTCCGCTGAGGTGACAGACTCACCCAGGGCTGCCAAAAATCAGCTGTCCCAGCAGAAAGGTGCTTGTAGAAAAGAGTTCCCTGACCGAGGTGTCTAGAAGTTGCTCTAGGGTTGGATGTCAGAATTTCAAGTACTAGATGAACATGAAGCAGTTGGCTTCCTACCTCTGCCCACCGCACCCGCTGGCCCTGCCGGGTGCCCTGTTTCTTGTGTTTGATGAACATGAGAAGCTCAGGTGGAAAAGCAAGAAGGACAACGGCTCAAAAAGGAGGAAAATGGGAAAAACTAGGGGAAGGAACAGGATGCCTGCAGGGCAGGGGTTCCCACACCCTTAGCATCTCTCCCATTTAGGAACCGAATACTCTGGGCTCAGGCTCCCCTTCTGCAAAAACCACCCCAGAAATGCTGTGACCCCTGTTTGAAGTAGGGTAAAAACGACAACAAGATGAGAAAAAAAAAAAAAAAAAAAAGCTAAAAAAAAGACACCGACAGCTCTGCTGTTTCCTAAAATTATGTTTCCAGCAGCAGCATCCCAGCAAAATCTCCGCTCTCCCCAGGGCTGGTGCAGCGGGTGGTGGGGCAGATGTGTGAGCACCCCAGGGCCCCCCCCACGGCTCAGAGCCGCTGGATCGGGGGGCGCCGGTGACGGGAACCGCTGCCGGCGGGGAAGGGGCTCCCCCAAACCGGGCCGGTACCTGCCGTAGACGCAGCAGCTCGTTAAACGAGTGGCTGGAGGCGAGACAGGCAGATCGCTTGATAAAGATGTAAAGCAAAACGGAGAGTAAATACAGTCATCTCCAGAACTTCCCACTGGGGTGTTAGCATTGAGGTCGTAAATACACTGAAATCAAAGACTCATAAAACATGCAAATTGCTCTGTGTGTGTTTGTCTGTCTCCTTCCCATGTCTTTGCCCCTCACCCCCTTCCTCTGAATTTCTATCTTTCTATCTCTCTTCTTTCCATGATCTCTTCTCCGCTCCTGATGAGCCTGTTAGGGCGAGGGAGGGAATCTTCAAAAGGCATTTTTGTGGTTCTGGGCAGCAAGTCAAAAAAAATCTGCTTTTTTTTTTTTTTCCCGCTCCCCTCCCCGTTCCCGACTGAGGGACACGTCACCCCAAACCTACACAGCCATCAAAATAAACATTAATTAAGATATTTTCAGTGATGTTCCCTGTCACAAATTACCAGCCCCACAAAAGAAACGCTGCTGTGCAACTACTCATGATGTCAGTTTATCCCTTCCGCGATTGCTGAGATAAAGCATCATTTCCCCGCTTGCCTCTTCTGCCTTTCGCCCGGTCCTGCTCCGCGCCGGGAGCCAATGTCTCGGCACAGCTGGAAAAGCAACGTCGCTGCCGTGGCGTCCGCGAGCTGTGGCGGCAAAAATCTGCGGCCGGGCATGGAGCGATGCTCCAGGCAAGCAGCACCACACCCCGATCTGCCTGAACGTGAGGATTTTATAGCCTTGGTGCCTTGCGGAAAACCGGGGTCCTGTGCTGATGCTCTGGGTGGGATATGGGTTGTGGGGTGCAGGGATGTGGGGATGCAGGAGTACAGGGATGACGAGGTGTAGTGATGCAGGAGTGCAGAGATGCAGGGGTGCAGGGGTGCAGAGGTGCAGGGTGTCAGAATGTGGGGAATGCAAGGATGAAGGGATGCAAGGATGAAGGGATGCGAGGTTGCAGGGATGCAGGAGTGCAGAGATTTGGGGATGCGAGGCTGCAGGTTTTCAGGGCTGCAGGATGCCGGGTGCTGGACCTCGGGGCAGTGAGATGGTGTTGGTGGGGCTGCGCAGCCGCCCGGGGAACAGCGTGGGCTGCCCGGCACAGGCCGGCTGCCAGCGAGCCCGAGCTGGCAGGGCAGGGTGGGGAAGCAGGAAAGGGAGCCCCACTCCTCCTCCCCTCGGGGAGAGCTGTGGCTCTCGGCGGGAGGGTTGTGAGTACACACAGACTCTCTGGAGCCTCCCATGTAAATCCTGGCAGGACCCAGCCAGTTCTTAGCTCATTCACGTGAGATCACCGTCTTGTTCGGGGCGCTTGCGCGGGTAGCTACGTGCCGGGATTTCGGCAGGGACCCTGCCCTGCGGGGCTGCCCGCAAGTTGGGAGCCAGGAGAAGAGTCCAGCTCGTACACCTCCATTCCCTCCAGGTCCCTCTTGCAGCAGCATCGTGACCACGTGGCCCTGCACAGCAGTCCCCAACCTCTTCCAGCCAGCTGAAGAGACCCACTCTCACACCAAGATGTGGGCTCTGACCCAGCGGGTGGAAGGTGTGACCCTGGGGACAGCAGATGTGACCCTGGGGACAGCAAGGCTTTTATTTGCTGCTCTGGCCAAGAGAGAAGCGGGAGAGCAGCCGAGGTGCGATGCCCTGGGCACCTCCGCTGGCAGCCGCGTGCCCCGGCACGACGCCGGCGTGGTGCGAAGCACAGCTTCCAGGCTGCCGGCGGCTTCCCCTCGGGCAGGTTAAGGCCCGAGGTCGCCTTCTGTTCTTCTGCCACCCTCAATCATTTTTTCTTTGGTGTTAAAACCTCGCGGGAGATTTGTATGCAATTGTGACTTCCTCTGAGCTGCTACCGGTCCAAAGAAAACAGATCCATGTGTTTTAAAATCTCGGCTTACATACCATTCCTCCAGCTTCTGCTCCTTTTTGGGGGCTTTTCCTTCTTTCGGTGGATCAGTGACCTGAAAATGCACTTTATGTTTTCCCTGGGAGAGGTAGATGAGAAGAGCTCCGGCATAGCTGCATATTAAACCTGACCTGCCGCCGCTGCCGTCCCCAGCAGCCCTTGCTGAGCTGCTGGTCTCCCCACTGCGACAAGGTTTTAATCACTTGTCTCAGATAGATCCGATTAGATCTTTTTCTTTTTTTTTTTTTTCCCCTCCTAACAAAATCATTATGTTTCCCATGCGTATTTCTAACCATTTAGGCCCCTTTCATGTTCCTCTGACCGTGGAAAGCATGCACGGCCCCGCACATCGGGGCATCCGCGGGAATTTCATCGACAAGCTGCTTATCTTCTTTGCCAGGTCATTAACGTGCTGTTTATGCGTTCCGCCAGGTCATTAAGGCAGATGTTAATGAATGACCTCTGCAGTACCCCGTTAGATACTCCCGACTCCACCTCCTGCCTCCTCCAGCAAGCTCTGCACAAGTGGGTAGGTTGCTACCTTAAATACATATATATATATATATATATATATATATACACACACCCCCCATAATGCTGTTGGGATATATTAGTGTGTGGTTTAGGACTGCCCACGCTCTGGCTGATCAGAGTAATTTTTCTTACGTTTCCTATACTATTGTTCTAATTGCTAAAAATAGTTCCCTACTCTTCTCACCCGTGGCCATCGCTCTTTGGGAGAGAGAGCAAGGCGATCTGCTTCTGGAGGGGACTTTTAGCCCGGCTTTCTGTAACTTCTGTGTGCTTGGCACCTTTCCCCTCTCCGGTCGCCCTCCCTTCATGTCTGAGGGCGACGCCAGCCCCCTTGGCAGCCCACCAGCTCGGCTCCTCCGCTCTCCCCCTCGTCCCGGGGAAGGAGTTTGCTCCGGAGGGATGCGCGGGACCGGCGCCGTTCCTCGCGGAGGGCAGAGCAAAGCGCTTGGGTTCGGCCTCTCTCACCCATTTCTGAAGCCTCATTAATTTAAGCCAATATTCTTTCCTCCCCAGAGGTCCCGATGAAAGAGAGCAACTCCATTGAAGATGCTTAAGCATTAAGCCCGTACTCAAGTTCCATTAAAGCGCCTGATTAAGGCGGCGAATGGCTGGACGCGGGACAATGCTGAGTGCTTTTTCCTGAATCAGGTTCCCTGACTTCCCAGCGCCGGCGGCTGCACGCCGAGCTCCCGCTTTCAGTAGCTCTTCTTCCCTGCAGCCCCCGTCCAGACCCTTCTTCAGTGGCCTTTTACGTTTTTGTCTTTTTCTTGCAGGGTTTTTTTTTGCTTCTCTCCTTATTTTAAACCTCAAATCCATGAGTGGCCACTTCTGAAGTGATAAAAATCTTATTCCTTGCCTTTGGGTTTTGTTGGTTTTTTTTTTCTTTTTTTTTTTTTTCCAGGCAATTGTAGCTTACAACACCTTCATTATCGCGTCTCTGAAAACTGGTTAAAGATTTTAATACTTCCTTCCCCGGACCATTATCCAGTAGACTTCTCAGCCCCATAAAACGTGCCTTCTGGAAAACCCGATCGCCTTGTGCTGCTGCTTTTTTGGTCCTTGCCCTGACGGTTCAAGTGCCTCCAGCTCCCCCCTTGCCCCCTCCCGACTCCGCTCCTTGGGCAGGTGGGAAGCGCCGGGGGCTGAAAGCAGCCGCAGCAGATTTTCAGTTAGAATCTGGGCTTTTTATTTAATTGAAATCATCTTACGCAGCGAGAGAGCGCGTTGCATCATTTTAATCAGCCAGCACATCTGCAGAAGGTGCAAGTTTCCCGGAGCCCGAGCACAAGAATGATGGTATAAATCACGGCGGAGGCAAAGCCTTGACATCACCTTCATTTCCGAATTTGATCCTCTGATTTTGCAGCTCGACGCCGGCTCCCTGGCACCCGTTTCGCTCGGCCTTTTGCCGTTTAATAGGTACAGGGCTCGTCAGGAGCCTTGGCATTTCAAAAATCCCCGTGGGTTGAGGGTTTTTTGTGTCAGAGGGTCGGATTAACGATGAATTTTGGCTCTGATCCACGCGGGGTCGGTCTCCCCGGACAGGCTCTGCCGAGGGAGCGAGGCTGCGGGGCGAGCTCGGCCCGCCGAGATCTCATCCCTTTCATCCCAGAAAACAATTTGGGGGAAAAAATCTACCAGGTCCCACGGAGCCTCTGCCTTTGGGATGAGAGGAGCTTGCTCCCCACCGGTTTATTATTTAGGTGAGTTTTAAATAACTCAAGCGCTTCCCAGGGGGACCCATCCCGCAGCCAAAGAGATCTCAGCACTAAGCAGTTTTTTTTTTTTTCCTGGCGCTCAGACCTAAATTTTTCTTCCGCTCTCGTTTTATCCCGTTACTCTTTCCGCCACCCAACCTCTCGGGTGGTTTAAACGCGAACGCGTCTCGGGGTGCGGGATCCCCATTTGGCCAGGGTGGGGATTTGATGAGGGCAGGATGAAGCTGAGTCCCCTGAAACTCGTGACGAGGCGACCTTTGGTGACTCTGCCTTCATCCCGAGGACGCCCCAGTACCAAACTGGTCTCCACTGGGCAGAGGTGAAGGAGTCGGGTTGGGCCAAGCATCCGCCCGTTGAAGGATTTCTGGATCCCCGACCTGAGCCGGCATCGCCACGGCAACCGCCTGGCTCGGATGGGGCAATTTTAATAATAGTACAAAAAAGCCAACAGCCTCTGGAGTAATTTTTGCTTCATTTTGTAACGGAAAGGGAAGAGAATCCAGAGCTGTTCGGTTTGAAATCGTCTCCGTGCGGGCGAAACAGGTTCCGAAGGTTTGGGGGGGTTTTATTTTTTGTATTATTAAGCAAACTTAAGGTTGGTTTTCTTTGATTTCCTTAATAAAAGGCAAACTGACCCCATAGTTGTTTATTTATTTTTTTAAACATTTTATTAATAGAAATTGAACCAGCTCCAAAGGAGTTTTCCTTAATTATTTCTGGAATAGCAAGTGAAGCGACTCCAGAGGGTTTTATAGAAATTTTCTTAACAGCAAACGAGCTGGACAAAGGTTGGACTCGATGATCTTGAAAGTCTCTTTCCACTGAAATCGTTCTATGATTCCGGGGTTTGGGTTTTTTTTTTCACCCCAAGACCCCCCTCCCCAAAAAAACTCCACAACACGACCCACCCCCCCCCCCCCAAGGAAATCCTCCACAGAAACGTCAGAAAACCTCCAAAATATACCAAAAACCTCCAAAAAAGCTTCCAAAAAACCCTCAGAAAATCACCCCCCCCCATAAAAAACTTCAGAAAACCTTTAAAAACCAGCAATAAATGAACAAAATATTAAAAACCTCCAGAAAAAAAACCCTTGAAGAGTCCCAAAACCTCCACAAGAAAGAAGAAACCTCAAAACTTCAGAAAACCTCACGCATAAGTAATTAATAAATAAACAGGCAAATAAATCTCAGTATTTCCTCCCAAGCTCCAGAAAAAAAAAAACAAAACAAAAAAATTTCAATAAACCTCCAGAAATCTCCAAAAGAGAGGAAAAAAGGAAAAAAAAAATTAAAAGAAACCTCCGAAAACCTTTCTTTTAAAAGATAAATGCAAAATATTCCCCCCCCCCGAGCTCCAAAAAACCTCCCAAAAAGTGATTTTTAAAATGTTTTGGACTCGTCCCTGAGGGTAAATGGGCCCAGGCGCTCGCACCGCCCCCCCTCCCCAGGCGGGCCGTACCACCGCCCTCCGCTGGGGGGAGCTCTTGGACCGCGGCTGAACGACCGGCGGGGCGGGGCGGGGGGAACACGGGGATCCCGGCGCCCCGACGGTCCAGCCCCCCCCCCAATCCGCCCCCCCGCTCCTCTTCCCTCTGTTTCGGGGTGATACAGAGCGAGGGGGCGTCATTTTAAGGGAAAAAATCCCAAACCCCCAAATCTGCGCTCCCCCTTTAAGAGCGAGTGGGCGTGCCCGGCGGCTCTCAAGGCCCCCCCCCCTTCCCCGCTTCCCCATTGGCCGCCTCGCTGCGGGGCTGCCCGCTCGTTCGCCTGCGCGCAGGGTTAGAGCCGCCGCCGCCGCGGAGGGGAGAGGAGGGCGGCGGGACGGGAGAAGGGGAGGAAGGCGGCGGGCGGAAAGAAAAGCGGGGGAAAAAAAAAAAAAACCAAAACAGCGGCATGGGCGCCTGACGCCCGTCCCCGTCCCGCCGCCGAGGGACGATGGCGCGGCCCCGCGGCGGGCGGTGGTTGCTCGGAGTCCTGCTCGCCCTTTGCCGTTTGGCCGCGCCGTCCGCCAAGAGCCTCGAACCCGTGTCCTGGAGCTCCGCGAACCCCAAGTACGTGCGGAGGGGGGTGAGGGGGGGGGGAGGTTGGGAGGAGGGGACCCGGGTTCGGTTCTCCTCACCCCGGTACAGCGCCGAAAACGAGGGAATTAAACAAGAAAAGAAAGATTTAAGCGGAACAAGGGTTTTAAAGCAAAAAAAAAAACCCACCTTCCCCGCGAAGGCAGCACCGCGAAGAGGCTGAGGTGGACGGACGGAGAGGAGAGACCCCCCCCCGGCTGGAGTACGGACCCTCGCCGAGCCCCGGCTGCTGCCGGCTTCTACATTTAAAAAAAACAAACAACCGAACGACCAACAACATATTTTTAAAATTTTTCCTCCGTTGTTAATTTTTTTCTTCCTGTGTTTTAAGAAATCCTTTCGGCTCTGAAAGATTTTTTCCGTCTTTTCAAGATTTTCTTACCTTTAATTTTTTTTCTTTAAAAAAACCCATCCTTTTCTTTTTGCTTTTAATTATTTTTTTTTGTTATTTTTAGCATTTTCTTCTTAAAAATGCCTTTTTTTTCCCCTTCTTCTCCCTTGGACCGGGGGAGGCTCGGCCGCCGCCGCCGCCCCTCCTCGACCCGCCCGGATCGCCGCTCCCCTGCACCGCGCTGGAGTTGGATTTATTATCATTTTTGTGGTCTTTTTTGGTGGTTTTTCCTTTTTTTTTTTTTTTTCCTGGCTTTTCTCTTCTCGAAACAGGCCGTGGAGCGAAAGCGGGGCGGGGGTTGGGGAGAACGACCCGACCCCCCAGCCCGGTCCGTCGGGGCGGTCCGGCTCCGAACAAAGCCGCCGGCGGGGCTGTGGTTATATATACGCTGAAATTATATGTATTTAAATATGTGTATACGTGTGTTTTATGTGTGCATACGTGTCTCTGCCCCGGCTGAGGTGCAGGAACAATGAGAAGGGGCTTTTGCAGCGCGTTGGGATGAAGGAGGAGGAGGGGAGGAAGGTGCCCGGCCGGTCGCTCCCCACCGGGATGGTTGTGGTGGCTCTTGCTGGGCTTTATCTTGTAGATCGCGGAGTGTTTGTTTATCTTAGACCCTGGAAAAAAAAAAATCTGCCTTTAGCTTGTTGTTTTTTTTTTCCCCCCCCATCCCTAACACATTTCTCCAAAAAGGAAAGAGTTTTTGAGGGTTGGAGAGAGCTGAAGCAATTTGGACAGCCTTCTCGCCTGGACACTTAATATTCCTACCAAACGTGTATTTTATTAATTTTTGGGGGGGGTTACACCAGCTTTACAGCACCTTGGAAGCGCTAGGATGAGGGCAAATCCCCCCGGCCGCTTGGGTTGGGTTTTTCTCTCTTTCCTTTTCGGCGACAGATCCCTCGACCGGCAGCCGATCCATTGGGTTCGCGAGTCGGCGACGCCTTTCCCCAAAATACCCTTTTAACTGGAAAAAGGGCGGCTGGGGGTGGCCGGGGGCTTTGCCTCGGCAGTGTTGGCGGGTGCTGTGTCGCCCCAGTCTGCTTAATTTTATTAAACAGCTGAGGCCTGGCATGCTGGGGTGACAAACCGGTGGGTTTTCCATGGTGCCCCTCTGTGTGCTCCCGGGAGGAGCGTTGGGGGCTGCCACTGGTGCCCAGCATCAAATGCGTTGGGTTTGGCGACATCCCTTCCCACCCCGTCGGTCAAACGAGGTGTTTTTCATGATTTCTCCCCCGATTTGGTAGAGATTTGGTGGAGCCGGGCGGTCGGCCGCCATCCTGCGTGAGAACTGCCCCCAGAAGGAGGGGTTTGGAGGAGGGGTGTGGGGGTGATGTCCCCAACCCCGTGTCCCCAAACGTGGGAAGTGCCCAAAATGTTGGCGTTCCCACCCAGAAAGGGCAGGAGCCGTGGTTGGGTTTAGCCACGGTGGGAGGCTACGGGTGCCTGGCCTGACTGCAGCCCCTCGTCTTTGGTGTGTGTGGGGGGGGAGGTCCCTCGTTTTTTTTCTTTTCCACCTTCACGCTTTTTCGCAGGTGGCGAGGCGTCGGGCACGGCCGCTCCCGCCCGCGAGGGCGGTGGAGCAAACCAGTCCGGGGAGAACCGCCGGTTGTTCAAAGTCCGGTTCCAGCTCAGGGAAAAGCTCTTTGTTACAGCAAGATTCCTCCCGGATGTAGGTGCCTTAAACCCCCCGCTCCACGGGCGCTCGACACCCAACTTTGGGCTTTCAAGCCCCTTCCTTCGGTGGCGTCTCCGCCGAGCTCTTGTTTTTAGAGTAAAGAGAGCTAAACCCTTTAAAAATAACATCGCTAAGTGGAATTTTCCAACAGATAGAAGGAGAAAGTGTCACGCGTCGGGCTCTCCGGCCTTGGCGGGGGTGTCACTGTAAATAATGAAAATATTTTTCTGCCCTTTCATCCCCTGAGAAGCGTGGGCTCGTCGCTTCGCCCAGGCGTCGCCGGCAGGTTCCTGGTCCCGCGGTGGCTTTCGGGGGGACGCGTTGGATGGAAGGAGCGATTTCTTGATTACGATCGGCGCTCGGTTCTGCGGCGGGGAAGCGTTTCCCTTCGGCTCCGAGGTGCTCGCCCAAGAGCCAGCAGAGAAATTGTCGCCGTCTTCTTATTTTGAATAATCCCGTGGGTTCTTAAGTGGAGGAAAAATAGGCCTGGGGATGCGTTCGCTGGGTGGAAGGTGGGAATTGTCGCAAACCTGTGGTTGGGACGAGCTGAGGGGGGATTAGGACCCCTCTGCAGAGGAGCCCCTGCTCTCAGGGGAGCCAACGAGGTTTTAATTCTATCCCCTCCTGTCCAAAGGGGGTTTCATCTGGGATTTAATCGTCCCTTTTGCCGCTCGTTTGGTGGGTGTGCTGGGCAGCCGGGAATTGCAAGAGAAATTCTGGCTAAATCGTCTCTGAACTCCCTCGACTGTAATTTTGGAGAAATATTGACCCTGGTGGGCTCCTGTGCCGGCCGTTAAAAGGAAGCATTCCTAATAAAATATGGCTTGGAAAATTCATTTCAGGCTGGAATTCGCCTCTCCAGAAAATATTTTAATAAGGAGGTGGGGGAAATGGGACACATCATCCGTGCGGCTCTGAAGAACGGGTCGTTTGGGCTCTGCTTTTCTCTTTTTATATATAAAGTTTTACTCAGGTCTAGTGACTCCCTAGCTCTGTGGAGCAACCCAGCAACTTTCTTAAAAAAAAAAAACAAACCAAACCAAATGCATTTATTTAAAAAGAAAAAAAATAGACGTAGAGAATGGAGGTGGGGGGAGGAAGCCCCAGACAAAAGTCTAATCCTTTGTGGTGTTTTTATTCTGCCTTTAATGACATTATGGTGTCTGATTGAATTCTGCAAGGGCTGAGTTTGAAGCCTGGTGTATCTTTGCCTTTTTTTTTTTTTTCTTTTTTTTTTTTCCCTTTTATGAGGGACAAAGTGTTTTCTGAGGGGAATGGCTGACCTGGAGCTCTGCATCGGTGGGCTTGCACTTGTCGGAGCAGACGTAATTTAATTACCGCACCAGTGGGTGCGTGAGGCACTTCGCAGCGTATGAGGAGTTGGGAAATAGTGGAAAACACGCTGCTTATTTTTAGTTAAAAGCCACGTTTGGCTCATGGAGCTTTCAGAGGCTTGTGGGGGCTCCCCCAGGGCGAGGGGATGCGGAGGGTCCCCGAAGGGGTCCGATGGCCCCCCGTGCACATCCCTCCTTCCTGGGGGGCTTTGCTTCATCTCCAAAGGCTGGTTTGGGTTGGGGGAGCCTGGATGGTCTCCGTCCCAGTTGGAGTTTCCCTCTGGAATGGAGGAACCTGTTCCAGGGGTGCTGGGAAGGGGAAAAACCCCCCTTTGGTGGGTGCCAGGCTGTTGAGCCCCCTCCTAGTGTGGGGGGCTCTTGCTCTCGCTCCCCGCCAAGGCAGAAACCCCTGTGGCTGGCTTGTGGTGCCCAAGGAGGCCACCCCGTGCCCGGGGGAAAGGAGCACCCATGGAATGTTTGGGAATGGCTTCATTAACTTAAATTAAAAAAAAAAAAAAAAAAGCAGAGGCAGGGCTGCGGCTATTGCAGTAGCTGGGTAAATACCACTGGATTCTATAAAATGGATTTAACTGCTTCCTTTAAAAGAAGGGAAAGAAAAAAAAAAAAGCTGTGATGGGGTGGCTGATTGATTGTAAAAGGAGCCGTAGGTTTCTCCAGAGCAAAGCAGCTGCTGCGGGGCCGTGGATGGGCCGGAGTTTCGGGGCCATTTCTGCCCATGGAGGGCTGGGTGGGAACTGCCGGGGGGCTGCTTCCCTCCGACACTGCGCCTGAGCCACCTCCTCCCTTTCGGGTGTGTTTTTTTTTAAGCTTTATTTTTTTTTTGAGCAGCTTTGCAGGGCAGGGGTCCCTCCCCGGAGCCCCACGTGTGTCGATACAGGTCGTGGGGATCGCAAAGAGCCGCGACGCGCACGCAACCCCCTCGTACGACGACGCGTGTCGGGAGGCGTTTGGGTTGTCCCCTGACCCCCCGGGGGGGCTTAGCGGGAGGGGTGGCCCCTCCTTCCCGTGTAAGGTTTTGGGTCCCGGCTTCCCCGTGGCTCCCCGGTCCCGTGGCAGCGCTGCTGGGAAACCGCTCTGCCCGAGGAGCTCCGGGCTCCGGTGGGAAAACATCTTGTAGCGATCAGTAGCACATGCTACTTGGAGTCTGGCAGCTGAAACGGGGTGGGGAGAAACAAAGCTGAAACCCATTCTGTGTCTAATTAATGATCGCTTGTATCGGGAGAGCAGGAGGAGGAGGAGGAGGAGGACTCTGGGCTCGGCGTTATCGCGGCGTCGCATCTGGGCAGGAATGCGGCGACGGTGCTGCGGGGCTTTGTTGTGCTCGCCTCGAAGGAGCTGGGGACCTTTCTGCTGCTCCTCGAAGCTTTCCTCCGTCCCGTCGTCCCTTTTCTCCCTCCCGTCCCTCGCTCTGGGGCGGGCGCTGTGGCCGAGGAGCCTCCATGGCAGAGCAGGAGGGTGCGGATGGTGCCGTTTCTGCAACGCACCCCGCGTCCTTCCGGGAGGTTTCTTTTGCCCCTTGTTGTGGTCTCCGGTTGGATCGCCCGTGCTTGATGTGGGGACACAGGATGGGGGCTGTGGGTGTCGGGGGGGTTACTCGTGGTGTTCCAGCGAGCGGTGGCTTCTCCTCGGTGAGCTCTCCCCGCCGGCGCCCCCCGGGCAGGATCCGACCCGGCTCAGGTGCCGGCGTGGCAGCGCTGCCCCGGCCGAGCCGAGCAGCTGCACTTCAAAAAATGCCAGCTATTTATAACCCCGGCTCGGCTGCTCAGCAATAACCTTTTCCTCCCTGCAGCTGGCCCTTCCCAGGTGGGCTGCTCGCCCTTGCCCAGGCCGTGGGACCGAGCTGCCCCGGGGCTTGTTAGGGTCCAACCGTGAACTTTCCCGACGTGTTTTTCCAAGGGATCCCTCCAGCCGTGGTGCTGCACGCGTGCCTCCTGACCCGGGGAGGTTGGGCTGTGGTGAGAGGCTTCGTGTGACCCCGGTTTGACGCGGGTTGGCTCTCACTGGTACCCGTGTGGAGGTCCTGGAGGTGGGATGCCGCACGAGCTCTCCGTCCCTCCGCCTTCAGGCTCGAGTTTTGGGAGCACCTTCCTGGTGGTGACCACATCCCCACCTCCTGCAAAGTCCTGGGGTGGTACCTCTGTGGGAAGGGGGGGGTCTCAGCGGGTTTCGGTGACACCCAAGCCTCCCTCAGTGCTCCACGTGTGGCGATGGGACCCGAGCGCCCCGTTTCCCAACGATCCCTTTCCTTGTTGTGGCTCCTGGCTCGCAGCACGAGCCCGACCTCGAGCACTGTGTGCCCTGCCTGGCTTTCGGCATCCAGATGCTTCAGAGTAGCTACTTCAGGCAAAGCAACACGTGTTTTCACGGCTTATCGGCTATAAATACCCGCACACCATTAATATTGATCATGGAGCGTTTGCGTGTTTTCCTTCTCATAAGGCTGGGAGGTGTCTGCGGTTGCACGTGCATTAGTGGCAAGACTGAGACTCGACACAGTCTTTTTCTATTGTTTTTTTTTTCCTCTTTTTTTCTGACATTTTGGACAGGTTTCTGAAACACGCAGGAGCAGTGTGACGGGTGGGTTCGCGCGCCGGTCCCGGGGCTGGTGGAGATGCTCAGGGATGCTCGGGGATGCAGGGACGGTGCTGGGCTCCGTCGTTCTTTGTCTGGGCTCGCTGTAGTATAGCAGCCGAACGCGAGAGGGAGGCCCGTGGCCCCCCCGGGATTTCGGGGGGCACATCGATGTGCCTTGGAAACGGGGGAATGGGTGCGAAGGCGCTTCTTGCCCCCTCGAAGCGGAGGGGGTGGCCGGTTTCGGCATATGGAAAGGATCTGGGTGCGATATCCCGGGCTGCAGCGCGGCTTTGCTGAAGAGGCCACTTCAGCAGGGGACGCGGCGTGGTTAGTCCTCCCGGCTGACACATCCCAGGCCTTCCTCCGACTTGAAAGAACTCGAGCCCGCCTTTGAATCTGAGGATTTATAGCCCTTTTAGGCCTCTCCAATAAAAGCACGGCTCCCTCCTCAGAGCCCACCGTCTCCCTCCTCCGGGCTCATTATCCGGGGGATTTGTGTTGCTCGCTCTGTTGTTCGCGGCCGCCGCTTTTCTTCAGATGTGAGGCCGAGAACTTCGGAGCATGAAAGCCGGAGCTGGAGGAGCTGCAGGTCCCGGCAGCGCTGGTGGGATCTGTCCCCCTCCGGGGGCTCGCCGGCATCCTCGTGTTCTCAGGGAACCCCTTGGCAGCCCTCGAGGGCTGCGAGCGAACTGGGGAGAGCTCCGGTCCCTCGGGCTCGGCCGCCTGGGCTCGGCACACGCGGGCGCTTGAGCATCCTCAGCCCTGCGGATCGTGTCTGCTTTATCCGGGCACGGCGGGCCTCGAACTGCTTCAAGAGAGGCTGTAGGAAAGAGTCCAGAGAAACGACATAATAATTATTGCATTACAAATTGTTTCCTTTAATGGGCCCTGTCGGATCGCTCAGTCTGCAGAACACATTGCGTCTTCCCCCCCGGCCCCTTCCCGCCGCCCCTCGCAAACCTGGCCCCGCCGGAAAGTTCCTCCTGCCGAGGAGCCCGGGGGCTGCCTGGGGACCCCCCCGGCGAGGGGAGGATGGGGTGGCCCCCGTCTCCCAAGAGGGGCCCTCTCCTCGCGGGTGGGTGGTGGTCCCAGCCCCTTGCCTTGCTTCGGAGCATCGTGTCGCCCGTTCTTTGCACAACCCGAGGGATGCTCGGGGGCACCTACTCACCGGTCCAAAACCGCTCTGGGTGCCGTGCGGTGGGCAGAGTGAGCTCCCTGCCCTTCCCTAGCGTTTCGAGGCTGGCGGTGGTGGGGACAGACGGCTCCCAGGCAGCTTTTTGGCAGCCTGGAGGGTTGTGGGGTGTAAGGAGAGGAGCCACCAGCGGCAGCGTGAATTTTTCCCTCGCCGCCCCCCGAAGAATCGACGTGTTGGAATTAAGCAGCAGGTTAACGTTTCTTTAAGGCCGAGCAGCAAAATATGTTTTAAATTTGGCAGCCGGCAGCAGAGAGGCGGGTGGGAGAAATTTTCCAGGTATTGCGTTACACTTTCCCCTAAAAGGGCTCTGGCTTTGGGGCTGGGGATTACGAGGAGGAGAGGAGGGGGCTGCCCCGGGGATGGGGGGCTGCGTCCCCTGCGGGGGGAGCTGAACCCCTCCCTCGCACGTGCTTGCAGCTCCCAGCGGGGGGGGATGCCCGGGATTACTTTTTAGGCTGCGGGGGACGGCTGGGATTAATTTTTGGGTTTCATCCCTCTGGGCGCGATGGGAAATTTCCACCTGGGTGCGGGCACCGCCCCGCTCCCGACCTGCCGGGCTCTGCCTTGCCCTCCGCTCCTCCTCTGATGTCTTTAATAAACGCTTCATGCAAGAGCGAACCTGGGATCCACTCCCAGCACGGAACTGGGGCTCGGCCAATTAGTCAATTATTTTAGAAGAAAACTTTTTTTTTTAAAAAAAAAAAGATTATGTGGGTTTCTTGTTGTTGTTTCGTTCTTTTTTTTGTTTCCAGGGGAAGGCCTGGCCGATGCATCAAGCTCTCTCTGGTGGGAAGTGCTGGGGAGGGTAATGCAATCGCTGAGCTCCCCCGTGTCCCTCCCCGTCGGTGGGACGGGGTGCTGCCCCTTGCGCCCCATCCTTGGCAGCTGCCTAGGTTTTGGCTTGCAGCCTGTCCCCCCCCTTACGCCCAGCTGTGTCCCGGCCCCCGCTCAGCGTGTCCCCAGGCTGCCAGGCGGGTGGTCTGTGAGCATCCCCTCTGGAGCTGGCACCCGTGCATCCCATTGTTCCCAGCTTCCTTCGGAGGAGGAGGAGGAGGAGATGCTTCCCCAGGCGGTGGGGAAGGGCTGTCCCAGGCTCGGGGCGAGGGCAGAGCCGTGGTGCGCCACGATTCCCCCACCCGAGGGGAGCGGGGAGCCTGGCTGGGTTGACTGGGAAGACTCTTGGAGATGCGAAGGGCTGGAATTTCCCCTTGAGCCACCTTTGGGTTTAAATGTGTATTCTTCTGTGTAGATTCTGCGAGTGTGCAGTCTCGGGTGTGCTCTCTGGTGCTGTGCCTCCCCCTCCTTCGCCCCCGTTAGCGGTGCCTCGCCTGTGGCTAATTGCTGAAATAATTGGGGCGGCAGCAGCCCCTCGATGCGGCGGGGCTGGGCTCGGTCTCCCACCCCTCCATCCTGCGCCCACACGGCTTCGTGCCCATTGCTGCTGTTGCTACACCAGGAGACTTTTTTTCTTTTTATTCATTTTTTGTTTTTTTCCACTTGCCTGAGCTACAGGAAAACTCGTTGTTGGGGGTAGGGGATGGAGGAAAGCTTGCCCGTGGGGTGTTGGGGTTGAGGGAACTGGCTTGGCTTGGAGTTGCCTCCCATCTAGGAAGACTCTGCGGGACCACCCTGGCGAGGGCACAAAGGGTTTTGGGGGCTGACACATGATGATGCACAGGCTGGTTTGCCGGCTTTGCGCCTTGGGCTTTTCCCCTCTGTGTTTCTTTGGCCCTTTGAGCTTTCTTCCCCAAAAAGACAGGGAGAGGAGGGCACCTCGGGGTAACGGTGGGGAGCAGCCGGTGCCCTCCCTGCACAGCGGGGATCCCACGCGCTCGCGGTTCCCAATCCCGGGGAGGGTTTTTACGCTTGACGATGCTTTGATCTCTGCCCTGACTTGGTTAGCGATGGATGCTCCTTCCCTAATTACCCCCTTCATGTGGGGCTGCGCTGGTTGTTTGTGCTTACCTGGGCTCCTCTCTCTCTCTCTGGAGAAAATACCCTGGCAGGGCGTGTGCGGGGCGGGGGAGCGCGGCGTGCTTTCCCATACCACGCTGGAATCCGACGGCGCTCTTCTTCGTATAGCCCTGGGTGCTCCCACCCACGGCAGGCAGTTTCATGCTACTCGGCTGGTTTCATAACAGCCAGGAGAGGCACGAAAATCTTCCCAAAAAAACCGCCTCCCTTTGCTGCCCGCACAGCTCGGGCGGGCGGCTGGAGGTACCCCCCTTGCAGCGGGCCAGCCTGGGGAAGGGGTGTGGGGTCCTCTTGGCTCCTGCTCATCCTTTCCTTTGTGGTTTTTTTTTTTCCGTTTGGTGTTGGGGTCGCATGCGTTGGAGCTGGAGATGCGTGGGTCGAGGGTGGAGGCGCGTGGACCATCCTGCAAGAGCCCCCAGGAGTTCCTTCACGCTCATAAAGCCGTCGGAGGGTTGCGGGACGTCAAACTTGCAAGCAAAGCTTTTGACACTCTGCGGCTTCGTGCCAGCGCGCAAGTGGAGCAGAGAAATTTTTGTATTTCTTACCCGAGAGCGTTTTCTCCTTAAGGTACCTGCAGGTGCCCGGCCCTGGTGCCAGCAACCTGGCAGGAGAGGCTTTGCCCGCCCGGTGCCCTCTGTTGGGAAAGCCTCCGCTGCCTCCTCCTTGTCGAGGAGACAAGGATGCGAATCCCTTTCCTGGTTTATTAAAGATAAATTTGCTGATAACGCGAACGGTTTCCTTAACGCAAGGATGGGGAGCGGGCGACGGCTACGAGAGCGGGGGGATAATTGCTTCCAGATGCTGCCGGGGCCGTGCGTGTTCCCTGCTGGCCCTGGCGAGCGAAACCGGGGAGTCAGCCCAAAAACTAGAGCTGGCCCGAGCGGTTTCAAACAGCTCCAGTTGCAACATCTCTCCAGTTCATTTCTCTCCTTGTGCTGCGGGGCCGGCAATGCCACCTCAATTCGGCACCACCGGCTCTCCCGAGTCCGTGCTGGAGGAGACCACTCGGCTTCCTCGCCATCCCGGGAGGCTTTTGCCATAAACTCCACGTTTTTTGGCATCCAGGTTTGCTTGCAGAGAGCCGTTGTTGCTAGCGCTAGCATTAACAATTATTTCCTGGTCCGTACCGCCAAAGAGCGTAAACACCTGGCTAACGCGGCACACGTGTCGCTCGCGCGGCGAGGCGTCTCCGTGCGCCTTGTGAAGTAGAAGGAGGCAAACGGTGGGTTGTTTTGATCGAGTCCCCTGAAGGTAGAGATTCTTGAAGGGCTTCGCTGCTGACCTTCTCGTTAATTACTGCTCTGCAGCGCCGGGAGGACCGGCTGAAAGGGAGTAATGAAGCGTTGTCATCCGGCGCGCTCGGCCCGGCCGGGGCCCCACGAGGAGAACGCCTCTTGCCTTCTGCGAGCCTCTCCCCGCGTGTTCGTCGAGCTGTTTCCCCGTGCTCGGCTCATAAGACCCATTTTAAGGTTAAGGTTCTGACCTCGATTTACACCGGCAGTGGGTGTCGGGGCAGGATTTTTCCCAAGGGAGCTGCAGCAGAGGTGAATGTGAGTGAAGGCGAAGGTGCTGGGGGAGAAGAGGGAGCAAACCAGCTCGCTGGTGGGCACGGGTTTTAGTTCCCTGTTTTTAGCCCCAGACAAAGCCCCACGGGATGAGATGGGAAAACGCGAACGGAGGAAAATTTACGACTCGTGTGATTTCCGTCGTGCTTCTGAAGGGGAGAGTCGAGTCACTTTGCCTGGTACCAGCTCAGCAATTCCACCTCGTCCCCGGAGAGCGTCTGAAGTCACACAGGGAGAAATAATGCTTGGGGTTAAAAATAGACACTGACAATGGGAAGGGAGGGCTGGAAAAGCTCCGTGTCAGGGGAGGTGGACAGAGCCCGGCGAAAGGCATCGGGATTGCGTTGCGCTGCTAGAGCTGGGCTTTAATGAGCTCGTCCGGAATTAAACCTCGTTTGCGCTTGTCGTAACCCGGGATGGATTTCACTCTTGGGCTCGGGTGTCAATCAGTCAAGCCGGGGAAAGTGCCTCTGTTGTGAAGGGCCTCGCACAAGTTTGTGAGCGAGGCCGCGGGGCTGGGAGGGGGAGGCAGCTCGTTAAATCCTGATGGTTGGAGGAGGGCAGGTGGGACGCAGCTTTGGCGGAGCAGAGCCCGGCACGGGGTGGAAATGACGTATTTTCGGTTTTAGGACTGAGCTGGAGAGGGAGGGAATTAAACTCCATCCGCTTCGTCACCAGCTGAGATGTGCGGTGATGCCCGAAGAACTTTGCTGGCCTGTCCCAGTAGCACCAGTAACAGCCTTACTGGGAATGGGGGTGTCAGCGGTGCCACAGGGTGGGGTGCTGAGTAGTGCGGGACCATGAATTCTGCATCCCTTGCCTGAGGCTTTTGTTGAAGCTCATTAAAACCATCTGTGGAGCTTGACCAGAGAGCCCGGGCAGCTGGGCAGCCCGAGTCCCTTGTCCCCACGGTGGGGACACGGCCAGTGCCATGCCCCCGGGGCAGCCGCCAAGCAGCGGGCGGGAGGAGAGGGGGTCACAGCTCCCACTGGAGCAGGACCAGGAGCGATTCCGGCTTCTCCCTTAGTTTAAAGCTTTTTTTGGTTGTGGTGTTTTTTCTTTTTCCTTTCTTTCTGGCAGCTCTCTCGGCTCTCTCTGCCGCGCGAGATGCTGGCGAGCACAATGGGGCTGCGAGGTGGGGCGGGAGGGTGGAAGGAGATGAAAGGGGCAAAGGAAAATTGAAGCATGTCTGGAAGGGCATTTTGATGTAAATGGGACTTTTTGATAGACTTTGAGAGACACCGGCAGAAAGGGCACCGGCCCCCTTCAGCACGCTGAGCTCCGGGCTCGGCTCTTTCATTTTGTCGGGAAAAGGGCTTTTTTTTTTTCTTTTTTTGGTCTTGTGGTGGGTGCGTGCAGGGTTCTTACCGGTCCTCCCCGTCACGCCCGTGTCCTGGCGTGGATCAGCCCTGAGTATGAGTCTCGATGAAATCAAACCATCAGAGAGCCCTGTTCAAAATGGGAAAGCAGTGGCTGAACCTGGGGAAAGGGAGGTGGCTTCTTGCAGCTCCATCCCACCTTCCTGCCCCCTAAACCTTTCCCCTCCCCGGGGAGGGCGAGCGTTTGATCCCCTCCTGTCCTTTGGATCCCGGCCCTCGTCCTTGGCACCGTCTCCGTGGTTCTTCCCTGTTTGGGGAGCTGTGGCCTCGCTGTGAGTCATCCTCTTTCCTTTCCGCTGTGGATTTTTTGATTTTATTTTTTTCTCTTTTCCTAAGAGGGCGCTTATTAAAAGGAAGCGGCACGTTCGTCCAGGAAACGAGAGCACAATAAACGTGCGGCGTTTTTGGTTTAAAAGCCATGTCTGCCACAGTTGTTTGACAAGCAGAGGGCAGAGAGGGTCCAGGGGTGCTCCTGGGGGTCCCCGCTCCTCCTCGACCATAGATGGGAGGGGGGTCGCCAGTCTCCTGTCTCCTTCCCGTGAGCTGCTGCCTGGCAGCTACGGAGGCGAGAGGAGGAGAAATGAGGGCAGCGGAGGGAGATGTGACAGGTTGGGAGGGGGAGGCCCGGGAAGGTCGGTCGGTGCTGGGGAGCCCGAGAGGGGAGCTGTCACTTCGCATCCCCGCGTCCTCGGCTGAGCCCCCGGCTGGGCTCCCGTCCTCCCCGCGCCTTCCTCCGGCTTGTTGTCTTTGCACACCGAGCTGTCGGCGGTCGGGAAATTTACTGCCGGTGTAAAACCATCAAAACCCGGAGCTGTCGGTAGGTAAAAATGGCAAGGCGTCGCAGGGGAAGCTTGTTTCTTCCTCTGACAAACTTCTGAGTCAGTCCTTTAATCTCTAATCTAGGTTTATGGTCATCTTTATTGAAATGTTGGGCTCTGCGAAGGGTTGACGTGTATGACCATCATAAACCAGGAGTTATGGGAGCCCAGAATTGCCTTGATGGTCCAAGTGTCTGCAGGAAACATTTTTAAAATCCGTAATCGGGATTTATTGGCCGTTGTGGCTGAAACTGTCAGTAGAAAATAAAATAATCAGCCTGGGAATTTTTTTGATTTTTTCTTTTTTCCCCCCTCTTTGGCATTTGACTCCTTCTACGTAGCCTTAAATCATTTTGTGTCTCGCTCACGTGCTTAGTGCCTTTCTGAGCGGGGGGCTGGAGGCGAGGGGAGCGGGGGACCCTTGGCCAGGAGCGGGTTCCCCAGCCCTGTCCCCGCACGTTCTCCTGCCTCCTCGTCCTCCCCATCCCGAGGGCATCCCACCGCCTGGGGTGGTCAACGTGCGTGCCTGGAGGAGGCATCTCTGCGGGTTTCTCACCTGGGTGCTGTGAGCGACACGTGCTTTCGGGGGTTATTGTGTTGTTGGAGGCGTGCGTAGCAGGAGGCGTGAGCTGTGGAGAGGCCGCCGGGCAGCTCCAGGTCCCCATCCCTGGCCCTGCACGGAGCCCGCCCCTCTCCTCCTCGCCGCTCCTGGGGCACGGAGGCTGCCAGGACCTGTATCCTTCCAACTCTCCGCTCCCGTCGAGTTACGACAGCGCCGACACCGGCGCTGGAGGCCAAAAAAAAGACGACTAATCCTCTGGCAGCACCGCGGTGCTCCCCGGGCGATGCTGCAGCTGCGGTGGCTCCCCCCGCCACAGCCCCCCCTGGGTTTTGTCGCAGCAAAGCCACAGCAATCCCAGCACCCAGACCTGGCCCTCGACACCTTCCCGCTCCTTCCCTGTTCCCTCCAGTGGCCCTTTTGCTCCCCTCTGACCTCAGCCGGAACAACCCCGAGCCCGCCGGACCCTGTGTTGGCCTGAAGTCGTCCCCTCGGGTTGGTCGATACCTCTGTTTCCTTCTTGTTTAACAAATATCTTCTTGAGCAGCAAAGCTTTTTGTTAAGTGTCCTTGTATTATCGCCACGCTTAATCATGCAAGGGTGACTTCTAAAAGTACTTTTTAAAAAAATGCCAATTTTCATCCAGGTTTTAAAATTGAAATTCATTTTTTATCCAGAGGCAGGATATAAATGACTCTACTAAAATTAGATTAATCCTAATAAGAATGTCAGTTATCATTTCTGAATACATTAAAATTTTTTTTTTTGAAATTTTACATGCCTCTTTAGCTATAATTGCTGGTGTAATTTCTTACATAGACATGGTGTGTCCTCACGGTTGACAGAAATACTTAATGCGATGTCGACACCACAGTAAGTTCCAAATTAGCGCGTCGCAGTCGCTGCAAACGTTTTGAACTTTCTCCCTTAATAAGTTAAAGGGAGGGGGGAAGAAAAAAGCACCTTAAATGCAAAGTAAGACTGAAACACGTTTAACTCATCCAGGCAAAGCAGCGCTGGAGCCCTTTGGAAGAGGCTGTCCTGAGCTGGGAGAGAAGTGGGAGGGGAGACTGTGAGGGTCCTGGGGGGCAGTTGGGGGTTCAGTGAGAGTATCTGGGGTTCAGTGAGGGTATTTGGGGTTCAGTAGGGGTATTTGGGGTTCAGTGAGGGTGTTTGGGGTTCAGTAGTTCCTACAATCCTATTTTGGGGGCTGGTTAGCTCACTTGGTTAGAGCGTGGTGCTGATAACACCAAGGTCGCCGGTTCGATCCCTGTTGGGTCCCCATGTGTTGCCTGATCTAGTTGAGAGGCGTCCCTGCCCATGACAGGGAGCTTGGATTAAGTGATCTCTAAGGTCCCTTCCAGCCTGGGCCATTCTATGATTCTATGATTTGGGGTTCAGTGAGGGTGTTTGGGGTTCAGTGAGGGTATGTGGGGTCTGGTGAGAGAGAGCAGGTCATGGGGTTTGTGCAGATCAGAGGCGAGTCTTGCCCGGGTCCTGGGGGCTGCAGGGCAGGGCTGGGGGGGTTCTGCAGCAGCACCCGAGCTCACTGGGTGTTTTATTTTTTTTAAGACGTGGTTGATAAACCTCATGTCGTGGTGGGTGCTCTGAAACCGTCGTGGCTTGTGCGTGCAAGGTGTGCGTCCCCACACATCTGGAGCATCGGAAACCTCCCCGCCGGGGGGTGATGCCGAGGGGGGCGCGTGGGATGCCAACGCCCTCCCCGTGCGGGTTTTGCAGCTCCGTGGCAGGGCTGGCGGCACGGGGACGGGGCGCAGCACACGGCGGCGGCCGGGACTGCCCGAGCTGGCCGGGGATTCTGGGGAGTTGCATGTGGCGGGGAAGGAAGTGGTTGGAGGGGAGAGGGAAGACTTTGGTCTCTCCTCGCGGCATCTCGTCGGCTTTCTTCCCTGCGCGTGGGTGGCGAGTCGGAGGTTTTCGTCCTGAGTGGGGAGGATTGTGAGCGCTCCCCGTCCACGGGCGATGGGGAGCTGCTGCGCGTGGGGCGGCCGGGGAGCGGGGCGGCCGGCTGGGTGCTCTGCCCTCCTCCTCCCTCCAGGGCCCGAGGGCTGGTTTATTTTTAGGTTTAAAACCCCAGCTTTGCTTGGCGCCTTGTTAAAGCGTCTGGTTCCCTGCCCTGTCCTGGGGACGTCCCTGGGGAAGGGGCTGGAGAGGGGCACGAGGCAGCACCCGTGAGACCCGCGGCAGCGATGGGTGTTTTGGTTCTTCTCTTCTTCCCGGCACAAGGTTGGACGTTTTATTAAAGTTCAACCGTACCGTAGCCTAAAAATAAAAGCGAGTACAAGCCAGCTCTTCCAGCAGGAGGAGAAGTTTAAACCTGACACTCTTGAGTTGGCCTGGCCTCTCTCCCAGCCCCTGTCTCAGCTGCCACTGTGCCAACCAGCCCCGAACTGGGTAAACTGGGAGCAGTGGAGGGGGCAGGCAGTGGGAAGCACAGGGGCTCCCAGTCCCCTCCCAGTGCTGAAGCCTTTTGGAGGGTCTTTTTCTTTGCTGCAAGCTGTAGATATGTAGAAAATCAGGACTTTTATGCCCAAATGGGACCTCTGGGTAAGGAGAGAATGTGGGTGGCACCGAGAAGAGGTTTTTTTGGGGAGAAAGGGCTTAGTTTTGGGGAGAAAGGGCTTAGTTTTCTCCCTTGCCAAGTGGCATCCAGGAGCACATCCTGAGGTGGAGACTGCATTCAAGCTTTCTCGCTGAGCTTGCTCACCAGGCTTCACTTTGTGTGCAGGAGGAAAAGGGGGGGTAGAGAGAAAGGGGAAAAAAAAAAAAAACCTTGTGAGGTCCTATGACTCATCTCAGAACTTTTCTCCCAGACCTCAAGCAGCCCTGTCCACCGCCGGGGCGTGGGGCTGGAGGTCCCGCGGGTCGGGCTGACTCAGGGCTCAGGAGCATGGCGTGACCTGGTTACCGCGCGGCTGCAGTGGACGCCCGTCGGGGCGGCTGCACGCATGCCCTTCCTTCCTTCCTTCTGTTAATGGGGTGCTTGAGGAGGTCTCAAGGCTGCAGTCGAGCGAGTTCCCGGTAATGACATGAGGGCTGAGGGTGCTGGTTTGCAGGCGCCCAGGGAAGGATGGGGAAGGCAGGAATGGCAGAACCCGTCGGGCCACATCTGGAGCCCGGAGATCAAAGGGGCCGTGGTGAGTCAGGGCGGCGCGGCCAGGGGTGACGCTGCTCCCCGGGGACCGGGGGGCTGCCGAAACCTGGGAGACCTGTCGGGGCAGGGCAGGGCATCCCACAGCCGGGCTGTGGGTAACCGTCCGCAGGGCGGTTGGCGTTTTTTGGTTGTGGTTTTGCGCTTTTTTTGCCTTCGCTTCTCCCCTGCCCGGTTCCTAATGTTGGGATTAATCCTTTCAAACCACAGCATCGCTTCCCCCGGGGGCGAGCCTGAGACCTAGCCCTCTTGGGGAGCTGCTCGCAAGCGGGGTAGGTGCATGGGGACCGTCACCCACACCCGGGATCTACCGGGATAGGGACACGAGCTCTGGCACACCGTGGCGGTTCCTGGGGACCTGGCTGAGGCCAAGAGGTCCCTGCTGCTGCTCGCCAGGGCAAGCTCAGGTTTTATTTTTGTGGAAATCCTCAGAAAAACGGGTGAGGCTGGTCGCTCTCCTTCCTTGCTTCGGTTTGGGGACCGCTTCTGCATCCCCAAGGCTGTGGCAGCAGCATCTCCCAACACTTGGTGCAGGCTGGGGTGCAGGAGCCCAGCCCAGCCATGGTCCCACGGGGGCCTGGGCACAGGAACGGGACTGGTTTTGGAGCTCCCCGGCTGCAGACTGGGTTTGTGGGATTAACCTTGGTGTCTGGTGATTGGGGCATGGGGAGGAAGGGGCTTCCTCTCGCCCAAGGACTAACTGTGGCTGTAACTTCATCTCTTGGCTGTTTGCTTTCAGTTCTTTGGGTTTGTTTCCAACCAAGTTGGGAAAGTTGAGAGCCGGTGGGGGGAGGAGGCCTTTGGAAGATGCCGGGCTTGGTGTCAGGTCTGGTGGGCCCAGGTGTCCCCCCACTGCCTGCCTTCCCCTGTGCCCCCCAAGCCCCCGCAGTGTGCAGGGCTGCGGTTTGCCTCCTTTCTGCCCCGGCTGGGGATTAATCTGCATGACAATTAGCAGGGCTTGGCGGGCAGGGCTTGCTCTTGGGCTCCTTGGGCATATTGCTGCCGCTTTCCCTTCCAAGTGGGCGCCCAGCCGCCGCCGCGGCCCCTGCCAAAGTAATTCTTTGCTTTGGAACCGGGAGATGAAATCTCCTCCGTCTTCTTTCGGAAGGGGTCAGGGGAAGGAGCGGGAACCCCGCTGATCCAACCTTGTTCCCTTTTAACCCGCCTCTTTCCCCCGCTCCCGGCCCCCGTCCTCCGGATGCGCGGGGCTGCAGCCAGGGCACGAGCGACGTCCAATGCGAAGCGAAGCCCCGAAACCCGCGGGGCCGAGCGGGGAACCCGATCCGCCTCCACGGGCTCGGCTAACGGATCCGCAGCGTCCCGCGCTCGCCTTCGCGCCGCTTCGGGGGCTGCCTGGCTCCTGCCGTGCCCGCCGAGGAGCCGGGCTCTGCTCCTTACTGCTTCCCCGCTTCCTTGGGGTGGTTTTTTTTTTTTTTGTGGAGGGGGAAGGACGGTGGCTTCGGCACCCAACTGCCAACCTCTGGGCGGGCGGGCGGGAGGTGATGCTCGCCCCTCGGCCCCCGCCGCCGCTGCCCGCGCCTCATTGTCTCACTTCTCTCTCCATTCCTGCGCCAATTAAAGAGCCGTGTTGCCATTCATGGCCCTTATGGTTTTGTTCAGTTGTCTGTCAGCTCTTGTCAAGCCCTGTCCCCTTCCCCTCCCCCGTTTTCAAAAACAAAACCCCTGACAAACCCCGCTTTGAATCCCCTCTTACCTCACTCCCAGCGTGGGGCCCCATTGACGGGAGATGCCGGCGGCGGCGGCGGGGAGACCGCTCCCCACGCCGCCTTTGTGGGCCGCCGGCAGCCCCCTCCAGCCCCCGGCCTCCCCGCTTCTTGCCAGCATTAATTAGATAACTCGGCCCGTCTTTATTTCTCCCGAGGGAGGTGTGGGACGATATTACTCAAGGGAGAAAATATGGCTTTATCTCCCCCTCACATTTTATTTTGTTGGCCGAGACCTTATTGTGCTGAAAAAACGCAGGAGTGCCTGTGGGGAGGGGGACCTCAGAGCCTCCTTATTCTGCCCAAACATGGCGCCTGCACCTGGGGCCGGCGCTGGTGGGATTCTGGGGTCCCCGGAGCCACGTCCCACCGGCTGCGGAGAGCGCTGCAGGTGGCAGCAGCAGCCTACGCCGCTGCTCTGGCCCCAATTAAATCTCCTCCGGACTCTCTCCGTTAGCAGCTCTTTGGAGTTTTTTTGGTGTTTTGGGGTTGGTTTCCCACTTCCCTGTGGCCAGCCTGGCTGCTGACGCGTGCTTTGCAGCGTCCTTGGTGGCTGGAGCCCTCTTCTCCTCGTTTTCTCCTCGTGGCGATAACCGTGGTGGAACCGCTGCTGGAGCCACCTGGTCTCAAAGCCCTCAGGAGCAGGGCGGGCTCCCGAGGCAGGCAGAGACTCCTCCGGTGGCAGGAATGCTGAGAATCAGCCCTTGCCGAGTGTCCTTCTGGTTTTCTTCTCCACTGAGCGAGGGCCCTTTGCTGGAGGAGGGAGACCAGACCCTTCTCCAAGCTGCAGGTTTGCAGCTCAACCTGGATCCTCCTCCTGGCTTCTTGTCGTGGAAAGGTGCTGCAGGTGCGTGTGTTTTTGTGCTCAGATAGGTTCTGACTGGTCTTTCTCCGTTTGCTAATTGGGTCCGGCTGGGCCATCCCCTTTATGTTCAGGAAGGGCTTGATCCTCACGGTTCCAGCAGCGACTGAGCAGCTTTGGAACAACCTGGGCGAGGTGTGGTGGGTGGGATCTCTCTCGCTTCCGAGCGCCTTGGCCTTCAGTGATTGAAGCTGCTGAGAGAGACGAGGGTGCGAAGCGTCGGGTGTGAGGCTCGTGGTTGCTGACCCCCCGTGTGAAGTGTCGGAGTGGCCTCCTGGCATCGCCAAAGCCACCGGCTTCCCGGCGAGAGGGGCTGGGAGCTGAGTCGGGGCCGGGGCACGCACACACCTGAGCTTTCCTGAGCATCCACCTCCCATTTCTGGGCAAAGAGGAGGGTTTTGGTTTCATTTTCCCCCTCGGGCTGATGGATCCTTGCCTTCTGCTTAATGTGAGCCCTGTCTGGACTGTGACCTGGAGTCGGGGTGCCTTTGCCAGGGCGGGGGCACCACCTTGAGCATCTTTTAACTTCGTCTCAAAAAACGGTGTCCCTGGCACCTGGGGATGGGTGAGGTCACTTTGGGGTGTTTTAACCAGCCTGTGCCGAGCCTCCCAGCAGGCGTTAAAGCCACAAAGAGGTTTTGGGGAGCAGCAGAGTTAGAAAATGGCATCTCCAGGCTGGGGTCGGGGTGCGGGTTGCCATGGCGACCTGTTTATGCCTCACTGATGCGTCGTGTAAATCCATTTGGAAACGAGAAGGGCCTTTTGTCTTTGGGAGGGTTGAATGGGCCTCATTAAACCCGAGATGTGGAAGAAAAAAAATAAAAAAAGGGCCCTTAGAGCGCCTCTGCAAGGGGGCTGGGCTGAGCCGCGGCGGGGGCTCGGCAGAGGAGGTTCCCCCTGCCCGGGGACACGAGGAACTGGGGGCGCTGGATGGAAGGTGCCGTCGTGAATAGCTGGAAAATGTCTCTCTTTGAGCGGTGGAGGCCAAAGGAGTGAAGGAGAGTTGAACAAGGTGGTTCCTTTTCTGGAAAGAGTTACCTGAGATCGCCGGGTTCTGCGCTGACCACCTCTGCAGAAATAGAAGAGGGCTGCGGAAGGGCAGCGAAAATAGTTCTACATAGATGAGCAGGGGGAGAAAAAAAGATCGAAGGCGCTTTTTAAAGGAGGCTAATAATAGAAGAGCGCATGAAAGAAGTGGGATCTAAAAGCGTGGGGATCCGCGTGCTCCTATTTACCCTCTCACGCGCTGACGAGTGACTCGGCTGAACGAACGAGGAGGCGACAGAGAGAGATGGGAGGCAGAGGAGAGCGGGGAACCTTTCCATTCAAGTAGTAATTAACTTCCTTCGGCGGGATATCTTTGTTCGTGAGATTTTAATGGGAGTCAAAAAGGAGAAAGGGTCCTGTGCCTCCAGGCGCCGGCGCTGCTGCAGCTGGTGTGCTGGGGTGAGGTGGGCCCTTGGGTTAAGTATTTAATTCCTCTCTTTTAATTGTCCCTGGCTCTCGAGAGGTGAAGTGAGTTGGGCGGTGTCTGGCCAGGGACCTCGTGCAGGTTTTCCCAGCCCTGCCTGGGGTATCACCGGGAAAACCTGCCCCGACCCCGTGGACTGGGATTTCTGATGCTCTTGGTTCAAGCTCACAGGGGATAGTCCCTGTCTGGTGATGCTGTTTGGTTCCAGCTACAGTTTTGTGAAGGTCTGTCCTACTCTGGAAGCGTTCAAACCCTGTCTGGGTGCGTTCCTGTGTGACCTACTCTGGGTGATCCTGCTCTGGCAGGGGAGTGGGACCGGGTGATCTTTTGAGGTCCCTTCCAAACCCAACCATCCTGTGATTCTTTGAAGGTACCACCCAAGTGAGGTCCCAACTGCCAACCCCTTGGTGTGCTTTGCTCAGTTGAAACTTGGGTTTTGGCAAACGTGGAGGTGGCTGTGCATCGCTGGAGGAGCTCTGGAGCTTGATGTGGCTCCACAGCATCAGAGGACTCCTCCGGGGACAGGACTGATGTCTTCTAGCTGGTGGCCCAATGTCCTGAGTGGAAAACGTCCCCCATGCCTGGGCATCTGCCGCCGAACAGTGGTGCCGTGTCCCAGAAACACGAGGAGGAGCGAGGCGGAGCGTTTCATTTGGAGTGCAGTTGGGCACCGGCGAGGCTCTCGCGGGTCTCAGAAGTGTTTTCCAAGAGAACACACCCAGTTTGTACACGGAGTTTTGGCTTTTCAGCTGGATTTCCTTGGCTCGCAGAGCCGTCTCCCCATCCCTTTTCTGAGGTGGTTCCCAGCTGGAGCTTGGTTCTTGCTGCCCTCCGCTCGCTCTGCTGGGCATCGACAGCCTTCGCCAACAGAAGTAGATGTCTTCCTCGCACGATGCGGTTATTTTTGGATTTCTTTGAAGAAAACAGCGTTTAGCATATGTCATCTTGTATGTACGTCAGCGTTAATGCTTTAGAGCGTCTTCTGTGAGGAGGAGATTGTTGTTAAATGTTGTTCTGTTTCCTGCAAAGCCTGAGCTAGGGTGAGGTGCGTCGCGTTTCTCGGGCACAGGGAAGGGTGATGCTGGTTTTGTAGTTCACGTGGCGCAAGGAGCGCCTGGGCTCGGGGGAAAGAGGTTGCTGGAAAGCGCGTCAACCCATTCTTTAACAGCAAAAATGGTATTTCCAAGCAATTTACCACTCACCTTCTCCCTAAGGAAGAGCTGAAAGACCGCTGGCGTGTTCATAAAGAGGTTCTCTGTGGGTCGCTTGTGTCTGCAGCTCTGAAGGTGTGAGCTCCTCCACATTTAACCGTGGCCCCAAGCGTGGAGACGAGGAGCCTGCGTGGTCTGTGCGGGTGTGGAGGAGGGAGCTGTCATGCCCAGCATGAGTCCTGAGCTTCCTCCCACCACGCTCCCATGGTTTTCCTTCTTACCCTGTGTGCCTGGGCTTCTAGTCCTGGTATTTCCAGGGATTATCATCTCTTATTGCCCTATTCCTCTCCTGAGCAAACCGCCTCCACCTTGCCGCCTGTGACACCAGCAGCTCCCACTTGCAGCCCCTCGTCACTCCATCAGGTCCCAGCAGAGGTTTTTGGCCGCCCTTGGTGGTGAGGGGGGGCTGCCTAGTCCGCAGCGGGCTGGGGGGCCCACCAGCAGCCCCCAACCCGGGGTGGGGGAGAGGCTGCTCTTTAATCCCGTCTCTCTGCTCCCGCATCCCGCTGCCAACAGAGCTCCCCTTGTTTACCCAACTCGGAGGAATCGGTTTACAAGGCTCACAAATACCCTTTTCACCTTTCCCATCAGAAAACACCTCCCGAAACAATGAAGAAATTGGACGCCGCCACCTGATCGCTCCCAAGGAACCTGCGGGGCGGGAGCTGGGGGGCCGGGGGTGCTGCTGGGGGTGCCTGCCCGGGATGCTCCTCCGCGGGTGGGCAGCAGCGGGTGCCGCCCAAAAAATCACCTTGAGGGGCTTCAAATGATGAAGCCGGTGATAACCGGAGTGGATTCAGTTTGCAGCACCGGCAAATCTTTTTTTCTCTCTTTTTTTTTTTTAAAAAACAGCTGTAGTTAGTCTTTCCCACCAGAGGAGAAAGGATTGTTATCTGTGAGCTGTTACCTGGTGATAGCACCGATGCTGAATAAATAACGCTGCTGTTATGCAAGTGTAAGGCTTAGTTTTGCACTGAGGTTGAGTTGAATTTTGATAAATTTTCTTTTTTTTTCTCCCTCCCCATGTTAAAACAGGGAAATCACACTGTAATGTATGGAGGATACAGCAGATTTCCCCCCGCCTTGCTGAAATTGTAGCGCGTGCTCCGAGGGAGTGATGAATTTCCCTATTAATTTAAAAGGAGATCTGTTCATTCTTCCCCGTTAAGATAAATTCGAAGATGTGTCCTTGGAAAGACAAGTCAAGAGCGTAATTCTTTTTTGCCTTCAATGGCCCTTCTGAAGTGAAGTTCCTCATACCCAGAACTTGCTGTAATACCACATACGGACAGCTCACGACAGTTTTTGGACTCCTTTTTTCTTCTCTGCTGTTCCTGTGCTAAGTGTTGCTTTCTCACCTTCTGTATTTTAAAGGAGAATTTCCTGGAGAATTGTCCTTTTGCGCAATGGGAACCATCGTCCGTCTTCCCTAGGACAGTCATCACGAGCTGTTTCTTGCCACAAAGCACAATTATTTTTGGGGAAAAAGAATCTCAGTGTGTGATTAAGAGCTCAGAGAGCAGCGAGGGGGGGTTTGGAGGAGGATGCTTCAGGGGTGAGGGGCCGGGCGCTCCGTGTTGCTCGACGTTCGCGTTGGAGACCTGGGCGATGTCGCTGGGCTCATTCCCAGGCAGAACCTGTGTGCTCCTGAAGCCGAGACTGGGTGCTCGTAGAAGATGCTCAGCTTGTCGTTTTATCCTTGAAACGAACCCAAGCGCAGCCCCTCTTCTTTCTGCGAGTTCTGGGGTGACGAAGCGCCAGCGGGATGCGGCGCTGGGATGTTCTCAGCTCCCTCGACTGCTTTATGGCCTCTCCCCTGCTTTAAAAGCTCAACTTGGCCCCATCCCAACCGGCAGTGCTGCGCGGACCGGTCGGTTTGCAGGTGTTGGCCGAGGAGATGCGATAGGTCCTGCTGGCGCGGAGATGGGGGCCCGATAGGAGCCTTCTCCTCCCGCTGGGATGTTGCGAGACATCTGCCCGACTTGTTTGTGGCTTTCCTGTTTGGCATCTCCTGGGCAGGAGGGAGCTGGCAGGGGCCGGAGGAGGGAATTTGAGTCACTCGGGAGCCCTGTGCCAGGAAGCCTCTGAGTCAGCCCGAGCGTGGAGTGTGGGATCCAACTGCCTCTCGGGGTGGGAACCCGCCAGCCGGCCCTGCAAGTGCTCACTTGCGCTGCGTGTCTGCGGCGCAGGGAGGGCGAAGCGAGGCTTTGGGAGGGGCGGGGGCTCCTTTGCATCCCTTCCGCGCCGCTCCGGGGATTGCGTCAGGGCTCCGGCCCTGGGTGGGGGAAGCCTCGATGGCTCCCAAAGCTTTGGAAGCGGCGCGCTGGCCACCGGCCAGCTGACCTACTTGGTAGCGCTGGGGCGAAGCCGGGCTCTCCAGCGGCGTGGCATCCCACCTGCGCGGGGCCTTTTGAGGGGGCTCCGTTTTTCACCGTGCCCAAATTACGTGAGGGAGTCTCAGCAGCAGAGAGAGCTCTTGTAGGAGCATCCATTCCCACCTTATCTTCCATCAAGAACGCATTACGTTGCCTACTTCAAAGCAGATGAAGCAGCTTCCCTCCTTGTTGCCCTAATCCTCTACTTCACACTGAAAAAAAAAAGAAAAAAAAAAAAAAGGGGTAGTATTGCTCCACAGTAATGAAATCTGAATGCTAATTATCAGCGTATTGCCTTCCTTCCCTTCGCAGTGCCCTGCCTTCCAGCCCCGAATAGCTTTGCTCCCTCCTCTCCTCTCCTCTCCATCCGGTCCTCCCACGCTCCCGGGCACGGCTGAGGTGGAAGCTGTCCTGCAGGATGCTTCCCTCCTTTCCATTTAAGGACAGGAATTCCTCGGGGAGCTGGGGCGTGGAAGGGATCCCTCCCCACACCCCAGTGTCAGGGCTTCTCCCCGTGATTGCCCGTCCCTGCAGCAAGCTCCTTGGCGGGCAGAGCCGTGGTGTCTCCAGCTGGAGCCCTTTTTGGGAGACGCTGTTCCCGTTTGGGTGCCGGGCTCGGTTCTGGGGTGGGCGATCACCCTCGTTGCAGCAGGAACCAAACCACAAGAGCCCCCGTTTTTATCGGTGTGAGCCTTGCGCCTGTGGTGATGGTGAAGGAAGAGCTTTATTTTGGTGTTCAAAAATATCCCAACAACGTTGTGGAGAGAGAGCAGCGCAGTTTAAGCACGAAATAGAGGGTGTGAGAGCCGGGGGTGGGACGGGCTGGGGTGGTCCCCAGCGCTCTGGCGTGCAGCTAACCTCTCGCCCTCCTCTCTTGCAGGTTCATGAGCGGGAAGGGGCTGGTCATCTACCCGGAGATTGGGGATAAACTGGACATTATCTGCCCCAAGGCGGAGCCGTCCAAGCCTTACGAGTACTACAAGCTGTACCTGGTGAAGAAGGACCAGGCCGATGCCTGCAGCACCGTCATGGACCCCAACGTGCTGGTGACGTGCAACCGGCCCGAGCAGGAGATCCGCTTCACCATCAAGTTTCAGGAGTTCAGCCCCAACTACATGGGCCTGGAGTTCAAGCGGCAGCAGGATTACTTCATCACATGTGAGTCGCCCTCCTCTTCCTCGCCGCCCAGCCCTGGCTCGGGGGGGGCCGCGGGGGTCTGGAGAGTGTCGCCAGGCGCTCGTTTCACTGCTTGGCCAGCGCAGAGAGCTGACACGTACGGAAAATATTTCCTGCTGGACGGGAGAAAGGGGAGGAATGTGTCGCTGGCCGAGCGGGTCGCCGGCTCTATCTGCTGCGCCGTGTCCCCTGCCCTGCCTGGGAGCAAGAGCACGTCCCCCAACCAGGCTCAGCCCTGGCTCCGAGGGGCAGCCTGTGTCTGGATTCATCGTCACTGGAGCTTACTATTTTTGCCGCCGTCTTGTCGCAGGGCGCTTCTTGTAGGGCTTTGTTGGGGATCGAGGGAGATGCTCATCCTCCTCCCTGGATGCTGTCCTCAAGAGCAGCGCCTGGTGCTTGCTGTGCTCTGTCTGTAAAATTCTCCGTGCTTGTGTTCCTCTGCATTTTCTTGGTGTGGAGGGGAGAGGGAAAGAGGAGTTAATTTTCTTGGATCCGTTGTGTGCCGGAGTTCAGCCCTGGGAGCTGGTGCTTTTCCCAGGCGGCAAACGATGTATTTTTAACCCAAAATCTTGGTTTGCAGGTCGCAGTGGGGCAGGAGGGGATCGCCATTGCTCCGGCGGGGTGCACGGCCGGGATTTTGCAAGCTGTGCTTTGCCGGCAAAAGCATTCCATCGGCTTTTTAAACTCTTTGAATTTTTGCGCAGTCTCTCTTTTTTTAATACAGTTCTGCTACCTGGATTTGTAATGCAGCCCTGCTTTCCTCCCAGGGCAGGGAGGATGATTCCCTCCCTCTCTTTCCCAGTCGCGGCATCACAGAGGCTGAAGAGGCGAGCGGGGTGCTCTGAGCATCCCTGCAGGGTCCCCTTTCTCCTCGGGGGGGGGCCGGCAGTGCCCTCTTGGCCCTTCCTCGGACCGTTTCTGACTTTAATTTCTCTTGACTCGCGTGCGCTTTGAAGCGGAGCCCCCCTTCGGCGCTGGGAGCGAGCGGGCGCTGCTGGCTGAACTTTGGCCCCTGGGTGGGCCGAGGATGCTCCTGTGATCTGGCCGTAGCCTCTCGCCAGGAGCTCTTTCTGCCAAGAAATAAAATAGCCAAAAATACAAAGTCAGAAGTCCTCCCTGAGCAGACCACCCACGTGTTGTCTTTTTTTTTTTTCCTTTTCCTCTCCCCAAGCTTTGCCTTGACACACAAAAGGGTTTGGGTATTTTTTTTCTCTTTTTTTTTCTTCTTTTTCATTTGCTGGTGGGGAAATGATGCTGAAGCGGGACGTATGCCTCTTGCCACCCCCCCCTGCCCTCCACCTTCCCCTTCCACCTCCCCACTGTCTCCGGGGGGACTTCCAGGGGTCCCTCCCCATTCGGGGCTTGGATGTGCTGAGCCTCATTTAGGGCCACTTTTATCACGGAGGGACACAGCCCCAGCCCTCAGCTTAGCAATGAAAAAGGCTTTTGAAAGCGAAGGCAGCCTCTCCCTGGTGTCTCCAAAGCCTCGCTTTTGGGAGAAGCATCTTTTCCCCTTGGGGGTGAATTCCGTTTTTTTGCAGCAGGGTTTGGAACCCTCACCCCTGGTGAAAGCAGAAGGTGCTCCTGGCTCCTTAGCAGGCGCGCGGTTGCTCCTCCCGTCGAGCTGGTAGAGAAACTGGTTGCTTGTGAGTGGCTGAAATGGGAGGGAGGAATGTGGCTGAGTGCTTAAAAATAATCCACCCCATTTGCTTCTTGGGCTGGTAGAGCAAGAGGCTGCAGGAGGATACAAACCAGGGAGGGTCGCGTGAAGGTGCTGGCAGAGGTGGGGTGGGCGTCCTCCTTCGTGCCTGTGGGTCATCTGCCCCGGGTCCGAGAGCCTGACCCTGCCAACGTTTCTCCTCAGTTGTGTTTTGTTCCAATTCCTGATGATTTTCTCCACTTCCTTGGATGTGTGTCCCACTTAAGTAACCTTCCCCCCCTCCCGGTGTCTGCGCTCCCGGGATGCTCGTGGGCAGCTCCATCCCCGCCACGGAGTAGCCGGCCGTGCAGGTTTGGCTCTCTCCACCTCCCCTCCTCGTTTGCTCCAGCTCTTAATTGCGCTGGCTGCTACTCTTTGAACTTGCTCCAGCTTTACTATCTCTGGTAACGAGGTGCCTAGATAGAGAGGCGTTAATCCCAATGTCCTGGCAGCATGAGGAGCTCCCGGCTCTGGATGTGGCCCAGCGATGCCCGCCCTGCTGCCGGTGCCACCGCACTTGCCTAGAGAGGTTCTTCAGGTGAAGTGGTCTCCAGCCTCGCGCGTCGTTCTTCCTTGGACATGGTGGAGGTGGGCCCTGCAGCTTTTTCTGCGTTTGATGGGGTGCAAAGCCTTTCGGTCAGCCTTCCCGTGCCCTGCTGAAGGCGAGGAGACCTCGTCTGATGAAAATGCTGAAGTAAAAGCAAGGCTCTGGTAGATGTTTGCCCCATAAATCTAATAGGTTTGCTGTTTATTGTTAGTCTTTAAGCCCTTCAATCCATTTTTGATGTAATAACGTTCGTAATCCAATCTAACGCTGTTTGGCAGCAGCATTCAATGAGCACAGATATATTACCCTGAGTGTTTCTTTAAAGCCCTTGTCTTGCATTTCTGTTTTTAGACGCAATTAGACTTAACCTGGCAAGAACTATTTGTTGTAAACCACTGCTGCCTCTGCGACATGGGCTTCGTCCCTGCGCCTTTCCGCATCAGCGTTTTTCTATAGCTCGTGCTTCAGCGTGGAGGAGGGGGTCACCTAGATGCTGCCGACTTCCAGAATCCTCCTTCCTTTTTTTCTATTTTTTTTTTTTTTTTGAAGGACATGTTGCCACACTGGCTTTTCTGGCTGTTCTCCTCCAGCTTCCGAAAGAGCTGCCGTTGCTTTGGGGAGCCTTTAGCCCGTGCCAGCATATGACGAGAGTGTCTGCAGGGCTGCTCGAGCTCTTCTCTGCAATCCTCGGTATTTAAAAATTTCCTCCCCAGTTCCTGCTGCCCCGTTCCTGGTTGCCCATGTGCGATGGGGGCCGTGCTGGGGTGGGGGCCCCCCCGGGGCGGTTTGTCAGCCCGCCAGCTCTTTGCTGTTTTTTTTCTTTGCTGATTGCATTTGAATGTGGCCGCTTTCATGTGCTCCTCATCTCCCGTCCCACAACTTGTTTGGCGTCGAGGAGTTGAAAGCAAAAGCGCCGTTTGATGCCGTGATGAGAGCGAGGAACTTTGTGCTGATAAAAACCCAATTAACCGGCTTCCTCATTCTTCACCCAAATGGGCTGGCGGATGCGCCGGTGTCCTCGTCCCACCGGCTTGCGACATACCTGGAAAAAAAAAAGAAAAAAAGGCCTGGGCGAGGCAAAGCCATTCGGGGTGGTATCACCACCTGGTTTTTGGGGGTTGCCTTTCCTCCTCTGTTCCCGGCGGAGGGTGTCTGGAGACCCTCTGGCCGCGGGAGATGCTGCGTGGGAGCCGGCGGGCTCGCGCCGGGGACGAGCGGGTCTCTAACAGTGTCCCGCTCCCGACTTCAAAGCCCGGGCGCTGGACATGTCAAACCCAAATAATGGCCGTTAGACAACACGCGGTTCCTTGTCTCGGAGGCTTGTCTGAAGACCGTGACCACAGTAAATGCGATTTTGTTGAGCCCTGTCCCTTAAGCCTCTGCCTCTTTTCTCTTCTCCTCCTCCCTCCTGACCTTTTCGGCTCAGCGCTGTCCCCGGACAGCCCCTGGCAGCTGATCTCATAGCTCAGCCTTTCACGGCCCTAATAGGGATGAAAAGCCCGATCAGAAAGGGCCAGTGTCCCGCACCCAGCCAGGAGGTAAATACCCAGTGCTTTGATCTGCTCCTGGGCCGGCGAGAAGGGGGGGCCCTGCCTGCCACAAAGACCCGGCTGGGGTGCACCCGGTGCCCGCTTGACTCTCTGGGCACCGCGCTGTGTGCCCCCGCAGCCCGAGGATGCTCTGCCCTGGGAGGAACGGTTTCCAAGAGCATCTCCTTAACGCCGGCACGACCAGTTGGAAGAGGACAAGGCGTGTTTAAGCGCTGGGCGCACCGAGGTGACACACAGCCCAGGCGATGGCAGCGAGGAGGTGACATCCCTTGTGGCTGTGGTGCAGGGCTGAGGCTGAAGGTGTTTTTGTGCCTCTGCCCCCGTCTTCTTCCTCCCAGCCCCAGCTCTCCCCGGCACATCCACAGCAGCGGAATGTGGAGACCCCCAGGAAGGCTCTGGCGTTGAGCAGACACATGGATCCCAATGGACTTTGCTCTTTGGTGATGGCACCTCCGAGGGCTTCTTCCGTAACCCTGGAAGAGATTAAAACTGGGCTCCTTTTGGACTAAATTTCCTGTAGGACATGTAAAAGGCAGAAGCCTTCGGCTTGAAAAAAATCCCAGGAGCGGCTGGAAAGGATGTGCAGTAGATAAGTGCAGGCAGCTATTTCTTTGGCGTATGTATTTTTTTAAATGACCACTTTTTCATCAAGACCCTCTCCTTGGGATTTTCCCCTGGGATCTCCTGCTGCTCCCGTACCTACAGTGCTTTTCTGGATACCGGGAAGAGGTTTTGATCCCTACTGCAGCTCCAACCTGGTGTGAAAGGCTGCCTGTCGGAGCTTCGGCTGCGGGCTGAGCTGCTGGGTGGTGGCACACGTGGCCGTGGGTGCTCGGCCGTCGCATCAAGAGCACGCTGAGGGCTCCGAGAAGTGATGCCACGCTCAGACCGTGAGACCTGGCAGGATGCGAGCTGGTTCGGCGTTAGTGAACCGCGATGCGCAGCCCTTCTCCATCTCTGATGTCTGACGATCTGCGTTTCGGATGCCTCAGCCGGGCAGGCTGCGCTGGGGAGGGCTGCCCAGGTTGCGTGCGGCACCTTTAAAAGTTTGCCTTTCTGGGGAGAATTGGTTTGACTCGGCATTTGAAGTTTCTTTGCCCTAGGAATGATGGTTTTACTGCTACTGCTGTGTAATGAGTGCACTCTTTGATCCCGGCTGGCAGCGCGGGCGGGTGTTAACAGGGCTAATTGAGAGGCAGGGAGCGGCGGGGTTGGGGGGCAGCTTCTCAGCCCTCTGCAGTGGGGGATCTGCCCTGACTCGGGGGGACAGAGCGGCCCCTTCCTCCATCAGTGAGGGAGCAGGTCCTCGTCTGGGCAGTCAGGGGCTTTATATTGGGAATAATGCAAATCCTGTAACTCGGGGGTGTTGCTGGAGTTCTCCTTGAATTGCAGTGGGGTCTCTTCCCAGCTGTCCTGCAGCACACCCAGAGCTCCCATCCCTCCCTGCTGCCCTGCACCTCCTCTGCTCTCGCAGGCGGAAGATTTCAGTGTGAATCGGCCTCTCTGGTCCCTGATAAGTTGGATTTTAATCTGAGCTGCCTCCAGCGTGGCACCCAGGCAGCCATGGTGTAGCCCAAGCTCAGCCAGCTGCTGCAGCCTCAGCAGGCAGTGCTGGCCCTGCATCCCTGCATCCCTCCATGCAGCATCTCTGGCTCTGCATCCCTGGATCCCTCCCTGCAGCATCTCTGGCTGCATGCGTGTGAGGAGGAGCTGACAGCGGCCTGACCGGCAGTGGGGTGATACTGTATCCCTCCGTGTCCCTCTGCCATCACTTTCCCAACAGATTTCTCTGTTGGTGGCAGACATTTTGCTCCCTGAAGAGGTTTGCACCCTGGTAGAATGCAGCAAGGGCTTCCCTCCTCTCCTGCTCCCAGTGGAGCCCACAGATTACTCTGGGAGAGCATTGGGTGGAGAATTACTTGACCCTTCTTTCCTGACCTGTAACCAGCTGCTTGGGGCAACCTCAGAGACTGTGCAAATAACCTTCCTCTTCCACCAAGGCTCTCTTTTTTTGGAAGGGGGTGGATAGACTTGAAGACAAAGGCTTTATTTAGAATTTGCAAGGTTTTTCTATGTGGGCATCTCAGCAGCATTGGTGCAAAAAGGGGCTTGTGAGCAAGTAAGCAAGCAGTGGTCTTGTGACTAGGAAGCGCTTTCTGGCCTTGATGATGTAGCCGTGGCTCTTAATCATGCCGCTCTAATGAGAAATTATGTTTTCACTCAGGTGTTATTCGTGTTAAAGTATCGTTTTCCTTGCAATACTTCAGCGTCTGCCTGTTGCTCTCCCTTTGCCCCAGGACAGTCTGAAACCAGCGCTCAGGTCTGCAGCAGCACAAAACCAATGACTGCAGCTGATTCTGCCCGAATCAGCTCTGCACTTGGCCGTGCCTCGGTGGGCAGGTTTGGTCTGAGGTTGTGGCTGGGAGGTTGACGTTTCCCCCCCGACGGCCGGGAGAGCCACGTGTTTTTACGTATAAAATCTGTTGGGCAGCCCTTGCACCCTCGAAGCGCAAGGAGCGGGCTCGTCTGCTCTTTTCTGGAGCAGGCTTGAGAGGCTGGAGCAGCTCTCGAGCCGCCGGGAGGGTGTGTGAAACCCTAACCTTGCACCTCCCGCAGCCATTCGGGGCCGGGCTGGCTCGCCCGAGCGTTTCTTGGGGGTTTTAGGGGCCCCTTTCCCGGCGCAGCTGCCTCTGGGCTGGAAGGCTGCTGGCAGCGTGACAGCGAGGGGCTCAGCTCCCCCCGCGCAGCCCCTGCCCTGGCTGCAGTACTGGAGCTGGTGGAAAGGGCTTGGGGGACAGACGGATGGGACGGCGGGCTCACCTCCCTTCAGCACGGAAATGATAATATTAATATTAAAAATAATGGAGATACTGGGAGCGAAGGTTGTGCGTCGCTGCCGCCTCCCAGCTCAGCGGGAGAGGAGGAGGAGGAGAAGGAGCTGCAGCCAAGCCGTGCTCCCGGGGTGTTTGTGTGCAGTGGAGCGAGCGGGTGGCTTTGCTCGGTGACCTGGAAGCGTCTCTGCGGGTCCCCCGGGGTGCCAGGATGGGGGGAGGAAGGAGCCCAGCCCCCTCGAGTGCAACAACACCCTCACCCAGGGTGCCTAAAACAACGGGAAAGACTTGGAGGAGAGCACGAGCGAGGTTTTAATTTAAATAGAGCCTGCTTGTGGGTTTGTTGCTGTTGCACAGGGTCCGAGCACACCCCAGAAGCCTCCACCTAAAGCTGAGCGATGGAAACGGGAATCTTGGAGAGGTCTGGGTGTGAGGAGGAGGAGGAGGGGGGGGATCGTGGGACGGGTGGGCTGAAGTCCACGCAGTGCCTGGCCAGGCCTGGAGCGGGGCCGTGGTGCACAGATGGAAGAGTAATTAAGAATAATAAAAGGAAAGGGGCTTGGATTCGCTACAGTCTCAGCACATTAATTGTGCTTTGGGGCCCAAATCATAACGGAGCTCTGCGAGAGGGAATCCAAAAGAGAAACCAAACGTCTCGCTCTGTCCAAAGCTGACCATTTAAGAGACCCTTGCCTTCATCTGCTGCCAGGTATTACTTCCAGAGCCTGCTGTCTGCCAAAACCCAAGTTCTCGTTTGAAATATTTGTAGGGGAGGAAGCAAAGCTCGGGTGACGCTCAGAGCGCTGGCGGCGGGGAGGAGGCAGAGCGTGGTGCGCGGGGACAGCACCGGGTTTTGCTGCTGGAGGTGGGGACGTGGAGGTTGGTGGGGCTCTTGGGGACATCTCTCCCAGTTCGCTGACGTGTGGCACCGCACTGGGACTCGGCGTTTCGCTGGTCTCGTGCCCGAGGACCAAGCGGAGCTCCGGCCTGTGCTCCCGTGCCGGCTGAGCATCTCTTCCAAACTGACAAGCAATTACATGGTTAATGGTATCAATGTTAAATCCTCATCACTCAGCAGCCCCAGGCTTAATGCTTCATTAAGGCGAAGGCATCTAATAGCTCTCCGGGCTGGGAGCAGCCTTTTCTTTAAGCCTGAGTAGAAGTCATCTGTCCAGAGGCTGCTTTTGCTCTCCCTGTAAGTCCCCCCAAAATGGGAGGGGGGGCAGGAGGACGCTCCCCTACGCTTGGGGCTGCCCGAGCTGATGCACACACTAATGTTTGAGACCTGTCCTGTCTTCCTGCCCTGGGGCTCCCCAGCTCCCTGCCTTGTCTTCCTTCCAACGCTCCCACCCTGCAGCCACCTCTCCGCAGGCTACAGCCCGCCGTCATGCCGCTGGATTTAACTTCTTTCTCCCCTGCGTTTGCCGATGCTGGATTTCCCCCACCGGTGAGGATGGGTGCTGCTTCCGCCGCCCTCCCCGGGCTCACTCCCATCTCGTCCGGTGCCTCCTGGATCCTGCTAGAATGGAGTCTGCTCCTCTGGCCTTCTGCTGCTCAGTCTTCTGCCCTGGAAGCGAGAAGCAGAGTGGGATGATCGGCTCTCCAGCTCTTTGGCTCTGCACGACGGAGGAGCCTGCAAGTGCCGCCGCAGCCCCCGGCCCATGGGGACACCCCAGACCTGCTGGTTCGCAAGACGTCAGCCCCTCCTGTATGTTTGTATAAAACCTGCCAGAAGCTGTACTCTCTCGGATGGGATTTTGACTTTGGGAAGCCCGACGGGCTGCGTGGAGCACCTCGCTTTGCTTTGGCCCGTCTTGGATCTATACGGAGCGTGGCAGCCTGCGTCCTTGTTTCCAGAGACCGTACCAGTGACCAGCGCTGTGGTTTTTGCAAGCGTTTTACCCTTCTGGCTGCCCCTTTTTGTGTTCCCTCAAGTAGCTGCTTCGTTTTTTCCCCTGGGTTTCCTTTTCAAAGCTCGTTGTGAGGATCATAACAAGAGGAGGCTCCTTGAACAGCGTCCTGCGTGTGATGCAGGAGGGAGGATGCTCAGCCCCGTCCCCTCATCCCTCCAGCTGCTGTTCCTCCGTCCTGCTTGGACCTTTTTATATTTTTGTCATGTCCAAACGCAACATCTCCATCGTGGTTTTGGAGGAGCTGCTGTCTCCTGTTATTGCTGCGTGCTCTACCTTTGGCGGATCTCCTGGCTCCCTGCACGCGTTCCGTGCTCGCTCTGTAGATCGTTGCGAGTCAATTAAGTTACTACCTTATAAATAAGACTTTCTGCGGTCTCACAGACTCTGGCTTTTACAGACTGCTCTGTTCTCCTCTGCCCTGCTGTGTCTGCATGGGTGCAGCCTATTTGAGGTGGAGGAACCCGTGATGCTGGGAAGCTGCTCAGGAACTGCTTCAGGGCCATGACCTGGGACGTTATTGGCTTATTTCACCCCAAAACCAGCGCCTCTGGACTGGGAGAAGCGATTTATCTTCCCGAGCTGCTTTTACGGGGAGTTTGTTGCTCAGGGAAGAGTGAAAGTTGACTCTGGGAACAGCTTGTGCAGGCTGCAGGGGGGTGTTTCTCCGCTTTCCCAGGCGTTTGCGCCGGGGTTTGTGCTGACGGTGCTGCTGTCAGAACGCCCGCCGGCGCGTCCCGGCTCCGTGGGCGTACGGCTCCGTCCGGGGAGCTGCTGGCAGGCGAAACTGCGCCGCGGGAGAGGCGAGAGCTCGGCGCGCGGCCCCAGCGGCTTCCTGATTAGTAAAACATTTGCTGGCGTTTCACACGAGAGCCTCGCCTGCGTTTGGATGGAGCCACCGGACTCGGAGCCCGCGTCCTGGCACGATCCGGGCTCGCTTCCCTCGCCGAGGCACCCGTGGGAAAGGCAGCACGGAGACCTCGGTCTGTCACCCAGCCTCCTCACCGACGCCGTCTGAGGGATTCAGTCACCCACCCTCCTTAAATCTCAAGGTTTTTTAGGGTGGAGGCAGGAATCGGCCGCACAGGCAACCTGAAACCCCGCGGCTGAGTTCTGGCATTGAGGCTGGGGGTAGGTGTTGGCTGCGCTGCGCTGGCCAAGTCCTGCTCCGCTTCGCCGCCTCGTCGCTGGAAAATTATCCCCGTGGCTTCGCGATTCCCCGTTGCATCGCCTTTCCTAAACCCTGCTTGTGCCGTGTGCCGTGCTCCTCCCAGGTTTTGTGGCTTCCCTGGGTGAAATAAATCCCGGGATTTGGTGGAGCACCGGGATACTCGGTGTTTGCTGTGGAGGCGCTGGCTTGAGAACTGTCCCCAGGGTGAGCTGCCTGCCCTTTTGGGGTCAGAAGCCAGTTTTTCAAGTGTGTTCAGCAGAATCTGCCATTTAGGTTGTGGTTTTTTTTTTCCCTCTCATGTCCCCACCGTGGTGCGTGGGGGTGGGAGGGATTTCCCTGCATGGTGGCAGTGGGAGACATGCGGCTCCCCGCACCCCTGTGGGACTGAAAGGCTGAAAAATCTGCGCCGGCTAAAGCAAAAAAGTTAATGTGAATTTAACTGACTTCTGCCCTGCAATTAAAGCCACTCAACCCCATTGGGGCTCTGAGTTTACATTCTTTACTGAGGCACAGTGTGTAATTATAGATGTATAATTTAAACTGTGCATATGCATGTGTCCCTATTATACACCAAGGAGCAAAGGAAATTATCCAGGAATTAAAAGGGGGAGGAGGGTGCGGGTGCAGAGAATGGCTCGCCTGTGTGGATGTGGCGGCGAGGGGAAGCCGGAGGGATCACGTCCTCGCCGCTGCAAACAGCTTTGGGAGGCAAAGAAAACGTGTATTAAATGCTTGCGGTGGGCTCCGGGCTGGGGCGTGAAGAAATGGTGGGTTGGGAGGTGCCGAGCTCCTGCCAGGTCCTTCCTGGGAGCCGGGGACAGCGCGGCGATGCCCTCCCAGCTGGCAGCAGCCCTGCCTAATGCTCCCTCCTCTCTTTTCTTGCAGCCACTTCCAACGGGACGCTGGACGGGCTGGAGAACCGGGAAGGAGGGGTCTGCCAGACACGCTCCATGAAGATCGTCATGAAAGTGGGGCAGGGTGAGTCCTCCCGCGTTCCCATCGCCGAAACGCCTCTGCCCGGCAAAACGCTGGCTCCGGAACGCCCTGTCCTGCTAGGAGAGGAGTTCTCTGGATTCTGGGGAAACTGAGGCCAGGCCAGCTGGTCCCTGGAGCCCCGGAGGCTGATGGTGGTGTCGTCACACCGAGGGTATCGCCAACAGTGGCGCCTCCAGCCTCGTGCTCGTTTTGGCCCCCGACTCGGATGTGCAGCTCCTGCTGGCTGCTTCTCATTACCGTGTTTTCACTTTGGGGCCAATATTTATAATAAACAGAAGAAGCAATGCTGCAGCCTTGGCAGGCTCCCCTCGCCTCCCCGTTCCTCCCACTGCCCGTGCAAGAAACTTGCCCCAACCCACGCACGGGAGCACAGAAAACATAAAAGTGGGGAAGGATTAGGGTGGGGAAGCTGCTTCCCACGAGCCTGGAAGAAGCTCAGCCTCACTCTGCTGCTCTCGGCAGCTCCCGTCGCTCCCTTGAGCTTGGGATTTTGGGCACAAGTTGTTCTTTTTGCCGGGGGAGCGAGGTGCTGCCATCCGGGTCGAATCACGAGGTTTCTCATCCCTCTCCCTCCCCAGATCCGAACGCGGTGATCCCGGAGCAGCTGACGACAAGTCGGCCGAGCAAGGAGGCTGACAACACCGTGAAAATCGTCACGCAGAGCCCGCGCAGCAAGGTCCCCGCGGTGGAGGAGCCCGGCAAGCCGGGTGGGTTTTTCCGGGGACACCCCAGGAGAGGGAATGGGGGCGCTCTGTGGGTGCAGGCAGCTCTGAGCCGGGCTTGTTGCCTGGATCCCCAGGGTACCAGGCGCTCTGGAGCAAGGACCTGGATGGGTTTTCTGTAAATCTTGTGCCCATCTCTGCTGTCCCCGCTCCTCCCAGCATCTCCTCGCCCCAGTCCTGTGCCTGCTGGCCAGGGATCGCTCGTGTGTGGCAGCTCGCGTTTGTTTTCCCAGCTCCGGTATGTCCTGGCAGGAGTTTTGCTGTTTCAGCATGCTCCTCCTCCTCCTCCCTGCCCATCTGTTCCTCACGTACGTCTGAGAGGGCTCGGAGGAGGTGAGGTCCTCAGATTTTTTGAGCTGAGCCACTGTGAAAGCCCTTTGAAGGTGATTTCCTGAGTTCCTGACCCTGCCGAGAGAAAAGGGAAATCAGATGAAGTAGGGAAGAGTCGCTCTTTTCTTCTTGCCCAGTACGGCCGGCCGAGCGCTCTCCCCTCGGTGCGCGGAGACTGAGGCTGCCCCGGCCCAGGGGTCAGGAGCAGGGGGGTCACTGTTGGGATATCACAGGGCTCCAGGGACCGCAGCCTGCTTTCACCAGAGCATCTGGGTCTGGCGTGGATGGAGCCTGGGACCGGCAACCCAGAGCCCCTCGCTGCGATGGCTCTGACCCCCCTCTCCTCTTGCCTCGCAGGCTCTGTCAACCAGGACGGCCAGGAGACCCAGGGTCCCAGCGACGGCTTCTTGAGCTCCAAGGTGGCAGTCTTTGCGGCCATCGGCGCTGGCTGCGTCATCTTCATCCTCATCATCATCTTCCTCGTCGTCCTCCTGATCAAGATCCGCAAGCGGCACCGGAAGCACACGCAGCAGCGAGCCGCAGCCTTGTCCCTTAGCACCTTGGCCAGCCCGAAATGCAGCGGGAACGCGGGCTCCGAGCCCAGCGACATCATCATCCCCTTACGGACTACAGAGAACAACTACTGCCCGCACTACGAGAAGGTGAGCGGGGACTACGGGCACCCCGTCTACATTGTCCAGGAGATGCCCCCCCAGAGCCCAGCCAACATTTACTACAAGGTGTGAGGAGCAGCCTGGGCAAGCCGCCGATGCAGGAGCACGGGAGCGCCGAGCGCGGGGGGCAGCCCCCCGCCCCATCACAAGGGTCTGGCGCCGGGAGGGAGGAAGCGACACGAACCCCAGGGCACGGCGCAGGGAGCGCCGGGGGCCGCAGAGCGGGTGGCTCGCTCGCTCGCACGCTGATTCCTCCCCCTTTGTATTTAGTTTTGTAGTTCTCAGCTTTTGTAATCCCGAGACTCGAGGGTGAGCCTTCAGCGTCCTCCTCTCCTTCGCCAGACTGCGGCCAGCCGAGGGGGCGGGCGCCGTGCCTTTCCGCGCTCGCTCCGGCACCGCCGGCAGACCCGGAGACTCCCACCTCCCCTTCTCGGTTTTTTGGGATTTCCTCGCGTGAAGTGCCCGCGCACCCGGCGCTGCGTCGCCCGCCACCGGCGTCCCCGAGCCTGGACCGATGCCGGCGCCTCAGTCCGAGGAGGAGCAGGGGGGAGGAGGAGGATGCTTTTTTTGCCTAGGTGCCAAGATGCAGACAACTGTGCAGGGAGGAAGCTGGCAAACCCCATTTACTACTACTACTATTATTATTATTATAATTATTTTAATTTTTTTGGTAACATTTTTATTTTTTGTGAATTTGGGCGCACGCCGCTGCCGCCTCCTTCCAGCACGCCGTCCCGCCGGCCACGGGGCAGATCCCGCCACTGCCCTTTCCAACTTTTGTGTTTGTAGCTGTTGACTCTTTGTTTTAGTCTCTTTATAAAAAGAAAGAAAGAAAAGAAAAAAAAAAAAAAGAACAAACCCACAAATCACCTACACCACGTCTCAAGCATTCAGCACGCGAGAGTCCGGGCGCTCCTCCCGCAGCGGGAGGGTTGGGGGTAGCAGCAGCCCCCCCGGTCCTCGGAAAGGAAAACTGGAATAAAAAAATAAGTATTCTCGACCCACAGTGCTGGGGGGAGCCGGGGGGGTCAGGAGTGGAACTGAAAGCTCCTCCACTTGCTTGCTTTACCGGGACGAGCCAGTGTCCCTCCCGGTGCAGGTTTGTCACCTCCTGGAGGTCCCGCTGCCTCCTCGCCCCTCTCCTGCCCAAAACCAGAAGGGTTTGAGCCTCGGGCTTTTCTGGTGGGGCTGGCGGTGGCCACCAGCCTGTCCTCGGGCTGTCCCAGCCCGTCCCTTCCTCGCTTTCTTTTCCTTTCAGAAGTAGCTGCTTTTGCTCAGGGAGCAGGCGTGGGGCGGCTCGCCGCGCCGCCTTCGGGGCTGGGGGGTCTGTGCTCGCCTCGTGTTTGCGCGCGCGCGTGTCCCCGGCGCCTCGAAACCCCACGTTAGGAAGTGCCCAAAAAAGAGCGAGAGAAGCTGCTCTGCAAAAGTGCCTTGAAACGAGGAGCGGGGCAGGAGGGGGCAGAGCAGGGGGACGGCGGAACCCGGCCGCGCTGGGGGTCCCGAGCGGGGCGGCGGCGTCCCTTCGGCGTGGCGCGACGTTGCTTTGGTTGTGTGTTTTGGTTTTTCTTTTTTTAAAAAAAAGTGGGCCGCCCGGCTCTCCTCCCCAACCCTCGGCACCCCGAGGTGAGGACGGTTTCCCACCCTCGGGAGGGAAGAGCCGCAGCAGGTGCTCCCCCCTGCCCGGCCCTTCTCACCCGCCCCCCCCTCCACGTAGCACCTTGCAGCCCCTTTTCCTCCTGCCCGCCCCGGGCTGCTGCCGAAGGGCTGGGAGACCCCCTCCCAAATTCAATTTAATCACAGAAAATCGTGTCTTAAAAGAAAAAACAAATCCCCCTTTCCCTCCGCCGGTGCCCTCTTCCACCTGCGAAACGTTGAGCTGCGGCTGCGAAGCGAGCGAGGCCGGGCGGTGAGGATGAGGATGGTGAAGGATGTTTTGTCGGCCGGAGGAGGCGGCTGGGGGCACGGTTTGAGTTTTTTGGTTGGTTTTTTTTTTGGGGAGGAGAAGAGCGGGAGCTTGGCTCCGCTCCTGCTGCTGGGGGCGGCCGAGAAACCTTGTAAATATGTGAAGAAAGGGCGAAATCTGAACTCTTGGGTTTTTTGCTGAGCACCTCGGCCTGCCGGGTCCTGAAATGGAGCGTGTCCTTCCGTGGTTCTTTTCATTGAAAGCATTGAAATTTGGTTGGTTTTTTCCTTTTTTTTTCTCCCCCCCGCCGTTTTTTTTTTTGTGTAAATACTAGTCTTTTTTGGAAGAAATAATGTAAAGATGTTTTGTATAAACTCTGAATTATTTTCTGGTTGCTTTTTCTTAGAAAAACGAAAAAAAACAGAAATGAGAACTTACTTGAAAAAAAAAAAAAAGAAAAAAAAAAGAAAAATTTTAAACCACAAGAGAACGGGTGTAAAACATTCTCATACCGCGCTCAGCCCCGGAGCTGCCCCGCGGGGCCGTGCTGGTGTATGGGGGGGGTCTCGGTCCCCCCATGGGGGGGGCCAGGACAGGCTCTGGGGGGCCGTGCCCTCGATATAATGCAGGATTTGCCGAGTGCCAAGCAGAGAGCGAGGCCGCGGCAGGGCTGGCTCGTTCCCGGCGAGTTTCTGACCACCTCGAGTCTGGGCGATGCTTTCAGCCGAGGCTCAGGAACACAGAGTGAACTAAAGGAGCATCAAATTTATCTCTTATTTTATTTTTAACCAAAAAACCAAACAAACCCCAAACTGAACCTCGGGATGTGCCACCCAGCGCTGCATCCTGAGGTCCCGCCCCGTGGAGCTGCAGCTGTGGCAGATCCCTTTTTCCCCTGGCTAATCCCAGTTTTCCACTTGCCCACCGCACGCCTGCCGTCGCCCGTTCTCTGCTTGGCGCCTGACCCCAGGGCGGGGAGCTCTCCTTTTCTCAGCAGCACCCCCCGTTTGGGTTTCAGTGCTCCCTGCCCTGGGGGAGGTGCCCGTGCCCTCCAAAACCACCTCTGCCGGACCCTTGGGGCTCCTTCCCATCCCTGCCCGTGAATCTGCATTATATCGTGGATCTGCATCATGTTGCGACAGAGGCGGAGGGCGGGGGGGCTGCCGCAGCCCCCGCTGCCCTGGGGAGGGTTTGGAGGCGCCGGAGCCCCTCTGGTCCTCCCTCCGCTCCGTCCCGGCCGTGCACCAGCACCCCCCGCCCCGGCGCGCTCCCCGCATCTTCAGTGACCGCCACCTCTCCATCCCGCGGCCTCGCGTCCCCCGGCAGTCCCGCCGTGCTGGTTGCTCGTCCCGGGCTCCCGACGAGGCTCCGGCGGTGCCGGGTGCCGGGGTCCCGTCGGGCGCATTTCCCCGGCGCCGCAGACTTTTCGTTTCTTCGTGTCATGTTCCTCTTTTTTGATTCCTTTCGCCTCGTCCCCCAGCTCTCCCCGCCCAGTAGCATATCATCGGCATCGGTAACCAGCTCTGTGGCATCTGAACTCCATGGAGCCGTGATGGAACCTGATATATTGTTAAATAAAAGGGTTTTTTTTCCTATGGAAACCCGACTGTCTCCTGTGTGCTTTTTTGCTGCCCCAGGTTGTCTTTTGAAATTGCAGCCTGGTCTGAAGAGATCTGGGACAAGTCAGCTCACGCAGTTCATCGCCGGCTTGTCCTGCCGTTTGGTTTGCTGTGGTCAGCATTAGAAATCGGGAGGTTTTTCCCTTAATTCTTGCAGCATCGGGGCAGCTTGGGGGCTGCTCCTGCAGCCTGATGGCTCGGGACGGCGACATTCGTCCCATCTAGTGACCGATAATGGATGTGGCCGTTCCTCGGCGTCCCTCCATTTGATGGAAGTTATTAAAAAGTCATTTTAGGAAATGGGATGGTAATAAATCCTGAACAGGTGGTGCTTTCGCTGGCTGCAAAATGGGCTCCACCACCGTTGTTGCTCTTTATAGCTCTGCTCTGAAGTACTGGGCGACAGAACCCACCACGAGCGAGAAGCGGGGCTTGGGTGGGAAACACTCGGCAGGTTTGTTTGGCCGCGTTGTTCAGCCTGGAACTTGTGTTTTTCTGATTTCAGTGGAATTTGGACACCGCTGCAGGCACGGGATGGTTCCGCCACCCTCCCTACCTGCTCCTGTGCGAGGATCACCTCTCCCGGGGGCCGCGGGGTGACACGGGGGCAGCTCAGGGAGTTCGGAGAAGGAAGGTCCGTGGGATGAGCAGCACTGGAGCGGTTACACGGCGTCGTTGCTGGTGCGGATTAGGGCTGCGGGACGGGGGCTGCAGGAACGTGGGATGGGCACGGAGCAGGGTGGTGGTGATGAAGGGTTTACGGGGAAAAACAAGGAAGAATGAGGTGGAGGCGCTGAGAGAGGGCAGAGAATGAACTTCCTCCTGGCCTCCCTCGGGAGGGAGACGAGGTGGGCCGAGGAGATGAAGCCCAGCAGGCTGGTTTGGAGGTGCTTGGGATTGGGGTCAGGGCGGGGAGAGCGAGCCTTTGGGTGTGACAGACGTGCTCATATGTGGTTTGCTGCTTCGAAACCTCTTATTCTCTGCGTGCTTTGATCCCGGTGTGAATTAAATAATGCTTTTAATTTTAAACAGCTTTCGCCGGTCCCCGATGCCCAAAGGGTAAAATTCTAAGTGCCAAACTTGCTCAGACCTGCCAGAGAAGGGAGAAAAGCGCTTTAACAGGTTCCTGTAACCCAGCACCCGGCCGGGGAACGGGAGCGCGGCGGGTCCCCCCCGGCTCCGGGGCTGCTCCGGGAGGTGGGTGCAGCCCGAGCACAGTCCCGCAGAGGTGCTGGGACTGGGAGGGGCTTTGCTTGGCTGCGTCCTCGTCGCTCGTTGCGGTGGGGCAGCGACATCGAGGCGAGGGGACTTGAGAGCTGAGGACCTCAGCTCCCGAGGGCCGGCCGGTCGCGAGGGGGATCGGCAGGAGCTCACTTGGGAGCCCCTGGATCTGGAAAGTTCATTAAAGCTGCAGAGCTGCTGATGTTTTTGGACGTCCATCAGGCCTGGATAAAGTTATTTTAATTGTTTAACAGAGAGGAGCTTTCTGTCAAGTTTATTAACTCGCCTTTGGCTGGATCCCCCTCGGCTCTGACGCGACTGCCAGGACAGCGGAGCCGGAGCGTTTGCAGAGGCTGATGTCGGGGCGCGCTGTGGGGCTGGACTGGCTCCCCGGGCTCCGCGGGGCCCTTGGGATGCGGGACACAGTATCGCCTCTCGCCCCGAGCCGCAGCGGAGGGTCGGGCTTTCTTCGGACGGGTCGGTCAGAGCGAGGGCTCCCCGGGGCTCCTCTCGCCTCGCGGCCGCAGCCTCACATACCAACGGGTCCGTGTAACCTGGCAGCAGCCTCCCCGAATGGAAAGCAGACCACGGAGAGAGGGGCTCGATGCGTTTCAGATGTTTTTTCGGTGTATTCTGATCTCTTGCTTGTATGTAGACGCCTCCCGAGGATCGGTTTGTCCTGGTGTGCCGGGGGCTGCGAGAAGGGGAGGACCGAGCCTCCAGCGGTGCTGAGCCTCCAGCCCCTCCGCTCCTCGCAGCCTGGATCTCGGCAAGACCTGAAAACCCCCAGCCCCTAAGAGGCTCTAAAGCTCGGCTGGGCCAGCCGCCGTGACGAGGATGAGGAAGTTTATCCTCCCTTTTCCCTGTGGTGTATCCAAAATAACGACCAGGTTCCCGCAGCCGAGGCGATGGGTTTCTCCCAGAGCCGGGTTTCTTGCGGCATCCACCTGGTTTCCACGCTCCTCGCGCGGGGCCTGGAAGATCCGTTTTGTTGCCGTGGTGTGCCACGAGCCCCGCGGGCTCCCTAATGTCTGTCACCAGCCCACGGCGTGGGTTAGCGGGGACGGGGTGTACAAGGCGGTGACACGGGAGGAAGAGGAGAAGGATGCCAAGGATGCGGCGCCTGCTCCGTGTCTCTGTGTGGCGAGCGGCACCATCCTTCGTGCCGGCGAAGCCATCTGTGCCCCCAAGGCAGAGCGAATCTGGGACGAGAGGGGGGAAAAAACCCACAAAAACCCAGCCGAGGCTCCACACAAAGGACCGGCAGTTTTCTGTAGCTAAAAGCAGCTGATCTCAAGTGCTCTAAGAAAGGCGTCACGTGCTGCCAAGGTTTTTTTTCTTCCCTCCGCAGGCAGGCCTGGAGCCAGGGTGATGGTTGCAGCCTCGTTCCCCTTGGCAGGGCTTCCAGCATCCCGAAACAGCTCTTCCCGGGCTGTAGCCCGGCAGGGAGGGGAGAGCCAGCCAGTGGGACGCACGTGCGTCACCCCCCCCGGGTTGCCAGCAGCCTGGTGGGGCAACCACAAGGAATAAGGCAGGGTGCGGGGCTGGGAAAGGAGAAAAAGGACCTTTGGGAGGGTGCTGGAGAGCCAGGGAGGGAGGCCCAGCAAAACAGGGAGTTTCGGGACAAATCCAGTGGGTTTTGGGTAGTTAAAAAAGGAACGAATGCAGGCGCTGCTCTGCAGCAAACGTAAATTAATTGTGTGCAAGGTTTTAATGTTACTGAAACACAACCCTCGGAGAGGGTCCCCTGGCTGCTGGAGCAGGGGCTGAAGGAAGCACAGAGCTTTTCCTTCTGGTCTTGACCGAGGATGGGAGGTAAATGTGAAATCCCGGCGCTGCGGCCACCCCGCGAGCCGGGCAGGGGAGGGGATCCTGCCTCTTGTCTGGCCCGGGACCCCCCAGCAGGGGTTACCCCTTCTCTTCGGTTGGTCTGTGCCTCTGCCTGTATAGCAGTAACGTGTCCCAGGGGGCACGGAGGGGTAAGGGACACCTCCTGGAGCGGGGCGTGCGGCATGAGCCATGCCCCCATCCCCTCGCCCCGCCCTGAGGGAGCATCCCCTGCCACCTCCTGCAGCCCCAAGGGGCAGGGACGCGGCTTGGGCAGGGCTCTGACCAAGAGCTGCGTGTTGGGGTGATGCCCGGAGGATCTCCCGTAGCCCCCCGGCCCCGTCCCAGCCGTTCGCTTTCAGCCTCCGCCGGGAAGAGCCGAGCGAGGCTTCGGTTTCAGCCGGGCTTCCCCCCCCACCCCCTAATTCCTGCAGCCTGGTGTAATTCTCCCGAGTGAGCCCAGCGCCAGGTTCCTGCTGGAAATTGGCTCTTGCCGTGGCTCTGGGGTCTTTGGAAGGAAGCTGAGCCAGAAAGGAAAGAGAGACGGCCCTTCAGAGGGGCAGGGGCTGGGGAGGTCTTGTGTTCTTCCACCCAGCTCGGGGGGAAGGAGATGGGAGACCTCAGTGGGGATGTGGCCGGGGTCTTGTGTGAGGTGGGAAAAGGCCCGGATCCAGCCGGGAGCCGCAGTGGGGCTGACCCTGAGGTATGGGGCAGGGGATGGGGTGTCCACGGGGTGCCAAAGGGCTTCTTTCTCTGCCCCTTCCCTCTCGCAGCGAGGCGTGGATGGAGATGTTGGGGGGGGGGATACGGGGGAAATCTGGGGAGATGAAGCGGCGGGTGAAATGGCAGCGTGTCGGCCGGAGCCAGCTGCCTGCAGGGTTTATTTTCCTTTGCATTAATGAGAGGAAAGCACCAGGAGGCTTCCTGCCCCCCCAGCCCTGTGGGTCGGTGGCTTCTGCCCAGCACTGCCCGTCTCGGCTGGGAAAATCTGGGCGCAAGCTTCCTCCTGAGAGAGAAGATGCCATTCCCCCAGCTGGCCCTGGGAAGATGCTCTTGTGAGAGCAGCCATGCTCGGCCGCGGGCGCCGGAGCCGTGCGAGGAGCGAGCCGTGCTCTCCCGCCACCAAACCTGCAGCTCCCGGCGGGGGTACCCGGCTCCGTGCCCACAGCATCCCAAACCTCATTGCTGCGTCAGCATCGCAGCTTCCCCGTGGGCCATCCTCCTCGCTGGCCCTGCGGGCGTCAGGAAGCGATGGATGGATGCCAGGCAGCGCCTGGCAGCAGCCACGGCCCCGAGCGGCGACGGGGAGCGGAGGGCAGGGCACAGGGCAGGGCGGCGGAGGTGAGCCGCGTGGCCAGAGACGTCTCGCTGCGTGCCAGCGGCATCCCAGCCGGGGGTTCCTGGCCGCTACCTGTGCACAGCCCCGCTTTCCCTTTGGCGTGACCTTGGCCGCTGCCCAGCTCGCTCCCCGTGCCAGGGCTGCAGGACCTCGCAGGGGTGGCCGTTCCCGTCCCTGCATCGCTCCCGACTGGCTCTAAACGAACAAGCAGCAACTAAGGAAGATGCGTGACGAACTCTGGCATCCTGCTGTTTAAGGTAATAAGGTGTCGGGCATTAATTATGTGCTTAACAGGCCAGCCTGGGGAGGAACCTCGAGGAGAAGCGGCCGGATCCCCAAGAGGGCTGAGCTGCGAAGCCAGAGCCACGCTATGACGGATGGGGAGAGCTGAGCTTCGTCCCGACAGGAGAAAGGAGCTCCGGGCAGGCAGGGTGAGGCGTGCGGGTGCCACTGCCACCCCTCGGCTCTGCCCATCCCCCTCCCCACCCGCGAGCCCACGACCTCAGCCTTGCCAAAACCTGACGCCTCTCCTCACCCTCCCCGGACTTCCAACAATAATCCCGGTGCCTGCTGGGCTTTGCTGCTCTTGGAACGCCGGGAGCGGGGCTGGAGCGTTCGGCACGTAAGGCGATACTCCGCCGACAGCCGCAGCCGGCGCGGGCGAACAAAGCCCCACTGTCTGCGGGGCCGGGCGCGCTCCCATCGCCCGGCGCGGGGTCAGCAGGAAATTAATCCCAGGCTGGGGTGAAAGGGTTAATGAACGCTGATTTTACAGACATCGCCCGCTCTCCTTCCCCAAACTAATAGAGGGATAATTAGCTCTTCATAAAAGGGGGAGATGAGCCCGGCTGTCTTTGGTGGGGATACTGGGATGGGTGTCCGTGTGCCTGGGAGCCGTGGGGCAGCCGAGGGCTGGGGAGGCTCACCTTGCACCCTGCGCAGTGAAACCTCCTGCTTGCAGCTCTAGCGAAGCCTGAGGGGCAGGAAGACGGTTTTTATTCCACGTCCTGCAGAATTTGTGTGCTGTCAGAGGCGGTTTTGCACCTCCCCAGAGCAGCTCCAGCTGCTGGAGGTGGGTTTGCAGGAGCGGGACCCCCGTGCAGGCAGAGAGAGGCTGCAGGGCTTCGCTCCCACCCGGCAGCATGGTTCGGGTGTTGGCAGCCCCATTGCTGGGCTGGGGATGGGGTAGGGGGTTGCTTGTCAGAAACCCGAAAGGCTTCTCGGGCGCGGCGGTGGGTTTCCATGTCTCAGTGAGACACTCCGGCATCTCCCGCGCTCCTCCCGCTTGCGTGCGAGGCTGGACATGTGCTCACTACGTGACCAGGCAAGCCGTGGCCAGCAAGAACGGGAAAAAAAACCTCTTCCAGGGAGAGCAGCCATGGGCCGGGGCTGGGGGAGAGACCCCCGTGCCCCAAGCAGGGCAGGGAGGGAGGTGGGTGCTGTGCCGTGCCCGCCCCGTGCCGTCTCGCTGCCCCGTGGCTGGATGCTTCGCGGCAGCCGCTTTTGTTTCTAGCCGAGCGGGGCGAAACTTTTCTGATAAATGCTTTGCTCGACAAAAATATGCAGTTTTGGACCGGCCTGAACTATTCATACATTCTGGGTTCGCGGCCAAAGAGAATGGATTTTTTTTAAAAAATATAAAAATGTCTCGCTTCGGCATTTTTAAAATTAAATATTTTGGCTTCACCTTTGGAGTCAAAACTAGGAGATCAGGTTAAACTACACGGAGCAGTTTTTAAAAGATAAGTCTCCCTTCCCCAAATAAACTTCGCCTTCTCCTTGGCTGTGTAACACGTGCTTGTTTGTTTACTCTCGCGGAGGCGACGTTTGCTTTCCCGGCGCTCCTTGTTCGCTTCGGTTCGCTCGAAACGATTCGATCTTTATTATTACTTGGTTGCCGGAGGAAACCCCAAATCCGTTATTTTCACAGTTCTCCTCGCAGTGGGGTTTTCCCCGTCGTGGTGCTGCGTTACCGCCTTGTTTAACCACCCCCCAGGCAGGAAAAAGAATTTCACTTCCCACCAACGGCTCCTTTTGGGGTGCCCGCTTGGGTTTTTTTGGCCGGGGGGTGGTATGCGGACCTCTCAGCGGGGCAATCACAGAATCACAGAATCACAGAATGTTAAAGGTTGGAAGGGACCTCAAAGATCATCTAGTCCAACCCCCCTGCCAGAGCAGGATCACCTACACTAGAGCGCACAGGAACGCGTCCAGGCGGGTTTTGAATGTCTCAAGAGATGGAGATTCCACAACCTCCCTAGGCAGCCTGTTCCAGTGCTCAGTCACCCTCACAGTGAAAAAGTTTTTCCTCATATTTTTCTGGAACCTCCTGTGTTCCAGCTTCCACCCATTGCCCCTTGTCCTGTCAGTGGACGCCGCTGAAAAGAGCCTGGCTCCATCCTCCTGACATTCCCCCTTGGCAGAGTAGAGGGGCAGGAGGACCTCTCTTGACCTACTTGCTACTCCCCTTCTAATACACCCCAGGATGCCATTGGCCTTCTTGGCCACGAGGGCACATTGCTGGCTCATGGTCATCCTGCTGTCCACTAGAACCCCCAGGTCCCTTTCCCCTGCACTGCTCTCCAGCAGGGCAGTCCCCAACCTATATTGGCACATGGGGTTATTTTTTCCCAAGTGCAAAACTCTACACTTGCCCTTATTAAACTTCATCAGATTTCTCCCCGCCCAGCCCTCCAGCCTGTCCAGGTCTCTCTGAATGGCTGCACAGCCTTCTGGTGTGTCAACCACTCCCCCCAACTTCGTATCATCAGCAAACTTGCTGACAACATTCTCTAATCCCTCATCCAGATCGTTGATGAATATATTAAACAGCACCGGCCCAAGCACTGACCCCTGAGGGACCCCACTAGACACAGGCATCCAGCCAGACTCGGCCCCATTGACCACAACCCTCTGGCTTCTTCCCTTCAACCAGTTCTCGACCCACCTCACTACTTGGTCATCCAGACCACACTTCCTCAGTTTACCTATGAGGATGCTGTGGGAGACGGTGTCAAAGGCCTTGCTGATGTCCAGGTAGACCACGTCCACTGCATGGCCACCATCCATCCACCTAGTTATGTCTTCGTAAAAGGCTATCAGGTTGGTCAAACATGACTTCCCCTTGGCAAAGCCATGCTGACTGCCCCTAATAACCTTCTTATCCTTGATATGCCTAGAGACAGTGTCAAGGATAAGATGTTCCATCACCTTTCCAGGGATGGAGGTGAGGCTGACCGGTCTGTAGTTACTCGGGTCATCCTTCCTGCCCTTCTTATAGACTGGAGTGACATTCGCTTTCCTCCAGTCTTCAGGCACCTCACCTGTTACCCACGACTTACCAAAGATGATGGAGAGTGGCCTAGCAATGACTCCCGCCAGCTCCCTCAGCACCCGTGGGTGCATCCCATCAGGGCCCATGGATTTATGAATGTCCAAGTGTTCAAACTGATCCTTAACCCACTCCTCATCAATCAGGGCAGACTCCTCCTTTGTCATGACTTCCTCTGGGGCCTTAGGGGACTGAGGCTCCTGAGGACGGTCTCCAACAGTGTAGACAGAGGCAAAGAAGGCATTCAGCAACTCTGCCTTCTTTCTGTCCTCTGTCTCCAGGGCACCCACCTCATTCAACAGAGGGCCTACATTGCCTCTAGTGTTAGTTTTGTCAGCAATGTATTTGAAGAAGCCCTTTCTGTTGTCTTTGACCTCCCTTGCAAGTTTTAACTCCAAGGAGGCCTTAGCTTTTCTGATTGCCTCCCTGCACTCCCTGACAGCTGCCCTGTACTCCACCCAAGTGGTCAGCCCTTCCTTCCACAATTTAAACACCCTCCCCTTCCACCTGAGTCTGCCCAGCAGATCCCTGGTTAACCAAGCAGGTCTCCTGGATCTCTTTCTTGATTTCCTACCTGATGGGATGCACTGATCCTGAGCTTCAAAGAAGTGGTCTTTGAATGCCAACCAACTGTCTTGGGCCCCTTTACCTTTCAGCTCCCTGTCCCACGGGGTATCCCCCAGTAATTGCTTGAAGAGGCCAAAGTTGGCCCTTCTGAAGTCCAGAGTTGCGATCCTGCTTGCTATTCTGTTTTTACCGCACAGGATCCTGAACTCCACCATCTCATGGTCGCTGCAGCCAAGGTTGCCCTCAACCTTCACTGCTTCAACCAGTCCTTCCTTGTTGGTGAACACAAGGTCCAGCAGCGCTCCTCTCCTGGTAGGCTCATCTACCATTTGCATCAAAAAGTTATCATCGATGCACTGGAGGAACCTCCTGGACTGAGGATGGCTGGCTGTGTGGGACTTCCAGCAAACGTCTGGGTAGTTGAAATCCCCCATGAGAACCAGGGCCTGGGACTGAGAGGCTGCTGTCATCTGCCTGGATGACTGGATGCTCCATGGGGAGCAGAGGAAGGGGCTCCCATATGAGCCGAGCCGGACCCCCTCCTCCTCGCACCCTCCCTGCTGCAGTGGGCGCTGCCTAACACAGGCTGGCAGCTGCTGCCGCCGGCTCCCCGGGGGGAAGCGGTTGCACCCGCTGACGAGATGCAACCTGATGGCCCAGCCATGTTATACAATGGGCTGCGGCGGGGAGGCGTTGGCGAGGGGGACACACGGACCCGGGGAGGATGCGGGAGGACTTCCCGCACCCGCTGTTTGATCATCCCGGCCGGGCTGCTTCGCTTTCTGCTCCTCTCTGAGGTGAGGATGCTGCTGCGGGAGCTGGGTGAGAATGGTCTGCCCATCACTGGGAGCTGTGGCCGATGGGGAGGGTGGTGGAAGAGGAAACTCTGCCCGTGCCTGCCTGACCCGAGCCCCTTCCCTCCCGACGGCTGCCCAGGCCTTGGCTCCGCTGGACCAGCAGCTCTCCAGCATCTCCAGGCCGGCTGCATCCCCCGGGACCGGCTCTGCTGGTGTGACAGGCGTAAACGCCGCGGCGGTGACATGGCTACGTGCCCTCATTCTTCACAGTGGCCTCTGTGTGCAACTTTTAATTGCTTTTGTGCTGTGGGTGGTGAGCCCGGCTGCCCAGGATTCACGGCGCCAGTGGGAAACAGCTCGTCCTCGCTATTGTCAGCGCCGACGGCGTGCTGGGTCCCGCTGCCAGCCAGCATGGTCTGAAGGGGTCTCGGAGCAGCCCCCCCAGATTGAAGTGCCCGGGTGCAAGGAGCAGAGATGACTCTGAGTCCTTCCAGGTGCAGAAGAGTGTTTACAGCCCTTCCCATCCTCCCTGGCCCCACGTCCCCCAGCCCCGAGCGGATGGCGGGAGTGGGTGGTGCAGGGAGCTGGAGCAGTGGGGGAGATGCTTGTGGCCAGATCTCTCGAATGCCTCCTCGGGTTTGGCCAAGCTGCAGGCATCAAATATTAATTGGAGGCAGCAGCTCTGTCCCGCTGGCCAAGGAACAAGCCATCAGCTGGCAGGGGACAGGGCCGGCAGCGGGCAGGGGCTGCATCCCTCTCTGCGGGGACAGGGGGACGGCGCCGGGTGCTGCGGGCACGGCAAGCCCCCGCTGCTCTCCCTCTCCCCGGCCTCCAAATGCTCGTTCCTGGTATGGAACCGCGATTCCTTTCCGGGAGGAGCAGAAGGGTCCCGCAGCTCTCAGCAGCCTCCTTGGCTGGCAGCTCGGCCACCTGGAAGACGGCGGGAGTCAGCCTTGGTTTGGAGAGCTGGACCCCTTCTCCCTGCCTGGTCCATCTTCCTGCATGTGTGCCACCATAGAAGGAGGGGGCAGGTCCTGCTCACCACTGCCAGTTCTGTCCCCTGCCAGCTGCTGGCAGAGGTGGGTGATAGCGGGACCTTCCTGTCCCATGTCTCCAGCAGCTCGGGATCTCAACTAGCCTGTGAGCACAGGGACAGCCCCCGGTGACCCGCCGTGTGCGAGAGGATGGGGAGGATGCTCCTGCACAGACATCTCGTGACGTGAGCCCTGTCCATGCCCTGGGGCCGTCAGTCCTTCTGCCGTGGGTCGGGCTCCTGGGCTGTTTCTGAGGACCCACCACCCTCATGGTGCCCCGAGCTCCCCGGGGAGCCCCAGCAGCCCCAGCCAGGGGTTTTCATAGCAAATCCTCAAGCTCGCTGGGAGCCCAGGGTGAACACACACCACAGCGGGCGGCGAGGAGGCTGAGAGACCAGCAGGAGCCCCTGGAAGGCTGTGACAGCTCCTGAGCCCCGTGTGGCTTCGTGCACAGTGTAATTAGAGTTACTGGGGATTTCAACCTCTCCTCCGCTCCCTGCTGATCTGTGAAACGTGTCTGGGCTCCGTGATCTGCAGCCGATGGCTTCCAACTCGCATCTCCTTTTAAGACTGAGGCAAACAGGTCTTTTATTATTATTTATAGCAGAGAGGTGGGGCTGAACCCCCTGCTCTTCTCTCCCTTGGGGGCTTTGTGCGATGACTGCTCATCTCAGGGAGCTGTGGCAAGCTTTGCCTGCGCCTGGCCCTGCACTCCAATCCTGGATGGCCACCTGTGGGGGAAGATGCCATTTTCCGTCACAAGGACAGCACGAAATATACTCCCTTTTGGCTTTTTCAAGCTGCAAAATTGCCACGGTCCTTCCCTGAGCGTAAAAAGCTCCGGTGGCAATAATGTACGTGATGCAGCCACGTGCTGCTCTGTGGCCACCCTCTAACCCAGACAGCTCTGGGATCACAGAATCACAGAATCACGGGTGACACAGAGCAGGAGAGGAAGCACAGAGATGGGAGAGAGCGGGCGGGTGGCTGTGGGGAGGGAAGCCCTGCTGCCCCAGTGCTTTTAGGGACAGGAGAGGGGGTTTCAGCTAAGATGCTGCTGCAGCCATGGGGCAGCTGAACTTGAGGTTCGGATGCTGTTGGCCCTGGAGGATGACCTGCCAGCCCAGCAGCACCAAAGCTGAGTAGTAGAAGCTAATTTGACCTGGAAATCATTAAGAGGCAGTGCCAGGCACCCCGCCGAGGAGAGCCGTGTCTTCCTCGCCATGCTCATCTCATCCCATCCTGCAGTTCTGGGTAGCAGCCTTGATCCGTGCGGCACCGAGCTTCCCGAAGTGGGCTCCCGGTCACGGCAAGCAGATGGAACCTTCCAGTTCCTAAGTCCATCACAGATGATAGCACACGGGCAGGGAGAGAGCAGGGAAAAATCTGCCAGGGACTGAAAAGAGAGCAGGAGAGGCACGGGGAGCTCTTCTTCTCCGGAGGCAGGGATGCATGGGAGCAGGCTCTCACGGAGCAGAGATGAGGGAGGACAGGGAGGGTCATCCCCAAATGTCCCTGAGTCCTGGAGATTTCTCCCCTGGGTGGGGAGAAACTCCTTGCCCAGGGGATGCTGGTGGTGGCCACATGAGGACGGTGCCTGGCAGATGCTTGTACCGAGCTCGACACCCACCTCCACACCCATCCTCGCTGCGGCTCCCGTCTGTTGTGGCCCGGCCCTGGGCTGCCGTGTGAAGGAATGTTAATAAGTGCCGAAACGAGGGGATAAAAATATAATTGTTCCCCTCTCTAGCGCACGTCGGCTGCCGAGTTGATGTAAGGGCTTCTTTGTGCTGAGTCGGGAGCAACACGAGCTCTGCCGCCTTCCGCGCTCGGAGCCGCTTTGCCCGGTAATTGCAGGTGGATCGCGCTCGCCGGGCTCTCCGGGGACGGTAATTGGAAACACTTGCAGGGACCGCAGCTCCGCGAGCTCTGGCGTGCCGGCCACCGCTCGCCGGGGAAGCTCCGTGAGCAGAAGCCCACACTGCTGGCAGAGCCGGCTGCTTCCCCGCGCTTCTTGACGGTTTCTATTCGTGCCGCCTTGAATTTGCTCCCACCGGTGGATCTGGGGGGGTCACGTTGCCCAGGCACGGCAGCACCCTGTGGCTCCTCGGTGGTGCTGGAGCAGGAGGCGTGAAGCTGGCGGTGACCCTGGCTCTCTTCAGAGCCAATTCAGTCCTCGAAAACGTCCTCGTCCTGCTTCCATCACTCAAAGCCAGCTGCGTCCCCTGCCAATCCTCCTGCCCTGCCCTCGGCCGTGGGGGCCGCAGCTCTCCGCAGAGGGACGGGGGCTCTGGCCGCTGCCCCCACCTGCCCCTTCTCCCGAGGCTCCTCTTGCGCCCTGGCTGCGAATTCGGCTCTGTTCCCGGCTGGGGGCTGTGATTTACCGTCACGTAACTGACACGAGTGGTGCTACCCTCGCCCCCTTCCCCGCAGCCACTTTAATGACCTACTTCTAAGCTGGGGACTGGGATAAATCAGAGGCAGAAAAGGCCTGGGAGAGGTTTTGTTTGGCCTTTCTGGGTGTGCGTTTTTGGTTTTTTTCCAGCTCGGGCAGTGCATCTGGGAGCCCCCTTGGCTCTCGGGGACTCTTTAAACCCTGCTCCTTGAAAGAGTCCCCCAGAACAGCTTCTCTCCCTCTCTCTTTATTGCTGCGATTAAGCTCCTCTCTCCACCCCTGTATCAAATCCAGCTGCAGAGCTGAAGAGATTCTTGGCAGGAGACTGAAGACAGAAACAATACTTCAAGTGGAGAAGGGGGGCTGAGGGCCAGAGCTCTTCCTAAAGCCCTGGAGAGCTGTGGGGCTTCATTAAGGGGATTTTTGCAGCCTGTGGTCAGAAAATCCTTCGACTTTGTAGTTGTAAAAAGTAGATTTCTATGATCTGTTTTGCCCAAGCAAATTAACGTGAGGGTTCCGTGGCTGGCGCCTCGGCCGTGTCGCTCTGCGCATCACCGGAGCGACGCAGCGCGCTCGCTCTCGACACATCCCCACGCCCCGGGCAGGAGTCCTGGCATGATAAAACGCTTCGAATTGGGGCTTGGCAGAGCTGGGCAGGAGGTGGGAGGTGGGGGCGAACATGCTGAGCACCCGCCGAGGACGCTGTCCCCCTGTACCTGTCCCTGCCGGATTCCCCTGGGAGTTGTTCCGTGCACATCTAAATGCCTCCAGGATGCTTCAGGCACCCAAGGACCCAGGCGATGTGCTGTTTTGGGCGAGCAGGGGCTGGTCTAGCTGCTGGGGTGAGGTCTACCCCACGTGCCAGGCTCTGCTGAGGGCTCCTCCATGGGGAGCGGTGGCTCAGGGGGCTGCGGGGTGCCGAGGGATGGGTGACACACTCTACACGTACCCAGGAGAAGCCTTAGGGAGATGGTGCCTACAGGAGCCTCCCAGACCTTGGGGCAGCTAACGAGAAGTAGTTAGGAGGTGGGTGGGGAGGAGGGAAGGGGTAATTAAAAGCCGTCAGGAGGCTTAGGAGGGAGTGAAGGAAGTTCTTGCTGGTGGATGTTCATCATGGCAAGACCTGGTTGGAAGTGGGAGGAGCGGGACCCTCACGCTGAGCAGCTCCTTGGTGGGATGGATGCAGGTGAGTGGACAACATCATGCAGGGTAGGAGCCAGAGAGGTTTGTAGCTACAGCCAGAGAGATACCAGCCAGCCTGACAGGGTGCCCACGACCTTGTGCTGAGCCCCTCTCCACTCACAGAGAGGCTTCCTGCAGTGCTGGAGGGGCAAGAGGAGCTGGGGAGCAAAGATCTGGGGCATCTGCAGCCCGTTTCAGAGGTGAGGCTGCCCGGGGCGAAGAGGCAAGAGCAGACCCAGCGCAGGAATGAATGTGAGAAAAGCAGACTTTGCCCTGGGTGGGGAATCACCGAGGGATTAAAGGTTTAATAAGATCAGAGGGACAAAGCAATAATTAGGCTAAATTATGCTGTAATTTAGGAAATTAAAAACAAAGCCTCTAATGTCAGAGGAATAGCTATGCCAGCAAGCAGGGGGAAGAGATGAAGAGCAAAAAGAGGGGACGTGACGACTCAGGGCGAGGGAATTGGAGGAGCGGTAGCCGCTCTGACCCGGGAGGGGCGATGGAGAAGCAGCGGGAGGGAAGCTCATCTGGCCTGGGGGGCTCAGCCCTGGGTCCCCCCAGCCTGGTGCAGGCTGGGGCAGGCACACGGGTGCAGCCGTCGCTGCCCTGCCCGCGAGGAGCCGGGGTGTTGGGGCTGCAGCTCGCCCCCTCCCCAGCAGCAGTCCTTGTGCCCCCCTGCCAGCAGCTCTGCTGGGGGCTGGGGACGCTCAGCTGAGCTCCCACACCAAGGGCAGCCCCAGGATCCCCCCTGCACACACCGAGGCAGCAGCGGGGCTGGGGAAGCCGCCCCTGGCCAGGAGCAGGGTTTTCACTGGTACTCAGGAATTTGCCTGGAGAGACAATCAGCTCAGACCCCAAGACTTAGCTCATTACAATAACATCAAGATTAAATGGGATATAGAAACAGCTGTCCTAAAGCTCCTTAAAGGATCTGAACAGATGTAACAAAAATAGATTTACATTTAATTTATTAAGTTTTCCCTCCCTTAACGTTTAGATCATTTAGGTTTTTTAATAGCATTTTATCTCTGCTTGGGCTTCCTCGGCTACTGTTCCCTTCCCCTGCTAACCCGAGACCCTCCTTTTGCAACGCCGTCATGAGGAAAAGACCCGTTTCAGGGGACTGGAGACACCAAACTGGCTGGTTTTGGTACGTTTGCATTTGGGTGAGATGCCCAGTTGCAAATGAGACAAATGTGAAGAGAAAAACTAGGGCAGAGAGATGCTCGGAGCAGCCTTGGACTTGACCTTGCTCAGACTGGGCTGCTGAAGGCAGTTGCCTGTGGCCGAAATACTGATTTCAAGCTCTGTGTCTGCTGTAAGACGAGAGATGAAGAGAGAGTGGTTTGTTCAGCCCCACCAAACGGAGGTTGAGAGAGGATGCAATGACTCTTCATAAACATATTTGGGGCAGAAAATGCCAAGGAGGGAGACAGATGGTTTACCTTAAGTGATAGCATCAGCAGAGGATCAAGTGGTTGTAAATTAGTGAAGGATTAATTGAGGCTGGAAATCAGGAAAAGGTTTCTGACCAGCTGAGGGTGAAAGTCTGGAGCTCTTGTGATCCTCCGGGGGATGATGTCGAGGTGAATCCAGATGCTATTTTTAAAGAACATTTCCCCTCTATTCACCTTCGCGGGCACGCTGTTGCCGCCGGTGGTTGCTGACGCACCACGCGGCATCGTGCAGAGCTCGCGGGTGTCAGTGAGCTCCTCCTGCCCTGCAAAAACCCAGCCTGAGGCTGGCCGAGAAGCAAAATATCCAGCTGGGCTCCGGCCGAGCTCGATCCCCCATGACCTCCGCGCAAGAGCGAGCCCTCGGCTGTCAGTCCGAGCAGCTCACGGAGCTCCTGCTTCTCTGAAATTCCGGTTCCCTCCTCAGGACCTTTCTAGTCTCCCCAGGCCCCCGGCGATGCTTGTTCTCCCTCCCTCACCCAGCACATGCTTCTACAGCCGAGCAGGATGTTTTTCGTTTTCCTTTGAGTTCCCCTGTTTGTTTTCACGCCGTTTGTGGCTGATCGCTGGCATTTCTATGGGCACGTGGCCTGTGTTTACTCGGGTGCTGGTTTGGACCCGTGTCTGATGAGGTGCCGGAGGGCTCGGGCACAGGGAACCTGCAGAATAACATCTCTTAGAGCCTCTCCTGCTTTCCCTTCCCTATCTGGATGGCGTTTCCCCCTTTCTTTTCTTAGTCTCTTCCTTCCCCCTTCTTCTCCAACCTTTTTTCCTTTATCTGTTGTTTCACCTTCCCCCTCCCCGCCCCGAGGAGGTAATTTTGCTCAGACTTCCTTACGCATCCATCACAGGCACGGCCGATCTCCCGGGCCCTTCGGTGGGACTTTGCTTTCGCTGCAGGATCTGCTGACTAAATTGCTTGGAAGGGAAATGAGCACCTGGGCTCATTACGACCGAGCCTGGGAAACGGGAATTATCTGCCTGCCAGGGAACGGGGTGTAGGACCCACCGGGAGAGCGGCACTGGCTGATGGGCTCGATACCAGTGATAGCAGCAGCGGGTGCCTGTGCTGGTGGCTGGGGATGCCGGCAGGGCTGGATACAGGCTCGGTGACAGACCAGCGCGGAGAGAGATGGCCAAGGAGAAAATTCACCATCTGATGTAGGGACCTGACCCTCATCCCAGCACGCTGAGCCCTTGCAGCCCATGCTGAGAGGACGATTGCTGGGATCTTCAGCTGCCCCAGCACAGAGCTCTGAAGAAAGGAGATTTTTTTTTTTTTTTACCAGCTTGCCAAGGCCTGGGGTGGGTTGTTAGCTCTGTCTCTCCCCTGGTTCTTTCCACTGCACCTCCTGAGCAGCTTCTCTCAGCCCCTGGAGAGGAGGATGCTCAGGGCACGCTGCCCGGACATGGGCTTGTGTCCTTCATGATCCCGCAGGGAAATAGGAGGAGGTTTATCATCTCTCGTGCCTGTTATCAAATAACAGGCTTTTCTGCTGAGCCTTTCTTTCTCTCCTTGATGACGGCTGCTAAAAGGCCGCCAGGCTGGGGCGGACACTTGCCCTCTCCAGCTCCTTCATGGAGGATTTTGGGAGCATCTTCTGCTGCTGGGCTCGTCTGGAGCCGATCCTTCCCTCCTCAGGCTGGGCACCGTGCCGTCGGGCCAGCTCAGGGCCAGCTCCTCGAGGGGCCAGGTTTCAGCCCAATTTCCAGCCCCTCTGCCACAGACACCATCTGCCAAGCCCAGCCCGGCATGTCTCACAGTTTCTCCGCTCAGCCTCCGGTCCGTGTCCTCTCCGAGCTCAGCCTCGCCCCGGTTGTTGGAGCTCGGTGTCCCCGAGCTGCTGGGCACACGCCGCCCACCCCGCGGGAGCCTGAGCGTCCATCTGTCCCCCGGTAATAACTCTGAGCCCACTGGCTAATTTTAACCCAATCTGACAGGTCTCTCGAGCACGTCATTCCAGTGAGTTTCCAGCGAGACAGATGCGTGGTAGTGAGGCGGCTGCTCGGTGGGAAGTTCCAATGCCCAGGCTCGGGGAAGCGTTAGGAGGGGTTTTGGGGCTAAAGCTGCTTTTTTTGAAGCAGGAGAAGGAACTGTGTGGTGAAAGAGTGCTTGCACCCTATGGCTGGGCTGTGTCAGGGCCCCCCACGGGGCAGGGATTTAAAAGGGGGCTTGGGATAAAGACAAAGGGTCTCTGCGTTCCCTGCAGCCTCCTGCCCTCCCCTCTTCCCCAGCCCCCTGCCCGTCTGTCAGCTCCTCTCCCCCAGCCAACGTGTTCTTCAGCACCAGCCTATTCCTCGGTGATGAAACGGCCACTCAGTTGCTGCCGGGCGAGAGACAGTGACCTTGTGTCTCCCCTCTCAGTCTCCTGAAACGGCAGCTGAAAGATGGGGACAAGGTCAAGGACTCCTGCCGGCAGGTTTATTGCCGAGGAGGGGTGAAAGCTTGTCTCCAGGCTCAGCTGTCAGTGCTGGTCAGGGATGCTCCTGGAGATGCTAGAAGCACACGCAGAAGCCCCTCTGCCCCTCCCTGGCTCGTGGGGTGCCGGTAGGATAAGGGGGAGCAGTGTTTCATCGCAGGATGATGGAGCTGGTTTGGGATGGAGAGCTGGGTGAGCATTTACCCTCCTCCACCTGCCCATTTCCACATTTTTCTCAATCCTTGCAGCGGTGGTGTCACAGGGGACCTGTCGGAGAGGTGGGACCCCACGGCAAAGGCAGGTAGTGCCCATTGCTGCCTCTGGGCCAGCGCAGGCTCTGTGGAGCAAGGTCTGCAGCCCACCCCGGGGGTCTGTCGCCATCCCTGTCTCTGTGTTATGTCAAGGGGATCTCAGCCCTTCCTGCCCCACGAGTGGTGTCTGCAGCGTGATGGCCGGGCTGGGTAACGTCACCAGCTTTTACATCTGAAGCGGGATCTGGGTCGACTGGGTCGCGATGGGAGCCGGGGCAGCGGGGCTGGTGATTCAGAGGGTGGTGGCTGCTTCTGCTGAGCCAGGGCTGATTCAGCAGTGCCAGGGGTGCTGCGCCGCTGTGGGCTTGGTCTTTTGGCCATTCTTTTTCCCTGGAAACAAACTCTGGGTTTGGTTTTGGTTTTTTTTTTTTTTGTAATTGTACCCATTTAAAGCAAACCAATTGCTCTTCTGTTAGAGAGGGAGCGTGGATCCCAGTGTGGCTGCCAGAGCATCCCCTGTGAGTACTGATGCTGCGCACCACCATGCCCAGAGCGTCACCCGCATCCCTGGGGAGCAAGTATGGCCTGAGCCCCTGGGCATGGCAAAGGACTGGCCCTCTCAGCGATGCTCTCGCTGGCGTGCATCCCCTGGTACCACCACGTGCTCTCCGTATGTCGCGGTGCAGGAATGTCCCCTCCCTGGCCACCTCTGTCGCCCACAGCCAGATACGGATATGGCTGTGATGGGGCCTCAGGGACAAATACCCTCTTTGCAGTAAAACCCGGCTTCAAAGAGTTATTGCAGCTCCTGTGATAAAAAAAACAAAAAACCAAAAAAAACAACTCGACTGTCTGTAACAGTTTTAAATCCATCACCAGGAGATTAAATCCTAAAGGGATTTCAGCTTTCAATATAAACGGCAGATTCTTAAGTACCTCTTCATTTTCTGCATTTAGGAAAGACACAGAAAGACCTAAAATCCTCCCGAATCCCTTGGAATCGTTATCGCAGCCCTGAGTGGAGCTGGGCCGGGAGGTGGGTGACATCCAGGGCAGGGCGCTCCCTGGGGAGCCGGATTGTGACTGTGCCTGATGACGGGGCTGAGTTTCCCAACTAACCACATCGGGAACGGCAGAGCTGGAATGTTCCCTGGCTCCCTCAGGGCAAAGATGCATCAGGAATACCAGGAGTATGACGGGGAGCTGCCCGTCTGGAGCCCAGCAAAGCTGCTGCTGAGGAAGCAAAGAGGATGCAGAGGCCAGCACGGAGCATCCGTGGGGCTGGGGGACGTGTGGGGCAGCTGCCTCCCGGCTTGGAGGGTGCAGGGTGGCCTCTGGTGATGGGGTTGCAAATTTCCCAGGAGCCGCGTGCATCCCAGACGAGGCGGCCGGCATGACGATGCCTTGACGAGACACCAGCCCGCGGCCAAATTCCTGCTCGCGTTCTTTGTCTTCGCCCGGGCGTGGACCCAGGTCGGAAACCAAGTCACCGGGCGTGTCGGCATCGCGCTGTCTGCGGGTGCCTTCCACCGCCCCGCTTTCATCTCCTCCACCCCCAGCCCCGCTCCCATGGCCGGCCGTGGGTGGGTTGATGGGCTCGACACCTCCCGACAAAGCCTCGGAGATGCCGGCGAGATGCCAGACGTTCCCCCTGGGGCCAAGGTGAGCTGGGCTGTCTGGCATCGCCTGAGTCACCCTGGGCTCGTCCTGCTGCTGGCCCCGGCACTGGCAGCAGCGAGGGCAGAGCTGGCACCCGCCCGTCCTGCCGACCGGCAAATGGTGGGTGTCTGGAAACGAGGGCTGTCGTCCTGCAATGACCACTGGCTCTCTCAGTTCCTCTTCTGCTTTCTCAAAAGTTTCTCTCTTGAATTTGTCTGTTTATTTTTTTTCAAAACACAAAATGTGCAACCGAACTGCAGCAGCTCCCCGCAGTGCCCACCTCACCTTGACGCTCCTTGTCCGCATCTCAGATGCTCCAGGCAGCTAAAGCCAGTGTGGAGGCTCAGGGGCTTCCCTCAAATTTTGGGGTTTGCCTTGAGTTTCAGGGGTGTGGGGGCCTTCTGGTCTCCTCCCTCACTTTTGTGTGTGGAAAGCCACCACCACTGGTTTCTTGGCACGCACTGGAAATGCCGGCAGACTCGCAGGCAGCAAGAGGTTAACGGAAATGCCGCTTTGAAGGTGGTTTCTCCTTTATTATATATATATATATAGAAAAAGCAAAACAAACAAAGCAACGGAGCTCTGCATGAAAATAACCCCACCAATGAAAAAGCAACCACCTGAATGCTAAAAGCTTTCTGAGCTCCCTCGTTGCTCCTTCGCCCGTGGGCAAGCACGACCTGTCTGAGGTGGTGGAAAAAATCCTCCTCATGGAGAAGCTGAACTTAAGGCAGCTGGAACGGGGATTTGCAGCCGAAGCCCTTGGCCATCCTGGGAAGGTGGAACCCCCTGTCTTTGCCCTGCATTTGGAGCCGAAACGGTGTTTCAGCGACAATCCCCAGGCAACAAAAGCAGCGTCTGGATGTTGTGGGAGCTGTTTGCAATCAGCCCGCGAGCTGGAGTCGATGCACATGAAACGTATTTTGAGCAATTACGAAGAGCGAACAAATTAGTAAAGAATCAGAGTCTGTTCATGAACAATTCACAAGCAGGAAGAAAGAAAAAAGGGCAAAATGCTTTGAATAAGTTGTTTGCTATAAATAGTTTGCCCAGTTCGAAGAGCTGGTGACAAGCACAGTCAAGGGAAGGAGAGGATAATGCATCACAAAATGTACTTTGTTCATTTATTTGACAAGTGTAGCTAAGTTTTAATTATTTATGATTATACTTCGTAATGTGCTAGCACATGTTCTGAAGAATATTTTAGTCTTAGTAATCTGAACCCTTGCTCCGGCACTGTCCGGGCTGTTAAATCCCCGTGGCTCGGCGGGGAGCGGAGACCTTCCCCGCCCGCGGAGCCTGGAGCGTGGGAATTAGCGAGGAGCGGATCGAGCCCCACTGTGTTTGCGACCCAGGTAAGGAGCCGCATTGTTTGAAAACGCCGAATCGTGAACCTGACAATGTGCCTTTAATCTTTGTCACTTCACATGCCAAATCCCAGAAGTGCTGAATTATTAAGTCTAAAGTTCCAAAATAAACTCTCACTCAGAAGATTATTTCCATATAATTTGAAATTTCCTGCTCTAATAACTCCCGCGCTCGGTCTGTCTCTTGCCCTAATCCTGTTTCGAAAGGCTGAGCCCAGCCCTGGGCCGGAGCGGAGCCCCTGGGGTGGGCTCACCTTCCCCTTCCCTCCCCAGATAAACCCCCGTCGCCCAAACTGCTGACGGCTTAATTATTGCGCGGGATAGTTAGCGCGGGGAACCAGACTGAGTCCCCTCCAAACTCATTTCACTGAGGAAATCAACCTGATCCCTCCCAAAGGGCTTCGCTGCCAAACCCAATTCTGAAGCGTTTAACGGAAAAGTTCTTTAATGTTTCGGAGGGATAAACGCAACAGGACGGTGACCGGCCCCCGGCGCTCGGGGGACAGATGCCACTGGCATCGCCTTGCGGGGACCCGAGGGGGGCTTGGGGGAGCTGTGGGGCTGGGGACCCCACTGGGCGAGGGGCTGGGGAGCCCGCGGGGCAGGGGAGGTGGCTGCTGCGGGACGTGGGTGGGCGCAGGGAAGGATCAGACCCAGGCAAAGCTATTTTTTGCCATGAAAAGGAAAACGACGCCTTTGCTCCCCGGATTATGTGTGCGTATATGTATATATATATATGCATGTATGTTTCTCCCCCTGCAGTAACTGGAGAATAGAAATAAAATACTGAATTATTAACTCTAATTACCCCCAGAATTACTTCAATAACAGTGCAATTTCACAGACGGCTGCTGCGAAGACAATATGCAGGGATAAAAGGAGGCAGAGAATCCGTTTCCACCACAGGAATGTTTGCAATTTATTATTTTCACATTAGCCCTTTTGTGTTGTTTTTTTTTTTTTTCTCTTTCTTTCAGTTTCCTCATCTTTTCCTTAGCACTGGTCAAATTTCAAACACTCTGAAGCATCATCCTGATGTGTGGCTGCATCTCAGGAATATCCCGGGACCCCTCTGAGCTGCAGAGCTGGGATGGAGAACGCGCAGGAACTGGAGATGGGACATCAGGGATGCTCCTGTCCCCCATGTTTCCCCACTTTGCCACTTATCCACCCCATCGGGTCTGTGGGCTCCCAGTTTTGGGGGAAATCCAGGTCTTTCCAGGTCAGCCACAGCCAGGGACACGCTCAGAGCGATGTTTCTGGGCTTGATTTTCCTGGGTTTCGTTACAAATCCGGAACTGATCCCGTTTAATTCTATTTTGCATGTGTTATAAGGGAAATTGTGTTATACAGTAGTCGCTCCCTTCCTCCTTCGACACAGGTGTAGCTGATTTTATTTTTATTGGCTTTTCTGCATTTGCACAGGCTCAATGGAGTTTTTCAGCTACCAGAAAACTTTGGGGACTTGACAAGATTAGGCGTGAAACTGGGAAAAAATGTCTCCTGGCGCTCGCGGTCCAGCCTTGACACCAGCACCGGGGTAGGATGGGCTCCCTCTTCCAGCGAGTACCAGGGCCAAGCAGAACTTGGCGTTGCAGGGATGCTCAGGCTCCGTTTCCAGAGAGATGGGTTAATCCAGAGAGATTTGTGCTCTTGCTCCTCTGCTCCGTACCTGAACCGCAGCTTGGGGCTGTGTCCTGCAGCTTTTCGCAAGCACTAAATCAAAGGGGGCTCCTGGAAGGGGGAGGGGAGGGGAAGAGAGAGGGGAAAAAAATGCACTTCATGCTGGAATGTGACCAACCCTGGGGTAACTCAAACCAGAAGGCAGCCAGTGGCAAGCAGGCAGCTGGCAAGCGGCTCGCCGTACTGGCATGGCCGCAGAGCTGACCTGCCAAAAGACTCTCAGTGCTGTGTAAAAAAAAAAAAGAAAGAAAAAAGAAACCTAGACCGAGGAAACATGCTGGCTTGGAGAGCAGCATCATGCTCTCTCTTTGCTCCGTGTGGGAGCCTGGCATCGCTACGGTGGGTGCATCCCAGGGCCACGGGTGCAGAGCTGGCTTGAGGTGGATTTTGGGGTGGGAAGGGGCTGGGTGCAGGGGGAGGGCCCCAGGGTGGGTGATGCAAAGGGACAAGGTGGCTTCTCAGCCCCAGAGCTGGCAGGGCTTGGGAAAAAAGGTCCCGGGGCTCCCAGGGACACCTCAAACTCCAGAGCCTCGGGCGATGGGAGGTGGGACAGGGGGGTGGGATCCCACCTGCATGCCCACCCTGAGCTGCGGGATGATGGTCTGGGTGGGATGATGATGTGATGCTGCTGCATCCAAAGCGGGGGGGCTCCTGCCACCTAATCCCTGCCTGTCCCCCCACTTCTGGAGCATCCCTCCCTGGGGCTGCCCCCTCTCCCCTCCCTTCTGCCTCTTTTACCTCTTCAGCTCCTGTTCTTGTTCCTGGCTGGGCTGAGGGCTGAAGGAGCCCCCAGCACTGGGGCAGACACCCCCCACACACTGGCAGCTCTGACGGTTGCATCCCTGGCTCCCTCTTCTTTGTGCTGTTGGTCCCCCAAGAGAGCTGGCAGGTCTCCCATGGCTCCACGTGTGCTCCCCTGGCCATGCACCCCTCTCACCAAGCAGCCCTCCAGCGGAGCACACCCCTGGGGAGCAGGCGGTTCAGCGGGGTTCAGCTCTCGGGGTATCTGGCTTTGAAAGGGGAAGGGAAGTCCCCAGGCTGTGACGGGTGCTGCTGAAATGCTGTGAACTCTGCACTCCAGGGCTTTCAGATAGTTTTCTCTTCTTGCCACATTTTCCCCTTCCTCTGCCGATGAGCAGCCGCTGCTCCAAAAGACGCAGCCCGCTTAGGGAACCCAGAGGAAGGCTGTTTTCTTTCCATGAAGAGAGTAGGTCTTCCTCTCTGCCTGCGTCCCTCCTTCCCAAATGGAAGTGTTAGTTCACTCCACCGCCCCCCCTGGTGTTTCCCTCCCAGAAGCTGGCCCAGCCCCATCCCCGTGGGTCTCCCCAGGGCAGCTCACAGCACCCCGGGGCTGCTCCGACCATGCCGCTGCCTCTCGGGGGATGCTGCGTGCTGTCTGCCCGCAAGCCCTGACAGCTTCACTCCATCATCCTTTTGCCACTAGGAAATCATTTCGCTTGATAATGCACTAAAGTGATTGTTGTTTTAGCGATCGTGCTCATATTTCCCCCTCTCTTTGTTTTCCTGCCAGGCTTTAGGGGAAACCTAAATAGATAAATCAGTGCTGCGAGCAGGTGTGGGGGAAAGCTTTTCCCTGCGCTGCTGGGGGACTGATGGATGCTTTGAAGCCGGGACCACTGGATCCAGCCAACATCTGGAGGGACGGGCATTCCTTCTGCCCACCTTAGTGACCCCAAGAGTTGTTTCCCTGCAGCCCACGAGATGCTCTGTGGTCTGGATGCTGCTCTCCTGGGAAGAAGCAGCGGGTTGGGGTGGAGGCAGCCCCCTCAGCCTGGGAAAAACCACGACCGAGAGCTATCCTGGAGTTAGCCAGCTCAATGGGAGCTTTCAGCCCTTCTTTCTCCATCCCTTCTCACCCACAGCCAAGTTAGAACCCCGCCTGTGTTCGCGTTGGTTGATTTTTTTTTTAAAAAATGTCAGTCATTTTGGAGGTGAATTTTGTGCCAGCGAACAACACCAGCCAGACTGTGGCAGGGACTGTAAGGGCTCTGTTATTTGGTGGCAGATGCCTGGGGTGGCTGGCGGCTCCCTGGGGATGCTGAGCATCATGTTCCACGCCCAGAGGCTGCATTTATCCCCCCTGAACTGCTGGGACCCCCCAGCAGCTCCTGCCAGCCAAGATCGCTGGTGCTTTACTGGGAAGGACTGGGATGCACTGGAGGAAGGACTGGGCCTGCAAGGCAGGGTGGAGAGGGGGAAGGGGCCTAGGAGCGGGGCTCCTTCCCCAGGCACAGATAGCTTTGATAATTAGCCAGGTCTGTGAAGGGAAATGATGAAAGGTAGAAAGGATTTGTTTAAGCACGGCATGTTTTATTGCTTTCCTCTCTCAAAGTCTCTCTTTAAAGTGGTTGGAAGATTTTTTTGCTCTTATTTTTGCCTCAGATGTTGAACTTTAATTACAGCCAACGCACTGAAATACCTGTAACATGAATAAATCATGTACGAGACTTTCCCAGGGATTCCCGCTGTCCCGCAGCTCCCTCCGTCGTGTGCGGGGGTCCCAGTGGGGACCCCGGCTCAGCCCCCGGGGGGGGGTTTGCCCATCTTGGGGCTCTGTGTGTTAGACAGGATGCAGGGGGGGGAAAGCTTGAAATGTCGCGGTGTGATGCTTCACCTTCCTCTGCCTCTCGGTTCTGCCCGGAGGCAGGGGCAAGACCGAACACAAACGGTGTTTGCTGGAAGCCAGTGCTGCTCTTCCCATCCCCTGCAACCCAGGGCTGGTGGGACGACTCCCCCTGGCACCAAGTGGCCCCCCCCAAACCCGCCTTCACACCCTCTTGCCCTTTATCCATTATTCTCATGGACTTATTCATATGGTGCCGTAAGCGCTCAGGGTTTTTGCAGGCGGGTGGTGCCCTGAGGCTCTGCGCTCCCATCAATGACTCCCATCGCTTCCAGTGCTGCCCCCCTGCCCCCCAGCCCAGCCAGGGCACGGGTGGCCCCAGCAGTGAGGGGACCGTGGCTCAGCGCAGGGGAGATGCTGCAGAAGGCTGGAGAGGAGAGAGCCCAATTAAGATAAAAATCACAGGGAACTGATTAATAATCAGTGGGTAATTAGTTATCTCTCTGCCATCTGGAGGGCTGAATCTGCTCGGGTGGCAAGCGGCTCTCTGCTGGGGGTCTCCCCCCAGCCAGGCTGCCTGGGCTGTCCCCAGGGCTCTCCCGTCCCATCCCACTGGTGGGAGCCCAGATCCCCAACTCCGGCATCTCTGCTTCGGGCATCTCTTGCTCATGGAGGCACCTACTTGCCACTTCGGCTCTTATTTTCTGGGTGTATTCTGCCAGGCTGTGGAGGGAGAGCTCTACCACCAACTCGTCCTTGGTGCGAGGTGGCCTGAGTGACCAAAGAGCACGCTCCTGCTTGACACTGGAACACGTGATGCTCAGCCTTTCCCCAACAGAAGAATTCATCTGTGCTGGAGCCGGTGTTTTGAATTTTCAGCTTCCTCTGTTTGAACCAGTAAGCTTCTTTATTTATTAGGTGGGGTGGCTGGGAAGGGAAGAAAAGATGCCGAAGACGGGAGCCCTCCCCGGTGCATCCTGGCAGGCGGCGTTGCCGGGGGCCGCTGTCATGCCGTGTATTTTAAACATGATCATTTCTACGCGGCTGGCTCTCCATCCTGCCCGCGCTCCAGAAATGCCAGCGGGGCACGTGACTCGCTGGCCCCAGCCTCTCTGCGTCCCCTCTGCCGGGGCTGGGCGAGGGTCCACCTCTCTGCAGCCCCCTGAGAGGGGCCGAGTTGTTTCCACGCACGTGAGCGATTGCCGGCGCACCCGGGGAGCGGGGAGGTGAGCCAGCAGCAGAGAGGCTGGTTTCCCTTAGAGGGCTTCTCTGGAGGGGAGTTTGTCTGACAAGCATCACCAGTGCAAAAACCTGAAAGCTTTGCTTTCAGGAGGAGGAACAAAAGGGCTTTGAAGACATGACGAAGACAAACACCATCCGCGAGAGTCCAGAGGGTCTGTGAGTGCAGCCCGGATCCCACCCTCGGGCAGCGGGGCCGGAGATGAGACCCACGAGAAGGGGCACTGGGGGGGCAGGAGGGGGTCACCCCCAGATGGGGAGCGAGGCGAGGGCTTGGGGAAAGCTGTCATGTCTCTGCCTGGCTCTGCTTTTCAGAGACTGGCTGCTGAGAGCATCAGCTCTTCCTTCCCCAGCCTCGGTAGGTCTTGGGGAGGTTTTGCTGCGGTGGCCCCTCGTCCGTGGGGGTCTCACCCGTGGGGGCAGGACTCGGTGTTGTCAGAGCTCAGCATCTCTGCAGCACTGGGGAACTCTGGCCCCCCCCGTCCCCTTTCAAATCCTGCTGCCATCACGGCAGTCCTGACTTGGAGCCAGGGAGCTCTCTTTAGCTCTCCCCGTGGTAAGAGCAAAGCTTGAGGGCTCTGCAAGACCTTCCAGGGGCTTTGCTAACGAGCCCCTCCCCGTGCCACACGTTTCATCACGGACCCAGAATGAAACCACACAAGTCCACGGAGAGGCATTCCCGCTGCTCTGGAGACAGCAAAAATGTTCGCATGCAAACGTGTCTGGTTCTTGCTTCCATTTTGGAGCCCAAAGTAGCTTCACGCCTCCTGTTTTCTGGTTAACAGAGCTGCCCTGGGCAGAGGCTTGAAATCTGAAGACGCGTATTGTCTTTCTTCTGGGAAGAAAACAGAAGAGAGCAGCTGACTCGTAATCTGGAGGAAATCAAAGCCCTACCCGAAGGGAAGGGGTGAGCTGTGCCATCTCTCTATCGAGTCTCTGCATTCTCTCTGCGTCTCTTATCCTCTGGATCAGAGGCCCCGCAGACATCCCCACACGAGACATGGGATTTTTCCACCTCCGCTGCCAGTCTTCCCGCAGCGAGGCACACGGTGTCCAGCAGGTTACATCCTCCCAATCCTCGCTGTGGTACCCTGCTCCAGAGACCCAGCCCTGCCTCTGGTCCCTTTGCCATGTCCCTCACGGCACAGAGGATGCTCGGGGCAGGGGTCACCCACACCTTCCCCCACGCTTGTGTTAAAGGAGCACTGGAAACCTCAAGTTGCATCCACGTCTTATTGAGTAATGATTATTTTATGCTAGTTACTACTCCTCTCAGCTCCAGGCTGGGAGGAAGCGGTGGTGCCAGGGTCAGGGGGGTGCTGGTGTTACCTGTCTCTCCTTCACCCCCCGCCTTGTTCAGCAATGCCATCAGCCGCTTTCCACTCTAATTTCTGCTATTTGTAAAACGCGAGTTGTGCCAAAGCAGTCACGAGACTTAATTCATATTTATAACTCCTCTTGAAGGAGAAAAATGGCTCCATGAATACTGAATATTCTCAGCTCGGAGAGATGGACTGATGCCACCAGAAATCCATCGGCTTGAGAGGACGGGGTCTGCGGATGCCGGGTTGTGTCCTGCCCCACCACCTCTCCGAATGGCCCAGAATGGCTGAATTTCTGTGCTCGTGCTGACTTGCTTCTATTTTTTTGGCTGTTACTTCACCCCTGACTAAGTTTTGCCCTCTGCAAACTGAGCAGGGCAGAGCCAAGAGCAGGTGGCAGGGCATCAGCTAAATCCATCAACTAAATGGGAAATTTCCTGCGAGCACCAGTGAGCCTGGGCTGGAGCCAGGTTCTTCTGTTGATATTTTAATGACGATAAACGCAATTAAGGATGAGAGAGAGGAGCATTAAATTAAATAAAGTATCAAAAGCTTGAAGATTCTTAGCTGATGGGGTCATAACCGTCTCTTGGGTTTTCTGTAGGCGAGTGGCAGGTGCTGCTGGATTGCCTTCCGCCCATGGAGCTGCTGTCCTCTCCTTCTGCCTGTCAGGGCGTAGATCGACTCAGTCCTGACCTTGTGACACACCTACACTGAGCGCAGAGGCTCAGCATCGGATAACCCCAAGTCCTCCAGCATGCCACCCCGCTCAGGGTGGGTATTTCGGTGTGCTGCCTCGCTGCTGTCCCCACCAGACCGAGCTACATCCCAGATGGGATGGGTTGCCCAGTAACCGGCTGCGGGCATCGCCCTGCAGCTCGGAGGCTCCAGTGGTTTGCTGGACAGGGTCTTAACAACTCATCTGCGTCATGTGGAGCCCTCGATGGCTCCTGGAGGAGGTGGAAGAGCCAAGGATGCCCAGCACCCAGCTGCAGCTGGGACAGACCGGTGTTAGCACCGTGCAGAGGATTCACCGGTGGGATCGGCAGCTGCCGGGCGTGGGGTCTGCTCCTTGAGCTTCACCAGGGGACAAGGACAGAAGAAAAGGTGTTGGTTTGGATTTTTTTTAGTGGGTCTGTACTAATGATCAGGCTTCCCTCACACTGACGCGAGGCGTGCTGAGCAGCGGGCTCGCGCTCGGCGTTAGCGTTCCTAACGAAGTCCCGTGGGCTTCCCACCTTCCCCTGCCCCTTTTACAGCAGTTACCGCTCCTAGAGACTTTAAAGCTCCTTTTGTCAGGGACTAAAAGCGGCATTAAAGTAATCATTAAAAATGGAATTAAATTAATTTGAAAGTGAGCCATTCAAAGCTGCCTTTCTTTTAGCCCTGAGAGGTTTTCTACCTGGCGGCTGTCCCCCCCAGTATGAGATCTTCTTGTGGCTACTGGCCATGGGGACATCCTGCTGCGGAGACTCAAAACGCACAGGGCCATAAATGTACCAGCCTGGTTCTGTGTTATTTTTTTTCCCCCCTATTTCAGAAAATTATAGGGCAACTGATGGATTTTCAGGCGAGAAGGGACCACTGCGACCAGCCAGGCTGACCTCCTGCATTCCACAGCCCGCTGCCTTGGCAGAAAACTCATCGCTTATACTCAGGCTGAAACATATTTTTTAGAAAGATACTCAGTCTCCATTAAAAGACTTCGAGTGATGGAGATCCCACTCTGTCCCTGGGGATTCGTTCCAACGCTTAATTGCTCTGACTGCTAAAAATGTGCTTCTTATTTCTAATCTGGATTTGTCTTGTTTCAGCTTCCAACTAGGGATGTTGTAATGCCTTTTCCTGCTAGATTAAAGAGCCGTCTGCTATCAGAAATCTCTTCCCTATGCATATGCTTGTAGACCGTGAGCAAGCCACCTCTTGGTCTCCTCAATAAACTAAACAGCCGGAGCTTCTTCGCTCTGTCACTGTAATGCATATTTTCCACTGCCTTGACTCACTCCCAGCTCTTTTCTGAACCAGTTCCAAGCTCTCCTGCTCTGGTTGGAAACGCAGACGAGAGCACTGGAGGCAGCATCCTTGCAGCCGGCTCCTTGTACCATGTGGCCGGCGAACGACGTTTCTCCCTCCTCCTCCTTTGTGGATGCAGCCAAGGATGATGCTCGGCTCCTGAGCCTGCGTGCGTGATGCTCAGGCTTGTCTGGGGGTGCACGTGCACCTGTCGGGTCTGCAGGATCTATTTCTGGTCCACAGAGCTGGAGACAGGGATGCTCAAGGCAGGCTGAGCTGCACCACCGGCTCTGCTGGGTGCTTGGCTATGCAGGGGGCTGCCCAGGAGGTGGAAAGGAGAAGGAATCCAGCCCCCCGCATCCACCCTGGTAGCTTCCTCCTGACCGTGTCCTCTTCTACCTTGTCTTCCCAAGTTTGGTGCTGAAATGAGGTGGGATTTACAGGGGCTAAGCCCAGCTCAGTGGGGTTTGGTTAGGGGTGGCTGTGGGAATGGGAAGGGGGAGAGGAAGGGCTGGCGGTTGTCCAGCCCATCGTTAAAAGGCAGCGTGGTGGGATTCACCCAACCGGCTCATTAGTGCCGGGACTCTTGGAGCTGCTGGAGCTGTGAGAAAGGCTCCCAGTGAGATTAATCATCTGTGACCCATCCGGGTTGTGTTTTGGTCTCCTTTGCAAAGCCCATCCTGTTCCTGTCCCCTACCCAGCGAGCAGGCTTGGCTCTGACGCCGGCCAGAGGTCGGCATTTCTCTTCCCTCCCGAACAATGGAGTGCTGGCCTGCAGCCGCCGCCGCGGAGCAGCGTGCTGATGGTTGCCAGCTGTGTTGCCTTAACATCTTCCCATTATCTCCGCGCTGCTGGCTAACCCGATCTTGGGGGAAGCTTCGTCCTGACTTTGGCAGAGGAAAGAGTCTCCCTCCCAGCACGGAAAGTTGGCCGGGTGCTGGCTTGCTCTGCCCCGAACATCTGCTGCCGGCTTGGCGGGGAGCAGGGCTGCACGCTGGCGCTGACGTTGGGGGGGGTTGCGGGAACACACACAGCCCCACCGCGCCGTGCCGTGTCGCACCGTGCTGTGCTTCACCGTGCTGCCTGCTGCCCCCCGCTAGAACTGGGCTGGGGGGCTCAGCTCCTCGCATCCCCCTCCGGGAAACCCAGCCCCAGCACCTGCCCCAACAGACGCTCCATGTGCACGTACTGACTCGTGCACAGTCCCGTGGCACGTCCATCCCTGCCCGTCCCCTGTCGTGGGCACAGCTCACGCGTGCACACACGTGTGCAAACACACACGCACACATATCTCTCCCCGGTCACACGCCGGCGTTGCTGCAAGAGCAGAACTCATCTCCAGGCACATGAGTTCTTCTGCGTCAAAGCCGGAGCTGTGGATAAGTGCAAACAAAACCTTTCTTTCGAAGCCCTCGGTGGTTACGGGCGCATGTATTTCCTCCTGTTGCTTTCTCATGACTTGCTTCACCATGTGTGGACTGGGACCAGGCTGAGGAAGCAGAATTACTCCAGGAAAAAAAGCTAGATCTAAATGCCTGAAACGCAGAGGGACTGTGTCTGCACGCAGATGGCACGGTGGCCTTTGCCAAGGGGAAAGTCGTTCCCCTGGGACATCCCCCTCGACTTGTCTGGAAGGACCTGGGGGTTTATCTCAGCCCCTTGCGGGGAGTTTGCTCAGTGAGGACTGGTGGTCTCTAGACAAAAGCACCAGGTCCTGAGGCAGTTGAGGCAGGAATTAAGCCCCCGAGCTGGTCTTGGCCAGGGAGCCGCAGCGCAGGGCCGGGACATGGAGTGGCCAGACCAGCAGGTCCGGATAAACCGGCACCAGCTGCAATGCACGGGGCGGAGGGGAAATAAAGACAGCTGAAATGATACTGCAACTCTCCTTGGGCTTGGGATGCTGCCCTGCAGGGACGTCGCGTGCTCTTGGCCCTGTGTCATGCAGCAGCTCCAATGTCCCACTCCCAGTTCGTGGTGGGGATGAGAAAGCCCGAAGCTCCAAATCCGTGAGCCGGGAGGTGGGAAGGAGCCAGGGGGGGAGGCTGGGTGTAGGGGCCCTGCCAAAGTTGTAGCACGAAAAGGAAAAACGAGAGTCCCAAATAATTTGAGAACCTGAATGTCTCTTGCTGTTCAGGTTTCGTGAACATCCTTAACGGAAACACATGTGAAACACACTCTCTGTGGATCTACCCGAGAAGCCTTTTCCGTTTTTGCTGCGTTAGCAAACTGCAGACGACTCTTTCTCTCCACCGTGAACTACTGAGCAGGGACTCTGGACTCTCTCCTCCATTTTCATTCAGAGCCTCTGCCAGCGTCATAAACCCAGTAAAACATTATGGCACTTTGCACCCACTGGGAAACCAAATGTATTTTAATGTCGATTTAATAGATTTCAGGTCTTTCTGTTATTAAATTTGCTTTTCATTCGCCCCCTCCCCCTCTCTTTGGTGCATGAGACTCAATGGGAAATTTTAAGTGTATTAAACCAGCATCTCACAGAAACAAATCCAGATGGCCTGGTACGAATTGGGGTAAAAAAATCGCATCAGAATCTATTAGAATCTCAGCCGAAATGCAATCCACATTTCACCAGGCAGAGACCGCCCCGTTACTCAGCTCCTTGCTACATGACAGCCAAGGAAACATGTGCGTTCTTGTCTGGGCTTCTTGGGAAGGTGATGGATTTGACAGCCTGGAAGCTGCAGGCCAGATTCCCTGTGCTGGAAATAAACTCTGAAAGAGTTGGGGTCAGCTGGGGTATTCTGGTTTTCCCTCACACTAACTGGGAGCTGAACCTGACCCTCCAGCTCTGGCTCCCTCAGTGGAGGGGAAGGGACACCCCGTTCCCTCGGTGTGATGCTCTGGGGACTCTTCTTCCCTCCAGATCTGGAGCCAGGCCAGCCTGCCAGGTTCAAGTCCTACCTGTCCCCTCCGGGCAGCACCAGCAGATTCCACTCCCCATGGTCTTTTACTGACAGTGCTTGGTGTAGGGAGCTCAAACCCAGGGGTACAGAACAGCCCGAAGGAAAGGAGAGCCCGAGGCAGAAGTGTCGATGGCTTTGGCAGGGGTTCCTCTCCCCGCTGCCTCCCACTAACACATCATGGAGTCCAGAATCAATCATAGAATCATAGACCTTTAAATGCCATCCTTGGGTTGGAAGGGACCTTTAAATGCCATCTAGTCCAACCCCCCTGCAGTGAGTGGGGACATCTTTAACCAGATTGGGTTGCTCAGAGCCTCATCCAAATTCATCCTGAACGTTTCCAAGGATGGGGCATCCATGACCTCTCCGGGCAACCTGTTGGAGTTGGAGGTGGGGGTGAATCACGTCCCGCGAGCAGATGCTCGGCAGGTCACCCTGACTATTCCCTGCCAGTAGACGTGTCCCAACAGTGAGCGTCTTCTGGGGCACCAGATTGATTGTGGGTGCTTTGCAAAGTAAATACGACTGCCACTGCTCAGTAACCCGTTTTCCACGCTTTATTAGTGTTTCGAACCCCAGCTCCTTCAGTTCTGGGGAGGAAGGGCAGCCCAGATGACCAGGTAAAAGCTTTCCTTCCTTCTGGAGCAAATGCCGGTGGGTCACCAAGGCAGGAGGGAGCGGAGATGAGGGCCCAGAGCAGGCACGGTTATTTATTTCATCTGCTCTGACATTTGTGGAGTGCTCCTCAGTGGAATTTCCCCCCGGTCTCTGCACCCGTTCCTCCAGCGCGCTCAGCTGGGCTCCCTGCACGCCCCTGCTCTGTTTGCCTTCAGTTAATATCCAAGCAAACAGAATGAGTTACGAGGAGGAATGTCCATGGAAACAGTGAATTTTAAGGCACTCTTGTAAAATATTCATAGAAAGCAAATTTTGAATTAATACAAAATGTGTGCACTGAAGACCCAGTGCTAAGAGTCATCTACTCAGGGAACGGAAATAATCCCATATGACCTATACGGCCAATAAAGCAGCTTGACTTTTGAATTCTTGCAGTAAACTGCCTGTGAACAAGACACAGGCCAAGAATTATTTGCAGAAATTATTCATTAAGGGCCAAAACCCAGCTAAGTCAGTGGAAAGATCCCCCCCCCTCCCCCATGTTAGGCCCCAAATAATTTTGGATAATGAATACATTTGAGAAAACAACGATCCTTTCCCGGATAACTCAACAACCAGAGAAAAAAAAAAAAAGAAGCAAACTTCCCCAAGCAAAGTCACGGGCTGTAAATAACCGTCTGAGCCGCTCTCAGCCCCGCTGCATCTGCTCCTCCCCAACCGCAGGAGATGTGCTGGAGGATGCTCAACACCCCTCTCGCCGGGGCTGCATCTCCCACAGGGACGGGGACCAGCAGGGGACACCTCCCGCGGAGACAACACCGACCTGGCCCCTTCCCAGGGGTTCCTGAGGTCGTGGGAATAGGTGGGATAAGGCCAACTGCTGCCCGCTTGCTGCCTCCCACCCCGACATGTGGCTCGTCCCTTGCTGAGGAAATCGGGTTATTGTAACTCCTCCAAGTATCTAATTGCAAAGTATCCTGGGGAGAGTCAGGAAGAATGGTATGGCACCAAAAAATATTGTTGTTACTATTACTATTCCTATTATGACGTGGCAGTAATTCCATCAACAGATCATGGTGACACCATAAAACAAAAGAGCGAGGCTCGGGATCGCCCGAGGCCCTTGGTGCCGGAATGACACAATTAATAGCTCTCTATTCTTATTGCCACATTTAATACTATACATTAAGCTCCACAAATCTTGCCGTATTATTAAACGCTGCTTTTTTTATCCCGTCTCAGTTCTGCTCGTGCTCGTTTGTTGTTCAGGACGACGGGCGGATGATGCTGGTGCCTGGGGAAGTTTGCTTCACCTCTGACAATCGCATCCCACTTCCCATCTCCGGAGGTGATGGAGGGGGACTGAGAACAGCTGGACCATGAGAGGGGTTGGGAGGTGAGGGAGCTGCTCCCAGACACCCTCGTCCTGGTGCAAAGGGTCTGGGGCCAGCTGGGAACCACGAGCCGCAGAACTGGAGACCTGGGAATCGCGGCACCGCGGGGGCCGACGAGGGAAATGGCTTAAAAAAACTCACCCGAAACAACGCTGCGCTATATTTGTCAGCTATCTGTACAGAACGTATCTGCATCCAATATCAGTGTAATGGGAAGCCAGTGTCAGGGAGGGTGACCTCCACGTCCATCTGGATGCAATTCGAGCTTAACATCTGAAAATCAAATACATATTTTTGAAGCCTATCAGACAGAAAGGGTTCCTTTTCTTTTCTTCTTTTTTTTTCTCCTGTTTCTGGGCTTCTCCCTCGGCGTGTGCACGTCTCTGATGTGTGGCCGCGTTAATGGGGTTATTGTCACGAGGGTGTGACACCACTGGTCGCTGCCTCCCCCCGTCTGGGTCAGCTCTGGGCTGCGTGCGGAGGACCGGAGCCCCCCCATTCCCCCCACACTTGATCCACTTATGGGTTCACAACCAGGGCAAGGCACCCCTCCGGCTCTTCTCGGGACCCAGCACTGGGAAAAGTTTCTTTTATTTTACTTGAGGTCACGGCTCTGCAGCAAAAGTGGAAATTCCGAGGCTCCCCCGCGCTCAGTTCGGAAAATTCGGAGGCAAAAAACCGCTCCAGCGACCGGGGTTGGCAACTCCTCCCCCGGGTTTGACGGGATTTTGCAGAAATACGGTTTCCTTGCAAGAGCTACCGACGGCAGGGAAACCTTCCTTGGGCGGGGAGAGGCTGCGCGGGTGCGTGCGAACATCGCCGGCGAGGCGCGCTCCGCCAACCCGGGCACGGCGCAGGCACCACGTGTCCGACCGGTGGCAGGCGGCCAACCCAAACGCCATGGTACATGAACTACAAGTAAACACAGCTTGAGTTTCACATGTCAAATATGCTCAACAAACTGCTGGCGGATAATCTACAGGCCAAGAAACCAGACGTTAACAAAAAAAAAAAAAAAAAAAAGAGGAGATGATGAATCAGTTGCAATGATGAATAAATTAGGGGCTGTAGCAGTTCGCCCATAGGCTGCGAGGAGAGGACGAGGAGGGAAAACCCAGCACACACACACACACACACACAGAGAGGCAACTCGCTGCCAGTTATTTGCCCAGAGCTCGCTTTTCCTCTTAGCAGAATCTCTCCCCTGTGGCCCTGAGGGCTGGGGCAGGCTGCTTGCTTCCTCCTAGGGCTTTGATGATCGGAAAAAAGGAAAAAAAAAAAAAAAGTAGTTCGTGCTCGAGCAGTGTCAAGTCAGCAGCAGTAAGGCAGGACCAACTCTCTCCTATCCATTTTCCCCCCATCCAACTCTCTCCCATCCTTTTTCCCCATCCATTTTTTCTCCCACCCATTTTTCCCTTACGAGGAGCTATTGAGGGAGCTGGGACTGTTCAGTTTAAGGAAGAGGAGGCCGAGGGGGCACCTCATCATGCTCTACAATTACTTGAAAGGACGTTGTAGAGAGGTTGGTGCTGGTCTCTTCTCACAGGCCCTTAGGGACAGAACCAGGGGGAATGAGTTCAAGTTGCAACAGGGCAAGTTTAGGCTGGATATTAGGAAAAAATTCTTCATAAAAAGAATGGTCAGACACTGGAACAGACTGCCTAGGGCGGGGGTTGAGTCACCATCCCTGGATGTGTTTAAGTGTCGGTGAGATGTGGTGTTGGGTGAGATGGTTTAGGGGTGAACTTGTAGTGTAGGGTTAATGGTTGGACTGGATGATCCCAAGGGTCTTTTCCATCCTGAACTGTTCTATAATTCTATGATCCCCCTACCCAACTCACTCTCTCCCACCCATTTTTCCCCCACCCAACTATGTCCCACCCGAAGCTCTCCCATGCCGGGGTGATGTTTCCAGCCCCCGTTGATTTAACTGGCCAGAGCCTCGCATGGCAGCTGGAAAGCAAAGTTCCCATCTTCCAAACTCAAACAGGAAGATTCATTAACCGTAAAAATATACAGAGCCCCAGCCCTTCAAAAGCCTGCAATTTATTTTACTCGAGGCGGCCAAACTTTATATAATCGGAGATGAATGCAGGGATCAGGGAGCAGGCGAGGAGGAAGGGGGCCGAGCGCGAGCGCCGGGGACAGAGGTGGGAGAGGAGGAGGAGGGCGGCCGTTAATGAAAGGACAGGAGCCGGGGGAGCCGGGACGAAGGGGCTTTCTGCGAGGACGGTTAACGTGGGGGCAACGCTGAATGATTGATGAGCAGGCGAGCCGAGCAATCAACATGCCACTTTATCCAGCCAACACACCCGGAGCCGTTGGTATTTATACAGGCCCCAGCGTGATTATTATTGTAAGGGAGATTTCTCTAATCAAAACTCCAAAATTACACACAGGCCTTTCTGATTAATATTCCATGATAACAGCAATGGGGCACATCTGGCAAAGGAGCTACAATTTTTAGCACTCCCGGTGTCCGTTTTTTTGCCTGGCGGAAGAATGAAAAACACATGAACATTCTCGGTGCGCCCTGGGGTGGCAGCTCCCCATCATAGGGTGCTCGCTGTGCTGGATGCACCCCGTTGCATCTAATGTGACGCCCGGGGGGTCTGGAGAAGTGGGGCCGTCCCGGCGTTGGGAAACTCCCGGCGGAGCTGCTCGCCGGCCGCTCCACTCCACTCATCTCCGCTGCCACGCCACTGATGCTAATGTGATTTTTTTTGGAAGCCGGCATGGAAACAGTCTAACCTCGTATTATAAAGGAAAAAAACCAACAAATGTGTGCAAGGCGGCAGGGCACGGAAATTCCATCCAGGCTTTCAGTGCCGCAGGATCCTCTCTCCAGCTCTGCGGCACGGCCAGGGACATGTGGGACGGTGACAGCCTTTGTGGCTGTTTGGGGCTGATTCTTCTTACCCAGTGGAGGTGGTGAGGCTGGAGGTATCTTCTTCTCCAGCTCATGCACCCCAGGAAACATCTGGGATCCTTCTCCTCCTTACAGGCAGCGGGATGTTAGGCTTGATCCGGGCATATGTGCTCCATGGAGAGGAATTCTCAGTGGAGAATGAGAACCCGAGACAGACAACTCCAGCCTGTGTTAGACCGGCAAGAGGAATGTTCATTTTTCGGAGGGACACGTCAAGCAGTTCGGGTTGGAAAACAGTGATACCCTCCCTCGTGCTGCTTGTGTGAGGGAGGTCACGTTGGCCTGGGAAGTACAAGTGTGTTCTGCTGAGCCTCCGAGAAGTGGAGTGTAAATAGCAACCGGTGCTTATGCAAACCTTCCCCATCCTGCACGCCCCGCGCGTGTCTGTCGGAGTAGCTCCAGGCAGGTCCTGGCAAAAAACCTACCCCTGTGTGGCACTGGCCCATGGGCGAAGGCGCATCAAAGGAGAGATGCTCTTTTTATACCCCTGAGAGGAGCAGACGTGAGAGGAGTCTTGTTTTTTCCGAGGAAAGGGCTAACCTGGCTCCTGTTTCCTGAGCAATAGGCAGCGCAGCAGCATGGGCGGGACTGGCAGTGCCTGTGGGGGTGTATACTCCTGGGAATCTGGTGTGATGGGAGTCTCACAAGATCTCCAGCTCGGCTGGAAAGCTTAAATGGGCTTAGGAGAAGCTTTTGGATGAAAACCGCTGCGTTCGGCTCCTTTAAACAAACACCCGAAGACTCCCTTGGTGCAGGGCTCTGTTGCTCACCAGCGGGGAATAGTGGTCTTGGGCAGAGGATTATAAATTCACATTTCCTACCTAGAAACGTGCGACCACATCTGCTGGCAGCCCCAGTAGCCACTGCTGGCTGCTTCCACACACCGAGGCAGGAGTCCTGTCCTCCTCTGCTTGTCCAGGCACTGCCTGGGTGTAATAAAGCAGGACCCTCCATCAGCCTCCTCCTGCCCCTCATGGACCTCTCTGTCTGGCTGACCCACCTGTGAGGAACGACCTCTGTTTTGAAGCACGTGGGCAAAAATGTCCCAATCTTGCATGGAGCAAGGAGGGATGGTGATGTCTACCTCCAGGTGAGAGCCCTCAGGACTTTGGGAGGATGGAGCCCACGCTGAAGGCAAGCAGGCTGAAATTCAAATCTGCAGGGACAAGAGGAAGAGGAGGGAGATGCGAACAGAAGTCCCCAGTTTCTTCGTGGGCTGAGCCAGGTCTGTCCCGTCTCTGATTTCTGTGCTGCTGCCAAGTTTGGCTCGTCTCTGAGCCGGGTTACCTGGAGCTGCTCTGCAGCCAGCAGGCAGGTTATGCATTATCGGAGATTTACGAGGCATGATTTATGGGGCGGGTTGCTGTGCTGGTGTTATATACTCTGACTGAGGAGTCCAATTTTGTACTAAAACTCTATTCTTGGATCGCTGTACCTCCAGAAATAGCGGTTAAAAAATAATAATATTAATAAAATTAAAAAAAAAAGGAGAGTGATTTCCAGTCACCCGCTGTTCCCAGAGCTGGGGAGCAGATCAGGGTCTGGTCTGGTGCCATCTCACGGGGTTCGGTGCCAGGATGGAGCTGCCCAACAGCCCCACCCGCACCCCAAGCCCCTGCTGGCTCTGGGGTATGGGATGCTGCGCCAGGGAGGAGGTGGCCACAGCTTGTCCCCACATCCCATCTCCTACCGCTCCCCGGCAGCTGCCCCTGAGCAGAAAATGCGGAGGAGGGAGGGGGGAAAAGGCCAAGGACCGCTCTGTTCCCTGATGGACACGGACCATCTGTCCGCTCTGTCCTTGACATTCCAGTGGAGCCATTTCAGCCGCTCTCCGGCTGTGACCCGTCGGCAATTTCACTTGTCCTGCAGTCCGTGAGGATCCGTGCCACTGCCGGGGGACACAGCTGCTCCTCGTGCCAGAGCCCAGCTCAGGGAGGAGGGAAGCGAAACGGGAGGACAGGGGGAACGTGCGCCGGGGTGGGATGGAGGGACCCCGCACCTGTTCGCGCTCGCCGGGTGACGCGGGGGCGAGGAGCGGCTGCTTTTGTCCCACAGACGGGGGCTTCGCTCTGGGGTCAGGGCTCGGGGGGGCACGGCCACCTGGCTCCCATTAGGAGGGCTCCCATCTGCGGAAGAGCAGGGCCGCGCGTTCCTCCACTCACGCCAATTATCCCGTTTAGGTCTCTATTAGCCTAGCAGACGCGTCCCAAGCGAGGTCCTTCCCCACGTGCCACCAGCCGGCCGCCCTCACCGGGTTGTGAATACAAAAAATCGCTGCTTTCCCCTTCCTCCCATCACTCTTGGGTTTTTTTCTCCTTTTCTTCCCTCTCCTCCATGCTTGGCTGGGGTGCGGCGTGGCTCCCCGACGAGACTGGCTGGTAGCCGTGAGGTGCCAGCCAGATTGGTGAAAGTGATGGCCCAGAGCCCTCCAAAATTAAAGCAGAAGGGCGGCTGTGAGTACGACAAGCCATACACGCTCGCTCTCCACAACGTGTTGGCTCAAGGGGAGTGATGTACTCTTGGAGGTGACACCTCCAAGGCCTCCTTGATTGTGTTTAGAGCAGAAAAGCAGCCCCTGGGCTGCAATGGTTTTCTCCATCTGCTCTTGGGCTGTTCCGCCGTCAGCTCTCTGCTCCTGGGGAACAAATCAAGTAGCAAACCGCTGAGGTTTGCTGCATGGCTGCCCTCCCCACCGCTCCTCAGGTAAGCTGTAATAGGATTTGGTCCCTGGAAACCCCTCGGAGGAGGATGTGGGGTTTTCAGCACGTTAACTCCTTCATGCACCGAAGAGGGTGAAACCCCACCACGGCCACATCAAGCCCCAGGCTTTGCTGAGAGCCTCAGCCAGGACGCTGTAGCTCCAGGAAGGAGCTGCTGGCTATTTGGGGGTGATGGAGGGAGAGCCAGCCTTTCCTTGGAGGGGAAAAAAAGGGAAAATCATCTGGCAGGGTCCCAGAAACTGTGGCAGCAGCAGAGAGCAGAACCTGTAGCCAGGGTTGGACCCACTCTTGGTGCCCCAGAGACCAGCAGCTTCTCCCCGCCAAGGGGCACCCAAGGCGCCTGCACAGCCCTTGGTCTCTCCTGTCAGGCTCACTGAAGCCACTGAACTTCTTCTGCCTCTCTCGGTCCTCATCCCATTGCAGGAGACATCATTTAACAGCAGAAAATACCAGATCAGATCCCTTAAGCCAGTGGATTGGATCTGGGAATAAAACTGCTTCTCACAAAGAGGGGGCTTCGGCACGCCCGCACATGTGCTGGCTCTCTGCCTGGGGGTTTGGCTAGTTCCACTGCGAGAGCCCCCAACACAGAGGGCTGGCGCGGGGGCTGCACTTCTCTCCGAGCAAGGAACATCCATGGCAGTTCAACCCACGTGTCTGGGGACCACGGAAATGCAGAGACCTCACCTGCTGGTGGATATGGAGGTGGGAAAGTGGTGTGAGAGCAGAGGTGGGTGCGCAGGAGTCCCCAGCTGCAGTAGGATGGCAGCTCTCTCACTTACCCCTGCATCCCCTGCCGGAGCATCCCTGCTTGGGGCTTGGGAAAGGGCAGCTTCCCCATGGCCCGTGTTTATCCCAAACAGCTGGGACTTGCCTTTATGCCAAGCCAGAGGTTATTTGAGGCTGCCGCCTTGCTCATCAGATCCTCATTTCCATTTAAAAAAAAAAAAATTAAAATCCTCCAAGTCAAAACAACAACGGCTTACGAGGAAAACTCTGTAAGTGAAGCTATGATATCCAGCGTGGAGCACCCTATGTGGGGCTGAATCCCCAGCTCTTTAGACTAGGTTCTCATGCAAGAGGATGAGAGCTGTTGGGGGGTCCTGTCCATGCAGCCCATGCAGAAGAAGCCATTGGGCTCTGGAGTGGCCGCCCAGCGCGGGGCAAGGGGCTGTGGGACCCCAGGGGTGCTGGGGCCCCCAGACTAGAGGGACTGGAAATGGGGAAGATTCACAGCGCAGAGACTGAGACTATAAAGGGAGCTGAGGAAACTCATAAGGAGGTGTAAATTGGAACAATATGGGCTGTGTCGTGTCCTGATTTGGCTTTGGGGAATTAAGAGCTAATCTTTTCCCTGAGACTGGGATTGCTGGAGTTGTGCATGCAGCACACGAGGGAGTTTGTGATCTCTGAGCAAAGCCGGTGAGTGCCAATGCAGGAGACGCAGGGCTGAGACTCTGGATGATTATTTTTACATTTGGTCTTTCTGTGCTTATTGAGGTGCATGCTTAAAGGAAAAGCCTCCTTCCGCAGATTGGCTTTTTCAATAAAGGATCCCTGTGTGTGCTCAACCAGGAGAAATAGGTAACAAATTGGTGACGGCGGGCTGGAAACAGGTGGCAGCGGGTTGTAAACTGGAGGCATCTAGCAGGGCTCGTGTGCCAGTGATCAAAGTGATTCCTGCCCGGCACTGGGGGGACTCCAGGCGGATGGGCTGGGAAAGGAGCACCGGTTGATGCTCTAGCCCCTGCCCTCCACCCAAAGTGGGATTTTGGCTCCTGGGGGAGAGGTTTACCTCCCTGCCTGCCTCACTGCTTTGCGTGGAGATGTGAAATGAAAGTAAACAGGCTTACATCAACATATACACACACAAAGCCATTGAGAAGCTCCAAAACCTCACTGAATACTTGGCATTATCATGATATAACACAACAACACAGCATGGACTCCATCCATCTGAATGCTCTTCAAGGAAATTTGGGCTGATAGGGTCTTTTTTTCTTTTTTTTTTTATATGCCTTTTCTCAGACATTCATGTTACTGCTCTGTTTTGGGGAGGGGCTGCCTTTCCCTACCCCCCACACTGTGCCCTGGCAGGATGCTGCCCACTGCACCCCCCGCCAGCCAGCCCCCCTCCTCCCCCTCAACTTTCCTTGCTATCTAGGTCAAAGATTAGCGAGAGCAATAAAAAAAAAAAAAAAAAAAAGAAGAAGAGAAAGCAAAAGCCAGCATTGTGCCTTTCATGCGGACGTTATTTGCTGCTCACAACTGAAAACACATCCCCCCTTGCACTCCAGTCTCCAGCCTTCCTACACACGAGGGGCTGAGCAGGAGGAGGAGGGGAAGGAGGAGAAGGACAGGAGGAGGAGGAGGGTTGCATGCCAGCGGAGGGATCAGCATGGCCAGCCTGGAGGCAGGAGCATCCCAGCCTCAGGAAGAGTCTGCAATGCTCCCACCGCCTTGGCCAGACTGGCTTGTGATGCCCATGGGTGCTCCGGGGAGGGGGGCAAGCCTGGCCTCCCTGGGGCAGCTTGTATGTGAGTAGAAGAGCCCTTCCTAAAAGTAAAATCCCTCCCCTGCGAGGCTCCAAGACGCATGGACTCCTGAGACCCGGTCTAAGGGGATGGTGAGCTCCGTGCCCTCGGGCTGGGGGGGCGCTGGGGCATGGGCAGCCCCCGGGGGGGCGCTGGGCTGGAGGGGATGTGGTGCAGGAGCGACTCAGGCGGTGCCAGCCGAAGGCAGCGTGGCCGTGCCTGCCAGCCCGGATTGTTTCAGCCCAGCGACCGCACAAGTGGCTTTAGCTAAAGCTGCAAGTTGATCTCATGGAAGGAAATTGAATTGTCGTCGGGGCTGGGTTTTATCTGGGCTTTGGGCTCCGCTGCCTGGCTCGGCCTATTAACGTTTGCTCGTCTGATTACAGACACAGCTTGGGGTGAGAGGTCAGGTTTAAATCGTGCCTCTTTCCTCTCTCCTCAGATGGCGTGGCGCTGGCGGGCTGGAGATGCGCGGGAGCGCTGGGGACCATGGGAGCCCCCAGGCAGCTGCCCGTGGGCACAGGGGGGTGAGCTGGGGGATGCCAGGGCAGGGGGTGAGGGGAGACTCCTGAAGGGAGCCCCGGCAAGGGCAGAAGCTTCGCCAGGCAGCAAAGCATCGCTGAGCATCCTTGGATGCTTTTAGGAGCTCGTGGGTGCACCCTGGCCCTGCAGAGGGGCTGCTGCAGGTCTGAAGGTCTTGGCCACAGTGTCCCCATCCAAACCGTGCTCATGGCCGGAGGGAAGATGAAAAGGGTCAGCTTCCATTGCTGGAGGGCTGGGGTTTTGCTGTCAGCTCTGACCCAGAGGAGCAGGGCTGGAGAGGGGATTCACAGGGCTCCAGACGGCTCAGGCCGTGGCCGTGGGTGCTCAACGGGCCCCTCCGACACCACGCACGCAGGCACTGCGAGATGGGCTCTGGAGCATGTGGTGATGAGGAGGAGGATTTTTCACTGATACCAGTGCTTTCTCTTATGCTCATCCTCCGGTGTCTGGGTCTGTAGGGATCTTATTTGGAAGTGTGTTTTTCTCCCAGCCACGAACATGGGTGACCTAATCTTTTTACTCTGAAAAAACAGAAGGAGAAAGGCTATGCCCAAAGAGACCTTTCTCCTACAGCCACAGGACGCCTTGAGCTGGAAATTTAAGGAAATATGTAAATATAACAAGGAGATCCCTACTGCCGGCATTAAGCTGTCTAAACTGAGGTGTGAGGGGAGGCTCCTCCAGCACTCTTGGGAAGCTGTGACCGCAGGGATGGGGTGGAACGGCTGCAATCACAGCTTGTTAGTGCTGGTGGAGCCCGGCCATCCCCTTCCCGTCCCCCCAGTGCCCCTGGGTTAAGATTCTTTAATGGCCTTAATCACCAGTTCATTTACAAGAGTCACTTTCCCCACCGCTGCCGTCCCCCAGCATGGGAATAACATCTGCTACCCCACATTGCCCCTATAAACCGCTCCCATTTCACATCACAAAAAATATACAGGGCATTAAACTAGGTACATTTTATAGGGGAACTGTCAAGCAGCTTAAATCCAGGCTCTGACCTACTTAAAAGTTGTCCTAATCAGGGGAGGCATGTGTGTGTATGCTGAGTTCACATCTCCACTTCCATGTGTCACTCTGGTGCTAAGAAATGAAAATGGAAATTATTTACAGAACGGAGGAGTCACATTGCGGCAGACGAGGAGGCAGGAGAGCCGTGCAGGGAGGGGACACCCGGGGACATCCACAATGGGTTTTGCCTTGCTGCTCGGCTGCAGCTCCTGGGACAGGGTGCCCAGGACAGCGCCAGCACCCCTTTGCATGGGACCAGGCTTTGCCTGCATCTCGGGGAGCACCGCAAGAGGCGGATCCCCTTGCCAAGGGGCTTTGTGCAGCTCTGCTCCGACAGGGCAGGTCGGTGCATGCCATCAGCCTCAGCCCTTCAGCGTGGGCTATGTGCTGGCTCCGACCTGAGACCCCCCCATGCCCCCAGCCCCTGGCCCCTACAGTGTGTCGCGCGATGGGTGGGATGAGCAAAAACTGACACAACACCACTACCTCCCGCAGTGTGTGCCTGCAGCCCGCAACAAGTCGGGAGATGGAACAGGGGTAGGTCACATTGTCTTCTTGGGTGCAGGGGAGGGAAGGGCCCCCCTCCTGCCCTCGGGGTGCTGATTCAGCCTCCCGGGACCTTGCGCCTGGGCTGTGCCATGAGTCATGGGGCGAGGAGCAGGCACCCGCCCTGGTGCGTGGGAGCGGGGGTCCCGGCACCACCTGGGCTCCCGGGCATCCCCCCAGGTGAGATGGAGCTCCCAGGCATCCCACCGGGTGGGATGGAGCTCCTGGGCATCCCCCCGGGTGGGATGGAGCACTGGGTGCCACGCATCGCTGCGGTGACCACACAGAGGAAAAAGTGTTTAGCTGCATGTCAGGGCCAGTGATCTGCTGTGGAGGGTGTCGGGAATTAAAATGTTCCTGAGGCCAAATCCTGTGTCCTTGTAGCTGCTCTGTGTCACACAGGGAAGAGCAGCACCCATCCCGGGAAGAGCAGCACCCTGCGAGCCCTTGTTTGTGCCCTGGCCATGGAGGTAAAGCCCCCGGCTGGGACATGGTGTTATCTTTGATGGTTTTGCAGCTCGTCTGTGCTCACTCTTGTTTCCCACTCACAGAGGTGTTTGGACAAAATAATAAGGAAGAAAAAGGAGCTGGGGAAAAGCGGTACTTCACCCCCACGGGGAAAGGACCAAGCCAAAGTGCCACCCCGCGGTCCTGCCCCTAGTTTTGCCCAGGGGCTTTGCCTCATTTCTTCCCTGCTGCCTCACTTTACTCCTGTTTTTCCTATTTCACTCCCACTGCCTGCCCAGATTCCCAGGTTTGCCAGCCCAGGGGTGTCCAGCTCTGGCTGTGCCGGGGAAGCACAGGGGGATGCTCAGGGGAGTGAGGTGTTGCCTCCTGCATCCTCCAGGGCTGCTGGCTCCTGCCCTTGGCCACGCGGTGGGACACCGGGGCTGCAGACATCAAAGTGGCTGCTTTAATGGGGGACTGAGTGTCTGGGGGTAGTGCCAGGGTATTTGCTACTCCCACTCCCCCCCGTCGGGCACTTAGTCCCTAATTAAACTGTGCGCAGCATTCCTTCCCCATCACACCTCGTAAACCTGAGGAACCCACAGAAAACTGGGGGCTGTGTTGCTCCGAGGATAAGGATCGCGGGGGCTGCTGAGACCCTGCCAGGGAAAGTGAGACCTTGGGAGGCGGACGTGTGTGTGTGCTCCTTTCTGTGCCAGTCACTTTGCGTTGGCACATGTGCGAATAAGCAGTAATCCGCCATAATGAGGGGGAAAAAAAACCTAAACAGGAGATTTGCAAACATGGCGTGGCTGTCGGGGCATGTGTGATGGAGGTGTGAGCTGCGCGGGGCGGGCTGCTCGTGGTGTTACGCAGAGCTGGACTCTGCAAAAACTTTACTGCTGGGGGCTCCCTGAGCAGGGGGAGCCCATCACCGCGGTTTCTGACCTGTCTGCCCTCGCTGCCAGGGTCAAACCCAGGAATAGGGCAATTCTTGGTACCCCAGGGGTGTTGGATGTTGGGGGTTCCCAGAAGACTATAAAGTGGGGATTGTAAAAGTGCTTCGGTAAAGTGGACCCAGACATGTAGAACCAAAATATTCCATTTCAGAGGCTCGATGTAGACCAGGAAAACCAGGATCCCTCCCGCTCTCTGCAGACACGCGGGAGCGACAGAGTTTGTCCCAAGCTGCAGTTTGCACCTTAGTCCAGAGCATCCCAGTATGTCCCACTGCCCTCCCAGCTCCAGGCAGGACAAGCTCTGGCTGATGCTCAGCCAGGTCCACCGTCCCCCTTTAATGTGTTTTACACATGTGACGAATATCAGAGGAATTTGTTTTTTAAAGCCTGATTTGATTGAAATCGCACACAAACCGGGCTCACGCTTGGGGCCTTCCTGTAAGTTATTATTATTTTTTTTCATTTCGGGGGAAGATTATGTTTCTTAGGCAAACAGGAAAAACAACGGGGAAAAGAAAGGCTCTGTTTGTTTCTTCAGCTTAGAGCTCGATCTCGGAGCGGTTCCCTGCAGCGGAGACGACGGTGCAGCGCCGCAGCATCGGAGGGTCCTGCTGATGTGCGAAGGGCTGGCTCAGGGTCACGCTGCTGCCCCCTAAACACAAGTGACCTTGCAAGGACACAAACGCAGCAGGAAGAGCTTCCTCAGGCAGGCACGTTGGTTTCTTGGAGACACAAAGTCGTCAAAGCCCAGCACATGGAGGGGCGTGGGGGGAATAACTGCTGGTGGTGGGGGTGTGTGAGCACAATGGACACGCAACCCACCCTCGTGCCCTCCGCCCTCCCCTCACACCGCCATGCTTGGACCCCGTGCTCCCCGTGGCGAGGACGTGCCCCCCAAATCAGCTGCATCTGCAAGACCATCCAAGTTAGGCACACACTTAGGAGGGATGGAGCCCATGGGGCACCTAGGGGAGGTATTTTCCTCTCTTCGTCCTCCTTTGGAGGAAGAGGAGGAGAAGGAAGGGGTGGCTGGAGCTGCTGGAGGCTCTGCAGGGTTTGGGGGGCTCACGCAGCAGCCCAGCTCCGGACACGGCGTGTGAAAGCGGCAGCGGAGGGGAGCAGGAGCCCCTCTCGATGGGAACGAGGAGGCGTTTGCAGGTCATTCCAGCATGTGTCCCAGTCAAATATTTGTCTAGTTAATAAATATATTGTTGGGGTTTTGGTGTTTTTTTTTTTTTTTCGGTGAGGAAATGAGGAGACTGCAAAGAAAAATAATGAAAGGCCTTTCTTGTGCAGCCCTGCTCGGCAAGAACCCGGATCGGGCCCTCCGCCTTCTCCTTGGCCCTCACGCTATAAGAAACCCTGCTGCGGATTTCACAACGGCGTGATTGACAAGATTAGAAATTATCTCCCCCTCTCTCTACATATAAGGTTACTGCCGCTCCAGGCACAGTGTGAAATTCCCCTTGCCGGAGCTCATTAAATGGGTCAATGGACGCGTTCCAGCTTCTCTGCAGTTCACAAAGGGCTGAGTCCTGGCCACCCCACCAAACCCTGTCCCAGGCTGTTGACGAGTAAGTGCTTCCATATGGCTCACCTCAGCATCTCCAGAAAGATAACAGAGAGCTAATGGCTTGCAGATTCCACGGATGCTCGTCGTGGAGGGACCGGGGGCTGCGTTCAATCACAGCTGATTGGGACCGAGGGGACCCGCGGGCTCCCCGCCAGCCTTCATCCCCCGCGGACCTTCCCCTCGGGTTGGGGGGCACCAGGAAAGGGCAGCGTGTTCACACAGCCCTGGGACCGGGAGCAGAGAGACGGGCGATTGGGCAGCCGCCTCCACAGCTGCTCCGGGGGCTGGAGGGTGAGGAAGTGCCCTCGAACGCGCAGCTTGGAGCTTTCATGGCATCTTCACAGCCCCTGGGATGAGCCACGAGGCGCATCAAATGATGGTGAGACCCTTTTCTTGCACTGGATGCACCCATAAGCCATTCAGATGCCTTCAGGTCAGAAAACAACCGAAGTGGTTATGGTGATGTGAAGATGGGGAGAAATACTGGCCTTTTCTCTCTTCTTTGTTTTTTTTTTTCATTGCACTTCAGCAAGGACGTCGCTCCTCTGAGTCACTGTGAAGAACAAGTGACAAATTTCTCCCGGACGTTTGTTCCCATCCGTAGACCACACGCTCATCCTGCAAGTCCTGCTGGTGTTGGCCAGCCAAGGGCATCGCCTGGCGCTTTGCCTCTCCCGCAGCTGGATGGATCCTGCTGCTTACCAGCACGGGGAGCATTTCAGATGCACCCAAACACGCCGCTCAAAACACTGCTCTTGAATATTTGAGCATAAAATTTATATTTAATGAGCCTGCGAGCTGGGAAAGTTTGAGCACCAGCATTATTCATGCGGGAGAGACACAATGGGGTCAAGAGCACAGGTGAATCGGAGCGGTCCCTGCATTGCAACAAGCACTGATGGGACCTGATTTTCTCTGCTCCGGATGCTCTGTCACCTCCCCAGCAACATTGTCACCCGGTCCTCACCTGTTTCACTTCTGCAAGGGGGTGTTTTGGGATGCTCTGTGATACCATCTCCTGTGCTCAAAGAGGTTAGAAAACAACCACATTTAGGAAAGCAGGGTGTTCTCAATTACTCATCACCGAGTAGCCTCCCAGAGCCATTGCCATGATTCTGAGGATGGAGATGAAACCTTGGGCTGAAGGACACGTTCCTTCAGCCCTAAGAAGCGTCCACATGTGACTCAGAAGCAGGAGGGCTGGGGAGATCGCCATGCTTGTGGAGTGGCAATTGAATGAACGTCCCACTGGAGGAGCTGTGACCTGTGTGGTTTATGGGCTCCTAATTAGCCAGCTCAGCTTCGTCACCATCCAATTAGATCCCTTCATCTGTGGGTATTTGTCTCACTGACCACTTGTTAAAGTCCCAGCTCCCCAGGGCTGCTTTCCTTGGGGTCAGGCAGTGGTGTGGGGTGGTGGTAGTATCCGACGAGCTCTTGATAACATTTTTGGGGGGAGACTGGCTCTACTCTGCAATCACTTTGCAACGAATGAGAGGAAAGCAGAGCTCTGTGGGATGGTCTCCCTGCTCTGCTCTTCCCTTCAGCTGCAAAACTGGGTAATTTTCATGCAAGATGCTCAGGCATTTCCAGCACAGGTCTCTCAATGGCTAGGCTGCCCCCCAGGACCACCTTCTTCCTCTGGAACCTCTCTCTGACACCTCACACTGCTGTGGGACCCCATGTTCCAGGTGAGTGCATCAAACAGCCAGGTTTGTAGAGAGGGGACGTGGCCCCAGGAGGGAAAAGGGGGCTGCTAGCAGGTCCTGCTGCCTGTGGGCAGCTCTGCTTTCTGCCCTTCTCTCCTACAATGAGAAGCTTGAAACCCCCCATCCTTGTCTGCTTTACACGCTGAAGCCGAAATAAATGAAATTACCTTTAATTATTCTCATTACTTTCCCAGGGAATGCTGGAGTGAAAGGCAGCATTTAGCTCTGAGCTACAGCAGGGCTCTGCCCTTCCTCCTGCCCCCCAGCCTCCGCCCCCCCCCCCCCTCCAAGCCACAACTGCTGGCTCCAGCGCCCTGGACACACACAGAGCTCCCTTCTCCACCCATGGAGGATGAGAGGAGTGGACAGGAGAGGGAGAAACTGGACAGAGCAGGGGGGGCAGGTACAAGGAGGTGAGAGCTGAGAGCATGGGGGACCAGGAGTCAAGGTCTGGAAGCTTGGGGGGTCGGGGCTCACAGCCAAGCAGGGATGACCTGTGCATTTGCAGACCACCTCTCGGCTTGGGGGGGCTTGGGGAGGGGGCCGGAGGGGTGTGGGGGTGGCTTTTGCTGAGGGACGGATCCTGCAGCTCCCTTTCTGCAGCGGGACTATGGGCAGGACGCGCTTCCAGCCGGCGAGCGCAACCCTGGCAATGCTGGAGAAGAACGACCAATTATTCTTCCCCGTTTAACGATTTCTGGACCTGCCGCTTCGTTACACTCTGTCTGGCACCTTTCAGCGGGCGCTTGCTGGGATATTTCTGTACACAGGTCAGGCGGGGTGGCTGAGGAGAGGCTGCGAGGCTTCAGGCTTGCCCAAGGATGAACTAGGAGTGGGACCATGGGCACTGACAGCCGGGAGCTCCTGCCTGTTCCCCGGAGCAGGTATCGCTCTGCAAACAGCTGCTGCACCTCGTCTCTTCTCTCCCCATCTCCTAAGCATGGAAAAAGGAGGATTTTCCTCACCTTGGCCGCAGGATCTCCTGAGCTGCGGAGGAAGGAGCACCCACCTTTGTGTCCAGCCGAGAAGAAAGAGCAAATAACACACCAGCACCATGGGACCTCCCAAAACAAACCCTTCCTGAGCACCCTGGTGGCAGCAGAAAAAAACCCAACATTTGAGAATTGGGGAGGGGGAGTGGAGGGGGCCAGGAGCCCAGTCCCAGATGGACACTGGGCCATTCTTCTGGAGAAGGTCTTGTTACCCTCCAAGGTCAACCATAAGTGACACTGAAACCTCTGGGGTCTTTGGGAGCGAACATTGAGACACGTTCTCTGTCAAATGGAATCTATTAGAAGGGATTAGATGCTTTTTTTCATCAATACCCCCCGTGACACCATGATCGGCTGAAATTGCTGTGAAAACATCGTTATTAAAAATGGACCTATTAGTGCTAGAATGGACAGAAGCTCCTCACTAATTTTAGCAGCAGCCACCGGAGCCGGGACTGGAGGGGCAGCAGCCCCAGGAAGGGGTTGTGGGGAGCATGGGGGGGAGGTGGGAGCGGGGCAGTGCTGGGGGGCTGCGGTGGGGTAGGTTCCCCTCCTGGGGAGCAAAGTGGCTGCTTGGAAATAGAGCAAATGAACACTCCATCACCTTTGCTCCATCAGCAGCAAGAGACGCTGCAGACACCGTCGAGCACACGTGCTCCTTCAGGGATGAGCACGTGGTGGAGAGCATCATCGGAGATGGCTCAGCTGGTCAAGGTCGATCACCTGTAAAGCGTTTTAAGTGAAGGCTGGAGCTAACATGAGCTGGCAGAGCCATGCCTCCTGCAGGGAACCTGCATCGCCAGGAGAACACATCCTGTCGGCACCTCCTGGCACATCCCGGGATGCCTGGGGTCTGAGGAGCAGTACCGGGGCTGCCTGGGCCCTGCTTGTGAAATTAGGGGGCTGCCTCTCTGGAGCCGGTTTGTTTCTTTATGAGCGCTCAGGCTGTGCTCAGCAGAGCTGGCTGAAATTGTTGACAGGTTGGTTTTTCTACCGAGGAGCACAGCTTTATCGAAATCAAAGTGTTCCCTGGGAATGAGCGGATTTTGACAAAGTTTTCGAGGGAAATGCGTCTGAACAAATCACTTTAACTCTCCTGCTTTATTTTTCAGAGAGGTAAAAATAGCTCCTTGGATCTTCGTGTGATATAAATTCTATTCAATACAATTAATCTAATATTTATAATATCTCATCAGGCATTGACTTTGTCAACTGAAACATTTAGCTGTTGACAAAAGGATTCAAAAATTCTCTTTCATAAAGCAGCCGGTTCGCTCACCAGCGCAATTCCTGAGCACTGAATTTCTCATGATTTGGCTTCTGGAACAACCTGGGTATGAAACGCAGCCGTGAGAGCTCCTGGGCTTCAGCCCCCGAGGGTCGAGCCCTGGAGGGATGGGTTTGGAAGGCAGGAGGGGCAGAGGACGGGGAAAGCAGAGTCCCCAGCACAGCCCCCCGCCCCTGCCCCCCCGCCGCCCCATCCCATCACCAGCACTTGTAGGGATTTAAACTGAGTTTGTTTTCTCCTGGCCCTTCCCAGCCTGCTGCAAAGCACCAGATGGTAACTGATATCCAGCTCTAAATGTTAGCTTTGATAATCAGCTGCGTACCATTGCTGTAATTAAGCCTCATTTGCGTGCGGGCCTTCCTCTTTTCCTCTTTCTTTCCTCTTTCTTTTCCTTCCTCCCTCCCTCTCTTCCTTCCTCTCTTCATCGAGGAAAACCAGGCTCTCCTGCCACTGCAGTTGTTTTCGTGAGCAGCGCTGGGATGGGGCTTATTTCTCCTAATTCTGGTAATTTCTGCCTGGCCATTTTGGAGCGTTCTTTGTTCGCATTTCCCTGCGGCTCGCTCATTTTGCGCACTAATTAGGTGATTTCCCACATAACTTGGCCGGCTCCCCCTGCTCCCTCTCCCCGCCGAGGTCTGTCTGGTAGCACCCTGGGGCTGCTGAGGATGGGGGGTTGATGTCCCATCCGCAACTGCCCACCTCTGTGTCCCTGGTGTGATGGGATCGCTCTTGGCAAACCTGAGGTGCTGGAAGAACCGTCGGGAATGCTGGGTTTGGAAGGATTTTCCACGTGGTCTGTCACAGCCCTTCTCTGCTATCCAAGCTTCCGACTCCCAAACTCAGCTTTTCTCGCCCTGTCGCCCTGCCTGGGAGGGGGTCTCATGGCTCTGCTGCTAAAAATGTGCTCTGGGACAGCAAAACTTCCACCTGGCAGCTGTGTTGGTCTCCGAATGCAGACTTTGGAGGGCACAGAGCTCCTGCAAGAGCCGTCCTCCTCCTGCGAGCCCCATCCACCTTGTTGGCAGAGGGTACCCGCTCCTGCTCAAGGAGTACCTCTGCTGCATCCACGGGAGATGGATGAGTACCCGGGGAGTGAAACTGCCCCAACAGGATCCTCCACCTGGAGTTGTTTGCAAACTCACACCCCCCACCCTGTGCTGAAGCCCACAGCCCCAGGCACGGGATGCCCATCCCTGGGAGCGTCCCGGTGCTACCCAGCAGAGCCTTCGCTCCAAGTTCATGTGTTGGCATCAGCAGGGCCGGCATACCTCTGGGCACAGCCATCTCGTAAAACAGGCTTTTTAATTAACCGTAGGAATAAAGCCGTGGACAGTCCGTAACCATGGCGACGTGGAGCCAATCCCTGAGGATCCCCAGCCAGCTGGAATATTTGCTGGATGGCAAAGCTTCAGACCAACCTTTAATGGTGTTCAACTCTATTCGGGGAAACAATTACATGCTCCATTTTCAATGTAGTCAGCTGAACAATAGATTAAATGAAGCAATTTAGACAGAGGCTTCTCTGCTGCTGCCCGACCCATGGGGCTGCTCGTCCGCCAGGCTGGACCACTTCCTTTGGTGAGCAGACGTGGGGAGACGTCGGTGCTGAAAAGCCACCTTGGCGGGGACAGGAGATGTCCTGGTGGTGGTGGTGGCCCCAGCACGTTCCTCCCGGGCTTCCTCAGGTGGCCTGGGCTAGCAGAGAGGTGGCCCCCCCTGCGCTCATCTCTTCTCTCTGACCATGGTTGGTGTTGGGTGGCTGGAAGGATGATGGAACCACTGTCACCGCCCACTTCACTTGGCCAGTGGGACCACCAAAGGTCCTGGCATGGGATGATGCTCCACTCCTCTCCCCTCCTGTTACTGCCCTTCCTCCTCTGTGACACGCGTCTCTGTTTCTCACTTCCCTTTCTCAGAGCTCGCCCTTCCCCGGCTCCGTGACCTCCTTTCTCATTCAGGAATAGCCTGTTCCTGCGCCGGTGTGTCATTGCCATTGCAGAGGAACCACCTCATGGAAAGGAGATGCGCCGTCGAGAGAAATGCCTTTTAAGGCATGCCGGGATTTAATTAATTGCTGCCTTTATTTTACTAGTACCAAAAAAAATGCAGGTCTTTTAAATATTTTCTAAGATGACATCAGTGTCTTCAGTTTAGCTTGGATTTTATTATTGTTATTATTTTAGCTATCCAAAGAATGTGAGGAGTAGTGGAGGTTAGTGACTCCTTCCCTGCTGCCACGCCTTGCTTAGGCTTGTTTTTCCTTCTCCTTGACCTGAGCACATCCACCGGCATGACAAGCCACTCCGACCTTCTACATTATGTCCTTTTTCTGCAAGTAATTGGCTCGCTCCCTTGGTGGTTCAGCTTATCGAGCCCGATCTCATACTCTCGGCAGCCTTTCTCCTCTGCGGTGTTCTGCGAGGTTTATTACTCTCCCCGTCTTCCTTGGCTGGCTGCTCCATCCCAGCCATTTCACCTCCGGTTTTATAACCGTGGGTAGGGCTAACAGTTTAATGGACAAGCTTGCTCTTGCACAATTGCTCCATGAAAAGGTTTTCTTGGAGTCTCGATGAGCGTCTGCCTGGTGGTTGAAAAACAGAGGGGCTTTGCTTTTTTTTTTTTATTTGGTGCCCATCTCAAGACCTTTTGAAGTCACCTGACATGGGGAGGATAGACGGGCAGAACTGATTGCTTTCTAAGTGTTGTCAAGTTGGGCTCACAAAATCACTGGCTGTTCTTGAAAATGTAGGCTGTTATTCTTCTGTCTATGACTCAACTAACACTAAGCATTAATGGAAGAGTGTTATTAGGTAGGGTTACTCAAACTAGGATTACTCAACTTGATATTTATCCCCATGAGAAGAGCTCTTCCTCCCCACTCACCTTTTTCTGCCTCTTTTGTCAGAGCAGACTCAAGGGCTTATTTCAGGTCCCAGCATGTACCATCTTGAAGAGAAAGATTTGTCTCTAGGGCAGGAGGAAACCGTCCAAGAGCCAGCCTCCTGCTCTTCCTCCTCTGACTCTACCCTTTCTCCACCTGACCATGGACCTCTGGCACCACCACACTCTTGTGGCTTGGAAAGCTCCTCAAAAAGAAAGTGAAAAGCCACATGCCCTGAAATTTTATAGGCTGCTGCTGCCGCTCCCTGGCCTCAGCCCTGCCTGGGGACTATGGCAGCGGAGCAGATGGAGGAGCTGCCCAGGGGTGGCTGTGGTGGGACCACCAACCCCTCCTCCCCAGCCAGGTTCTGGTGTGAACCTCCAAGTGCAATCACACCACGACTGGGTTTGGCCTCTCTTTCCATTCGTGGAGCTCAGTAGAAGAGGACAAAAGAGAAAGGAAGAGTCAGGCTGTGCTGGAGAACAAATTGTTTATCAGTATTTTCCACGAGGCATCAGCAGTTCTTTAAAGAGGACAAAACCAGAGGGACTTTACAGAGAAATCCTTGTAGGGGCTCTGGTGGTATAATTAGTTTCTATATTTGACCAATGTAAAAGTTTATCTTTAAGTCCCCTGTATTTTTTAAATATGACATCAATGTCTTTAGCTTTGTTTTGATTGTCCTTAACTACCAGGTTTTATTATTATTATTATTTTAAACTATTCTGAAAAAAATGGGGAATATTTACTCAGGGCTTAAAAATACCCCTGAATTCTAATGTCTTTGGCAGAGAAGTGGTGGTCCCATTTGTTTTGCATGCGATAAATACTCCTCTTGACACGTTACTCCCACCACAAATCCAACGATTGTTTAATTTGCAGCTCAATTTTTAAAAAACCGAAGTGTTCTGAGCCGAGTTAATGTTATATTAATTTTTCAAACCAACAAGGCAAACCTGCTCAGAACATAAATATTTTACCAAACATTTATAAATATCGTGGCTGCTAAAAAAAACCCCAAACCCAATACAGTTGGTCAAAAAAACCTTTGGAGGCTTCACGTGAACCATGCCGGCAGCAGCGCGTCTGGCAGGATGGAGGGATCCACCGCGGCAGATGGAGGCAGCGACTCGGATGCACTGGAAGGATTTCAGGTCTGGAGGAGGTTTTTTCCCCATTTCTCCTCAATCTCTCTATTTCCTGGAGCTGAAGGTGAGGAAAACCGTGCTGCAGCTGCTCCCGACTGCGGGGAAAATCCTCCAACCTCGACCTGGGGACCATGTGAATTCTTCTGCTGTAGATGCCGGATTTCTTTTCTCTGTACTCACTCCCTATCAGGGACCTTCCAGGATGACCAGCGATGGGCAGGGAGGATGCAGAGGAACTGGGAATCTTGCACATAATCAAATCAAATTCCTGATATTGGTGCAGTTTTGAAAGCAGCTTTTCCACCAAGAAGAATTACAGGTGACCGGGGCTTGCCCTGGTTCCTGGTGGGAACCCAAAGGGCTGAAGCCAGGAGATGCAGGGAGGGAAAGAGACTTTATAAAATTCACATTCAAACAAGTGAAAACAACGTTAAACAAACATGTAGCCTTTTGTAAGGGAGGATAATCCCTCCTTTCAGATGTTAACATTAAGGAGTTATAACAAGGCTTTAGCTGTTTTCTCTTCAGAGTAGGAACAGTAATTCTGTAAGTACGTCTTGGGAAGGTTTCCAGAGGGTTGGGAAGTGACAGTAATAAAACTGGACAGGTACCTCTGAGAGCGAGCGCAGGATCTAATGGCCACGAGCCTGCGTGGACCTGGTCGTGCACCCATCCTGGGCTTCTCCTGAGGGAGAGATGTTTTGGGGTGAGAAAAAAATTATAATAATAGAAAAGAGGATAAGATGGAATGGGATGGGATGCCTCTTCTCCCCCAGGCTGGAACTAGTGGAAGGTGTGGGATGTGTGGTGGTGGCAGGAGCACAACAGAGGGAATTTGGAGTTTGACTAGCCAGATCAAGGAAGCCAAACCTCTGTCCTTGTCTCTCTTACTGCTTTCCTTGAGCTGGAGGCAAAGCTGATAGTTTGCTCCTTTATGGAATCACTCCAGGGAGGCAGAGCTATTTCTTCTTCAGATTGGGTGATTTTATGGCTGTTTGCATGTTTCTCAGCTCGCTTCGGCCGGGAGCCAGCCTGGAAGAGATCCCCACCTTTCTGGGAACACGTGGGAAAAGCAAACACGAGGAAATCTCCCTTCGCTCCCTGTGGGCTTGGCCAGGCTGGGAGCAGGGCTGGCAGGGTCCTCTCTAGGCTGGGCAGCGACTGCTCCTGGGAGAGCTCTGGGAGAAAGACTGTGGTGGAAAAAGTATCACGAGGAAGATGTCAGCCGATGACGGGAACCGCTGGGAAGCTCCACGAGTGTGGTCGAGGAGGGAGAGTATCCAGGCATCCCGGGATGTAAACACCAAACACAGGCGAGGTTGCCAGAGGAGATGAGATGAAATGAAAAATGCAGGCTCGGCGCCAGGTTCCTGGTGGCACGGGGGTTTTGGGTCTAGAGGAGAGTCTTGCAGGGGTGGGGCATGTTCGGAGGGCTTGAAAGGGACTGGGAAATGTGCTTCACGTCACCCGGGCCCCCCCAGCCTCCACTGTCTTGCTGGGGGAGTCTCCACCAGCCCCTGCGACCCGAGCGGTGAATGCCGGGGGAGAGGATCCCTGCGAAGTTTCCTGCCAACGTGCTGACAGCGCTCCAGGCTCCCTCTGAAACGTGGCAGCAGACTCCTTCAGAGCAGCCGGGGCAGGAGGGAGATTTTTGCTTCCTGACAATAGCCGAGCGCGGGCCAGCCCGTGTGCCCCACGGCGTTCTTCCACCCTGTTATCCCCCAGACACGCCGGGATGGTGGGACGCGACTCCAAGCCTGGATGTTTCCTTTCCTCCTCTCTCCTCCCCTCTCGTCCGCCCGGCTTGTCTTGTCTGCATCCGATGCTCCTGCGAGTATTAATAGAGTTGCAACATCTGACGTCTCAAAGGAATCCCCTGTTGAGAAGAAAACTGTTCCGGGGCTGGCGCTGGGGCCAACACATCCCTCCCGGCGTTCCCCGGCACAGGACCTGGGCTTCACGGGGCTCCTGAATTTAAACCTGTGTTATAGATCCCCCTACACCGGATCTGTATATTTAAGCATTTAACAGGGTTTTACGCTGGCTATTTTTACAACTTTAACGCACTTAGCACTAATTTGGGGGAAGTTTAACGCAAAACACATAAATGTTGGATGGGAGATGGCCGAGGTGTTTTACAGCCTCTGGGAATTACACGAAGGACGTGGGGCTCGTTTCGACTTCTGATATCACTCAGCACAAAATTACCTTTGCCTGGATGGGTGCCAGGGAGCCGCGGGCTGTGGCTGGCAGGCGTGATGTATTGCAATGTCACTCTCGGAGCGGTGACCGTGGCCATATACAAACCCGAGATCCAGGCAAGGGCTCAAAGCCTCGTTAATGCCTCCCCTAATCTGGCAGGATCAGATTTGCTCGATGCACTCGGAGCCGCTCCGACTCACATCCTCTGGTTTGTGTGGTCGCCTTATTACGTGTTGTGGGGAAAGTGGAGACATCTCTGGGACAAAGAAAACAGCCTGCAGCGCCGGGCGGCTGCGCCGGGAGGAACCCGGCAAGAAAACTGAGTAGGACATGATGGAGCAGGGACCAGGAGAACCACCATCGTGTCCCTGCCCGTGCCTTCACACCTCTTCCTCTCCACAAGTCCATCCTGCTGCATCTCATGGTCTGGAGGATGGAAATGGCTGTTTTCACTGATCTGTCCTCTATACAGCAGAGTCATTCAGGCCACCGATTCACAGCCCTGTGCTTACTCCAGGGAGGTCTGAGGTAGCTCAGATAAGGAGAGAGCTTCAGCCAGGAGGTGAGACAAAGCCTGGGGAGCAGCCAGTGAATACATGGGGTCCCCAAAACCCAGAGAGCAAGGTCTGGCCAGCCACAGGGGGGCTGAGCTGGGAGTGCTCAGCTAGGGCTGTGGGAGCAGGCAAGGTAAGAGTCATGCAGCCGGAGTCTGAGAAGTGATGGGGGGATGCTGGGGATGGGGAGGGGCAAGAGCATCTGGAGCAGCAGAGCAATGGGCAGAGATAGAGGGAATCCAAGCAGAGCTGCACTGCAAACCCCGGCAGCACCAGCACAGCCCAGGGAAGTGACTGGAAGGAGCTGGGACGGGCTGTGGCACTGGGCTGCTGTGGCTGAGTTTGGCAGAGCTGAATTGACATCAGCGTGGAGGCAGACGCCTCATTGCACCCTCCCACACGAAAGCACTGGGGCTTGGGACACTCCGATGCAAAGAGTGGGCACAGCTGGATCCAGGAAAAGGGAGATGGGATAGGTTGGCATGACATGGGTTATGTAGCCATCATCCCTCTGTCTCCGTGAGCTGTCACAGGAGGTGTCAGTCGGGTCCCTGGGTACGTGTGATGCTCCTGACACTGCAACAAGGTTTTCCCACCTTTCTTTTTGCTCCAGGTGGAACCTGCTGCTTTATCATAACAGGCCAAGGGGCATATCAGACCCACATCTTCTGGCTTAGCCATCGTGATCTGTTGTCCCCACACAGTCTGGTTAATCTAGTTATCCTATAACTAAACAGCTTATCTATTCCTGGAGTGCAGCCAGGGACTTCTGCTTCCTCAGCACACATCCCCGGGCAAGAGACGGGCTGTAGACTGTGCAGTGACCCCAGCAGCACAACTTGTCTGAGTGATCCTGGCACTGATTTTCATCGAGGCACCTCTCAGCCACTCATCCAAGCGGGACAATTTCCCCATTCCCGGGCAGCCCTGCCAAATTCCACCAAAGCAGCCAACCTCTCCGGGCACTGGGGTCTGCCGCCCACCAGGACTGCTGTCTCAGCTCCCATCGTTGCTCCTCTGTCCCAGAGGGAATTCAGGCAGGTGCTGGCTTTTTTCCTGCAGGCAGAATTTGCTCCTTTCCCCAGTGCAAGGAGAGGCATGTGGAGCTCTGGCAGTGCCTTGTGCCTGGTACACCTCGGACAAACTCTGGTCCTTCAGCCTCCAGTCCTGCAGGCCGCTGTAAAAGTTGCTTCTGTTTAGAGAAGATTTTAAGCCTATTGCACTGAGGCTACCTTCTCCCAGGGGAATTCTCTTGCAGCCCTGGTAATCCTTCCTATAATTTTTCGGTTTTTCTTCCTTCATCAATTTTAATTGCTTTAAAAGCACCCCAAAATGAAATTACATCAAACAAATTCGTGCTCCCAGGAGAGCCTGAAGGAGCCATATGGCTGTAGGAATTTCAGAGGGAATATAGACCACGCCTCCGAGATGAACTTGGGCAGGAGGTGGCCACAAGTCTCAGCGCTCCTTTTCTATTTCTTTCACCTCCTGAGCATCTCATTCACTCTCCCAGAGCTGAGACGGGGAGGAGGGGGCCAGGCTGAGGATGCCTTCGTCTGGTCAGCTGCTGCACAGACACTAAGTGGTTAGTCTGAGGGACACTCTCTGCCTCCTGAGCGCTGGGGGAAGGAGAACGACATGGGACAACCCCATCTTGGGATGGATCCGGGGTCCCACGCAGATGTGCAAGCACGTGCGTGACACAGACCATGCTCCTGCGAGGCCACGCGTGCACGGCAACACTTCCCGCTCCCGCCTCGGGAGCAAACCTCTCTCTCCAGGTAGCTGGCAAAGCTTTTCTGTTGGAGGGGAAGCAGTTAACGCCGAGCCTTGCCCTTCCTGCTCTGCTGCCGGCCGTGAGTCACAGCTGCAGTAAGAGGCAGCAGGAGCGGGCGAAGCGCCGGGAGCCCAGGGGCTCGCCAGACCGGCTGCACCGAGCGGAGGCCGGGCAGGCACGCACATGCACGCCCGGTGCCGAGCCAGCCCGGGTACGTGTCCGCAGACAAGAATCAAGCAGAAATAAAGTTCACGGCGGTACACCCCCGCACGCACGGGAGCCCTGCGGCATCCGAACTCTTCATCCTTCCTGCCCCGCCTTCCCGTGAGGTGGCTGCTTTGGGGCTGGCCGTGTCACCAGCGTTCCCGGTCTCGTGTCGCCGAGACGCGGATGTCTGGGGGCTTCAAACCTAACACACCCATCAGTCACTGTGCCCCCGGAGTGCAAGGGGAGGGACTCCGGGATCTCCGTCCCCCTGTGCTGCTGCTACAGCGCTGCGGCTCGTCCCTGCCCCGTCCGGCTCGGCCGGTCCCCCGCCACGGGCAGCGTCGGCCCGGCAGCCGGTGAAAGGACCCGCCGTGAGGAAAAGCTTAGAAAACCCAAGGGAAGGGTTGATCGGCTGGGCTGCGGCGGGACACGGAGCCGGGACCTCCAGGGAGCCAAGCTCCGTTGCTCTGCTGCGGGACGTGGGTGCATCCTGCCCTCCCTCTGTGCCCTTGGATGTGTCCCCCCGAGGGTCCCCAGCCTGCCCCAGAGAGAAAAGAGCCACGTGAGGACACGCAGGCTGTAGGGCTGTGTGTGGTCTGTGTACCCCATAGGGTTGCCCGGGGGGGTCCTTGCTCTGCTGGTCCTACCCCCGCTCAGGGACCCCGCTGCAGCCGGGGTCAGGCGGAGGGCTGCCACACAGACGCACACCCCACAATCCCTGTGACAAGTACCGAGAGCGACGCAGACAAATCCCCCCCCCGGGGACCGCGGCGGATGGCAGACATCTATTTTTCGTTGCGGCTGAGCTGAATGTTCAAGTAGGCATCCCTCTGGCACGGAGAGGCACCACGGGTCTATGGGTTTCGGTGGGGCAGAGTAGAGCCCGTAAAGCTCCAGTAAAATCAGTGACCAGCCCACTGGCCACCAGTGACCAGCAGCAAGGGGCTCAGGAACAGCCCGCTGATCCTTCTCGCTCCCAGCCCAGCATTGCTCCAGTCTTCCCATGCCACCTGCATATGAATGAAGGGAAAATAGGGCATCAATTACTCTGGTCAGAAATGGAAATGGCTTTTCAGATGGGCTGGGAGGGCCCCCCGGGTGCCAGTTAGGCACTCCTCTAATAGCCGGTTAGCGCAGGAGAGCAAAATGCTAATTGAAAGGGCCCAAAGTTAGAGCCCTGCTCACTGCTGCTGGGAAATGAGCTGGTGTCTAATTGCTGCCATGGGGTGGGGGGGGAAGGCCACCAAGTTGCCTTCACCACGACAGGTCACTGTCCCCCCGAGACTTGGTGCCAAGCTGGGGAAAGCCCCTACATTCTCAGCAGGAATTTTCAGGGGTGATGGGGCAATAAATGGAGATCGTGACACCACGGACCCCAGCACAGCTGTTGCTTAGACATGCGTCAGGCCATGAGTTCTTCTTCAGCATCCTCATGTTCCACTGGGCTGAAGGTCAGGGTCACAGCAGAACCTTTACACCTCTTTATTCACTCCTTGAGAGAAGAAGTTAAAACCTTGAAATTTCTGTAATTTTTGTTTTAAAATCGTCATCAAATAAATATAGAAATTATCTTAAAAAAATTCCTCTTGCAAAGTTTGGAAGTGATTTCTGAAGCAGTCAGAGCACCTTGTTTTGATTTTGATGTTTCAACTAGCAGAAGAAACACTACGATTGAAATGAACCTCCTTGTGGCACGAAACGAACGCAGCTTGTAGAATGTTTTCATAATTATTCACAAAACACAGCGATGAAATATATATGTTTCTACGAAGTCCTTCTAACTTGTGGAATCAGCATTTCCTGATGACAGCTTTCCATCGGAAAGTTTTCGGTCACCTCTCAAAAATGCCCACGCTCCTCAGAGGTGAATGAGCCCCCTCTACCCATGCCCGGGCAGCACCCACCACCCTTGTGGGGTGCAGCCCCCGGGTGTCTCACGGGCAGAAGAAAACCCTTGGTTCTTCCCTCCTGCTTGTGAGGTGAGGTGAGCTGGGCAGTTTTCCTCTCTTTGGGGTTTTTAGGTGGAAGAGGAGGTGGGCTTTACTGCAAGAGGGCATGGGCTGGAGGGGGAGGAAATAGTGGAAAAGCTCGAGATAATAATTTATATCATTAAATACAAATGGAAGCCCCTTGCCTTGCCCAGCCATGTGTGTTCAGGCTTCCTGGGTGAGGAGCTGCCTCCCCGAGCCCACAAATCATTGCATCAGCCTCCTTGGGCCGTGTTTGCACAGGCTGGGGCAGGAGCCCCTGGAGTCAGAAGGGATGAACCCTCCTTACTCCTTGCTTCGGGCAAAGCACCTTCAGGCAGCTGCTGACCCCCTCCTTGCAGACTGGAGTTGGGATCCTCCTTCCCTGCTTGTCTCTTGGACAGGAGGAAGGATCAGCTTGGCTTCAGCCAAGAACAGAGGCCAAGAACACTCTCCAAAGGCAGGGATGGGTGACTGTGAGCTGTGTTCACCTTGATCCACACCTTGCTGGTCCTTGCCTTGCCCTTCAGATGATAAGCTTGGAGGAGGCTTCACGCAGAGCTTGGAGAGCAGGAGTGCAAGAGATGGGTGTGGGTCCGTGTGAACCTCTTCTGAGCATTACAGTCAATCAGAGGGAGCTGCTCTGCGATGTGCCCCAAACGCATCGTATCGCTCCTTGGTGGCCGGGGAAGGGCTGGGGTTACCACAGCCAGGCAGCCTGTTTGTTCAAGTTTAGTGCTTGCACGCGATGGCAAAAGGATGTGAGCTAATCCAGGATTGTGGGGATGTCCACAGCCATTTCCAGCCGAGCTGTACCACATGCACCTCCTGAGTTAACAAAAGCTCTTACTAACTTCTTATATCTGGGATATGAACTGAAACATGACCACGGTAAAATTTCCAAGCAGTGGTGCCAAGACTGGTCCCTACAAGCCCTGCTCCTGGAAGGGTATTTTTTTCTGGGACTGGGAAGGACAACCTTGCAATTAAGTGGCTGGAAATGACACAGTGTCTCTGAGATGTTTTGCTGGTGCTGGGATGTCCAGACCCAAAGCCGTTCAGCTCCACACTGTCTGCAACAGACTCTTCTGCAGCCCCTGGGAACCCTTCCTCCCCAGCCCTCCCTCCACCACCCTCTGTCAGGGTGAGTTCACTTTTTCCTGGAACAGATGCCCCAGCATTTTCTTTCCATTTGGAGACTTCTCAGCTTCATTACCCAGATCATGGCTGCAACTGGTTTGGGGATGTGAAGAGGCTTTTCATACTATGTGCTCCAGTGCCAGCCCCCACGGAGCTGTTGGGAAGGATGCTCCTCATGCGGTGGTGGGCCTGGCATGGAGGTGCAGTGTCGTGTGCCCTACAGGTGTGTGGCTCTGCCCAGGGACACTGCAAAGCCCCATGCCAGCTCCCCGGGCTGCTTTCACCGCTGACAGTGGCCGGTGCCTGGTGAGGCTGGGCAGCCAGAGCATGCATTGGCATGGGGAGCTGGGGCGTCTCACCTCTGGTGATTAATTATCCTCTGAGCCTGCTGACTCTTTCACCTCCAGATGTAATTCAAAGTCTCTTAAAAAAATCTGTATTTTTTTTCTCCCTGTACCATTTAATTAGTTACACATGTCCCCGGGACAATGGTTTTTTTTTTTTTTGTGGCGCTCTTGGAAAATTAAAAGAAAGTGGTGATAAGGCTTCCTTGTTACCTGCTGCGGCTGCTGGCTCTTTGTCCCCTTGGTCAGGGGGGCCTGAGAGGATACCCAGTCAGGCACAGACTCTACCAAGGGGTTTACCCCAGGAGTGGGCATTGGGAAGAGGACCCACATCTCCGCTGGGAGTGGAGGGAGGCGAGGGGGCTGTCCTGCTGCTCCAAGCCAGGATGGTTCAGCAGAACCAGTGGGATGCTCACACCCCTGCGCACCCTGCCCGCATCCCGCATCCCTGCCCACCCCCCCCCCCCCCCAGCTCTGCGTTGCCAGGGCGACGGCAGGTGAAGCTGCCCGAGGAATATTTGCATAACCTGCTCCTTCCCCATCCTTCCCTTTGGAAAAAAAAAGAAAAAAAAAAAAAGAAAAAACCAACCCAGAAGAAACAAAGACAGAAGCCAGCTGGTCCTATCCTGCTCCAGTGTAGATGGTGCTGGCACAATGAGCCACTCCCTCACCAGCCTGCAGCACGAGGCGTGGAAGGAAAGGGAGAGGGAGAGGAAGGCCCCCATGAAATGGGGATTTATGGTCACTGGCGACAAGTGCAAAGGACTCGCAGAAACCTCCAGGTTTTATGAACAATGGTTGAGAGTCGACTGGCTGCTTAAATAAGTCTCTGCTAATCCCTGGCACAGTGTATCCGGCTCAGATTGGAAAAGAAGAGTTAGCGGGAAGACAGGAGTAGAACAGGAGCATAAAACGTACTTCACATTGTGTCAAAGGAATATGTAATTTAGAGCAATATCAGGTTAACCAAGTACTGGAGGCAACCGGAAAAGTGGGGGACAGAGCAGAGGAGCTCAGCTTTGAGCAGTAAAGGCGTTTTTTTCTCCAGTGCATGAGATCAGTTTCCTGGAGAAAGGGAGCTGCCTTCTCCATCCTCTTCCCCATCAGCCTTGCTGAAGCAGAGGTTGGGCGTGTTTTGGTCCCCGGGTGGAGGAAGAACAGCTCTGGCGGGACGACGAGCAGCCGCAGGTGAGGCTGTGCCTTCCGAGGGGTGCAGGAGCTTGGGGCTGATCCCGTCTCAAGAATGCTCTGCCCTGTCCCCACCAGGTGCCAACACCTCTGCAACCTCTCTGCCATGACCCCTTTTTCTAGCAGTGCTACATGAAACACAATTAAGAAAATGCTCTTCTCTCACTGTCTCCAGCAGCAAGCGGCCAGCTGCTTCCCTCCACACTGCTGCCTCCGACCTTCCTCTTCTCCTCTGCCTCCCACCAGCCCCGAGGCTGTTGCAGATGGACAGAGTGAGGAGCGGGATGCAGGACAGTCAGGACATGGTGTCTCCATCCTCACTGCTCAGTCCCGAGCTGGAGCAGCGAGCAACAGCAGGAGGGGGATCAGACGAGTCTGTTCCCCCCGGCAGACAGACCTGTGTTGTGCCGGTGTGGCTTCCTGTCTTGAGAAATGCTTGCTTTCATTCACCCAGGGCTCTCGCACAGGAGCCCGGCAGCCGGAGGCTACCAGGAAATTTATTAGACTTGTAAAACTTCAGGGCTCAAATCTAATTGTCTCCTTCTCCCCCAGATCCCTCGAGGGAAGCTCTTTGATTTAAGCCCCAATTCCAAACCGAGCCAGCGAGTCAGCGCCCAAAGCCAAACGAGCAGTTTGCGCGAGGGCCAAAGGATAATTACAGCCCCCGTCATCTGGAGGTCCGGAACCCGGGGAGCAGCTCGTGTCCTGACCACGGTGTACCCCTTGTTCAAGGATATGAGTCCATCTCGCCTGCCCCAGACTGTGATGTAGCTAAGAGAGATCCCAGTTTGCTGTGGCAGCAATCAAGGTGCAGAAACGTGGCGCTTGCTCTCCAGCATCACCCTGAAGGTGAACAAAAAGTCTGACTGATGTGGGCTCTGTTCAGGCAGCTGTGAGCCCCAGACTTTGCAGAGGATCACAGAAATGGCTGTGACGGAAGGGATGTTGTTTTAATCTCCTGAGCACTTCCAGCTGAGCAGGGTGTTACTCAGCCATATAAAGCAGCACCTGCTGGGTAGGAAATGGAGGGGTGGTCAAGATCTGGGGAGTTGGATGGAAAGAGAAGGTGCCTTAGAAATGAGGGGATTGGAGGTTTCTTTTTCCCTTTTTGTGGGGACATGTGATAATCTGGAACTGCAGGTGGGTTGGAGACCTTTCTCTCGTAGAAAGAGGATGTTTTTGGAATGGAGCTCTGCCTGGGGCTGATGCTCTGCTCATTGTGATGAGGGGCTGGAGAGAGGATGAACTGCTGCCAGCAGTAGGTCTGTGTCAGACTCAGGATGAAAAATCAGTCACTGCAGTGGGGCTTAAAGGTTTTTATGTGGAGAAGATACCCAAGATTAACTGGCCAAAACATGAAAATGTTGAGAAGGCTGAATACGAGCAGCGCCAAGCTAGAGCTCAGCAACTGTAGTGCCGTGCTGGTGGTGATGGTCTCCCTTGCTGAAACACCGTCCCTTGCTCCAGCGTAGCCCTGTGTGAAAACTGTTGGTGTGCAGGGCTTGGCGTGTCTTCTGTAGCTCTGACGGGTGACACCCCTGAGAGGAAGAGAGGTCCTTCAGAGGCTTGAAGGTCTGCTCCGTGGACGTGTTTCCTACCTATTAAACTGAAGCGAATCTCATAAGCTGACGGCCAGCTCCTCTATGGAGCTGAGTGATCGGACGTGACAGGCAGGCAGAGCCTGTCTGGGCACAGCCGCTGCCGCCGCCACCTTGGGTGGGATTGCTGTCATGCTCTGGCCGAGGCAGTAATGCATGAGCTGCCTGAGGAGCCTGGTCCCCAGCTTTTTTGGGGACTGGGGACCCACCCTGTGCATGTGCAGGGGGTGATGGTTGACACAGGTGAGGGCTGGGGGTGCAGGGGAGAGGGGAGCTGGGGGATGAATGTGGGGAGCCTGAGATACTCTTGCAAAGGGGAGGTTTCCAGCTGGACAAAAGCTGAACAAGCCATGAAGTGGAGGATGCACCATTGCAGCCTTGGGGATGACCTAAATGCCTTTGATCTCTAAAATTCCTGTGCAGCCCTCCTTGCTGACAATCCCAAGCCCGTCACGCTGCCCTTACCAGGGGGCTCAACCCTGCCCATGACCCTGGTCACCGCTATGTCCCTGTAGAAACACGTGGCTCCTGGTGGAGTGGCCTTTTCTGTGGGGGTAAGTGCATTTGTCCGATTTGTTGACTGGGAAACCCACCCTGAGCTCACTAAATCCCTGCAACCCTTGCAACGGCTCCTCGCAGGATGTTCCACTGGTCACTTTTCTGTGATTATCTCGTGGGGTTTCCCGACGGGGGATAGGGCCCCATGGGTAGGCTGCAATCCTGGTGCTCCGTGTCACCGTCTCCATCGGCTGTGGCTGCTGCCAATTTGTTGCCTGGAGCAGCTTCATTACAGCAAATTATAAACTTGAGTAGATTTTTCAACTCTACTTGCAGCCTGTCTGGCACTAGCAAGCATGCTTCCTTCAGCAGTCTCTTTCTTCCCCCTTTTATTCTCTGTTTAAAGATGAACTTTGTTTTCCCATTCAACAACTTTGCACGAGCAGGACTGCTGGGCTGAGCATGTCCCTTTTCTGCCCACATTGGTGATTTTCACTTGTGCCCATCCAATCTCACAGGCTCTCAGTCCTGGAGAGTGTGGGGAGTGATGCTATGGGACAGGAGCCAGCCCTATAGCTTGGCCAGACCTCTTCCCACGGCGTCTTGCATACTCGGGGTGCTTGCTCTGCGCCGTGCTGGCATGTCCACGGCAACGGCTGAGCTCCAGGAGAAGCCGGAGGATGGTTGCCAAACGGAGATATCAAGCATGGGGAAACGGGGCTGCTGCTCCTGATGGCTCTGGGCTCACCAGACCGAGGAAGGGAAGGATCTCGCGTGGCGTGTCACATCCGCGCCTAAACTCATGACCTTTCCTGACTTCTGATACTTGCAAGTTGCTTGGAGGCGATTTGCAAAATAAGAAAGGGAGTTTAAATTCGCTCGCCAGATATAGTGTATTTCTGGGTTTGCAAGTTGTCTGGGAGCTGCTCGCAATTTTGTCATTTGCAGTTGGGAGAAGGAGGGAGATAAAAAAAGTAAAAATGCGAAATCCAAAGAATGCAGAGAGCAGAAGTCTGGCTGGAGCCTGGAGCTGTGTGTGACAGCAGGTGCCCAGGAGATGCTCTGAGATGAGTCCTGAGCTGTGGTCCCCAAGCTGTGTTCCCGTGCCATGGATGGAGGTGACAACAGCCCCTTCCTGGACAATGCTGCCGTGACCATCCACTGCAGTGCACTCTGCTGTGCCTCTCATTAACAAAAATAAATGGATACGGTGCAGGGAGTGGATCAGGGTAGATTTATGAGGAGGGATTAAAAGAACTAAATATATGTAGTTTGGAGGAGAGACGCTTAAAGGAAAGGGCATGTGTGTATAGGAAGGGAGTGAAAAGCATAATAACAGTCTATAAATATTTGAAGGTGTAGGCACCAAGAAGCGGATTGATTTATTTGCGGCAATGTAGAAGGGATACAGCTAAGCAAGAGGGAGAGAGACATGATGGGGAGAAGATGTAGATGTTTCCCTGCACAAGGAGCCAGGACCTCATCGCCTGGGCTTGGGCCCCAGAGGAGGTGCTGGGTGGATGGGTGGGGGTGACGCTGGCTGCTCAGCTTTGGCCCAAGGGGCACCTCATGCTCCGGCTGCAGAGATGCTCCAAGCCCCATCAAACTCAGCACCACGAGGCTTTTCCATTTAGTCTTTTCCCTAAGAGAGCTCAGACGATGCCTGCACCGCTCCTCCTCCTCCTCCTTCCCCCTGCCCCTCGTCGTGCCAAGCTGTTCATGTGTAAGGCGAACATCTTGGGCAGGACGCGAGCGCCGAGTCCTGCCCGGTTTCGCGGCGGCCCCCCTCCCCGCCTGCCCGTCCCCTCCCCATCCCGCCGGGTGTCACGTTCTCCTGGCTGAGCGCGCGGCGCTGGGTGGCAGAGCCTGGCTGGCATCGCCGCGCTCGGCGCGAACGCGACAGATGGGAGCGAGGAAGGCTCGTTCTGCCTGTGCCAGGGTGAAAATGGCTCAGCTGCAAATGAATATTTCCAGAAACCTCTTCTTCCTTGGTTTATAATTATGAGCAGATTTTTTTTTTTTGGTGGATAAAAGGGAGGCTGGTTTCAAAAAAAAAAAAAAAAAATGACCCTGTGTGGGAAGAACTGATTCTTCTTGGGGGGGGAAAAATATGGTTTCTTGAGCAAGTTTAACTCTTCTACTTCCTCCGAGGCAGGAACAGATTCGCCGCACCCGAATTCCCATCAGCCAGCTCCGAGCTTGAGGCTTGGCACCAGCAACCCCCTGGGCACAGGGAACAGAGGCTATTTTAAAGCAACGAGCTCCTCTTTGCAGGCACCATGTGCTTGGGGGGCTGTGATCCTGGGTGAAATCCCTCCTCGGGGTCTCCGGGAGCACGCGTGGCAAGCGGGACTCTGCGCACGGGGGTCTTGGGGAGCGAGGCGTGAGACGATGGTGTTGCCCACCTGGCACTGGCTGTGGGTGTCCCTGCTCTGGGCAGTGCACCCTGGGGCTGCTCGCTGGGGAATTTCTGCTGGGGACACCGTTGTGGATTGGATTCAGTGTGTCTAAACCCAAACTGTTATTCTCTGGAGGGGCGCTGGTGCTGCTGGCTCCTGCCCTTCCCACCCTGCGGCGTCACCCCTGCGCATGGGACAAGTTCAGCAGCGCAGGAGCCAGGAGGGCTGGGAGACAGGATTCCCTTCCCCATACTGAAATGGTCTCTGAGATGTCAGAAACGGCAAGGAAAATTTGTGCGACAGACGTGAAAGGCAAAGGGGTCCTTGGAAGTTTTCCCCAGCGTGAGAGCAGCTCTTGAAGTTTATTCATATAACAGCCATCTTATTAAAGAGCTTCTCGGAGAACTTTGAACAGCTTTCTATATGGAAACAAATCTGCCTCTATAGCAGCAGTTTTCCGTGTTTCTTTTGATAACGATAATGATCTTACATTTCTGTACAGCCTTTCATCTTGCCAGATCTTAATGAGCTTTACAGACAAATGTGCAAGCTATACGCAAAGATCAATTCTCCCAACAATGCCAGGCAGCCGCTGCTGGGGTGGATGTGGCAGGTGTCTGAGCAGCCCACTGCAAGAACCGTTCACGCAGGAATGGGAGAGATTGGGAGTTGTTTTGATTTGACTTATTTTTTTTTTAAAATTTATTTATTGAAAAACGCAGGCAGCATTTTAGAGAAGCGGAATTTGGCAGGCTAGAATTTGGCTGGGACAACAAAGTTGTCTCTCTGTCTTTTCCTTTTTGGAGCCGTTCCTCTCCTCGGTACATATTTCACCCTTCTCGGTGCCAGGGAAGGGATCGCTTCCCAACGGCTCAAACTCCTGCCTGGCGTGGAGGCGGACAGCTTCAGCCGTCCGCTGAATATTTCATGCTTTGTAGAGGCAGGAGGACGATGCCAAGAGGAGATAACGGTGCCAGAATAGCCGACGGCCCGTGCCTGGGGTGCTCAACCAAGCAGAGACGCTCGGACGGAGGCGTTGCATCCATTGCAGCTGCCCTTGCTGCCGGCTGCCCGGGGGTCGTGCTCCCATTTGTTCTCGCTATTTCTCCCCAATGCCCCAAAATGTTGTCGTGGGCTGGGACCGGGTCCCTCATCAGTCACCTCTTTCCTAGTAGCTGTTGTGTTCAAGGGTAGAGACATCACCTTGAAAGCAGGGCTCTGCCATCCCTGGGATCTCATCTGATCCATCAGGCCAAATTTAGCGTTGCCGTGAGGAGTGGCAGCGCTCCCCGAGCAGAGCAGAGCGCATCTCCTCCCCATCCTTCCGGGGCACCTTTCTTTCCTCCCCATAGCAACAAGCCACGGAGTCAGCCTTAAGCAGAGAGGAAAAGGCAGGAGCTGGGAGCATCCTGAATGGCCTCGCTTTCATTTCTGTTTTCAGCTGATCTAGTGACTGACGATGCAGGCCAAGGAGGAAGGGGCTGCTCCTATTGCTCAGGTGTTGCTGGAGCCTCCCTGCTCTGCCTCCTCCTCCTGCTTAAGTGTCTTCCACTAGGAAACGGGCTGACACCCCCGCTGCACCCACCCATCCAGAACTGCATCTGGGTGGCACCTCGGTTGGGTTGTGCCCCTTTCTTTTGGCCCTTGGCTTCACAAATTCTTTCAACCCTTTGGGGTTTCTGTGGAAGCAAATTCCTTTTCTCTCTGTTTCTCTTCCTCTCAAGCTGACCCCTCCTGAGAGCCCTTTTATCCTCCTGTATCTCCATTTCCACCCCCTTTTTTTTTTTTTTCCTTTTGTCTGTGTCTGGGTTAACCCTTCCTCTGCTGTTTGTGGCTTGTATAAAAAAAAAATAAATATATTCTGGCTCAAGATGTTTTATTTTAAAAGCAAACCCCCTGTATGCTGGCGGGCTGCCTTGTTGTAACACCCGTCATTCAACAGTGCCATGTCTCTGCCCTGGGATGTCTTCACTGCTGGCTCTTGCTCAAGAAGATTCCTGCTGCCCTGCCCCAGTTTTGGAGCTGGACACCACGTGGAGGCATCATGGACACTGGTGAGACCGGTGGGAGGCTCGGGTGCTCCTGCTGCTCCGCTCCCCGCCCCGGAGCAGTGGGGCTGGCACAGCACCGTTTCCCATATTTATGGCAGTAAAGCTGTAATCTCCCTTGATCCTCAGGAACCTCCAGGAGAGATTGATGGAAGCCCAGGTCAGCCATTAGTGACCGCTGCATAAATCACCCTTATTAGCCGAGCTCCCTTGGCAAGGCGTGCTGATATATGGACCTGTGAAGTCTGCGAAGCATTAAGAAATCATGACTCCATACCTGGGATGGCTGAGGATCCCCGCTGCGCGAGCACCTTATCTGGACAGGAGTGGGCTGGATCCTCCTTCTGGCCCCTCTTTTCATTGTCTGAGAGGTTGTGGTTTTGTGTTGTTTTTTTCCCTCCCTGCCCTGATATTTTGGTATTTTTTTAATCGCTCCCAGACTGTGCTTTGGGCTGGCTACAGAGATGATGAACAGAAGCAAAGAGGAACCCAGCCAGAGTAGTGGATCTTGGAGAAGGAAGCTCCCTGAGCCTGAGCAGATATCCCTCCGAGGAACCCAAGGCAGGAGCTGAAGGTTATCTCTGGCTTTGAGTCCTGCCTGCCTGAAACAGCAAATGCACCAAACTCTGATATTCCTGGCCATGTGTGCAGGCTACTCCCAGCCCACAGTGTGAGTCGAGGCTGAGTTGGAAGAACATCCAGGTCTTGCTCTGTGAGAGAGTTTGAGACTGAGACTCATCGTAGCCTGTAGATGAGGCTGGAGGGGTTTTTGAGGCTGAGTGGTTATCTGGAGGGTGCCCATGGATGCGGGAATCATCCAGTCCAGGATCGCCAGGCTCGTGTTTGGTGTGAGTGCTCTAGGAAGAGCCGCTGTGGCCCTACAGCTTCTATGGATCCCTCGCGTCTGCAGCTGCTGACTCACTCTGAATAATGGGCAATGGCAGAAAATCAAGCAGTTTGTAGATAACTGAGGCACAGCCAAAAGCACTGTATTCGCAGGATGAACTGTCTGCCTCACTCAACATACGTATTCGGGAGAGTACGTGGAGCGATTTCAGTTGTGATATCCTTCTGCGAGGAAAACTGAAGTCTTCCAAAACCCGTTTTTCTCTGAGAATTTAGGGTGGGGGGGAGGGGCGAGGAGAGAGAAAGACTAACAAAGAAGATGAACAGAACCAGATCAGGGAATGTTTCCATTCATGTCAGCTCCTCTCTCCTACTCCTTCACCCACCCAGCCCGAGTGGTGGCCCCCCATGAGCATCCCTCAGGGTGAGAACTGCTGTAGGACGATGGGGTGCAACCGCGGTGTATCTGCTTCAGCAAAGGGCTCATCAGAGGAGCCTGCAGCTGAGGAGGGAATCTTTTTCCTCTCTTCGGCTATAGCACAAGGCTTCCTGTGCCAACGTTGGGTTAAATGTCCAATTAGTTCCTCGAACTTTGCTGTTAATCGGCTGTTTGTTGCTGAGTGAGAGCCAGTGGGATCCATTAACTCCTCTTCCTCCTCTGGCTGGCCAGCTGGCTTGGGTCAGCTCCAGGTATGCTTTTTGGGGTCTGCCACCATGGAGAAGTCTAGACTTGTTTTCCCTTGGGAAGCGGTGTGCTGCGTTCGCTGCCTCGGGGCTGGTCTGTAGCCCCAGTTTTTGGCTGGAGGGGGTGTCACAACGAGAACTGTCATGACAGAATTGCAAAAGCCCAATCAATGTTTCACAACATGGCAAATTGCAGGCAGAGATATGAAGATTTATATAGAAATATATTTAATAATCTAGTAAAATCTACCTCCTAGCCAGTGCCGTAATGCAAAACAAAGCTTGAGAGGATTCACAAGTGTTGGGTCAGAGTCCATGACTTCTGCTGTGCAGAGAAGAGCTGGGTGAGTGATGTCCTGGTCAGTGCTCAGAGGTTGCTGGATGGGAGCAGGGAAGCTCTGTCCTCGCTGTGGGTGGGAGAAGAGCTTGTCTCCCTCTCTACATCCCCGAGGTTTAGCGCACCAGGTGAAATGACCCGTTAGAAGTTGGCACGGGTGTTGCAAGGCTGGCAGTGATCTGTCAAGTGGGGCTGGTGGAGTTTCTGGTGCTGTGGAAAGGGAAGAGTCACAGCGGTGTGTAGAGTACGCTGCTGGCATCTCAGCAGGAGGGTGTGTTTCATGGTGGAAAAAACCCAAAAAACCCCAAGCAGAGCAATTCTGGCTGGAAACACCACAGTGTGTCACAAGCTCCCTCCTTTGCTGTGGGGTTGTTGTTTCTCCAGGGATGCCGGCTCTGCCAGGAGCCCGTGGTGATGAGGAACGAGGCGGGAGATAGCCTGCTGTGCTCTCTAGGATGAGGTGTGGTTGTGGGTGAGCTGGTCCAGAGGCAGAGCTGAGGCAAGGGGCCAGAGGTGAGGAAAGCCTTGGAATCCCACCACCGCTCTCTGCCTGGTGTAGGAGTCCCCAGCCTCCTGGGGAAGGGGCACAGTGCATCCCCCCCTGCTCCTCTCTCTCACCAAGTATCAAAGAGCAGCACCCATTGCCTCTCGCACCTTTGTTTGAAGGGAAAAGAGCAAGTGCCAGGGCGTTCTGTTGGATGCTCTATGCCATGGGAGCAGCCTCACGGGGAGCAGGTGTGTAAATTGAGTTTAGACTGAATGTAGCCCAAATGCTTTAGACCCCCGGAAAGCAGAGAAGCCTCCCTTCCACCTTGGGCTTCACTCTGGGTGTCTGTATCATGTACTAGAGATGACCCAAAGGCACAGGAGCATTATCCACCCCCGATGTGCTGATGAGATGAGGATTTATAATGCGCCTCTCCCCCTTCCACTGCACCTTTGCAGTCCCACCTGCTTACAAAAAAAAAAAAAGGTGCTTTTTGTCTAAGAGATCTCATGCACCTCCTCCAGCAACCAGGTGAGTATTATCATCCCCGTTTTGCAGGCAGAGAAGGGGGCACTTGGCCTGCGGTGAGTCAATGTCAAAGCGCGGGTTATAGCCTCAAGAGCCAGCCCATCCTCTCCTCCCCGCAGCCAGCAGCATCTATTTCTCTCCAGGCAACATCCACCCTGTGTGAGACCGGTGCTATAAAGAACAAATAAAATGCTGTGCAAGCCAAAGGAAATGGCATCAGTTAAAAATATGCACAAGGTTAACAGGCGCGGGGAGGACACGGCGCGTGTGCGCGGATGGCAGGAGAGCTAACAGATGAGACCCCAAGGGCTGCGGAGCGGGAGGCAGCACCGGCAAAACCATCCGAGCGCATAAGTCACGAGAAAATCTGGCTTCTCACCCTGCTGACGGACCCTCCCAGGCAGATGTCCTGGGGTGCAGACTGACTGCCCATTGCTGGTGCTTGGGGGACTAATCGATTTTTGCAGTCCCGTCCCGTTCCTCACAAGAGATGCGTGACTCTGAGTGGCTCCCTTCGTCATGGGACCGGCTGGAGGCAAGGTGGGTTGGGGAGCATCAGAGTCTCCTGGGGCAAGGGAGCAGAATTGAAGAATATATATATTTTTTTTTTTTCTTCCAAACGTTTAGAAACCTTTGCTCTCACAGCCCTGCAGGCACAGCCTGGGGCGTGTTGCCTACCCAAATTAGGCCACTGTCAGGTTTGTCAGCTGAGGTTTCGTTTAATTTTCTTCGTCACGCTCGCTCACAGCAGCCGAGTGTGGGTACCCAGGCCAGGATGCAACGGAGCTGGGTAGACCTTTGTCAGGCTCCCTGGCTGAGCTGTTAACACGGATTTCGCATGAATATTCAGGCACGGGAGATGTGTCTCGCAGTCAAGGCTCATGGGATCTCGACTCAAACTTTTAGCTCTGCTGTTGGCTTCCTGTGACTTCTTGGGCAAACCAGCCTTTGGCTTCCTGGGACAAACCTTTTCATTTCTCTGCCCCTCAGCCTCCGGGTGAGTAGCCGGGTGGGTGGGTGAGCAGGGACATGCTGCTCTGCACCACGTGTGGCACAGAGCACCAATTCAGAGCTTGGCAGGGCTACTAGCATTGCTTTTCTCTAGCAGTTTCTGGCTGACTTTGCTTGGGTCAAGCTCTCCATTTCTGTTATCCCATCTGTGAAATAGAGGTAATGATATCCAGGTGGTTTCCAAAAGAGCTATTGTGCTAGAAATCAGGTCCTAAGGGTCTCCTTGTGTGTGTCAGGACTGCTTGTCAGGAGAATTTTGCTGGGGCTACGCTTGCAAGGATGAGATTTTCAGGATGGGGGTGACACCCGTGGGTGAAGCTCCGGGTGTGCACTGTGAGGGAAGGGTGGGCTCCCCTCTGCTGCTGACTCTCTGCTCCAAAAGCCTCTGCTTGCAGCCACGGGGCAGGTCCTGAGCAGTGACAGATGGGTTTTGCTCCTCGGCCTGTCATTGCCTGGGCAGCCCTGGTTTCCCACCTCCTAGCGCGTGGGAACAGCTGGATGGAACCAAATTTTAGCTTGCCTTTGAAGAGCCAGTGGGTCCCGTAGCCAGCAAAAACATTTACTGAGAAAATAGTAATAGATCTGTTTCCCTTTCATCAGGGTGAGGAAGGCAGCTCTGATATTGGCATTTCTTACTCGAGGTTCAAGAATCGCCGTCTTTAAAATGAGAGCCCTGTCTGTTTGCCCCTTGGAAGCAGCCTAGGGCTAGTGAGAACAGCCTTTGGCTTCCTTGGCTGTGGTGGGCTTTGCACGGTTCTTTCTCTGAAGCCAGTGCTTCTGTTTAGTGTTTTCCCCTTTGATAAAAGAGATTTTCCTGCTGCCGTGAGGATGTTATTGCTGAGGAATCACTGCTAGGCCTGGCTTTTGCATCTTTCAAAACTTACCTGTCCTCAAAGGCTGTTTATGTGAGCTCCTGAGTTCAGCATCTCCAGGGCAGCTGCAGGAGCTGGGTCCTTCCCGAGCCGTGATTCACCTCGGCTGAGAACCTGCTTCCACGTGTGCTCACTCTTTCCTCATCAAAGCCAGCTCCTGGTTGGAGACAAACCTGGGAAAACCAAAACATCTCATCCCGTCAGTGCTCCCTTTCCTCTGGGGGACCCCAGCCTCCCAAGTACCCAAAGGCACAGATTTCATCCCTGGCTTTAGGAAGAATTTCCTACGTCCCTCCTGGACCACAGTTTGCCCTCTCCTGTCCATGCACGGACACACACGCACTCCGAGCTCCTTTTAGATGAAGTTCTGCCTCACGCCCTTTTTTATTCCTGCTAAGCAAGATTCTTGGCTCTGCTCCTGCCAGCCCTAAGCCACCTTGCTCCCCTTCCTGCTGGGCTCGGGGTCAGCCGAGCCCCGGGGCGGGAGGGCAGCAGGTTCCCGAGCCGTGGTGGGAAAGGGCTCGGGGAGTGTCCCGTGGTTTGGATGACGTCCGTCTGTCTGTCTGCCTCGCTCCAGGCCTCCGTGCCACTGGATTAGTAGCTGCACCTCTCCAAGTGCATTGACTCAGGCATGGCTGTCATCTCCAGCAGCCACTGGGCACTCTCAGTGGAAGTGGATTTCAGTGCTCATTAATCCCTGGCCAGATCTGCCTCCCTCCTTCAGCTGGTTTTTCCAGGAGCCTCATCCAAGTATAATCTTGTCACTGGGTTTGCAGTGGTTTGGCAACGTCTTAGGACCTCCTCGATCCCCAGCCTCCCTCTGCTTGCCCAATCTTTGCCCTTTCATTTGTTGGAGCTGCCCTATGTCCTTTATTTTTTTCTCCTTCTCTGTTTTTCCTTAGCTTCCATGTGACCAGGCACGCTGGAAGGGGAATTGGCTTCTCTCCCGTTTCCAACCCCGCTGTGCAGAAGTGGGGGATGAGCACGTTGCTCCTAGGAGCTGCAGCTCAGGAGAGGAGGAGGAGGAGATCCAAAATACCAACCCAGAAACACTTGTGTGTGCCTTGTTTCACACATGGGGTTGCAGCCCCACAACCCCATCTCTTGACACAGCTTCCCCCGTGCTCAAACCCTGATGCTCCACCAGCTCGTCGTGCCAGGTCTTGTCCAGCTCTGGAGAAATCCTGCACTGAAGAGCAAGGCTGGACTCCTGAGGTGCTGGGAAAATTCCTCTACCCTCTTGGCCGAGGGAATATTTGGGCTGGATTTTAGCTTGGGTTAAGCCATGGGCAGGAAACAAGGGTAAAGCTGGGAGCGTGTAGGTCTGGGCAAACAGTGTTTTCATTTCCATGGCAGAGAATGCTTCTTTCAGATCAAGGGCCCTTATCCAGTGTTACCATGTTTGTTGACCAAAGACGACAAGCCAAGGAGAGGATTAGAAAATGAGGAGTTGAAATGAAGAGTGTGACAAAGCTGATCAGTTGGCAAAATGGCTGAGGAAAGATGGAGAACGAAGACAAGGCTTTCCAGTGAGTCCAATGCCCTCCCCTCTCCTCAGACCAAGAGCAGTTTAGCTGGGCACATTTTGAAGGAAAGTACAGGAAGGGGCACACCCCCCCCAACTCAAACAGAGTATTTATTTTTTAGGTTGAGGTGGTGGCATTTTTACTTTGGCCCCCTTCCCTCTCCAGAGAAGAATTAATCTCCGGATGAAAAGCCCAAGCACTTTGTGCTGAAAATGCTCGGCTCAGTTAGGTCTGGTCTTAGCCCAAATTTGCAAATAGTTTCCATTTCCCTGGAACTGCTGTTTCCAGTCAATGGGGTTTTCACTCCAGTTACACAGATTCCTCAAACTGGTTAAAGGAAGAAACTTCCCCCTCTTCCCTGGTGCTGTTCTGCAGCGCATCCACCCTCCCTGGAAAAGTTTAAGTCGAGAGCGAATATTTTTCTGCAAGCCTTGCCTGGATTAAACAATGAATTCTGGGAAGTGCCATGGCATATGTTCTGCAGAAAATCAGAGTAAATGACCACAATGATTCCCTCTGGCTTCGTGCTCTGTGAAGCTATTGTTTGCAATGTGTTGCAGGGGTGTTTAGCTTGGCCCAGTGTGTCATCCTCTCTCCGGTCTTTGAATAGACTCTGCTGGAGAAAATGACTGGAACAAGCCTGTTCTGTATTTGCTTTTGGCATTAATATGTTTTTTGTTGTTTGTTTGTTTATTTCTTTGGGATTATTTTAAGGACCTCAAGGTCCCCACGGCCAGAGAGGCAGGCCCAACACATGTGCTGCGCGGATGTTCTCCTCAACGACAGCCGAGAGCCACAGCTCTGATGGAAGAGGAACGGGGACAGTTTGCAGCCCTGTACTTCACCTCCATCGCCAAGGGGACCTGCTGCTCCCTTCGGCTTAGGGGGAGCAAGGACGCTCAGCATTTCTTCATTCCCATTGGAGAAAGCATCACTGACTGAACGATCTCGGTTGGTTCTGCTCACCTCACTCCTGTGACGTGTCTCTGCTTCCACCGTGCCTTTGCTCAGGAAGGTGATTTTGGGAACCAGCTCCAGGTTCCGTCTCGCCAGCGTTCCCTGGAGCGGCTCGGGAGTCCCCTCACCCTGTCCCACTCCCCTCTCCCACGCAGGACCAGCTCCTCCCAGTTGGTTCCCAACAGCTCTTTGTCTGCTCCCACAAGATCTGAGCGCTGGGGAGTCTGGCACTGCCCCAGGCGATCTGCTCCAGCGACTTGCTATCCTTAGAAAGGCTTTTATAAACACCAATCTGGATCCTTTTTGCTGCGATTTAAGACTATTGTCATTTGTCCCACCACACAGCTTGTTCGCTCGAGCGTCTGAAGTGCTGTGAGAAACCTCAGGTCTGAGCAGTATCTGGTGCTGCCCAGACCCCCGTGGGAGGTGACCTCCCGAGGAGCATCTTCCCCATCCTGCTGCCATCCCAAAGAAACAGGGTGGGAGATATTCTTCATCTCTGCCTCGAGGAAGAGGAAACCTTGGGTCAAGCAGCCAAAGGGAAGGTTTGGATGTGTCAGCTAGTCTGTGAGCTCCCAAAAGGGACCCGAGAGGTTTCCAAACCTCAGTTTGATGGTGGTCGCTTACATCCCAAAGGGCGTTATCCAAGCCGCAGCAAAAACACGAGCTCCCGAGGGCAGGAGCAGTGCTGGCGGTGACCGGGGAGTCCCTCTGTAAATAGCACAAGGGAAGGAAGGAGCAGATGGAGAAAAGGAGGAGCGAGACAGAGAGAGTGACAAGCGAGCAAGTGGATGTGTAAGAAGGAGCTGGGAGGAGTGAGAGAGGAGAGGGAGCTGTAATTAGGGCAGGTTTAGTATGCATGAATTTTGCTGGGTTTGCAGCAGGAGGCTTGCCCAGCAGCTGCAGAAATGATTTATTACATGCTCGCTACATTTGCCCTGTAGGAAGGTAAATAAAATGTACACGTCGTCCCATTTACTCAGACAATCAAGACGATATTGACCCAATTTCTATTTTACTAAAATGCTTCCCTTCCCAGGATTGGACCCCCGGGAGGCGAGGAGCCCGACGGTTCCCCCCCGGAGCGGCAGCAGCGTTTATCTCGTCTGCCCCTGTTGTCAGAAAGATCTCTGAGAGCACGGTTAGAATTTACACCCTCTCGGAGAACCTCGCCTCTCTGGTGACCTGTGACAGGGGGAAGATTGCAGGAGGTGCCGGGCCAAGCATGGGGAAGCGTGTGGGGGGAGAATCCTCCCCCACCATCTGTGTGTCGGATTAGGCGATGCTTTTGCTCTGACGGCGAGATGAGAGCGAGGCGGGAACCGGGAGCATCATCTGGCTCTCACATCTGCTGCTGCTGCCGGGGCTCGGCACAGCTGGCCGCCCCGCTCGGCTCGGACCCGGCTTCCGAGGGGAAAATCTTGCCTCTGTGGCTGCGGGGGGGACTCGTTTCTCCAGGGGGCTGCGGGGAGTCGAGGGGCCTGTGTTTGTTCAGTCACTCAGCAGGTCTAGGGGAGATAAGGGGCCTCCTACACCCTGGGATCTGCCTCGCCCGGCGCAATCCAGGCTGTGATTACTTTTGCTGATACCCCAGATAGAGTGTTTGCTGAATGTGCATGTTTTTGGCAGTGTGGATTCTGACCGCTCCTGGGGTTGGTTGATTGTATTTTGGTTGGGTTTTTTTTCCACCTCTGCTTGTTAAATCTCCTCCAGCCTCCCCAGCAGGCAGCCCCGGGCAGGCAGGAGGCTCGGCCGCTCTCTGTGGCCACAGGGATTTGTTGCAGATGTCGGGCACCAAAGAGCCGGGGAAGCAGCACGTGGCCAGCCTGGCCCGCAAATGCCGAGGCTGCAGGTAATGAAATGGGCACAAAGTGGACATTGAGCTTCCTTGGGTGGATTCAAGCTCAAGGATTTTGTTGTGCGAAGAACGTCTCAGCGAGTCGTGGGTGTTTGTGAATACAACTTTCACGTGACTTCAAGCGAATAGTTGCAGGAAGCGTGTTCTGCTCTGTGTTTGGCTCTGTCTGCCGGGTTTATCCTGCTGCACGCAGGCCGGCGCTCGGGAAAACACAGCCTTGCTGTGCTTGGAGAGGTCTGGCTGGAGGGGCGAGCAGAGGAACAAGCCCTCGTGTGCCAGGCATGTCTGACAGTCCCGGCTCAGCCCCAGGCGAGCGGGCAGGAGCGGCTCCCACCTCAGCTCTGCTCACAGACTGGTAATGCTGAGGACAGGACACTGTTACTTAGCAACTGCTGAAGGATGCAGCTCTAACCCCACCCCATACCCAGCACCATCCTCCCCTGGGAGTTTTCCAGAGGAATCGGCACAGCTCCCATCAGGCTCCTTTGGGGGATTTTTTTTTCCCCTTGCCCTCTGTTTTATCATTCTTCCGGTCTCTGTTTTTGGGCTGCTTCAGGCTCACTGGCTGCCCAGCTTGCGGGTCAGTCCTGGGCTGGGACAAATCCTGGCTCGGCCATCCCACGGGCAGGGCTGCTGGTGGTCTGAGATGAGCAGAGCTGCACATGCCGGAGCTGCTGTCCCTTCTCCCTCTATTCCTCAGGCTTGGGGCTCCTTCCCCGGCTCCGCACTCAGTCTCCCTCCCAGAGCCTGCAGACAAAAACCTAATTGCATGACATAAATTACAGCGACTCTCCAAATAAAAGCCTGGGGAAAAAAAAAGGCTGTGGCTGGATGGACACTTGAGGGCTATTAGAAGATGCATAAATCCTTTTCCTTAAGTTTTTCATTTTTACATGTCTAATTATAGTGAAAGGAGCCTTTCAAGGGTTGCTCAACTGCCAGCGCACTCAGCAGCCCCTGGCAACTGGAGTGGGAAGAGGTGGCAGGGTCGGACACCCCGTTTACCTTGGCGGGAGCCTGGGGCTAAATAAATGCCAAGGGCTTGGGAAGGAGATGGGGGGAGAAACCGCTGCATTCCCCTGGGTCTCCCCCGGGAACCTACCTCGGTTCCCTGGGCGCCCATCACTCCTAGGAACACTTCTGTGCCATTGTGGCCCCTCTTTATTCGTCTGACGGGCCTCAAGCATCTTGCAAACTTTAATTAAACGTGCTTCCCGGGGGATCCTTTACCCCTGTTTTAAAGATGGACCGGTTGCAGACAAAGAAAATGAGCAGCATTTCAGAGGAGTGGGAATGAAATCTGGGGCAGGGGAGATGGTACTTTAGCGCTCTGGCATCTCCCCCACCCCTGTGCCCTGCCCGGCAGGGGCTGTGGCACTGGCAGCATCGCTGGCACCATCCTCAGCGGACCCACATGTACCAGGAATGCTCGGCGGGAGCGGGAAGGACCAGGAGTGGCCACAGATCCCTTAGAAAGTGGAATCACAAGCTGGAACAGATAGAAAAGCCCTTAAACCAAGAGAAATGCGGAGGGGTCAGAGGGCAGGACTGCTCCCAGCTCGGGGTCCTGGCAAAAGCACCCAGTGCATGACGAGCCATGGTGATAATTAGGGCCAATTTATACTTCCAGGTCAGGGGGGTCACCCTGGCTTGTCATCGATTTTTAGGTGGGTGATAAACTGCTTGGAAACAAGGATAACAGGGGAAATGTCCCATTAGAGAGGGAGCTTCTGGAGCAAGAGCTGCTTTTGTCATCCCACCCCCGAAGCCCCCCAGGGCCATGGCCTGGGTAGGGGACCCCCGTCATTTGCTGTTGGTTGTTCCCTTGGCTTGCAGAGCTCTGCTCGCAGAGGCTGCTGGCGAGCACAGCAAGAGCTTAAATACGTTTGCTTCGTCCCTTTTATTGCAAACTGCTCCAGCAGGCAGAACCGTTCCCAGATTTATTCCCCAAGCCAAAAGCAAGCAGCTGTGGGAGGCGGCTGAATGCGTGCGGCAGCGCGAGGTCTCGCTCGGCTGCGGGGCAGGAGGAGTTGGGCTGCTGCTCTGCTGAACGTGCACCCTGCCTGGCCGGCCCGCGGGTGCTCTCCAGGCGGATTTGATTGCACCGATAGGATCCCACTCCAGATACGCTGCTGTATCTGGAGCCTCGCTCTGCTTCCTGTAATTAAAGGTGTCAAGTTATGCCACGGTCTGAACTCAGCAGTAGCAGCGAACTTCTTCCCAAGTACATTAAATTGTCCAAGACCTTGGAGCGTCATGAAATTACAGCCTCTGCACAGCAAGGGTGAGACGGTGAGCTTCTTGGGCTGAGAAATGCCCTTTTCTCATAAACAAATCACAAGCCCCCCGGCTGAGGAGACTCATTAGGATCAGGGTTAAAACTGCTCGATCTGCAGCTCAGGCCCATCTGCAGCCCTTGCCCTTTGTCCTCTCTGGATGTGCCCCTCATCTAGCAGATGCTCAACCACAAACCCGGAGCTGTCTCAGCAGCTCATCTCTCTGCAAGGAGGGTAACAGGATGTCTGCACATCTGTGCCATGTCCCGAGGCTAGACACGCGGGTGGGCACTGCAGGGACCATGCCTGGGCATAGCCACTGCTTTCCCAGCATCTCCCCATCTGGCTTGGGTGATGTCCTCACCTTCCAGAAACAATCTCTGGTCCTGATGGAGACACAAACAGAAGGGTCTGACCTAATCACTGGCAGGGTCACAGGAAAAGGGCATTTCCAACTGGGGAAAAATTTCATTTAAGGAAAGCTGCGCTTGCAAATGGGAAAAGCAAAATTCGTCAGATATAAATTGTTTGCTGGAGCTGCAAGTGAGGTGCCTGGGGAGCTCTGGCATCCACGCCTGCCGAAATGCAGGGCTCAGCAGATCCCCCTTACCGAGCGGCCAGCTAATCTCCTCCGTGAGGATGCTCATGTCATTAAAAAAATAATAATAAAGGAGGGGGGGAAGAGCAGCTGCCTGAGTGATGGAGAAGTGACTCTGCATCACGGAAAAGCCACCTCCACGCTCGGAGAAGCCCCTCTCCGCAGCCAGTCGCTGGGTGGTCTGCCTCTTAATTACAGGGTTAATGCGATGTTACTATCAGGAGAAGTTTCTTAACCTGATAATGAGTAGGAAGCAGCTGTAGCTTGGAAAATGTAATAATTGCAGAGTGGAGCAATGTAATTATAAGGTGTGTATCAACTGCCTCCATGTTTACTTAGAGAAGACTAAATCCCCTCAAAAGCAGCAGCTGGCTCTGTTTCTCACAGGGGGGTGCGTGTAATAGCTTGGGGAAGGGGGTAAGCAGAGACAAACCTTGGCCTGATCCTCTCTGGTGCTTGATCCCCCAGCACGCTCCGGCGAGCATCGCTCCAGTTCCCTGGCGGGACACTGCCAGGGAGCATCATGGTGCTGCCACCAGCCCGACCGGCTCCGGGACCTCCTCCTGCCCCAGGGACATCAACCCAGAGGTGCACAGACCCTACCTGCCACCCCACCCGCTCCGCTTTCCACCGTTGTTCCCATTCCCAGGAGCTCCTCGGGAAAGATGGGGAGCAAGCTGTCACGGCGGAGCCCTTTATTTTGTCTTCCTGGTGCATTTGCCTGCCTCAGGTCTAAGCCTGCCCGGAGCTCCTCCCAGCAGCCTGCTCTCCTTCGGTTCCTCCCCCACCTACCTGCTCACCAAGGCAGTTTTGACTCTGTGGTCTCCACGCCAAAGAAAATTTCTATTAGGTGGAAAAAAAAAAAAATTGCATGTCTTTCGTGCCCTGAAGGTGAACTAACCATCTGAGTGGAGGTGCAGAGCCTGTGCAGAAAAAGCAGCCTTATCCTGAGCCTTTCTCCCATTTGTGCAGACACCAGCGAAGGTGTACCCAGGCGCAGGCGTGCAAGAAATCCCTGATCAGAAGCAGGAGCTCAGCGAAGACAATCCGACACAGCGAGGCTGTCGCTCCAGCTGCCAGGCAGCGCCTGTTCGTCTGCCCTGCAACCTGGGTGCGTCACCTCTGCCGAGCCATAGCTAAAATGGGGACAAAAAGTGCTCCCGAGTGAGTGTCCTGTTCCCAGCGAGAGGCAGAAGAAGGAGCATGCACCCAGAGAAGGATGCTCCAGCTCCAGAGGCAACAGCATCTACAGAAGAGCTGGATGAGCACAGCATCGGGGACGGGTCAAGTTTAACTTGCCAAGACTCATTCTTCTGAGATTCCTCGGCAGAAAGAGAAGAAATCAGGTCCACAGGTCCCAGAATATGACGTCTCCTTGCAGACAGGGGTGCACGGGCAAGCTGCTGGCACTCTGGGTTGGGGCAGGTCTCTCCCGTGAGCACACGTCTGTGCTCACATATTGGCATGCACATGCTCATCCCTCCTCATCCTCGGGGAAAAAAGAAACAAATTTTTGCCGACTGCTTTTTCCCTGAAAAATACAGGTTCAGCTCAAACAAAACGTTAGTTGCAGTTTTGCCATCTGTGCTCAATTATCCTCCAGTTCCAAAAAAAAAAAAAAAAAAAAAAAAAAAAAAATAAAATATGCCAATTTGGAAAATAAAAGTGGGTCAAGTTTTAAATGAATCGCGCTAATACAGACTGTGAAGCACAGTCAAACTGTTTCATCAGTGCCTTGCAACACTCTCCTTGAGATCCCAGCACAAAGGCGCTCTCGAAACGTATTTTCTGGGCTTCATTGCCTGCGCAACCTTTGCAAATGTCTTCCTTTGATCTTTAATAATTACCTTGCGCTAATGTGCTCGGGATGTGATGAATGAGATGGAGAGGAGCAGAGAAGGGCGAGGAGAACCCCTTACCTTTCCCTCGTCAAGGTCCATTACTCGGGGCCCAGGATCTGCTCCTGCACTCGCCCCAGTCGTCATCTCTGCTGCGAAATGACTCGTGTGTCCATTAGAGAGTCGGACCAGGGTCCGTGATGTCTTGAGAGACGGTCAGCAAGCAGTTGTGAAGGTGCAGGTTTGGCCAAAAAAGCCCTGTGTCTCTGCCAAAGCCCTCAGCCTGTGCAAAACAGAATCTTCCTCAGCTCCCAGCTCCTGTTGAACAGTTGTTATTTGAGCATCCTCATTTTCTGGTGTCAAGTCCCAGCCCCACATGCTGGAAATCAGCGATAGGGTTGTGAGTTCATGGCAGCTCTGAAAATATTGCTTGGGCATCCCTGAAACTAGGACTTCTGCAAAAAAAAACCAACAAAAAACCAGAAGGCACAGGTCCTCAAGGTCGTTGTGGAAGTATCACCTGAAGCACCTGATTTTGATTTACCAGCCCTGGAAGAAGGTCCAGGTAAGATCTTCCATGGTGAAGCTTTACCAAGTGCTCTGAATCAAATGGCACTATCTAGCTGAAAAAAAAAAGAAAAAAAAAAAAGTAAATGGATGGGGAATGGAGAAACCAAGGCAAACAAGGTAACTGGGCTGCAGTCACGTGGCACATCTGAAATATGGAGTCCCAAACCTGTTGGCATGGGTCCAGTCTCCTCAGGACAGAGCTCCCGACTCCCAGATACTTATTCCAGCCCCCTCCTCCACTGCTGAAACTTCAATAGAGGTTTCAAAGCATCATCTGCTGAAGAGCAACAGGCCGGTCCCTAGCTGGGTCCCAGCTAGTGCTCAGGCTGGTCTTCCAAAACCTCTCAATATGGGGCATTTCTGAGAGAAACCGCCATCTCCTTTGGCCTCTCTGTTTTCATACCAGCAAGCATGCCCCTGCTCCCTGGAGGGAACAGCAACCAGCCTCCAGCACCCCCCAGCTCCAGGAACCACTTGCTGAATATCAGTATATGGGTATCAATAAATGCGTGCGCATTTGCGTGGGTTTTTATGGATATATGTAGAATCAATAGAAATTAACATTTAAGGAGCTGTAATATAATCCCCATCATTGTCGGGAAGCGCAGCAAGTGTTAAAAGCTTAATGGACGGTGGAGGAACAGATTTAAGTGAGTTGTTTGCAGACTTCAGCGTGCAGGATGAGAGGGAGATCAAGGAGCGAGAGAGAGGATGGGAATTCAGAGGGGTTCGGAGGTGCTGTCTCTAGAGCTGGTGAGGAGTAAGAAGGAACAGGCTGACACACCGGGCTGCTCCGGAACGCGGCCCTGGCTGTAATTTTACGCCGTCGTTACCTGTTCCAACCTTAGATAAAACAAGAGTTCCGATGGGAACACCAAATTAAATCAGCTGCTCGGCTCCCCAAGACGGCCGCCGGCCTCCTCCTGCTTTTCTTACCCTGGGGACCTCAGCAGCTCAGTTCAAGCCTTCGCAGCAGCTGGGGGGGATCCCTGGGGAGGAGGGAGCTGGGGGGTGCCAGGCACGGCTGGCGAGGGGCTCAGCACGCTGCTGCCTGGTGAGACAAGGCTCGTGCAGCATTCCTCTGATCCTGCTGCAGCCACACACGCTCCTTGTTTTGGCCCCAGGGTCTGTGTTCCCAGAGCCCGGGCAGGAGCTGGGGGTTGCGCAGGGCTGGGGAGTGGTCGTGCCCGCTGTGGCTGCAGCGGCTTGCGGCATTGCGACGGGGCTCCACAACCGAGTAGTCGCATTCGTGTGGTTGTTTTATGTCTCTGTTTAGTGTCAGGAGAGAGGAGGGATGGCAGCAGGCTTGATCTTTCTGCGAACCATCCGTTTAGAGAGCAACGGCTCATCCAGTCTGGTCCTTCAGGAGAGCCCCGAGGGCCAGCGTGCAGCCACAAACGTTATCGAGACTTTCAACTCCGATGCCAGCTTGTATCCGTCATAGTCGGCCTTGCCTTTCTGCTGCCCCTCCTTCTCCTGCCCCAGACAATTCTCAGTGCAAAAATCAACCTGACCTTCCCAAAAGTCCATTTCTCACCTGTTGTTCGACACGGTCCAGGGCTCATCCTCCCGACGCTGCTGGTGTGGGAAGGGTTAAACTCCGGCTCCCCCAGAGGCTACGCTTCACTTGATAATATCATCAGCTTGTGACAGTGTTAATGTGGGGATCAGGTGCAGGAGGACGCCTGCATTACCCTGGAGAGAGATGAGCTGTGTCCGGAAGAACCAGACCTGGATACGTGGCATAATTGCTCCAGGGCTTGATGACGCCTTCCTGACCCCCTTCCCTCTTAATAAACCATTAGCTGCCCCAACAGCAACGAGCATCCTCTTGCCTCTTGTTGCACAAACCTCTCCTCCTCTTCCATGACTACATCCGACCATGGATGCTCCCTCTGGCTGGCAGGGCTGCTGCTCCCTGCATCCCTGGAAATGCAGCATCTCCCAGACAGTTCCCGGGCTGCAGGGGTAGGAGCAGTGCTACAGCCAGTGTCACCTTCCCACTGGCCTGCTCGGTCCTCCTGCACCATCTCCCTGCCACCCTCCTGCCTATTTAATGCCCTGGGAAATTTTTAAATCTATATTCAAATCGCTATAACTCCCTGGGAGCTGAAAGCTGTTTATTCCTCCCAGTCACCCCCGTGCTCCCAGTCAGGAACTTGCTGCTGGGACCTGCCGGTCTCTCCAGTGCTAAACGCTAAGTGAAGGCACCATGGGCCTCTTCCATCCAGCCCTGCTCATCCAGGCAGGAGGTGCACAGCGATGCTGGTGACTCCCGACACTCCTCTGGGAGCAGAACAAGGCTGAGAGCTCACTGGAGCAGAAAGCAGGACCTGGTCAGAAAAAGAGCAGTAGCAGCAGGAACGGCTTCCCAGTTAAAACTGGGGCAGGCTGGATCAGGCAGAGCAGAAGCCCTGTGCCTACCCAGGGAAATGCTTACAGAGGCTTGGAGGAAAGGGAGAGGGCAGAGCAGGGCAGTGGACAGGTGGGAGAGATGCAAAGCCCTGCTTTTAAATAAACATGCAGCCAGCCACCCAGAGGGGAACTTTTCCAGAGGCACTTTCCCCGAGTGCTCGAGTACACAAACCAGACCAGCACAAGGAGTTGGTCCCTATCTTCCTTGTTCTGCATTTTGCCAACAAACATATCTGCGATTGCTGTGCTGGGTAGCATCCTTCCGCGGGGCTCTGCCAGACATTTGCAGCAGCAACTTATCTCCCCTGGTGGTTACTGGTGATTTGTGTTCTGCTGGTGCCAGCAGCAGGTTTGCTGCAGGGCATGGCGAGGTACTCACCTTGCCTCAAACTGGAGCTAGCAAAGGAAAAAAAAAGCTTTTCCATGCCAGCCCATGCCATACGATTTAAATACCCAACATGGCAAAGCCAGGGCAGTAAGTGCCACCTGCATCCCTTGAGAGATAGCAGCAATTAGTGTGTTGTGGTTTTCCCTCCTCTCCTTCCTCTGTGTATCACTAAGATTTTACTTACTGATTTCTCCTCCTTCTCTGGGCATCCCATTGCTCCAGCCCTGTTCCTTATCTTCATGCTGTCACCTCTTGCTGGCTTAACTCTGTCACCTCTCTGCGGGTTTGGGTGATGTCTTCCTGGTCTGTGGGTCCCAAGAAACTCAGGTCAATGAGCAGCAACCCCAATGCCCTCCCCACCCTCTAAGCAGTTTGTGACACTGCGACAGAGAGTAAGAGCAAAGGGGCAGGAGCAGAGCTGCCAAGCCTGGGAAGTGCTAAGCCAGGCTCAGGCTGTTGCAGCCTCATGGCTCTTTTCACCCGTGCCCATTAACACAGAGCTCTCCCAGCTCCACCTGTGAGGGTGTTTTTCTCTGAGAGCAGCACAGCTGGACTTGAAACGAGAGAGCGGGCTGTCTGCTGGGTTGCCCCTTCCCTTGCCTTGCTCTCTGTGCAACCACGTCTTGTTTTTATCATCTCCTTTCCCCACCAACTTTCCCCTTTGTGACTCGGTTACAAACCAAATTCAGAAACCTCCAGCTCCGAGTCAGCTCATCTTTTCTTCCGTTAGAAAGTGCTACTTTTCCACCCAGACCTGCAGCAGGAGGGCAAGAGCTTTGCTCTCGGCATCCCAAAGAGCCTCGAGAAGTGGCTGGAGCCTCCGCGCTCCCGCATGGCTGAGCCGGGCTCACCCACCTCCCTGCCTGCTCCAGCCCCTTGACCTTGGGGGGTTCTCACAGTCCCCAGCACCTCCCCATCCTCCATGGCTTTGCCTTTGCCCCCTCAACTCGCTGCTTCTCCAGGCAGGGCTCTCAGACAGCTGTGATGTATCGGTGACAAGCTCCCTTTGTGTCCCGCTCTTGCACAACAATAGATACTCCTGTCTGTTTATACAAGTTTGAATTTGTCCCTATAAATACGGTGTGGAAGAAACAGTAGACTATAGATTGCATGTTGACAGCTGAAAGATTAAGGGAATCCATTAACTAAACCAACTGCCGGGAAATCTTATGCAGAACATACACCTGAAATCTATTATTGCTGTCCTGTCATACTACTTTATCTCTTTATTTAGAACCCTTTTTGTTTGGTTGAGGGTTTGGTGTGGCCTTTTTTTTTCCCCCCTCCTCTAATAATGTAAACTTGTTCTGGAGTAACAGAGGAGCCCTTGATTAAGTATCTAAGTATTTTCTGCTGAAGAATTTATGAACTCTGAGCCAGCACTGTCCTTGCCAGATCCCATGGAGTGTAAGGGGAGGGGGCATTGCCTGTCTCTGGGTTTGTGCTGTGAATGGCCTTGGATCGGGTTTCCTTGCAATGAACTGTTTGCATTGCTCTCACGGGCGACTCCGTCTCACTTAAATATCTGGCTGCTCTTAACCTTTTTTCACCTGAATTCTCTCCATCACTCCAGTGCTCCCCACCCCTACCTCTCCCGCCAGCTCCCCGCTTTACACCAGCAGCCCACCCTCAAGTTTACAAGTGCCGGCAGTCGCCCGGCTCTCCCGGAGCCACGCTGGATCCTGGCTGTGATACTGTTGAAGGGTTTTTTTTGGTTTGTATTTTTTTTTTCCCTATTCTGGTCTATTCAGGTCTCTGCACAATGCTGGTCACCATAGTATCTGTGCAAGCTCCTTGTTCTCCAGCGAGCACCACGCCTGCTCCTCTCCGCTTGTCCTCCCCTTCTCTCCCCGCCTCGGCAGGGGGGTTCGAGGGGAGGGGGGGTTCTCTGTGCACCTTGCTGTGCACTGCTGTTAAAGAAGGCAAAAGCGGAGACGTGTGGCTCTTCCACAGTAAAAGTCTTTTGAGTCTGAAGAGGACTGTTGTCTTACCATCCCAGACCTGACCCGTGGTCTCTCGAGGCAGCAGGTTGCCATCCAACACCAGAGGTTCCGCTGGGGGAGTTTGCGAAAATCACTGATCTGCTCTCAAAATCACTGATCTGCTCTCAGAAGCTGTTTGCTTGTGAAAATGCCTGCAGGTCGAACCCTCGCTGCTCCCCCTTTTCCCCATCCCTCTTTTCCCACTTCCCTCCTCAGCCGGTGGCACCTCAGCACTCCTCAAACTGGTTTTGCAGTTATTCAAATTATATTTGCAATATGCTCAGACACACGTGTCTCGGACGGTGGGTTTGGGTGTGCGATTGCCCCCACTGTCCTTACAGACCGTTTTCTCCCTCGTTTGAAATCCCGGGGCCTGACCAAAGTAAATACCGTGGTTAGTGAAAATGCAATCCGCACGAGTGTCAAACGTTTCCACAACTGGGGCTGCAGTTTCCCGCAGCACTCGGCTCTCCCTGGGGTGGGATCCCCCTTTCTCCAGTGATGCACGAGTGACTAACACCGTCCCAAGTGAAGAATAAAGTTTGAGTTGCTGCTATTGTCAGGGGAACAGGAGCAGTTCGGTGCCGGCTGTGCAGATAGTAACCATGGCATCTGCCCTCCGCAAATACAGCCCAGCGAGAGGGCTGGCGATGGTTTGACTGTGGGATGGGGGGTAAATCACATTCGAGCCCATCTTTGCACCCTGCATTACTGAGGAATTCGGAAGGAGGTTTTAGAAGTTAGCCCAGATGTTCTGCTGCAAACTCACCCCAGCTTGAGGTATTTTCATTTTTCTCTTCCATAAATGAATACTCGTGGGGTTTTCCCTCCTTCTAAACTTGTAACACAACAGAAGGACAAAACCAACTGCTTGTGAGCATCAGGAGGGCTGAGACAGAAGAGGGTTGGAGATCTATGGAAATGCTGATGTTTGTCCGAGTTCTCACCCAATGCTGGAGCCAGATCCTGACTTTGTAGAGTAAGGATAATGTGCATCAGGTCTCCTCCAGGCTTCAATTGCTTGAAGGACTCCCGAATGAGTCCCTACACACATGATCCTCGCAGGGCAGCCCTGCTATGCACCAGCTTTGGGGAGCTGAGAGCAACTGGAAAGCTACAGGAAAAAGTTTAGGAGTGAGGGACAGAAGGATGCTGGAGTTGTGGAAAAACCTGGATGATTGCCTGGAGGCAACACAGATCCCACTCTCTGCCCCACCGCTCAGCACAAAGGCCTGAAAAGGTCCTGGAGCACTTCTGCTAAAAGCAGAGTCTGGATGAACATCTGTGGACGCACCATCAGCTTGAAAATTGTCTGTGGGGCTTTTGCCCAAGGATGAGGGTGTTTGCAGGCACAGGCACTGTCTGGAGGTGTTTGGTGAGCTCCAGGAGCACCTCAGCCACACGGCCATGCTCTCCAGCATGGAGATGTCCCTCCCTGGGAGACGTTTCCAATCAGACAGAAGAAAGAAAGGGCTGGAGCCGGAGAAGTGAGCAATGCCCTTTCAGAGGACTCACCGAGCCCATGTAAATCAGCTGGTGATTGCGCCAGAGAAGGCTCATTTGGGCTGTGCTGGGGGGGATGGCAGAGGTCGGGAGAGCCGGTGTTGCCAGGCAACGCTCCCCGTATATTAGGAAGATAAATCCTATAATAATGGAAAGAACGGATACTTTCTGCGCTCGTTGTTTATTTCTTTCTTCCTCGGTGGTTCTGCTCGCTAGGATCCCAGCTGCAGCATCAGGGAGCAAAATGACCTTTCAGTGTCCCGAAGGACCGAGGGGTTTTATCCTTGCTGATGAGAACGGTGTGATCCGGAGCTTTTGGCATCCGAAGGGGCTGGAGCTGCGCCCCCAAGGATGCAGTCCTGGGCAGGAGGGGAGGCAGGAGAGGAGGCAGAGACGGGCACGCCTGTTTTGTTGGAGGAAAAAGGATTGTGGGAAAGGGCAATTCCTTATCTCCAGGCATGTCCCACTCGTGTACTACTTGCTTTTCGCAAACATTTGTGTGTTTGCTCTTCAGCTATCTCAAAGGACGAGCGAAGAGGCTGCTGCAGCCGGTGTTTGGCTTCACGAGGGGAAAAGGTTCCTCGGCAGCACCAGGTGACTGATCTGATCGGTCTAAACCACAGCTCAAACACGGCGCACCTGTGGTGAGCTGCTCACTATCCAGCCAAAAAAAGGAAAAAAAAAGGAAAGCGTCCCTCCCTGTGCTGTTTAAATACCTCCGAACAACAAGAAAAACAGGAGGAAATTGCAATGATTAAAGCGAACAGAATTGTAGGCTTAATTTGTCACATATATCATTTGCTCCAACTTGCTCAGCCGGCTCTGCTCTTTTCCATCAGAGCGCTTCAGGGTTGCAACTGGGACAAGAAGGAGAAGTGACAGCGTACGAGGAGACTCCAACCTGACGAGGGTGCAGTCTGCTGGAGCTAACGCCTTCGGACACCCCGGCCTCGAGCTAACAGCAAGTCCTCACTGCCCCGTGGCTGCGTGCTGCCGTCGCTGGGAGGAGGTGACGAGGACACCGTGATGGCTGGTGGCATCTGATGTCCCGCCACCTCTCCCCGGTCCATCGGGAGCCAGCAGCAAGGACGGGTCGCAGCCGTTGGATGCCGGCGGTGCCACTTAGCCTATAGCCCAGGCGCTTCGCCGTTTCCGTATGCAATTAGCTTACAGCAGCACGGTAAATATTTCATACCTTATAGCAAAGGTTGTTTAATTTTTTATTATTTTAAAGCTGCTCATGAATGTTTTACAGGAACGATCTCCTCTGGTGGAGAGAGGAATGGGAAAGTGCAAGGAAAGTTTCCTGCAGTTTCGTTTTTGGGGAGCGTCCTCCAGTCACCCCGTGCCCACGGTAGCTGTTAATTTAGTCTGCTAATGAGTTCAACTGAAGTAGAACGTTGAGAAAAGCATATTTACTGAATACATTGCCGTGTGAAATAAATGCCTATAACATGCCTTTACAATCCTATTTACTACAACCACAATTAAATTGTCCTTTATTCCGTGGATTCAGCCTCACAGACTCAAAGAGCACAACCCCCCAGCTCGTGTGTCACGGCACCTTCTGCTTTCGAGTGCTCGCTCCCAGTTCCACCACTGCCGAGATCTGCAAAAAAAAACCACTGCAAAAAGCTTTTGTGCAAAAAGCCTTTGCTTCTGTTCAGTGTGTGATGGCCTTTACGAAACGTCGTTTATTCCGTCTGCTCGTCACCAAGTCCAGGACTGACCCCTCGGAGCATCTGTTCTACCACTGACTTTGAGAGATGACCCGATCTCTGCCATCGAAAAGTTCTATGGCTATTCCAGAGTTAGGTGAGATGAGTCTCTTTCCCGGTATCATGACATGAAATGACATCATATTTCATTTCACATGAAAAGAATGTCCACCAGATAAGGTACAGGTAGACCCAAAAAGAAAGTGGCTTCTTTTATGCTTTTTCTGGTGCAGAGCCTCCAAAAAAAATTCATTTGTGGACCAGCTAATCCCATGTCCTTTTCTCTCAGGTATTGTGTTAGCAATCTTCCTGCACACGTTTCTGGAGTGATCGTGTCCTTTCTTCTCTGTTTCTCTTTCTACAGGACAAGAAAGCAAAGAGCATCTTTGCTTATGACATTTGCCACCCTGGATTTTAATCCTGCGTACCTTGAGATCCTCCTTTGACTCAGGTACTTGCCTGCCTCCGTGCAGAGCAAACAGAGGGCAAGGTTGGTTGTCTGAACCCAAATTAAGTCTTCAGGAAAGGACGTGGGACTTTAATCACAGCCAGTAACCCAGCCATGCAGGATATGCTCACAGTGCAGTGTCACTTAGATGTCTGCTCCCATTCTCCCCCTCCTGCCCAGATCCTTTGGCAGTTTAAATAGAAATACATTTACCCAAAGCTTTAATCGTCTGCGAGCTCGGTCAACTCCTCTGCTTGTGTTTTGCCGATCTGTTATTTGCTGCACAGCCAGGCTTGGATGCGCAGCATAACGGCAGGTAGTCGATTTTTTGGAAGACTTCCCTGGAAAAAGTCTCCTTCCCCACCATTTGCCACAGCTCCGCAAAGAGAAAGGATGCTGAGGTTGTCCTCCCAAAACGCTGGCTTCGCTCTTCATCTCCCTCCTCGCTGAGAACGCTCATCTCAGCGCTCTCGCCTACGCATCTGAAAACCCTTTTCCTCTACAAAAAAGGGAGGAACACACAAGATGAAGGGCACAAAAAGGAAGAATACAGGGCAGTTACTAGGACCACCCAGCTAGGGAAGTGCCTGGGATCTGCTCAGTCGAGGCTGTCCCCTTTGTGCTTCACCTGCTCTTGTTTCCCACCTGCCCAAGTGGATTCTCTATGTTTTGGCTCACACGGGGAGGATCCTCAGGTCTGTCACAAGGGCACAGGGCAGAATTCACCCCACGGAAGTTTTGTTCTGATGTGAGAGTCTTCAGCCGGGCGTGATGGTGGTTTTCCCGTGGAACTCCAGTCTCCTGGACACCCAGGAGTACCCGCGTCACCTATCTCAGTACAAACCAGCAACTCAGACCTGCCGTTACCATGTGCTTGACGCAAGCCGTGGTCTCAGCAGAGAACCGTGAGCAAAATCCTCACGGAAGTGTTACCTAGTGAACGCTGCAGCTGTGATGTACTGTCCTGAGCTCCCCCTGGGCCCTCGGAACAGCTTTTCGTTGTCCTGGAACAGGAGGACTTTGCAGAGAGTTTTGCGGGGGCCTCTCCCCAAGGGCCTGAATCTGACGTGGGGTGGAGGTGACAGCCGGAGGGATCACCTTCCCCTCCTGCACTCCCAGCCTGAGCCCCTGGGGATGTCCCTCTGAAACATGACATGTCCCCCTGCGACTCGCCTGGGGATCGGAGAGGAGATTCTCTGAGATGTTCACCATCTGTCACCCCCGTTGTGCCCAAACACCACAGGAACAGCCCCTCCCGCAGCTTCACACTCACTCTTTTGTGTTTGCAGAACTGCCATTGACGTCCCGTTCGAAGGAGTTATGGTGTAGGTTGCACTTAGTCTTGGGTTTCTACTCTTTTCCCTGGGGCAGGTAATGAGCCCCGGAGCCCTCACACCCTCAGAGCTGCTGCTGCGTTTGGCTGTGAGGCTCCACCGCCCTTCTGGAGCTAATTTGGGGGTTTGGAATGTGGGATTTCAGGGATGGTCAGGGGAGCCTGGGGATGGACAAGGTGAGGAGCAGCAGCCTGCCCTGACAGCCCTTCATCTCATGCCCCTGCTGGTGTGGATGGCAGAGACATCGGTTCTTTGTGGAGATTGCAGCCAGAAATTCATGAAGGATGAAATCGCCGTGTTCCACCTGTTTTTGAGTCTGCAACCTGTGTCTTGTGTGGTGAATGAATACATTAATTAGGGGCTACGAGCCTCTGAACAATATTAACAAATCACGGCTATGCATTTGTCCATGCTCCCTCTAAATGCTCGGTATTTGAAAATCTGATTAGGATTGGTTAATTTTAATCAGGCAGCTGAGGAACACGGTATACCTCTCCCTCCTCGCTGGCTGAGTGATGCAGGCACACGGGCTTGAATTCAAATTCCAGCTCTCCACAGCCATTTCCTGGAAAATCATAAGAAGCCAGGGTGTGAATTTGGGCTCCTCAGAGCATCTCCTGGGAGGGCAGGGGCATGGCATCCCAAAATCCTAGGGAGAAGAGTTCGGAGCATTCAGCTCATGTTGTTCTTGAGGAGCAAGCAACGAGAAAGGAGACTAAGACAACAAAAACGAGGACAAAATCCTCTCGCAGGCAGGGAGTCAGATGTAAGCGACGATCTAGCACAAGCTGGTGTCTCCAACAAACAGCTCCAGCATCGGTGAGATATTTCCCACCGTGTGTCTTCCACAGGTGCTTGTTGCAAATCACCTCGATCCCAAACGGCATCGCAGAGTCCGTCTGACGAGGTAGGAGCACGCTGATCCAGACCAGATTTTTAACTTCACCTCTGCTGCCTGAAAATATGCTACTACCGAAGTGTCAGACAGGGAAGAGACTCCCCTTTGTCTCTTCATTCACCGGGAAGAATCCATCATCCAACACTTTTCACCTGCCTCAGTCGCAGGTAAATCCCAGACCAGATTTTTTTTACACTCAAACCCTTCACACTTCCTCAGTGGGACAAATAAAGCCCAATAACATGCAAAAAAACCCCCCCTGATTTCTCGAATTCCTTCCACTCCAAGATGTCTTCTGGCAAGGAGCCTCCCGCAGAAGGGATGAGCCCCGTCCGTGCCAAAATGCAACTCAACCCCTCGCTTTCAGCTCCGTGTCAGATTTTTATCATAACTTTGAATACATATATGCATCTTAAAAAAAAAAAAAAGAAAGAAAGAAAGAAAAAAAGGAAAAGAAAAGGACATTGGATTTAAAACCAACAGCTTTGAAATGTGAGCGGGGCTGGGGCAGGCACCGCAGGCTGCCGCGAGCCGCCGGCCCCGCTGCCCCGCCGCGAAAGCCTTTTGTCTTCCCAGCGCTGGGGCTGAGCGACCGAGGCTGCTTCCCAGAGAGGAGGCAGCTTGTTTGCAAGAAAAAAGGGAAGTTTTCTTTGGCTTTTTTTTTTTGGAAAATAATCTGCCATTTATTTTTTTTTTATTACTTTTTTTTTTATGTGCATAAATGCTGCAATTCTTCATGGGATTTTTTTCCCCCCTTTCTCTCCACTAACAAACACTCCAGTGTCTTTACCAGGATAAAAGGGTGGAGGAGGGAGAGGCACAGCCCCCTCCTCCCCAAACCAAACTGGTAACATATTTAATTTAATAGGGAATTAATACCATTAGCAGATTAAATATGCCAGCACTGGTAGAAGACACAGCTGCTCGCTACCCTCTGCCGAATTCCTCCCCAGAGGAGTGGAGCATCCTCTCACCTTGCAGGTCCTTCCCTTCACCCCTGAGGTGACAAAGGCCCCCCAGCACCCCCTCCCTTGCCCCAACTCCGGACCAGAGGAACAGAAGAACCCAGAGGCCGGGCAGGAGTTTCGGGTGATGACATCAGGAGGGTGTCATCAGGAGAAGGGGGATTGCATAGGAAAAAAAAGAAGTAGCAAAAGGGCAATTCTGTGTGTCAAGACGTGCCCCTGCATGCAGGTGCTGCTGGGGGGCTGCAGCAGGGAGGGGTGGGAGGTAAGAGGAGCCGGGAGGGACAGGGATGTTGCAGGGGAAGGACGAGCAGGAGGTGATGTGATGTGAGAGCGCGAGTGAGAGACTTTGAGGTGTAGGGAGAGAGAAAGGAAGGGAAAGAGGAAAACAGAAGCGTCACCGGGGCCGGTCAAACATTTCATTTTTTTGGCAGCTGTGCTCCAAAATGTTTGAGGAGCCAAAAGAAAAAAGAAATAAAGAGAAACCACTTCAATAAACACTAGAAATTACAAGAGCCTTTTATTTTAATATGATTTGCACAGTATTTTTGTTAACGATTGACAGGATTCCCTCCCTCTCTGGCGAGGCACCTGGGAGGAGAGGAGGGATGAATAGAGGAAGGACGAAGAGAACAATGGGGGCCGCTGGCCGGAGCGGCTGGCAGCCCTCCACCGCCCCCATGGGCTGAGCTGGCAGAGGATTTGGCCCATGGCTGACAGTCTGCGGAGAGATGAAGGAGCAGAGCAGAGCGTGGTGGGTATCCGGGGCTCCTGTCCAGGGTTGATGCCCTTGGCCGCGTGTGTGGTGACACCTCTTGATCCTGGTCCTGTTCCATGGCCTCTTGGTGTGATGCTGGGGAGAGAACGCCCTCTGGTACCAACGACATCACTCTTGGTTTCCATCTACACATGGAAGAGAGTGTTGAAAGCATCTGGTCTGCACCAGAGAAGCATCACCTCACTCCATGGGCAGTGGTGGTGCCTGGCACCCCTCAGGCCACCCACAGCCACCACCCCGGGCTTGGAGGTGTCCCCACAGTGAAGCCACCAGCCTACCAAAACCCTTGCTCTCAAAGGGGTGACGAGGGTGGTGGAACATCAGCACAGGCTGCCCAGAGAGGTGGTGGAGGCCCCATCTCTGGAAACATTTAAGGTCAGGTTGGACAGGGCTCTGAGCAACCTGGTCTGGCTGAAGATGTCCCTGCTCACTGCTGGGGGTTGGGCCAGATGGCCTTTAAATCTCCCATCCATCTCAAACCCTTCTATGACTCGATGAAAGCTGCCCAGCAGCCGAATTCCTGCTGGCATCAGTGAGTGCCCAGACCTGCAGGTCCTGACGGCAGGAGATGTTTCATACCTGGCTGCATCCCTCGGGGACGGGATGCGGGGAGCCCCATGGTGGGTGTTGAGGAGGGCGGGCTCGGCACGTCCTCCCTCCCGCCTGCATCCCCCCTTTCCCGCCGTCCTCAGCCATCCTGTTTTACATTACGTACATTAACTTTTGGACTCTTAATCCCCTCCATTGAATAAATCACTCCTTCTAACCTGATAACTTTTCTTCCCCTTAAGCTATCATCCTGGTCTTTCATTCCGAGCAGGATTTGAGGCTCTCCCTGCTGTCTGCAATCAAGCTGCATTCTTTCAGCAATTATTTTGTGTCGCTGCTCTCCCCTCTAACATTTCTGGGGTTAGCATCTTTTTTCGCTTGCAGGCTTCCTGTTGCTGCTTATCTCCAGCTTCTCCAGCCAAGGAGTCCTTTCATTCCACCTCCCCTGTCTGACACCAGCCCTGGATATGGAACTTGGTCAAAAATGCTTCCTCAACACATGTTTGTCAGGACGGAGAGCTCGCATCTGCGCTCGGCGGAGCAGTGTCATGTTCCCTGTCAGTGGAGGGACATCAGGGGAGCGGGGCTGAGCTAATGGACCGGATCAGGTTCTCTCTGCTGACAAAGATAACAGAAGGAAGCAGTGAGAGAGAGGAAGGGGGAGGTGGGCAGAAAGGAGAGGGGTGAGTGCTGGGTGAATGGCGAGGCACCGGCAGCCCCTCAGCCTGGCTGCGCACCCCAGGAGAGGATCTTGGGCACCTTGGACTCGGGGCTGGAGAAAGAGGTTTGAACTCAAGATGGAGAAGGATCAGCGCATCGAAAGCGTCCTGGTGACCAGAGCCAGGTAATTAGTTTCTGGGCTTCCTAAGAAAGGATTTCTAGGGAAAAAGCCCCAGATAGGGTCCTTGCAGCCACAGCTGAGCTTGCTACGTGGAGCCCAGGCTTAGCACAACCACCCTTAAGTCAATCCTGCGGGAACACAGTGATTTAGAAGCTTTGGTGCTTGAATAAATCTGCCTCTCCCAAACTACATGGCACTGGAGTTGAATGCAGGAGGATACAGATCTTTCGGAAGAAGCACCCGGCAGTGGAGTAAAACCCACTCTCCAGCACATTTACCGCGTACGGTGGATGTTTGTTTAAGATGTGTCCTGAGTGCTCCCCCTGTGTTGTGCAGCCCACTTAAGTAAACACTTCACCTGAAGCCTTAAGTAGTTACCACCGAGCACAGGGGTTCTCAGTAAGGTTCCTGCAGCTCCACAGCCTCCCTCTCCCCCTCCCGCTCGGGCACACAGCTGTGCAACGAGTCCCTAAAGTTCAGCCCCATTCCTGAGGCTCCACAGATAACAAGAAGTATTAAAAGAAAACAGGGCCCGCTTTGTTCAGCCAGTTCTTTGCTGCCATGTGTGAATAAAACCATCTCAGAATGACAGAAGAATTAAACCTGAAAGGGGAAAAATCATTTCCCGTGAGCTCTCAGCCTCTCGGTTTTGTGCCTTGATAAACACTGCATAAGGCCAGCACCGGGTGCTCTGGTGCTTCTGCTGCTCTTGGGTAGCTCTCTGCTGTCATGACGTGTGTCAATGTCCCAGCTCCCTGCCTCTCTGGAGGGATACGGATGGGGCCAAGGGAGCGTCAGGGGCTGCAGAGCTGTCCTGTCCTGGCACGTCGGATGGCCAAGCCCTGTGCTGGCTCCAGGGTCTGCAGAAAGCTTGTCGGACTGGGGCAATTAAGTGAGGTGAGCATGTGACACAAATTTGGTTCTGTCTCTTCAGGTTAAGGGAAACTTTTCAACTCACCTGGAGAGGGTTTGGCCTTTGAACCAAAGCTCTCTCCCTGGAGCCCCAGCCCTGGGATGCTGATGATGCTGTGGGGCCGTACCTGCATCCCTGAGGGACCGTTCCTCTACTGTCCCCATCACCCACCACCCTGCAGCAGCCCAGCCAGACAGGACTCGTCTGGGTGCTGGAGCTGCTGCTCTCTGGCCATCCCTGGAAGCCAGGAGGGATTTGGCCACTGCAGTTTGTTCCTGGGGGCTGCCTGCCTGCCAGGAGGTGTTTACAGTGCGCCAATGCAGGCAGGAGCTGCAGGGGATCCCCCTGTGCCCTGCTGCCAGCCCCCGTGTGAGGCTCTGCTCTGCTCCTGGGGATGCTGCTGTGGAACTGGGATGTTTAAATAATGCAGGGAAATGCTTTAGCCAGCGCCTGCAGCCCAGGGACCTGGCAGGAGGAAGCCTGGGGTGATGCAGCACCAACTTACACCCTCCGAGGGATGGCGCAGGTGCCCGCTGTGGGCACTGAGTCGTTGCAGCTACTCAGCCTCCGCTCCCACCACCCATCCCCGTGGTCGTGCTGCCCACGCAGAGCCAGCAAGAGGCCCTCGGCAGCCAGCCCCCAGCCAAACCACGCTGACACCATCTATGCTGCTCATTCTGCTAATGGTGCAGAAAATCCCGACGGAACGCAGGTAAGGAACGAGCTTTCCCTACTGGACTTTTAAATAAACAACTGTGCGGAGCCAGGGCCAGGAACAAGAACGAAAGTCAAGGGAAGTTGGAATGAAATCCTCCTCTTCTCTCCATCCTCCTCTGCTTTCTTTCACTGATGACATTTACTCTGCTTAATAAAAGGAGAATTTATGTTTGACTCCCATAATGGTGCCTTTTAATCCCCGAGACCTTGATACTTCAGGGCTGTATGTGTGCGCGTGTGCCCGAAAACAGCGCGTTCGAGCCCCAGGCAGGGGCGGAGGGGGCAGGAGGGGCCAGGGGGCTGGGGGGCTGTGGAACCCGGGATTGCCAACAGCTTGGGGAGTTGGGTTAAGCTCTTGCACTGCTGATTACAAGGGGTTGGGAGGGCTCAATGGGGATCTCCGCGCGTGAGCATCGCTGAGGGATGGCCGGGTCCCTCTCTGCCAAGCGGTTATCGCTTCTGGGAGGAGGAAGCGACAGAAGCCCCTGGAAATAAAACATCGAAGTTTCCACTAGCGACATCTTCGAGTTAGACGGCTCTGATCGGCTCCAAATGGGATGTCAGGCTCTGATTATTGCTTCTTGCCCAGTGGGAGGGGGAAGGACTGGGGAGGGAGGTTGGTCTCGGGGTTTGTGGGGACTCTGGGCAGGGCTGGTGGGTGAGGGGGTGGTGTAGGTGGGTGGTGGTAGGATGGCAGGGTGAGGGTGCAATGGGATGGTGGGACAGGGGGTAATGGGGCAACGGGGTGTTGTACAGGGAGACCACTTGCAAGCCCTGAAGCGCCCACACACTCTGGGTGACGGGAGAGAGGAAAGGAAGGGCAGAGCTATATGCCAGCCCTCCCATGGGGCTCCCCGTGCTTTTCTCTAAAGAAAAAATAAAGAAACCCCCAATTTGCTGGTGATGCCAGTGCCAGGGATGCAAATCCATCCCTGTTTTACAGACTAAGGAGCAGGGCGAGGAGGGGATTATGAGCCTGTGACCACTCCGTGAGGCAAGAGCAGCCCAGAGCTACCACCGAGACCTCCCCGTTCCCACCAGCCTGGCCCCTGCCTGGGGGTCTCCACCGACGTGAGGGGGGCCGTGGGGTAGGCTGGCAGCCGCCGGCACTGGGGGGGGTCCTGGTTCCAGGGGCGCCGGGACATGTCCCCACAAGACCTGCGCGGCTCCGGGGCTCCCTGCTCCCCCACTGATTAATGGCTCCTTACGCTGAGCTGAAGCTCCCTGTGGAAAAGAGGGTTTCCGTTCACCCAATTAGAGCTAAAGACGTTATCTCATTTATTCTGGAGGCGGCAACATGCAAGAATTAATTTTTCAGGGTATTTCCCGGGACATTTGTCTCCCAAGGCTGCTTTTGGAGCTGCTCTTGTCAGGCAGGACGTCTGGTCCCAGCACACACGGCTCCTGAGGCCAGCGAGCAGGTCTGGCATTTCTCGTGTAGGTCCCACGCACGGTGTTTTCTTTGGCTCTGCAAACCGTCCCTTTCAAGTGGATCGCGGCTGAAGGATGACAGGGAGGCCAGTGACAAATTTCAAACATTATTTAGAAATCGGGGCAGAAAGCAAAAAGGTCAGACCTTAACGCCGGCGATGAGGGAAGCGGCGAGGGAGGGGGGCTGCGTGTGTTTCTTCTCACATGTGCTCCAGGGCTGAAAACCGGGAAGAAAAATTGCACCCAAGTTCCTCAGCTCCCTCCGGAGCCTCTAACTGGGTAAATTAATGAGCTGGAACGTCACGGTGGAGACGGGCGTGGGGGGACCCGACGGTGCCGGCGGCTGCGGGGTGACGAGTTGTGGTCGCTTTCAAGGGACCCCCTGGCATCGGGGCGGAGGGGGTGCACATATTCTATCGGTGCTGCCAAGGGGCTTTGCTGCCTCCTGCCCTCCCCCCTGCCCGGTCTGCTGCAGGGGGACTCTGAGGTGGGCAGGGAAGGAGCAAAGGGGCAGTTGCTGAAGCTGGAAACCTGCTCATGGGTGGGAGACGGGGAGGAGCCCGAGGTCCAAGTGTGAAAGGAATGGCTCAGCTCGGCAGCCCCCACGGGGTTTCGCTCCAGCTGCTTTTCCCACAGCCTACCCCAAGTTCTGGGTTTTTTTTGCGCTGTCCCCTCGTTGGCAGCATCCTCCCTGCCCTGCTCCCCATGTCACCAGCCCAGCCAGGCTGCCATATCGGAGGAGGAGCTCATGCAGAGCCGGGGTTAGAGGCCAAATAAAAAAAAAATCAGTCAGTTTGGATCACTACGATATTTTTGTTTTCTTCATGCTTGGTGTTTTCCAGTTCTTTCATCCTTTTGAACTATTTCACGTCCTTCTGAGATGTGTCCTGAAATTCTACTTGAAAAACACGACCTGTAAGGTGGAGGGAGCGGCTTCACTCTGCCTGCACAAGGCAAAAGCTTCCAGGTTTTCTGAAATGCAAAGTTTTTTCCAGAAAGGGCAAATTAAGCTGTTGGGACTGTTTTTATTCCACTCTCATCCACTTTCAGTTTTTGGGTGGTTTTTGTTGTTGTCGTCGTTTTTCTGGAGACAGCCCCCTCTCGAAACTCCATTTTCCGGCTGATTTTCCGTCCATTAAATTTCAAATGCGCCGGCTCTGCCCTTGCCTTCAGCAGGTGCCAGATCTGCTGAGCTGGCAGGGTGAGCATCGCTCGGCTGAGCAGAGTTCCCTGCCAGCAGCCTGTCTCGTTCTGCCGAGACAGTCCCGGCAGCTGGAGGGGTCCCTGAAGCCTGCATCCCCCCCCGGGGGACCTGCATCCCCCCAGGGACGACAGGTACCTCGTCCCTGCAGCCAGGGTGCTAGCCCCGGGCTCCCCTCGCCCTGTGGGGTGTCACATCGGTGTCACCACTGCCAGGGCTTGACTTGCAGCAGCCGGGCAAGGTTCACCTCTGACAGGGTTGCTAATAAATAACCAGCTCCAGCCTCCGCTCAGGCTCCTGAGAAAATTAAAACAAATTTTGTGGTGCTTGGTGAGCTGATCCCCCTGTCTTGCGCAGCCCAGCTCCCCTCCCTGCTGCCTTCACCAGCCTGTCTGCTTTCCATGGTGTGCTCTTCTTCCAGGCAACAAAACAAAGCAAATCCTTCAAGAACTCCTCCCAAATCAAACGAACCCATCTGCATCCAGGTGCTCCCATCCCTCTCAGCCTTACCTCCCTTTCCACCCACTGGCTTCTGCCCAAGCTGCCTCCTTTTCAGGTTCGCCTCCCGGGGCCCATAGGGCTGTGCTTTTCCTCCAGGATTAAAAATGTTTTCCTCGACACCTTTAAATCAGAGCACAGAGGCAAAGCTGATCTGATGAGCCCGGATGAGGTTTTCAGGAAGATTATGAGGAACCCGGGGAAAACACTGTGCTGAGAATTTCCATCCTCTCCACCTCCTGACGGAAAGATGAGAGGAGTAAGAAGGAGGTAAGGTCGTTTCAGCTCCCCCTGAACGGAAGACCAACGGAGAAGATCAGTGTTTTAAACATCTCTTTTTTCTGGCAAAGTCCTGGCCTCAGTCCTTTTAATGTGCAGGGAGATAAACCTGCAGAAGACAGTTTCCAAGCATCTGTGCTTCCCCAGACACAGCCTGTCCCCAGCTCCTGCTCTCCACCCAGCTTCAGCCCCCCCAGTTCCCCCTCCTCCTCCTCCTCCCTGCACCTCCAACCTCATTGGATTTCCCAGATCTGGCCGTGACTCTGGGTGTCAGGGCCACAGAGATTCACCCGGGGGATAGCGGGTTGCTCGGCAAAAAGCCACACTGGAAGCTCAGGCTGTTTTGCATCACGTGCACTGTGCGAGCACCCTCCCGTACTGGGCTACCTGGAGTGATGCTGGGGCAGGATACCCATGGGTACCCCCAGGACAGGCTCGAGCATTCCCTCTCAGCCACGGCAGCACAGGTACACGCATGGAGAAACCAGCCAGGAGCATGTCTGCACGCCCAAACGCTTCCACAGACACATTTCTAGGTAATAATCTGCCCCCACCCCGCCACTAACCCCGCTGCTTTCTTTCCTTGATCAAAGCCCAGACGTGAGGGAAGTCCATCTGTGAAAGATTGAGCCGCGCGTTTTTCACAAAGGTATATGGGCTGGCAGCGAAATTTCTCTGACAAGTCCAACAGGGAAAAATGGCGAAATGAAAGCCTTTAACATGTGTGCATTTCCCAGATGACTGGTGATGTGTGTGGGTAACATATGGGCAGTCTGTGCCCACCGCCCCACGAAACATGCTGATTTTACACTCGGATTTCTCAGATTCCCTGACAGCTCTGCAGACCGACTCCGACAGCCTGCTATTAAACGCCATTCGGTTCGATTGCTGCCAGTGAAGCGCTCGCACAGGGCAGGGGGGGATGTCCCTGACGGAGGGGCTTGCAGCCACTGCTCGGTGCACGCCCCGGCCAGGCTTTCCAAGAGCTGTGAAGAACGGGTGAGGACACCGCCCAGCCACAGGCATCAAACCCAAGCGTGGAACAGCTTGCGAAAACGCGACGCTTGCTTCTCGTCTTCAAGTATTTCTATTTTTCATGAGTTTTGCAGCTCTTGCTGGGACTGAAATAGCACAAGAAAGTGCTGCTTTCCCCTCTCCGACCGCCAGCCTGGCTCTGCAGCTGCTCCCAGCCCTGCCCCAGCACACAGTAGGACGTAGGTCTGTCCCTGTCACCTGCCAGTGGCCGGGAGACAGCCCTGATGTGCCCCAGGAACACCTCCACACAACGTGCCTTGTTTTTCCTTTTTCCAGCATGATAAAGTCAGGAAAATGCAGTGGAAAGGTCTGTCCATGGGCTCCTCCCCACACCTGCCACAGTGCCCAAGAAATAACACAGAACTCAGGCAGGACAGGATGGGCTTTGCTTTTTCACCTTCTGATTTAGGCTCTCCCTGGGCTCTGCGAAACAAGTTCACTCCTAACCCAGGAAAGGTAAAGCCAAGAAATGGGGACGGTGGGTTTTGATTGCTCCCCCCTCAAACCAGTACTCTCTAGGGAACCACAAAGTGCCTGCCTGTAAACAGAACTGTTAGGTTACCCACATGGAGGGGAGAAAAAATAAAATTAAATAAATTGCCCAAACTCCAGCTCAGAGACTAAGCCAGGATCAGCTCCCGGCAGCTGGCCCTGGCTTTAGGAAGAGCCATTTGGACCGAGCGCTCACTCGGTGTCTCGCTGCCTGCTTGCTTTTAAAACCCTGGAGATGTGATTCAAGGTGTCTGAAGGGACCCCAGTGACAGATCACAGCGCCTCTCTGTTCAGCAATGCTCCTCGGTTGGCGGGGTCTGTGATCTTCACCTCCGTGACCGTAAAACACGCAGGTCTTGGAGGTGTGAGGCAGCTCTGCCCAGCAATATCAAAGTTTGGTGTGATCAAGGGAAGCGCTGATTCTCCTCCAATTGCTTGGGAGCACAGAAGCAAAAACCTCACAGTCAAATTACTAAGAAAGTGTCTTATGGAGACACTCTCAAACAGTTCCCCTGAGTGCATCCATCGGAGAAGGAAAATGTTGAGAACGGGGAAATAATACTCACATACTCTATTCTTACATTAACTCGCTAATTCTGGGTATCTCTAGAGCCCTGGGTGGAACTAATGCATGTTCTCCCTATGTTTATTATTATCTGCATTGTTCAAATGTGTACACTAATCCTGTGGGTAAGCCTAATTGGGTCTGGCTTTGAAAAAGGTTCTGCTGAGCTGCAAGTCTCACTTGCTTGTGCCGTTGCTGGGATGGAGCGAGCAAACCTGGCAAAGCAGAGGCTGAGAGGCCTCTCAGGGGCACGTTTCTCCACTTTCACACCAGTTTACCTCACAACTCTGAAAGGTCAGTTCTCCCATGGTTTGGTATCCAAGGGAGGAGCTTTAGACCATCTCACAGTGGTCCTGGACTCCACGCCTGAGCAGTGCCACCTCTTTTCAGAACGCTTCTTCTCCTTCACGTCCCTCTCCTGCGTGAGCCGCTGGTGGAGATGCTGAGTCTGGGAGAGGAGATGTTGCGTTTCTGTGGGAAAGCAGTGACTGCTGTGGACGTGTGACAAGTGCCTTGGGATCCTCCTGATGGGAAATGCAGCAGAAACACAAACTGTTGCTATTAGCGTGATAGGAAACTGGACGTTTTCTTGGTGATCAGTGTGCAATGTGTCCGAAGCAGCTCCATAGTGTCTGTTCAAACTCTATTCCTACATGGAAATATGTTTTTAATACTTCAACGATGGCATCTAATATTCAATAATTATTGTGGCTCGGTTTTTAAGATGCACTTTAGATTTCCCAGAACAGTTGTTGAACGTGAGTGAGATGCAAACTAAACATTAAAAACGTATTTATGGAGGGGCTGGCAGCAGACACATAATGTTACATCCAGAGCAGGGCACAAGAATCAACTGGCCATCTGGGAGACCTCGGGGAGGATTTGTTGTAAAAGCAATTGGCACCTCATTAGCCTAGAATGCAAATCCTGTTTAATGTGAGGGAAGTCTATGGCCAGTCAGGCTCTTACCAGGCTGGATTCTAAAGGCAGGCACCATCTCTGAGCAGGACACATGAAGCTGATGCCGAGAAGGTGGAGCTGAAAAGTGGGACTAAGTTTTTGGCTGGCTTCTTGGTGCATGCAGAGGCAGGGAAAACCCTCTTGGAGGGGGGTTGCTTAGCCCTGGTGCTGTTACTTAGCCCTGGCCTTGATCTTCTGGGTGCAGGCACCCAGCATATCTGCCACTGCACTGCTTGCTCTGCTGGAGTGCAGAACTTTCTGAAGAGAGCAGTGGAGGACGAGCACGTTGAGCTGTGATTGCCATCATCTCCCCGAGGTGCAGACTCACAACAGACTTTGCATTGCCCCCTCTCAGCCTGCCAACAGGATCCTGCCCCTTCACGCAACACAACTGAGCTCTCTTCTTCTCCGATCCTACTCATTTTCCCTGGTCACTCTGGCACGACCGAAGGCTGGTGTGGAGAAGGGACCCTGAGGATGGACCAGCCCATCTCTGCTGGGACCAGGGATCTCTGGGGCTCAGCAGACCATGAGCCGCAGTGGAGTTTTGGAAAGATGCCGTCCCCAGGGGCTGAACGCCAGCTGCGGCACGGCAGTACAGGGCTGCTCGGGGTTTCCTTTCACACGTGAGAGCCTTTCCTCAGAGCCACCTTCTTGGCAGCTGCGTGTGCCGGAGCTGCTGAAACCTGCTGAGCGGGCACAGCTGGGGTAGGGAGCAACCTCTCATCTGGCAGTGCTTGTGCCTCAGGTGTGAGCTGAAACCCGATTGATTTCTAATCAGTGAGCTCATATTCCCTGTGGCTGTGGTGGGAGAGGGTCAGCAGTAGAGGGGAGGGTGGAGGAAATCAGCAGTTCGGGTGGTCCCGGGGTGGGACTGATGGAGCCGCTGACAGAGGCTGAGTTATGGCTCTGCGCGCGCAGCGCTGGGGAGAGGGTTTCGGAGGGCTTGCGGAGCCTCACTTATTATCTGGCTGAGTCCCGTTCTGGGGAAACCAGCGAGAGAAGAACGTGTGAGCCATAAAACATGTTGTTGTCTTTTAATGAACGAGACTCACAGGGGATTAGGACTATTTTTTACCCCATCGTTATTCTTTCTGCAGCTCAGAGGAAGTTGCTGAGTCTTGTGTCTGCCAACTGCAGGCCAGATGCTCCAGCAGACCCAGGCAGTTGTGTCCTGTCCAACCTGGCCCGGACCAGCCTCGCCATGAAGCTCCCATCTGCTCCTACCCTGCCTCAGACCCACCAGTCAGGGCTGTGGTTGTGCGGATGCAGGCAATGGCAAGACCAACCATCAGGGCTTTGAAGTACAAGAGATGTTCTCGGGAGAGCTGGGCTGCAACATGCCCTGGCCCCTTGAGGAACCCTGTTAATGCTACTGCTGAAGGAAAAGCAGCAATTAATCCTGAAATCCAAGCTTTGGAGAGTTTTGGAAGAAAAGCGAGCATATGCTCACTCTCCTGAGTGAGAAATCATGTGGAAAGCATGGGCACGTCATTCCTCTTTGTGCAGAGCTGATCTGCCAGACCCCTCTTGGGCACCTGGGGGAACAGGCACCTCACTGATGAGTCAAGGACGAGAGGTGCAGGACCGTTCTGCAGGACCTGAAGGGCCCACACATCCCTTTTCATAGCTCTTTCTTCAGTGACAGGGACCCACTCCAGAGCTTGAGGATCCCATGAGAAAGAGGGAAGAAAAGACACGAGTTCACACCTGGGACCCTAATGCCCCGGTAAACATTTGCTGAAAATCTAACTCCAAACTAGCCGCCCTTCAAGTAGAGGCTGACATGATGGCACACCTTGGCTGTTTTTTTGTTGGATGGTGCAATGGGAATGATGCAGCCATCACATCTGAAGCCTTCTCCTTCACTTCCACTGCTGCAAAGCATTGCTGGAGCTGGACGTGTCCTCTGAGGTGTGCTGGCTGGGACTGGGGCATGAGCCCAGGCTGCTGGGGAGGTTTCCTCATTTGGGGGGAATGTGCCTGCGTCTCTGCCTCCCACCACCCGGCTCCGCTTGGGATCAGCACCGGGAAACCCAGCCGAGCTGCACCTGTGACTGACGGGGACCAAGGGAAGTGCAGGGCCCCTGTTTGGGGTGTTAATTCCATCCCCTCAACAGAGACAAATGACTTTTTGCAGCACAGGTGCTTTAAAAAAAAAACACAATAAATTGGAAGCTTTCGGTTGAGCTCAGCCATAGGGCCAGGATCCCCTTTCAGAGAGTATTTTAGGACTGAAGGCACCACAGCTGTTTGTGGGCTAATCCCTCTGCCCTCCCCATCAACCTCGAAAAGGGACTTTGCAGACCTACTTCAACCACAAATAAATCAGGAAATGGCGCTTTGTCCTCTCCAGAAATAGGCTCTCTTCAAGTCTTTGAAATGGGCATCTGAGCTCAGCATCTGCTCAGGGGAAGACCCTTCAGCAGGCACGCTGCCTTGGGCTCCCAGGGACCTGTGGGACACATGTTTGGTTCCTGGCGACCCGTGGGACACATATTTTGGCTCTCAGCTTCCCAGGACACAGCGAGAGACCCACAGCAGGTCCTCCCCATGTCAACTCCATCAGCAAAACCTTCACTTGGCTGGCTGGGGTAAGATCTCATTGTTCAATATTTCTCAGACACATGATCCAACATTGCCTATTTAAGCGGTGTCGGTGCTTTGCCCAATTTCTTCAAACACCTCCCTGGCCAAGCTCTGGGATGGCTGCCCCAGCATGCCGACCCCTCCCTGTGCAATGCACGCCGAGCTGTTCATTTTTATGTGCTGATTTTAAGGAGCCCAGGTGAGGTGCGAGGTGTTGCCAGGGCTGGAAGAGCTCAGAGTGAGGGGACCAGGAGCCTCCATGGGCAGAGGGGACGTCCTGGCAGCCTGAGGGGTCCCTGGCAGACTTTGCTGCAGCCCTGCAAGTCACGGAGCTAATTGAATCCAAGTGTGGAAGCAAGGCGCTGCCCTTGCCGATGCAGCGGGCAGGGGGAGAGCGTCTTATTTCTCTTCTGTTCCCCGGTTGCTTTGAGTTTTCTCCCTTTGAAAAGGGAGGCCTCTCTCGTCTGCATTCACATAAAATGTGGCTTTTCCATGTTTAAAAAAGCCTTTTGGTCTCTTCAGGGAGCGCTCTGCGGGAGGCTGGGCACAGCTCGGGCTGGCTTGGCCCCCCAGCCTCCCTCCTCACAGGCAGCAGCGTTGGAGCTGCTGGCCGTGCCGCCAAGGAGCTGAGTCCACGTTGCACCCCGGGAACCCCCCCGCCTTCCCTGCCTGGCTCTAGATGCCCAGGACATCCTTGAGGGCTTCTCCAGGCGTGGAGGTTCAGAGATGCTGCACCGAGGAGGGCACGGGCCAGATGCGGAGTGTGACAGGGAGCAGATCCAGCAGCCAGCGCCAAAACGGAGCCCAGGTAGCACGCTGGGTTTAAGGCAGAGCAGCGGATTCCCTGGCAATGCTGATCTAGCACAGAGCAGACCTGACACAGACCTGTCCAACCCCTCAGCTTCTTCTGTAACATTCCTGCTTATTCTTCCGCTTTGACATCTGTGCAGAGAACCCGGCTGGTGCTGCAGCAGGACTGCGCTCACTGGTTAAAGCCAGAGAGCGATCAGCGTTTTGATTCCTTTTCCCCACACCGTTGACACGAATGAGGATTTAGAGCCAGGTATTGGCGGGAGAGAAAGGTTCTCTCCCACGGAGCTTTGCAAATCCGAGCGAATTGGTTAGCCCCAGCGATGACACCGGCTGCCAGCCACGGTAATTAAAGGGCAGTAACAGGGAGCCATGCAAAAAGACCATCAGTCATGGGGGGAAGGTTTGCTCTGGAGCTGTCGGAGGGGCGATGAGATCCCTCGGGTGCCTTGTTTCAAACCTGCTGGAGCTGCGGCTCTTTAAGTGTTTCCCGACTTCTCGAAAACGCTGCTCGTTACAGGAGGGTTTGTAACCACCGGCTAATGAGGCTCCAGCCCTCGCTGCGGAGGTCCCTGCCCGGCTGGAGCGGGAGCTCTCAGGATGCCCTCAGCTTCCCAATTATCCTGGGAGCCTTGCTGAGAGCATCCGAGGGGGGGAGAGACCTGAGAGCCAAGGTGCAGTCTGGGAAGGCGACACAACCATGTCTCTGTGGGGATTTCGGGGATTAAAAGTGAAGTTATAGCCCTAATTTATCAGTAAATACATATCTTTTTGCTTTAATGAAGACTCTTGTAAACAGGAGAAGGCCTGTCTTGGTCCTGTGTTCCCAGACTCACGCTCTCCGAGGTTATACATTGCGTTGCTGCACAAGCTGGGTTTTTTCCTCCCCTTTTCTTTTCTCTTCCTTTTCTTCTCTGCTTTTGCAAATTGAATTATTTAAATGCATTGTTTGGCAGCCTTAAATCCAGGCGTTTCACTCTCTTCCCCCCTCGGCTGCCATTTCTTTCTCTCCTTTCTGCTCTTGCATTTTCAGGATCATTTACCGCGTTGTTCCAGTGGCGTTTATTGAAATTTGCACAAAAAAAGATCTTTCTTCAATGACACTATTTCAGCCCATGCAAAAGATTTATGGGTGCAGGAAGACATCCATGGCAGGGAGTCTTCGCTGGCAGGAAGAAAGGAAGGAGGGAAAGGAAAGGAAACGTGTTGGTAAAGCAAAGGATACCCGAAGCTGTGAATGGAGAGCAGTGGAGGAGGATTGGTGAGGGCTGGGTTTGGCTGGGAAGCAGACCTGCTCCTCCGCGCAGTGACATGCGCGCTCACGTGGGTACGGATGCACGTGTAGGCACGGAAAATGTCTCAGGGGTGGGCGAGCATCAGTGCCTGCGTGTGTAGGGAGCATGGACACGCCTGTGTGCCTTCAAATGGGTGGTCGTGCCCCAGAGATGTGCTGGGGCTGCTCTGGTGCACTTGGTGTGCACTTGGCACATGCTTGGTGCACACTTTGTGCATGTTTGGTGCATGCTTGGTGCACATTTGGTGAACACTTGGTGTACGCTTGATGCACGCTTGCTCCACACCTGGTGAACACTTGGTGCATGCTTGGTGCACACTTGGTGCACGCTTGATGCACGCTTGGTGCATGCTTGGTGCACACTTGGTGCACGCTTGGTGCACGCTCGGTGCACACCTGATACATACTCAATGCACACTTGGTGCACGCTTGGAGCTGCTCAGGCTCTGTCTTCTGCAGAAATGGCTTTTGGAGGATGTCTGGACAAGCTCTGCAAGAAGCATCACTCTTGATTCTCACTATCTCTAATCCTGCTTCAAAGCCAGCTCCTTTTATTTACATATTGACGTATGATTCATGTAATTGACTTTCTCGCCTCGGAATTGTACTTACTTAATTAATCTGATTACATTTCTGCTTCTAGTTAAAGAGTTTCTGTGTTCCAGCCCAGAGGTGACTACGTTTCTGCAAAGTGAAGTGATTCTGGTCGATCTAACCAGCAGATAGAGTCTGCAAAGCATTTTGGGATCCTTTGGTGGGGGAAGACAGGCGAAAGACATGGAAAGTGCCGCAGCAATTTCCATTTTCACACACGCAGCATCTTCACTTGTGGCAGAAGTAAGACACATTCCTAGTCAGTGGGATTGAATTATCTCCATAAATTCATTACATTTTAAAAAATATGATAATCAGCACGAAATGAACATCCCGAGGGAGATGGAACATGTACATCTCAAGTACTGCTAATAATAAGCCTTTAATTTACAAATGCCCAAGGCTGGCTCAAAGCCACCACGCCCCGTGGCAGAGGGGTTGATGCTACAGGGCCAGGACCTGCCGGGAGACCCTCCCCACCTCCCCCCCAGCCCATCAGTCCCTGATCCACAGATGAGCCACGGCTGGGATGCAGGACGGGCAGTCTCCCTTGTTCCCCAATGCTCCAAATATTGCCCCAGGAGCTCGTGGCTTTGCTCTGCCCTGAGGGGTGCAGAGAGGGACAGAGGGTCCCCAGTGGGTGGTGGCCCTTGGTGGCTTCTCCGGAGCCACCCCTCCCGGTCTCTGGCTGCAAACGCTGCAAATATCAATATTTATGAAAAGATTAGTGCCTGTTTAATACACAATTGAAGCAATTAGCAAGCGTGAGGCAGCAAACGCTGTAGCCATTTGTAGTCATAAAGTATTCATGGGGGCTCGGGAGAGGGGCTGGCAGCGCGTCCCGCTCTGAGCGCTCACGGGGAGCGGGGTCTCGGTGTAAGCTGGAACATCTCGTGTGTGGTGCCAGCCCCAGCAGGTCATGAGGGGGTCCCAAAGCAGCCTGGGGTGGTGGCTGGGCTGAGGCGGGGGCAATGGGTTTCCACAGCCCTTTTGGCAGTAGTTCGTATCCCAGCCCCAGAGTCCAACACAACACAACAAAAAATCACTTGGGCAGCATTGTTGTAAACTTTTTTTCTCTTTATTATTCCATTTTGGTGGCAGACAGGCTGCTCCTCTGCTCTCCGTTTGTTAAATACTAATTAATTATTAAATTATCCATTAACTATTAATAGCTGATTTCATGAGTGTTAACGACAGCCATGTGCACAGAGATCTGTGTCTATGGCAAACCTCGTAAACCTCAGGGAATAAATCCTCAATAATCAATATGGCATCCACTCCATTTGCAATTCCTGTCTCATTCGCTCTGCATTTAGCATGCACTTAAGTGTATTTTATGCAACCGTAAAAGCAAATTTTACCGCCGGTGGAAATTACCAGCTCGCAGCGATAATGGCAGAGCCCTTTGCTTATCTCCAGCGCTGGAGGGGTTCGCTGATGCAAGTTCTGCCTCAGAAAAGGACCCGTAGAAGTCCCCCTGAACTGCAAGTTTTCAGCACATCTCGAGGCCCTCCGGACCCCGGGGCTGTCCCTGATCCAGGGACACTTTCTCAGGAAAACCAGAGCTGGGCAGCTACGATTTGGGAGCACCCATCTGATAGCAGCAGCCTTCGGCACAAGCCAGGCACCTCGGTTCCAGCCCTGGATTCCTGCAAACACCCCAGGGGCAGGCGTCCACACCACTGGGCAGACCCCCAGCTTCTTCACTTGTCCTCTTCCTCCCTGGAGGAGGGAGCCTGGACCCCATGGACCTCTCTGCAGTGGCAGCGGCACGGACAAACCCACATCAGGCACTTCCAACCATGCGTGCTCCTTTTGGGGTCCTACTGCTCTTCTGACAGTTTTGGGGGTCTAATAATGCATCAGTGAGGAGAAAGGAGGAAGGATTTATTTTTTTCTGTAAAATGCTTCTGTTGCTTTTGCATCAGCAAGATAAGATAGTTTTCTAAGAATAACAAACTCTTGGCAGCCAACAAACAAGCAAGCGCCTTGCGAAACCTCCCGCAGGAGCATCCCTGGCCCCGCCGCCCCCCTGGGGTCCCCCCCAGCCCCTCCCTCCCTCCTCCTGCCAGCCAAGTTCACCCTCCCAGACAGCATTATTTTGCCCTTCCCCCCTTCCTCGGGCCCTTCCAGGGTGGGATGAGGAGGGCAGGGAGAGGTGACAGCAAACTGGTGGGTAGAGAGCTGCCAACAGCCTGTGTGAGCTGGGGATGCTCACAGGGATGCTCGCAAGTATGCTCACCAGGAGCTGCTTAGAAGGCAGGGTGGAAGGGTGGCGGGATCCTACACCCACCCGAGGGGTCGGGCAAGAAAGTAGAGGGGACATGGGTGCCAGCGGGAGCAGGAAAGGGAGCGGAAAGGGACACGGGGTTGATGGGCTGGAGCCGATCCACAGCCAGACTGAAAAACAAGCGGCTGCAGGCATCTCCGGAGCGAGTCTTTGGAAGCCGACAGCCTTGCCCCAGGGAAGAGGTTTGGCCCAGGGAGCACAATTCTGACCGATGGATTTGCACAGTCCCCAAAAAGCAGCGCTGCTTTTCAAGACGCACTGTGAGGAGAACCATTGCTGCTCAAGAGAGAAAGAGGCTTGGATCGTTTTCTCATGTCAATTAACGGTGCTTTCCAAAGGAAACCCGGGCTCCTCTGAACCCAGAGCATGGGACCCCGGCCAGGCTGCTCCCCCCGAAGAGCTGAAGTTGGAGGGAGAAATCAAGGCTCTTTGGCCAGAGAGCTGCTGGGCCAAAGCCAGCAAATAAAATAGTCATAACGAGGCCTTTTGAGATAAGTTTGGAGGCTTAGGTTGCTTTTTTTTTTCCCCCCGCCCTGTTAGAGAAACCACTTCACCCAGGGGAAGCAGCAGCAGATTCCATGGCAGCATCACCGCCGGGCTCACCACAAAGCACATTTCTTCCCCTGGAGCTGCCGCTCCCCTCACGAGGTGCGTGCCAGGCACCTTGCTGGGTCGCAGCAAGGTTGAGGTGACCAGCAAGGTCCGAGTTCCTTCCACGGGTGATGAGGGGGAGACATGCAGGTGGAGCAGGCTGGGGAGAGCAGCAAGAGGTACGCATGGGGGGTGAGGTTTGGGCATGGGTTACCTCCTGCCCCTGCCCTGGCTCCAGCTCTTTCCTCAGAGCAATCCAGGAGCCCCCCAGCAGCCAGCCCAGCACGGAGAGCTGCACTCCTGCACTAGTTGCATACAGGCTGTGGGAAATTCCCAGAGGCTTCCCCGGGGGTGCACAGAAATCCCTCAGGAATGGTGGTTTTTGAGAATAGTCTCCTCCTGGGGGCTGTTGGGTTCACTGGGCCACACCAGCTGCTCACGAGGAGAGCACTTTTCCATCCTCCTTGACTTGGGACCATCTATAGATGTTGCCAGGAAGATGATTTTCAAAAAGGCAGCAGGTGCAAGCTGGCCACAGAGGGGATCTCTGGTCCCCCTCAGCTCTTTGGGAAGGAAAGCAGGATGTTTTCCACATCCAGCCTCCTGGAGAGCCAGGGCTCCCACACTAAAAAAAGCAACGGCCCCCGCCGTACCCCCACCACCGATTCTTCACGTTTCAAAGTCTCTCCCACTCCCATCGCTCTCCCCAGCTGCTTCCCGAACACCCCGCTCCTTTGGGGTGGGCTGGGATAGCTCTGCCTGCGAAGCTGCCAAACAGCAGGAACAGATGAGGCCGTCCTGGAGAGTGGCTCAGAAGAAGAGGGATGAGCCCTGCTCCAGCCCCTCGGACCACCCCCCCGGCCGTGGTGGGGGAAGCAGAGATGCTCCAGAGCGCCAGAGATCAGAGGGGCCACGGGAGGGCTGTGAACCCACCCACGTCGCTGGGACCGCCGCAGCTGACGCCCGTCCTCTGGGTGAGCCTGATGGGGGGCAGAGCCCCCCCGGATGGTGAATAAAGCCCTTGGGGAGAGGTGTGAAATCCTCCCACCCTTCCTTCTCCTCCACCAGCGGCTGTCGAGGCTGCGTCCTTGGCATCTTGTGAGAAGAGGCAGTTCCAGGGGCTGAGCTGGGAGCCCTCCGTCACCCATGGGCTTCTCTTAGCAGGGAGCGAGCCCGCAGTCAGCAGAAGGTTTTTCTGACTCCTTGCCACCTCCCGTCTCCCCGCTGTGTGAAATACAGCATCGGGATAAGAAGAAAGGCATTGTGGCCAGCAGCAGAAATCCTCACTTGGAAGATGACCTGGTATAGGGTTTCAGACCAAACGGAGCAACAGATCGGCTGCATTCGGACCCCCCGAACCCTCTTCCTGCCGCTGCCCCCGCTCGCGGCAAAACCTCTGATCTCTCTCCAACTCCCTGCATAGCTCTTGGGGCTTTTGTGGGTCTGAGCCGGGATCGTGAAAGCCGGAGATGTCTACGGGGGCGGCAGAGCTCTGGAAGCCTCCTGCCTGCCTCTGCTCGAGCCTTGGTGAAGGTCTGTGACCTATTTGCTCCACAGCATCCCGACCGGAGGAGCCACGTTTGCTGGGATGAGCATCCAGCCCTGAGATGCTCAGGAGAGGGGATGCTGAGCTGGGACGAGGGGGAAGCCTCCATACACCTGGGAAAGGGAAAGCACAAGGTTCGACACTGCACATCACCATCCCTTCTGAAGCTACCCCACCAGTAGGACGCCCATGGCCAGGCAAAGGCGGTGGCAGAACAGCCCTTCTCCAGCACCCGTGGGCAGCAGGAGTTGGGGAGGCTATTGGAAGCAGGTGTGCTGCCCCGCCGGGCGATGGGAGCCATTAACGAGAAAGCCTCTAAATAAAATTTATGCCTGTCTCTCCTCACCCCTCTCTCCTGAAACAAATTATGCTATGGTCCTGCCCCGTTTAGGGAGACCCACTTGGGTTTGCCTCCCCACCGGCTCCGCCAGACCCCCGGGATGTCCCAACCCCCTGCTAGCGCGGCGGGGGCAAGCAGTGTGAGAAATGGCCAAGATTTCCAGGCAGCCCCTTAATTCATCTCCCTGTGAGTCCGTCGGAAGGGATCCCGCAGCACCTGGGCTGCTGCCCCTCTCCCCCTCCCGGCTGCCCCGCTTGGCAGCCGCAGCCTGCTTGAAGAGGGGAGCGAGGAGGGGGACAAGTCAGCCCCCCCCATCTCCACTGCTTACCCCAAGGTTTATTATTACACAAATGTGAATTCCAGAACCGGCATCTGGGGAGCAGCTGCTGGGAGTTAACCCCTTTGCCTGTGGCTGGGCGGGAGGAGCTGGCGCTCGGCTGGAGCGCGGCCATGGAGGGGGGGACCCGGGCATGGGGACATGGCTGGGACCCCCCCTCACCCCACAACGCGGCCATCTGGCAGGTGCAAAGGGATTTGGCTGTGCAGGGACACGTCTGTGCGCATGGGTGGGGAGTCAGGTTCCTCCTTCTTTCTTTCCTTTTCTCTCTCTCTCTCTTTGCTTTTTTTTTCTTTTTTTAATAACACTCACTTCTGTTTCCATTCAGAGATTTTATGAGGATTTGCTCTGCCTCCTAGGCAAGGCCTGAATTTCCAGTTTACTTTGGGACGCAGCTCCAGGGGACACTGCACTCAGCCTGGAGATAAGGGGCGAGAGCAGCAGGCCAGCCGCTGGCTTAAAAGTCAGGTCTCTGCTGCCTGGACAACACATTTGTTCTGTAAAATGGGTATTTAGGAAAATAGGCAGGTCCTCCCAACCTCCTCCCCTCCCACCAGCCTTTACAGCATCCTTGCAAGGCTTTAGGGCTTGGTCAAAACAGCGACTTTCTGCCACCCAAAGCGCCCCCGCCTTGCTGCGCTCTTTCCAGGGCCAAGAGCAGTAGCCCCATGACAGCTCATGGATGCTCATGTAGTGTCTGACCAGGAGAAACCTAAATGTAGATGATGGAAACTTTCCAGGGGGTGACTCAGTGGTGGCTGTTTTCCCTGTGCTCATGGGGATCTCCAGCTTTTCCTGTGCCTGGGCAGGGAACAGCTCCTCTCTGCGGGCCCTGAGAGGGCTCCACAGGTCACAAACAGCTCCTGAACTTGAACCTTGGGGTGCGGTAGGAAGGCAGGGAACTGAGGAAGACACAGCAGCCACATATAACACCAGGTGCTTCTGAGCACCTGAGTCGTGTCCCCCCTCAGATTAGCATCAGGGGCATGAAGTAAATGGCTCACAGCTGCAGGGATGCCAGAGCTGTTACCGACCTGATGGGTGACGGGGGACACATGTGCAGGGGCTGTTGGGCTTTTTGTCGGGGATAAAACACAGCAAGCAGCCGGGGGGTGTTCCCTGCTGGGATGCCTGACAGGCAGTGGGGCTGCTCCTTGGCCACAGGGGTCTAGAGCCCACCCGCCTTTCTCTCCTCTTCCTCATGCAGCCTCCTATGGCAGCTGAGCCCCCGCTCCTGGTGCTTGACTGGCAGCCAGAGGTGATTTCCCAGGACGGGAGGTTTTTAAGCGAGTTTCGCAGCCGACGGAGGCAGGCCCTGGCAGCTCGACACGCGGCGAGATGTCGGCAGGCAAAGGTCACGAGCAGGCAGGTGACAGGTTCTGTCAAACACAGCCGAGCCTCCCGCCCGCGCGCCGGCTGCCAGATACCGGGTGATGGGCAGAGCCGAGGCAGCAACAAGTGTCGTAAAGGTCGGGACGGGTTTTGGAGGGGGTTTTAGTGCCTGGATGAAAACCAGCTGTGAGGCTTGCTCCTGGGCTGACAGAAGCAGTGCGGTGGCTGCTCGAGCTGTGCCGGCAGAAGGGAGGAGAGGTGGAAGGTGCGGAGGCTCCAGCAGCCCCATGAGCACGAGGTGAGGGTGGAGATGGCCCCGACACATCTTGGCAGCCTGGAGCTGGGCTTCGGCAGTCAGATTTGCTCCTCTGTCAAGAGTTTTCATCAGTGGTGGCTCCCACTGCCCCCAGCTGGGACCGGTGCAAGGATGGGAATCATCCTGTTGACTCCTCAGGAGGTAACCAAAGCGCGATGGGACAACCCATCAGGCCGGGTCCCTCCGAAGTCACAGACGTCCTGCTCCCTGTCGCTGCTTCTCCCCTCCGAGCTTGAACGGTATTGCTCCTGATACCAAAGTGGAGCTGACAGGGCAGCTCGACAGACAAAATAACAGCAGCCAGAGCAATCAGTGTCTCCCGAGGAGGTGTTTATAATGCGAAGAACCCCTGAAGGGATCTGAGCAGGAATGGGAACAGAAGCTCCTTTGCTTGGGCTTGAACTCCCGTCTGCAAGCCAGCGTGTGGACCCCAGCCAGCGGAGCTGCCTGCTCGCCCTGCCTGCCGAGCTGGTCTCCGGGCTCTTACCCCGAGCAAGAGGAGGGAGAAATGGAGCTGACAGGAGCTCTTGTGGCACCAGGAGCTCAGCCACCCCCCACAGACTGCAGTGCCATGCCAGGAAAACCCCTCTCCCCCCTTGTCAGTCAATGCCCTGCCTCTGTGAAGCCAGCTCCAACTTCTCTCGGCATCTCCTCCTGCCCGTTGCCCTCAGCCTCTTCCCTCCCTCGCCTCCTAACCTGAAGCTCATATGCTTCATTTTTTTCTCCCTGTGAAATCTTTGGAGCAGGGAACGAGCCTCTTTTTTCCAGGTTTCAGGAACCAGCCGGGTGCTCCAACGCCAGTGCTCACGGTGGCGAGAGGGCTCGCTTTCTCCCACAACAAGCCACATCCCAGCAGGCAGCAGGAGTAGGATGACAAATTGTTCTGACTAATAGTCTAAACAATGTGAAACAATGGAAGTCAGAGAGCAGCATATAAAATATGCAGCACGCAGTGGGGGCTTGGCTATTTTATTTGGTTATCAGATGGATATTCCAGTGGCCGGGATCCATCAGGAAGAGAACAAGACACGTCAAACTCAATAAGGGCTCACGAGGGGCAATGGGCTTGAGAAGCTCCTTCTCTGGGGTGCAGTTGGGAAACCTGACTCTGAGTCAACTGCTGGTGAAGATGAGACAGCCCTCCCTGCCCCGGCGCATGGGAGCATCCACCACAGCTTCTCCAGGGGATGCTGAGGGGAAAGTGCCTGAGCCTGACCCCGATCCACTGAAGAGGGGTAGGATCGCCGGGCGGATGGGAAGAGATGTGGGAGGACTGCCCGGCTGGTGTGGTTGAGCAGACGGGGGAGGCTTTCTGTTTTCTCTTTGAAATTCCTTCACATTCAGAGTAATTTTAAAAGTCAAAAGCTGTTAGATTTCCCCAGGACGCCCAGGGAAGGGTATTGACTGAGTTTGCTTTGACGATATTTCCCTGCACAGCTGTTTGTGCCATCAGCAGTAGGGTTTCTCTTTAAAAAGAAGATATTTTATCCATTAAAAAGAAATCCGTGAATGATGAATATGTATTCAGTCTAAGGCTGACTGATGAAATCCTCTCCGAGGTGCAAAGATCCAGCTATCTGTCCTTCTGCTGGCCCTTCGAGGGACCGGTGGGTGGGTTCTCTCACAGACTCCTCAGCTCTTTGAAAGCCTTGGGGTCTGTGAGGCTGTGCTGTGCTCTCTGGCCAGGAAGTTTTCTCTCCGGAGGCTCCATTTGCTTCCCGTGTCTGAGCAGGGCAGGAATGCTGTGAGAACACCACACCAAAAGTTGTTCTGAGACTTCTAGCTGGAACAGAAAGTGTAAGATCAGCAGAAGAGGGGGGCTGGAAGAAAGAAGGCTGTTGCTGGAGAGGAGGAAGAAAGAGTGTTCCTCTTCCCTCTCTGCCCTCGGTGAGGGGTCCCACTCTGCCACATGCCCACCTGGGAGCAGATCACTGCGTGGGCTACCCCACCTCTGCGTGCTCCTGGGTGAATCCTTGTCTGGAGGATGCTTATCCAGGACTTCTGGTGACCTGCAGTGTGCTCAGAGAGTGGGACACACGGGCTGTCTCCAGCTGAGCTGGTGCCAGCAGGGATAGGTTCAGTCCTGAACATGAGTGACTGCAGACTGGTAGCACCTGTAGGACACAGGGGTTCTTTCCTGCTGCCCATCACTCCTGGAGGCTAGTTATGGGATCTCATAGCTTCCCCATCCAATTTGGTGCTGGTTTATTTTGATTTCCATAACGCAGCTTCTGCAAGTCTGATCCTTCCTGCACCTAAATGCGAGTGACTTGAACCCTGTACACATGTTCCATCTCCTTCCTTATTCTGTATTTCCCAGGTTCTCATTTATTTTTGCATTAGCTCATTTATTTCTTTATGGAAAGACATGCCCTGGAGCTGGCAGAAGTGCTCGCTGCACACTGTGTGCCCTGTTGTGCCAGAGCCGATGGTGGCAAGGACAACTGGAGTCACTTGCTTTGACCAGCATCCCCTCCTGCTCCCACCTCCTAAGAGATCGATTCAACGGGAGCATCATAGCTGCCCTGGTTCCTCCTCCTGCTGGAGCATCGTGGCTCGGATTGGTCGTTCAGGTTGGACAGTAACGTTGCGCGGTAGGTAAATACGTGCTCCCTGTCACCCTGGGTGCAGCCCCATTTCCAGGCTGTTTTCACACCTCTAATACCTGTAGTCCTGCCCCGCCGACAGCATCTGCTGCCAGGGCCCACAGCTGCTGGGAGGTGTGATCACGAGCATCGGAGCCGGCTGCATCTCTGGGAGTGGAGGATTGAGCTCTGGCTGGGAGAGGCCCTTCTGGAGCATCTTTCCTGCCTCTGAAGCTTATAGGCCTTTGCTACACAGACAACGTGGACTTTTCTTTTGGCTTAGTCTTGCAAACATCTCCACGGTCAGGGTAAGAGGATGAGAAGGCAGAGAATAAGGGGGACCTGGAGGGAAGCAGGCAGGGAGAGCAGCAAGCCAAATCGCTGAGGCGGGAGGGAGACTTCTCAGCTGAAATTAGGAACATCGACTCCAAGTTCGTCACTGTCTGCACCTGATGCAAATCCGATTGCCGAGGGATGTTGGGAGCAAAGAGCAGAACGCTCCTGATTTCACAGGTTTGTGTCACGAACTAGAAGAACCCAGAGAGAGAGATAGGAGGGAAAAAAAAGGAGAAAAATACAACCAAAGCAAAATGATGCAAACATCGGTAGTCTTGGAGAAGGAGCACTCCCCTGCAAGGGAGGGGGGTAGGCAGCGTGGTCCAGCTAAAATGCTTGGAAAGCCACCCTTTTATACGTGTTTGTTCTTCAAAGACATTAGGGCTCGCAAAAAAAAAAAGCCCTGCCATTTCCCTCTGCCTCTGACATTTTAATGGTTGTATTTTTGAATCATTAAAAATTGAAACGCGTAACACTTTCAGCAGCTGCCAAACGTCTCCACAGCCCAGCTCTCGCTCTTCTGCTCTCCTCCATCAGCCTTCTCCCCTGTCCATTTCCTCTGTGCTCTCTTCCCTCAGGCACTCCCCCCTTCATCCTCCTTTTTCTCTTGCTCCTGCCTCCTTCCTTCACTTCCCCAGTTTTCTCCCCCCTCTGCAGTTTACCTCCCAGCCTCCCTCCCCATAATTCATCTGCTGGAGTCTCAATTCACGGGAAGCACTTGATAATCTGCAGCTTTAATATTCTCACCTTGCCGTTCTCCTATTCAGTGGGATTTGGAGAATTAGAAAATGTATTTATCTAGGTACACTGGAGAGCAAGAGAAACAAAGAAACCAGCAGGGCTTTTCTAACGAGAAATGACTAATTTGACCCAGGAGAGCCCGTCCTCTTCCAAGCACTCAATTTTCCCCGGGTTTTGCATCCAAAGATAACATTGACAATGCCAGCGGTGACGATGGGGTACCTGCCAGCCAGCAGCTACGGCGGGCACTGTGCTCCTCGTGGAGCTGCTGCCAGCTGCGGAGAGTGGCAGCGTTTGCTCTCTCAGATGCAACATAACCTGCTGCGTCCAGAGGCAGCACATGGGAGGGTGCAGAGAAGCTGCTGTTTGTTTGCTGAAGTCTCTGCTCTAGGCTCCTGAGTGCTGAGAAGTTCAGGTCCCAAAGCGCGGGATCGGTGCCGGGCTCCCTGCAGCCTTCCCGCAGCTCTGAGTGGCTTCGGGCAGGTCATGGCCCGAAAAGGAATCATCAAAGGGTTGTGTCAGGTCTGTGCCCACGACAAATGCCTCAGCATGGCCTCCACAAGTGCTCTCAGACATGAGTGCAGATAGAGCTCAGCTGGGGTTGGAAACCTTGGGGAGACTAGATGGGTCCTTGTTGCAGCAGGATTCTACAACAGCCCTGAGAGGGTGGTGAGAAGAAGAGCGCTGTGGTCTTACGTTCTTGTGCCTTGCAGGGTCCTCACCACGCTCCAGCGGGCTCAGAGGTTGTAGCATGTTCTCAGGAAGGGGGGTCCCTGTGGGGAGGTTCCTGGAAAGCATCCTTGCAGAGAGGAGCGATGGTGGCACCAACCCCCTGCCTCCCCAAACACCGGTGGGGTGTGGGTGGGGAGCACTGGGGGGGGGTGCAGAAGGCACCCGGGGGGGGAGGGAGGGGTGGGTGGGGGGCAGCAGCTGTCCGTGGTACCACCAGCCCACCTCTCTCAGCCTGGCCTCTCAGCAGAGGTGTTCCTTTCCAAGAAAGCCTTTCTTCTGCTGGGCCCAGTTACTCCAGCGTACACAGGCTAAATCCCTGCTCAGCCCCATGATCTCGCCAGAAACAGCCTCTCTGCCTTCTGGTGGGTCTGCTCAGCCCTCATCTTGAGTTGAGCGTGTTTGAAATGGATAGCAGAAATCATGGTTTGATGGTTGGAAAAGAATATTTAGGCCAATGGATTGGGGATTTTTTTTTTGTACTGAAAATGAGATGGGATGAGATTTACTGATTTGGGGCTGACACTAGTCATCTGGGGATTTATTTTTTTTTACCAAAACAGAGGAGGCAATGTGGTTCAGTGGGCACAGACAGGGCAACTGGTTCTGAAAGAGTTTTGCTTGTGTAGTCTAGAAACAAATCAGAGGCTAAGATGTTTATGATTGCTGCCTATAAACACATCGGAGAGGAAACACCCAGGAATGCGAGGAACTCTGTAAGTGGAAGGACATTGTTGGCATAAGCATCAATTGGTAGAAACCTGTAGTGAATAAACCTCAACTAAAAAACTGAAGAAGATTTCTCCTAATCATCAGATGGAGTTTATAAAATAGCTTTCCAGCGGGGTAATTGAGGGAAGAAACGTAACTAGTTCAAGATGGCAATCTGACAAATTTCTGAATTTCACAGTAGGATGGGGCTGAATTTGACAGTCTGGCCCTTCTCAACTAAGTCCTGCCTCAGTCCAGGACTCGCTGCACTTGTACAAGGTGGAGAGTCCTTCTGCTCCCTCCACACCCAACACCTCCTCGTCCCTGCCTGGTTGCAGACCTGGGCCACGTGCAGCCCCGCACTGCACCCCCACATCCACCAACTCACCTGTCCCTGACACAGAGGCTTTTCAGCTGGTTAACAAGCTGTGACACGCCAGACAGCAAAAGTATGAAAATTGGCCAATTTTTTAATATTTTAAGCCCCATCACATATATTTTACCAGTCTGAGCAAAGCGCTTTATGACGCCTCGGCAAGGAAATGGAAACTATCATTTTGTATAATCTGCCTGAGCTGGATTGACCCCCTGATCCCTGCCAGACCCATCCTCCTCTCAGCACCCACATTCCCCTGCTCACACGGGGAGCTAACGTGGCTGCACCGGGACGATGCTGGCAAAGCAGCCTATGGTACCCCAGGAGGAAAACTATAACGGGGTGCCAAAGAAACTGGGGAGGGGGATGAAGATCCTGTGAGATGCCCATGTGCCCCTCAGAAATGATCTTTGGGGGGAGGCTCCCCTCGTCTTCTGTGTGCAGCTGGTCCACAGGGCAAATATTTTAAGATTTTGCTACTGGAACCAGGGAAGGGGGGAAGAACCTGAGTACCTGGGGAGATAAGGGGAGAAGGAAGAATGGCAAGGCAGATGTTTCTGGCACCATTTCTGCATCTGTCCTCCCCTTCTCCCTTCTTCTGTCAGCACCTTCCCAGAGAGGTTCCCCCTCGCAGAGGGAGGGGGCTGTGATTTAAGTGGGTGAGGTGTGGCAGCAGGATGGGAAGAGGATGCTCAGCAGAGGGTGTGCAGCAGGAGCACTGCTCCAGCTCCCTGCTCCAGCAGCTCCTGCAGGCTGCTGCCCCTTCCCAGGCCGCTCTGGGAACGGCTGAGCAAGGTACAGGCTTCTGCAAGGGCTCCTTTTTTTAATTTAAATCAGGGAAAGGTATTTTTTCTTCTTCCTTTTATTCCACCCTGAGTGTTGTGCGTTGCCACTGACAAAGGAGAAGGAATTCCTCGCATTGCTTTGGCTGTTTAGCAGAGCTGCTGCCCTACTCTCCCCTGTCAGACACTAATCTCTCCTAATATTTAACAGTCCCAGTAGGCAGCAGGATTTATCCTCTGGCCTTTCTACCTGTCATTTCATCCCTTCTCACTAAGGAGCCCTTTGATTCCCTTCCGAAAAGAGGTGCCAGGACCAGCATGATGGATTGGCTCACGCTGGCAGTTAGAGAACCAGCTCCATTTTTCTCTGTTCCAGCTGTCGGGTATTTATCTGGGGCAGCTCAGTACAGCTGGGGAAGGCCCTTCTGCCTCCTCATGGGGAGACGTGCGGATGGGCAGCTTATGGAGTGGGAAGGTGCTGTGGGTGTTAATGCTCCAGCTCCTACAGGGCCCGTCTCCAAACCGCAGCCCGGGCTGCGGATGTTTTAGCTCGTGGGTTGATCTGGATCTAATACCATCATCCATTTCAGGGAGGAATTCCTCCCCCACCACTCCCCAGACGTCTTCATCCCTTCACATCACGCAGCATCCACGTGTTCCCCTTCCTCAGCATCTCAGCTGCCTTCCCCTTGGATGCACAACCCAGAGGCCAAACACTCTCGGAGAGGAGTAAGCTCACATGGGGAGCCATGCACTGTCCCGTGGGGCTGCTGCCAGCAGAGCAGTCCTCCCGGTCCCCATCCTGCACGAGTCCATCCCTGCGAGATGCATGGCTGGTGGGGTGGAGGCAGCTTGCACCCAAATGGGGATGCTTGGCTGCTGTGCAGGGATGCTGCATCCCTCTAACAGGGCTGGGAGAGCCTCAGTGCCTGCGAACCAGCGCTGCAGTGAAGCCTCTCCTTGCTCCCCAGGTGGTTAAGCAGTTCAAGAGCCGAAGGTGTCAGGGCAGCACAGTAGCTCTTTATATCCGTAATGAGCCCTTTGATTGCTGTTTCCTTATTCCGGGAGATGGAAGTCGTTAGGCTCCAACCTGTTCTGCCTGGGCTCCGGTTACAGGGCTGGGTTGGTGTTGGGTGGAGGTGAGGGCAGCTCCGGGGGCATTTCTGCACAGGGGGACCATGAGGAGGGCAGAAACCCTACTCCCTTCACTAATGACTCTTCCCGCCGTCACCTGCCAGCCGGGCTGCTGATCCCGGCCCGATAAGCAGCGGCAGGATCCGTGTGAGGGCGGCGGAGGTGGGACCGGTGCTTCCTCCGGCTGCCGCCTCCCCTTTCCTTTTTTGCTCGCTTTGTTTCTTCCCCTCACGCCTAAATAGTGGCAACTTCAGAGCTCTGCGGGGCACCATTAAAAGACAGATGATACTGCCACAGCACAGCTGTCCGGAGCCGTGGAAAACACGCTCCATATAATCTTTCTGAGGGGGCATGTGTTTAACAGTGACCTGGTTAGGCAGCCCACGGCCAGGCCTGTCCCATACGCACATGCCATCGCAGGCAGGAGCGGCGGGGCTAAATTCGGCAGCCGGAGAGCTGACTCTGCTACCTCAGCGCCAGCCGAGCCCTGTCTCCTGTTGCCTCCATCTAAGGTGGAGTGAAGAAGAGGAGGAGCAGGGGCAGGATGAAGCCTGCTTACTGGGAATCTCCAGGTATAAAGAGCAGCCGGACAACAACCACCACGAATAACTAAACCATGCACGTGGTAGCGTGGGCTTTCAGGGTTTGGAGGGGAGCTAGAAGGGCTCCTCAAGTCTCCCTTGTGAGGACGAAACCCAGGTCTTGCCGAGATGCTCCTGCAACACTCATCTCCGAGCGGCCCCCACGCAAGGCGATACTTCCCCTCGCGCGCCTTGTACACTTGAACCCATCCTGACCTGGGTGCTCGCACACCTCCCTGCCGCCTCCCACACACACCTCCCGGGCTGGCCCTGGCTCCGGAGAGTCTGGCCACACGCGAACCATCCCTGCAGAAGCCTCTGGGGCAGCGCAGGTAGCTGTCACCCCTCCCTTGGTGTGTGCATGGGTAAGGTCATGCCTGGGGTTGGAGATGACCCACAGGGCATCAGATGAAGAGGCCTGCCTTTGGGTGTGGGACTTCAACACTCAAAGGGTGAGGAACAGCTATCAGGGAGTTTCATCTTATTTTGGTCATCTCATAGAGTAGGAGGAAGTTTCAAGTGAAAACGTGGCAGGACCAAGAGGAGCTTGAGGACTTTGCTGTGTCATGTTTGGAAACAACCAAGAACAACTATAGGTGACGGCCTTTCAAGCTCTTGTGGCTAAAACATCAATTCTGAAGTGCAAAAAGTTGGGCCCGGGTGGGGATGCAGCACTGAGTTACAACAGGAGAGAAAAGCCTTCTCCTGAGATCTGATGGCAGAAAACACCGAGAAGGGCATGATGAACAATTGATGTCCTCTAGCTTGTGTCAGGTTCTTCTGAGAGACTTTCAGGTCCCTGGGTCAGGGACAGTCTGGGGAGGCTCAGGATGGCCCCATTTCCATGGTACACGGCCCCAGCTATCGAGGATTTCTCTTCTTTCCCCAAACAGAGTTAAGCCAGGTTGCTGGCAGGACAGACAGCCCCATCCTCCCCAGTGGCACAGCTCGGTCCTGGCCTCATGTGGCCACGGCCACCACCAGTATTTTGATCACACCTCAGCGTGACAAGAACATATCCATGGAGGTAAGAGTTTGCGATTTCAGTGCCCGTGTGCAGCTATTTCACAGTCGGTGCCAGCAGGGATGGGGAGCCCGGCGCCCGGGTGGCAGCGGCGCGATGGCCAGGAAGCCTTTGGACACGGCCAGCTTTATTGGGAAGCGGGGAATAATTACAACTTTTGTGCGAAGCCCAGTGCCGGAGCTGCCGCTGTTCCACGCCGATCAGATTTAAATCTGCGTGCAGACAGCTGGCAAGCCACACCACGCACACTAAATCCGACCCTGACTTAACGGCCTGAGAGGGCCCCTTCTAAAAAGTCATTAGTGAGGCTTTTGGGGAAGGAGCGTGCACCATTGTGCCGAGGCACTGAGCTTGTTTAAACAGAGCCACTGCAAAAGGAAAAGCTCCCCGGAGGCCTCGTGAGAATGTTTCCGGGAAGCTGATGGAGGATTGTTTGCTCCAAGCGCTGTCTCGGCATGCTCTGGGTGATGCACTCCCTGTCCTGCACCCGGGAGGGGCTGCACTGGGGATTTGCACCCCTTGCCTTGGCATTGGTGCAGCGGGACTGCTCTGGCATTGGACAGTGAGTTATGGGGTGGTGAGCTACAAGGTGGTGAGCTATGGGGATGGTGAGCTATGGGGATGGTGAGCTATGGGGTGGTGCCATAAGGTGCTTTGCAGGGGCTGTCAGATGCCCGAGGAGGTTTGGGAGGCTGAAGGCAGGTGTGGAGGATGACGGGGTCACCCAGCCCAGGGCAGCACCTCGGGCTGTGTCCCCATTCCTGTGGCTGCCAGCGGGTGAGTCAGAGCTCCGACTTGGACCTCAGTTTCCCCATCTGAAAATTAAGGATAAATGAGATACCGGAAAGGTAGTGATTCAAATTAATTGCTGTTTGTAAAGCGCTTTGAGGTCCTCGGGTGAAAGATGCCAGCAGGGCGTGATTGCCGTGGTGCTGTGCAATCGGCCAGGAGGGCTTTGGGGTGGGGGGTAGGAAGGGACTATTTACTCGAGTTAGGAACAGATGTACGCTCACACGTGGGTATGTATTATGCAGCTATGCATCCTCGCTGAGCTTGCAGTAATCACTGGGAACATATTCCGCCTGCCCTAACTACGCAGTTAATTGCGGGTTCCACCTGCCACGACGCTGGGATGCCGACGCTTCCCCTCCTCCTCCTTTACGCAGCGGGTGAGAAGCCCCTGGAGACTTCTGAGTCCACGAGAGGACAATCCTTGACCTGTTGCCCAGGCAGCCCCCAAATTTTTTTCCCCAGCTTCCATCAAACCCAAAACTGAGGTGTTACACCCCTCTCCCCAGCATCCTTCCCTATCGCGCTGCTGGGCTTCCCTGCCCGCCGCTGCCCAGAGCCGTGCTGTGATGGATGTGATTAATATGTGCTCGGAGAGCAGTCGATCCTTCCGTGCTTGCTTTGAACCTCTGATCATTAATGTCTCCATATGGGCACCATTTTTCCTTGTCACGCCGCAGCTGTAGCCAGAGAGAGAGAGGGAAGAGACCCCGCTTCCCAGCTCAGAACCCTGAAGAGCTGCAGCTCCGGAGGTTTACCCACCTTTGGGAAAGGTCAGAAATATAAATAGCTGTTGCCAGGAGGTCCACAGGCACAGAGCAGGAATGGAGATTGCTGCTCGGCTGCTGCTTGGGTCTGGCGGGGAGGGCTTGAATAGCCTTTTTCTGCCTGTTTTTGAACTCCCTTATTGCTCCCTGTTCCTTTCCCCTCCATCACTCACTCCCTCTCTACATCCCCCCCAGCTTGTTTCATTTTTTTGAAGGGCCGCAATTTCTTTTCAGTTTTATTTCTCATTAAAAATAAATACCGTTGCCATAATTTACAGTGAGTTTAATTAGAAATGAGTTACGTGATCTAAGCATTAGGATTTAATTGCTCGCTCCTAAAACAATTTTCTCATCTGAAATGTCCCCAGTTAATGATCGTTCATTAAATAAGATTTCAATCTCTTAAGTGGAGTTAGAAGAGCTGCAGGTTTCCTCTGATAGCTCCTGCGGCCAGCCCAGAGCTGGGGATGCTGACACCCACACCTTGCTTTTGGGAGTTTAAACCCACCACCCTGCTTTGTGCCAAGGACAATCCTGAACAGCTGTAGTGGCTGGTCTGTTTTTTTTTAACGGGGAGACAGAGGGGAGCTGATTTTCGTGAGGAATGTTGATTAATCAAAATAGATTCATTTACATGAAGTGTAGAGCGATGTCAATGAGGCTGTTTTGTGCTTTACTTGCTCATTTTCTTATTGCAAAAACTTCTAAACAAAACCACATCTGGAGAGAGCAACCTTTTGCCTGCCCCCAGCCCTGTGCCAGGACAGCCAGAGGGTACCGGGACACTGGCAGCTCAGGGCGGGCACGACTGCAGGGTCGCAGGGATGGGTGGGGTGGGATGGGGTTGGGAGGGGATGGGGATGGGGATGGGATGGGATGGGGATGGGGATGGGATGGGGATGGGGATGGGGATGGGGATGGGGATGGGGATGGGGATGGGGATGGGATGGGATGGGATGGGGATGGGGATGGGGATGGGGATGGGGATGGGCATAGGGATGGGATGGGGATGGGATGGGATGGGGATGGGGATGGGGATGGGATGGGGATGGGGATGGGATGGGATGGGATGGGGATGGGGATGGGATGGGATGGGATGGGATGGGGATGGGGATGGGGATGGGCATAGGGATGGGGATAGGGATGGGATGGGGATGGGATGAGGATGGGATGGGATTGGAGTGTTTTCTTGCTTCTCGGTTTTATGCAGAAATTCCTGAAAAGAGTTAAGCCGAAACTAGCACATTCCTGTAATAAAACTTTGTTTTGACACATCAGCATTTTTCCAGGGGGAAAAAAAAATTTAAAAAATAACAAAATCAACAAAACTGACCCCAAACTCTCTCCACTTGGTTAGAAAAGTCCACCCCAGCTCCTGCTCTGAGCTTCCCTGCTCTGCTCTCCTGGGAGAAGCGAGCAGCCAGGCTGGGCTGGGCTGGGCTGCCAGGAGGGGTCCAGCAGCGTGTGCCATAGGTGCTGGAGCACAGGGCAGGACCTCGCCTGTCCCGGGGGGCAGCAGCTTTACTGCACATCGTTTCACTATTTAGATCTTGCTGGGACCCCTCCTCTCGCCCCTCTTCATCTCTCTTCTTCCTCTCTCCCCCTACTCCCCTTTGTTCGCTCTCCCTTCCCGGAGCAAGAGGTTTCTTTCCCTGCCTCAGGGCTTTATTAACCCGTACATATTTATTTGCTCAGAAATCAAGGATATTGGAGGGAGGAATTTGGAAGAGGATGGGCTCTTTTCACTCAGCCCTGTCAGCTGCCCCTGCCCGGGCAGAGGGATGGTATCTCGGGGACCAGCCCGCAGCAGGAGGACACTGTCACCTAGCAACTAGTAAGCAACGACTAACACTTCCTTGGGTGTCAAATATGCCGTGTCACAGATCTCTTTCCAAGGAAGTATAAAATGGGGAAGAGCAGGATTTGAAGAGAGAGAGAATGAGAGAAACACGAGCGGGAGTCAGCCCCCGGATAACCTTGAACATATTAACAGATGGCTGGGACCCAACGCACGGGCGGGCGTTTGCAAAAGCACCGCGTTCAATCAGCTATCCTTTTTTTCTGCTGGGGGGAAAAAAAAAAAAAAAAGGAAAAAAGCTGTTAAAAGGAAGCAGCAAGGCCAGGGCAAAGGGGTGTCTGATTGCATTGCGAGAGGCGGCCGCTTCCAGCATCTGTCAGTGCCTGGCTCTCAGGAATGCACATATATATAAATAAATGCAATGAAAAGGTCCCCAGTTCCAGTGAAAGGAAATGATTTCCTCCTCAAGTGATTATGGGCACCATTATGCAAATAGTGGCCAGGCCAACAAAGTGGCCTCATAAAGAAAGGGGAATAGAGCAGCAAAAGCAGCTCCGGGGTCTGCAGGCAAGGGGGAGCAAGGTGTTACCTGCACAAGGGCACAGGCCCAAATAGTGGGGTGTGACCCTCGCCAGGGGCAGGGGCTGGGAGGGAAGCTGTCGGGGACACTTCTGGTGGGTAAGAGTGGTTTTGCTGAGAGTGATGGGAAAAAAGAAGAAAAAAGGGAGAGAAGAGAGCAAATGAAAAAAAGCTAAGGAAAGAAAATAGAATTAAAAAAGAAAGAGAAAAAGGAAAAAGGAACAGGGAGAAGCCTGGGATCTGTACTGTGGAAGTCCGGGAGCTTTGATTCAGTCTGTGGTGTATGGACCGGTCACCGTGGCTGATCAAGGCTGCCCGGGTCTCGCGTCGGACACTGCTGACACCGCGCCTGCCCCGCAGAGCTCAGCTGTGCTCCTTTCTTCTCCCCTTTGCAGGCATTTAGCGGTAGCAGATAAATAAACCGACATCAATCATCTGCACATAGCAGGGTGATCACCTTACGGGACTCATTTCCTCTCAAAATACACAATTTTAATTTCTATTTGGCTTTCCTTAAATTTTAATGCCTGCTTTTGACATAAATATTTTAGCGTTTCAGGGAGGGACAAAGTGGAAATGGGTGACCGGAGATACCACAGGGCTTTCCCTCCAGCTGCAGAACGGGAGTATCCACACTGTCACCCCTGCGCGAGCGGCTTGGGGATGTTTGGGACCAGCAGCCCCTCCTGACCTCTGGTTGTAAAACCTGTACCAGCTCCTGGGGCGGGCTGGGAGCCCCCGAGCCCCCCACTCTGCCTCTCTGCTGGAGACTCTCCTGTGCCAGGGAGGTGCACTCAGGTGACATCCCCGAGCAGCGCACAGGTGGGAGCCCCAACCCCTCCCTGGCCTCATGCCCAGCCTGCGCCTCGGCTGCGGTGTTTACGCAGAGCTCTGTAGACTCACCCCGGGGATTCCTGGGGCTGCGCTCACATGGTTTCTATAGGTCAGTGACAGTCTATTTCCTTATGGAAATTTACATTCCCTGTAAGAAAACTTAAAGATTGTAAAAGAAAACCGGCTCCTGAGCTCTTTCCCTCTTCCCTCGATGTGCATGGGGCCAGGCAGGTTTCCCTCAGCAGGATGGTCCTCGTCCCCGTGGGACACCCCAGCCAGGCAGCTGCTGGTGGCATCTCGGGGCACAACTTGGTGGTTTCCCGTGGGGTCTTCTGCACGGCTTAGGGTCTGTCCCGTGGGGCATCACACCACCAAGGACCTCTCCAGGTCCAGCAGCTCCCTAAGGGAGCAGGATGGCCCCGGCTGGCGCAGCCTCGGGGAGCTGCGTGGAGCAGCAGGCGTCCCTGAGGCTGGTGATGGATTTGTACACGCGCGCTTACGCACAGCCCGGCCTCTCCATCACGCTGTACCACATGTGGTCACCGGCGGTGGGGAACAGGTGCGGCGTGCTATCGAATCCATATGGTAACCGTTTAGCCTCACTTTGCTGCGGGATAAATTATGGAGGAAGGAACAAGGCAAGCGAGTCAGACCCGGCGGTGCTGCTGATTTGGAGGTTCTGCAAATGAACATTTTCCAGCACAAAACTTGGTCACATCCTGGCCTGTTCCTGATGTTATTTCAGGGGTGTTATCCCCCTGAGGGCAACACCAGCCTCCATCCTCATCACAAATGCCCTGAGCCATTTGCCCAGAAGGACCAGCCCTGGTTCACACTCCTCATGCTGGACACCAGTGCAGTAGCAAACATCGTCCATCTCCACCGAACCGTCTTGACCCCTCCTGAAGAGCCACCAGTATTGTGCTGTTTACATATTCCTCCTTCCCCTCTTCCTTCATGTTATTATTTCCAGTCTTTTTAACCCCTGGCCTCATGGGCTTACCTTCGTCTCAGAGGAGTTTATGGAATAAGATCCACGTCCTTGCCCTTTTCAGCCCAGAGAAATCTTCTCATGACATGACAGAAATCCAAGAAATCAACAACTCTGGAGGTTTGTAATAAGTCTGAATCCTTCCTAAACCCAGACACTCAGCACGAAGAGGGGTCAGTGATCCCCAAGCTCCTTCCCCTCTGCCTCCTGCCATCCGTCTCCGGGTGGATGATGGGAAGCAGATGAGGCACGCGTGGGACACCCAGCTGTTTCAAGGTATGCTCATGGTTTGTGTCTCTGGAGCAGACTCTGGGCAGGGCTGTGTTCCTCGTGCAGGAGACACAGACCTCCCACCCAGAGACCCCGGTAGCGCTCCCACATCTCCAGCTTCCTCCCTGGTTCCTCTCCCCAGCTCCAGCCCATGCGGAGCCAGCGGCAGCGGCAGCAGCGAGTGAACCCCGGTCTGTGCGAGGTTCACCTCACGTGTACGTGTGTGTCCCAGCAGGCACACGTGTCTCTGTGCGGGAAGGGTTCCGGCTGTCTCGCTGACCTTCCTGGAAGCCTCTCCGTGACAGGACTCTCACCCTGGTCAAGGGCAGGGCTGGGAGATGGCTTGAACCCTTCTGGGGGCTTCACTGCACTGATGTGCTGCATGAGAGACCCCTGGGACCATCTGGGAATCGGCCCAGCAGACGCATCCATCTTCCCTACTTGTAGCCTGCAGGTAAAATAAACAGGGCTTCAAAAACACCCATGCAACGGCACTTTACTTGCTCCTGCAAACTCAGGTTCTCGCACTCTCCCTCTCTCTGTCACTCACACTCACTCCCTGTCCTCCCTGCCCTTGGCCTCACATTCCTGTCCCGCTTCTTTCCCTCCCACCCGCCTGTTCCCCATCTCTCCCCGGTGCGGCGGCAGCACCCGCGAAGCAGCCGGCAGGGCTGGGGTGCGCAGGGAGGATGGAAACACTGCAGGGCTGCCCGGGGAATCTGCTGCCAAGGCCCATAAATAAGGGAATGCTGTTTGCTTTCTCCTTGTCCAGCCCTGTGCAAATATTTACTGCCCCAGTGACCCATGGAGGCAGCAGTGGCTCTTCGAGGGGTCTCTGGAGCAGGAGGCATCTGCCTTGCCCCAGCTCTGGGGATCTCCAGCCTTTGCACAACTGCAGCGATGAGCAGGGAGTGTCGAAACCTCGCTGGCTGCTTTGAGGACCTCATCCCGAGGCCGTCAGATTCTTTGCCGCTGACTTCAGGCAGTGATTTTTCCAGGGTGCGGGGTCTGGAGTGTGTGCTGATGGAGGAGCAGGGCGCACAGACGGGGCACGCAGCCTCCTACCTCCTCTCCCCAGCGCGGGAGTTGGGCGTTAGTAAAACACGTCAGCCCCAGAGCTGAACCTGTGAGGGATTCACATCCCTTGAGAGAACTCTGTCAAAATCAAGAGAATCATCTCACAGAACTTGTGAGGTTTGGTCTGTCCACAGGGGTTCCTCAGTTTTACCCAGGGCTCTGTACATCTCACTCCCCTTGCTCTCACAGCCTGCACGTGTCTCTCGGGGCATGTATTTTCCCTCCTGCCCTGTCTGTCCGTGTTTTTTGATTTAAAGATGAGCCCGCACATCTGATGGCTTCCCAGGGGAGTGCAGCTACAGCAGCCTGTGGGTTCACACATCCACGGAGAGCACTGCCAACCCCTAGAGAGCAACGAGCACCTCACACCTCCCGACACCTCCTGCTTTTTGAGATGGGATTAGTGTGGAGCAGCAGATGAGACAAGAGAGCAGAACCCTGCTCCCTTTTGCTGTCCCTGGGATCACCCTGATGGGCAGGTAGCTCTGGGGTGGTGGCGGAGAGGGAAGCGTTAATTGTCTCCCCCTGGGGAAAGAATGCTGCAGTCAACTGGCCCAATTGGGATTTGCTGGTGGAAGGGCTGGTCCAGCTGCAGGCTGTGTATTTATTGCAGGAGGAGAGGGGAAGGGGAATGGCAGCGGGTGATCTTGGGGCTGTAGGTGGAGTGTTGGGACCAGCATCTGTGTGAGCTCCTTAGCTGAGGGGTCCTGGCCTTCTGCTCTGTCTGAAGAAGCTCTGATTTGCATTGCCTTTAGGTAGAGGTGTGATTTTTAGCTTGATTTTTCTGCTTAGCCCTGCAGCAGGATTTCTTAGTGGGTGAGCAGGCTCTGGATACAGCTCTGTTGGTGACTGTGGTTCAGATGGTACCTGTGGAGGGGCAGAGATGTCTTGTCTGTCCTGGTAAGTCTGTCCTTGGTCTTTCTTTTGACCCACTGTGTTATGTGTGCTTCACTACAAGGGAGTTGGGAGCGTGTGGAAATAGGAAATGTCCTCCTTGCCCTTTCAGTGTCCCCAGTGCTGGCAGGCTCCACATCCAGCCAGACCAGTGGCTGAACGGATTCACTAACAGCTTTCTTTTGTAATATCTCAGCTTGGAGAAGTTAATTATCTCCAAATACTGAAAAGGGCAGATGGATTCAGTAGGATTTACTTGGCTGTGTAATTTGGGCGCCCCAGAGATGCTATTTGGTCTGGCTGCGATGAGTGACACATCATTGCACCGGGGCGCAAATGTCACTGGAGTAGATGACTCCCTCCCTCTCTCCTGTTATTTGCCCACCGGGGCTGCTGATGGGGCTCTAGGAAGACATCCTGGATGTTACTTTGCGAACCTCCACCCTGCGTTTAATAACCAAAGCCTGGGACTGGAAGGCAGAGCTGCAAACGGAGCGCTTCTGGCTCAAGCTGTTGCTGGGAAAAGGTTCAGAGCGCATCCAGAGGCCGGTTGCTCCCTGGGGGCTGCTGAGGAGGGGTCCTTGCTCCAGCTGGAAGACAGCCCTTCCCAGCCCCTCTTCCATCACTCCTGGCCCTCCAGCCCCTCTCGAGGGTTTCGGGGGAGGCTGTGCTAATGCTCTGGCAGACAAAGAGGGGTGGGGTGTGAAGGCTTGCTCTTCCTGGGGCAGGGGGTGGTGTGGGGGTGTTCCCCCTCCCTGGAGCCTTGACTCTCCTCTCCCTGCCCCACTACTGCTGCACTTGTCCAGCCTGGGTTACATTTAGGGACAAGGATTTTCTGATGTGATGCTCAGACCTGAGATAAATTCACCTTTATTTTTAAATCTCTTCCATCTCTTTGTGCTTTGTTTCAAGCAGTGAAAAGTTAAATGTGCCATTGCATTATCAGCATGCTCAGCCCGGAAACTAAATAGAGATGTTCCCAGTGAACTCGCTTTAATCTCAGTTTGTTTGCCAAGCAAAGCAATCTCCCCATGCAGTTATGGCTCTCAGAAGCTGTCAAGTTGGAGGTGACTGCTAAAAAGGAGACAGACGCATAGAAATTTTTTTTTTTTTTTGCTTGGGTTTCATGCAGGAGGTGAACTTTGGGGCACCTTTGCAACACTCCACTTCTGATTATAGGCAGAGGTTGACTTTTGTGTTTGGGGGATCTGGGTCACATAGCTAAAGGGCCTGTCTTGGACGGTTTACCAATTGTTGGAGTTGATTGAATTGGACTGGGGAGGGCAGTGACCACAGTGCTTCCCTCCTAGCCTCCAGCTGGTTTGACTTGCAATGCAAATGTTTTCTCCTGTCACCTCTTAATGATCCTTTTTTCCCTTGCGGGTGTATAATTTCCCCTGGAAGTCTCCAGTGAATGGTTTCCATCACAGTTATTTGTCCCTTTCTTTTTCAAGTCTACGGCAACTTCTATAGAATTGCAGACCTGGCATGATTTGGGGTGGGACTAGATTGGATTGCACTATTTCATCTCTGGCTGTCAAGTGAGCCTGCACTACCTTTGGTGGGGCTGACAGCGAGAGACATCAAACCTGCTGGAATATATAACGTGAGCTCACAAGTGGCCCAGTTTGCAGAGCAGAGCTTTTGCTCCAGAGCGTGTGCTCCGGCTGAGCAGCATCGCCCCCCGACATAGCGATGGAGGAGGAGAAAGGAATGCTTGGCTCGGTGGAGCTGGGGAGGAAGGGGAGAGCAAATGCTCTTCTGGAGGATACTATTGGAAAGACATCATAGAGGAGGAGTTCATAAATCCATGGGGCTTCTCACGGCTGAGGTTCGATTCATCTGTACATCAAAGGAGACCAAGAGCCCCTCGGTGAGGCTGCAGGAGTCGGAGGGAGGAGGGGGTGGCTGAAGGACCAGACCCCTGCACGTCACCCCGAAACACGTGTGCTTCAAAACACATCGTAGGCAACGGGCGGCAGTGGAAAACGTGTCCCCGGTGTGTACCTACACCTGCTTGGGCTCTATTCTGTGCCCTGGGTCGCAGATACTGTTGCATTGGCTGGAAAACATCACCAGCATCAGTGTAGTTTACTGAGTGCTCTTTTGCTGCCTGTGCAAAGGTGCAAGCCCAGCTTGCTGGCTGCGGAGACGGGACTGGTGGAATGTCTGTGTCCCACTGAGTGACAACCCGGTGACCAAGCTCTTTAGTCAGGTCTCCCTGCTGCTTAGCTGGGAGGTCCCTCTAGGAGAGGGAGCTGTAGGATCCTACACCTTGAAACTGGTGGGGGGGGGGGGGGGGGTGTGTGTACTACCAGTTAAACTCGAAATTCAAAGGGTTGTGTGGGTTTATGGATAATATGTGGCATGGCTGAGAAGGGCACCAACACTGGGCTGACGTGTCGCTGTTCCCACGTGTACTATACTGAATTATTGACCATCAGAGCGACTGTCTTCACTGTGTGCTGGGTAGGCAATGCTGAGGTGCCCCAGGCTTTTCAGCTGAAGATGAGAAAAGTGCTAAGGAAACCTCTCTGCATCACTTATAAAACCCCAAAGCTGGTTGTTCTGAAGCTGCGCCTTGCTTCGGGATCTGTGAAGTTGATCTGTTTACCAGGACGCCTTTGTGCAGCATCAGCTCAGGGGTCTGCTTTGCTGCTCTCCTTTGAGTACAGGACACTTTCCCCGGAGGACATCTGTCACCCCTTCACGGGAGGCAGGACCTGCAGCTCTGCTGCCGCTAAAATAAGGTGGAACTGTTTGTCTCTGATGGGCTTCAGGCTTCCGCCTCCTCTTCTGTCTCAGGGCTGGTGTCAGGTCTGTCGATAGGAGAGGGCAGCCTTGACAGGAGATAAAGCACGTGCCGTGTTTATTGACCGCTGCTTCTGCAGGGGAACTAAACCTTTCCTCTCTGGGGGACTGTACTGCTGATTGATACTTAGGCAGCCCCTCTCTGTGCGTTTTTCTCCTCTCTGACAGCGCTTCTGGAGCAGACGGGATGGGCAGAGGGAGCTGCTGAATAAACCAGGTGCCTTTCCTGAGCCCCAGCCTGGACATGGAAATCCCCACAAGGTTTCTGAGGAGCAGAGCCCTTGTTTTCACTGTGGAAGGAAATGAGAAGTGAAGGTTGTGCAGCAAGGTATGAGTGCCAGGACTGGGTTTCTAACATCTGCAGCTTTTTGGGACCTAGATGCAGCAGGCTGGTAAAGTCCCTTTGGGAAATACAGCTTGGGTTTTGTGTGGGTAGATCTTGAGAGGATGGTTTTAGGGGTAGAGCAGACTTCAGAGCTCTTCCCATCTCACTTCCCTAATTCCTAATGGGAAGAGCTGAGCAGGGGTTGTGGCAGCTTTCCGATGTTTCTAGTGTCCCCTTGCATCTCTCCCTTCACCCATCAGATGGACAGGAAGGTATTCTTGCTGCTGGTAGACCACCGTGCCCTATAATCCTCCTGAGAGTAGGGTACAAAGCTGCCTGGAGTGACCAGGGCTGCTGCTCCATGGGCTGCAGTGAGAGAGCCTGGAGCCCCTGGCAGGGGTTTAGTACATCTTCCAGCCGTTCTCCTCTCCTCTTAAACTTGCCCCAAGTAGAGAAAGCAGCACTGGAAGAGAAGGCTCTATAAATCAACCTGCTTTATTGCCATGCACTGTTAAACTACTGCTGCATTTCACCCTGGAGATGGCTGCATTTCAGTGCAGGATGAATTGATTTCTGGATACCAAAGGTCAAATCCTGAGCTTCTGACTTAGTTCTTACTTAGTCCGTACAAAGGCAAAAATCCCCATTGAAGCAAGCGTTTGAGTATCAGCCGCTCTATAAATAACACAGAACTAAGTGAAAACTAAGCCAGGCTCTGAAGTTTGCAAAGTGCTTGGGGATCTTTGGAAATGGATGGTCCTGGGGTAACTTCTGATTTTAGCAGCAAAGGAAAGAACAGAGGCTCACATCTCAAAGTCGGGAGGTGAGGTTTTTTTCTTCCCTTCTCGCCCCCCCCCCTTCTTTTTCAGCTCTTCTGCAGCCTGACTTCCTCCCTTTGACAGAGGAATCCCTGAGAAGTGCAGCCTTGCTCCGAGCCGTTTGGTCTGATCACCTCACAGGAGCTTTTTAGCACTGGGGGGATTCAAATGGGAGGGAGTGCAGCAGGCAGGCGGATGAAATGTCTCGCATTCCTGCTGCCCTCCGCATTCCCCCCCCCCCCCGCTCTCTTTCGCTGTATCCAGCTCTTATTCTGAGTTTGGTTTTCTTGTCCCCAAGGGAGGCAGTTAGTGTAATGAGCTAAGGCTCCTCTGATTGTTTCTGGAGATGCAGGCAGTGCCCCATCTCCACTGCTGGCCTCGTTTGGATCCTGCCAGATAAATCATGCCGATTTAAAATTGATCGTTCTGGGATGTGGAAGAAAGTGGAGTGGGCGGATTTACCCCATTAGGGTGCATTGATCACCATTACTGCGTGTAATCAGGGTTAATCTCAGGATTAATTGGGGGGATTTGCTGATGGAAACGATCGGCAATTTGTGTTAGTTACTGCTCTATTCGTCTCTAATGGCTTAATCAGATTACAAATTAAAAGTGGCTTCTTCCAGAGAATCTCCCCGGACTTCAGCAGGAGCCTCAGCAAGAGGAGAGTGACACATCCAGAGCACAGGATTTGCAACTCTGAAAGCTGAAAATGGGGAGAGCGCCCACGGGCTGCATGGCCAGAGTGGCTGCAGCAGGCTCTGCCCCTGCTGATTGTGAGCTGGGAACAAAAAAGTGTGTGCAGGGAGGTGATATGAGTGCGTTTTCTTTAGGGCTGTATCTGGGGAAGAGGAAAAACTCCAAAGCCCCTCTGTTTGACTTGTGGAAGAGCTGGGAGGGGTGGCTCTCTGCACACTGGCACCAGCAGAAATTGTGCTCAGGCCATTCTTTCATGGGGCACGTTTTGGGAGGGAGCAGGAAGAATTTCAACCTACAGCAAACCATCAAAGCAGTGATTCTGCAGCAAATAAATTAAGGCTGATGAGCTGAGACTGGTTAAACTAATGACAGAAAGAGGTCCTGTCCTGGGAGGAGACCCATCTAGCAGGAGCTGAGCTGAAAGCATCCGAACTCTATTAGCAGATTATAAGGCCAGCAGGTTCTGCCTGTGAGCATCCTGGCTGAAAGGATGCAGGAGAGAGAGGATCCTTGTGGCACTAGGTAGCAGCAACCCCCTGGGGGAACACCTACCCACAAAATGGGCCATAACTAGGAGAAATCAGGAACTGGCAAGTCCAGCTTCTCCTGCAAGAAGGCAAAAAATAGATATCTTTTATGTGGAAGCACACTTCCATCAATTTACCTCAACAGATGGGGCTGATTGGAAGTGAGGAGGGCTCAGTCTCACCTCATTCCTAATCTGTGCTGATATCGATTGAGTTTTTGATACGTGATGGTCAGAGCTAAGTGCTGGAAATCTATTTATTCGGCTATTTATAAAGACATTAGCAAAACTGAAGTTAAAAAAAAAAAAGGAAAGTGAATGTTTCAAGTGGCTGCTGACAAGTAAGAGCAGTTTAATAAATCACTTGTAGTAAACTACTTTACGTGTGCTGAAAAATGCCACTGACTTCTCTAATAAGCCATTCATGATGAAACAGGCAACACTTAAAGAACAGAAATTCATTTGCAGGGCTTGTTGATGTGTTCTGACGGTTCCCTGCTGTAAATTACTTGCCAGGTATGTCTGTGGTGGTGTGTGCTGTCCAGGCTGTGTATAAATCTGTTGGTAAGTCGGTAACTCACGGGGAGGGCATCTTCGCCAGGAGCTGCTCCTCATCAATTAAGAACTGAGCAGGAAGGGGTAGCCCATTCCTCATTCCTGGCTAACCCTCCCCTCTCTTTCCACAGCATCCTTATCTCCCATCCAGCGAGCAAAGATGAAGCCCTTGTCTAGGGAGTGTATCAGGCAGCTGTTTTTTTGCCATTGCTCTAAAAAACCCGCATCTCGTTTAGGATTAGGTAATGTCACTCCCTGCTTTTAGCGAACCCAGCGCTGGCAGCTGCTGCTTGTCACTTTTTTCCAAGCCTTTGAAATGCAGCAGCTCGGGCTGTGGCGGGACTTCGGAGGCCAAAGGGCTTAGATTTGTGGAGGGAGGAGGTAAATCCCAAGGGTGGGTTTAAAAGAGCTGGAAAGGTGTGTTTAGATGAGCACAGAGGGCGAGGGGCAGGCTCCTGGTGCAAGGCGATGGGCAGAGCCCAGCAGAAGCTCGGGGGTTTTAGATGTTTCTGCCCTTGCTGTGACTGCAGAGAGCTCTGCTACAGCAGGGCCACCTCAGGAGAAAACTGCCCGGCCTGTTATATCCTGAGGGAAAAAAGGAAAACTTTTAGGGTTGGTTTTTTGTGGTGTGTTTTTTTTCCTGACTTGACTTAGATTTGGGGATCTGCAGACTAAGCTTTGAAAAGGACCTGATGCTGGCTTTGGCAATGTCAGGCATTGTTCTCTCTATCCCAGAACATTTATACAAAAAGGTGAAAAAAAACCCCAAACCCTCACAAAAACCCACTGTTCAAATAGAGGTGAGAGTGTCTGACCTGACTTTGAACGCTGCTTTTGTTGTTGTGCTCTTCAGGCTGTGCCGTGTGTCAGGAAGGCTTTGCAAGGAACTGCAATTCTTGTAGTCTTCTGATTCTGATGTAGGTTTCTTCAGGAATGCAAATAAAAAAGGGAGGAGGTGATCAGGGGTCTTCCCTTATTTTTATTCAGTTGCGAACTAAGGATTCAAGTGAAACAGAACAGCAGGATCTGTGGAGGTAGATATTACTTCCTGGGTGAAAAGGTAGGCAATTCTTACTTGGAAAAAAAAAAAAACAAACTGTAAACAAACACAAACATAAAACCCCACCACAAACAGGGAAAAAAAAAACCCCAAACCCAACTACCTTAGTATTTTTCTTCATCTATCCCTTTGGTTTTTGTTGTTTTTTTTTCCCCCTCAAAGCATTTGTTCTGAGGAGACTTAACCACGTCTGAGCTGCTTTCCTCTGCCAGGTGTGATGCCTAAAACCCCTTGGCAAGAGTTAGTGGGGCTGCTCCGCTATTTGTTTTTTTACTGCTTCTTTATTAAAAAGCTCCAAATACAGCCCGACTCACTTTGTTCAGCACTTTACTTGGTGCCTCGGCTCACCCTGTCTGACAAATAGATTGTCTAATGTTTAAATCGGGTGCTCCTGTGCCCTCCCAAGCCATCCCGCCTGGATCTGCACCCAGTTTGCTGCATGTCTGTCCACATCCTCCTCCTCCTGCAAATAAACAACGATTCCAGGGATTTTATCTTTTTTTTATCTACCTTGCAGTCAGCCGGGTAACTTGCCACCACATGCTGGTTGCCTGCTGCCAGCCCGTGCCTGAAGACTCCTCGCCGTGCAATTAAGCAAACCCACAGCGGCGTGTCTGGGGAGGCAGCTGGAGATGATGTGCCCTCAAGAAGAGGATTTGCTGGATATTGGGAAAATCCCCAAAACTGTCAGTGAAGTTTTCCCCTGCAAGCTCTGAAGTCACTCCTTGCAGCTCGAAGCATTGCTTACACCAGGAGAGAGACCGTTTTCCAGGGCAGCAGCTTAATGTATCTTCATGTCCAAGATGCTGCCAGGTCCCCCACAAGCTGTTCACTGCTATTTCCCCTCTCGCCTTATACCGACTCATGAGTTTTCAGTGGTGTAGGTGGGTCAAAAGCTGTCTTTCCACTTGCTGTGGTTTCTTCAGAGATGGTGGATGAAGAGGAGCAGGGCTGCGGGTGCTCAGCACTGCTCTCGCTGCCAGGGGACGGTTTCTCCAGGTGAGGAGCCCTCAAAGCCACTGCTGGTGCAGGGGAGGGCAAGCCACGCTTTTTTATGGTTGTGATTATCACTCTTCCCCTTTTGGAGGAGGTTTAAGAAAAAGCACTCGGAAAACGGTTTTGGTGCTTGGCAAGACTGGAGACCCCATCTGTTGCTTCTTACTTTGTTAAGCTGGTCTCTGCTTCCCATGCCAGCCTGGTTCCTGTGAAATGGAGCCTCACGAGGTCATGAGAGCCAGGCGGCTCCTAAATTAGCCGAGACATTAATCAGGTCCCGTTTGGATTAGTGCAGGGTGTCTACACCCTCACCCTCCCCTCCATAAATTAAGCCGGTTTTATATCTTCAAGGCTTCTCCGGAATTGTGTCCTCTCTACCCTCCCACCCCCTTCCCAATTGCTGGTGACAAGTATACATGGCTTAATTGGTTGGCATGGGAAAGGGCTGACATTAATTGGCTGTGTTTGGCATGCAGGCTTCTCGCGGTGCCTCCCAGGGATGTTATCAATCCCATCTCGGAGATCAGCAGCTCCCGAGCACGGCTGCCAGTTAGATGGGGCTTGATTCTTTGCTGCAGATGATTGAAATTTTGTTTGGCTTTTTTTTTTTGTAATGGCGCTTTGGCTGGGGAAGAGCAGTTTTCACACCACAGCTGGCAATCCCTGCCGCGAATGCGCAAGGATCTACAGGCATTGCCTCCCTGCGTGTGGGCTGGGAGGGAGAGGACACCGTGCTCCAGGGGGCATCGGGATCCGCTTGGGGACATGGTGCTGCTCCTGGAAGGAGGTGGTGGGTACAGGCACCCCGCAACAGCCTTTGCAGATGGTTGAGGTCCCTTCTTGCCCGTGTTTCTCCCATGTCTGTGGCAGCTCGGGGATGGCAGAGCTGAACCGACACCTCCTGAAGGGAGGAAGGGTCCCTCTCCCTCCCTCCCCGAGCATCTCCAACTGCTTCTGCTCTGCAGGTCTGGGGCTGAGCAAGCAACCTTCTGCCTTGCAGCTTTCCCTGTGAGCCCTGCCCGGGCGTGCAGCCTGACTGCAGTTTGAGCCATCCTGTGTACTTGCATGGCTAGGGTTAGAAAGCGGGGTGTAAATTAACATTTTGGGAGCTGTGGATTGGTGTGGGGGTGCATGCGCTGGGCCTCTGACAAGTTTCAATAGCTGGTTAACTTATTTGAAGGAACAAATTTAGTAGTCCCTGGTCCTGATTGTTTTCACACCCCTCCCTTTACCTGATTAATTCTAAACCCATCTTCATAATTAACTGTGAATGACAGCAGCTGTCCCTTCTCTCCAAACAATCTTTCCACCATCAGGGAATAGTACTTGTGCTGGGATGAACAGGAAGTTTCTGGTGGCTGTGACTATAAAAAAATAATTTGATGCTTATTTTATTACCTGGTTATGACTGCCTGCTTTCACTCTATTTACTTAACAGAGTCCTAAATGGCCGTGCATCCCTCCTTGGTGTAATCAGGGATGCTGCATCAGTATTGGTGTCTGTGCTTAATGGTGTTTGAAGAGTTGGGAGTAGGATTGCCAAGTGAAACGAGCGCCCAGCCGAGGGCTCTGACAGCAGGGCCTGGGAAGGCGAGTGGCTCAGGGTGGTGGGTTAATGTGGATTTGCTGTTGTGCGTGTTTTTGCCTGGCTGATTTCCATTGACGGTGTCTTGGAAGTTGTGGGGATTCTCTAATCCAGCATGTGCAAAATCTTCCCTTTTGAACTTTCAATTCAGAGTCAGAGGGATGCTAAACCTGCCCTGGCAGTGGAGATTTTCCTGGAATTAGGAGTTTTGGAGGGAATACGGCACCCTCCCATCCTTACAGTAATACCTGATGCAAATCTCCTTAAATTATTACTTTAATCATAAACCCCCACCTCCACTGTTGGCAGCAGGACTGCTGCAGGTTTGGAGCACACCGAAGCCTCCCTGCCCAGGTGTGGAGGTCTCTCGCCGCGGCCAACGCTTGTGCCGAAGATGTAGTTACGCTCTTCAGCAAACCTCAAAGTATCCCCCCTCAAGCAGCTTTCCCTGAGGGAGATGGTATCTCAGCATAACTTTGCTGTCAGGAAGTTTAACAGTATTCAGCTTAAGTTTTTTATTAACATGATCCCCTTGCTCTTAGCAGCCTGTAGCATTAAGCTTCCTTTCTTTGCAGTGTTTATGTACTGAAGCTATTTGCAGGATGCTGTCATCTCTTCCTTCAGCTGCCGCTTGCTTGAAGTAGGCAGATGCTGCTCTTAAAGTGTTTCTGCCTGGATTCCTCCAGCCCCTAGATCATTATAGCCTCCCCTTAAACTCTTCTCAGTGTATCGATATCTTTTCTAGCAATTACATGCTTAAAGAGCGTGCAATATCCCCCCGTTTTAATACACCCTCCAGCCTGGTATAAACACACGGCAACATGTATACAGAAAACAACCCCAAAAAAGCCTTGATCGGGAAGCTTTCCACTCTATCCACAATTCTCTCTCTTGGGGAGCGAATGAGAAAGAGCACATGCTGCAAGTGACAGGCTCTCGGCATCTCTCGGAGCACCCTTGGACTGTGTTCAAGGGCTCGTGGCAATGACGGTGGAAGGGCGCGCGCAGTAGCCGGGAGGGCTCGCCTTGCTGCCTCAGCCCCGGCTTGAGACTGGAGGTTTTGTGAGGTTTTCTGGAGATATACAGTGTGGGGCAGGAAATTATTTTTGGATTTAAATTGGAATCGTGCTGTAGGAACTGTCTACAGGAGAACATAGGTTACCCTTGTCGTATCTCTCCTCAACGCTGAGGCTGTGGCTGTGGGTGGACAAGGCACCGCTGCTTCCCTGCACCGTGCTCGGAGCCAGCTCTGGTGTGGGGCTGTCCCGTGTGCTGGGCTGGAGAAAGCCAGGTTTATAAATTGAGGGCTTGGAGTTAGAAGGTGTCTCCTGGTGACAGCTCCTCTTCCTGCTGTGTGCTGTCACCAGCCGTGTGTCAGGGGAGGTTTTTTGAAATAAGATGGATGGCTGCCTTTTGGTCTGTGTAGCACTGGGTGACTTGTTTTTCAAGACAGCCTATTTTCATTCTTTTAGCAGCAAAGATAAGCATCCCTGACACTTGATCCTTTGCCATGGGTTTGTGCAGGTCGATGGGGGTTGTAGCTGTTTGCTCATGGCCAGGACCCATGAGTGCCAGTAATGTCTGCTGCTGGTCTGTCACCTCTCACCAGCACTAATTTTTTGTCTCAGGGGGAAAAATACCCCTTGGTGCTTGCAAATACCAGGGGCTCACTGGTCTGTGCCCTGCTGAAGGGCTGGTCTTCAGCGAGATAACATTGTGTTTGACCGTGGGTTTCGGTTTCCTCCGAGAGTTAACTCAGTTTGCCGTTAAGACCCAATTCTTTGCTGATAAAAGGAGGCTGCGCTCACAAGAATATAACATTTCCAGAAGGTAACTGGACCACTGACCCTTGCCTTGTGTTCTTCACCAGCAGGTCCTGTTCTGCTCCCACGGCGAGGCAGGGGGGGCTCCGTGGAGGTCCCAGCCCCATCCCCTTCTTGGAGGGCAGCGCTGGTAAACGTTCTTTCCAGGACGGCAACACCGCACAGCCGACAGCGCCTCCAAAACCCCAGGGGATGCTCTGTGACTGCATCGCTTAGGTTTTCCCCAGAAAGAACAGGAACTCGGGGTGACCCCTTCCTCCTCTGGCACGTACAAACAACTCTTAGGTGAGTTTTACCATAAAAATACTTCCGTTTATGTAGTATCCCTTGTTATTTCAGTGTTTTAACCTATGCCCTAAATTACAATGTGATGTAGAAGATAGATACTATCTGTTTCCATTATGCTGTTCATTTTTCTCTATCCGATCATAGTTACTAAACCAGACTGCTTTTGCAATGCAGAGATGTTATTGCAGATGAGTGACCAGGCCCAAGCATTCCAAAAGTCTGGCTAATTAGAAATTAAAACGGTTGCTGATAGGAGAACTGAAGGCACAAGGAGGGAGTTAAATCAGAGGGCAGAGAGGAACGGAGAAATCACTGTACTGACTTTGTCCAGCTGATGCAGAGGTTGATCTTTTTTTTTTTTCCTTCCGCAAATCTCCTCCTTTTGGAATAAGAAACACTTTCCCCTTTCACACACGTGCAAGAGGTGGGGTGAAAGGAACGGGGCTGCAAAGGGTCTGCTAATTTTTGAGTCTGGTTGTTCACCCTGTAACTGAAGCTGTCAGTGGCTTATTTTGTGAAAGATTCACACTGATCTGGGTTGGGGGGGAGAAAAGCACGACAGAGGGCAAATCTCTCCTTCAACTTGTGCAATTAGGGAGGTTTTTGTTCTGCGCCTTGGTAATGTGGGGCCATCTGTATTGGCTCCAGCAGGTCCCATTCCCCAGCTCCTGTGCTTAATTGTGCTTCCATTGGCAGCTTAAGCAGCCACTGCATGTGTTTCAAATGAACTCTCCACTTCAGGCTGGTTTTACTGATCACCTTTGTGTGATTGGCAATTAAAGCCCTTTTCAGCCGAGGGAGAATTATTGCCTGTTTTTCAGCTTGTATCTCCCTCCTTCAGCTTTCTCTGCCTTTTGCATTTGCTGATATTCCCCCAGTTCCTTATCTATTGCAAAAGCCCCGTGTGGAGCCATTTGTCTCTTCCCTTGATGAGAACCATGCCTTTTGGGAGACCATCTGGGTTTTTCCACCACCGAGCAGGATGGTCTCAAGTCTTGCAGCAGATCTGCCCAGGCTTTAGATGCTTGTGGGGAATAAAGGAGGAGGCAAGTAAAACAAATTGGGAGGGGGGGAATGCAGATTAAGAGAGCAAAGGAGAGTGAACTTAACCCAGTGGTAAATCCATCCCTGAAGCTGTGGTGCGAGCAGGAAATGATCTCTTAACACCGTGCACCTGCATCCCTGGGAAGAGCATCCAAAAGGGGCCCAAGCCCGCGGCAGGGTCCGCAGGAATGGCGCTCACGAGGCCAACTGCAGGGATTTTTTTTTTTCTTTAAAGTCTCCTTGGCCAGCTTCAGTCCTTGCTCGGCTTCTGGTTCCTGCCTCCCGGTGCCTCTGCCAGATGCGCTCTGCCTTTCCCTTATCCCACAGTAAATGAATCCAGTGCTGTTGAAAAGCATCGAGGCAGCGGTGCTGGAAGCTGGAGGGTGCTGGCAGCACCTCGGAGCTTTGCACAGCAGAACCCGTGGTTTTGAGGCCTCGTGCAAGGCTGGCGCTGGGAGAGACTGACGCTGCTAATTGGCTTTTAGCAACCGAATCTGGTCCGAAACCATCAAACCTGAGATCTCGCAGCTACCCCATGCCAAAGCTCCTCGTCAGAATGAAATAAAAGTCTACGCAGATGAAAGTCCGTAGCCAGAGCCCTGGGTGGCGGCGCCCAGCCCTGACGTGGAGCCTCCCCAGCTCAGCCGCGCACAGGGCGTAAGCATCTGGCATGGGAACATCGACAGGACCGAAACCAGAGCAGAAGGGAAATCTCCTGCCTGGCCAGGAATCCAGCCGGGCGCCGGGAGGCGGGGTGGGTGTCAGCGTCCGTACTCTCATTAAAACCGGGATGAGGCTGATGGCGCGTCTGGCCGAGGTGCCTCCCGAAGCACAGGTCTTACCAGGTCTGCTGGCTCTTCCGTTCAGGAGGGGATTAACGCATCCTTAAGGATCTGGTGCTGAGGGTTTACCCCTGACTCGATGTGCTGGGAGGCTGCAAGGAATGTCACGACACCACGAAGGTGATTCCCAGCAAAGCTGACTCACCCCTTCAGAGGCAAATGCGTTCCCTTCTAATCACAACTTTGCCAGGGAATTCCCCTTTTCTTTACGAGGCAGGGGCCGAGGGAAGTGTTGCCTGCCCCGGCAGGGAAGCACACCTTGCTCCCGGCTCATCGAGTGCTTGAAGGACGCAGGCACTTGCAGACAAGTGTCCTGCCCCAGCTGCAGGGACGAGGTCGGGTCACTGTTCCCAAATTCATCGCGCTCGCCTCCCCACCCGACGGATGCGGAGGAAGAAAGGGGTCAGAGTGCCTTTGGCAGCGGAGACCTGAAGCTTGGAAGAGCCTGAAAGAAATTGCCTGCAGCTGCTGCCGAAGCATGCTAAACCCCAAGCCGTGACAGCACTTTTTGGATTCCAGTGGGATGGGAGAGGTGTTTTCTCGAGGCTCGCTTCCCCCTGCCCCGCGGGGGGTTGCAGCAAGGCGATTGCAGGATTTAAGGCCATGATGGGGGGGATTAAGTGTTCCTCAGCCGAGACTGTTCCACATTCTTTCCCCCTGATTTGCCACTCTGTGCTCTTGTTTCCCCTGACCAGAAACCGGCTCGCTCAGCTCGCTTCCAGTTACGGAGCTGGAAGAGTTTACAGCTCAGCCTCAGCCCAGCGTCCCTTCCTGGCGTATGCGCCTTGATTTAGTGCTTTGATTTGAAAGTTATTTTTTTACAATAAGAGAAAGATGGCCTATGCCAAAAAAAGCAGTTTCATAAAATGCTGAACATGACTTGCATTCTGTAATTGCAAACCTGAGAGACTTGGAGTAATTGACATTTTGGATGTATTGCAGAGTATCGTATTTAATCTTGAAAAGCAGGTTCCAGGCAAAGGAGGCAACTGCCAAGCCAAACTCAGACTCCTCGCTGGGTTCCTACCATAACTCATTTTCAAATCCATTCAGCACAGTCCTGAACCTAAATGTTTACGTTTTTGATTTACTAAGATAACATTCCTGGGTCACCGAAACTGTTTGTCAAGAAAGGTCTCAAAGAGACAGCAGGAACTTGTGATGTGCCGGCTGCAGCCCGGGGGGTGTCTGAGGGGTGCTGGCACTTCCCAGCGCTTTGGGGAGAATTGTCTCCATCCCCTAGGATCTGGAAGATGGCAGCGAGATCTCGCCATCTCCCCGTGGCTCCTGGTGCCCGTTTGGGTGATGTGGGAGCAAGCGCGCACCCTGTTTTGTAGAGGTGATGCTTGAAGCAAAAGGCTGTAAATGCACGAGGTGTGAGTGCCGGGGAGAGCTCTGCTCCGGCTCCTGTGCGATGGGTTCTGTGCTGCCAGGCTCTCCGTTCATGAGTGTGTGAAATGGCAAAAATGTGGGACCGGACGCAAATTAAATTTCACAGAAGTGTGACTCAGTGCATGTGTATTTCTGTCGGTGCATGACTTCAGTGTGTGTGTAATTTTATAAATGTGTGGGATGTGACTGATGCTCAGTAAGTGCGTCTGAATCAGGAGCGGCGTTGCAGAGACAAGCCAAGCTTCCAAGCTAAGCCACGGGTCCTACTTTCCCCTTTGTCTGCGAGTGCAGCTTCTGTAAAGTATCTGTCCCGCATTATCGTGGTTTACAGCCCGGCTATAAACATTTGCTTCTGTTTGAAATACAACAAATACAGGCGGAAATCTGCTCTCCGCTTCGTGCATCTGGGTGAAAGACACTGGCTGAAGCCTTTTAAAAAGGGTAGCCCTCCTCTTGCTAATAGAGTATTTACACCGCTACAGATTTCAGTGGAGCGAATGCTGATTTACAATGGTGCAAATGAAAAGAAAGCAGAAAACCCAGCAATGCAAAAGGGAATTATACACCCCGACTGTGGAAGTGAAGACGTGGCCCTGGCACCGCGGCTCTCCAAAGCGTTGGCTGAGCTCCGTTCGTGCTGGGCCAAATGGTGAGTCGGTGGCTCGCCTGGATGGGGCCAGATGTTTGAACTGGTCGCCTTAAATGTCTCATCCTAGCGGGGCTCCTGGGACCACGAGCTCCTTCTGATGAGCAGGGTCAGCAGCACCCTGCCAGGCTTGTTGGTTAAATTTGTTATAGCTGCTCCCAGGCTTCAGCTGGGATTAAGAGGGTGTTGAATTCAGCGCTTTATGCACGTGCTGGAAACGGTGCCCTTGTGCGGGGGGATGGAGCTTCCCTTCCCCTCTCCCGGGTGTGGGTTTTCCAGCAGGGCTGCCAGCCCTGTTTGGGGATGATTTGGGGGGTCAAGGCTGGCATCGATTGGGAAGGGGGTTATTATTTGCCCAGCTGCACATCTTTATTCATAACGCGCCCATTGTTCTTCACGTTTTGCATATTTCATTGCGAGGAGCGGGGTGGGGAAGCAATCGCCACGTCTCTGGGAGCCGGGTTCTCTTTTATTTCGGCGGCGGCAGGCTGCAGCGGGAGCCCGTGGCTGTCAGGGTGTTCACATCTGTTCCCGATTTGTGGACAATGGAGCACCAGCCTCTCGCCGCACATGGACGGTCTGTGACAACTTGACAGCCTGCCCAGGAATTCAGACCGAGCAGTTACTATCCAAAGCGATCAGCGTTGTCTGATCCAGCGTTAGAAGTGGAGGGCGGCAGGGAATCATAATTTCAAAGGAAGGGAAATAAAAGTTGCCTCTTTCTTGGCGTTTGTGATGAGTGGCATTAGAGCCTCCCCTCATCTGGCGAGAGGGGTGTTTGGGAGCGGCAGGAGCTGGTATTATGGAACTGGATGATCTTTAAGGGCCCTTCCAACCCAAACCACTCTATGATTCTGTGCTTCACAGCAGGGCAGGGTGCTGGTCTTGGATGTTTCCCTGCCCTCCGCTCCTGTCTTGCCTTTAAACGTCACCTCTGTCCTTGCAGCAGCGACAGGTTCCTGGGATGGATCTGTGACTCCTCAACCCCCTCCCATGCCCCATCGTGTCAGCCCCCAGCACTGCTCACCCTGGGAGCTTGGAAAGATGGTGGCAGCCTGGAGAAGGGGACATCAGGGTGGCGAAGGAGACGTGTCTCCTCCTTGAAGGTGCTCTGGGGCTGCCCTCCCGCTCCACGGCGCTGGCACTGCCTCACCTCCCCCTCCCGCAGCGAATGGGAGTAAGTAGGTCTGAGCGAGCCTGACGAAGTGCGAGGGACCGAAATTGCATTACCTTGCATGCCAGCTCTGAATCTGACCTTGGGGATTAATTAGATAAACAACCATCTTATATAGTACCTTTATATAAATGTACAAGCAAGGCACCATTAAGGATTACGTTGTCACTAACCTAAGCCCTTAGTGATTTAATTAGACAATTAGAGGGTGCTTGGGAATGCTCTCGTAGTAACCAGAGATATTAACACCATTTGTATTTATATTTAATGGCAATGCAGAAGGGATTTTAATTATTCTGAGTCTTACTTGTCTCTAAACTTCCAAAGAGGAAATTCTCTCCTGGCTTTAAGAGTCTCGCAAACATCGTGTTGGGGGGGGGGGTCGCGGGATCAAAACCCCTTTTCCACCATGAAGCCGTGTTGCTCCTTGGCAGGTTTGTTGGTCAAGAAAGCCCCGGGGAGCTGCTGAAGGAGCCCTGGGCTCGCTGGCATATGGGCAGCAGCAATTAACGACGGCTGTAATGACTGCACAGACAGAGAGGTTTGTGCGATGGTGCTTGGGATGATAAAATCAATAGAAGGCTGGATACCCACAGGTGGGAGGGTGATCGACACTTGCCTCGGCGTGCTGCAAGGGTGTTGGCCAGCATGGTGAGCCAGGGGTTCGATGGGACAGAGCCCGTCCTCGGCACCATCCGAGTCACCGGCGGCTGCGAGCAGCTTAGTGATACCAAATACAATCTGGCGACTGGGGAGAGCCTTCAGCTCCCGACAGCTGCAATCTAATTTCGGACGTGAGCTGGAATCCCTGCAGGAGGAAAGGCTTTGTCTCGGCACCAGGTAGCTCTCAGCCCCTTCTTGATCAATACCAGCCAAGCGCCCTTTCTTCCTGCTCTCCCCTCGATGCCATTCTTGCAATCTCTCTGCCGATAATTGTATTTTCACTGTATTACAGCCTCAGTAATACAGTTAAGCCTAAATAATATAGATGAAGTGGAGAGTAATTTGATTTGCTAACTAATGCTTGAGTCAAGTTGACTCTTTTTGCCCCCCCTCGCCGTTTTCATGAATCTACAGTTGACTAAACTCGCAAGCGTTCCTCCACTCCCCATCCTTTAGTGGATACAGAGGAATGATTCAGCAGAGGGGACAGATGCAGACTTCTGAAAAATGAGAGGATGTTTGCTTTGGTTTATGTGTGGAAGGGGTGGGATCCTCTTGGGAGCTCTGTATGAGGCAGTGAATGGGATGTCCTCAGATAATCAAAGACAATGAGGAAAAGTGGGGTCAATGATCCGTTCAATGAAAGCATAAGGCAAATGATACGTTGAGCACTTCCAGAAAGTGGTAATTTGACAGCAGTCTGCTGCGGGGAGCCATCTGTCCAGGGGAGAGGGTGGGAGTGCCAGTCGAGAGATGGGCGCCCCTGGGATGGGAGGTGAACTTTGGGAGCCTTCGGACTCGGCTCATCCTCTGCGCGGGGCCTCGCTCTGCAGGTACACACACAGTCCGGGCAGCCGATTTAAATGAGGCCCTTGCTGGCCTCTGACTGTATGAAAAATCTTCTTGGGAGCCTGAGGAGTATTTGTTTGTGTGTGACCTGGTTTTTCAGGAGCTGGTTAACTGGATGCAGGCTTGGTGAGTTGATGCAGAGGGATATTGCGCATAGTTATTCAGGGTCAGGGCTTTGGCGTGTTGCGTTGCTCTTTTCCATTTGCAAAGGGCAAAAATATGAGAGTGGAGCTTGGAAAACCTGTGTAAATAAGAAATAAGAAAGGAAAAATAAAACGGCAGGAAACAGCTTCCTCTCATGTGTTTTGTTCTGCCTTTTTTAGGCAAATCTGCTGCTCACCCTCACACTTTCCAAGCTCCCTCTAAGCCCGAGTGTCCCAGCAAGCCAGGAACCAGTTCATGTTCGGGCTATCACCTGGGGATGATCCAGTTTGCACGGCATGGGAGATCCCTTTATAAAAGCTATCGGCAGCAGTGGCCAGCTTGTAGCTGTGCTCTGCAGAGGGCTACGGTGAAATGTTTTGCAAATCCTTTTTATTCCTTGTTTACTAGAAGACGCTGAGGTTTGGTTTTGAAGAAAAAAATAAACAACCAAACCAACAGTGTGTAGCCTTGGGAAGATGCACAAAGTTCAGAGCCCTGCCTGCTCAGAGCAGTGACTGATAGCCAGCTTCTTTGGCAGGGCTAATGCTGGTCCAGGCCAGCTCCTCCTGCAGAGACAAGCCTCTGGTAGCAGCAAGCAGAGGCAGGGAGGGAGCTGAAGCAGCAGTCGGTGGTTAGGTGATGGCAGGGGAAATGCCAGGATGCTTTATTCAGAGTAGATGTGCTCTCCAGGCTGTCAGACGAGGAAGGAAATTAGAAAAATAGTCTCTTTCATGTGGGTTTTTGGTCCTTGTTGCGAGGAGTCAGGCTAGGATTAACTGTCCTGTTGGAAAAGGGCCACGGGAACAGCTTCTCGCAGGGTGCCTGAGCTCTCCTCACCGGGGGGCCTGGCTGGAGCTGCGGCATGTGGGCAGGGAGGCAGCAGGAGGGGCTCAGGCGTGTTTGCCAGTGCTCTCGGTGCCCCTGCATGGGCAGACCTCTGTCAGACCTGCTTTTCCGCATCCTGGCTGAGGTGTGAAGGGGACCTCAGGGCCAAAGGAAGGGATCTGGACCGCATTGCTCACTGATGTAGGTGCATGTGAGTGTGGTGGTGTCCAGAGGGACATCTGCCTGGGATGCCAAGTGAAGCTGATGGCTCTTCTGTCTCTTTTTCTAGGCTAAAAAATGCTGTGTTCCCCCTCATCCTACCATAACTGTGAGCTATGCCCTGCAGCAGCACAGTGAGGGACCAAATTTCAAACCAAAGGTGGGACAGGGAGGTTGCACAGCAGCACACTTGTTCCTGCCTGGCTCCCAACAGAGTCCTGGCCATTGCAACAAAGACAGAGCGTGTCTAACACAGAGCTTGGATGATGGACAGTGAAGAGAACGAGGAGGAAAGGTTTTTCTTTAGTGAAGTGAATCGCTCATCTACTCAGCAGATGGTGCCAAGGCACAGAACTCTTGGTTTGCACTTGGCATCAGCAGCCAGTGCTGGGAACCTGAGCAAACGCTCCCCTTGATGGCGATGGAGCAGTCAAAGCAAACCTCTCCCAAGTGATGCTCACGGTGCTCAGGTGAGGGTGCTGGCTGACAAAGTGCCCATCTGAGCAAACGCTGGCTCTGCCAAATGCACTTCAGCGATTCCGTGTCTGAGGCTGTTACGTGGGAGCTTGGAGAAGGTGATCTCGTTGCAAACATTGACCTAGGTGGTTGTTCTGGGATTACAGCTCTGCAGCAGACACTGGCTGCTTTTTTTTACACGTGTGCTGGTATTAATTCTCTCTCTTCTCCCTTCAGGCTGGAGCTGGGCTTTTTTTCTTCCTGGCAGTTGCTCTTGGTCTTTTGTAGTTGGCTGGTGACTTCAGAGCTCTCAGCTGTCTGCCACGCTTCTCACCTGCAGAGCCCACTGGCCCGCACGGCACTGCTGGGCTTGGAAGGTTTCTGAAGGAGCAGAGCCCTGGGGAACAGCTTTGAGGGGTATCAAAGCACCCCACCAGCTAAATGCCGACACTGTCCCGCCTTCGTCTTTGTGGTAAGCCAGCAAGGGTGATGGGGGCTGTGGAACAGGGGGGTCAGGGGGCTCTCCTGGGCTCACCAGTGTGATGGTCAAAGGAGCTAGCATCCCTTGGTGCTCTCCCATGTGCAGAATATGTGGGCCATGCGATGGCCAAACACCTGCATGGTTCCCCAGCCCTCGTATCTCTTGTCTGGGGGCCCCGGGACAGACTGGAGGGGGTGTGTGGAGCTTCCTCCATGCTGTGTTCCAAGCAAAGGGGCTGGAGACACCACCAAGATTCGTCCTTCTCCGAAGCGTTGTCCTCCAGCCAGGAATAAACCTCTCCCTCCATGGCAGCCTCTGTCCCTTCCATCTTTCTCGTGGCAGCTAAGTTGTTAATAAGCTTCCTTTTGCTCTGATTCCATCTAAATTACTATTTTAAAACAACTACAGATGTGCTAAATTGGCTCAGGATAATAGGATGAGATGGAGAATAAAGGTTCCCCCAGTGGGCTGTCGCCAGTACAGGTAATTTATTACCTGGGTGGCTAATTATACGCTTCTCAGCTTTCTAGGGTGAAAACATCTTGATATTTCCTAGTTAAGGAGCCCTGACACAAGTGAAATGACCAGACATGTGAATAGGAAACACAGTGATTAAGTACCTGAGAGATGAGGAATGCAAAGGAAAAGGCATTCTGCAGCCAGAAAAAATGAACTGTGTGATTTCCCCCAGCACCTTGGGGGAGCAGGGAGGGGCTGGACCTCTCCGAACTCTGGCCAATTCAGGCACTTTGTGCATGAAAACTGCAGCTAAATGAATTCCAAGCTGGGGGGGGGGGAAAAAAATAGAAAAAATGAAAGAAACAAAACAGCAAACCTCCGTTAAACGAGAGAAGAAATTTTCATGAGTTCTGCATATGCACTCGTGAGCTTTGGGGGCTGGGGCCGATGAGAAGGAGAAAGCCCCATAGTCCTCCCTTCTCAGCTCTGGTTGCACCCCACCTCCCTGTGCAGCCCCCCAGCCCTGCAGATGGACGCTGCTCCACCCCACCAGGCAGCCGGGAGCTCCCTTGGATTAGAAACTCTCCAGCGGCCACCGTCCCCACCGTGGTCCCCAGAGAGCTCTGCCTCCGTCAGCTCCTCATGACACTGCTTTCCCCACCTGCGTTCCAAGAAGTGGAGGTAAGAAACGTACATCCATGATCCTCTCATTTGTTGTTTGCTTGATAAAACGTAATGTTTGCTTAGTTAACGTGTCTGAGACACGGTATCTTACAAAACACACCGTCTGTCGAACACAGCAAAACGGGCCAATTTCCACAGCACTTAAAACCTACGGCGTGAGACGGATCCCATCTAGACGAAAGATGCCTGGTTGAACTGCTTGCGTCAGCCCAGCCTGCAGGAGCCTCTGGGTGCTGCTTTAGCTCCCAAATCTTCCTCATCTGGCAGCAAGGTTCTACCTGCTTCTACTGGAGCTGCTTCCCACCCCGTGCCAGTGCCCTTGCAAGACACCCCTGGTCACCGAAGGAAACGACCTCGAGATCAGCACAGCCCCCAAGGGACAAGCACAGCCTGGGGGGACTCGAGTGCAAACCCGAGCAGGTACTTCTCATGAAACCCATGAGAGGTTCATCGAGCTCTTCTGACTTTTTAACAGTGGCAGGGACCAGGATGACATCGCTCAGGAAGGGTTCCAGCACCTCAGAAGGGTCCCCAGCTTGTCCCTGGCTCTCTGTAGTGGTGGAGCAGCACTACCAGGGCTTTTTTCCTCCTTACACCCTCCGTTTCCCCCATTGCAGCAGGGAAGGATGGGGCTGGGTGAAGCCTTGCCCTGGCTGGGGGATGGATGCAGCTGTGGCAACGCCCAAGATGTGGATCCCACCTACTGTCACCACGTCCTCCTTGGGACTCTGAGCTTTTTCCAGGAATCCCTTGGTTTCGCCTGACCCGTGAGGCTGCAGTGATTCAGGGTTTGCCCCGCTCCACAGCCCTAAAGCAGGTAGTGAAGAGGAGGTCTCTGGGAAGGCAGAGTGTTCCTGATAAAAGGGAGAACCAGAAAACAAGGTGTTCGCAGTATGAAAGGGGCCTCGTTCTCACGGATGAAAGGCAAAGACGTGTATGCGTGTCTTTGGACTCCGCAGCATCTCCCAAAGCTCTGGTTTTATGCTTCTTTATCCTTCAACTTCTTCCTTAATGAGAAATTAATTAGCCTTGTAGTTCCTGCCTGGGAACTTGTAAACATGCAGCAGTGGTGCCCGTCGCTCCCCCCCCCGTCCCGTCCCACCCCCCTTCCCCGTGGTGTAGTCCAAGATATCTGACAAAAACACTCAAGAACAAAGCTGCCCGGCTAATTCAGGGAATTATCAGGAAGCGTGTAGCAGAGCTGAGATAATAGGCCTTAAATAGCAGCTTGATTGCGCTTCCTCAAGAGGCTCCCACAGCTCCCTCCCACCCTGGGGCGAGCAGCGAGGGGCTCTGGGCCACCAGGACCCCCGGGATCGGGAACCGACCAGGCTGGTGTGTGGGGGTAGAGCTTTGCATTTGGGGAAAAAATAGTAAAAAAAAAAGCAGCAATGCTCACCAGGGTGCCTCAGCAGTCTGTACTGTGAAATCCTTGCTGCGATGCCCTCCTGCCATTCAGGGTGTTTGAGCACAGTGCAGGGACATGAAAGGGGTGGAAGCAGGGCTGGGGAGAGAGAGGGCTCAATCAACCCCATGCGATCCATCACCACCCCAGGACACGAGCTGGACCTTGAGCTGCGACATGGAGCGATGGAAAAAAAGCCTCTCTTTGTGACAGGACCTATTTTTTTTTTGGTTAGAATATTATTATTTCATGACGGAGAAGTTCAATTGGCAGGAGAATCACGTGATTAATTGTTGCGACCAAAGGGGCAAGCTCCAAAGCCTGTGGACAAGGAGTGCATCGAGAGCACAAAACCAGCCCGCTCTGCACTGAGATCTCTGGCACGGCTGGTGCTGTGCCGAGGGACTCGTTGTAGCTTTAATGCTCGGAAGCCGCGCTTTACTGCTGACACGATTTTTTCCCCGGCACAGTTAGTTAACAACACAGGAGTTTCCGACCCCAGAGGACAGGCGGTTTCCGCAGCAAGGGGTAGGGTGGCAAGGGAAATCTTCCAATGCAAGGCATCAGACCATTCTCCTCTGATGCTCGGCTGATGGGACCAAAAGGACTACTGGTTTTTCTCATTTCCTCATGGAGGAAATGCACTATTCGGAGTACAACTTGTAGCTACTTCAGAAGTGAGTCATTACTTTGTATATAAGCTAAACACTGGAGCATAATCATAAATAAATAAAACTGACTTCATAAACTGGAAATTAAATATATCCCGTCCTTGTTTGCAATGCGCCATGACTCATACTGTTGCTTCCTAGTCTATTTTCAAGTTTAAACCAGGTTTTGAAGCCTTGTAGGGCTCCTTGCCCTGTTTATCCACGCTGTAGTTTTGATTTGCCCTGTGATATTGCTTGAGGAACATTGTTTGCCCCATATGTTTGATATCAATAACACCCCTCGTGTGCCTTCTCCTTCTGCCGTGTCCTTGCGGTGCTGGCGGCAGTGACGGGCGTGGAGGCTCTGGGCTGGAGGCTACTGGACATCTGCGGTTACAACCAGGTCAGCCCTGTCTCCAGCGAGGGCTGCGAGAGCGCTGCGCAGGGCAGGAGCCAAAGCTAAAATCCAGAGCGCGCAGCTCTGCTCGCGCCTGCCTGATACACGCTTCTTGCTGAAAGGGCTGGTCTCACCTTTTCCTTTTCTCCAGCCCCTCTCTCCTCTGCTTCCCTGCAGTGGCAGGAGTGTTTGAGCCACGAGGTGTGAGCTAGTTCAGGGACTTGATCTCATCAAATCCTTTTTTTCTTCTTTTTCTTTTTTTCCCCACCAGGATGGTTTCTAGCCAGGTTGGTTCCCCAGCCTGACTCACAAGGAACACTGGGACAAGCGGCTGAGACCACAATGGCACTGTGTCATTTGCAGGAGACCGTAAGGAGCTGCCCTCATCGCTGCTGCCCAAAGCACCGTGGCCCTGGGCTTCCCTCTATCCTTCCTTCAGACATCACCTCTGGAGACGTAAATCGTTTACATGCGCTGAAAGCAAGGTGAGAAAGTGCCTTGTGCCTCTTTCTCAGCACTGAGGGGAGCTGGATCCTGGGTTAGCCCACAAACCACACATCCACCCTGGCCGAGCTGTCCCGAGAGCCAGGGACTGGTTGGATTTTGCATTTCAAGTCAGAGATGGATGATGCTAGGGAAAGGCTGACCGGTCCAAAACCAGCACCGCACTTAACGCAGAGTTGTCCCCAATCCAAGCCCCGAGGTGACGCCTCAGGGCAAGGTCCAGCACGGCTCTGGAGACTCCAGAGGAGAGGCTGCATCCCTGCTTCATCGTTACAGCAGGAGGAATCGGGATATTCCAGCTCCTAATCCTTCCCCGGCTCCTGGGTGTCTGGCCTTGGCTGAGAACTCCTGGCTAAGGCGGTTCTGGGTGAGGAGGTCACCTCAGGCATCTGGGGGCACTTTAGGGTTACCCTGCTCTTCATTTAGATGAGAAAAAAAAATAAAATAAAATTAGTCTGCCTCTCTCTTCCCCCGGGGTGCAAGGAGGCAGGGGCAGAGGAGAGGGGGCTGAGCAGATCCGTGAATTGCTGGGGTCCCGCCACGCCGAGGGACAGGCAGGTTTGGGCTGAGGCCGTGTGTCCTGGGAAGTACAAGGCTACTGTCTCACGGCCGGTGGCACAGGAGCCTTGGTGCCTCCCGGGGCTTCAGCTGAGGGAGCCTGCTCCACATCCACCCTTGTTCTTGTCCTTTATTTTAGCCCCATTTTAGCAGCAGCAAGGGGTAGTTTAAGCCTGAGAGGCTAATCTCATCCAGGAGCCCCCTAAATCCAAGCATTTGCTTCTACTCGTGTTATTTCCCATTCCTTACTCTGAACCATGAAGCACCTGATTAATCTGTTCCCTAGAGCTGAGCCTGCTGAGACCAGATCCTCCCTGCGATTTCCACTATGCCAAGAAACCTCAGAGACCTTGGTGCATCGTGGTCCAAATCTCATTCTTAAGTTAAATACCTGCAGTTGCCTGTTTTGGCAGAGTTCCCCAGCTAGACCTGCTCCCTGCAAAACCAGGCTGCAGCATGTAAAACAGGAACGTTAACTCTTTTTCCAGCTGTCTGCAGCTCACGAACTGTAAAACACGCGCTAACGTTACACCTCCACACTTTGCCAAGGAGATGCTGGTGATGCTGGCATTGGTTGGGGGTTTTGGAGGGTTTTTTTGGGGGGGGTTGTTATTTTTTTTTAAATAGAATTTCTAAAAATTGGAGGAAATCCCTGACGTTTTTGATTCTTTTGCAGGAGCTTGTATCTGTAGCTGCTGGCAGGAACCATGCTCCACCGATGTTCACCCTGTCCCCAAGGTAGGACAAGGCAAGTGAGACCTTTCCCACTCATGGTCCCACCTGGTGCTGTGGAGGTGAAACATCCCAAATCTCGGACCCTCCGATCTGTCAGAGCCTGCTGTCCCCTCCAGGTGCCCGAGGATCCCAGCCAGGAGATGAACCCCCCTTTCGGGTAGGAAGGCGCGTTAGCTGCCTGGCCAGTCTGAAATCAATTTGTGTCTATCTTTGATCCCGATTCCTCTTTAAGCCCGTTTTGGCTCCGTTTAGAATAGACCTGATCCTAAAGGGAAAAGCAGACAAACCAGACTAAACATCAAATATTAAATAGCAACTGCTAATATGACAGCCATTAAACACAAGCGCTCTCCTGCCTCTGTAGCAGCTGGAAGCCGGGCTGCACACCCACCTCTGGATCCCGGCGCTACCGAAATCGAAGTCAGGCTGCACGTGTATATATCAAATTGCTGGAACGGAGAAGAAATCCAGTTTCCTACTGCCAATCTTTCTGGCATTCAATCTCCTGTGTCTGCTTTTCGCTGAGGTAGGAGGAGACGATGGGCTTTCGCCTTTGGAGATGCGGGAGAGGGAAGCGCGGCTGCCCAGCTCGCTGGTGCTGCAAATGTGCTTCGGTAGGGGTTGGCAGGGAGGCTTCTCCTCCTGCCCTACTGGAAAACTAAAAGAAATCTTATTTCATCTTGGGATGAATCCAAGAGGCTTTGAAGTCCCAGGAAGGGATCTGCTGGCCAGGCAAAGCCTTTTCTCTCTCTCCTCCAGAGTTTCAAAGCGTTGGGGTAAGTCCAAGAAGGGGAGCGGGCGCAGAGCGCCCCAGCTCTGGACACCGGTTTGTCTGACCATGCTGGGGATCACGAGGACCAAGGAGGTTGTAGGGGAAGAAATAGCCCAAAGCAGCATGAAAGATAAAGCCTCAGCCATGCCCTTTGGTGCCTGCACACTTGGACTGCGCTTCGCTCACATCTAGGCTGTCCCTGGGCTTCTCTACAGGGGAAATTCCAGTAGAACCCGGGGAAACACCAATGTCCAAGGATGCCCTGTGGATTTGTTCATGCCGGGGACAGCAAAGGAATGAGAGACATCCCGAGCGCATCCCTGAGCAAGATCCCCCATCACATTGTCAGCGGGCACTTGCCGTGGTGGCACAGCGTGGCCCTGGGTCCTTCTCGTTATCTGCCGCGCTCCTCCTCTTTCCTTGAGCCACTTCTTTATCACATTTTGAGCATACCTTCCACTTGACTTAACACTAACATATGTACAGTTCGCATTGCAGTAATGCCTTACAAATTAGCCAGGGCTGATTGAGTGATTATCTGCTGCTTCTTCCAGCCTCTGCCCCCTCCCGATCCCCGGCCCCCACCTCCGCACATCGGGGAGGGGGGCTGAAGCGGGGGGCTCAGGGAAGGGAGCTGGGGCCCCCTCCTGGTGCTCCCTCCTCGGGGACTTTCTGAGAAGCATCCTTTCCTCCTTCCTCCTCTTCTTTCCTCCCACTCTGCCTGCCTGAAGGAATTTTTTGGGTGCTGCAGAGGCAGAAGTGAGGGGGGCTCTCCTCTGTCCCGAGAGATGTCTCTAGAAAAGAGGATTTTGCTGGCACAAGGGGCAGGCAGCCCTCCAGAGAGGGGTGACCTGTGCTGGGGCTGCAAGAGCAGGGACCCTCTGAGACCCTCGCTGTGTGTTTGCAGCTTATAAACAAAGCGCTGGGAAGGCAGATGGACCATGTATTTGTCAAAGTGCTTTCATGAGAAAACCTTCAGCAGCGGCTCAAACGCCGGGTTGCTGGCTCTGCTTCTGCTGTCCCGGCCTTGCAGCCTGTGGGATGGAGAGGTTTAAAGTCCTCCTGGAGGCATTGCCCGTCAACCAGCAATTTCCCTAAGATTTCTTTGTTCTGAGCTTTTACATTTCTTGCAGCCCCCTCGAGTTCCTGAGCGCCGACCACTTAGTACTTGCCATGCCAGAGCCTCGTTTCTGTGTCACTTAGCACTGGGAAGTGCTCTGCGGGCGCATTTCTATGCAAGAGGCTGTGAAAAATGAGGATATGTTTTATGATGTTCCAGTGCAGAGGAGTCCTGTGCTGATCGTGTGGAGTTATTATGGCTGGAAGGAACCTCCACCATCTCGTCCGCTCCACTTTATCCTCTGCATCAGGCTGGTAAACCATCCTTGTCAGATGTGTGCTTAGCCTTATCCTTGAATATCTCTGGAGAAAGCAATTCAACAATCTCCCAGAGCAGCCTGTTCCACCGTCTGAACTCTAGTTAGAGTTATAAAGGTTTCCCTAATGTTTGACTTTAATTTTCTCTACTGCAACATAACACCATTATTACTAGTGTGAGCTCTTTGATGGCTCTTTTTCCCCTAAGCCCCCATTTAGAAGAGACTGGGAAGGAGCTAGATGAACTGACTTACAGCTCCTTTCCAACGTATTTTCAGGCAATTCTGTTTAATACGAGTTAAGGTAGGCAGAGTTTATGGGATCATATCGGGTTTTAAATGGTTTTGGACAACGCTCAAATGTCCTCTTGTGACATTAGCTGCGTCGTGGAACTGCTGCCCTGGCTGCTTCTCCCACCTGCCTTGGGGGGAGGAAGGATGAAATGATCACCTTGTGGGGGGAGCGGTTGGTGCTGGGAAGAGCAGCAGTGGGGAAATGAGGTCTCTGCGGGGTTTGAGGGTCCTTCCTTTCCTCCTGCACCATTTAGCAGAATCCCTCCCTACCTGCAGGCATCCACCCTCTCCTGGTACCCAGGGACCCGTGTGGAGGAGATGTGCAAGGTATGAGCACCCACACCAGGCGCTGGGAGCAGGGCGTTTGTTAGATCCCAGCTCGCTCCCCTCAAAACCTCCTTTTCACGCTCTTCTTGCTCCTGCCTCACCCCAGGGCTGCTGGTCTGGGCAACCAGCGTCAGGGTGCAGATGGGAGAAAGGAGGCTGGAATGCAAAAAGGAACAGAGCGCGTGGGAATTTGAAACTCTCCACAGATGAAAAGTGGACGGGAGAGGGTTTTTTTGGCAAACGAAGTTATGAAAAAAAAAAAAGTTCCTGATTTTCTTCCTCACTTCCAACTTCGCAAAATCACACCACGCTCTAGTTGCACAACTGCATCCTACGTCCTCTTCTTTCGAATCCAGCGTCTGTCAGCCTGGAAGGAGCCGCCACTCTAGCCTCCTGCTCCCTCGCCACCGTGCTGGCTGTTCTTGTACCTCCCTTTTGCTTTCCCCTCCCTCCAGCCCCTTCAGCAGTAGGTGTCATGGCTGACAGGCCATGGTAGACCGTCCTCATGGGGCTCACCAGAAGATGGGGAGAGCTTCAAACCTCACAAGACCAGGCTGTGACCACCTCCCTTGGGTCTCCATGGCTGGCAGAGGCAAATCCAAGCTGCCGGGCCAGGGTAGCAGGTAGTTCTTTGGATATTTTTTTTTTTTTTAACGCAAACTGAGAAATAAGTCGGTCCTCACCAGGGCGGGTGGATGGGATCTCCTGCATGCGATGCACTCCCCAAGCACGTGAGAGGCTGAACTTGTCCCACTCAGCTTTGGGGTTTTTCCCTCTCTCATGAGTTGTCTGCAGAATGTGATTTTAATTAAAGTAATTATTCAACAATTTTTTTTTTTTTTAATCTTGCTGAGTGATTGTAGAGAGTGACTTCCACCCAGCGCGGGCCCATTTGCAAGCAATTTACCTCGAGAACTTGGCAGCCGAAATTCCGGCGGCTTGGCTGGGTGAGCAAGTGGCGCTGCATGCTTCCCGCGTCGCCTGCGGATGAGCGCAACTTGTTGAGTGAGGTTAGCAGCGCATATATTCGCGCTTATAGACTTGAAACGTGTTTCCTACGGATATTCCGTAATATTTACTTAAATCTCGCTGTTTCTGCTAAGGCTCCCGGCAGCCAGCAACAACGACCCGAATTTTCACAGCTAACAAAGACAAAACAGGACACTGGGCAGGGTCTGAACTGATTGTTTGAGGACTCGAGTACACGCAATATTTGTTTTGTGGTATTTATCTAATTTAGTTTACAATGTGGGAAATTTTATTTATTTATTTTTAAAGCTTGCTGCCCCCCACCCCCAACCTTGTAACGCTTGTGGTTCTGTGCTGGATTCAAGTTACAAACTTTAGCTGTTTTGCTTTAGCCATGACTTTTTTATAAAAGTCTGGTTAGACTATTTTTACTTTAGAAAAAAAAATGAGTTGGGGTTTTCTCCCTTTTTTTGCTGACAAATTGCGAATGGATGAAGGAAAATCGCTCAGACTTTCCCCGTACACACCCTCCTTTGGGCAGGGATTAAATGTGGGGGATTTCAACCTAAAATGCAAATGCTTTGGACATTTACATGAGTGTATCTATCAGTGACCCCGTGTATCAGAGCGATATTTTTGCAGGATGTTGGGTTGGTTTTTTTTTTACTTTTTTTTTTAATTTATTTTCCTTTCTCTCAATTTCCATTTGGCATTTTCAGTGGTTCCCAATGGTTTTTATTTTGACAAGGACCCTCAAACCACTTGTAAACGCATCCAGGTAAGGATGGGATGGAAATGCCGGTGTCGACCTCTGATTATTAACGTGACTCGGGGATGAAGCAGGTCGGTCCCTGGTTCTGGCTGGGGACTGGACTCATTTACTCCCATCTCAGAGGTTATTGGAGGGAAGTGTTTGGGAAGGGGGAAAGCAGGGATGTAACAGGGCAAGAAATGGTGCAGGTACCCCTGAGGCATCGGTGTAAGAGCGTGGGAGAGGGGAATATTTGAGGGTAATGCCAACAAAACCGCGAGGGCAGTTCTCTCCTTCCACCCACGGGCTCTCTTAAGCCCTCGGCTGTCAGTCAGCCCCTTATTTACATGAACACTAAATCCACTTGCAGCTTCTTTAAATGAAAGAAGAACACGCACCTTCCTGTAGCGAAACGTATTACCGCAGTTTGTCACAGCATCATCCGGTAGGTATTAATTCCCAAATCATTTTATGACATGTTTTATCATAAGTTATTAAAGAAGGTAGCTGCATTGGGCAATCATTTGATAAACGGAGCTATAATTTAACACGCTCCTCCGTCACGTTAGTGAGGGACAAGATTTATTTTCTCAGTGCAACTTTAATTATGGATAACACAAGGAAGAGGGATTGAGTCGGTGGAGTCCTTAAGGTTAATGATGTCTCCCGCGGAGCACCCTGGCATAAGGCACGGGATCTTCCCGGAGCTGCTGACTCACCTGGGGCTGGCAGGTCTGGCTCCAGGTACGCAACGTGACCCTGAGCTTCGGAGAGGTGGTCATCTTCTCCTAATGAGGTTTAGGGCAATGGCAGCGCCTTGCCAAGGCTGGCTGCCCACCCAGCTGGGCTCCCCGCGGGGGGACCGCTGCCTCCCCGCGCTGCACAGGCAGCACGAGGGACTCTCCCAGCCGGGCGGGAGCGTGTCCCTGGGTCTGAGCTTGGCTGAACAACTAGAAGTTGCCTGACCTTCGATTCCTCCGAAACCTGGTCACTTTTTGGCCCACTGGATTGAGCAAACTGGGAAAATCTGTGCTCTCCCCCGAGACTTGGCTCTCGGGGATTCCTTCTAGCGCTTCTGCTGCAGCTGCAGGTTCTCCAAGATCGCTGCAAGCCACCCCACCGCTGCTTTCTCCAGACCCTGCTCTCAGCTGACTTGGAAACCTCGGGCAAATAGGCAAAGGAGTGGGGATGGCTGCTTCTGCACATACTCTGCTCCCTCGAGCAGAGCTGGCTGAGAACCCGGTCCACCGGGGTGGTAGAAAAACCCAAGGAAATGACCCAGGACGTTCCGAAAAAGTTGAGTATCTCCCCTCACATTGTGGGAGGTAATGACCCTCCTGGGAAATACCATTATTAGCCCGGGAACTCCTCAGAAATCCTCACGTTCACCCAATTGCCGTGGCATTCTTTCTCTTTTTCACCTATTTATTTTTGGCTCTGGAAATTGTCTTTTAATTTCTGCCCCTTTGTTCTCGTGTCTCTCCAGGTCTGCACTCACTCTCTCCCAGCTCTGCCCGTTTACAAGAGCCTGGGGGGCTCTCGGGGCTGCCCCGGGCTCCTCACGCCGGCGGGATGGGAAAGTGTCCCTGTCGCTCCTGGGATGGGGGATGCAGGGTCCAGGCCCTTGAACCACTCGAGGACCCTGTCTCCATGTTACCCCTCTAAGGAAAGCTCCTCCTTCATAACGGAGGGGGAAAAATAATAATCTCTTATTAAACTCTTAAATTACTGAGTAGTTGAGGGCAGCGAGGGGTAAGGAGTGCAGAAAGGAAGAGATGCTGAGACACATCGGGCTGATGTCATGTCTTTTAGTCAGGAGCAGGAGAAACACAATCCAGTTCTCTTCCCCCCAACAGAACAAAGGAGAAAGTCCCAAAGGAGAGATTAGAAAAAGTGGAGCAAAAAAAAGAAACCTAAAAGCAAAACCACAAAATGAGAGAGGAGAGGAATGAAAAGAAAGGGAAAAAAAAAAAAAAGAAAAGACAAAAACATCCCCCTGAAGTGTCCCCTCTCTTGTGTATAACAGCTTCTCTCTTCCCCCACTTCCCCAGCACCAGCCAGGCTTACAGAGCCATAAAATAAGAGTTTGTGGCGTGTTCAATCGATTATTCCTCCTAATGCACTGTTTTTGGAGACAGGTAATTTATTTCAGACTCTGCATGTCTACATGCAAAAAAAAAAAAAAGAAAAAATCCCCTTTTTCTTTCTTCTCTTTTTGGTTTACAGACCTTTTCTTTTTTTTTTTTTGCCCCTTTGCCCCCACCTCCCCCTCTTGAGTCCCCCCCCAGAGCCAAGCGTTTCCCAGCGAAAGGTGCAGGCATTCCCACAGTGAAACCCAAGGCAGGTAATGACTTTCTCACCCCATCCATACTGCTCCAGAACCCGCCGCCTCGCCAGCTGCATCCCTTTAGTTCAGAGAGAGACAAGGGGGAGGGGGAAAAGTGCCAGCCCCTCCAATTCCCTCTCCTCCAAGGCCTCCCCATAAAAAAAAAAAAAAAAAAAGGGAGGAAGATATAAAGGGAGCAAGTGTTTGCAGAGATAGGGTTTCCGTGGGGCGGAGGGGTTGGGAAGCGGGGGCTGCTCAGGTAGGAGCAGGTTCCCGCGGTGCTCTCCGAGGGTCACCCCGCAGGGGCTGCCGGCGAGTTTTGGGGAAAGGAGGAGCTGGACTGGCTTCTTGCTGGAGTTTGGCCACTTGCCCAGGAAGCCCTGGCTGCAAACGCTGGGACAGATGTCCCGAATCGCTGCGCTGGGTGCAGCTCAGCCCCAGAGCCAGGTTTTGTCCTGGCTGCTGTCCCCTGCCCTCAGGACAGCGACACTTGGAGTCACAGAATCACAGAAGTGTTGAGGCTGGAAAAGACCTCTGAGATCATCAAGTCCAGCCTAAAGTGACCGGAAGGGGGAGGAGAACCAGGTTTGGGCTTGACAGCTAAAATCGAGCCAGCGGCGAGGTTTGCAGGGCATCGGTCCCGGCTGAGGAGGACCGCTGCTGGCAGCAGCCCCGTGTCGGGGCTCCTCTCCATCCCACACCGAGCCCGCGAGCTGCTGGGCTTCTGCTCTGAGTGGTCCTGACAGCAGGCTGGGGCCAGAAGCTCCAGCAAGTGATGGGCCACGCTGGTCCTTGTCCGCAGACCTCTGTCCCTCCCTGGTTAAATGATCTTTGCAAAGCTCTGGAGGGACGAGTGTGCTGATGAGCAGATTAGATGGGCTGCAGGGCACGATTCACGGGATTACACCTGAGTGCACGTTACTCCTGAAGGGTTTCATCCTAATGCCAGGGAAAGAGGAGATTACCTGCCACTAACAGCTTTGCTGTGAAAAGCCCAGGCACGGCTCCTGGACTGGAAGCTTTTTTTTGATTCTTTTTCTTATAATTTGTCTCTCCGAGCAAGGTTGGGGGGGGGTTGGCAGCACTGAGGATGCTCCATGGTGCGTGCAGCTCGGTCCCTGCACACACGGGTGTCTCTGCCCTGGTGCAAGGCAGCCTGGGGAGCTTGGACACCCACCTCAGCTCTCCTCCGTGTCCCCAGGGTCACAAAACCGGCCACTTTGCGCAGGGAGGAGCAAGTCTCAGCTGTAAGAGGAGCTTATCAAAACGAAACCCTCGGCTTTAGCAAGGCTGCAGGCTGGGTAGCTGTTGTTCCCAGTTTAGGGGGAGGGGGAGAGTTGTTTTATCTCAGGAAGAAAAAGGCATCGTGAGGGGAAATAATACAGATGAGAGAAGGAAGAAGGAGGGGGGACGTTACTGAAAATTGTAAACTCTGCCACCCAGCCAGCCCGGCGCTGCTGAGGCTGGTTGGTGAGACCCCAACCCTGGTCTGCTCAGCTCTGGGGTGCCGCCAAGGCCCCTTGTGCCCCAGAAAGACCTCCTGGACTGAGACATGGGGATGGGCAGGGACCCCAAGGCATCCACACCCATCTCTTCCTGTCGGCCTTATCTTTCACTGTGCTTTTTGCGTATGAGAGTTTCTGTCTGTCGGGGGATGCCGGTGCCGAAGGCAGGCTCACTGCTGTGGGAACAGGCATCAGAGGAACTGGGGCAGGCTGGCAGCTCGTCTGAAGTCTTCTCTTGTCTCCCAGATCCACAAACCCTCCTCCGGAAGGACTCCAAGGCTTGGACATCTCTCCTCACGCTTCCTTCGCCACACTACTGCACACAAAGGCTCTGACGCAACAGCGGACGGGGAGGTGCACGCTTACCCCCAGCTCTGCAGCCTCAGTGTCTCCAACCCATTTTTAAGAGGGGGGTGGTTTCCCCTCCACATTTTGGAGGCTGGAAAAAGTAGGGATGACTTTTCCATTAAAAGAGGAGGCAGACATGCTGTCAGCCCACTGCTTGTGGGCTCCTGGGCCGTAAATTCAAGCGTGAGCGTGTTTGCTAACTGGGGAATTCGGGGACAGCAGGAATATTTTGATCATGAAACCTTAAATGTGTTCTTCTGACGTTTCAGAGCGGGGTCAAAGCCCATCCATGCTCCCTCCCACCGCCCATCCTCCTCTGGATGACTCCGCCAGGATCAAAGTCTGCCGGAACCTTTTCCATATGCCCGGCTCCTCTCCGACGGGCCCCTCGGCCAGGTGGTTCTCCCCAGCCTCCACACGCTACCCGCAGACCTCCCACTTCTGACAGGAACGCAATCAGGCTGGGCCAGAGAAGCAATTAGACAGCAGCTCCCTCATCATATCTTCTCGTGGGCTGGCCCAGGAGTGGGTAACGAAGCCCCAGGGCGTTCGGCACGTGAGTGACGTTCACCCAGCCAGTGTGCTGTGCCATGGGGCGCATCCTTGCCACCACCGGTGATGCGGGTGTCTGCAGTGGTGGGGCTTTTTTTGGCCATGGAAAGCTTTTTTTTTGGCAGAGCTTGAGGTACCTTTCAGATATGTCCCCCACAAGAGCCACCCAATGTCAACAAACTCGTTGCATCAACACGCTCCCGCTGTCAAGCCGGCCCCGGGGGCTTTGAGCCGCACCGGTGGGATGTGGAGCTGCTCGGCGTTTCGTCGGGAGCTTTAACGCCTCTTTGGGTTGCAGGTGAGCAAGCGACCTCCGTGCAACGTTATTTCTGCGTTAAGGTGCTGAAGTTTCTGGTAAATATACGACCATGCATCAGGCGTTTGCAAGACAAACCATCGCGTTGGGAATTTGGAGGAGAACAACAAAAATGATTAAATGGCTGAAGGGATTGACTTATGAAGAGAGATTAAAAGAGCTAAATCTGCCTAGCCGGGCTAGCCGACATCCATGGCAAGATACGATAACTATCTACAAGTATGCAAAGGGCATAAATCACCGCTTGGGGGATTTGTGGGGGGCAACCCTGGGAGATTAACTGGGAGGAACAGACATAAGTAGAGCACAGGAGAAAAATAATCATAGAGACAAGATTTGATGAGGACTCCTGGGCTGGAGAAAGAGGCTCCACTGGGAAAGGCAGGAGCTCCTTTCTCCCACAGCGAGGTGGGAGGCAGGGCTGGGTCTGGGGTGCTCAGGTCCCCCGTCACCTGCTGAAAAGGGCCTGGAGAGCTGAGCGGGGAATTCGGTGATGAAGGGGGTTCATGCCTGCACCAGAAAAGTATGGCCTCAAGAAGGAAAGCTCCGTGTTTCTTGGGCAGGCACCATGGAAGGGAGAGGTGACGTGGACTCGGTGAAGACTTGCCCTCGCTGTCACCGAGCGCAAAGCCAAAGAAAACACGAGCTGTGGAAACAAAGTTTTCCACACCCCGGTGCTGAGTACGAGGTGTGAGGCGCAATGGAAGCTGAGCGTGTTAAAAGGTTTGTTCAGATTTTCCGTGGTGCTGCCCGAGCTGACGGTGAGTCCATCCCCATCCAGCACGCTCATGAGCAAATCGGGGTGAGCACCAGTGCGGTTCAGCACCTCGGTGGCACAGGACTGTGGTAAGGACCACCACATGATGAGTCCCAGCTTAGCTCTTAGCACATCACGGAGCTCTCGGCCGCCTTACCTTTCCCCGGGAAGCCCGGCAGGGTTGGAAGGAGCGGTGGTGGGTAAAGCTGGGGTGGTTTTGCTAGGCTCGGTGGCAACTTGGGTTTGAATTGTCTCACGTCTCTGCTGCTCAGGAGCCACGTGAGCTGCTCGCGGGTTTCCTAATGGACTCTGCGAGTCGGTTCATCTGCTCCTGAAACAACTGCATCGGCTCTGCCCGAGGCAAATTCCCACACAGTTAAAGGAGGATGCTGAGGAAGGAGCTGGCACCCTCTGATGCAGCCCCTAAGGAAAAAGCGAGTATTTCTGACAGCTTCTGAGGAAGCCTGGCTCCCACACACCACTACTTTCTGATTAGGTTTTAAAAATATTTAATCTGCACAATTTGACAAAGGGGATTCGGCTTTACTCCCTCAGTAATCCCTGCCGCCTGGTGCGCGGGTGAGCCGCAGCATCCCCGCCACCGCAGACGCCTGTCTCTGTCCTCCCTTCTTTCCTGCATCACGGACATCTGGCAGGTCCATGTGGGACAACCAGCGGAGGAGGGGACGTGGGTCTGGTTCTGCCCAAGGTGATGTGCGGGTCACGGTCAGAATTTGCCACCCCGGAGCCGAGGCGCCAGTCCCACACGGGCTGAGACGAATGGAAACTCCTTCCCGTCGGCGGCGAAATCTGGATGGGTGTGGAGCTCGGAGAACAATTCACGCTGCATAATTCACTCAAGTCCTTTCTACTCCCAGCAGTTCATAACTCCTCACGTGAAATGGCATTCGCATTTACCAAAATAAGGAGAGCTCTGCAGGTTCCCTGCGACTGCGTGGCCGGGTGGTTTCTATTTGCCCATGGGACGAGCTAACAAACGTCCGTGTGCGCCTCCCAAACCTGGCTCCTGCGAGGATCGGAGCAGAGCCGGACCAGTCTGTGCCTAACTGCTTTATTTTCTCTAACATTGTTTATTTTTGCTAACATCTGTATGTAACAAAAGCAAAAAAAGAGCCAAAGGAAAGCTGCCCAGAAAAATGCATTTCCTATTGCTGGTTGTCAGCCCAGGCTGCAGCATCCCCTCCGTGGTGAGCCGCGGGACAGCTCTGCCCGGCTGTGGGTCCCCTCTGGCCATCCCGGGGGGGTCCTGTGGCCCCGGCCCTCAGCCACCAGCCCGGCTCGGCAGCTGCCAGAGGGCCAGGCCAGCTCGGCTCTTCAAATGGTAATTTCCCGAGAGGAGCTCCCAGGTCTCTCATTTCTCTTCTCACCAGCCCAGTCTCTGGCTTACACTTGCAAATGACAAATTACGCTTTTGCCTCTAATTCCAGCTTCCCTGGCATCCTCAACCGACACAGCCCTCTGCAGAAAGCAGCAGGTTCTTTGCAACCAGCGGGAGGTAGGCTTTTCCTCTTCTCCCTGCTCCCTCCCCCCTGCCTTAATTGCAGCCCAACATGGGCTTTCGAGGTGTATTAAACATACAAATTATTCTGCAAAGCCTCATGAAGTGCTAGTTACCAAGGCCTCTAATGGGAAATGACAGTGCAACCAGAGAAGCCGTTAACGTCAAAGCATTGTCTGAAATCGCTCTGGCAACACAATCGTTTTGCACATGGCGCTGGGGGCCTCTCTTCAGAGGTGTCCTCCCTGGCGTGGTCCCCGTGTGCCACCCAGCCACCGCTGGACCAGGGTACGGTGCTGGACCCGCTGAGGAGCAGAGGTTCTCCCGGCTGCACCTGCTACATCGCGCTCGTTCCTGGAACGATGCTGATGGATTGGAGAGAGTTCAGAGGAGAGCCAGGAACGTAATCAAGGAGCTGGAGGGCATGATTGATACGGCGAGTTTAAAAGGGCTGCATAATAGCAACAATAATAAGCGCTCGCAGCACATAGTGTTTTTCATCTTTGCACTCAAACGAAGCCAACACATGCTACGCCCAACTGCATTAACAACTTAACTACCTCTACGCGGCCAGCCCGTAGCGGGAGCGAGGCGAGAGCCATCTGCGAGTCTCCTCAGAGCCGGAACGCCGAGGAGGGAGGGGAGCTGTTCAAGTTCACCCGAGGGGCTGTAATGAGTGATAGAAAAGCAGGGAAATGAGAAAAGGGAAACATAGGCTGAGTATCAGGGAAATTTTGCCGGCAGGGCAGTACAGTGAGCGGGGGATTGTTGCCGTCCTGGATCAGGAGGGATGGTTTGATGGGTCCTAAGGGGGCTCCGCAGGAGTAGGAGTCTCCTCAGGGGATGCTGGGATGGGATGGGATGGGATGGGATGGGATGGGATGGGATGGGATGGGATGGGATGGGATGGGATGGGATGGGATGGTGTGGGCAGGCAGAGGCAGCCATCAGGCAGGGATTGCTGCTGTGTTCTCCAAGGAGGAAGACAAAACCCCATGGTCTAAATAGAGGCCAGCCTGGCAAAGGTGGAGGGAAGGATAGGTGTTTGTAGGGAAAATTTACTCTCCATGGCTCAGCGACGGGGGGCTGCTTTCCCGTGGAAGTGGACATGGAAAGTTCCTACTAACGCTAATCCCTCAGAGTAGAGAGAAATAAAAAAAAAACAAACAGAAGCCTCATTTTACAAGCTTTCTCGTTTTTAACTGCGTGGAGGATTGGAGGGGAAAGATAAATGTGGATCCAGCCAGGGGGAACCAGGGCACGGCTCAGGTCTGGAGGAAGATTTAGGGCCTTGAAGTCCAAAGACAAGGCTTGATCATCATACAAGGAAAGAGAAATCTCTGGGAATGGATATCACATTAGACAATGTGTTGTAATAAGTGTTTTATGCTTTAGAGGAGGAGAAAGAACAGTGAAATCCCCCGTAAGAGCTAATTACTGCAAATTCCTTTTCAATAAAACAAGACACACAAAAAATCCTCCCCTAATGGAAAAATCCATTTAAGGCTCAGATGAGGTAACCGCAGTTCACGTCCTCGTCGCGTCGTTAGTGCAAGTCAAAGAGGCTTCGCTCGGGGCTTGGCAAGCCCAGCCCAGCCTCCTCCCAGTGAGCTGCTCAGCGAGAAGCCGAGGTGTTGGGGTGCGAGTCTGCAGGGGAAGAGTGGTCCCTGGGGATCCAAATCCTGGGGAAAAGGCTTTCTAGGTCTTGTGGGAGAGCCCACGCTGAAAGTCAGGGTGAACCGCTTTTATTTTTCGACTGGCAGAGCATGGGCAAGGTTGAGGGGAACCGTGGGAACTTGGAGGTGTCTGGGGGCCAGGAGAGCTCATCTCGGGACTGGACAGTCCCCGTGGCACCTCGCCAGGGGCATCCAAGGTGATGTTACGGCACCAGTGAGGTTTGACCATGAGCACTGGTGCCTGGAAGGGTTGATGGGAGCTTCTCTGGCCCGAGCTGCCTGCGTGTTCCACCCCCAAAGCCAGACGGGCTCCCCAAGAGCCCCGTGTGCCCTCCATCACCTCTTGCAGTCCAACCCAATTAAAATAAAATAAAGAATTGAATTAGGAGTGGGTTTGCGTCTGTCCCCGATACTCTGTGTTTCCCTGCGATTTGAAACGACGCCAGTTTGGTGGATTTCTTGCACATGGGAGCAATATATTGAATTACATGTATGTCCAGTGCTTAGGAGAGATACATTTCTTTTCCACATGTTCATGCAGCTGCGTGACCCCAGGAAACCCAACAGTGGGGTCTGTCTTTGGAGACAAATAGGGATTGTTTTGCGTGCGTGTGTAAATGCTCCCTCCCCCTCCGCTGCCCCCTGCCTGTCCTTGTGTGTGTGGGGGGTGTATGAGGGGGATCGCTCCCCACCAAACATGTTCATATCCCACTGAAGCCAAACGGCACAAACACAGGATATTTATTCCCCACAAACCCACAGGGTGGAAATGCCACTTCACGGGGGGTGTTCAGTAGCCCCCCATCCAGCAGAGCTGCTTGCTACCTGACATTGGCAGCCCAGGGAAGGGGTGGGAGATGAAGGCAGGAGCTGCCAGAGACAAACCTGCAGGCAGGCTGGTCTGCCAGGTAATTCTCTGTGTCACCTGGACCAGACCCATAAAGTCCCCTTCCTGCCATCCCTCCTGGGGATATGGGATGCTCTTCGGTAGTGACAGCACCTCTCAGCCCTCCCCTGGCAGAGGCTGCACACCCGCATCCTCGGCCGGGGACGTGGGTTTGGCCCAGCATGCACCCACGGGAGCGGGACCCAGCCCAGTGCAAAAGGAAGAGGCAGCCCATATTGTATAAATCAACTTGGGAGGGACTGTGGTGCGTCTCAGCTGCTGGCATTCAAAGGGACCTGTCCTTTTCATCCCCCGTGCTGTCACTCAGCATCCCGCAGGCCTGTCCAGAAAGGAAGGAGGCTTTGTTGATAAGATCTGGGGCTTTTGAGAAAATAAAAACAGAGGGTGGAACAGATTTCTTTCTTGTTCCTTCTTTTTTTTTTTTTTTTTTGTTTTAGAGAAAAATGTAGGGTAAAGAAAAATGTTTGTAGGGTAGAAGCCTGTTTGATGTGGAGCATTGCTACCCAAACACATCATTCCCAAACAGCACGCCCAGTCGCTTGCTGAAATCTGGATGTGTAACAAGTCTCCAGCATCTTTGCAAGCACATTTCCCCAGCACTGACTCCAGGCAAACCCCAGAGAAGCCCAGGGCTGGTACTTGAACCTCCCGGGAAATCAAACACTGCCGGACTCCAGTGTCAGCTCTGGGGTGATGCGAGGTCAAGGATCACACGTGCCCTCGGGTCCTGTTCCCAGCTCCTCGCCTGAAGCTTCTTAGCCCTGGGGTGATGATCCATCAGCTGCCCCGGCATCCCCAACAAGCCCCTGGGAGGTCCCCAGTGGGACCATGGGGCAAGGAGGGGAGGTAACAGGGTGGGGTGGGCAAGGCAGCTGAGCTGCTCGGCAGCCCCAGGGATGGCCCAAGGCTAATGGGATTAGCTGCCGAGCGCCAGAGGAGGAGCCTCACTGAGCACATTATCACTGGCACAGTGCTTGTAGTGCTTGTCTATAAATAGGAGTTTTAAAGCAAGGCAATTAATCATGGTGCACGCTACTGTCTGGACTGGCTTATATTGGTTTAACAGCATGGATGTGAGTCCAGCATCTACTGTGAGATTTGCAAGTCCAGTCTACCCAGGCAGACAGACAGGAGTTTAAGGCTCCCTTTTTTTTTTTTTTTTTTTTTTTTTTGGAGGGTTCAGGGTGAGTTTGGGTTCTCCTGGCTGAGAGTAACCGGGCAGCAGCTGAGCTGCATTAACTACCCGCAGGCATGTGCCAAGCCCTCGCAGCTGGGCAGTTAAAAGCACTGACATGAGCCGCTAGCAAAGTTTACCTGCTTGCTTCGGCATTTGCAGCAGGCTCAGGGTCTGTGTAGGATTACTTGTCATCCTCCAGCTGATGAGCAGTAATATTAGCAGCAGCGGCCTGCAGAGTCACCCTGCCTTCTTCAAACCTGGATGGTCGCACGTCGAGATCTCACCCCTGAGCTCTCTGTAAGTCACAACACTTTTTTTCAAACCTTGCACCCCACCAATGCTCATTTTTTTCCCCGAGCAAGGAAAGGGTCAGTCCCTGGCCCTTTCCAAAGGCAGGGCAGCCTTTTCCCCTCCGCTCAGCCCTATTGCTGCTGCCTGCACGGCCATCCCTGTCCCTATAAGAGACAGGAGCCAGCCCTGCAAAATGTCCTTGTTGCAACCAGGCAAAGTAGTTCGCAAGTGATCCAGGCACATGGGACGCTTCAGCGGGTATCATCCCCTTCTGCGTGTCACCCACACGTGAGCTGGCTCCTGCACGTGTATGTTTAGGGGACAAGAGGCCCCTGCCCTGGCCACTGCTGCTGCACCAGGTTTGGGGGGGCTTCTCCCTCCGGGAGGGCTGGCGGAAGCCGTGCTGGGCCTGTCCTGGTGGGAAGCCACTTTTAGCTGATGGTACAAGGGAGGGCCATATTGGTTTCAGTCTGTTCTGCAAAATACTAACCAGCATGTGCAATCTGTGAGCCCCCTGCTTGACGAGAAATGCTAATTGCGTGAGAAGGACCTGCCAACAGCCCACAGTATTCGGCGTGAAGGGGGTTTATTAGTATTATTACTATTGTTCTGGCAGCTGCGGAACAGCCAGCCTGTTTCGCCACGGCCGAGGGGAGTGAGCAGGGCACAGGAGGGAGGCTCTCCTTGCCAGGCGCTCCCTGCCGCTGCGGGACCGGCCATGGGAGCAGGACGGGACCGATGCTCTGTGCCCCCGGCTGCCTGCACCCGGTCGATCCCCTCCCGGGAGGGATCCTCCCCTTGTCTGTGTTGTAGGGGAGGGGAGGACACGCCATTTCTCCTTGGGCTGAATGCATCGGTTTTGCGTGAAATATGAAGCAAAATATCCCTCCTCTCTCATTTACCGCCTCTTCTGCTGACATTGTCAGGTGCTGCATCCCGCCACTCCCCGGCCCTGCGAGGGGGTACCCAGGCACCACGGAGCGGGTGTTGTCCTGGGTGGCTGCAGCGTCTCCAGGGCAGGGATGCTGGGGCAGGTACAGGGACGCCAGGGGACCCGTCCTGGGGCCTGCAGCAGAGGTAGGACACGGGTTTTGCATCTTCTCTGAAGCCATCTCCAGCGAGGGGCTGTTTTTTTCTAAGGAGGGGGAGAAACGATGAGTCTGTCTTGATCTAAAAACGGAGTGAAAGCTCCATGTGGTGTGGAAACATGGTGGCTGCCCTGGGTTTTTGTGGGAGAAAATCAGGGCTCTGTTTCTCAAAACTATCCTGTCTTCTCACCTGCAGCCAAGGAAAAAGCAGGAATGTTGATGGATTTGGTGTTTTTCTTTCTCTTCTGGCCTTGCTAATTTGTAGAAAAGGAAACAGATAAAGTTTGATAACTTTGAAACAGAAAGAGAGAGAGATATGTCCCAGGCAGCCAGCTCTTAATGCTCCCCCTCCTGTTTCAGAGAATAAATGAAGTGCTCTTCATTCCCCGCTCGTCTGCCACCCTCCACTGAGTCTGTCATGGACTCATCTGTGTATAAATTAGCTTTTCACAGTAATGCCGTGTAAAATTATTTCTGTCATCCTTTTATCTGACCAGTTTATCTCGTCAGCTTGTCAGTCTTAATTCTCCAACCTTTCTCTCCTCTCCCCGGCAGAAGCCACCTGAGAGCATCCCCTGGAGCTCCCGGGGGCTTTAGCAAGGTGGTGAACATCTACTCACGTAGCAAAACGCTCAAAGAGCGCCGGTGCAGCTGGCCAAATGGTTTACACAAGCCTGTCTGCTGGCAAAGCGAAACGGAGCGCAGCAGCGCAGACGCTGCCATTTTCAGGCTGTTATTTATTGTTCAGAATCAGGCAATGACATTTATCGGGATTGGCACGTGGTAGGTGACCCACTGCTCAGGGCCTGAGCTGGGCTGCACGTGGTCACATCAGTTACGTGGTATTTTCCCCTGACAGTAATGTTTTTGCATTCCGGCTTCTGCTGGGAATGCTTAAGGAAAAAAACATTTCACATCTATTGTCTGGGACTCTTTGTGCTCGCATGCACGGGCGCTGCAGGGAAGGGAACCCAAAAGGGACGCAGCTGGAATACATTAATTAGAGATTCCAGATGAGTAGTCACCCAAGCTCTTTTACCACCTTGCTTCAGCTCTGCGTGTCCAGCAACTCTCACTGTTGGTGGGAGGTCCCGTGGGAGGAAGGGACAGGAACGGCGTGGTCACCACGAAGCCCTTGATAAGGGATGGGAATACACCTTTATTCTGGAAAAGCAGGGTCCTCTCCCCGTCCGGGTGTCCCAAGCATGTCACCCTGACCTGCTGGGGACCCATCCCCAGCCTGGCATGCATCTTACTCCATCTCCCCACGGCGCTCCAGTTTGCTTATTGATTTTTAGCAGTTGGTTGTGACTACTGGTTCCCCGTGTTGTTATCTGTTCCCTTTCTTTCAAAGAAATATTGTGGGTTGTAATTCTGTCTGCTACATCTTGTGAATATTTCTGGACTCTGAAGTTTCCCGGCTCCAGATGTTCTGGCCAGACCAGAGGAAAAAAAAAAACCCAAAAACCTCAGCAATAATAAAAACCTTTTGAAAATAAAAAGTCATATTGCGCAGTAGTGACATCATATCCGTGAAATATGACCTTATGATGTCACAGCTGTGAAATGAAGGATGATTGTTTCTTCTTGGCAAACGCCGGCTGTTTGGGCCAGACCTGTTAAATAAATGCACATGTCCTATAAATATGTATATTAAACCCAGAAGCTGCGAACGCTGCCTCGCGGTCACCTGGGTCAAGAAAGCCGACGGGGAGAGCTGGTGGCTGCGAAGGTTTGGGCGAGGGCTCCTCGCCCCGCTCCGTACCCGGACTCCGACTGCCCTCAGGGTTTTCCTTCTCTTCCCCTGCCAGGCTCTCGCTGCCGGTTGCTGGAAAACAACCCTTTTTCACCCCCCGGCAAACTGCTCACCCCGCACAGCCTGTAGGTTCGGTTACCCTCCTCATTACCTTAACAAGATTGGCTGCAAACATTACTGCCTTGGCTATCTGCTCTTATACAATATATTTAAGCTATTTGAAGCAACAGTCTATAAAATATCTGCGCCGAATTGCCCGACTTTCGTAATCTGGAAACTACCTGGCGCTGCGGCGAGGCGGTATCTATTACACGTGCGCTTTCCTCATCCGCACATATATTTTACATGTGTGTGCAATCCCCCCGCTGAAGAGCCGTGTTGCCATGCCATGGAAAAGGTCTATTTTTTCCATATGGGCCGCGCTGACAGTGTCAAGCGTTTAGTTTAAGCTCGCAGCATGCTTTTTTAATTTGTCCTTTCCTCTTTCCCTTTTCGTCCTATTGCTTGCAGAGAAGTTTGTGCTCTTCAGAGTGTGCAAAGCAGGAGGGTGCTCTCTGCCGAGGTGTCGATAGCTGATACCCTGAGCGATGAGATGCTATCTGGGAATTTATTAATGATTCGTGTTCTTGCTGGAAAATGCCGATCAAATCGGAAACATCTATTTATTTATACATTCCCTAGGACTGGGTGGGTTTGGAGGCGACGTTTCAATTACGAAGGTTGAGGAGAAAAAAAAAGAAACACCTGACTTTGAATTTGACAGGATGGTTTTGTTTTGATACTTTGAAAGTGAAAATTTCCTTGTCTTCCCACTTAACATGGGCTTATGTTTCCAAAAATATGCCAATCATAACAAAAGAGTGGAAGGAAGAAAGGCAAAGGTTGCAGCAGAGATGAAAAGCTGGGGCCAACCAGTGCCGTTTTCCTTTACTTAACTAAAAGGACATTTTTACCTTCTAGTCCAATGCAGATTTATTTAAAAAAAAATAAAAATCTAAATTTCCACCAGGCATGAAACTGTTTCTCTGACAGCTTTAGTCAGAAATAAGAGATTTGATAATGCAGGGACGTGGAATATCAACTTCAAAACCATCGCCCAAGAGGTGGATGCAAGTGCGGGTGTGCCGGGACACCTTGGAGTTTGAAAGGGTGACGGGAGGCAGCACCGCCGGAGGAAATTAAAAGGGGACACAGCACTGGGGAATCCTCTAGGCAACGAGAGGGAGCCTTGGAAAGGCAGATGTTGACTTCTAGGCTCTACAAACTGGGTTAAAACAGGCAGGAAAAAAACTCTTCCCCCAGAAAAGCCTCCTCCACCTTGCGGGCTGTGTGCTCCGGCAGCCGCCAGGCAGGGCCAGCTCCTGGTCTGGAGGGCTGGGAAGGGGGGACTCGTCGTCTCCCCCCTTTCTGTGAGGTATTTGGCAGAGCTGGGGTAGGAATTCTCGCTCCCTGCAGGCAGGGTGGCCGGCAGCCAGCGGCAGACGTGTGGCGCGGGGCAGGGGAACGGCGGTGGGGAGCCCCCACCTCGGCCGAAGCGGCGACGGGGCTGTTGTCAGGGCAGAAACCCGCTTCCCCCCTCCCCGGGCGTTTGTATGTTATAGTATGAGCCTGTGACCCACGGGCTCCCTTTCTCGGGCTATTTCTGCACATTGCAGAAAGAGGCAGCATGGGGGACCCGTCCCTACACCCCGTAATGTTTCCCTGTAGCTCCTGAGCCCCTGTGCCCACCCACACGGGTGGGGAGGTGACTGCAGCCCCCAGCAAGGGACCCTGCAGCGCCTGGGACCGATGGGGAGCTCTGGTGCCAGCGGCTGCTCTTTCCATTAGGAAGTGGACTGGGACCTGGATGAGCATTTCCCTGAGCCAGAGAAGCACATTTGGCTTTTCAGACGGAAAATGGGGACCCGGCTGCCTGTCCGGGTGAAGCTCAGCAGGGCTGCAGGGACGGGCTGGGAACCCCAAGCAAGCCTCGCAGGAGGGACAGACCATCTCGCAAAGTCTCTGGAAGAAGGCAGGCCTGTGAGGCATGGAGGAAGATCTCTCAGCTCGCAGTGTTGAGGAACCTGAGCCGTAACATTTGTCTTGCTCAGTTCATGTGGAGCCCACACACCAACCCCGGACCTTCCCCAGTGCCCCATACCACTGCCCGTGCTGGGGGAAAACCCATCCCTGCTGGCTCCAGCAAGCAGGAGCAGAGCTACCAGCCCCACACACCTTTGCTGCTGGGCACGGAACGCCTTGGGGACTCCTGCAGAGCTTCGGCTGCCAGCATAGCACCTCCACGTCTGAACACTGCTGTTAATTAACGACTATCGTTTTATAATTGTGCCAGCAAAGTTAGAGCAGGAGTGACCTCACCACTGGATAATTCTTGACAGAGCGGGAGAATCTGGGGGCACCTGGAGCCCAGCTCGGCATCGCAGCCCTTTCCCAGCCGTGATTAATCCCCAGGAAATGTTCTGTGGTCAGGCCATTACCACTCAAATCCGTGGACGAAAACGAATGTGAGCAGCGTATGACTGTGGGAAAATTGTCACCAAACTTGGATGGGTTTGCTTTGTTTCACCACAAAGTTATTAACGAAGCATTGAAACGGAGATGGATTTCTGACTGTGACCTGCTGTTAACCCCTTAGTGGGCCCAGTCGGGCTGCTAGTAACTGCGTTCACGGGAGAGCAATTCCACACCTCAGCTCTTGGCTGTGTGGAAATTCTTTAAATCAAGACAGAGAGATTGCGCTCTGAGTTTTACCGATGACCCCAGCTGGGTGTCTGCCTTGGCTGAGCTCCTGCGGTCCTCTCTTCAGCCAGCCCGGGTGGTGCTCAGAGGCTGCTGTGAGCTCTCTGTCCTCCTCCTGCATCCCTCCCAGACCCTTCTCTGCCCTTCTTGGGCAGCGGGTTTTCTCCTCCCAGACCTTTGTGAGTGGGAGCTTCCTCATGGGGCCCCAAGATCCCTACAATCCCCTCCAGCCCCACAGAAGCATCTCCTTCAGCTCCGAGATCCCGGCACGCGGCCCACAGGCTGGCTGTTTGGAGAGCATCCTTCTCGGGGCTGGACCATGCCGTGAATCAGGACGTATAATGAGATTCCTGGCAACGCGTCTGCCTCTTACAAATGCCTTCTGGAGCGGCTTGCCAGACAGATCCACAAGAGCAGCTTCCCTCTGCTCAAAAATGAAAGGGAGCTTTGTGAAGCCACCACAACCCAACCTTGCTGGTGGGTGGCTGGGCAGCAGCAGTCAGCATGAGCGCGAAGCCACAAAGCCTTGGGCAGGGCACGAAGGGAGAGGGTCGGGGACTGCGGAAGAGATGGGACCCACGGGAGGGTGGGGAATGGAGAGGGCTGAGGGTTGTGGGGTGAGGAAGATGATGGAACGGGGAGGCTCGGTGTAAGGCTGCACGGGGCTGCAGGAGGAAGATGGGATAGAAATGGCAGGTACAGGAGAACGGGTGTGGAACCAGGCTCCTGGTGGTGGAGCTGCCCGGAGCAGCCTGCTCAGGGATCTTAGTGCACAGAAGGAATTTAAGCCAGCAACTGATTTTTCATACATATATGTATATATAAAAAACCCCCGAACGTTTGAGGTAGAGGCAGAAGCGTGCGTGCACAGCCTCAGCTCTGAAATTTCGTCTCAAAGCAGAAGTATATATATACATATTTTGAAGTGTATTCATTTAAAATAATAAAAAAGAGCCCTGAAAAAGGAGCAAATTCTTTGGCTAATAGGATCCACAGGGAAACTAAAAGAACTTAATAGCTCTGCAGCAAAGTCTGTGCAGTACCTCCGCGCAGAGGAGCGCTGAGGGGCAGGAGCGTGGGGTTTGCTGGGGAGGGGAAGGGAAAAGGAGGGGGAAAGAGCGGAACGAGGTCTCAGAAGCTGTAAATGCCTGAAAAATGATGTCAGGAGTGGTAGCGTTACCCAACAGGCCGCAGGTCACTGCCATGTTACGTTGTCCTGGGGACAGCAGTGCTCTGGTCACCCCGACAGGTTCTAGTAGCTCGCTGTCGCCGTCAACCGCAATTCATTAGGAAGGGAGATGTAATTTACCCATTGCGTCATTAGTGAGCACGGACAACGGGCAGCAACGCTGCAAACCTGCGCATCCCTGCGGCAGAGCCCAGCCAGGCAGAGACGGGGTGGACAGGGGTTCCCAAGAGCAGAAAGGAAACAAAGTGGTTTTAAGTTGTCAGGGAACCAGACCATTTCTGCGGGTGAGAATGGGGCTGGAATGCTTTAGTAATCCAATACGGTGCCAGGCCCGCTTCTGCGGCACTGCTAGGGAGCGCGTGGAAAAAATTCCGAGGCTTTCCAGAGAGGACTGCACGTCTCCTGCGCTGCGTGGCACACATACATAAAGCAGCTCGGGCAAGGTTTCCAGACACGCTGTTCAAAATGGGCTGTGATAGCTAACCATCGTGTTTATAATGCCTCCTGTTGCCCTCCGTGGTGTAAATCGATTTCAATAGACCGGGTTTTAACCGTGATCCCGCTGCTGGTTGTACTCTTCCTCACCGAGTCCGTTCTCTCTCGTATGTATATGTACACTCATTTATATTTATAGACCTGTGTGATATACACAGTGGTGGTTACCGTACCTCACACTCTGCTGATTTAAATGCTATTTAAAACACGCAGTACAGCACTGGGTGTGCTGGCAGGATCCAGGCACTGGTGTCTGAGGGGCAACACAGCCCATCCCAGACAAACCCCCAGTTTACCTTCTCCAGTCTCGCTTTTCTCTGGGGAGTCGGGCAGATCTGTGTGGGGTGCTGCTTACGGTAAGAAGCGCTGGCCTTGGAGTGTGATGCAAGTTTTTGAGCCCAGAGCCCCTCCTCAGAGGTGCCGGGTCACCAGAACCGTCCCTTCCATCTCTCCTTTGTCGCGACTGTGCCGTCTGGCACAGCTGGAGTCGCTGCTCTGTTTATTTGGCCGTTTTTGGGGGCGGAGGAAGTGAGTTGAGGGTATAATTTTCAGCACTCTGTGACAGCATAATTAGGTAAATACAAATGAAAGAAAAACATGCTCTTGAAGTCCAGGGACTTTCACATATTTTCCCTGTTATTCCATCTCACTGGAAAAATAAAAGCTACTCAGCATGAACATTTATTAGCGATTAGCATGTGGGGTGCTTGGGACCTCCTGGGACAATGTGGGTAATTGAAGGTTCCCACAGCCTGCTCCCTGAATTCTGCCACCCTGAGGTCCCTGCTGGTCCCAGCCCTGCCTGTTTGTGACAGGACAGTTGCGAAGCTGAGATCTGAGGCGTCAGACGGCTCAGAGCAGTGCCCTGGCTGCAGTCTGCCAGGCCAAAACCTCCAGAGCATCCTCACCCTTACCCACAGTTAACCAACACGTGAAACAAATCCCCTTACAAAGATAAACACCAAAACCAAAAAGATTATCGTGTGAAACCACCATAAAAGGGCAATAAAAAGCCCTGGATCAGCTGCCCAGCAGTCTGCACCGTCACTGCAACATCGCCGTGAACTTCCCTGCTCTCTGCCCATCCAGACACACACGGAGCGGCTCCTTTGAAATCAAAGCCTTTGCACGTATATCGAAGACAGAATCTGTCGGCTTAGTTTAAGCTCAAGTGATAGACTTGGACGTATGTTAACGCGAGGTTTAGGAATCGGCTTCTCCATCAGGCCGAGGAGTGTTTCCAGGAGGCTGTTTGTCTCTGAAAGGAGGCAGCTTTTGGCAGGGGGAAGATTTAAAGCTTCCCCTGCAAAGCTGGGAGCCCAAGCAGCAGGACACGGTGTAGGTGTGAAGAGCAGGAATTGGGGCTGGCTGCCTCACCTGCCAAAAGAAAAAGAGAAATACCAGGATGGACAGACCTCATATTCTTGCAGAAGCTACAGATGTTAATATTTTTATACTTCTTTTTTTTTTTTTTTAACCTTCCTGGATCAGAGTTTGAGGTCTTGGTTTCCCCTCAGGAAATCAAGAGGTTCAGTGTCGTAAACTTTATGCATAAGGTCCCTGAGAAACCCTCATCTTATAAAGGAATCACTTGGAACCCTGGTTATGTGCCTTAGCAGTAAATTAGGAAAAAAACTCCAAAAGAATAACCTCCTCCTCTACTTTTCAATGACTTTGTTTTAAATCTGCTATCTAATGGTAGTCACAAACGAAGCCGGCCGCGGTGGGAGATCAGAGGCACTTTCCAAGTTTTATAGAACGTTGTTGGAGGGTCATGGTGAAGGTAAAATTGAGCGTTTCAAGTACTCACTTTGAATAGGAAAAAAAAAAGCAGCAAAGATCAGGTGAACTCGTCGCCGAGTGATTGTAACTGCAGGCTGCTCGGAGGGCTCAGACACTGAGGGGCAGGCTGCCAGCGCCAAACAGCAGCTGAAGGTCCAGCCCTGCCAGAAGCGGAGCTGCAATGACGTGGAAGTGCGGGTGCTCCGCTGCTTGGTGCCCCCAGCCCTCCGGAGCTGGGCACGGCGAGGACACAGCGCCCCTTCCCTCTGCCCCAGCCCTTCCTGGATCCCCGGCCCTCGCTCCCGGGCTGGCCAGTGTGCAGCCCCGAAAGCCAGCAGGGCAGTGCACGTTTGCAGGATGTGTCTCACCGCTGGTGGTTTGTGCCACCCTGGAAAAGCCAAATGCGGTAATTCTCAAGGTAACATTTCAGCTGGTCTTTGTTTTTTGTTTGTTTTTTCTGAAGCTGGACTTTCTTTTCTGCAGGAGAAGGGAAAGTTTCAGGGGACAGTGACCAGCACTGAGCTGCAGCCTCTTCCTCTCCAGCGTGAAGAGCCACCCTGCTCCCACCTGGAACCAGGACCCCCGATTCTACGGGAGCCCAGACCCCGAGGGCTGGACGTGTCCCAGGAGCTCCCAGTCAAACCAGGCTGATGCTGTAAGGTCCCACCACCCACTTGCCCAGAAGCTGCGTCCCACCCCCAGACTGCAGCAGGGACAGGCAGGTCCCTCCCCAATCTGCTGCCACCACCCCTAAAGCCTTTGACCAGCACTGCTGGTTTTCAGTCTGAAATTCCAGCTTTCGACCAAGTGAATAATTGTACATGTCACGTTTATTTACTGCCTCGAATAACTCTGTGCTAGCCTCTTTTGGTTTGGACGCAAGCGACTTTTTAATATATATTTTCTCACACCGGTGGCACATAATAAAGTAATCATGTAATTACTGCAGCCATAAATTTGTCACCTTGGTAAGTAATTTTTATGACTTAGAACAAGAAAAGAAAAGTGCGTCTCCCTTTCTGCAGTGATGTGGTTTGTGGTCACAGGCACTTGAAGTGGTGGGTTAGTCTGTGTCATTCTCCTGGTCTGGGCGCTGAGAACTTGCTTATACTTTGATCGAGTCTTTCCTCAGCTGCCTGCTCGGTGACATTAAAATGTGATGGAGAAGCCAACATTTCTCTAGAAAACATAACCTGGAATTTCACTGCTTTCAGTGAAATTCAGGAAGATTTCCTTTTTCTCCAGGATCTATGGTTCCTGCTGCCACTCTCCCCGTCCCTCCCAAATTATCACGCAGAGCTGTGGCAACATCTTCCGGGTTCAGAAAATTCAGGAGCGTTTGGAATTAGTTTTCACGGCAATACCTCTGATTTACAAAAAAGTACTGGAAATAGCTTGCTTTTTAAAAAGCAGCTTTTCATAGTGACCTTATTTTATTGCAATGTTGTAACAAAACATGCTTCAAGCAATAAAGTTACAAATAAAAAGAGAATACTAATACTCATTTTGACAAATCAAATCGGAAATTTCCAGCCGTGCCGCACTGCTTTATTAGGACTATCTTTGTTTGACCTGTAAATTAAATTTTTCTTCTTGCAAAGGCTTTATTTTATATAAAATAGTGTTTTCCAGGAGGAAAATATTTCATTAGAACTTTCTTAACCACTTGTAGCCCCATGCCAGCAGGGTTGATTTCAATGCTTTAATGCTCGGTGTACGTCTGAGCACCCTGTGGCATCGGAGCAGCAGTTTTCAGTTTCCTCCTGTTCTCTTTCCATCTCAACACAACATATCCCTCTAATTCAAGGAACTATGAGCTGGATTCAATGTGCTGCCAATCTGCATCCAAATAGCTGGTAACGGTGAATTTTTCCCATTTCGAAGCTCTCCACATGAAAGCCCTGAAGTATTTGAGACATGCAGGCTGCGAGTTACGCTCCAGGATGCAAATCCGCAGAGAAGCTGAAGTACAGAGCAGGTACGTGACTCGCCCCAATTTAACGCCAGAAGCCAGTGGCAGAGCTGGCCTCCGTAGCCAGAAAGCTTTGCACTTCAAGCAGAAGCTTTCAGATCTTCTCAATTTTCAGTTTCCCCTTGCGGTGAGGATAGTGCTGGTGATTCCCGTATCGCGTACCTGAATATGCATTTCTTCAGACAGCTTTTGAAGAGCTCCAAAAAACAGGTCGTGACCGTACTCAGGATCTAATGGTCCTCGGGGGCAAAATGCTTCTCCCCAGGATGGGTTTTGCCACCAATTCCGGATGATTGCTGCAGAAGAGAGAAAAATCAGATCAGTAGAGTCTTTCCTTGTCCGCCAGGAGAAACTCCCTGTCACAGCAGGAAAGGGGGTAATTGTGACTACTCCGTGCCTGAAAGCGGCTCAGGCAGCGATCCCTTGAAAGACAGGTTCACGCGTTTTGCCCTGTCATAGTCAGGGGCCCTTCCTGACAAACTAGTTGCTGCTGCTACTCGAGAGAAGCATGTTTTATTCATGCCAAAGAGTGTTCTTTTGGCCGCGTCAACATCAAGCAAATGCAGCACGGAGTGGGCCAGTTGGGGTTCATCCCAGGAAATCATTTATCTCCCTCGGGGAAGTGCTGTGCAATGCCCTTCAGCCCTCGCTGATATTTAATGGTGCGAGCCTGATGCTTAAGCACCATCCTCGTGCTGAAGTTGCCTTGCTTCTGTGTCGCTTTAAGGCAACAATCGCTGGCGTCTGCAAAGGCTGAGGGGAAGGATTTGTTTAATGCAGCCCCAAGCCCCTGCCCTAATGGGTTGTTAATCCGTGCCCAGCGCATCGAATTTGCCAGCTGACTCCCAAGGGTCCCCAACGTGCCTCCAACCTCCAGACGTTTGCTGGCAGCCTGTGGTTTCCTGGGATCCCCCGGGGAAATGGAGCAGTGACTGTAACGTAGCCCCCCCCCCGCAGCCCCCTCCCTCCCGACCCAAAAGCAGTTGGCAGCCAAAGCGATACGCACATTACTGGATTTATATGAAGTGCTGCTGAGCGAGAAAGATTTGAGGGGGTTTAACAGCTAGATGGGACCGAGAGATGATCTCAGTGCATTGGCTCGTGCTGCGAGGAAGGGTGAGAGCTTTAAAGCAACAGGACGGGAGAAGCCTGCAGAGGGTGGAGGTGCCTCCTCCTGTCCCCGCGGGACAGCCAGCGCACCCCGGCCACTGGTGGGACCGTGACTGCACGAGGTAGCTGAACGTGTGCTACCCCAAAGCAGCCTTATGTGATGAGACCGAAGGTAAACGACGCAATCTCAAATGACGCTCATAGCCCAGGTCTGCTGGGTACCGGGGCAGCAGAGAGAGAAATAGGGTTGCGTTGTCTCTGTAGACTTCTGTCCTGCGACAGTGCTGGAAAAAGCAAGGGCCTCCTGAATGTGGAAGAAGGTTTCATCCAGCCATCAGGCTCGTACCTGATCAAGCCTGGAAGGATGTCTCACTGCTGGAGTTTACTAGCTCCTTGGTGACATTTAGAGCAAACGCACCACGTTAATTTGCCCTGTAGCAGTGGGGTGAATTGCTGTGCATCTGCAGGTTCTGATAACGCCAGCCAGAGACAGACCTCACCCATGGAGATTTGCTGTACCGAGACCACTGAGATGCCGATCAGGATCACCCTGAGCTCTCAGCCCATGCACAGCTCTGTCAGTAGCCAAAATCTGGCAGCAATAGCCTGTTGCTCCCCGGGTCCTGCTGAGGGGTGCAGTGCTGCAGCCCCGACCCTGCTTCCTCAGGCCAGGGGCTTCTTCTCAGGCCTCAGCTGTAGTTCAGTCTGGATCTGTGACACCCTTCACACCATGTCAGGGTAAAGCCTGTCAGTCTCACAGAACTGAAGCTCAGCTCACAGCGTCTCAACAAAGCAGACCGGCACCTACTAGCAAGGAAGTTAAGAGCGCCCACTAAACCCCAACCAAGTGATCAAGTCTCAGCAGGAGACTTAAATCACATTCATCAGGGGTGAGGAGCTGTGGGATTAACCCCTTTGGTTGCTCCTCACCCCCTTCAGACAGAAATGCTTTTAACAGGTCAGCAGATAAAAAAGCAGCAGCGAAAACATTCCTTATCTCCCCTGCCATGCCTGGGCTCTGTAATACAACTGATGCCTGCGATGTGCAGACCTACTCAAACAAGTTTATCTTCATTCGAGGAATAGTCATACAGTGAGATTGCAATGTAATTACCTTCTCACAAACCCTAACTGGAAATCTTCACATCCAGTCATTAGCTTTAAGACAGGAAGACAGGCAATTATATCTGAATAAATGACTGAGAAATGAATCCAGGAGACTCTCAGCTCCGATTCAACCTTCAGTTCATAATCTGAGGCGCAGCAGCATGCTGTCTGTCAGGCCTACCTGTACGTGGCACGGTCCTTTGCTTGCCCCACAGCAGCCGTCCTGCCCCTCCTAAGAGTCCCACAGGTGACCTGAGAACTCCCTCCCTGTGATCCTGGTGTGGGCAAGCTACCTGCCTGCCTTCCCCGTGGGCCTGGGTAACCTTGGCAAGACCCAGCCCAGGGCTCCAACGCCTCTTGAGTATTTCACTCTTGGCTGAACTCCTCCTTCACCTTTTCCCTTCCTCTCTTTCCTCAGTAGGTTTATAAGCCTTGATGCTGAATGTGTGAAGTCTCCCAAGCAGGTGAGCAATAAAACGTCCGAGACCTCATTGCAGGGGTGGCGGCAGCACTACAGTCTAGTGGTTAGAGCGCGCCGGCAGCAAGCCAGGACACTTGGGATCGATGCCTGGCTCCAGCACAAACTCGCTCGGAAGCCCTGGGAAAGTGGCAGAACAGAGCGGGCTTTCCACAGGAGCTGGGTTTCCCTCTACACAGGGCTTCAGGGAGGGTCAGCTTTTCCAACGGGCCCACAGCGGCACGGAATGTCCCCCAGACCATGAGGAACAGCTTTCCCTCCACTGGGCTCATCAACCGTCCTCCTCCTCGCTCCCCTGCAGGACGGGAACAGCACAGCTGGCTGGTCTCCAAGCCTTTCCCAGCGAGGTCGGGTGAGTTGCACTGAATATAATTCCCAGCCATGCTCTTTCTGAAAGCTATTTTAAAAAGCCAAATGCAACACTCTCCCCGCCGTAGGCTTTGCATTCAAGTGTCCTCCTGCGGGCGCCCGCGTTACCATCTACCGACAGGAGGAAGGGCAGGCACGTAATGGAACTGCCAGCCACCTCACCCCACCCACGGTATTGATTCAGGGGCTGCTGTCTGGTACTCGCCAGGTCTGCATTCTTGCTCCCCTCCCTCCGTTTTACCACGAAGACGGATATTTTATCTTGTGCGATTATTTACTTAACGAAACACCGGTATTTGCAGCCCAGAGGGTATTCCCCACTGGGAGGCTGGAATAACAGTTTTGCACTGCACAGCACATCAGGCTTTGGGAGTACTGACAGCATCCTTTACAGGGGGAGATGGCGGTGTTTGGGAGGAGGAGCCGAAGCAGCTGAAGAGGTTGTTTGATTGTTTCCTGGTTGTGAAAAAAGTCAGCTGGTTATGGAGAGAGAAAAGGAGGAGGGAGAAGGCAGGGAAGGTGGAGGGGAGGGGGTGGCCTGCTGACGATGGGAACGACACTTCTGGCACCAGCTTTGTGCATATGGAAGCCTGGATTCCTGGCGAGCCAGGGCTGTGGGTGGCCAGGTCTCCCTTATCTCCCCGGGGGAGGGTGCTTCCTGGATGCAGGGCCTCCTTCCAGCCCCAAACGAAACAGCTACAACTCTCCCTTTGTCTTCTGCAGAAACCTCCAATTAACATCTTGTAGATGCAGAGGGGAAGGAGCCTCGCCACGTGCTCTTCCTCTCCCTACTCCCACGCCACCAACAAGGCAAATCCATTCGGTGAGGATGGTCCCAGCGAGGCCCTGGCCACAAAGGCCAGAGCTGCGCTCGCTGCTGGGTGGCGACGTGCAGCCAGGACCCTTCCCAGACCCAGCAGTGACTACGGAGAGATGGAAGCCAGATCACAGGATGGTTGGGGTTGGAAAGGACCTCTGAAGACCATCTGGTCCAACGCTCCTGCCAGAGCAGCATCACCCAGAGCAGCCACACAGGAACGTGTCCAGGTGTGGTTTGAAAGTCTCCAGAGACAGAGACTCCACACCCTCCCTGGGCAGCCTGGGCCAGGCCTCCAGCACCCGCACAGGGAAGAAGTATTTCCTTGTGTTTAGGCTGAACCTCCTGTCTTCCAGTTGGTGACCACTGCCCCTTGTCCTGTCACTGGACACCACCGAGAACAGCCCGGCTCCGTCCTCCTGACACCCGCCCTTCAGGTATTTACAAGCATTGATGAGATCCCTCCTCAGCCTCCTCCTCTCCTGGCTGAACAGCCCCAGCTCTCTCACCCTTTCCAGTGGCCTCACCACCTCGGTGTCACGCCAGAGCAGAGGGGGAGGCTCTGGAGAGGGACATGATGGGGATACGTGTCCCCTGCGAGCAACCCTGGCGCCAGGCCCGAGGGACGGCCCCGACCCCGCTCTCTCCAGGCAGGGAAGGGTGCCGCGGGGGAACGCGGAGGCGGCCGCAGGCCCGAGGGGCAAGCGCTGAGCCTCTCCTCGGGCTCGGGGATGGCGGCGACATCCCCACGACTCGCCCTGCGGCGCCGCTGTGACAGCACTGACACACCGCGGCCCTTCCGGCGAGAGTCACATGCCCCGCGTCCTGCCCGCTGATTGGCTGCTTGGCCACGTCAGCGGCGTCGCGGCAGAAGCTGCTGGAAGGGGCCGCGGGCGGGCGGGGCGGCGCGAGCCGAGCTTCGGGGTTGTCTTTGGTTTTTGCTGCGTTCTGAGAACGTGGATTGCCTTGCTTTGACTTGTGGACCACACGAGCCTTCCCACAGGTACCGTCCTTGCCAAACCAGGCCGCTGCGAGATTCATGGGCTGAGGGGGGAGCCGGCGCTCAGCCCCGCTGAGCTCAGCGTGCAGGCGGTGGCTCCGCCGGGCTCCCCCGCAGCCTTCGCCCCGGCGGGACCGCCCCTCGGCGCTTGTGCGGTTCCCGCCCTCAGGAGCGGGCGCTGGGGCTGGGTGAGGCGGGAGGGGGCGGGGGGTGTTTCTGGGCTGGGCTGTCCCCGTGGATTTGACAGGGAGCGACCTGACGCAGGGGCGCTGGAGCAGCCTCGGAAGGGGCGGCAAAAACTCCTCGGGGAGCAGGAGAGCCCAGTGCTCGGCCTTCTGGCCAGAAGAGGAACTTGGGAACCTTGCGGCCGGTAATGCTTGTCCTCTTGAGTGCCGCTGATTTAGCAGTACCAAGCTCCTGGCAGAGCCTGTGCCCCGTGGTTGGTGTTTGGCGGCTCACAAAGTCCTTCAGCTTCGCCTCTCCCAGCCTCTGTGGTGGGGGCCCACAGAGCTGCTCTGGGGAACGCAGAAGGGCTGCCAGGGTCCAGCCGAGCCTTTGGGATTGGCAGGGGAGGAGCAGTGGAGGAGAGCCCCCAGGAGGATCTCCCAGTGTTCTGTGTCAGTAAAGGGCAGCATCACTCTGTGACCAGAGACAAGCCTTCATCTTCACAGGCAGCTTCACAGGCAGCGTAAGGCTTTGGAAAGCATGAGTGTGTGGGCTGTGGGGTAGTTAGATTCTAACCACCTACAGGGAAGAGTAAGATGATGATTCAGTCTGGTTTTCCCCAGCCTGAAAGTGGTTAGTGTTGCTTCAGAGTGATAAGAGAGCATGGTGTGGGACTGCAGCTCAGCTGCTGACAGTAGCCTACTGTCCTGAGCTTCACTCACCCAGCAGCTCCTTGTCCTCTCTTGTGTTTGCTGTGCCACTGGGCTTCTAGGCCTGCAGAGTAGCCACAGCTGGAGGGGTGTACCTGCAGATCCCTCTGGATCTGAACACAGGGAAGTGCTGATAATACTGTGAGGACTTTCCCCTTGGCAGCAGGAACTGGAGGCTTCACAGACATGACAGGCACACACATCTCCTTTCAGGCTGCTCAGCTGTGCGTCTGGCCGTGAAACACTCCCAAGTGAAGGCCATCCTCCAGAACTGGCTCAGAAAGCAAGCTGGTTTCCTGCCACTCCTCCACAGGAGCCTGAGCAGGAGGAGATGGAAGACTGTTTTGTTCCCTGGGGCCTCCCTTGGCACAGGTAGAGCTCGGCTCAGCTCTGAAGGATTGATTTTAGTGTGCTGCTGACTGACAGCTGCTTGCTGGTCTGGCCAGAGGGTTTGAGCTGGCTCGTTAGAGAGTCGCCCACCCTTCTTCCCCCATCCATTAGTGGTTTGTGTGGCCTTTTGCTTCCCATGCACCGCACTGCACTGCTGCCTTGCAGCATGCTCCCAGTGCAGGCTCCTGAAACGTGTCTTCTGTACCCTTGGGCAACTGAGAAATATGTAAATGTCAGTCTTATTTGCAATGCAATAATGTTTCGAGACATTGAGGTCATTATGTATTAACCTGGCAATGACACTGTTTAATCTTCCCAAGAGGCTGGAATCAAAGAGAAAACATATTGAGCCCATTCCCAGGAGTGTGTCCTGCGTTTGTGGTTTTATAATCAGAAGAATGTAGCCTGTGTTTGTACTTTGCTAGGTTAGGAAAGGGCCTTTCTTAGTCGTTTGTTTATTCAGAGGTTAATGCATTAGCTCTAAGGAACCTGCCAGCAAGGGCACTGAACAGGAGCTCTCTTTCTGTCCGTGATGGCTAACCTGTCAAAACAGTGGTAGTTTGAGGTAGCACTCAGAAGTGCAGTTCAGTGATTTTTTTTTTTTTTTTCTGGTTACTTGAACATCTTCCACTGAACAAACAGGTTGGAAGAGCCTGGTGTACACACTTGTATCGCTTCTGTATGCCCACTTCTGGATGGAATGGTAAAATACAGGTGTGGTCTTCATCCTTTAGAATCACTTTCACCATGGTCCTTGCCAGAGGCTGGATGAGGCTTTGGTAGTTTCATGGTGGTTTATTCCGCATTTACTCATCTGTGCTCCCCCCATGCTGGCTGCCACAGCAAATTTTGTTTCATTCTGTCAGGATTTGATCTGACATCTTTTTCCAATTCAGCATATTTAGTATGTTATGAAGGCCCAAGCTTAAGTTCAGAAGGCTTTGGCTTTTGCCTCATTGTGATGCCCTAGTGTTGTCTATAATGTTTTGAATACACCCCTTGATGTAGTCAAGAAATGCGACTGCTCCACGCAGGTGATTTTTAGGAATTTCTTGCCAATTGTTTCTTAGCATGACAAATTTTTAGTGATGCTGTCACTGACAGTGGGCACAGGGGAGGACGGGTCTTAGAGCTGGTCATAAAGTCACTGTGGAAACAACTGTCACGTAGTTAGATGTTCCATCTGCTGCTGAGCTGGATTATAACTTGTGTGAATGCACTTCAATGCAAAGCTAGCCAGGTCTGTTTCTGGGTTAGAAACACACGTTTGTGGGGCTGTGAATGAGCACAGTGGACTTTAAACTGGGTGACACTAGTGCTACGCCGTGGTGAGGGGTTCTCCCAGCAACCTTCTCTTGAAGTTCACAGTGGAAGATAGAGTAGGTAACTTGCACAGTGCCTCCAGCTTGCGCAGGCTGACCCCATCACGTGTGAGCTGGGATCTAGGGGTGCCTGATTTGTCTGCTGCTTAACGGTAACTTAACTTGCGCTTGAAAGAGAAGAACCAAGCAAGTTACACACCCAAGTGTATGCCCAGACCTGGGAAACGCAGAGGTGGTGACCACAGTCCTGCTGCAGAGGCTAAGGCCTCCTTCTCTCTCTTCTTGGGTTGTTAATGCTGTGACTCCTATGGTTCCTAAATTTTGCTTTTCTTTTCTCAGAAGCTGGCAAGCATCAAACTTCTCTACGAGAGTTGGTTACAGAGGAATGTCAAGTCATAACACACCGATCCTGAACTACTGCTGCAGGCACAGCAGAAGGTAAGCTGCCTTTCCTCTCTTCTCTTACATATGATATAGCAAATAAGAGCTTGGAAGTTGCTGTAAAGGTAAGAAAGCCTTCAGCATGACTCTGCCCGTGTCTGCAAATTCCAGCGAAGTTAGCCATCTCCTAAAGGAGACTGTACCAATATTAAATGGATGTAGGGCATGATCCGTGTTAGCTCTTCTGGTGCCCTTTGTTGGTTGTCTTCTGTAAGCTCACGCCGAGGGTTTTTTATGGTATGAATGGAAATGATTCTGATCCCATCCTCAGCATAAATACCAAGAGGATTCCTCTGGCTAATGTGATTATAGAGGAGACCAAACAGGGAGATGGACTCTGAGAGACAAAGCTCTTGGTTAAACAACATAGATGTCTCAAATATTTGCCAACACTTGCAAACACAAATATTTACGCCAGCAGCAAGAGCCAAGGCGTATTTTTACTTCAAGATGTATTAAATGTTTCCTTGAGTGTGCAGAATTTGGAAAATCACTCGCCGGCTCATTTTCCAGGCCACTGAATGCACTCACTTATTTGGCAAATCTTGTCATTAACAGTTTTTTTTCTTCTCTGGTTTTACTGACTTGCCTACTTTCTCTGCGAATCTTGTCATGGGAGAATCTTGAGGGAGGATGAGTGCTTTTGTTTGTTGTTTGTTTTTTTTTTTCTTTCCAGCAAGCAAAATAACATGTTAGATTGCAAAATCTCACTGCCAAAGTTGATTATTTGTGGTCTTCCATATAGCTTGTGGACTGCTCGCTCTTGTTCTGGGAGGGGAAGGCTGCGAGTGTGACCGCAAGTCCAAAGCAACGCAGGGAACTCATACAGGAGTTGGGGCTTAGGAGTCTGCTGGAGCTCCAGCCTGGCTCTCTGCACCTTCAAGAGGCCCTGGCCAGGGGTAACACACTTAAACACTGCCCAGTGCGTCGAACCAGACTGCTTGGCTTCCAGAGGGACGGCCAGCCTGTCATTGTGGCCTCGTGATAAATGGCACCGTTTTTTGGAGGCGTGCCTTTGCAGGTGGAGAGCCACCAGCAGTGCTGCTGCTGCTAGTGTCACTGCTCCTAGGTTTCTTTGCAGCCCAAGGAATGTCTCTGATGCTAGGACTCTGCAGGAGAGAGCTCTGATCTTTCTGAGACAGCTGCGTTCCCCTTATAAAACAGTATATTGTGCTAACAATAAATGTGAGGCTTATTTACAGTCTCGAACGCTGGCAGACTGAAAAGGGGAAGCGGCAGGCAGTTCCCTCTCGGAGAATCGTAGGGGATTAATCGCTAGCAATAAAACTGCAGTCAGGCTGTTGCCCCAGTTCAAAGGGGATTTAGCCAGGCACTGGTCAGTCAAACTTCAGTCGGGGAGCAAGGATGTTTGGTTCAGGTGTGTGTTGCAGGCCTGTCAGAACAGAAACCGAGAGGCAAATTAAGTCTTTGTATGGTGCAGTGCCATGGGCAATTAGGAAGGGGGGACTGTTGTGAAAGAATAAAAATTGTAATCCTTTTCCAATCTATGTGGTTTATATAAACTTCATAAAAGCTGCACAGATGTTTTTTGTGGGGGTAATAGAGGGCAGATGAGGTTGGCCTTCCTCTGCAAGGGCAACGTGAGCCAAAACAGTGCCCCCACAGCCCAGAGATGAAGCAGTTCATCCCACTGGATGGGGAGCAGGAGTAGATAACCTGGGTCTGGAACCAGTGGACCCAGAAATTCTCTGCAAAAAGAGTGTCTTAACGTGCAAGCAGTGGGAAAAATTCTGTGTGAAATTGGGTGTAAAAGTGGGAAGCCTTTGGTAGGAGCATCGTATTTCTCAGTGCCAGGAAACCAGAAAGCAGCACAGGATGGTTTTGGTTTTACTGCAGGTTTTTCACACTGTTCTAGCAGAAGCCCAGTGGCAAAGCTCTCGAGGGCAGGAGCTGCAGGATAGCAGGAGGTGCAGAAGGACATTTTTCAGGAACACGGCAAAGCCTGTTGTGTGACCAAGAGAGAAAACGGGAAGGGGCTTTTCTGCCCCGGGGGAAGGTGAACAGAAGTTTGTGGATGCTCAGGACTGGATGTGGAAAGGGTGTGGTGAGGCCTGGGACCGAAAAGTGTTAACAGGGACAGATGGAGGGAGCTCGCCTAACATCTTCCCACTCTTTGGCTGTCTCCGTCTGGCACTATCAGCCCTTTGCTTAACAACATAATTCATGTTGGCACTCAAATTCACACCCACGTATCTACAGGGGAAAGCACAGCCCTGACCTGTGCTTCCAGTGTGGTTCATCATGTGAGTTGTTTCTGTACCTCAAAGAATGACTGGAACAAGGTACTCCCTCGGTGTCATGCATTTCCACACAATGCACTTAATTAACCCTTTTTGTGTGTGATTGAGAACCACGATATCAAGTGGTGAGCAGAAGATACCAGGAGCAGTTAGTGGAACGTCTCTACGGTCTGCTGCCTGGGAAAGGCGAGGGAGGAACGGACACACGGCGCTGGCTTTTGGGCTGTGGAGCTCTCCGGTACCGTACCACCCACAGCCGAGTCGGGGTTATGGCAGCCAGTGTGTCTTCCGAGACACGCGGGTATTTCAGAAGCGGTTTCCCTTCGTCCCAGGCGTGTTTGAATGCATTCTTATGGTGTTTATCGTCTTCGTACTGCTCTGTGGTTAAACCCAAGCTCTGTTTCCTGGAGAGTGGCCCTTTTCCAACCTTGGGGATGGAAATGCGGATCTCTATACTGTGTTCCTTCCTGCATTTGGCAACAAAAAATTAAGATGTTTAGAGGAAACAATACAGAGAAACATTTCACATCAGCGAGACACAGAGTATTTTTGGCAGTGTGGTGTGGGAATTTGGCATAGGCTGTTGCTCACGAGCTCTAGGCTCCCCTTGTCTACAGCCACAAGTGGTACCTATGGCTGTTATGTCTGGGGTGTTTGTGGCTCCTAAAAAGGAGGGTCTCATAAAAGACTGATGGAGGAAGTAGTGGTGCTCCATAGTATTTTCTATATGGAGGATTCCTTCCGAGCCCCTAAAAATGGTTAACTCCAGGAGACGTGGATGTTGTCTGTGGTTTTGTTGGCATAGCACTGGTTCCTTGCGCTTCCTGGACAGACACGGCTATTTCGCACCCAAAAGGGACTGCAGCAAACCATGTGCTGTCCCAGTTTGTTGAAGTGTCTGAGGAGAGAGCCCTTGCTGTGGCTATCGCTGCACTCGGAGATTTCTTTGCATCCGTGTGGAGCAGCTTCTCGCAGCATCCCCGGGGGGACTGTGATTTCGAATGAAAACGGCAGCCAAGAGGAGCCAGAGCTCAGACCTCGCACCAGAGCGGCAAGGTCTGTAAATTAACATCTCTATTGTTTTCGCCTTGATTTTGGAACAAACTGAAGCGTACGGGCCCTACTCCTCACCCAGAGGAGTGATAAAGAGAGGATTATTCCCGCCAAAAACATCAGGCCTTGATGGCTCTTGTTTTATGTAGGAAAAGGGAATAAACCAAACATCTAGTTCCCTGTCCCTAGTTCAAGATACACCTTCAAATGTGAAAACTTGGGAATCTCTGGCAGGGTTTCTTTTTTTTTGCTAGAAAAACAAACAAAAAATGTTGTTTTCTGGCCAAAAAGCCCAAGCTGTTCATTTTGTCCCTCTCTCTGTTTTTCCCTTCCTTTTTTTTTTTTCTTTTTTTTTTTTTTTGTTCTAGGGCTGTTTCTGAGCAGCTAGGCGAGGAGGACACGCTGTATAAACATGGTACCAGCGGGGTGTTTGGAATGCTTCTTGCTCCGGACCTCCTCCCCACGGAGGAGGAGGAGGAGGCTGGCGGGGTAGGGGAGTCTGGGTCATGGAGCAGAGGGCAGGGAGAAGACAGCTTCTCTTTTCTGCTTGCGTGTCCAAATCTTCCCAGCTGAGGAGAGGAACTGGTGTACGCTGGTCCTTTTATTTAGCGTTCTCTTCTCTGCTTCCCCTTTCATCCCCATGTGTCAAACAGCTTGTAAGCTTTATTTCAGGGGGCTGAGGAATTTGAACTACAAGCCCAAATACCTCAAGCAGCTTTTGATGTACGAAGTCTTGAAGCAAAGTTCAGTGGTGCCTAGAGCCAGCACCCTGGCAGCTGGTGGCTCAGAGGGAGCGCCTGGGGCATAAGAAAGCGCTCAGAAATTTCTAGATGAATGAGTAGGTTAGAGCTGCACAAACTCACACATTGATTCTTGATTTCTGGAATGCACTTGGCCAGGGCGGGAGAAGCTTTCTAGGGAGCTATGTGTCTCTCCTGCCATAAATCCACAGCTGGAGCTGCGGGAGTTCTGGTAGCGTCCGTCTACTAAGAGCTTTTCACTGCTTCACACAGGAATGGGACATCACCTCACGCTGCAAGGGATGTCCTTTACTAATAGAGAAATGGAGGCACAGGACACGGTGAGGCTTGTCAAGGGCAGAGGGCACGGAAGCAGGAGTCCTGCTTGCAGCCACGCCACCGTCACTTTCGCCGTCAGGGTGATTCCCGTTTTGACAGGGCACTTTGGCCACTCCTGTGAAAACTTGGCCCGTCAGTGAAACAAAGCATGACTGTGCTGCTATGGATTTGGGGCATCTTTGTTTCTGGTTAAATGAAGGAGCAGCGACATCAGCCCTCTCCCTGGATGAACCTCCCTGTGTCAAATTAGTGTCGATGGCCAAAGATGGAGTAGAGCAGGCTGGGAAATGCAGTCTCCGTGGGCCGTGCCTCGGTACTGCAGAGGACCAAGGCTACGTTACGTTTGTTCCGCACACATCTTAGATCCTCCCTTGGTTTCCCAGTGAGTGGCTTCTCACAGGGAATAATGGTCCCAGTGAAAACCCATTGAAGTCAATGGGAGTCTTTCTGTTGACGTCAGTAAGTTTGGACCCGGTCCCATGCATGCGGCCCTCCTGCTGAAGAGAACTGAGCAGCAAATCTTCTATGTCTGCATGAGGTATTCTGTTGCATCATTCATTGTCTATAACCACAATTCAGCTGTTTTTATATTGCTAAACTAACAACTGGAAGCATTTAAAAGGGAGGGAGGAGTAAGAGTTGACCATGCCCTCCCTGCCCAGAGGCTGGTCACCGTGACACAGCCTGACCACGGAGAGGTCTTCTGGCCAGGGCTTTCAGCAGAGCTGAGCTCCTCCCACCCAGAAGACCTTCCCTTTTCCCTGAGGTCCAGTGGTGGTGATGCATCTGGGGGGAAGTGGGTTAAAATACCCAGTCCTTTCACCCTTGGGATGGCGGGCATTGTTGGGGACTGGGAGAGGACTATGGGATGCAGTTGTGGCAGCTCTAAGTGTTCCCTCCCAGAATGAAACTCATTGCTTCTGTTACTGTGCAGATTTCCGGTGTCTTCCAAGAGCTTGGGCATTCACAGCCTTTTGGGCACGATGTACAGGTGGTGCCAGCCTTTCCCGAATTAACAAGCTCTTGAGAACCAGCCTTTGAAGAAGGCAAGATGCTGACCATCCACTGATCGGTGGAACAGGTCTGTGGCTCTGGGATCCTGCCGAGTTTAAAATTCAGTGAGAGCCGAGGGCTGCTGCCGTCTGCAGGGACCTTCCCTCCCGTGCCGTGGCTCCTGGCTGCCAGCCCTGCCTCGGCTCCGCTGGGTGCCGTTCTCCGTGCTCTCACGTGCCATCCTCCACGCACATTGGTGGCTGGCTTCTACTGCAAAGCGCTGAAATGCTTCCAAAGCAAACAGAGCACAAAGGCAGAGGCTGTGCTTCAGAGGAGGGTCCTGTAGCCCTCTGCAAACAGGGGAGTTGGCTGCAGGCGGTCAGGAGTTGGTCCGGGTCTGATGGCAGTGAGAGTGGGGTGCTAAAGCTGACCCGGCAGTGCTTCCACTTGGCACATCCCTTTTGAACAATCAAATGGATTTATTTTTTTTGTCCGTGTTATGTTTTTCATTGCCGGGATGTGATGCCTTTCCCCTTGAGCTGACTGATGGATTGAATAGGTGAATGCCCTTTTGAATCGCCAGCAGTGGCCGTGAAAAGGCAGAGGCCAGCTGTTCGAGCCCTGGCATGCCAAGTGTTATTCAATAATCCGTTATTACACTCCTGCTTCTCTCCTCTCTCAGCACTTGCTTTTCTTCCTTGAACCAAGTGCTACCTTGTGGCCATCAGTGGATTTTAAGTTAACCCTGCCGTCACCTGAAAGGCAAACCCCACCGTGGAACAAATACAAGTTCGGTTGGCACATGAGGCAAATGCAGGAGCTTTTGTAAGGATCAAGAACAATGTCTTTTAAAGATATATATGCATATGTTACATGCATGTACATATATATGTGTGCATATGTAGACAGATACTGTTGGCGTGTATGTATGCATGCGTGTGTGCAGACTAAGGGAGGGGGTACTTCGTACAAAAGGCAAAGGTGTAGAATTTGAGGGTTGCCATGGATACAGGTCAGATGCCTTTGTTCTCGCATTGTGGTGTAGCTTAGGGAGATGAGAGATGTGCCAGCTTCAGAGAAAGACGAGGGTAGAATGTTTTTAAATATTTTTTTTTGATACGTGAAGAAAAATATCCATAGTTTTATATCAAAGTTGAAAATGAAAAGCAGTAAGTGAAGGCAATCTATAGATGCATAGGTGATTGAACTCGCAGAGAGTCTGGGAAACGACTCCGTTGAGTGGCATCAAGGGAAATATCATCGTGGTATCGTCATGGTCACAGACAGCCCCTCTGTGGAGCCACAGAGCCACTTGTCTGCGGTAGCTCTGCGCCGATGCGGAGCCCGATGGCTTCAGGCACTGTCTGCGTGTACGAGTGTGCACGTGTGCGTGTGTGTGGATGTCGGTGCGTTTCTGCCTTTCGTTTTTCCCTTTTAAAGTCTCCTCGCCAGCTTGCTGTAGTCCTAGACTCTTCGATTTGGTGCTGAGGAAGAGGTTTCAAACCAGGATCCATATGGGGTCTGTCAGTTGCGACTGGATGCATTTTAAAGTCCTTGTTAAGTCCAACAAAAAGCCAAAGATTAGAGCTGATGTGTTGGCTTTTGTCCAAATACTGATCCTTGAAAGACTGCCTTGAGACTGCCGGGTGACTCTCTCATTCCCCTTTTTCTTCTTGCTCTTCTTCTCCCTTTCTAATTGCTTCCTATATTTGGGTTTATTACTGTGATTTTGAAGCCAGGTAATCAGAACCATGCATGTTTTTCTCTTCCCCCATCTCTTTCTGGTACCAATCAGATCCTGTCTCCTTGTTGGTTCAGAAAGTCCATTTTAGTATCTTGACCACCAATGTCAAAGCCTTGGCAAGGCTGCAGCCCTCTGGGATAACGCTTTAAAACCTGCCGTTAGCGAGCAGATACGTGACTGGCGGCCAAAGAGCCGTGGCTAAAAGCAACGTGGGTCTTTGTTAGCTGGGAATGCTCCTTCCTCTTCTCTAAAGCCAGGGCTGCAGCTTCCCCTTCCTTTGTCCCTGAGGCTCGTTGGCGAGGGCTTGCTCTCCTCACGGCCGGGGTGCCGCAGCGGATGGGGGACGTCTCTGTGAGTGAAGGGTCTGGCGCTGAGCGCTGGGCTCCACCTGGAAAAGGGCTGTCTCTGCCTCACCCCTTGCCATCTGTCTGCACAGATACTGCTGCTAAGGTCACGCCTAGGTGATCGGTGCAAGGACAACAGGAGCTTTCGTGGTCAGTTCCTGTTGTCCCCTGTGCTCCAGCTGTGCTCCACCACTGGAGATCTCTCTTCCAACCTGAGCTCCTTCCTGCTTTCCGCATCACAGCGCGAGGCTTGTCTCTGTGAGAGCAGATAGCTCCTGACAGTCAGGAGTGCGGGTGAGGCGGCAGAGTTCCAGAAAAAGAGACCAGAGCTCTTTTCAGAACTGCATGTAATCAGGCAAGGAGAGGGGGAACGGATACGAGGAAGGGGAGTGGGTATTGGTGATAGTTTGTGCCAGAATCAGAAGTCTGAGCAGAAGGGGAGCTGGGAGGGAGCTGTGGCCGTGTAACTCCACCAGCCCAATCCTAAGCTTCTGTGGTGAGGACGCTGAAGCAGGTGTTCCTGCTTTGCTCCTGAGTTGTGCCTCATTTGGAAGATGGTCTGTAAAGCCTCCATCATCCCTGCTGGTCGGTGCATCTCGTGAACTGACAAGCCTAGAGCTCTGGAGGAGGGTGTCTAAGCTGCTGGAGGCATGAGGAGGGCGAGAGGAGGAAAAGAGGCTTTGGAGGTGTTGGAGCGTGATCTCAAAATCTGAAGCAGAGAAGGGACTTGGGCTGTGTTGGAGATGCTGCACATTGTCCTGCCCCAGAAGGTGAAAACACAAGTGCCTTAAAGATCTGATTCTGCCCCACAAGGCTGGGCCAGCAGATTCCTTCTCGCTCCGACACGGGAAAGGCCGTCCCCATGGCAGCCCGGCAGCCAGCGCCGGTGGGATTTGGTAGAAGTATTTTGAGCAGCATCTGCCGTGAGGGCTATGTGCAACAAGGGGCATTAAAAAGCCATCATATATTGTATTGTCCATACATTAATTTAAAATATATGCAGCCACATATAAAATATTACCTAACACGTAATATTCGTGCGGTTTAAATTAGCCGGTAGGCCGATACATTTTCAATATGCGCCGTGCGATGTAATGCATACTAGGAACAGGCAGCGGGTAGATGTGAAATGTGCGAGATGCATCTGGACCAGGAACAACTTGCAAAGCCATTCAGGAAAATATTTAGAGGGGTGAGGGGCGGGAATGGGCTTGTTCTGTCTTTGTTTTTGTGACTGCTTTAACTCCAGGCTTTCAGTCCCGGGAGTCCCACAGCAGAGACTGGTGACCCCCTACAGACAGCATAAAAAGAAGCCAGCCCAGCCCATTCTGTGCAGTGCTGTCATCTCACTACTTCAGCGGCTGTTTAATGAAGAGGGGTATTAAAAGGAACCAAGGTTTCCATTCACTCTTGCCAGCGTTGGCCTGGCTGATGATCCCTCTGTGCAGGCAGGTTTGCGGAAGGGCTCTGAGCCATCCTGCCAGCACACGGCCTGAGCACGGGCAGGGGACTCGCTGGCCTTCGTCCTGCTCTGCACAGCCAGCCCCTCCTTTCCTCCCACCTCCCCCTCCGTACACGTGTTCCAGTCTGGTCTGCAGCCCCCTTATCTCACCCCCAGTAAAATCCTCCCTTTTCATGTCCATCCCTCAGGGCAGTTCCATTCCGGGACTCCTGATCACCAGCTCCCACTTGCAGCATCCACTTCTACTCCAGCTCTGACCTGTCTGAAGATTGCCGGGTGCACATCCACATCCTGGCTGGAAGCACTGAAGGAGATACAATCGGTATCTTTGCATTTTCTCACTGGATTTCTAATTTCTAGGCACTGGCTTGCTGTGGAGCTGAGTACAGGCACTTTGGCTTCATTTCCTTCTCTTCTCTCTGAAGGGAAAAATCCCAGGCACTACAGAGGAGGGTACTTCTCCCATGGAACTCTGAGAGCCAGCTGACACAAACCTGGCGGTGGTGACACAACCTGGAGTGTCCTGCCAGGGGGTGCGTTGGAAGACGGCAGGTCGGGGCTGTACTGCACATCTTAGTCCTCTCGTCTCTGTCCTTTGGCCTCAGTCACGCAACAGAGTCCAAGAACAAAGCCCGTTTGGTTTCCGGCTCTGGACAGACCATCAGGGTTTATGCTGGAAGATGTTTCTTATTTCTAGAAATACTGTCTGGGGCATTTTTTTAAAAAAAAAGGTTTAGTTTATCAATGTGGAAAATGCTGTTGAAAGTGGACATTATCCACAGCACTTCCCATTTCAACAAAAAAGCCAAAGATCGTTTTTTTTTAAAGAGAGGGGGGAAGAAAGGAACTTTGAGTGTTTGGTAGGAAGCCTGTTGAGCAGCTCGGCTCTGCTCATGGCTGGCCCCAGCATCCCCTTTTCCTGCTTCGGCATAATGGGAGCTCAGAGGCCAGCGCAGAGACACAGAATCAGCACGCTGGGAAATCAGCGGGATGTGTGCGAACTGGCTTGGACAAAATCCACCCCAAGCACAGCCCATACCATAATACGACCAAGAACAGCGAAGCTCTGAAGTCTGAGAAATAACGTTTAATTTCTCCCCATCCCCCCGTTCCTTTTTCCACTCCTCCTCCTGCCGGCGCACACCTGGGCTCCAGTTGCCGCATCCAAGGACCACAGAAAGCCTTGGTCTCGCAGCACCTCTAAACCCAGGACTCCAGCTTTGCCGAGACCGGCCCTGTGGCTTGCCTGGGTTATTTTAAGCTCAGGCTTTTTTTTTTTTTTTGCTTTTTTTTTTTTGTTTTTCCTGCTCCTGGGGCTGTGACTTTTCCAGGCTGGCTCTCCAAAGCTGGCGAAGCGTGGCCCGGCGTGGGGAGGCACCCATGAGCTCGGATGGAGCGCCTCTCATTCCAAACTCCCCCAGTTCTGAGATTAGGCAGAAATTCAAACAAATGAAGGCAGTTGCTGGAGAGGACAGGAAGCAATTACAGACCACCCTGTAAAGGCAGGACAGCTAGCAGCTTGTGTGGCTGCTGCTGCTGTTTAAACAACAACAACCCCCAGGCCGGGAAGGGCAGGAACATCTTTGAAGAACAATGCTGGAGCGAGGTGCGCTGAAGAAGTTGACAAAGGAGGATTAATGCAAAATGCTCCGACTGAGGGCCCTGGGCTCTTGCTGGGCGGGTCAGGAGGGTCCCGCTGGCAGGAGGCGGCCAAACAGGATGGGTTCGTGGTTCCACAGGGAGTCGGGACCCGGGACCTCCTGGTTCCAAGCCAGCGAGGGGACCCACGCAGGTCGGGAGGAGGGTGGCCTGCAGGATGCCTTTTCCATCTGCGGGGCCGTTTTGCGGTGGGTTTTTTTCCTTTGCCATGGAGGGGGAAGCGGGGGGGAGGCATTTTCAAGCTGTTTTCTCCAGGATATCCCAGCTACACCCGACAGCTGGTTCCCATTGGGCTCCTGACCAAAGGCAGTCTCCAGCAAGGGTGGGAGTGGGCGGGAGTGGGGGAAGGGAACCTAATAACGATGAGGACGAAGAAGAGGAAGGATGAAAGGCACTTAAATGTGGAGGGTGGAACTGAACCAGGAGGACACTCAGTGGGAGGGGCTGGCGAGGCTTTGAAGCTCCTCGCTATGGGGAGCCTCCTTTAAACCCTACACCATGTTGGTACGAGGTGGGGGAGGAGGGTCTGTCTCTCTTTTTCCCCTCTGAAATATTACGGGAGGCTGAGACCCCCACTCAGGATGGCCTGTTTGTGTCCATTAAGTGTTTGCAATGCTTGTCCATCTCTCATGGCCTCCCATCCTTCTGTTCCTTGTGGGGATGGGAGGTTCCTGGAGATGGCCTCTTGGAGGATGAAGGGGTGATTGGAACCTCAGGTCCCTGTCCTGCCTGGGAGCCCAGGTGAGGGTCTGCTGGTAAAAGCTGGGCAGGACCCGGTCTGGGGGACTCCCTGGCCAAGTGCAAACACTCATGCCCTTTTAGAGGCAGCACAGTTGGCCAGGGCAAGCCCTGCATTTGGCTGTGCTGGGGAACTGGAGAGGGCTCTGCACTTCGCTGGCACCAGGTTGGCACTGTTGCCTTGAGCAGCTGAAAGCATGTTTGCACGGGTACCTAAGGGCTCGTTAGAAATTAATGCCCCCTCTCTTACCGTTGCCTGGGTTTTGTCTGGCTCTGTGGTACGTGGCACTGAGGGCTTTGCTGAGGAGACACTGGGAAGTGCCCGAGTGGAGTCTCCTGGTGGGGAGGGCACACGCTGGAAGCAGCCTGGCCGTTTGAGCTCCTGCTCTGGAGAAGAGCGAGGAGACAGCGACCTTTGGCAGAGCCAGGAGGTGTGATTTTGGGGACAGACCTAGCTGAATGCTGTGTGCTGCTAACTCTGTTTGCTAACAGCATGGCTCTCGTTCGTGGAGCGCTCGCACGCCCGTGACTGGTGGCTGCCAGAGTATTCGCTGTCTGTACGTGCTTGCCAGGTCTTGAGGGCTCGATTGCAGTTGCCCTTGTGCAGGCAGTGCACGTGAGAGTCGGGCTGTGAGCAGCTTGCTCACGTTTATGCTCTGTCTGAGTTTGCATTAGAGACCCCAACAAACAGGGACACTGCTGGAAAGCCCGAGGTCTGTCTGTGCCTCACGATGTTGGGTGTCCTACCTGCCAGGAGCCTCTCAGACCTCGTGGGTTTGCTGCAGGAGGCATTGCTACTTCCTTTTTCCTTACTGCACAGATAGCGACATTTGACAATACCGACTTTCTCTGACCTGTCCAGGCTGGCTGCACCTTTCGGCGCTGGGAAGGGGTCAGAGCTGGAGCCGAAGGGCACCCTTGTTCCTCTGCCCTCCTCGGTGTAGGGGCTGTAAATCTCTAGAGGAAAAAATACTTTATCGGTGCATTGTTCCTCCCAAGGCTGTCAGGAAACTGGTGGGGGGAGAGGCATGAGGTGACACACAAAAAACAATGGAAGGAGAAAGTTTAACAATAACACTTTTTTTTTTTTTTCGGTGCGTGGCAAACTATTTCTGGCAGAGAACTAGTCGAAGGTTCAGTGTGGTGATCTGTGCAATTATTCCATCCAGGCTTCGCTCTGGGATTGCGTGCTGGGTGTCCCTGAGCCTCGGCACTCCCAGGGTGGGTTCAGCAGCAGCCCCAGGGGCTCTGGGTGCTCCGGAGGTTCCCGAGTAGCTCCCGTACGGGACCCTGGAGCCGCAGCGCTCCGAGGTGTCTCCCTCGCTCGCTCCCCCTTTCCCGTGCTCCCCGGTTTTGTTTGGTTTCGTGTTAAGGTCTGCAGGTGTCTGGTACGCCGCGACGAATTGGGAAATTGAACGCGATATTAAGTTAATTAAAACTGCCCTCTGTGTGTTTAATCTTCTTGTCAAGTTTTAATTAAGTGCTGATAAAGGCTCAGCATGGGGGGGTGGGGGCGTTCCCGGTTCCCCCCCCCAGCCCAGGCGCGGAGGTGCTTGTTCGGGTAACGCGGGGATCGCAGCAGCTCCCCTCGTGCCTGCCTCTTGCCCGCCTGGGGCTGCCGAGGGGTCGGCAGGTTTAGGCAAAATGTTCTCGTCCCAGCACTGCGGGAATGATTTCTCTCCTTTCAGAAAAACTCTTTTCCTGGCTAATATCGCCCTAAAGTGGACAGGATGATCCCCCATTAGGGTCTAACTCTCTTTGCTCTCCTTATTATTTAATGAGGGCAGGTTGGGAATCGGTGTTTCTGGCGGTGCAGACGTCTCTTATGTCTCTTCTTTTCAATGCCAGACAATATAATTTTGCAGCAATTATCTCAATCATTGATCCAGCCAAATAGTACCTTGCTATGAATTTCTGTAGATATTTCCATTGTGGAGTTGACATTTCCCTCTGAATTGACAGTTAAACTGTCTTTGCTTGGTTATAGCCATTATGTTTAACCGCTGTTGATTCCATTTTTACTTCTTTATGGGCAGCATGTTTCCCACTCCGCATATGAGTCTCACCTAAGCTTTTTGTTGTATTTTTAAGGTCCCTAGCCAAAAACTAAGACATTTCCCATTTTAAGTTACAGCATCTTGTAATGCCTTTAAACCACTACAAATACTCTTTGAAATATCTTAGGGCCAGATCCAATGCACGAGTGGGATTAAAAGTCACTAGTTTAGAGCTCGAGCCATTAACTTGACCGGCCAAAGTGCTTCTCCTGCCTCAGGTTTTTCAGCTCAACACAGGTACAGCACCTGCGTTTACGATCAGAAGGTTATTAAGTGATACTGCTTTTAAAATTAATTGTCACCGTTCCCAACTGCGCTCACTCCCCAGCCCCAGGATCAGGCGGTGGGGGGGGGGGTTTCTGGGAAGTCTCTGTCTGTTGTGCTCCAGTTTCCAGCTTAAAGGGTACGGTTTTACCGCTGGTGAGCAGTACTTGTCAGTCTCTGGCAGTTTGTTTTGGAGCTAATGAGTTCAGGAAGGTTCCCATATATCTGTCCTCCGTTTCAGCACGCCTGGGAGAACGTTTGGCTCCGGCTGTCCGGCGCGTTTCGGAGAGGTGGTTTCTTTGCCCCAGTCACCAAGATTAATTTTGTATAGGCATTTTCATATGCTGGGAAAAAAAAAGAAGAAAAAACCCACCTGGAATCAATTGTCAGCACAATGGAAGTTGGCATAGCTAGCGCTGGGGAGAAAGGGGTGGACAATAGTTTATTTACCAGAAATACAGCTTTGGGGACAATCAAAACTATTGGTGAATTACTGCCAAATTGGATGAATAGAGTAGACTGGAAAAAAAATTAAGAGGGAGAAGAAAAAAAACCCTGGAAAAGTCAAAACCTTTAGTCATACTATTTTCTGAAATGAATTTGTTTTTGTTTTGAACAGACACTGAGAAATCTGCCTGAATTTGAGCGGAGATTTAAAGAGACAGCCCAGCGGCCGCTCTGCTCCGGGCTGGCGGAACCGAACCCTTCCTCCTCCCGCTTCTCCCCTGGACCCAAAACCCTAGGGTGAACCCGGCCCGTCCCGCCGGGGGGTGCTGGGCCCTGCAGGGAAGCTCAGCCCCTGGCTCTTATCGCCTTCCCACTGTGTTTATTCCCACTGTAAACTTCTTTGGGGCTGGTTGGGTTTGTTTTGAAGCCCTGTCCCCACTCCTGGCTTATCGCTGGGCGCAGCGATAACAGCAACCAACAACCCTCTTTGCTTATAGCGCCGTCTCTTTTAAACGTTCTCGTAATCTAAACCAGCGCTTCTATCTCCTCTTCCTTCCTCCTGTAAAAGCCCCCGGTGCGCATAACGCCGATGGGAGCGGCTCTCGTGGAAAGGTTGGTGCCTGCGCGTTCGACTCGTTTGCCGCAGGGAAATGTCAGGCTGATGCCACGTTTCCGTGAGGTTCCCGCACGAATGCGGGAGCAGTGGAAGAAATAATTGCTCAGTCTTTGCTTGGATGCAACTTTTTGGTGTGTGCGACGGGTTGGGCGACTCTGGTTCGGTTTTACCTGCGCTGCTGGGTGCCACGGCAGCCCTGGGGGGGAAGTTTTTCCCCCCAATTTGTTTTTTACCCTCCTGTGTAGGTCTGGGTGGGTGCAGAGCATCCGTGTGCCACTCAGCTGTCGTTCGCCCTGATCACCAGAAGGGAAACCAGCGCTGCCAGGGACTGAAGGTCAGCAGAAGGACATCTCAATTATTCTGTGTCATCTGCGAGGAGCTCGGCTCTTGTCAGAGTCCCAGTGGAGAGCAATGAAACAGTAACTTGGCTGGTGGAAAAAAAGAAAGTGGAGAAAAAAAAAAAAAAGGAAAGAACAGGGGAAAAAAAAGACCTGTGCAGTCTGCACAGAAGCTAAGGTCACTAGGATTGACAGCTGCTAGGAGATATCTCTATTTCGTGTGCCGAAAATAACACCTCTCTGGGCTACAGATCTGCGTTTTCAATTAAATACTGGGCAGTGGAGGGAGGGGGGTGGAAATCTCAGCGATAATTTCAGAGGAGGGGAAGGAAATGGAAAACAGGCTTGTGAAGGAAGCTGGTCTTGCTGCTTCCAGTAACCTTATTTCCCCGGGATTGTCCGTGTATTTCTTCTTCTCTTGTCTCTTATCTTCACCTCTCCTTTTGAAGCCCTGGGAAACTGGAGGCATCAACTAGAGAAATAACTCTGGGCGGAGGAAAGCAGGAGGAGCCAGTCCCTTGCGTCTCCCGAGGTGGGAGGAGTATCCAAGCTCCGGCAGCGTTTCTGGTGGAGCTGCTTGGTGCAGGTATCGACGCTGGTACCACCAGCATCCCCTGCCAAGGAGTCTGGGGCTTGGGGGTTTCAGCCCAGACAACAGCTAAAACAACAAGAGCAGACTCCGTAATTATTGCCATTGTTCCCAGGCACGAGCCTGCATCAACATCGTCATTACAACTTACTAATATGCGCCGCTGTTGCGTGACTGCATGAAGTGCTGCCGCTGTTGACATAAAATTAATTAATAAATGGCTTCAGCCCGCTAAGCGTGTTCAGTCAGAAACCAGGCAGGCTGCCAGGAGGCTGGGGGAAAGGTGCAGGGTTTGTGTCACAGAGCCAGCTGGGGGACGACTCGAGCAGAATGCCCCAGCTGCTCTGCAGAGCTCCTGGATGCCACCGAGGAGCAGCCCGGAGCTGGGCCATCACGCGTGCATTTTCAAAGTGTCCTCCAGAGCCGGGTGAGGCCATTGCAAAGATTTTAAGTTGGGGCATTTGTGTGCTCCTCTCCAACGTGACTCTTTGTCCCAGTGCCTCAGAAGTGGCAAAAGCTCTTGCTCAGGACCGGGAGCTGAAAGCCGCCGGGCTGTGGGTGTGTGGGGCTGCCCCTCTCCACCTGATTCCTGCGGAGGTGCCGACAGGCTCCGTCCTCACGGCTGGCACTGGACACACCCCAAATCGTGAAGAACCCCACTGTCCCTGCGAGTGTCGGTGTGTTGGAGGGTGTGGACCTGCTCGTATTGCAGGAGAGCCCCCGCGGTGGTGTAGGCTCTTCCAGCTGGGGTGCCGGCATGACGCAGCCCTTGCTGCCGGGCTCCTTCCTCTCCGGGCTCAGGAGACGCTTTCCGTGGGGTCCCCTTTCTGCCGTGAAGGGGCCCCTAGGTGGGGAGCTGAGGCTGGGGGTGCCTGCTGCTTTGGAGGTGCCCATACACTCGGGGTGTGTGCTTGGAAGGTGCTGCTGCGTGTCCTGGCAGTCGAGCCTGTCGAGGCTTTTCTCTTGTGCGTTTGCCTTCTGGGGGTGTAGGAGGGGACGTCCTCTCCTCCACGCTGTGTCTGCTGGAGAGGCAAGCAGAGCGAGCGGCCGAGGGGTCACCTGCGCTGCGAGGAGGCTCTGCTCCCTTTTCGCCCTGTTCTGGACCTGTGCACTGGGAGTCAGGCTCACACATCATAAAGCGTACCTGCCGTTGCGCTGACAGGCTTCCCTGGAACACGTCCCTATTTATTTTATATGCCAAGAAACATAAATGTTTGCACTAAGCAGCAGACATGATGGGAGCAGATGCAGGTATTTCACCTTTGAATCCTGGCCTTCCCGGCTTGCTAGGAGCTAAGCAGGAGGCTGATGAATTGCAAACACATTAAGACTCCAGCTTGCTGGCAGAACCCTTACCTGGCTTTGTCAGCTGTTCAGCCGATGAGTTGTTTAAGTGGTCTTTTTATTGTGCTTCCTTTCCAAATGTTCAGATGCGCTAATGGGAGGAGGCTCTGCTGAGCTCTGAGCAGCCTTCTCCGACTTGTCCTTCACACCAGCGGGTTTTTCTGAGCCCTTTTGGGCTGGTGGAAGGAGGGCCTGGGTGTCACCTACCTATTGGCTCCATGGATTTTATATTGTCAACCACTTTGTGTAGTTTGACTTGAGTTTCTTTTTGTTAGAGTCATGTGAACCCGCTTGCAAGTGTCCTGAACTGCTGCCCATGACCCGAACAACCATTCCTGCCCCTCAGAAAGCTCGTATTGAACTGCCAAAGCATTTGACCAAAACTGATGTTATTTCCTGGCCTGACACTGCTTCCCTGCTTCTTCCGAGCTTTGGCCAGAAACTGCAAAGCTCCCACGAGACTGTGTTCACCTGGAGCAGGGAGCCGAGGTCTCGTCTCCCAAGATCTCCAGCCAGGTACTGCAGCGCGTTAGACCCCAGCGTGGTTGGGGTCCTCTCCTGCCGTGGGTGGGAAGGGTGCCCTCTCTGAACACAGACCTCTTCATGGGAGAGCAATCGCTGCAACCCAAAGTGATGCGTGGGTCTGACTTTTGGGGGGTTGGGAGGAGCCGGCTGTTTTCAGGGCTCCTGGGGTTTTTCCCCACGGGGAGATGGAGCAGGGTCTGCCTGGAGAAAGCCGAGCAAGAGCCGGCCTGGCAGGGAGAGCGGGGAGCTGCTCGGGAACAGCCGTGTGGTGAGACACGAGCACCTGGAAAGAATTAACGCTTACCCTCAGCAAGAGCTTGTAAGGAGAAAGAACAAAGCAGGCGAGGAAAAACCAGAGCAAGAACAAAATGGTGCTAGTGGGAAAAGGCATTCCTGCCTCTCTGCAAGGGGGACGGAGGCGACGGAGGAGTTCTGCTGGGCTTGGGGGAAAAGCCGCTCCCTGTAACAGACTCGGCCTTTCTCGCATTTTCTTTTCTGTTCGCTTCAGCCTCTTGGTTTTTTCCTCCTCTTGGTCTTTTCTGACTTTATCCAATCGCCCTTTCTCCATTCTTTCTGATTTTTTTCTGTGCATCCTTCTCACACGCTTCTCCCTTTTTTTCTGTAGCAGACCACTGCTTATGTCTGTACCCAAGGACCATTCCCGCTTTCTCAGCAGCCTGGGCGCTTGGTATCCAGGTTGTCGTTTCTCCAGGATGGAGCCTCAGTGCTGATTCTTACCTGCAGCTTTTCCTTGTGAGGTGCAGAAATGGAGGTAGGCAGACTTTGACCATTGTTGCATTTACATAAACTATTAGACACCCTAGAAATTGCTGCTAATTTGAGTTTGACTCATTTTTGCAAGGAATATTCTGCATGTGGTCCTCCAGTGGGCTCGTCCCCTCCAGGGTGTGTGGTACCTACTTCCCAAAGATCTACTTCTGTAATAAATGTTGCTGATAGCCTCCTGGCTGACTTCTGTTTGCACTCCAGCAGACCTGTTTGCACCGGTTACTCAAAAAAAAGACAAAAAGAATTGTGTCTCACAAGGGAGCTTTCCTCCTGGTGTGTTGTGCCCGAGGTGGAGGAGCTCTTCACCCTGTCAGGGTTGCCGAGCTGAGAGCTGGACTCCACGCTGGGCTGGTCCCGTTGACAGCCCTGAATATACTTCTCAGAGGAGTTTGTTTCCCAAGCCGTGTGTGTAGCACTAATAACGTTTGCAACGCTCCTTACTCTTGGATTGTGCCGTAGGTTTGGCTGAGCGTGGCTCTGGCTCAGTCATGGTGCAAAATTCCTGGAGCAGAGGAGCAGAGCAGTGGCTGCAAACCAGAGCTCTTGGACCTGGCAGACAGCGTGAAGCCCCCTCTGACACCCCCAGAGGTACCCATCTGCAACACGAAGTCGTGGCAAACCTCTGGGCAGCTGAGGGAGGTCTCCCTTGCCTTTTTGCCATGTTTTCACCATTGACTAGACCAGCTCGTCCGCTGGAATTTCTGACCTGACTGGAAGCAGAAGGGAAGTGAGATCTCCAGCGAGCTCCTGCAGCCAGATCTCCAGCCGGTTTTGTTGGCTTGAGGTGTTGCACGAGTTTGGAGAAGTATTCAGGCCTCTGAGTGTATTAACCAAAGCTGAACTCTAGTAGAGCTGGTGACAGAAAGGACCTGTATAACTCACCTACTCTGTCTCCCTGAAATTCCCAACTTCCTGAGTTTCTCCCACCACCATCTTCTGTCCCCATAGGGCCTGATGTAATAGGGTAGCAGTAAAAAGTTACTAGGTATAAATGAACTGATGGGGATTAAAGAACCAGCACATGCCTCCTGGAAGGCTTTAAAAGCATCCTGTTTAGAAACAGCTCTGTTTCTGTATCCCACATTCCTGGTCATTTTCTTTCTCCTGTTTTTTGCATTCGTGCAAAGGAATTGCAGATGGAGCAGGCTCACCAGGTCCTACTTCATCCCTCCTCCCTGGGGCAGTGCTGACCCCCTCAGCCCCTTCCCAAACCTTTTGCCTTTCCCTGGTTTTTGGGGGGCATTTTTCTGAAACTAGCTTAGTTTCAGGTTGTTCGTGCCTTTGCCCGAGAGACTCAGGGATCCGTACCACCTGCACAGACCGGGTGCAGGCTCCTTGGGACAGCCAGGACACTTCTGGAGGCAGCTCAGACTCAGCCTTACAGGGCAAACAGGTTGGGCCCAGGGATCCTGGGGCCTCTAATGATGCCCAGTGGGTGGTTCTCCCATTGTATCCAGCCTTCAGAAGGAAAATTGAAACCCTTTCTGCTTTGGCATATAGAGAGCTGTGCTGGTACAGGAAATTCTGTGCAGTTTTAGATTTTTATTTGCTTTAAAGAGCGTTTCTGTTCGCTTTGCATTGGCGAGTCCTCCTACCATTTAGTGCTTTCCGCTGACAGCAGAGAGTTCCCTGGCAGAGGCGGGAGCCTCGCAGCTCCCAGCGTGCATGTGCTGGCAAGGAGGAGCTGCGAGGAGGAGGCCAGGGCTCGGAGGAGGCAGCAGCAGGTGAGACAACAGTGCTGCGGCAGCCTCCAAGCAGAGCTCTGGATTTCTGGCAGTCTCGTGTAGAGAAATCTGGTTGCTGAGGTCACGCAGGAGAATCTGTGCAGCGAGCGGCTGAGCATCTCTTTGCAGGGGCAGCGTGAAGGGGGGTGCAACTGGGTGAACCGAGCCCTTTGGGATCATTTATGGTCTTCTCTCCTCTGGGCCGTGTAGCTGGGCACCGAGGTGTTGCCAGAGGAACCACACTGCTGCAGGGCTTCCTGAGCTTCCAGGCACGCTTGTTAAGGCTTGTGCAATTACTGGCCTGTGTGGGGAGGAGGTGGCCGGGTCTGCCTGTGGCTCATTTGGTTCATTCTTGGCTAATTTTGGGGCTCTGTGGCAAAATTTTGTAGTTAGGGGTTTGGGGTTTTTTTTTTATCCTCGTTTGTGTGTCGAACTGTGGCAAGGGTCCCTGACATTTCTTTCTGTGGCAGCTGTGGCCAGCAGCTTTCACCCGCAGCAGAAGGCACAGCTCTCGGCCGACCCTCGGAAGCCCGATGTTAACGTGACATCCGTGTGTGAGCAGCACACGGGCAAGGCTGCACTGAGCCTGGCCAGCGCCGCTTTATTTGCTGCAGTTGGATGCGTGTTCTGGCATTTCCGTGGTATTTAGAAAGCCTTAATGACTATGAAGAGGCCGTCTGCTGTGGCTTAAATGGGGCCGGTGGAGCTGTGCCATGTTCCTCAGTCAGGAGCTGGTCCTCGGTGCCACTTCGTGCAGAATATCAGGCGAGGCTTCGGAAGAGCTGGCGATGAGTCTCGAGAGGTTTGTGAGTCTTGAGCCGTTCAGGCAGCTCATCTAGATGTATTGCACAGATCTTTGGTTTGAAGATTAGGTTGGAAAACTTTGAAAGATCTCCCTTCCCCTGAGATTTCGTGTGCTTCCTGGCTCTGCCTGAACCAAAACCGCAGTGCCAGAACAAAGGCTTTTCTCATTGCACCTCGCTATTTGAGATGAAAACAAAGCTTCAGCAGGAGAGAGGCTGTTGGATGTGTCTTCCCAAGCGAGAGCAAACCAAACGTTTTCAGTCTGTATCAGCTGAGGTTTGAGTTGAGTTGCAGAGCAGTGGCCTGAGCCAGACCGTGTTTTTTCCAAGTGGCTTGGGAAAAAACAGAAGCTTGGTTCGTACCTACTTCCAGAACATCATCCAGCTTGGATGAGATCCCTCTAGCTGCCCTCGTGTGCTGCATTTGCATGTTGGGTGGCCTGAAGCTTTTTCCCGTGGTCGCTGAGAGAAAGCAGAAATGGGATGGGTAGCAAGCCGGTGACAGCGGAATATTGTTTAGGTGTATGGCTCGGCTTTCGCACACCCACTTGTAACTGAGCGCAGCACCCGCCTCCCCCTGGCTGAGCTTAATGCCATATCTGCACGCTGGCATCTCTCTCCACCTGCTTAATGCGTGTGTAGATAGTGTTAGCAGGCACTTCTCCGAAATGAAGTGTGGGAAGAAGGTTTGTTCTCTCCCTGGCAAGCTGCAGATGATGAGGTGCATGTGCTTCTGCAGCGACAACAGTGATAAGGGAGTGTTAATATCACCATGAATCCCGCCTTTGGAGGAAAATGAGGCTTTTTATTCTAGACTGTTAAAGCGTTTTACAGAGCTCTCTGCAAATGTAACCCAGGAGCGATGCCTGTGTCCAGCTGCTTCGCAGGAACCTCGCTGAACAATCCTGCCGTCAAAACCTGGTGCCCGCCTGAAACGATGAGATGTTTGTGAGGCAGGAGTAGCCTGCATTAAAGCAGACATTGATCGGATCTGAGGTGTCTGTTCCGGTACAGCTAGTCTCAGTCTTAATTTCTCTCCGTCATGCCTCCTGCATCTGCTCGTGATCTTCTCTCTGCACGTGCATTTTAAGCATCGTCAGAGTTGGCCGGTCGGAGGACTGTGTGCATGGGGTTCGCATTACGCTGCAATGCCTTTTGCAGATGAGGTACCCAAATAAGACCTTTGTGTGAAATTTTTGTGGGCTTCTAGGGTGCTGTGCACCTCTTCTCCCTCATTTCACCTTCGTCCAGGTGGGTTCATGACACAGACACTGTCCCACCTGCTGTCAGAGCTGCTTTGCACCTCTGTGCTGCTCCGTGCCGGGGACGAGAGTCCCCTGATGCCCTTCGTGGCCTTGGGTGCCACCTCTGCGGAGAAGGGGACGCCGGTATCCCTTGCAGCAATGTGTGCAGGCTTCGGTGATGGAAGCCGAGCTGCACCGTGGGCACGGGATGGTGGTTCAGAGGCTGCTCTCACTCATGTGGTGACTTAGGCATCGCTGCATCTGGGGTGGAAATCGTCATCAGATGAGGTCAGGGGAATCCAAAAATGCTCTCGCAGAAGGAGGATACCAGGAAAGATGACTGAGCCACGTCCAGAAGCTCTGGAGGGTGCTGAAGAGCGTCCCCTGCCTCAGTGCTGATGTTACTTGGGAGCACGAGGGACTCCTGTGCAAAGCCTTTCTCCAGCCAGCTCTCCCTACCACACTGTTTAATTCCCAGGACATACGCTGCTGCAGCTTCTCACCACAGGCACCAGGATTTATTCCAACCCTGACATACCTTTGGTTTTCCTGGGCTTTGTGGCTTGCATCAGATACAGACCACCAGTCTCCCGCTTAGCTGCTCATCTGCCTCCCACTTCTCTCCCCGCACTTCTTGCAAGACCCTCCCACCCCTGCTCTCCTTCGAAGAGCTTTCACACCGAGGTGTGGAGTGGATTTTCTGAGGCTCGGTGTACTCGTGGGCACATCCAATGAGTGCCTCCGTCCATCTGCTTAGCTCTTTGGGAAAAAAATAAAGCAGCCAAACAATGAGTGAGTACAAAAGCATATGCGAAGAGTTGGCAAGGAGCGCTCCCTGACTCACAGCATCCATGCTTCTGCATGTCTGCTCCGCGCGCAGATCGCTGCCTCTCCTTACCCTTGCTTTAATTAGTAAGGGCTGAGCACACTCTGGGAACGCGCTGGAAGAGGAGTGATGAACAAAACAGCAGCTCCAGATGAGCGAAAGCATCTGAGGAGTTTAAGATGGAAAACTGGGTTGGTCTGTGTTCTCAGGCCATGTGTGTGTGTGCACCGCGCTGGTGACTCTCCAGCTAACGAGCATCTTCCCTCCCAGGAGCAGGCAGAGGTACAGTCGAGCAGAGGAGCTGCCTGCACCAATTACCTGTGCATGAGCACATTCCTGAAAGCGTCGTTTCTCTGAGTGGTATTTAGCTCATGCTCTTGTGATGCTGGATTAGGGGTCTGGAAAGCCTCTCTCTTTGGGCCTTGGCCAAGGCCGTTCTCAAATACCTCCAGCGATGTGCTGCTGCTCATTCCTGAAGAAGCTGGCCTGCTGGAAAGGTGACCCAGTGCTCCCGTTAAATTTTTCTCTGCGCAGTATCCTCCTGGTGCCCCCAGCCAGAGCTCTTCATCCCTTCTTCAGTGGCTGGAGACCCGCAATTCCTCTCCTCCTTCTCCCCACCGCAAATCCGTGCAGATCGTTGCTCTGTTGTTCGTCTGGTCTTTGCTGGGACTTCGTGAGCCTGCAATAATTTTCTTCTTTTTGATCATTCTGAAGAAGCCACAGCCTTTCCCAAAAGAGCTCCAAGAATGCAGCCTAGTGGCCCCCGCAGCCGCCGGCTCGCCCCGCGCCTTGCTGTCACCGCTCCCAGGTGATGAACGGAGGGACCGAGCGTGCCAGGAAGGGAAGGGCTTTCACAGGCAGCCCGAGCCCCCCCTTCGCTCTCCCCAGCAGTCAGATGAGGGCAGTGATAATGGCTTTGTTTAAAAGGAAGAAGAGGAAGGAAAATGGAAGTCTAACACAACAGGAGTTGCCTCACCCAAGTATCCCAAGGACCTTGGCTGCCAAATCTGGATGGAAATAAACGCTCCAGACAATGCAGGGCCATATCTGGGAGCCGCAGGAGCCCGGCCAGGCCCCTCTTTCCTCACAAGATCTGATACTGGGCTCTTTGCTGGCACGGCACGGGCGCACCGGCCATTGTTCCCGCGCTGGCCCGCGGCCTCGTCCCGGGATCCACGCGGGCTCACCAAGAGGACAGAATCACAGGAAATCAGACCAGATCATATCCGACCTTTAACTGCATCCCATCTCAGGGCAGAATGGTTTGTTTCCCTGCTGTCCTTGACAGCTCTTTTTGGATACGAGGAACAGTGCGATGTGCAAATGGTTGGTCTCCGAAAATAACTGCAAACGCAATCATTGCCGGACTGATTCGCGGTCAGCCTGTGGCTGCATCCTCCTCCTGACAAAGGCTGACACCTTGCAATTACCAGGGGTCTCAATTCAAACTTTGCTGTTGTCTCCTCAAGCTGGAGGGTCTCCTCAAACTGTAGAGTCTCTGCAGGCAGCCTGGGGGAAGAGGGGTGCCTCCTGGCTGCCTCCTGAAATCGCCGAGGTGGGCAGAGGGGGGCTGAGTGCTGCATTGCTGGACCACTCGCCGGGGCGTGGGATTCCTGGCGCTTCCTTTGCGTGGGAGCAAAACGCCGCGTTGCCTCGAGCTGCCACCTCTGTGGTCAGGGCTCAGGGAGGGGAGAGAGTGCTGCCCCACCACCCCTCCTCCTGCCCATCTCCCCAGCTGACCCAGAGGCTTTTCATCTTTAAAATATTGCCCATAATTAATTTGTCTGTACCGATGCTCCTGGTAATGCTATTATTTGTACTACCTCAGTGCATCCCTGGGGAAGGGCACAAGTCTTAATTAACATCTGTAAAGCTGCCTGAGCACCATGTCTGGAAAATGTGAGACAGAGGTTACTGTCATATCAAGATGGCTTTAACTTCCTTCCTTTCAGTCCCCCTTCTTTTTCCCAGGGAGCATGCAGAACGCCAGCTACCCATGCACAGTGGGCTCTGCACAGTTACCTCTGCTAGCAAAGCACCTGCCAAACCCGGTTTTCCCAGTGTTTTTCAGAACCTCACAAATTGCCTTCTGCCTCCTCTGTGGGGTAACTTAAACTTGCTTTTGCAGGGGGTCACACTGAAAACATGCGTCTTCTTGCAACCCTTTTGGTAAGCATCTCCGGAGTCCTCGCTGCTGTCTGCTTGCTGACTGAGAAATTAGACTCAAATCGAATGCAAATCCCTCCGTGTGCAGGCAGCAGCAGTGGATCCCGTGACTGGCATCCTGGTGCACCTCGGAGACCTCAGAGCAGCTTCTCGGGGCGCAGGGCAGCCTGGCCAGTGCTGGCTGCACGAACCGGCGGGTGCTGAGTCGCAGCCGCTCTGGCCACGTTAGTGCGAGGCTGCCCTGGACTAACTAACTCTTCCGGGAAGGCGGGTGTAGGGTCAGTCTGCTGAAGTGCCACGGTGCTGAGGTGGGCTTGCTGTGGCGCTGCATGTGGAGCTGGACCATAAAGGTGTGCCTGGAGCGCCACGGGTGCTTCACGGCTCCTCATCGTTTCACCTGCAAGGGGTGCAATGACCTGAATCCTTCTGTTCTCCATGAGTGGGCAGGCTGGGATCTGCCCTTCCGCTGAGCATCCACGGAAAAGGTTCCACCCTTTTCTTTGGGGCGGGCAGCCCTGCCTGCACACAGTGTTCCCCATTCCCTAGTGCCCTCCTGCCTGTGCCGGGCAGGACAGCGCGTGGGGCCCAAAGCTTCCCCACCGCGCAGTCAGGTACCGGTGAGCCGGGGCGGTTTTGCGGGACCAACCGGTGTGTCCTTCCAGCAGGCGGAGGCCCTTGCCTCTGTTGCTGGCTGCTGTCGAATCTTTTCAGCCAGATCTCCAACGCCTTGGCTGAGCTGTGCTCCAGAGCCAGCCAGGTTTCTGATGCTTAGCAAAAATATTCATTAACGACTTAATCTGCGCACACACGGGGGAAGCTTTTAGTGTATTTGTTCGAGGTCTGTGAAAGAGGGATCTGGCCACTGCTTTAAACTCTGCCTTGATCTGTGATCTCAGAAATGAAGAATTCAGGAAAATGCTGTTAGGGGAGACGGTCCAAAGTGTATCCCTTGTGCTCACACCACCGTGCGCTTACCCACCGACACACACCGCTTGGCTGAAAGCGCACGTGTTGCAAAACGCAGTGGTTTCTGCAAAACTGTCACCTCAGCACTGCAGGATGCCGGGGGAGCTGCTTTGGGAGGGGAGGTCTGGGGGCTGTAATCCTCCCCTTAGCCTAGCCCGGGGGACAGCATTACGTGACGGAAAAGCATCACACCCGGCCGCAACCCCCTGTAACTCTGTGGTGTTGTCCAGCCTTCTGTGATCCTGCTTCTCAAGGTCCTCAGTCAGGTTAATGAACCCCGACTCTTGGCAGGAAAGGAGTTGGTGCAGGGGAGGGAACGAGTCTCTGCACTCGAGGCTTGCACGGGGGGAGGGAGAGTGGGATGGGAAGGCACGAAGGAGGCACCGCGGGGAAGGGCCACCAGCGCCGGGTGGATGGACACGGAGGGGTGCGAGGGCTGCCTGCTCAGGGAGGTGTGAGCTTTTAATGCAACCAGGAGGCACAAACCCACATGTCACCGTCCCAGCTACCCCCACAGCACTGTCACTTGGCCTCCCCGACGTGGGTGAGCCCATTGAGTGGGTGTCTCTGAGTCACACGAACATCTCGGGTGTGCCGGGACTCCCAAGCAAAACGTCCGCTTGCTGAGCAGACGCAGGCAGGTGGCCCGTTCTTTTGTGGGGAAATCCCAGAGCCCTTGGGCTTCTTGGGTGACCCTCCAGCCTCATGTAAGGGGAGACGCCTGTGCGGTCTCTGGAGATCGAGGTGAGGATTCTGCCAGCCGATGCCTCCTCATCTGCGCCGGCCGCGCAGTCAGGTCGTTCTGGGCAGGACAAAAGGCTGCAGCCGCTGGGCGAAGGGGAGTTTTATGCCAGTGACTCCTCAGCCCCCAGCAACCACGTGCAGGGAGCAGCCGGCTCGAGCCCCTGCGTCCTCTGGCTGCACGGATGCTTTGAGCGACTTGTGTGAACACGAACAAGAGGTTGGAGCACCCTGCCCTTCCTTCGGAGGGGCTGTGGGGTGAGGAGAGGTGCTCCTCTGGGACTGCGCCATCCCCACGTGCCCAGACGAGGCATTGACAAACGGTGCGTTTCAGTCGCCCTCCTCCCTTCCCTTTGGCAGAGTCTGTCGCGTCTAACGCTAACCTGTTACAGCTGATAACAGCCGCAAATCCTGCTGCTGCTGCTTTCATAGAAAATCGTGGGATGCCAGATCATTTCCGTGCATAACAGGAGCCCTGGGGCTGCGTCTGCACCAGCTTCTCCCCTCACCTCTCGCACCATTGCCACCGCTGGGGGGGCCGGCTCCCTCCCTGGGGTACCCCCTGCTCGCATCCACTGCTGCGGCCGGGCCGGGTGAGAGTTGGGGGATGGACGGACAGACGCAGGGATGGACAGACACACAACTTCTGTAGAAGTTTCTGAGCAACTCCGTGCATAAATCCCTTTGGAAACCAAGTTTCTAAATCATGCAGGAACATGTGAGCGTGTCCCAGGGAAGGTTGGCGCGTCCTAGCCCTAGCCCCCCGCCAGGGTTGTACCGGTGGCCCTGGGTAAGGGGGGTTTCGGGGGGCCACGCGCGCAGGGCCTGGAGCGAACTGCTGGCAGAAGCGCAGCTGTGGCGTGGAATGCATTTCTGGGGAGGTTTTATAGAGGGAATGCTGATGAGTAATAAACAAGGTGCTGCCTGAGCCTTGTTTGGAGGGAAGAGGGGAGGGAGTGGAGGGGCCGAGGGAAAGAAAGGAGCAGAAGGAAGAAGAGAAAGAAAGAAATGACCTTGGTGAGTTTTTCTGGCTGCTCTCCAGGATGCAGGCTGATGCCAGAAAAATCTCCAAGTCCCTTTTGGCTGGAAGTCCGCTCCCTGTGTTAGGTGAATCACACACACATTTCTGGAACATTACACGCTCACAGTTGCAAAGCTCGCAGTAATTAGAAAAGCTACAAGACCAAGGCAAGGGGGAAAAAAATATGAGTCACACGTGGAAGTGGTGTTATTGTACTGCAGGAGGATCAGCTTTGCAGGTTTCCAAAGGTAAAACACACATGAGGCTCCCTCGGTGCTGGGAGGGGCTCCTCACTGCTGCCCGCACCCTGCTCAGCTGCCAGCACCACTGGGGAGCTCTGGAAGAGGCCAGGAGCCGGGAGGACGTGCCTACACAGGGAAGTAAACTGCGCTTGGGTAGGGTATATGGGGTTCCCGTGGGATGACTCCAGACCAGGAGTAGCTGTTGCGCACTTAACTCCCAGTGGGGGTGTTCTTGCTCCACGTCAGGGACGACTGTCCGTCCTCAACATTCTCAGCGTCCACCCATGAATTTAGCCTTTTCAGAATAAGCTGCTCTTTCTCCAGAACGAGAGCTGCCCTGCCGGGACTCGATCACAAGTGGTTGATTCAGCACAGGCAGGTTCTTGGGGTGCCAGCGCTGCCCACCTGCTGACCCCCAGCGATGGGAGCTACTTCCTACCCTCCAGCACATCCCAGCAGCCGGTGGGGACCTGGAACCAGTCACTCACTTCAATGCTGCATCGAGATGCTGCTCGTCTCTGAGAAGAGCGAGCCCCATACCAGCCCCCGGTGTTCAGGGGAGTTTCATAAATCACAGACAGTCTTGTTTCCAGTGAACTGATGGATGGAGCTTTCATCCCTTTCTTTACGTGACCCCTCTGCTGCTCTTCATTAACAACACCAAGGGTGTTTTAACCTGGGAGCAAACCGGGCTCTTGTTTGTTTAGTTAACTCTCCTCCTGAGTCATTCCATTTGGCTCAGGCAAAACCCTGCCCCAGCACCCCTGACAGGACACGTCGGCGTGCCTGATGGGCGAGCATCCTATCGCAGCGCATCACGCCCCAGCACACCGCAGCGCGGCACGTGTCGGCACACCTCCGGGCGACCGGGTGAGCAGAACTCGGCTCAGAGTGTGGCATCACCGCGCGTTGCAACACAGCTGCCTGGTTTCCGAAAAGCGTAAGCTCACGCAAGCTGAAGGATATGGCTCTCGTCTTCAGATTTCACCCCTGTCCGGCTGCCAGGGGCAGAGACTCCATTCAGAGAAGGCCAAAGAGCGGATTACGCATCAGACGATGAAGTGATGCTACGGACAAACCGCCCCGAACATGAAATCTTCCTGCAATGCTCCGAGACAGATTGTTGCATCTCTCTGCCAAGAAATCAAACATTCCTGCTAGAGTCAGGGCTTTCACAGAAGCCTCCTCTGGGACATCAAGTGAGGCTAAGACAACAGTCCAGAGCTTTGCTAGCAAATCACGAGTCCCGAGTGTCTCTCCAGCTGGCAGGACCATCATTGACCTAAATGGCCTTGTCCTCCCTGAAGCAGCTCTGTCAATTTGGCCACAATCCACTTAATAATGTAGCTTGAGTATAAGGATGTATCCAGGCCCAACCACAAAACAGCTGGAGACTACAGGGTTGACTTAATCCTGGTAGAATAAAACGGGAAAACTAGTGGGAGTCAGCTAGGATGTTGCTGGCTGGGTTTTGAGCAATGCTGAGTAATAAAAGGGATCAAATGTGTTAGGCACAAGCTGTCTGGAGCCACAGTTGTTGTTGTTGTTTTAACTAATTGAATTTTAGTGCTGGTGAAAGGTACCAGATTGACAGCTCTGGGGAACGGTGTCTGTTACTCAGACCAGGTACAGCACAGGCAGCGAATCCCCTCTTAATCCCCGTCTTCATCCAGACATCGCGCTTCCCTCTCATGGGGAGAAAGACGTTCAGCCCATGACACACAGAGACCTTCCCCCCTGCAGCTGGGACCTGAGCCGAGGGCTCTGCATCCCTCCTAGAGATCCCGGCAGACCCTGCCTGCCTTCATGGGGATGCTCCAGTGGTCCCTGGGGGCAACACTTTTGGCTTGGGGCAGGGTGGGACAAGTGACCTGTCCCGTCCCAATCCAGGGACCACGCGTGCAGCTGGGCAGGGGCTGGCAGGAGCAGGGACCACATCGGGGCGGGCAGCTCAGCGAAGGCATCGAAGGGAGTTGTTGCTCGTGGTACAAAATCCACTTTGGCTGGCTCCCAGAAAGCCTTTGCCACAGGAGAGCAGCCGGGGCTGCCAGAGCTGGGGGTGTGAGAGGGCGCATGGAGCAGCATCCCCACAGGGGAGCGGTGGCTGCACCCTTCCCGGGGCCGGATGGGCACCCGCGGGCAGGCAGAGGGCAGCGACGTGGCTGCCCTCACGTACTGGGTCACTTCTGCCCCTGCTGGGAGACAAGGATGATTCTTACCCAGCTTTGGAAAGTGCCGAAGGGTCAGGCACGTTGAGCAACGTTTCACCACCGAAAGTCCAGAAAAGCCTGGCCACGCCTGCCTTGCCCAAGCCTCTGCCGCGGGGTTTGAGCTGGGTCCAGTCTGGAAGGGTGCAGAGGCTGGGACAGGCACGGGGAGAGCTGGGGCAGCCACACGCCTCGCCGGTACGCTTCGAAGAGCGTGCACGGAGCCGGCTGTTTCCCAGGGGAAGGCTCTTAGCAGGGGCACCTTGTCAGCCCTGCTCTATAAATAGCTGGGAAAAAAGCCCGGGCAGGAAGCGGCGGATTTTAGGAAAGGCGAAGGGAAGGGCTCGGTTTGAGCCTTGCCAAGTCTCGGTCACGCGGGAGGGTGGCTCCTGCGCCGCAGAGGACGCTGAAGGCAGAGCTGAGGGTGTTCTGTCCGGCGAGACGGGGCTGTGCTCCGCGCCGGGCACCGCAGAGCTCCCTCTGAACTCTTGCTGCTGTTCTCCTCGCCGGGCCTGGCAGGGCCGAGCTCTGCCTCGGTTTTTATGGGAGAGCCTCAGTGCTCCTGTGGGAAGTTGTTCAGCAGATGTCGGGAGGGATAAAAGTGCGCAGGTCTGCCTGCTTTCAGGCAGGCTGGGACCATCCAGGTGCAGAAGCTGGGGGTATGGAGTGAGTGATCCTGGTGGGCACAGAAAATAAATTCTTCACCGTTCAGCTCCCCTTGCTGTGGTCTCTCTCGCTTAGGTTAGGTTTGGTCCCGCTTGCTGGGCTGAGCAGAGCCCTGCTTTGCTGTGTCAGTTCCTGTACCGTGACCCGTGTCTTACAGGCATTTATTGGGAGCCGGCTGTGGTGGCAGGCTTGCCGGCTATCACATTTCCAGCTGGGCAGCCGCCTGGGAACAGCGGCCCTGTTAATAACAAGGTGTGCCCCATCCCTGCCGGTCCCGGGAGGAGGGAAATAAAAACAAGGAAGGATTAAAAAAAGCCATGGCTTTGCTGCAGCTCGCCTTGGATTGCTTTCATGCAAGTTTTTGCTATGGAGTCGAGCTGGCTTTTTGTCTTCTAAGTGTTCCCAAAATAGCCATTCGGCACAGCCCGGCGCAGTCCTGCTTTGCAGGCTGCAGCTCAGCCTGTGGCTTATCCCCAGCACGAGACGTGTCCCCGTCAGGTCTCATCACGGCTGATTTGGGTGCTACCAGCACCTGACGTGCAGACCCAGGGAAGGGGAAAGTCACAGCTATCCCTTTGAGAGCAAGCACCCAGCGCCTATATACACTCTCTGTAATAAAAAGATAAATGCAGTCTCTCATATCTGGGTTCCTCCTGTGGGAGGGACGTCTGGGCTGGAGGTCGTGGGGATCTGCTGTCTTTCAATGTCACTTCGGTAATCAAAGTCCTGCAGACGAAGCTCTCGCTTCAGATGCCGAGGGCTCGGGCTGGTAACGCCGCGCGGTATCGTCTCCACTTGTGGCCAGCCCGTTCTGCTAATTACTGAGCCGCCGTTCCCTGCAAACCGTGCGTGCGTCAGAAGCCTGGCATCAAGGGGAGCCAGCGTGAGTCAGACTTGAAAGCCCTGAAAAACATCGCCGAGCTCGGAGCCGGCACATCCTGAGCGCTCCCGAGCCCTGCCCTCGGCGGCTGCCGGCCCCACGCACCCGCAGGCGTGCTGGGGATGGAACTGGACTCCCCCCAAAACCCGGGCGCTGCTGATACTCAGAGCCGAACCAGAATTGAAATGCAAACGGCGACGGTGTGACAGCGGAGCTGGGGAGAGCCGTCCCGTAGCCCGGCCTTGCATGCCACCTACGGTTCCTTCAGCAGAGGTGATGCGCACTCCTCGAGAGAGCCGTGTATTTGCAGTCAGGCAGAAGCATCCGTGGCAGACAGAGATTCCCCAGTGGCAGGCTCTTTATTTGGACTAAAACTGCAACAGAAACCTGTAGTAGGTGGCACTGGCTCTCAGCCGCCACCCGGCTGCAAGTGAGGAGGGGCGTGCTCTGCCGCCCTTCATGGTGGGTGCAAAGCCAGCGTTGCCCTGCTAGGAGGTCACTATAAATAGGTTGTGTTTCAGAAATGAACCGCCTGTTGTTAACATGCACTGGCAGAAGTTGGAGGGATATCGTGTCGAATAGGGCCATGGGCCAAGGAGACTTTTCATACCTGGTGGAGTGCCCATGCTCTGAAAGTCAGCACCCTTGGGGCTGTGGCAGGTTGGGCAGCTGGCGGCAGAGACACCCAAAGCTGGGGGTCATCAGCCCTGGTGAGATAACACCCCCAGGCTCTCATCATCAGCTTTGAATTTCAGACAGTGCTGGGTTCCCAGTGTTCAGGTTTGGGATTCTGGTTCTCCCTGAAAGGAAGAGAAACAGCAGCTGGATGTTTCAGTCCAGCCCGTGTTGCCCTGGCAGGTGGGACCAGGCATGACAGTTAAGCTCACAGGGTGGAGGGAAGCGATGGCAAACAGCAGAAGGGGATGGGAGAGACAAATGGCTCTGTCCTGTGTGCTAGCACTAACAAGGGCAAGGATGTGCTCCAAATACAGATATTGCTGGCCGGGTGGTGAGCTCCCAGCTCACAGCACTGTGGAGCTGAGGGAGCAGAGCTGAGAGCCCGGGTCGTGTCCAAGGGAGCCGTTGAGTTTGTCTGACAGGGTCTCACCTTCTGACGCTCTGCGCAAAGATGTGGCCGCTTGGAAATCTGGATTTTGGAGCTGGAACTTCATGATCCCAAGTGCTCCTGCCTCGTTGCATGTAAAGAGGGCAGCATCCCAGTGTCAAAGAGGAGCACCGCTGACGCTCCAGCTGGGGTGGTGCAGAGCGAGACGTGTGCTGGGCCGTCTGAGAAGCTCTTCCTGGAGCAATAAATACGGGAAGCGTGCTTCCAAGCAGTCTCCCGTTTCTTGGAGATGAGGGGTACATGAGGCAGATGTAGTGTTTAATGTGTATCAGCCCCACATCATGACGAACCCAGAGGCATCGCTGAAGAGCAGCCAACCTGAGTGGGCACCACAGCCAAGGGCGTCCTCCAAAAGCGCTCGGGGGGCTGGTGGGCAGGAGGGGCTGGGCGGGAGCGGGGCTGTGTGAGGTGACGCCCTCCCGGTGCCCTGGCTGCTGCCTCTCTCATCCGAGTGCGAGGTTGCCTTGGAGACACCGGGACACGATCTCTGCTGGTGGCTCTTGTGGCTCCCAGACGAGCACAAGCTTTCTCCTCCAAGGCTGTCATCCCTGACGCAGCCGCGCAGGGCGTCCTCGCTGCCGCCGCTGACCCTGGCAGCTTTGCTCCTTCTGGAGTGGGGTCACCCAGCAAGGAGATCACCCGGCTCCTTACCCGCCTCCCTGCAGCCCCCCCGGGGGGCCGAGCACGGCGCCCGTGCAGCTGGCAATAGCGAGATGCCCCTGCACCCCACGGAGCCTCCGAAACCGCCTCTGTCCTGCATTAGAGATCTAAGCTCGAACAATAAGGGTAATGGACAGGAAATTAGAGATAAGTAGGTGGTTTGACAGGATTAGGGATAAGCAAAAGAAACATAATTATGTGATAGCTGCTATCGGACAAGGGCTCCTACGAAAGGGAATGTAAATGACCTAAAAAAAGCACTACACCAGATCAAACAGCTACACTTTGCAGATAACAGCCCAAAAACACAGGGTATAAATATTTATCACAGATGAATTCTCCAAACACTCCCTGCTCACGATCACATTAACAATAGATGGGATTGAGGATAATAAAGGCTTTTCACAATCTTTTTTTTCCTCCCTTTTTCTTTTCCTGGGGCTTTTATGCATGTACAGCTGCGTGTGTGTGTGTGTGTGTGTGTGTAAGATAGGGAGCGTGCCTGCCCGTGTGTGCAGGGGCACGGTGCTGGTGGAGCAGGGTCCAGGGGTCCCGCATCCCTCCCGGCTCCTCAGCAGCTCCAGGTCCTTGCCGGCTGCCCTTCTCTTCCTCACCGTGAGTTCAGGGTGGTGTTATTTATTTAACAAGAGGGGACACACAAAGCCTCGGTAACCTGGGCTTGCAGATTACCGAAGCCCAGGAAATGAAAGCTCCCCAGCAGCATTAATTGGAGGGCTTTTTAATTAAAATCATCTTGTTTCATGATCCAAGATTAAAGGAAGGAAGAAAGCTGAAAGAGAAAAATAATAATAAATTAATTCCCTCCCTGCCCCTCTCTGGCATTCACGAGGTGTGGACTGAGCGCCCTGCGTCATCGCTGCTGCTTTGCTCTCATACCTTGCGATTCTTTTTTTTCCCCACTAAAGTCTGTTTTGTCTCCTCTTTCTACCTGACTTCGTCCTCATCTGTTTCTCTTTGGTCTGTCCATTGCGTCGTGCTGGCACCAGCCCCTTTGGCTCCATCCCTGGCTGGGGCTGCTGGGAAGCAAGGAGGAGAAACCCCTGGTGCAGAGCAGAGCCTGGTATGTTCTGTGTCCTCGTTAGCTAATTGCACGGAGCAGATGACTTCTGGAGAAGCCTGCTCGCAGCTTGGCCCAGGTGTGCTCTCCATCGTCCCTTGTCCCCTGCCCTGGTCCCTGTGAGCCCTCCTGCTTCTGCGCACAAACCTGCCGTGGTGAGCAGAGGACACGTCGCCCAGGGAAGAGTTGTTCTTCTCTGGACTTTTTTGGTTGGGGTTTTTTTTGAGAAATAAATTCTGGCAGAGAAGTTAGCCTTGCCTAAAGATTTAGCTGCTGTGACTAAATGGCACTCAGTGAGGCTAAGGAAAGTATATCGCTAACGAAGACGAATATTTGTTGCTTTGGAAAGGCTGACGTCCCCAAGATCGCTGAGAATCACTGTGGAGGGAAAACCAGCCAGAAAAGTGAGAATGAAACCAGAAAGTTCGTTAATCAGGATTTATGAATTGGCCGAAAAGCTGCTGTTTCTTAAGTCAACAATTTTGGTCAAATGTCCATCTATTTTAATTTTTTTCTTAATGACAGTTGGAACCAAGCACGAAACTCCAGGAATAGGAAACGGCCAACAGGAAAGATGGGGAATTGATGGTAACGGAGATAGATGGGAGACTTTGAAGTTCAGAAAATCGGTGAGGGAAGGTAAAGTCATCAGGAGATCTGTGGCTGGCTGGGCTAAGCAGTAGTTACCAACATTAGGCAGAGGGAGTGCTGTGGGTACTGGAGGTTCCTTGCTAGCCAGCAGCAGCGAGGGGCTGGCGGTGGGTTGGGGAGGCAGAAGTGCTCGCTCAGCAGCTCTGCGCCACCTGGAGCGGTGGGACGATGCTCTGCTGTCACGCAGGGCTGCCAGGAGCACCTCCGTCCCATGGCAGCCGCCCAAGATTGCCACACGGCCAGAAAATGAATATTTTGGATCAGCTTGGCCTTGACCCCGTGAGAGCAGAGCCCCTTCCCATGGCTGGTGACTGTGGTGCCAGGGTCCGGGGTGAGCACTGCATCCTCCGTCCATACAAAAAGCAAAAGGGACAGCCTGGCCTTGGCAGAAGAGGGGAAAAAAATGACACAGGATTTAATGGAGGAGGAATTAGTGTCAGTCAGCACGGCTTTATGGAAATAGATCTCGCCAAACAAACCTGATTTCGTTCTGTAATGAGATTAGACGTCGGGTTGCGAAGGTGGCCATGCAGACGTAACCTGGGGGGCCTTGGAGGTGCCGGAAAGCGCCTGGACCCGGCCAGCTGCACCGGGAAGGACGCAGGAAGCCTCGGGAACCCCCTCCTGTTTGTGCTGCCCACCCCTCCCTGCGCCTCGAACCCCTGGGGTGGGAGCAGGGGCCGATGGAGAACAGCGGGATGAGCGGAGGAGGGACCCGAGCAGGGGCTGCCTGGAGGTGGCTGCAGCACGGCGGGTGCTGGTGGGGCAGGACCGGGCACTGGGCTTTCTGTGGCTTTTCTCTGAGCCCGATCCTGTGCGTTGCCTCCAGTTCTGCTGTCTGCGTTTCGAAACAAACCGCTGAGCGATGGAAAGGGTCCAGAAAAGAGCCACAGAAATGGCTGACAAAAATGCCTTTGTTAGTAACAAAGCCTGTGCACTATCATGAGCCTGTGTTAGCGCATCGGCACGGCCGTAGGGACGTGAGGTGTCTGTTTGTCTGGCACAGGGAAGCCTAGTGGAAGAGCTGAGTAGAGCCTGAGCCTGGACAAGGTCACCGTGGGAGTATTAGCGAAGGATGTTCCCTTCCGGGCGGAGGAAGGTGACAGACTCTCCGTCTCTTGGGGTCTCCTTCACTGCTCTGCGTGTCTGCGCGGCGGTGATGCTCTCCCCAGAGGGAAGCGGGAGGGCTGCGAGGCAGGGCTGTGGAGGTGGTGCTGCAGTCCTGCCCGCAGGAGAGGGAAAGCTGCCACCGAGGGAGATGCTGCTACATCTCCAGCAGGCTTGGCCGTGCCCCAGCCTGAGCTTCCCACCCTCCCTGCAGGGACCATCCTCACAGCCGCCAGCTCCCCGCTTCTCCAGCACTGAGGTACTGCCTTCTGCACCCTGCAAGAACCTTTGACGGGCACCACTGAGAGTCAGGAGCGATGGACGTCCTCCGGCTAGGCTGTGCTCAGCCCCCTCTGGCTCTCAGACCTAAAAATAACAACCTGAGGGGCTCGTTGACTGTTGAACCCAGGAAACCGAGGCAGCCCAGAGCTCTGCTCTGGAGGACACTGGACGTGGCTGTGGGTCTCTGGGGGGGGGCCCTGAGGCCGAGATGTGGGTGGTGGGACGAGCAGCAAAGCCCCATCCTGGTGTGACGTGTGAGGCAAGGAGGGGAGCGAGGGGTGGGAAGCGGGGTATTTCTTATTAACGTCTGGGAACTGGAGCTCTTCCCTGCATCAAGGAGATTATTTATGTGCGCGAGATGCAGGCTGATTATGAGAAACATATTGATTGAGGTTTCACAGCTACTGCACACAGTAGATATGTATCAGTTACACCACAGCCCAAACCTGTATCAATGTGTTTCTAATAATCAACTGGCATCTCATTAACATAAAGAGCTGTCTTCTCCCATTTGGGAGAGCGGCTCTGTGGCTTCCTAACTGCACATTACCCAAATGCCAGGCGCTTATTGGAACAGGCTTGCTGCAGGTCTGAATCCCAGGGAGCGAGGGTGTAGTAAGACATCACTCGGTACGTAGTTGTTAGACCTTGGTAAATAAGTTTCTAATCAGCAATTAGTACTTAATTAACGTGCTGAAAATATCATTTTCAATCTAAATGAAGCTTTTGCGGGAAATCTGGAAGGAGAGGTGGGTAGATGAAAGCGAGTGAAGCTCTGGGGATGAGCTGAAGTCAGAACGACATATTAGAAAGAAAACCTCACCCTGTGCTCGGGACAGATTTGTGACCTCTCATCAATACTCCAGGAAGAATGTTGTTGGGTGGGAATTGTTCCCAGCAGCAGACCCAAACCAGCCATGCAGCCCCCTGGAGAGGTGCAGGGCATAAAGCTGGGGCAGTCCTGGGGGGCTGAGCCCTGCGGGACCCCCCGGGATGACCCTGTCCCCCCATCTCAGCAGGTCCGGCAGTGGGGCCGGGCACCAGCCACGTCTCGTCGGGGAGGTGGGCTCAAGATGCTCCTCAGATGCTCCACATTAAACTAACCTCTGCGATGTGTTTCTGTTTTCCTCCAGAGGAGATGTCAGCACCCCTGCTGCAAGCTCTGCCTTCCCTCCGGCAGCACGTTTGGGTTAGACTTTGTTCTCGGTTTTCCTCCCCGCGGTCAATCCTCCTTGGCCCTGATTTCCCCCTTTTCCCAGCGGCACACGGAGCCAAGGACGGGCCCATCCCTGGTGCCCAGGGCCCGGCAGCTCTGCCTCGCACGCAGGTGTGGGAATTCGGGGCTTTAATCTCCAGTTTGTCCTTTCATTTCTCAAGTGGTTCGAGGGAATCTTGGCTGGGCAGCAGGATCGTTAGTGCAGAGCAAACAATAGGCTCTTTAGGTCCTTTTCAGCTAATCACCATTGATCCGGGCTGACCTTTCTGTCCCTCCCTTAATCCCAAATCTCGATGCATTAAGCCACCTCCAAGGGAAGGTATCAGGAGATAAACCCTTGCTGCCGGTACTGCCGGCCGTGCCCTGGTGTTGTTCTTCAGCCCCAGACTCCCCTTCCAAAACACTGAAGGTGTTCAGGGTTGGGGAGTGTTAGGTAGAGCCTGACAGGTTTTACTTCCCCAAGTTTGCTAAGAAATACAGCTGCGATGTGAGGAGAGAATAAAACCATTTGTGAGTGCAAGTTAAATTCCAGCACTTCTTACCCCGCTGGAAGTGACAGAAACGTTCAAATAACCAAAATGTTTTGAAATGCAATACCGTAAGGGTTGTTTTTTTTTCTTTTCCCCCCATGTTAAATCACTGGTTTTATTTCAAATACATGGCCCAGATTTGAGAGAGAAAAAAGGAGTAAAGTAGTCTGAGCAGTAAACAAAATCTTTGCTGTCATGTACAGACGAGGCGGTGTGGGGGTGAGTGGAGGTGCTGGTCTCTGGGTTTTGGTAATAAAAACAAAAAAAAAGCGGCGCATGGATGAGCTGCCTGGGACTGCATTGAGCAGAGCTTGGCTCTGCCTGGGAGCAGGACCCTGGGAGTGGTGACTTTGCTGGGGACACTCGCCCTGGGAACCCTGCTGCAGGGGAGTGACATCTGTGACCCCCTTGTCACTGCCCAGCTCAACCAAGGGATGCTCTGAGCTTGGTCAGGGCTAAACCCAGCCCTTAGCACCGACACCTGCCAGCCCGGTGCTGAACCGGGCTCGGGGCTGCAGGGGGTGTTGCACAGCACCCACAGGGGCAGAGGGGTGGGCTCACTGCCCCAAGCTGACCCCCAGCATTTCCCACGCAGGCCTGACAAGGAGGTGGCATAACAATCTTAATTAATTGACCTAATTAAGTTCCCAGCTGGTAGGAAGCTGGATCTCGCAGCAGCTGGGTTCTCCAGGAGGGAGGCAGTAAAAGCTTCAAGTAGGAGGAGAGGTGTGAAGTGGGGTGGGGCTTTAGGCAGGGGCTTATCCTGAGCTCCTCTCGCTCTGGGTGTGAGGCAGCTCCTGCCCTGGTGGGAGTTGGTCCCCCTGACTGGGTGCAAGGTGAGGTTGCTCAGCACCCTAACCTGATACAAGCCTGAGCTGCAAAAGCTTTGGCTCCTGCTCACCCAAGCGGGTGCTGGGTCCCAGCTGGGTGGCTCTGCAAGGGCACCCATCTGCCTGTTGCCTCTGCCAGAGCCTCCGCTCAGCGCCTGCCGCTTCCCCGTCCTGCCTGCGCAGCTCCGCACGCCAGCATCCGCAGCCCATGTGCAGCACCCTGGCTTAGGGTAAGGCTTTTTTTGGTTCTATGCAGATTTTGTTTTGTGTTATTGCTGCTTCTTTTCCATCACGCTCCCCACATGGCTCCCCCCGTTTTTCAGCTCTCAAATGGTGACAGCAATCTGTTCTGCTGGTGCTGTGCAGCCCTTGTCAAGTGGGTAATGCTAAAATGAGTGACTGGAGCGGGATGTGCCAGCAAGTGGATGCTGGTGCCTGGCTTCCTGGAGCTGAGGGACAGCTGCTCCCTCTGACGAAGGGCTGGAGAATGAGTTTGCTTGCTTTTTTTTTTTTTCCCTGTAAACCTGATTCCTGATGGACTCGTCTCTCATTTCGCCACTTCCCAAGAAGTGCTCTGCTTGGATGCTGCTTTAGCAATCAAAAGAAGAGCGTAAATGGCAAATGTGCGAATGTGGTGGCTGCGGTTTCAGAGCTGGAGTTATTGTTGGCTCCCGCCGTGCAGCAGGCGATGCCCGGGGTGGTGTCGGGTGAGCTGTGCCTTGGGGGACCTGTGGTCAAAGGGTTTTTCTCACCTGAGTCCTGCCCTGTGAAAGGACAGGGCTGTGAGACAAGGGTTTGCTGCTTTTGGGGGTTTGGGGTGAGCTGCCAGTCACCTCCTCTGTGGGTCTTCTTGCTGTGCTCCTAAAGGTATAACAGGTAGAATTAAGAAAAAGAAGTTATGGTGGGATACATCAAAAGGCTCCTTTCAAGTCAAAGTTCGTGGGGTGTCACCCAGCCATTGACACACAATCCATGAGAAACAAACAGCAATTAGTCAAATGGCATAAAACCAGCCTGTGAAAGCTATATAAAACTTGGGAAACGCCAGCAAAGTAATGATTAAACCGTGGGGGAAGGAGGGATGACTGTGATTTCTGTGTGCATCTGCCTGGAAAACGTGGCCGTGGGTGCGGGGAGCACGAGAGCTCAGCGGCATTCGGGGTCAGGCTGGGCGGTGGGGAAGTGCCCTGTGTTTTCCCAAGCAAAAATACGCATGGGACCATGCCAGCATGGGCTCCTGGCTGGTCCTCGGCGGGAGGCCTGGCAAGAGGGGTTGGTCTGTGTCCTGCTCCGCTGTGGGTTCTCACCCTCCGCGCCCCGAGCTGCCGCCTCCCCTCCGCTCGCAGCCCCCGGCTGTCGTTGCTGCGCAGCCGAGAGGTGCGTTAGCAGCAGATAAATAAGCAAGCAGGCACGGCCGAGTCGGGAGGGACGGCCTTTTGCGCATCGATCTGGAGCGTTCGGGCGACAGAATTAACTGGAGTGGAATTTTTATCAGATCTTAACAACTGGTGAGAGCTGCCCGGTGTGTCCTCTGCAGAAGGCTGTTGTGAGACCAGCTGGAGAATAAATATCCCAGGCAGATGTGTCTTCCCCTTTACAGACCCGTCCTCCCAGGTCTTGTTGCCTTCTCTTTCTCTGTGAAGGGAGAAACTTGAGGCCCTCTGCCCCGGCTGCCTGCTTTGCCCTGTTGTCCCCAGTCGAGCATCTGGAGATGTCCTGGGGTGTGTGTGCTCAGTCCATCAAGGAGTCACTGAGCTGCTTTGTCTCATGCCTTGCCCAGCTCTCTCGGTTTGATAAAGCTGTCGTCATTTTGAGGGTTAGAGTTTGTCTATCTGTCTTTTTTTTTTTTTTTGTGTCGATTCACTGATTCTTGCAGTGCCGTAGGAAGCCCAGCATGCCTGGAGGTGCGGGAGGGACAGGTCAGGGTTTAACCTGCTCTGGGGATGCTGAAAGCTGCCCCGGGGCAGCAGTGGGGCCATGTCACCAGCTCCTCTCTGAGCACCCTCCTGTTAACACGGGAACAGGAGATCCACCACGCAGCTCGGACCAAGGCTGTCTCGTCTCCAGCAGCAGCCAGCAATGTTTGCCGAGGGAGCGGCATCAGAAATGGGGTGTGCACAGCCTTCCAGCTCCCCCTACGCCCTCCCAAGCGCAGGGATTTCCCGAGGCAGAGGTTTTATCTCAATTGCTGCTTGTAAGAGCCCTTCAGAGGCCTCCGTCCCTCTGCTCTGCCCACCCGGGTGACGGCTTTGTCCTCTCCAGCATCCTGCGGCCCCGCACGCATCTGGGCTCCTCACGATAAAAGACTTCCTTTGATTTGTTTTAAATCTGCTGCTGCGTAACTTTATTGGATGTCCTGGGGGTTTTGTGTTCTGAGAAAATGGGAATAATTGTTTCTTATTCACCTCGTCTCAATTGTCCACAGTTTTATTGAACTCTCTCATATTTCCTCCTCTCTTTCCTCTGCAGCCATCTCGCTCCTCCTGGAATAAACTGCTCTGTTCTCCTGGTCATTCTTCTCTCCTTTCATTACTTTCAGCAATTTTAAAAGCCTTCTTCACAAATCCCTGGCACTTGAGTGTCTCCCGCCCCCTCACCTGGGCTCCTTTGGTCCCAGCGCACCCCGGGGCTGGACTTCCCCTGCAAGGCTCAGCCAAGCCTCCCTCCCCGGCAGGGACTTCGCTGCCCTCCTCTGCTTCCTGCTCATACAAGCCTGAGGGGGTCCCCTGCTGACCCCACTAAACTGGCTTTTGCTCTCCGGGTGACCAAAAATCTGTGAGACGGGAAATTTTTGGCAATAAACCCGCATATACATGTGTCTCTTTCCCAAGTAGCAATGATAACTCCTCTGCTGCAGGCGGGGCCACGGGCAGTGCCCGACCTGAGGCTGTTTCTCACTCACTGGTCCCTGCCTGGTCTGGAAGCCAACGGCCTGGGAGTGTCCTGAGGATGGAGCAGCGATGCTTTTTGGGATGCTGGTCCAGCGCCCGTCCCCAGGGTCACGGCGATTTCCCGGTCGCCGTGGCAACTCGCAGCGCTTGATGCCCATTTTGCAGAGATGAAGGGAGAAAAGCAACAGAGAACACACTGAGCTGGCAAAGAGCAGAGTGTCAGCACCGTTCTCCGCCCCAGAAAAAGGAGAACAGGGACAGAAAGGGAGGAGCAGAGGCAAGAGGAGGACTGGGAGGATTTATCACACCTTCACACGGCTTGACCATAAGCACTGGTTTGGGCAGCACCAGGCCTGAGCCGAAAACAAAGGGTGGGAGGAAAAGGAACTCGTGTCTCGATAAACACGAGGTTGAAAAGGGGATAGGTCGAGGGATTTGGGCTCCAAGAACTTTCTCAAACCATAAATTTTCGATGGAAGTGCTGAAGCCAGGAAACCTGAGCAGGCTTTCAGAGATATATTATCGCAGGAGCAGACAGGGTCAGTTCTTGGCCTCCTCCCTGATTCCCACCTTGTCTTTGTTACGGACGTGGTCTGTGTGCGCGCAGGCTCGAGTGAGTGCCTGAGCCCGACTCGGTTTGGGACGTGGGAGGGCAGGGGGATGCTCTCGCTGAAAGCCAAGTACAGCCCCTGTCTCTTGGAGCAAAGGCTTCTAAACCAGAACAAATACTTTGTTTTCTTCTGTCTTGTTTTTCAAACCAGGGTAGGTAGCTGTCATCAATGGACAAAATGAGCCTTGAAAGCTTGCCTGAGATATGTGAACTGGGATGCACTGGGATGATGCCATCGTGGTCCCTTCCCTGCTGCAGCCAGCACAGCCTTGCCCCAAAGGCTTGCTGAGGTCGGTCAGAAAAAAAGGGTAAAAAGTTGAGAGACAACAATGTGATTCCTTTTTCTTTTTTTTTGGTCTATGTTGTGGCAGTGGCACGGACACCAAGGGGGAAGGACGTGATGCTTACACCCTGTCTAGTGAGCAGGAAAAACGAACATCAGCTGATTGTTTGAGCCCATCTGATTGCTCAGTAACAGAGCGCTGGGGGAACGTTCCCTCTCCAGCCCCGCTGCTCCCAGCCCCAGCGTCGTCTCTGGCTAAAGCTGCTGGTGTTTTCGGGGGGGTTACGGCAGGGGAGGGTGACAAAGCCGCTCCGTTCCTGTGGACGGCCACAAACAATTCAACCACTTGCCACGGACAAAGTGCTCCAGCTTGGCGTGCAGGATTGCTGACCCCTCTGTCTGGGACATGCTCCCTGTGCCAGGAATGTGGCCGGTGGGTGTGGGCTGGGAAAAGCCCCCTTGGCTCTTAGTCGCCCTGTGTGAACCCTCTGCTGGCTGCTTTGCCTGGAAGTAGTTTGAGCTGTCCCCCTGTCTCCTCCAGCCAGGGACAATGCTGGAGCTGGACGGGGAGCTCAGGGGGGTGTGCTTTGCTGGGAACCAGCGATGCTGGGGTTTGTAGCATTTGCCGACTCTCTCACTGACTCGGGGAGGGAAGTGCTCGTGTTCGTCAGGTGCGGAGGCTGCAGCGGTGACTCTGACATGAGCAGCTCCTGAGAGGTGCTGGGCAGGTCAGCCACGTGCTGCTTGGAGGCGAAGCGCTGCAGGTCGGGCTGAAAAGTCCCCTCTGTGTTTCCTGCGGTTCGTGTCCCAGTGTTTCGTGTCCCTTCTTGCTTTTGGTTGTCTGTGGCCGCTCGATGGCGAGTTCCCTTGGCAGGAGCACGCATGGAAACAGCTCATTTAAAATGTAATCTGACCCAAGAACTCGTTATTGAAATTATTTGATGAATAATTTAGGATAACAATTAAAGTCAAAAAATTCACAAATAGCTCATGAGCAATTCATGAACTGGAAGAGAGGCTAAAGTTGGTCTGATAAGTAGTTTGCTACCAATTAGTCACGGCCGCCTGGCCCCGAGCCGCCCTTCTGGGGGGAAGGGGGGGTGGTGGTGGCAGCTGCGCCCGCGTGGCCCCCGGTGCCCCTCAGCCACTGGGCTGCCCTGGTGTGAGGACACCAAGAAGCCTGCACAGTGGCCTCACAACACGGGGACGCTCCTGGCACAAGAAAACGTGGCTTTGGCCAACCTGAAGCTATTTGTGAGTTTGCCAAACGTGGACCCAGCCTGGCAGAGGAGCTCCCGGGGGGTGCTCAGTGTCACTGCGGGCAGAGGCGCTTGATCCAGCACCGGGGGATCCCACTTTGGGTCCGTCTGCCACAGGGCACGTCCCACCGAGCCCGGGAGACCCCCAGAGCTGGGTGTGGGTGTCAGCGGGCAGGAGAGCGGCGTGTTGGTCCTAGGGCAGGGCGATCCGGCCGCAGCATTCGGGTCCTCGGCTCCTCCCGGGCTGCTTCAGCCGGACATTCCCCGCCTCGCCGGCTCTCCCACCGCCTTCCCGGGCCCCCGGACAGCAAACACTGCAACAACAATAACAGATTTAAGTTTTATTTGAGCTGAAATGAACTGTTTCCTGGCTGCTGAAATGACCCATTCTCCCTTTCCCCCTCTCCAACCCCATGTTCTTTCTCAGATCAAACAAAATGCTGTGCTCAAAATGAAACAAAATGTTTCAATTCCCTTTTGGGTCATTTTTAGTGAAAGAAGCAGAGGACCAGCAAGCTAGCAGTATGATTAAAAGGTTCGGCGTTCTCGCTCAGTGCTTTTTCCAGGGAGCTGGCGTCTCCCTCGCCGGGGCTGTGGCGAGAGCGGGTGTCCCAGCGCCGTGGGGTGCGGGAAGGGGTGAGCTCTGCCCCGGCCCACCCTGCTGCAAACCTCCCACCGAGGTGGCACAGCCCCGGTCTCCTTGCACCTTCGCCTCTGCTTGGCCCTCGGTGCTCCCGGCATGCCCGGCTCCGTGGACGGGGTCTGTCGCAGCAGGAGGTGATGCTGCCGTGCCTCAGTTTCCCCCACCGTGACCTGCAGGTGACTGTAGGCTGGTGTTCAGGTGACGTTGTCCATAGAGTTAACGTTGTGCCTCGAACAGGGGTGTTTTCTGGGCACGTGCCGATAGCCGGCGTTCCAGCAGAACACGTTCAGAGCTATTTAGAGTGGGGAGAGGAGACGTTGCTTCAGCTTTATGGACTTCTTCTGCTAGTGCCTCACCCTTTCCGAGGTGAGGAGCAGAAACTTATGATGAGCTTTTGATTTTTTTGTTCTTTTGTGGGATTAAAAACCAAACCAGAATAGAACAAAGAAAATAGGGAATGTTCCATTTTTCCCTGCTTCTGGAGCAGCATCCCCATCCCTGCGTCCCTTCCTGGCCTGGCGGGGGCACCTTTGCAGGCATTGCCAGGGTGAGACTTTATGTAGATTCATGTTAAAATATTCCTGTGTCTTTGCTCCACGTTTATTTTTACTGATTTGCAAATACCTTTGTTGTGCATGTGGTGTGTAAGCCTGACGATATGTCAGTAACTTCAGATCGAATATTTTAATATCTCTTTTCCTCTCTTGTCCCCCCATTCCCACCACGTACCCTTCCCCCAGGCACCTCAGCCTGGCACTGGAGAAATGTGACAGTCCCTGGCCCTGGCATCCCCGTCCTCATCCCCTGCATCCCAAGCACCGTCCCTCCCCAGGCTGTCTTTTCATAGAGGGGGCTGAGGACAGACAGGCAGAAAGGGGAGAGGCAGCAAAATTCCGCCCCCCCACCCCTTCCCTCGCTGCCTCCTTGATGTCAACTCCGCCGGCTCTCCTCCTGTCACTTTAAATGGATGCTTTAAAAAGCAAATGCAGAAATTGCCGTTCAGCACAAGGCTTGTAGTAAAGACAACGTCTCCTTTTCCAATATATATTTATATGTAGTTTGGGTTTTGTCTGGGGGGGACGTGAGGAAAGTCACAGGAAATGCCAAGCATTGATATGTCCACGGTAGAAAATAGCTCCGTCCTTCTGCGAGGTGCGTGGTATTTTCCTAAGTGACATTTCACTGAAGGGAACCTGTGGCAGCAGTTTTGCTCAGGGCAGGTGGTGGCAGGGAAGGGACAGTCTGTGCAGGGTGGGGGGAGCAGGGGCCCTGTGCAAGGCTGGAGGTGATGCTCAGGACCGGGAAAAGGGGCTGGATAACAGGGAAACCAGCAAATCTCATCTCCTTCCCACCTCGGGGCCCTGACCCCAGCCATAGCACCTTCGTGTTGGGGTCCCTCCTTCCGTGCCGTACCTCGAGATGCTTTTGGGGTGACTGGTTCACCCCCACAACCCTCAACAGCCAGCCCTCTGGGTACCTGCTTCCCTGGCGCTGGTCTGCACCCCATGGCACGGGCTCAGCAGTGCGGGATCACACCTGCTGGAAGTGTGTCATGTAAAAACATCACCCTATGCCCGAGCTGGGCCGTAGTTTTGCTTTGCCCTGCCCGCGCCCCTGGCCGGCACGTCACCTGGCACTGCTGCTCTGCAGCTCCCGTTCTATTTAGTCAGTCTGTGCACTGCGGCTCTGTCTGCCGAGCGCCCGAGTCATCAAAGCTCCTCCGGCAGCCTGGACGCATCCATTTAATGGACTGCTACGAGACACATCCTTACTTCATTACTTCATTATTTACAGGATGAGGCTTTCGTGCCGGGGCTGGCTGCCCGCGGCCCCCTCGCAGGCTGGCGGAGCTGCCGAGGGGAGGGCAGCCCTGGAGACACCGGCACAGGGACCCCCAGAGCCCCGGATTACGAAGCCATTAGTCATCGTTGTGCTTAGAGATTTAAAAGGAAAGGATTTAAATCCTCAGTGAGAATTTCCCACTTCTTTATATATATTATTTCATTTGCCCAGTTGCTTTTACAGAGTCAGGGCATTGCGGTGGTGGGAGCTGGCTCCGGTTTTGCAGAGGGGAAAAGTGATGTCTGCCAAGGAGGAGCAGGGCAGAGGAGCCGTTCTGATGTCCTGCGATGCCCATCAGTTGTTGGATTTTCTGATCCTTCCCTGATGCTTCCACAGGGCGCTGGATTCCCTCATTCTGCACCCGGGTCGCAGGCGGGCACCGCTTTGGCACCGGGAGCAGGCAGAGCAGGCTGGGCAGGGAGGAGCAGGGGCTTCCCTTCCCTGTTACCGAAATCCAGGCTTATCCTCCTGCTGCTCCCTGGGGCACAACTGTCTTTGCAGCTCTCCTGACGGAGATGTGATACTTCGGAGAGGCCAGACGAGTGGGGCTGTGGGACCAGCCTGGAGGAGATCTCGGAGACAAACACCGTAACAGAATACACTGAAGAGCCCCATCATTTATGACCGTTAATAACATTTGCAGCTACTGAATGATATCCTGCTTTGCACGAATAGTGAGACCTGGCGCTAGAGGGCTGAGGTTGGCTGGAGGGGTTGAGGAGGGAGCCTCTTGCTCCCGGTGTTTCGACGCTGGGTGTTTGGCCAGGTCTGGCCTGGCTGAGCAACTCCTGGGATGCAGGACACACTGCAGGAACCAGGGGATGCTGCCAAAGAAATGGGCTCTGTTGTGCAGGGAGAAAGGCTGCTGAGCCTCCTCCCGTGCTCAAGGGTGACAGTGTCTTGCAGTCAAGTTCCTGTGCCGCCAGGGCAGTTAGAGATAGGCTCCCCTGGCCAGTTCTGTCGAGCCCACCGGTCTGTCCGTGTGCGTGTCCGTCTCTGTGCATGCAGCTCATCGCACCACGATCCAGGCGACCCTGGGTAGCGCAGTACAAACACTGCAGATCCTGGGTGAGCAGAGGTTACTCACCGGCAGAAAAGCGGCCTCTTTCGCGTGGAAAAATAAACGAGCCCAATGGCAATCCCGAGTTCAGCGAGTGTTTCCCTACCAGATTTTAACCACGTTAAGTGAGGTGGCTGTAAACAGCCTGACAGCACGCCTCCCGACCCTCGGAATTCCTCCCAGGCAGTTTCCTGTCTCACATTCACACCATGGCTCCTCCACCCGGGCCTTAAATTAGTGCCCGGCTGGGGTGCGTAATTACCAGCTCCCTAATGGTCCAAAACATCCTGAAGGGCTGAAGTTTCCTTTTTGATTTGTGGCTCCGAGTCACAGTTGTAATTACCAAATTGATTTTAAATGCAGGCTCCGTTGACAGACTATTGGCAAATGGCATCTCTGAGTCTTCAGCCATTCATAAAAAAAATTTAAAAGAAAGAGGAAGCCCTTGATGAATATACCTTGATCTGCAGCTGCTGTTTATTTAATACAATTTATGGGCAACGGTATTAGGTTTTATCAGGGAGCTGCAGCTTTGGAAACACTGCTTTGGCAGGAGCGGTTGAGCTGAAATGTTGGGTCAGAGCTGTGAGCTGCCGGAATCGCTTTTTCACATGAGGACCCTCTCCTCTCCTCAGCTTTCCGCCCTCGCCTGCTCTGCTGCGTGGCTTGGGCATCACGGCTGGCTCGGCGCAACGCAAGGGAGCTCTTGGGCTGCCCGACCACGAGCAGGCAGAGGAGCGGCATCCAAAACATCGAGCCGAGGCAGACCGTTTTCTGGGTGCTGACGCAATGCTGGCAGGTTACCCAAACGTCCGTCACCGCTGGCTCCCACCGCGCACAGACCCCGGGACCTGCCGAGTGATCCCACCTCTGTGCTTGGTGCCCACGACACAGCCAGCAAGGGGTTAACCCATGCCCCCACCAGCACCCCAGCTCCACCAGTTCTCCTGGGTGCCGGTTGCCTGGTTCTGCCTGGGTTTTCAGTCCTTCTCTGTCCTGCCGAGGAGGCCCCTTGGGGCGATGGTCTCCCCCTGACAAGGATTTGCTGCCATTGTGCTCTCTTTGTCCCGTGTGATCACCAGAGAGGTGATAAACCACAGGCAGGAAAAGCTGGAGCCGTCAAGGTCCGGAAGGAGAACCACATCCCCTTGGATGCGTTTGCTCTGTCCCCTTAGCACTGCTGTCCGGGCAAATGGTATTTCAGGGATCCGAACACCTCTCCACAGCGGCTCTGTTTTTTCTTTTGGAGAACACCTTTTCGGTTGCCCACCTGCAGAAGGGTTGACAGAGTTTATCTCACCTTCAGTCAGCACTGGGAGCTGCTGATTAAAGCAGAAAATATGAAGGGTCTTAAAACTTAAGGTGCATCCCAGCTCTCAGCTGCTGCCTTCCCTCGCTCAGTGGGGAGGATGGATGGCTCTGACGGCATCCCGCCGGCCCCAGATATTGGGTATCTCTCGGGGTCATTCGCGGGGCAGCAGAGCCCGGCGGGGGGGGATATTAAATGGGGGATGAGTTGGCCCGCGAACCAAGGGACCCTGGTGGGTAGGAGCGAAGGGTTAACAGGGCAGTGATGGCTTTTGGGGAGCGGAGGACGAGGGTGTCTGTGGGTGGGGGTGTTGGCTGCTGAGGGGAATCTCAGGGAGAGGGAACTCATGAACAGCCCTGGGAAAGGAGGCAGGGAGAGACAGGAGGGACGAAACGAGAGGGCACCGGGGTGAGACCTGGGAAGTTTGGGTCCTGTTCTGATTTTTTCATTCCCCGGGGCATCCCTGCTAGTGTCCCTGGGAGGGATGGGCAGCAGGTTTGGCGGGGGCAGGGGGGTCTGCAGACAAGTGGGGTCAGGAAGGTTCAGAGAAAGGTGTGGGAGAGCCTGGCTGATAGCAGAGCAAATAGTTTGGCTGCCTCTGCGGAAAAGTACCTGGTCTGTTTTGTTTCCTAGATTCGTGATGAAGGATAAGGATTTAGGAGAAAGGGAGGGAGAGCTGCAGTTAATCCACTGATTAACCTGAGGAGAGATAGGCAGATGCTAAATCAAAGCAGAAGGGCAAGAGGGAAAAGTCAGCACCACCAGCCCAAACAAGAGCAGGGCGCGGGGCCGGCTCAGCAACGGTGAGGTTTAAACGCAGAGACGAAGCCCGTGGGGCAACAAAAGGGTGAGGAGCAGGGACAACAGGAGAGGGTAGAGACAGCAGAGGAGCAGGAGGGAGATACCAGGGCCGTGCTGGCATTCCGTCATGGGGTGGTTGCTGGGAAGCTGTGCCTCAGGACCTCAACCGGGGGATGCCCGGCCTTCCCGTGAAGACCCTGGGCTGGGCAGCAGCGACATCTGCGGGTCCCGTAGCAATAGGGGTGGGGAAAGCCCCCCAGCTCTAAAAACGAGCGTACCCGATATTGGCATTTCCCAAAGCAAACAGTGGTGACGGCGTCCCGGTGGTCCAGCCAGAGCCTCGCTCACGTGTCAACTCTCGTGTCAGTAACAAAGGAACATGTGAAAAGAACCGCCCTAAATTACCTCCTCCTCTCTGTGGTAAAGCTCTTCTGGCAGCGTGTCGCTCGGTTTACCTGCCAGCCCCTGGCTGCCCCGTGTGCGGGAGGCGTGCGAGGCGCGTGGATGTGGCCGCTGATCCGTGTGCCCCCGTGCATGGTGTGGGTGCTGCTGGGTGCGCTCCGTGCGCGCCCACACGTGTTTCTGCTTTGGGTTCCACCATCACAGCGTATTTACCGCTGCGCCTTTCACGGATGTGCTATTTATACTCCGGCAGAGTGTGTCATGCTTTGCATTAGTCCGGCCAAATTACGACTTCAAAGTTCTCAAATTTGGCGGGGGCTGCCCGTCCCTCCCTGGCGGAGGGGCAGGCCCAGGTCTGAAAGGTTTCTTATTTATTTTGTTCAGTCTGAAGTCAAGGAACCGCTTTCCATCTGGAACCATGTGGGATTTTTGCATTTGAGATATTTAACCTGACTTTAATTTGAGTCGAAGCGTCTGATATTTCTGATAGCAATGCCATGCGGGGGCGGTGGTGGGGGAGGACCGAAGGCAGCCCCTTCCCTCCGCAGAGCTGCTCCAGCCGGTCCCTGTTAAGCGACCCCTGGCACGTGAGCGATGGAGAGCCTGATCGGAGCTGGGGAGCTCCGTGGCGGGGTGAGTGGGTGTCCAGGACAGACCCAGTCGTGCTCCGTTCCTTTTCCTCCTGGCCACCGTCTATCCCGGGGCCGAGCCTGCCTTCGTCCCCACACAGGTTGCTCTGAGCTCCCCTGGATGCCTGGCAGAGGCTGACAGGTCCTTTTTTTCCCCTTTTTTGTTGTGTATTTCTTTTTTTTTTAATGCCAGTGAAGCACCTCTCCAATACATTGTTTAAATCAGGAGAAAACGAGGTGTTTGCCGTTTATATCTCATCGGGTTTGTTAAAAGGCAACTGTGTTGTGCTGTGCACGGGGTTCATGTCAGTACTTCTTGGAAAACACCAGGTAGCTAAGGACCCAGCTCTGAGGTGCTGGGCAAGGCTGCCCGGGGCTTCCCCAGTGGGTTTGCTTAAATCGAAGTGAGGGCAGAAAGAGGAGTGAGCTGCAAAGCCGGGTTGGAGGCCACCCCCAGCAAGGTCTGGCAACCGCCTGGGTTTCAGCCTTGCAAGGGTTAAAGAACAGTAGTCGGGGAAAATAATTGCAAAACCTAGAATTAAAGCTCCCCCATCTTGAAACTTCAATAATGTCTTTTAAGAAAATGTTAGTTCAAGGGACATTATATTATGGCAAATCAGATTTCCTGGCTCTGGTGCAGACGTTGCGAACGAGTCGGTAATTTCACCGCAGATCCTGCGATAAGGAGCGACCTTCCACCCCCCGCTCCGGAGCAGGGTTTGCATGTCACGGGGATTAAGGAAATCTCCCTCCTTCCACAGATGGACCCCGACTGACTGGGGCTGAGGAGGGAGGCTTGGCTGTCCCAGAGGGCAGGATGTGGATGGAGAGGGGCCAGAAGTGATGGAGTGAACTGGGAGGATGTTGCGTGGGCGATGGAGGAGCTGGGGGCAGCAGGTCGGGACCAGACATGTGGGACAGAGCTCCAGGGACGGCAAAGAGCCTCCAGCCCGTGAGTTGGGAGCTCATCGAGCTGCTTCCTGGCTCGGGCATTAAAAACTAGCTGGGTTGCTATGATCTGCATTAGATTTAAACTATGCAATAAGTGTTTCAGTTTATTGATGCCAGACTGCAGCCAATTACATCTGAAATCACCAATGGATTAGCGCACGAAGAGAGGCCGAGTGGCTTGGGGAGAGAGCCTGGGCTGTGGTGGGGTGGTCAGAGCTCGAGGGGCGTCGAGTCTTTCCTAAGTAGAAATCTGGCCTAGAAAAATAAAGCTGGTGATGGTGTTTCAGTCCCGTTACACACCGCAAAGCCCTCAGGCCCTTCTGCTGAGCGTGGCTGCTCCAGAGGTGCTGGACAGGCAGAGCGTGGGGCGCGTGGGGCTGTGTCCGTCCCAGGACAGAGGTCCCCGTGTCCCAGGAGAAGGGTGGTCAGTCACGCCCCACTCCCTTGGCTGGGCCCTGGAGGTACCAGCAGGGTAGGAGTGGGGTGGGAGAGGCGTGCGGGAGGCATCTGCGTCTCCATGAGCTGCTCGCTTCACCCGATGCATAGTAACCCTCAGCAGCTCAGCTTTGCAAGCACAAAATCCAGAGCACTGGGGTTCCTGCCCCTTTTCTGTCCCTTCTTCCCCCTCTTCGGTTGTGCTCTGTTCGCCCCATCCCTCCTTTGCATGTCTTTTTGGCCGTGGCCAGGATGGCGCAGTCCCTCCCCAGGGCTCCCCTGGTCGGTTGAAGATCCAGAGCTGCTTTGCTCCCACGTGGGAAGGGCGAGGGCAGCCTCTGCCGTGTGCTGCCACCGCGCTCGCTGAGAACAGCCCACGCTGGCCAAGCACCACGGCGCTGCGGCCACCCCAGAGCCCCACGAGCTCAGCACTCAGATGCATTGCTGGTACAAATAAACCCCACAAACCCAAATCCTGTCTCTTCACAAAAGGAAGAAGCAGCAGCAGATGAAAGGCAGGTGCAAAGCCTCGTTCCCTCAAACAGCAGGATGACGTCCTGGTGATGCTCTGAGGTCAAAAGTCTGGAGTCCGAAGCAGGGAGCAGCACTGCAGACAAACCCTTCCTTACCTCCTCCCCGCTCTGTAAAAGCCTGAAGGTGTGCGGCTCGCCGTGCAGCAGCCGGTGGTAGGAGCGAGCCCGGAAGATACGGCCCATGGGGCAGCTTCCTCTGTGGCTGGGATGAGTGCCGGCCTCCTCGCATCCCGGCGGGGTTTTCCAGCTCCCCGAGGTGCCGTGCTGGACCTCAAATGCTCATGCACGCTGCTGAGCCTGGCACGACTGGAATAGGAAGTGAGTGTCGAAGCCAGGATGATGCCAAAAAAAAACCACAAAAAAACAAGAAAAGTGCATTTCCAGGGCTCCTGCCATGGAAGGATTAGAGGAAAACCCACGGATTTCTCAGTATTTTCCTGACCCAAAAGTGCTGAGTTTGTTTTACCGTGATTTATGGGATCCCGTTACTCGTTCTTTATGAATAGCGAGACAGTTGCTGAGGATTTATTAAAACGTTCACAAGTCCCAAAACTCTGTCAGATTTTTGCATGAGTAATAATTTGCCTAAAAATTGGGAGGAAAAAGGCGAGTTACTCGCTACTCGTTGCTCGTTACCCTGGCTGGTGGGAACGCTCCCGGCATCTGGGCAGGGCACGTGCCATGACCGGTCGACCCTGTGCGAGGAGCAGCACAAAGCCAACGCCAGCACTTTCCAAGCGTCTTTCCTCCCAGCTCTTGGCTGCACAGAACTGTCGGGTCCATCAGAAGGACGTGAAGCTCAGGGAGCAGAATTTTCCCATCTCCTGATGGGCACCTTGCTCCGCGCTAGCAGCGTTCATCTGCCGCGGTCGCCTGGCTCCGTCCAGAACCAGAGCATACCCACAGCTTATTTTCCACCACCTTAAGCTCCAAATAAACACCAAACAGTCCTACATTAAAATAACATTAAGAAACAATCCAAACCATCAGGGGAAGGAAATTCCTTTTTTTTCTTTTCTTTTCCCCGTCGTCTTTTTTTAATTCAGATGGAGCTTTTTTGGGTTTGAGTTCTGGCAAACGAACAGCTGAGATCAGTTCCCAATTAGGTGCTTTTGGCCTCTCGGAGCGATGAGGAATGACCTAGCTGATTTCAGTCATTTCCCCCAGCCCCTTACAGAAAAACTCTTGCAAACTTGGCGGCTGATGTGCTGAATTTCTCTTTGCTGCCCGCCTGGCAATGACAAGCCTGAGCCACTCCTTGTCCCACACCCCCACGAACCCTTCCAAAACCCTGCCAGCACCCTAGGGCTGGCTTCCCCAGTCCCCATCAGCCAGGATTAATGGGACCTCAGGGCTGGGTGGGACCAGCTTGAGCACTGGAAGCCTCCAAGGAGGCTGCAGGAAGTCACCAGCAGCCACCTTCTCCCTCAACCAGCAGCAAACCAGGCTCCTTGTGCAGAAATGTTCATATCAAATAGGCACTTACAGGGCTTAAAGAGACTGTTGTGGTTTTTTCCTTCTTCAGAAAAAAAAAAAAAAAAAAAAGACACTTAGCATTGTCCTCATTAAATCTTACCTGGGATAAAATCAGCACCCTCCAAAGCAGGCCCGGTCTCTGCGTTTTGTCTTCCTACTCCCGTTCTGCTCCAGGTTGATGTAAATACTTGTGACAGAAGTGACTGCTGCCTTGTGACACCTGGATCGACCCGCATGAAAAGCCACGTGGAAAGCACCAGAAGGAAAGGGGCCTGGGAAAGGAGGATGCTGACTCACCGACCGCGTGTGAGCGCTCTTCAAGGGGTTGGAAAGGCTGCCAGCTGTGCCAGGGAACCCTGTAAGCGGATCACAGCTTCCCCGTGGAAAAGCCGGCCAGAGGGAGGCTACAAAATAAATAATCGCTCTCGCCCGAACGGCAGCAGAAGAGGCAGTAAAACGATATGAAAGCACCGAGCAAAGCTGTTGTGTCTAACAAGAATCCTGACCCCTGATCTCAGCTCCCCTCTTTTATGTTTTTCTGACTTCAGCACTATTGCGGGCAGATGCCTTTGAATATGATTTATTTGTTTGTCTTGGCACCCAAACAAGGAGTCCCTGAGACCAGAAAAGACGATCAAGAGCCCACTTCCGAGTTCTCCTTCCCTCGCAGCCTGTGCACGCTCGCTGCCCTGAGAGCTCTCGCGGGGGCTTTGTTACGCCAGGCGGCGGGGAAAGGAGCGTGCAACAGCTGAGCGTCTTGAGACAATGCATCTCGCTGGCCCGTGGCCCGAAGGGTTGGACTCCGTCGCTCCAGCTGTCGGGGAAACGGGGCCGGATTCAGGCGAGGAAAGAGCCTCTGTCCAAAGCCATCGGTACGTGCGTCGTCGCAAGGGCATCGAGGGGCTGCTCGCCAAGTTCCTCCTGCGGGATCGCGGATCGCGCCGGCCGTGCACGCTTGGGCAAAGCCTCCCCCTCTCCAGGGAGCCAGGCTGGACCCGAACCCTCGCCGATAGCGAGCGGGGCGAGGAGGCTGTGGTGGGGTTTGGCCCAGCCCTGCGATCAGAAACGACTCCAACAGCTTTTTGGTGCGGCTCCAAAGCTCTTTGTTTTTTCCCAGCTTTTTGCTGTTGGATTGCAGAGGATGATTTAAAGCCAGAGCCAGCTATCTACCAGAATGAAACAGTTTCACAAATTGTAAGGCCAAAGGGACCATTAGATTACGCAGTCCAACCTTCTGTACGAGACAGGCCAGCTCTACTCTGTCTCATTAGTGCCTTAATGCTTGCTCTTGCTGCAACCGCTTCCTTCTGCTGAGAGCTTCTTTCTCTCTCCAGCCACTGCGGTTCTCACTGTCAGCCGGGTCCAAGACTGAGCAAGAATAGAGGCACCTCAGGCAAAAAAAAAAGCTTTCAGCTCAGAGGCTTTACAGCGTAACAACTTCGGGTTCACAGGGCTCTGCTGTGGGTTTTCCTTCCACCCTCCGTGTGTTTCTCGTGCTCAGCGCGGGGTCCGGGGCGATAACCGGAGCAGAGATGGGCTCTGCGGGAGAGCTCACTGGGCCGAGTGTGCCTGAGCCCACCTTTGCTGCCTCCCGGCTCCCACTCTCTGGCTGCAAACCCAGCCCCGAGCACAGACCTCGCCCCCACCAGCTGATGCTTTCTGGAAACCGTGTCATATCGTTGGGAAACGTGTGTTTATTTCTCTTCCTCTATGCGTAGTGTCCCCACTCAGCTCAGGGACGTGATGCTGAATTTTCTGCCTAGAATACACCGCTGTGTTTGAACAGGTTTTTCTATTCCCCAATCACTCACCATCTCTGCTGCGCGAGATTTATTGACTTTTATTTATTTATTTTGACTTAGTCGTTTTTCATTTGGGACAGAGCGATGTGCCGAGTGAAGGCGGCCTGGGAAGCCCTCTGCGTGAGTCACGGCCTTAAGTCTTTGAGCTGCTTTGTTTCCTTTGGTTTAATCTCTTGACTGCAGTAAACACATCGGACAAAGCTCGGCTTGTTCGGGAGCGGCCGGGGCTGGTGCTTTGGGGGGTCAGAGAACGGGGTCTGGCCGTGGCTGGGAGGAAGGAGAGCAGAGCAGAGCAGAGCGCTTCTGCTCTGGTGCCTCAGGCTCCTCTTCCACCATCTCCAGAGATCACCGTGTCCTGGTGGTGCTGAGCCCCTGCTCCTGGAGCTGTTGGACAAGCTGAGCCTGGGCGCGTCAGGAATTCAGCTCGCAAGCCGTAGACCGGGGTGCTCGTTTACAGAACCTACGGGAAATGGGAATTCTGGCTCCTCGAGTCGCGGTAGCTCTCCCAGTCTGTTCCCCCAGCTCTCAGCCATGCGTCGCCTTTCACGCTCGAGCACCGGGGCAGAGTCTGCTGCTGCTGAGGGCTGGTGGGCTGCTTGCGGGGAGGCTGTGAGGCTTGCCGGGGCTGGGAGCCTTCCCTGTCCTTTCTGTGCCCCAGGGAATGGCTCCAGCTTCACCAGCCGCTCCAGACAGCGCCTTCCCTCTCCCTTCTGCCGGAGCAGCCAGCAGCGGAGCTCTTCCAAAGCGGCCGGTTGCTTGGTGAGGAAATCGTGCTGGAAGAGCCTCTTCCAGATGTGCACAGCTGTGCACGCTGTGCCAGGCTGTGTGGGGGGAACCGGCCGACGGGTCCGTGTTGTCACCTTGTCACATGCAGCGGGGCCACCAGGGCAGGAGCTGCTGCCGCTCGGCAGCGCTGACCAAACCTGGCGTGTGCCCCGCGCGGCCCCCAGGCGTTCGCCCTGCCGACTTCTGACTGAGTCCGGCAAGCAGGACTTCCAGTATTTCCTTTGGCAGAGGAGCCTCCAGCCTAATTATCGCGCTCTTACGTCATTTTTTGTTAGTCTAAGCTAAGATTTCCCTGACTCGTTCTCACCCTAATGCTTCTGGTTTTGCTCTGCGTCTTCGTGTGTGAGCGTTCTCCCTCCGGCAGACACCTGCGGGTGCCGGCAGACCTCCTGCTGCCTCCCCTCTCCCTGGCGTGGGGACGCGAGGTCACGTTTTTTGTGCACTTACCGGGTCCCTGACCCTCCAAGGGTTTTGCTGTAATGCTCCGAGCGAGTGTGACCGGTAGTTTCAACACGAACCAAGATTTCACGGCGAGGCAGCGGCTTTGCTGGAGACCAGGAGTGTGGACGTGCCGTGCCTGCTGCAGGCAACTCCCCCCTGCTTCTCTCCTGTCGAGCGTCGCTGAGGGCTGGGTTCTGCAGGGCAGGGGGTCATCTGGATGTGCTTTGTTGCCGCAGCAAATGCAGGACTCACCCATGAAGGTCCCTCCAGAGCTCTGCTCTCTCTGCAGCATCTCCCACGGCAGCTTCCCATCTCCTCCTGCCACACACAGAAGCACAGGTCAGATACCTGTACCAGAGGAGCAAACAGTAGTGATTTTGTTTCTTCGAATTGCTCCCAACAGAAGGGTCCCACTAATAAAGCATCGAAGACATTGCCCATTGTCGTCTTCTGAAAATTGGCTGAACGAGAGCAAAGCTGGGAGAGCAAAGCCGGGGACGCCCTGGTGCAGACACAGTGTGTGGGGCTGGGCACGAGTGGGTGCAGAGGAATGTGAACAGTCATCCTCTCCTCAGGGAAAACAACCCGGGGAGTCACTTGTGGTCTCCAGCCCACGCCGGAGCTTGGGGCGGAGGAGCGAGGGACCAGGGCAGGCCAAGCCGCTTCCTGTGGCTTCTCCTCGGCCACAGCTTTGATCTATTTTTAAGGAAAACTGCTGAAACGCGGGGAATCAGGTCGCCGGGCACGCGCGGCGCCTGGCAGGGGCTGGGCAGTGCTGGGAAGCCGGGGGGCACTGGGGTTTGGCCAGGCTCCTCCGGCCCCCAAAGGCAGGGGCAGGCAGGGCTGCGACCCCCCGGCCCCTCCTGTCCCACTGGGCAGGGAGGGGGCCAGGTGGGGAAGGAGCAGCAAAGAACTCGAAGTCATCTCTCAGCCAGCCGGAGCCCGTTGCTTCCATGGGATTTTTTTTTGGTTTAATCGCATTAGGGAAGGATGAGTTTGTTTTTTCATCTCCGGTTGTTGTGTCCCCCGGGACCCCCCTCGCTCCAGCCCCTTTGTTTGCGAGCACAAAAATACTTGCACACCAGCAGCCCGGCCGAGAAATCCTGGGACAGGTTGTAAATCTGCGAGGCCGGCGGGGTGACACACACCTGCCGGCTGCTGGGCTGCAGCTGGGCAGAGGGGGAAAGGGGAAACGGGCGGCTTTTTTTTCCCCTTCTTTTTTAATAAAACGAGCATGATTCTCATTTGGCTTTTCAAAAGAAATCGTGTTACTGCGAACCGGGAGGTAGCGGCAACCACCGGCGATGGCTTTCCCACCTCTTCAAAGCCCAGCAGCCTGGGCCGTGTCCCCTTCAACACAGCACAAATCAGAGGGACTGGGGTGATGCCCCGCGTGGGGCGGTGGGACCCCCATGCTGGGACCTGGGTGGGGAGAAGCCCGTGGGATGCTGGGGGAGACCACGGCAGAGGAAAATAAACTTTACAGTCTGTGGGGCAGGACTTTGGGGTGGGCTTTGGTTGGGCGATTGGTTGTGACCATCCTAAACAAAAAGAAAAGGGGTGTTTGTGTTTTTTGTTTGGTTTCATTTTTTAATTGTGCAGAGACAAACCCCTAATGCGGCAATAGCAAAAGGTTTCAGACAGAAGACTTTTATTTAATTGGCATCTTTCTGCCACAGGGAAGGAAATCTGTGCCGGATTGCAGGCCCTAATAAAAGCCTCGTTTTTGGGAGTGATTCATTAACTTTACTGGGAGCACGTTTAAAAAATAATTTCAGAAAGAAAAGAAAAAAGGCCCAAGATTTCCTGTGCCTGCCTGTAATATTAAACCTGCTTAGATGCCTGTGGATGTAATTGCACGTTTCCAAACGCCTGCGTCCGCACCGCCGGCTCCAAACGGCCTCTGAAGCCGCGGCGGTTTCCCCAGCTGCACGAGGGGCAGGAGAGGGGGGGAACAACTCATCCGATGGGCACGCGGTTCTGTCCCCCTCTGTTTTCCCAGTGTGTGTTCTGACACGGAGTCGTTCATCTCGTTCCTGGATTCAGATGAAAACGAGCGAGTGGCCACAGCCCATATGGTCAGTGGTCCCGACACAGAAGCTGCTTATTCAGGCTGAAGTCGCTTTCCCTCGAGCGCAGCAACCCGGCGCTTCTGCGGGGCCGGGCTTTGCCAGGCAGCCCTAGCAAATATTAACGAGGGTAAACCAATTAAGCAAGCTCTGAAGCGATGGCGTTAGGGCGGGAATTTTTCAGCAGAGCGGGTTTTTTTTCTGGTAGTTTTTTTTTGGTGGTTGTTGCTGAAGAACGCCGATGCGCAGAAATCGTAAACCTGTTGTGGAAACGTAGTGATTTCAACGAAAGTTTAGTTAGCGAGGATTTTGTTGAGTCGAGGATGGAATTTCTCGTCAAAAAGGGCGAGAACGGCTCCAAAGCCCTGCTCTGCCCGATCCTCAGCACCTCCAGCCGGCGCCGTCGTCCCTACCGGGATGCAGGGCCGAGGCAGTGTGTCCGTGCAGGGGGCTCGGAGCCAAGTCAGGGCTCATCAGCCTCAGAGCGGGGGGCTCCGGAACTGGGGCGGGGGCAAAACGAGAGCTGGGCAAAGGCAACAGCTCCTCTCCGAGGCAGGAGAGCGGGCAGGGCCGGGCCCAGCACCCCTACGTGCTGCCTCTACTTTTTCCTACTTCTGCTTGAATGAACGATTGCGCTTGGCTGAATCACTGGAGGGGAAAAGAGAAGCCACTGACACCCTGTAGTTAGCAATGAGAAAGCTAAATATAGCTCCTACCATGGGGTTGTGTGATAGAGAAAGGAAAAAACCCACTGAGTGGGCATGATGGTCAGTCGCTTCGGATAATCTGATTACACCCGAAAAGGTTAAAGGAACCGCATCCGTTTCCCCAGCTCTCCCTCATCCCGGGGTGCTCTGCCGAGGTTTGCACCGTCAGGTCCTGCCTTCGGGGTCTCCTGCCTGCCCGGGTCCTGCCTCCTGCCCTCGGATCCTCCTCGCACCGCCCTCACCTCTAAAACACGCACGATGCGCCCAGTCCTGGGCTCGTTCTTCCCTCTCCGCTCTGTGTCCCCACCTGCTTCAGCCCTGTCCCCACGCTCGGAGCTGGGGAGGGATGGAGCCGCCTCCAGAGGAAGGGACATACCCCTGGCCGAGCCCTAAGCCATGGTTTTTGTTTCAGAGGCACTTCAATTCAATCAAATTTGGGGCAGATTTCCACAGAAAAAGCGAAAGGCATAGCTCTGCGACCAGAGCCGCTTCTTGGAAAACGCAGAGCATCTGTTCCATGTCATGGGAGAGCAAGAACTTCTCAATAAGATAAAATAAATATAATTGGAAATCGAATAGCTTTCCTTTTTTTTTTTTTTTTTCTTTAATAGCAAAACATGGTGTTTTTCTGTACCCGTGTTCTCAGAAATGGCTGTGCCGTGCGGAGCGGATTGTTTCCTCAGCGTCTGCCTCAGGCAGATACCAAACATGGGAAATTTCAGCCCAATTGATTCAAGCCTGGCAAAGCTCTGCACGAGTGGCTGCGGAGCCTCCTGATGGGAAGTGTCGGGCAAACTTAATCACAAGCGGTGGTGCCACAGAAGGGATTGTGCTCTAAACCCTGGAAAGTTGGCACCGCAGCACCATGTGCCTGCTCTTGCTTTCGCATTTAGATGTTGCAGAATTTGTGCTTTTTCACCACATTATTCCACTCCCTTATTTTTTTCCCTGCCTTTCTTTTGCCCACCCCCCCCACCCTGAGTTTCTGGCTCTTGCGGCTGCTTGGCTGGAGCGAAGCGTGCCAAGGTTTGGATGACAAATCATCTTGTAGCATCTGCTAGGAACTGATAAGACAGGAGCCCGATAAGCCCGACGTGCTGCTCCCGCTGGTCAGGGGGAAGATGCCTTCGGCTGGGGCTGGGGGACTCTCCCCCCACCGGATCCAGCAGCGTCCCGGGGGTGGAGGCTGGGCTCCAGCCAAGCGCCCCAAATTGGAAAATCAGGCCGAGGGTTTGGGAGCCTTGGGCAGCCTCTGCCTTGGAGCATGGGGTTTTCTTTCCAGGCTGTTGACTATTTCACGAGGTTAAACACATATGTAAAAGCAAACCACAAGCCCAAGTAGTCATTCTGCCTTGAATAAGTGTCTGCAGTTTTTTAGAAGAGATAACAATGCTGCCTTTGTTTCCTCCTCGCTTCCCTCCCTCCCTACCTCGCTTTTTTTCCTTCCCTCTCTCCGAGCATGTAAACCATGAGAGCAACAATATTTCATTCCACAAATAGGCTGGGAAGTGGGGCCGAGCACGAGGGTAGGGCTCTGGGAAGGCAAATACCGGTTGTGAACGAAAGAGACGGGCAAGTCTGCTGAGCACAGGGTGCCATCGCTCCTCAGTGAGGTGGGACACAAGCTGGCGTGGTCTCCGTGTGAGAAGACGGCCAGTAAATGGCATATTTTACTCTCCAAGGTCTTTTTTTACAGGCAGTGTCACCGCACTGCCTGCCTAGCTTTCATCTCATCCTGTTTCCAACTGAAAAATCGATCTGGCATGAAATAATGGCAGTCTGGTAGAGCAACTCCCTCTGAATTCTGCGGGCAGAGCTCTCCTCAGAGCCCAGCTGTTGCCCATAATAATAATAAGTGTTTCTTAGAAGGGCCTCTGCCTCTCTTGAATGAGGGCCAGTGTTCTCCCTGGGCGCTGGAGCTCGCTGGGCTGCGGTGCCTGCGGTGGGCGCGGGGAGGGGGTGATGGACCAGGAGCTGCTCTTGTACCACCAGGACTAGACTCGGGCTCTCCAACGCAGACGTCGGGCTGGCATACGCTTTAAGAGCGGATGATGCTTGTGCTAGCGTGTGTTACGGAGTGGAATGCCGAGCAGACTAGCAGGGGTCAGGGCTGCAGAGCGAGTGGGGTGAGGAAATGCTTCGTGTCCCTGCAAGGACTCCGTCACCACCCCGAGAGTGGGGCTGGGGAGAGTCAGGCTTGAATTCGCCGAGCTTGTCCTTCATCCGGGGCTCAGGTGCCCCAGAGCCAGGGGTTTCAAAGGCTGTGTCGGGGCTTAGGTTTAAATCTCTTTCATGCAAAAGTGGGACATTTGTCCCTGCTCTGCAGGGTGATGGTGTCACAGGGACCTCACAGGGGCATGAATGGAAATGTGAGAGGCTGGATGCTGGAGGCACACGGGTTAGGTCTATACCCTGATCCAAAAGCAGGGTTGAACCCTAAGGGAGGAGTATCCTGGACAAAAGATGGGTTATCATCAAATAAAAATTTCAGTAAGCCAAGAGCTGCGACTTTGGCCCGAAATAACTCAGTCAATTCCTGAAAATAACACCAACATTCCAATATGTCTCATTTAATGCCATTTTTGAAATGTGTCGTGCCCCTTCCTTTGGAGGTCAGGCTTAATCATTACCCACTCACATTAGATATGTTGCTGTGCGCTCGCCCTTTGCCGAACGCTCGCTGGCTGTGCCAGCAAATTCCCTCGACGGGGCTACCCCCTCCTCGGCTGCAGCTGGGGGTCTGGATTCCTCCAGAATCCCACCTCGGGACACAGGGAAAATGCTCCAGCCGCAGCCCTGGGAGCTGAGGTGGTGACAGGGGCGTGGGGGTCCTCGACACCCTCTGGCAAAGTGTGAAGCGAATCGGGCTGGGGACGTTCCAACAACCAGCGCGACCACACGCGCCGTGCCCGCTGGATCCCCGCGGATCCGGGGGCTGCAGCCGAGCATCTTGCTCCTCGCCACACTGGAATTGCTTCCTTGGCACACGCTCTCAATTTGATATGACAGGAAAATAGTTAGTATTCTCTTATATATGCTTTTTTAAATTATTTTCTTTGTGTGTGTGTGTGTGTGTACTTGGTTTATTGTTACTCATTAGCATGCTCTGATAACGGTGCAATCAACCTCTTGCCTGCATCGGCGCCAAATAATTTTCTCTTACTAAACCAAACTGTTTTGGTTCACGTCGAAAGAATTGTATAGGAATTTTTATTTTACTGGAAATTTTAGCTTTTTATGGAAATCCAGGATAAATATTGGTACTGCCTGCAGGCTGAAAAATCTACTTTCTGGTCAGATCTAGCGTATCTGCTCCCATACATAAGAATATTCCCATGGTACTGACCAACAACCTTGTGGTCAGAACTAATACATAAATACATGAAAATAGCTACAGCGTAATCCAAAATTATCCAAGTTTATGTGTCTAATACTCGACACCAAAATACCCGGAGCTGCCATACATTTTAGCTGCAGGAAGGGGATCTGAGCGGGACCATACTGCTTGAATTTCTGCCCCGTCTGTAAAACCCACCCAGCTTTGGGGTTCCTCTTGCTGCACTGGGGCGCACACGTGGTCCGTGGGGTGCTCTGGCCTGAGGGGGTCACGGGGACTCCCAGAAGAGGCAGGGGGTACCCGGCGAGGGGAAGGGGGAGTGAAGGGGTGTCTGGACCAGAGAGGGTGGGTGCATGATGACGGGAGCGAGCAGCGCTGGCGGTGCCTGCGCGGGGGCAGGGGCGTTAATCTGGCACCCGGAGATGTGTCTGATATTTTATTTATTAGAAAAGAACCTTTTTCCATTCCCCGCTTCTCTAGAAAAAAAGAAAGAGCAAGAGGAAAAAAAAAAAAGAAAAAACCTCCTAGGCTCATTAAAGGCAAATGTTCCCACTTAGGAAAAACTGAGGTTTTTTCACCCGCCACTTATAAGAAACAGCAGACAGACGTGTTATCCCCATCCCCTCCTCCCCTCCCGTCCCCCCTCGGCACGCCACAGCCCAGCCTGCGCGGCCGGGGCACACGGCTCGGGCTGCTCCGACACTTCCGAGCTGTGGTACCCAGCGGGTCCCGGCCGGAGAGGCTGCTGTGGCCTCTCAGCATCCCCATCGCCTCGAGGTGCTCCGAGTCACCGAGGAGCGGTGCAGCCTCCGGCCACCTCCCGTCCCCAAGAGCCAAACCCCAGGGGGAATAGAAGTGGGAGCTCGCAGGGAGCGGGGGCCGGTGCTGGGAGGGAGGAATTCCAAGATGCCGGTTGGCAAAGGGCAGAAGTGGTCCCGGGTAAGATCTGAGCTGGGAAGGGGGTTGAGAGGGAAAAGAGCTTTTGGGAAAGGTCCCTGTGAGCAGTCGGGGAGGGGCAGGCAGGGGGGTGAGCTGGGGGGCCGAGGGGTGGCTGGAAGGGAGAGGCTCTTCTGGAGCATTAGAAAGAAATCTACCTCCACGGGACATGAAAATAAGCTTTGTTTTAAAAAGCAAACAAGCAAACACATGTTCAGCCCAGCTACATAGGAACTCTCCAAGTTCTTATTTATTATTTCTGCTAAGGCAACATTCAGGGACTCCTCCAAGATTGAAAGGGTTCCCTGTGCTCGGCTTTGTAGCAGCGTGGAGCAAGAGACAGCCCTTTAGCAGGAGATCAGACACAACAAACAAGAGTAACAGAAAGAATGAAGGGTGGGAAGACAAAGGAAACAATAATAAGCTGCGTGTTTGCTCTTGCCAGCTATGTACACATCAAGAGGGGTTTGAATGCTCGATGGTTTAGCAGCTTTTAAAGTTTTCTGTAAACCCAGCTTTGAGCAAGGATGAAGTGGAAATAAATAAAAACATTTCAATTAATAGAGCCGTACCACTCCCTCCTGAACGCTTCTATCTGAGTGCTCTGTGCAAGCGAGAACATTTCTGCTGTGTGCTGCATACTTGCATACTAATGCAGCAGTGCTGTGAAATCAAGAGCTCACACCACCTCTGATTTAACGTTAGAGTGTGATTACAGTCGGGAAAGTGATTCTGCGGGGGGGAAGAGACGTACTATTAGCACCGTAACAGCTCCCGGCTCCGCATCCCTTCCTCCTCTGTTGCTGGGGGGTGGAAGCGTGCTCAGCTCGCAGCCTGGAAGAGGATTTCCCTGCCTGCCCCTGGCTCAGGTGCACAGCCCAGAGTCGAGGTGGTTCCTCGTGGCCCTTCCTCTGCCCTCCCAGCGTCGCGGGGATGGAGGTTTGGGGATGACACCCCCAGCCAGCCGCGATGCTGAAGTGATCGCCTCTGCACCAGCTCCTCTGAGATCCGGGGAGACAACGCAAAAGGGGGTCCTGCTGTGGCTTTTCGGGTCGTGCGGGCACTCTGTGCAATCCCATTATCACCTGGAAGCACAAGTGAGCAGCTTGTAATGAGTTGTCAGTGATTAACAGAGAGTTGTTCTGCTGTCCCAGGTGAATCTGAGCAAGGTACAGCAAAACCTTGGCCTTTAGTGCTGGTCTAGTCTTCCCTGCGCCTACAGCAAAGCTCTCAAAGAAGCCAAGCCGAGCTTTTTTTTTAAAAAAAAAAAAAAAAAGAAAAGAAAAGGAAAGGAAAAAAAGCAACAAATCCCTGTGATTGTTATTTGTTATTTACCCTGCACTTCAAGGTTGATAAGCGCTGTACAAAACTCAGACGAAGAAATATTTCTTCTGACCCTGCTGAAGTCAAAATGAATTTTGCTGCTGACTTCAGAGGGGCCAGCTTCTCACTCTGTGTCTTCTCAGTCTGCTTCACACCAAGCAGGAATCTTCAGGCACTTTGAAGGAGTCAGCCTCCTGCTGGGGCAGGTATTTTTCTTGGTTGGAAGCGACCTGAACGGCCGTCTCTGGCTCGCAGTTTTGCCTATGGTTGTTTTCAGGGAAGAAGAAAGGAGGGAGCTCCTGTGCACGGTGGGTGGCGTGAGGAAAGGGTTGAGGGGAAGGAGAACGGTAACGAGAGAGGAGTGCGGGGCGCAGCAGGCTGGGGGGACACGGAGGCAAAGCAGGCTGGAGAAGGACCAGGCTGGAGACCTGTGCGCAGTGGGGAGAGCAAGAGGAGAGCCGACCCACGGATGTTCCCAGTGGATTGACATTTTGCCCGTGATGCTGGGTTCTCCTTCTCCTCAGCGGCCCACCAGTCCACAAAGGCGCGTTTTGCCCCTCTTCTCCACTGCCTCAGCCTGTCCCCCAGCGCTCGCCCTCAGACCGTGGGCATCATCTCCGACTCAGACGCTGGCTCGGGTCTGTGCATCCAGCATCCCTCTGTCTCACCTCGTAACTCCAAGGGATGACCTTGCCTGTCCATCCACAGCTGAAGCTGCCAGGCTGTTATCTTCTCGTGGCTTGTTTCTTGACACATCCTTTTCACGAGCCTCAACGAATGGGAGGGTAGCCTGCTAATATCCCTCCAGAAGACTGTTACCAAGATAATTTTTTTAGCCCTTCACTGGGACTGCAGCCAACCATAGCTTTCCCTTTCCTCACTGGTTCCACCTTTTCACTCCCATCCAACAAGGTGTTTGTCTTCATCTATCAGCCCCTCCTAGAGCCAACTCCCCCCTATCACTCTCTCAGACAGAAGTGCAGGGTCAGCTCTGCCTCTTCCAACCTGCGATAACTGGCTTTTATCGCTCACTACCTGTATTTTCCAACAACTCTGTATTTCTTCATCTTCCTTCAGATGGAGAAAGTGCCCAGAGATACCTAGCGGTGCTTCTTCGAGCCCCTCATTAAAGAGCTCCTCTGCTGCACTGCCTACACAAAACATGGGTGCAGACCCCTGACTGCTGCCTGGCTGGGGAGGGATCCTCTCTTTTTGCTCCTCTTCCTCTCCAGCTCAGTCCTCCTGCCTCATCCTCAGAGTGCAATAATCTGGAGGTATCAGCCATCTCCTGCTTCAGGCAGCCCCCAGGTCACTGTCGTGCCGATGCATGATGCAGCTGTGTGCTACCATAAAGCAGATGATAGCAATAATAATTAATAGGACATTTGGGGCAACTGCAGGGAAATTGCAGTGCTTTGGGTGAACGAGAGGGTTTGGTCTTCGTATAATGTCCTCTCAGACTGCAGGTGCTCTCTAGTTGCCAAAGTTTTCTCACGTCTACGTTTTTTTTTTCCTGTTATCAAATGATTTCACTTGAAGTCGTTCAGCATCTGTGTCTTCCTGCTGTGACCAGTGTTTCCACGTGCTCACAGAAGGACCGGCTGCCCTTTGACTCCGCCGACATCCCGCGCTTGTCCTCATTAATCAGAGGAAGCCTCAATTAAACAGGATTAGTGATAGCACTGAAAAATTGAGACTAGGAAGCCTGATGTGTAAACAGAGCTGTGAAAACTCGGCACACGCAAACTCACAGAGAGAGAAAGAGAGCGGCCTCACTCCCGAGATCCTGGGGTTGGAGAAATGCTCCTGGAAATCGGTGGGAAAGCTGGAGGAGCAAGTACAATAAACCCAAGGGCTGCTCTCCCCGCAGCACCTCGCTCTTTGAACCACCCCGTTGATTTCACTGGGGCTCTCCCCGGAGTGAGCCACTGCTAAGTATGAATAATGGGTCTGGCACGCAGCCCTTGGGGCATGGGTGATGGATGAACTTTAGCTTCCACAAGTAAGATGAGACCCAGACTGGCTGAAACGAGAAAGGTGCTGACTTTTCCTCCCTCACCTGGAATTGAAATGGAAATGAAACTGTTTTCGAGATAATTCAGCCAACTTCATTCTCATTTTCGCTCGGTGCATGCACTCTGCACACATTTCAGGCAGCTGCCTCATGGGAAACATTCCCAATTATCTGCTCTCTCTGCCTGCCCCATTCCTCACGATATGACTCATTCAGACATTCGCAAAAGCTGTTCCCAGAGGAAGTCAGAGCCGTTTCAGCGGGATGCTTTTCTCCCCCCCGGGTTGTTGCAGGACTGGGTTGAGCTCCCGGGCCTGGGGATCTACTGCCTTGGCAACCCTGCAGCTGAAATCGGAGGGTCTGCAGAGCATCTCCTTGGCCCACCACCACCAGCCCAAAGTACCTTTCCATCTCCCAGGGGGAAACGAAACCTCTGAGCGAAAAGTTCAGAAGCGAAGGGTCAAAAGCCGAGGGAAAAGTTGGAAAACGCCAGGGGTCTGGGCAGGGTTCGCCGTGCCACCCCGTGGCAGCACGCCCGGCCAGAGCTTTGTCGTTGAGCAACAAGATTGCTGGGACGTCTTATAATATCCTGGAGTTTATTAAACGATAAAGCCGAGGGAAACGCTTTAGCCTCGTTGAAGCAAAATATTTAGAGAAGGCTTTTCAGTGTTTATGGTAGGAGTTTGGAATTTTTATTTCATTGGAAATTTGGAGCTGCTAACACTGTTGCTCAAATATGGGATGAAAGAAACCCCTGAAAGAGTGATATTTTTGGCTGAATGGGAATTTTATGTTGCAGCCAGCTCTAATAGTCTTATTTTCCTCCAAACAGAAGATAAACGACAAATCTTTTAACTTTCCCAAAGAAAGCTAGAACAAAATTTCGCGCCTAACTTTTCAGAGCCTGTGGTTGTGGAGGGAGAAGGCTCTTGAGATGACTTCCAGAAACGTGCAAGCGGTTGGAGGGTGTGAAGCGGTGCTGCGGGTGATCTGCAGCTCGCCCGGGCGATGCTGGCCCAGCAGATCCCAGCCTGCGGGAGAGACCGCGCCGGGGCCGAGGGCAGCTCTGCGGGAGGTTTGTGCACGGGTGGGGACGCACTCAGGAGCTGAACGAGGACACGTGGCCGTGAGGGCTGTTTACCAAGTGCCCGCGTTTCTCCTTCCTTCCCCCCGGCTCCCGCCTCGGAGGGGAGGGTGTGCTGGGAAAAGCTCGCTCATGGCACAAGCTGAATTTAGAAACGCGGCCCGTGGGAGCCGCGGTGCAAGCGCCTGGGAGCCAGGGCGTCTGGGGTCTGGTACAGCTGCTTCGCCACCACGGAGTCTCCTTTCCCGAGGGCTGGGGATGGGGTTGCTCTGCCGGACTCCTGGCTCCAGGCTTGCTGCTGGACAACCTGGAAACGTCGGCGTTTGCCACGTTAGGCTGCGGCTTCTGAAGTAATAGCTCTCAGACACTGGTTTAGAGGCATGATGAGATGCACCTGACTGAGAATAACTTTTCTTGTGGGAATATCCCCATGGGCCTGAGCCCTCGCACATGCTTGCAGTGTGTATTTTGCACTTCGGTAGACTTGCTTCATTTTCAGATTTCCCTTCCCGTGTCTTCTCTTCTCTGCTGGTTTCTAGCAATTGCTTGAACTTAATAATATCGAGAGCTTTATTGAAATGATGCGGAAAGCTCTTGCTGAGCTGCAAAGGCAGCAGGAGGGATGGGTGCTGCCCCTGGGTGGGTCTGGCAGAGGGGACTTTGCTCGGTGCGGGGCTGAGCTGTCCTGCAGCTGCTCCTCCAGATGTGACCCAGCCCTCCGGGTGTCTGGGACCGGGCAACTGCGAGGGATGTCGGTGAAAAAGAACATTTCCCTTCCCCTCAGCTGCAACGCTGCTCCGAGCGCTGTTGGACGCTGGAAATGCATGTGAATGCAGGTGGAAGGAGGCAGGCAAAGCCGTGACCTGCAGTTCGGGGATCTGTCTTGTTCCAGGTGTGGCAGGAAGAGGGAAACGTTTCTCTTCTCCCTCCAAGGAAGTAACGATCCCACTGAGCTCACATGTGTCCTGGTTTCAGAAAGTTTGTACCGCGATGCACGTCCCCGTAAATAGCAAAGGCCTGAGCTCAGCCTCCTCGTCTCAGAGGCTGTTGAATCAATACTCCATTCCCCAGGTTAATGCAGGCAGCAGCTCAATTAAGGGAAAACCCCGTGGGAATGGGAATAATACGGAGTTTGTTGGAGCAAACACCAGGTCCGCGGTAACCTGGCTCACAGAGAGATCGAGCGCAGGTTGCTGTGCCTGGGACGCGCTCCCGGACCCGTCAGCAGCCCAGCTCCCTGGGAAATGGGCTCCAGGAGCTGCGGCAGGTTCCCAGGCCCGGGGAAGGGTCTGGGTACAGCGGCCGCAGGATGGAGGAGCCCTCCGCTCCACACAGAGGCAGCTGTGAAAAATCTCCAGCTAAAACCCGGGCAGTTTTGTCCGTGTTGTGCGCGTTGCCCACAGAGCTCTTGGTGCCTCTGTGTTCCTGCTGGATTGGTTGACAGAATAAAAAATGAAATAGGTTAATACAATCAAAGTAAAGAGTCTCTGGACTAGGGCTGTGAAAACGAGTGGGAGGAGGACAGGGGATGATGTACGATAGGCAGGAACCCCTTTCCTTGCGCTAATGAGCTTTCACAATTAGCTTGGGGTGATTCTATGAAATTCACGTTGACCGTGCGTGTCTCCGTTTCTTCATCTTTCTGTGAGGACGTGAGAAAAGAACAGCCCTGGAGAGAGAGATCTGTGTGTGATGGGTAACCTGGAGCCAGGCAGCCAGTCTGAGCTCCGCGGTGATTTGTCTGAGAGACAAACAACAAACAGAAGTAAATAAAGTGTGCGAGGGAAACAAACACTTCGTGACAGGGAAAGAGAGGAATGTGGTAAGTTATTCTGTTCTTTGATAATGCCGCGGCTACGCTGGCAGTTGGAATTAAGAACATCATTTCTCTAATCCAGATGGCTAATAGATGTGGATTGCTTTTCTAAAACCACTTGAAAAAACACAATTGCTGCTGGATGCGGAGCTTCCTACAAGAGAATCCAGCCTGGGTGCAGACTCTGTTCTTGCTGAGTGGGGATGCTGCGGTTCCTGGGTCCAACCCTGGAGAAAGAAACAAAGGGTTTGCCTGCACAAATCTGTCAGCACATATGCTACTCACTACAGCTTCTCTTTTTTTGTTCTCTAAAAGTGGTAATTTTAGAGATATTTAAGCAGGTCAGCAATATGTATTTTGGGGGGGCAAAAAAAAATGTGGATGAGAGAAATTATAAAAGGCTGAGAGAAGTGCCAGGGCTTGGGGACACCCTTTCAGTCACCAGGTGAGACCGTGTCTGGGCGCAAGATAACGAGCATTCACATCCGAGGCTCTCCCCTTGTCAAGCCTGTCCTAACGCTAACCCTGGGACATTCGTAGGTGCGATCGTATTGAATCCAGTGTCCTCCAGTTGGGGAAATTGCACCAGGTGAGTTTTCCTTGACTCACCCTGGTGGAAAGCAAAATGGAAAAGAGTCTGGAGCGAGAAGCACTTTGCACTCAAAGCCGAGACAAAATTCTCTGTGTTCACACTCTGAAGCCCGAGTCCCACCTGCAGGCTGGGCGCAGGGCGCTCCCGCCAGCCAAAGGAATGCTCTCCGATAGCTTTCTGGGTCGGACACTTACTTTGTTAGAGGAAACACTTGAAACTAAAACTTTGCAGGATTTCCCCTGAGGTTCTGGTGTTTGTTTAGGCTTCTCCAACCAAAGAATCTCAGTCACTAGAAGCTGCAAGCCTCCCCCACACATTCATCCCTCTCAGCCTGTTTTAAGAAGTTTATATAGCAAACAACAACACAAGAAGAGCTGCTCCCTCCATAAATCACAGCCTCCGAGGGAAAGCAGAGGGAGACGATGTCGGCCGGGCAGGCTGGCTCCGAGAGCTGGAGGTGAGGAAGAGGAGCAGGGTCTGGGCAGCCCAACGCGGAGAGCCCCACTGCCGGGACCAGGCAGGGAGGAGACCCCCGAGCTCTGCCCTGCTCCTGGGCAAGAGGAGCACCTCCGGGAGGAGGGCGAGCTGCCGGGGGAGGCATCTGCGGGAGGGGGTTCCCAGCGGGTCAGGGGGATGGCGAGGGGCAGGGGATGAGTGGGAGGGCAGGGGGCAGCGCGGGCCGATCTTCCTCCTGTTGACAAATGCAAAACATTAACTTTGACCTCATACTTTTCCCGTCTGAAGACAGCACGTTATCAGTGCAGCGACGGCTACAGGGAACCACAATTTATCATGCCGAAGGCAGAGTTCAGGGTGTGCATTTGAGGGTCAGTTCTGGACCACGCTCAGCCATCGCCTGTAAATTGTAGAAGAGCTTTTTGGGGACAGAGAGATCTGAGAGTGGTGGTTGAACTAGAGAAGGTTGCCTAGATTTCGAACCAGCTTGACCTGTTACGGTTGTGCCAGTGCAGTTTGCACTTGGGTGTCCTTTACACCCGTTGCACCTTGTCCCGCATTCTCGGCCAGCACCTGTGGGAGCTCTTCCTCCAAAATCCGGGGGAGCACCTGGCTGCTCTGGCCGGACAGGGACCCTGTGGCTCCCCAGAGGTTCCCTCGTACCAATAAGCGTTGCCCTGCCCGAGCGGTTGGGCTCTTCAGGGACGCTGCTTCCCCGGCTCACGCTCGCGGGGCGATTATCCTGCTGTCGATCTGCTTGTCTCCGCGGAGCTGCGTCTCTGCTGTTGGGATCCCCGAGTTCCGGGAAGGAAGGACTGGAGGCAAGTCGGAGTGAGGAAAGCAATCAATTGTTAGTTAATGGAGTTACGGTAAAGATGTTATCCAAAACCGCCGTGGCTGCCTAATTATTCATAACATCCCTCTGGAGATTCTCCTTTTGGCAAACTGTGAATTTGCTGCTTTGTTGCCATAATAATAGCAGTTTCAGGGCTTTAAATGAGAGGGTACAAATTACCATGCAGCCGCTGACAATATGGCAACTACTGAGCATTGGATTACATGGTAATTTCCATGCAATATCCAGGTTATTACATAGTAAGTGCCATGTCATTACAGGCTAAATGAGTGATTATCACCACTGCTTGACAAATTCACCTGACAAATTCGGCTTCCTTGTTGGGCTGTGGGATGTGGGCAGGCAGAACGCTGGCTCCAGCCCGGTGCTGGTGTGTTTGGGGTGCTCCTGATGGGTTTGCCTGGGTCGTGCCAGAGCTGCACCTGCCGCCGGCGCCGGGTCGGACGGGACAAGGCGGGGCTGTGAGCTGTGGGTGCACGCGGGTGTGTTTCACACACAACACCTTAGGATTTTTTGAGTATCCACACCAGCAAAAGCAGCTTGAAACCTCCCCAGCACAGCTGGAGGAGCCATGTAAAACTTTTGAGTTAATGCTGGCAGAAAATTATTTACAGTCTTCTCTCAGCTTTATCATATCTGTCTTGAATATTTCGAAGCAAGTACGCCTCAGCTCTTGTGTGTATGCACTGTGAAGTAACTCTAACCGGTGAATGACAGTTGCTTACTTTATATAATCTCAGGCCTCTTAAAACTGCCACAGATCCAAGCCACAGTTTTCTGACATCTTTGAATTAACTCGCATTAGGTTTGATGGGGCTCATGGATTTAAGGAGTGGTTACGCACTTGTGCAGAACAAGAATTTGACCATTCAGGTAACTCGGTCCTGTGAATGCCCTCGATATTTCTGCAGGAGGATCCGTAGAGAGCTACAGCTGATCTGTAGATCTTTCTGTAGAAGGACGAGGACCAGAGTTGTGATGGTTGATGGATGTTACATACAACCAGCATGAAAATCACAGGGAGGGATGTTCAGGCGATCAGCATCCCTTCCCAAAAACAGAGAATACCAAAGTAACAAATTAGAAGAGTCAGGGGAGGGCTGTAACCCAAGTGAAAAATGTTTTCGTCCTTTCCCCAGTACAATAATTGAAATGTCAGCTGCAGATGATTGTCAAGCTTAACTTTATAATAATGTCCTCCCGTTGCTGTGTTGTTTGCATTTTAATGGCACTGGTGTCCTCCCGGGCACGCAGGAGCCGAAGCTCCACATCTCCTCCTCTGCCCTCCTGACGCGTTTCCTACCTCCGTCCCGGCCGTGCTAAGAATCGACAATCTACATTAAATGCTGCATGTATTTTTCTAATGTCTCTTCCCCAGGCAGACCTCAGAGATGAAAAGGGATCTCTCTTTGATATTTCCAAACATGCCATGTGTGTGTAGCGCTGCGCTTCACACATGGATCACAGGCCTGACAGGTTTCTTAGCGGGATGCTCATGTTTCCGTTACGGCCACTGCTCGGACACTTACATGCCAAACTGCTTTGTTTTGGCAAAACGCAGCCCCACAGGCTTTGGAAACCTCTTTCTTTCCTGCACAGCCAGAGCTACCAGCTTCAGCACTGCGTAGCTATTCCTGGGTAATTAGCTCTGTGTTCTTCCTCTCCACCACCAGCCAGTGTGGTATCATGAGATTATCATCAGCCTCTTGACATGATGATAATTATCCTTCAGTAACTTGAAAGATGCTCGTAATCCACGAGGACAAGTGATTTTCCCAAGTCTTTCGATGCCGTTAGCCAGGCAGATGGTTGGCTGGAGATGGGAAGGGCCGGCATGGGGGCGACCATACACCGAGCACCCAGCCCAGCGCCGGGGTGATGGGCACGCAGGGTTCATGGGGAGAAAACAGCCCACGAGGGCCAGGAGCTGCTGAGAGGATGTAAAGTGTGGTCACACTGCTCTGCTGTCACCGTAAAGCGATGAATCCCAGTCCCTCTCCCAAGCGATGAGTAGCACCCGTCCTGAGAGTCCTTCTGATAATTGCTGTGAGCACAGTTGCTGCCCGGGTGCAGCGTCCGCTCTGGAAGCGCCCTAGGGCAGGCCCTGAAGCCACCAGCCCCCGGATGCCACGAGCCGCTGGCTCTTTCTCACGTAGAGCCCGGTTCGTGAAGGTGCTGCTGCTCGAAGGGACAATTTGGCTTCATCAGGCGGCGCTGACATTTAGCATCAAACGCCTGCCCCCTCCCGCTCTGCGGTGTGCATTTCCTTGATCGCCTTTCACAGCGAGAAATAAATGGTGCATTAGAGAGGAGGAGAGAGAGATGAGCTTTATTAGCTGTTTATGGAAGAAATTAAAATTGTTCATTAGTAACCACGGCACCGAGAGTGCCCCTCCTCCCGGCTCCATCCTCGGGGCCCAGCCGGCACCGCTGCCAGAGCCCGATGGCTCCCCAGGGACCACTCGCCTCGGCTTTATTTGGGCTGGCACCTGCCTGTTGCCTCCCTGCCCTTCTACAGATGGGGGCCTGGGGGACCGACGGGGGAAATGTCACTGCCTCACTGCTGCAGGGAGCGTCTCCTCCCTTCGCACAGCCCGAATCGCTCAGCTGGCCCCAGGCAGCTCTGGGAGGGCGGGCTGGATGCAGAGCACCTGCGACCTGAGGTGCTTTTTACCCAAGAGGGTTTGAGAGCCGGGTGGGCAGGAGGGAGATAACCCAATGGTCCCCACCATGCCAGCCAGAACTGCCTTTGGGGCTCAGGCGGTGTGACAGCACGGCGCAGCACTGGCTCCTCTCCTCTAGCTGCTGTCACCGCCTGGGCGGGCTGTTGTTTCCTGGCTAGGATTTGATGCTGGAAGTTGTTCTTGCTTTCTGCGGCAGGCTAAGTCAGCTCTGCCCGTGCCGGCATGACGTGGTGGCCAGCCTGGCCTCCTCCTCATCCTCCTTGTCCTCCTCATCCTCTCCTCCCCACAATGCATCACCCCGTGCCCTTCTCACCAGCCCCAGCACTCTCTAACCATGGAGCTGTCTCTCCTGGCTGGGACGTGACCCCACCGAGCCGGTGGCACAGGGGGGCAGGCGGGAGGAAGGCAGGAGGACTTCAAAGGCTCTGTATCTCTTCACGCAGCTGCCATAAAAAACAATCCAGGTTTCCGCTCCCGAGTCCCAAGTTGCCCCCGCAAGGGACATCTCTCAGGGCAAACGGATAAATCTTTCATCTCCTCAGTCTGGGTTTTATTAAATGCCTCGCACATATATGTAAAATGCAGAATGCTGATAAATACGGGCTGGTTACAGGGGGAGGCAGATAGAGATTAACGCACTGTGCTAACTCCAAGTCTGATCTTTCGCCTAAGAGCTCCGAGATGTGCAGAGACACCAAAAAGCTGGTGCAGATGGCACCAGGTGGAGAGCAGAGGTGGAAGGGCTCGGCATCACCTGGCCCACTGCATCCATGCAAGGGGGGCTTCATCGCCTTCCCATCACCCCCAGTAAGCCTGTGCTGCTGTTACTGGGGGATCCCTGGGAATATAGCAAAGATCTGGGTGAAAATCGTGTCTCCTTGTGAAAGAAACAAATCAGGCACAGCTGTTTCTTTCTCTGACTAGCCTGTGCGAGGGGAACCGGGGGCTCAGAGAACATGAGGCTTGCTGAAGGTGCCTGGTGTTTAATTTTACCCAAGCTCAGCACTTGCAGTCATTCGCTGGGGAAATTCAAGTCCCATGGAGAAGGCTGGATTACCTGGCTTGTTTAACCAACAGCAGCAGAGGCTGGGGAGAGCCAGGCTCGCTCTATAGACCTGAGCAGCGAGAATGCAGAAGTAGCCTGTTCTCCATCTCTGTGACGGAGGAAGACAAGAAGTCACGGGCTGAAGCGGTATGGAAGGACGTTTGGGTTCACCACGAGCAAGGCTTTCTTCAGCCTGGGAAGGGGACCTCAGAGCAGGGCAGAGGTGGAGCAGCTGGGACACATCGAGGGCTGCGACTGGAACAGCCCAACCTGCTGCATGCCTGAGGCTGGACCCAGCAAACTTAGGAAACAGTTGCCCTGGGACGTGAGAGGAAGTAAAAATAGGAGCAAGAAGCCCAAGAATGAACTTGAAATGCCCTTTGGGGTAGCCAAGCTCTCAGGGCTTTTCTAATCAGTAACCCATCCGTTCCCCTAACCTCTGCAGTTGCAACAAACACTTCTAAACAGACAGATTTTCCATTAAGCCTGGAAGAAATGGCAAGCTGCCTTGATGAATGTCAAAGTTAATACCACGTTTGTTATAGACTGAGACTGCAATGTGATGGTTTTATAAACCCATTCCTTCATTACCGTTATCAATATTACCCTTAGCTGATTCCCGTCTGCAAGCCAGATTCATAGCCAGGCAGATAGCCTTCGTCTGTGGCTACTTTACATGGGAGCTGGCTGCCTGAGGATCTGTAAGCCATCCTGTACCGATGCATTTGAAAAACAGTAAAAAAAGGGGATAAAATAAAATAAATAAGGCAGGTTGAGCACATAAAGCGTATGTCTGAGTGAGTGCTTAGTGCGAAGCATCAATGAAACGGCTGGGACTCTGATTGAAACCAGACTCAGGAAAGAAGGGCTGTAAACGTTTTTTCACTGCCTGTCCTAAGAAATTTATGTCTCACCCACTCCATCATATCCTTCAGGGCTGCCTTTTTCGCAGCTGTCTTCAGAGACCGTCCGCTGAGCCCCCTTATGAAGTCCACTCCATGATGTCACCCGGAACAATAACTCACTCACCTCCCGGCATTGTGCTCTGCGGAGAGGTACCCTATAAATAACGGGCCGGGGTCGGGGGGATGCCTGCGAGCAGCCCTTCTCGAGGAAAACCATCCCGATGTCGGAAGGGAGGAGAAAGTCTGCATGTGGGGTGGGGCGGGCTGGGGGGCGACCCAAAGCGCGCTTGGCTAGCAAGCGAACGCGAAAACCTCAACTGCGCAAAGCAAATGGGGCAGAAAAACCCACCGACGTTATTTCGAGCACAGCCCGCTCGGGAGAGTCGGAGTTCAGCCCCCGCTGCCTGGATATCCGTTATGCTTAGCGGGTCTCGCCGCGTCCTCGGAAGAAATCAGAAGCGTGTGCGGGCTCGCCGCTCCCCGGCGCAGAGGGTCGTTAGCTGCGTGCGTGTGATTAAAGCGACTCGGCGACCGGGGTGAGTTCTTCCTTCAGGAGCACCCAGTTGGTCATGACTCAAATTCGCTCTGACTTAGGGGCTCTTCTCGGGGCCCCCATCCTGGCCGAGTGGCTGCTCACCCGTCACTTTTCGAGAGAGCAGGTGTCCACATCAGAGAGCGCAAGGCCCCATCAAGGGCGCGTATCCCCGTGGTTGTGAAGCCGAGCGTAATTGCTTCATTCTGCCTGATAACATGTGGTTTTGCGATATTTATAATAGAGCGCTATTAAAAGGGGAAAAAAAGAGATCAACTCAAAATCCCTCCACCGCAGTTGGCTCTAATTGTCCCTGTCCCACCACTTCCCCCTTTCCCAGTCCTGCCTGTGGGCTGCTTTGGCAGCAAAGCAAAAGCCTGAACGAGCTGTTGAGATGAAGTTTACTCTTCAGTGAGATGGCCTCTCCTGGGAGGACTAAGTGCTCTCGGATTTGCCGGGGAAGCCTGGGCTGCCGTTACCTGGGGCTGCATCTGCCCGGGAGCAGCTGGAGGAGTGTCACCCCCCGGCACGCCAGAGGTAGATGACGGCCCATCCCTTGCATCTCGCCGGGGTTTCTTTCATTAATGCCACTGGCCGACTGGGCTCGTTCTGCAAAATACACCGGCTAAGAAGAAAGGGCTGTTCTCACATCTCTCGCGTTTCCTTTCCCCGACCCGTGGATTTGCAGGGTTTGGTGCCGTGGTCGGTTCCGCGGCACTGCTGGGCCTTCTTGTTCTCATCGTGTCCTTGAGGGCTCCTCACCACAAACCTGCGTTACGCCTCCCCTCTCTGACACGACGTCATATAATAAAAGGAAGGGAGATGGCTGGTGTTTGACTTGGTGCAGGCAGCCAGGGTGAGCCTGGGCGCGCCGTTGTCAGGGGGACGGGAGCGGAGCTGCCTGCGCTGCGCCGGCTGCCCGCCGGAGCTGTCAGCTCCCATTAGGGCCCTGAATGGAGGCGGCGTCCTCCCGCACAAGGCGGCTTTATTCCCTTGGATGGGAACCAGAAGAAGTGGGAGAACGAGGCGTTGCACGCGCTCACACCCCTCGGCTCTGATGTTTTGGTGTGCAGCTTTATGGGCAGCCAGCTCTTGGGGCAGGGGGTAGGGCCCCTCGCGTTGGGAACCGCTCCAGGGTAGGAGTGATGAGGATTTTGTCACCTGGTCACCGCCGGCCAGGAATTAGAGCACCTAATGCTCCGGTTTCCATCCAGCCCTTCTCAGATCTGAGCGTTGGTCATGGATGTGGCGCCTGGTGGCTAACACCCCGGGATGGATACCTGCCGGGCCGGGCTCCCGGGAGGGGGCAGAGCGTGCTGCGATCTGCTCTTGGCACGTCTCGGAGAGCGTCTCGTTTTGTAGGGCTTGTGGTATCGGTTGTCGAGGAGTGCGTGCCTGACATCGGGAAAACGCTTCCTGGCAGCTGTGCCACAGTTTGGGGGTTGCAACCTGAACAGGGGGGACCCGTGGCGGGGCCGCAGGGACCGTCCCGTGTTGCGGGAGAGGATCTGGCCGCGGGTGCTGCTGCAGGAGCGACTGCAGAGCCCGGCAGGTAGCCGAGTGTTGTCAGATCAAAATGCCATCAGGTGATCTACGGCTGACCAAGGAGTGACAGAAAACTCTTCCCAAACCATGCTTTTTTCTTTTTTTCCTGGGGAAACATCTGTGCCTGACTCTCATATTACTCTTCTTTTGGTATCGTCTTTGACTTCTGTTCCACAGAAGTAATCGTGATTCCTTTCCCCTCACCCCCGGAATATATTATGTATCCGTGTCATTACCTTCCCAGTAGTTCACACTTTACTTCTTTCTGAACTCTTGGCTAAATACCATCCAGGCTTGGTGATTTACTACACTTTCTCCAGTTGCTCCCTGATTCCTCCTTAGAGACTCCCCTCACCGTTAAGGTCACATTCTGATTTCCTATGCACAATGCCTTTGAAATGGAAATGTTTCCCCTCATTGTCTTCTACAGCAAAGATCAAGACAGAAAATGCACTTCTCCCGGCTTTTCCACCCTCCATAATTGCCCTCCTCTCCCCAGTGACCAAACACACGATCACACCGGCAGCATCTTGCATGTGAAGTCCTGAAAGGCTTTTCCAGGCTCGTCCTGGCATCTCTTGGTCTGTTCTGCCACACTGCTGCTTCCACCGGTGGCTTTCCAGTCCGTGGAGAAGCTGCTTTCCCATCCTTGAAGAAGTTTTCCATCTTACTTTGAAGGGGAATCTTAATGTAACTCTGGCTAGCCCACACCCAGAATGGATTCCTCTTCTTTTTTCCTTTGTGCCTGACTCACCTACGTGCACAAGCCAGGTGGGTCCCAGCCACACACCCCACTGACAGGCCCGGATTTGCAGGGGACCGGAGTCGTCTCCAGGAGGTCGTCACGTCTCTCCGTTGCTCACAGGAGACACACTGGAAGAGGAGGCTCTGACGGGAGCTGCTGGCAGTGCCAGCGGTGCAGGGATGGACGTGGTGGGTACCTCAGCCTCAAGCCCCCCCTCTGCAGCTGCCTTCTCGCCCCGTGCCCGGTGGTGCCAGTGCGGCACCGCTCAGCGTCATTTCCCCGTGTTCTGCTTGTCAGTGGCCGCCCACAAGAATTTAAAAGTCTCAGATGTGTGTCCAATCTGTTGGTTTTGGTGGGCTGATCAGAAGGGACCGAAAGGACTTTTGACTGACTTGAAATGGGTTTAGAAGCCTGCCCGAATCACTAATATTTGGAAACAATGACCTTCCTTAAAACTTCCAGCCATTCCTCCACAGATAGGATTTTTTAAAAACACATGTGATGTAGCACTTGCTATATTCTTGGGGGGAGATAGGATTTCTGCTGGAGCTTAGCTAGCAGAAGGCGTGGTGTAATACGGACGGAATTATTTTAGCTGTAGCATGTTTTTCTCTTGCCCTTTTTCACAGTCTCTCCTGCAACAGGAACTTCGTAACATTTGATACTTTAGACAAACCTTCAAATCCATAATGTTCAAGTGGGTTTGAAATTAGGCGGAAAGAGTTTGTTCATCCCAAGGAATCACTGAAATAGATTTGTAAGAGCTCCTTGTATTACACTTGGAATCCGAAGAAACAACCATATCCAAAGGAAAATGAGAATTATTAGACAAAGTAATGCACTCTGACATACCTCGCTTTTGGTTCTCATCTCGGGGCAGCGTCTGGCAAAGGGCAGTCGCCAGTTCTTGTTAAATTTGTCGCCGGCATCGCCCGTCACCGCTGACACCCATCAGAAGATCGTTACGAGGGCTCTTGGAGGAGCTTGAGGCTGATCCTCAGTGATGCCAATTTGTTGGTTGATTGGTTGGGTGCTTTTTTTTCCAAATCTGCCTTCTGCACCTCTCATAAACTGCTGACGGATGCATTCTGGCTGACTCTAGTTTCTGCAGTATCTGGGAATAAATCGTGGCCCGTGCCTCTGAGACAGCCCTTACCTGCTGCGTGCAGTTAGTACTTGGGAAGATGCTTCTGGCCATAGGCTGTCAGGAAAAAAAACAAGAAAAAAATAAGGAAATGCAGAGCTTATAACCCGCCGAACGTACCCGCCGGTTGCCCTTTCAGCGTCCAGCGTGGCTTTTGTGTTCCCAGTGTTTTTTCTCTGTTTAAATACATTCCTCAGCTCCCGCTCCAGTCTGCCGATGTACTTTGTCTGCTTGATATTTCTCTGGGGTTGCTTTCCCATTGTTATTTATTCAGGGCCGAGAGGCAGAATGCATTAAAGCCACCAGGGTGCCGGGGATATTTTAGTCTCTCCGAGTCATTCTTCTCCAGATTGTTACACATTTCGCTCCCTGCTTCATTCAGTTCAGCCGCTTCCGTGGATTCTCCCGGCGGCGGCGAAAGGCAGAATCTCCGGTTTGATTTTCTCACTGGCGGGGCTCACGTGCGACGAGCTTCGCCTTTGCATGTACGAGGAGACGTGTCAGGCGGGGAGGAGGTGTGCAAGGTTGCACAGACCCCGTGCACGCTCGTGAGAGGGGCTCCCGGCTGAGGTTACGGCCACTGGCCGTGAATCTCATGGCGCTGCCTCCATCTTTCTTGGGTTGCCCAAATTCCTCTTGTGAAGTTCCTACATTTCTTCAATTCTATTTTTTTGGATCAACAAACATTTGGTAGCAATGCCGCGGCAAATTTTTCTCCCGGTCCGCAGACACTTTCTGGGTTTTTTTCCCCACCTACCCGAGAGGGAGAAGGGAAGGAGGGGAAAGCAGATGGAGGCAGAGCTGAAGCACGACAGAGGCAACGGGGAAGAGGAAACGCAAGCAGCGCATCGGGAAACCCTCCCGAGCGCAGGGAGGTGTCAGACTGAGCGACAGGGAGCGGGGAACAGCCGCCGTCTTTGGGGGAAGGAAGGGAGGTTCGGGTTAGAGCAGACCGAATTCCCCCACACCGGCATGAGCATCCTGGACAAGCGGCCACCGGCTGTCACGGGGCGGGAGGGGGAGCCCGTGGTTTGAGGCGAAACGGGGAAGAAAAAGCCCCCGGTGACTTTTTTTTGCCAATTTCCTCCCTGAATCTGCAGGGAGAATTTTTGTATAATGGGATTAAGCCTGGGGAATTTGTCTTTGTTGACAGATTGCACAGGCACTGAACCAAAATCGTGTTGGGTTTTGTTTTTTTTATTCCCCCCACTTAATTTTCTTCCTTTCTTTTGTTGGAAAAGATATGCAAATAGTAATTCAGGTTTTCAGCCAAAACAGATTTATAAAATCCTGATCCAGAGGATGGATCATTCCCCGTTAGTGCCACAAAGGCCACTGAAACCCCTTTTTTCCCTCTTTATGGGCGTGAGTAATTTCTACACGGCCTTTTTTTCCAAAAGGGGAACATTTTTTTAACGGCAGCCCATGTTTAAGGTAACCGAAGCCGCTGAAGATTCCAGTGATATACACACTCTAAAAAGGAAGAGCTATTAAAGAGATAAGATATTTGGAGAACATACTCTCTGCAGCGTTAAATAGCGGAGGAGGGAGATAACTCGGGAACTCTGGTAAAGCCACCAAACATTATGTGAATAAAACCGTTAGAAGAATCAATTTTCCTCGCTGCAGAGATTGTGTTTTCCTGAGCGCGATGTTTATACGCTGGCTCCCTTCCCACCGCGCAGACACATTAAACTCTCGCGCAGGGCCCCATCCAGCGCTCGCGGCGGCGGCTGGGGAGGCTCGGGGCCGGTTCAGAGCCGGGGGAAGCCTCGCTCCAGCCCCGCACACACCTCGCCCCACAGGGCACATCCTGCCCGCAGAGGCGCTGCCAACTCGTCGCACGGATGAGCCGGAGCTGGCGGTGGTTGCCCGAACTGAGCCCTGCGCGGGTATTTTCCCCGGTAAATGGGGTTTTTTGGTGCCGTCGGGTCACCAGCAGCTCACCCAGACACCCCGAGCTGCCGCTGCCCTGACGGCCCAAACGCTGCAACGGCCGTTATTGACAGAGTTTTATATGGGCCGTATCCAGCGCTCTTGGATCGGCCCCCAATCTCATAATGAGATTACCGAGTTTATTTTAGTTGAGAAAGACACCAATAAAAAGGATTTAAAAATCCCTCGGAGTCTAGCCATCCCCCCCAGCCGGCGGGAGAGCTCCTCAAACTCCTCCGTTTGTTTTCCTTGCGCAGGAGAGCCGAGGCCGCTGGCTCCCGCGTTCCCGTGCATTAGCGGCGTCTTCCCGGGTTGACCCCATGTATTATGGATGCGTTAAAATCTTCGTGTGCTGAGTGGAAGCTGCATTATTCATGGCTCTGCTTACGGTTTGTCTCTAAAAGCCCTGCAGCCTTTTAATGAAACGCTCCGATTTGAACATCAGCTAAGACCAGATATTTTCGTTTAAATTTTTTAAAAGTAGTCTCTCATGGGTTGTTTTTTTTTTTCCCCCTCCATCCTCCCCCTCTCTCTTTGAAGGCTCAAGGCCGTTCGGAAGACGGGATGGGGCTGGTGGGGGGCAGATGAAAAGACGGGAGGGTTCGGGGAGCTGCAGCCTCGTGCCGGGGCCCCGTTGCACCTCTGCCAGCGCCGCACGTGGCTTCGGGGGTGCCGAACCCCCCGAGCCACCCCGGGGGAGCGGGGTGCTCTGTGGAGCTCCGTGATGCGGCCGCTAAGCCTCCTCCAGCCTTGGGCGATGGCAGCTTCTCCCGGGAGGGTTTGGTTTGAGTTGCACCGAGGCTTTCTCGCGATTTTCTCATGAGGAGAGAAGGAGGGGAGGGTGCAAGGGTGGTGCTGGGTAGAGTCGGGGTTTGGTACAGCCCTCTCCTAAGGCCGGAGGGAGACGGAGCAGAGCCCGTGGGGTCCCACACAGGGAGAGACCCCCGGGGGCTCAGCCTCGGGGCGCAGGAGCGGAGCGGGAGCAGCCGCAGCACCCGCATGGGCACAACCCGAGCCCGGGCCGTGGGGCTGCCTCCGCCTCCACCTGCAGCGAATTTGGCCTAATGACTTAAACACAGATCCCGTTTCCATGCAAACATCCCGAGCGCTCTGTCCCCAGCGGAGGGGGAACTCCTTAAATCAAAGCCGAGCAATCCGATAGCCGGGTCCGCAGCTATGCGCTTTATTGATCACATCTGGGCTGCCGGGCTCCACCGGGGCCGGCCGGGGCTGCGGCAGACTGCGGGCTGGATCCCCCCGGGAGGCCTTTCTCCCCTCCCCGCTTCTCCGGAGCCCCGCTCAGCGCCTGGTGCCGAGTCCTGGAAGGAGAGAGGAGGAACGCAGTGAGTCTCTCGACGGCGCGAGCCTCTCTGAGCCTAATACCACGGATTCCTTTTGTGTCTCCAGTTCCCATGAGTTTCTGAGCGCATTGAATGTGGTTATTATTGTTTGGTATGGTTTTGTGCTAATTCCGTGTTACCTCTGAGACTTGGGTAGAGAAAGGTTTGGAAAAAAATAGCAAGAGATTTGAGGAATTTCCCTTCCTCTCCCGTCCAAACGTGATTAAACGCAAATCTCCCCTCGGTGCAGGGCTGCGGCGTGCTGCGGCGCGGGGCTGCCGACGCGGCGCCGGGGTGGCCGGGTGGGTCTGTGCCGGGCCTGGGCAGTTCCCACCATCCCGGGCTCATTCTGGAGCTGTGCCCAGGAAGCCCTGGCCGCTCACGCAGTGGGACATGCCAGTGACAGTGGGGTCCTGCCACGCCGGCTGCCAGGGCTCTGTCGCTCTCTGGGATGGAGCATCGCGAACGACAATGCGCCGCGCCTCACCCACAGGGGTTCGTGACGTGAGAGGAAGGTTTTCGAGGCGACTGAAGGTTTTGCAGCTTGTGCTCACCTCAGGAGGGAGGCGGGGAAAGGCAGGACGGGGGACTCATGGCGGGGAAAGCGGGGCGAGGATGCGTCGTCCTTTCCGCGGGGACACTCCCTTGTCCTCCCTCCCCACCTGTTCGAGGGCTCTGTGCGAGGAGGAGGAGGTGGTCACGTCCCACTTGAGAGGCAGGATTCTTGCCGTCACGTTGTTTTGTCTGTAAGCAGGTCACCTCTCCTTTCCATAATATCACATTTCCAGGACAGTGCTGCCCGCAGACCTGCCATTCATGCTCGATTGGAGAGCCGCTGTTGCCTGCAAAGAGTGCGGATGTAAGTGATGTCTTAATTCATTGCGCATTCTTAAATAAAGGAGAGGGAAAGAAAAGGAGCGGCTCAAGGTCAGCACTCGTCGCCGAGTGAGATTCTGCAGCAGATTGTCTAAAATAGCCCGGAAAAAATAAATAAAAGCAAACTGATGGACACACTATATTGAGTTAATAGGAGGGTGAAGATGAAAGAAGCACCAGCTTGACTGCCAGCTTGGTGTGAGAATAAAACCTTTGCACAAATGATCTCAACTGGTATTTTAATGGCTGACATGAATGCTTAAAAAACTACATTTGCTGACTTGATCGTTGCAGATGCTGAAACCGTTTGTACACGGCTAAAGCTGAGAGAATCTGTCAAAATTATTTCATGAATAAAACTCTCCAGTTCTTGCTGGAGCTGGCCAAATTCATTTGGAGTCAAAAGAAAGACTCTCCATGACTTCCTTGAGCATTGGATCAGGCCCCCTGCAAGCGTTAAGGAGGCTTTTCTTCTGCTTTGTTTTCCGCAAATATTCCCTACAAGTCTTTGAGGGAGGGTCATTAACGGGAATTTTTGGTGGGAGATGAACTTTGCAGATTACATTTGACCAGAAATTCTCTCCAGCAATAGTCAGTTAATCCCGAATGGCTCCTGCTTTGCGGGAAAATACTCCGTTCGGCGGCCAAAATAACACCGTGAGACTGGGGTGGCCAAAATACGAAGGGAGACAAGCGCAGATATTACTAAAGGGACTGAACTGCAAGCTGGTTATAACATAACAGCCTAAAGCAGCGGAACAAGCTCGAGAAATGAAATAATGATAAGAAGACCCAACTGGGGAATGTGGTTTCCCACCTGCAAATACAGCCCCCCCCCCCGTGCTGGCAGAAACTTACGCTGTTTTAATGAGTTGTAATTATTATTTCGTATCTTTAAAATAAGCATTCAAAAAAAACCACAAAAGACACACTAAAAGCATGGCAAAACACTGCCAGGATGGGGTGGAATAGCTCCAGCAGAAACTACAAGCCCGCAGCTGCCCGCCTTCGAAAGGCGCTCTGGAACCACAGCGCGGCGTGACACAGCTTGATCACCCGTTTCCAAAGCACTGGCTCTGGTTTTGTTCCAGGTGTTTTTCCAGCTGTGAGCGAAGCAGAGCCGGGGGGGACGCAGGAGGTCCCATCGCAGCATCCTTGGGCGGTGGCTTCCAGTGAGAGCACAGGTAACGAGCGCGCGTTACGTCCGGGATGTCGTGTCGCGGGCGGCAGCAAAAGCAGCTCCCAGAGCGTGTGTGGGACAGACGTTCCCCGCCAGCCGGGCGTCTGTACGCTGCTGTGACGCAGGAGAGAAAACAGAGAGGGGAGAACCAAAGCTCTAGGAAAGGCAGGTGGTGCGATCACCGTGTTTTTGTCCAAAAGGCAACTTTCTGGTCAAAAAGAAAAACATGGCAGAATTAAAAAAAAAAGGTGGGTTAAAACGTAGGCGGATGCCTCAGAGAATATTTCACGAACACAGCGATTACAACCGCGCTGACAGCTTCCTGGCACGGAGCGCTGCCCAGACCGATAACGCTTGCAGTGGCCGGGCACCAGAAACGTTACGCACACGGGAGTGCCTGACCGTGAAATGCCACGGAGAGCAAGAGCCGATCGCGCTCCTCCGACGGAGATAAGCGGGCTGGGACGAGCGCTGAACTCCTGCCAGGCCTTGGTGAGGGAAACCGCTCAGCGCCTCCCACACAGGAGCAGCCCCACAGGAGGGTCAGGACGGTGGCAAGAGCTCAACGGTTAGGAAGAGGGGCTGAAGTTATCTCCCGTGCGAGATCCTCCCCTGCCCACCCTCCTCGCAGGCGCACAGCAGGTCCCCAGCTGCAGCCAGAGGCTCGCTCGGGTTGGGGGGTTGATGTCTCTTGTTCCCCCACAGACAAGCTGCTGTTTCCCACCTCGGCTTGTCAGTGCTCACGGGCGGACAGACCTGCGGACCTGCTGCCTTCCAGCAAAGTGACAGCGACCCCAAACCCACGCCAAGCCCGGGCTTAGTCGCTCCTCCCCGGGCATTCCCCTGGTGCCCGCTCCTGCCCTGCCGCTGCCCTCGCTGCTGTGAAGCGTGACAATTTCCCCAGCCGACGTGGGAGCCTGCCAGCTCTCCCACTTGCTTACCGAGAGCTGAGGCGCAGATATCACAAGATTAAAAGAATCGGCGATTCCGAGTGCCCAATTTGAGGCAGCTGGTTTTTTTGATGGTACTTGGCCTTTTATATAATACTCTTTGTGTTCAAAGCACAACTCCTGATGGCTTCCTTTGGAGCCAGGAGCGTTTAGCATTTCTGAAATCAGCTCCCGTGATCTCAGATCTGAATATCCCAGAAATAACGCACACATGCTGTCTTAAACACACCAGTGCAAGTCGTGACTGGGGAGACCAGCCAGCATGACGGTCCGAGCTGCGGACCGCTGCCCAGAAGACTGCTCGAGTGCTTCAATCCCAAGCCCGTCCTTTCTTTTCCTGCCTCACAACAGCGTTTTATTGGCAAAACCGCAGCAGATTTCAGTGGGTGATGTGCAACCCGTTGTGCCCAGCCTCCAGTGGGATGAGGTGAACGGCACGTCCCAGGTACAGAGATGCCCTCCCGGTTCTGAAGCTCCTGCTGCAAAGAGCCCTGATGAAGGACAAGAGCATCACAAAGAAATGGTTGCCAGAATTTAGCATATTTTTTTCTCGAGCTTCATTCTTGGGAACAGATTAACCATTTTGGTTAAAGCTCCCCAGAATGATTTAGCTCGAGACAGACACCGGCATGGAAGATTCCGTCTCAAATGTAAGTTTGGCAAAGTCGTGAGCAACTGAAAGCTCAGTCTGGAGACGTGTGGGATGGGATAAGCTCGGTAACGGCACGGCACCCTGTGCCCCATTTACTCATCTATTTCTGTAATTATTTGCTTAATCACAGAACACTTTTAATACCGTAAGCATAATTAATGCATTATTAAGAGCCGTGCAGGCCATAAACCTCCTCGTGTCATAAGCAGAACAATTTGCATTTGCACACATTTTTTCACCCGAAGATCTTGAAGCACTTTCCTGAGGCAGACATCATTAACCCCAGGCTACAGATGGCGAAACCGAGACAGGGCGAACGTTAAAGCCAATTGCTTCTTTCACTGCTAATGGCCTCGTCTGGCACAGCGCTCAGACAGGGTGTCGCGCGCCGGAATGCAAAATTGGCAGCTCCAGAACCGGTACCAGTGTCACCCCACAAGGAGAGGTGTGAGGATGGAGCCCAGATCCCTGGGAAGAGCAGGAACGTCGTGGCAGAGGGGGATGCGGCCCAGCAGGACTTGGGCAGAAGCGGTTCTGCAGGAATTTTACAGGCGAGATTAAAATATTTTGGTTTGGATTGGAATTTACTCCCATTTACTTTTCTTCGGGGAGCGTTTGTGGGAGCAAAGCCGTCACGCACCAGCTGTTCCCGAGTATTGGATGAAACGTGTTCCTCGTCCCGTGCATCTCTGCAGCTGCCCTGACGTGGGCTGCAGCGGGGTCCAGGTCTGGCCTGAGGCAGTTGGAGACCTGGAGGGACAAAAGGATCCTATTCTGCCCCATCTCCCAGGTCGCAGAGCAGCTCAGTGAGCCTCTTTCCTTTCCCAGGGGAGAGGAGCAGTGGAGGGACGGAGGTGTTGGCCGGCCGGGAGAACCTCCAGAGGTGTGAGCTTCCCGGGGCTGGAGCAGAGGGATCCTGGGACACAAAGCGGAGCAGGCCTGGTACCCGGGTGCCACAGGAGCAGGGACGACAGCCGGCATCGCCCCTCGGCTGGGCCAACTGGTGCTTGGCGTTCGCCTCCGTCCTCCCCAGGCTCGGGAGGCTTTGCCAGTGGATAACAGAGGATGTGCTCATTTTATTTCTGTTTTCACAGGTGCTGGATCACAGAGCAAATGTTGGTGTGTATACAAAAGACCTTGCAATTCATCTCCTGAAGGAGCAGCAGACCAGCGTGGTGTGGTGAAGCCCTGGCAGCAGCCGGGCCCCGGGGGGGGCACTTCAGATCCAGCCCATTCCCTGCAATATTTGGGGGGCAGGAAGGGGAGCACCCTGCTTTTCACCGGGGGATGCTCGGCATTGCCACTGGGCCTGTGCCCGCGTCCCTGCACCATGAGCTGTCCCAGGGTTGGGTTGTCTCCCTCAATCTGGCCGGGTTTGATCAGGTTTTCCATCCCGGAGCTGTGAGACTTCCCCCGATGACAGTTTCATCAAAACGATTACGTTTCGACGCAAATCCTCGGTTTTGACAGCTCAAGGATTTCTGACAAAACCCCAAAACAAAACAGGGCGCTCTTGGAAGTTTCTCAGCCAGCTGCAGCGTAACGTTGATGAGGTTGTACATCCTGGGGTGAGAGAAGGAACGGGAAACACCCGTTCGGTTCCCCAGGGCTGTATTTCAAAGCCAGCGACAGACCTGACGACCCCCCGGGCGCTCACGGGAACGGTGAGCAGGGTGGAACCCGGCTGCCCTGACAGCGCGCCGGATCCGCTTTGGGCAGGAGGCATCCAAAGTGACAGTCCGAGAATTTGGGGAGGGAAATAATTGGTTCTTTTCAGCAGAGCCTGTCGAGGAAGAGTGACCGGGCTGCGGTTTCTCTGTGTGGCCGGAGGCACCGACCGGAGCAGCGTGTTCCATCAACTCGCCCCTCGCCGCTGCCAGCCGCAGTTTAATAGTAATTGACTGAGAAGTGTTGGCTATTCGAACCCGTCCTGCCTTTTAGTGCTTTTCCTGTCTAACAGTGACCTGCTTGTCTGAAATTTTAAGGTCCTTCCTGGCTGAGCTGTGTCGACTCTCAGTTTTCCAACTGCCAGATCCCTCTTCTTCTGTTTTTGGGCAGGCTCTTCAGCTCCTCCGCTCACAGCTCCTGCACCCTTGGAAAAACAGAGTGGACTGAATATCCTGGTTTGAGACACTGAAAAAAACCCACCCTAAACCTGCTAGTGTGGTAGGGCTGGAGGTGTTTTTCTGTTTCACAAGTCGCATTGTGAAGAGAAAGAAATTAAAAAAATAATAAGTCTCAGAACATTATTTTGTTAAAAAAATAGAAAGGTAATGTTGATAAAAATAAAACTGGCCTTGGGTTTTTGCTTTTTTTTAAAGTAAGACCCAAAATATTCCCTGAGTCTGCCTGCTCACCTGGCCAGCCCAGGGACGGACCCTTCCTGCAGGGATGCTCCCAGGGAAGCCCCTCAGCGCCAGGAGGATGGGGAGGGAGAGAGGCACTGCCCACAGCAGACAATCCATCACCTTCCCTGCACCAGGAGAACCTGTGGTTCCGAACGCTTGGGGCCCTTGCAATAAATAGCAAATAATAACCTGGAAAGGTGTGCTCAGGTGTGGCTCGGGACGAGTAGCTCCTTGGCACTGGGGAACTGGAGCAGGAGGGAGAGGCGTGATGTTAATTGAGAGCGATGGCTTTGAGACACGAGAATTTGCAAAATGGGAACTCAAACACGGCTGTGCCGGCTATTAGGGAGACTGCTGAGAGACGGAGGAGGGGGTGAAGGGCTCTTCCTTTTTGAAAAAGTCCTCCTGGTTCCACTGGATAATCCCAATTTACAAAACAGCTGAGGTTTAAAATGCCGCAATAATCCACTCATTAGCCCTCGCGGCGAACCGGTGCCTCTGGGTATTTTTCAGCGGGAGGTGGGCCGGGTGCTTTGGGAGATAATTGCTGCGCACACCAGAACCCCTCGGGAGGCGGCAAACTCTAATTTTGGTGAATTCCTCCGGGTGCCCGGCAGGACGGCTGTGCCGTGCCATCAAGCGGGTCCCAGGTCCCTCCAGAGCCCTGAGCAGGGACAAGGACTCACAAGGAGCCGAGGGAAAAGCAAGAAAATATTTTAATGAAGTATTTCCATCTCGATGAAATGGCATTTTCTTTCCAAGCGCATCCTCACCCCGGTGTGAGCTGGAGGAGCTGGCAGCCCTCCGTCCCCTTGACTGCTTGGAGCACCCTCAGACCCCCAGCCGGGGCAGGAATTGTGTGACCAGCGGGTCTGAAACTGTGCAGGAGTCGAGCTGCTGCCAAAAGCGTCTTGTCTGCTCCCAGAATTACCCACCAAGAGTTTGATTTCCCAAGCCCTTTAGACTGTGATGTTCTCATAACGTTTCCAGGGGAGAATTTCATACACGCAAAGGATGCCGGCAGGCCTGGTTGCTCCTTGCTGCTTGCAAGTAATTCCTCTACTGACAGATTTTTTTCTTTCCTTGCGAGCAGCGTTCAGAGCGGTGCTCGTCCTGCGGGGCTGCAGCTCCGGCCGATGGTCCTGTCAGCCAGAAGTGACCGATTGCAAACGCCAAACTGACTGTCAAGGCTGAAACACACCTCCCCCTGCCGCGCCCCCAAACCCCTCCCCAGAGCCCCCCGCAGAGCAACAGAACAAAGAGGGAAAACACAAGGAGATTTCTTTAAAAAGCTGTTTCCATTTTCCATAGCATTGTTCAGTGGGGAGGAAGCTAAACTATTTCCCCTGGGCTTTAGCCCAGCCTAAAAACAGGCACATCATCATCTTTTACCATAACTGGATGTGCCTGCAGAGCCCCAGCGTGTGAAATCAGGGTCTTTTTCTAAAGCGTGTGGGTTGTCCCTTGTCTGGGATGGTCCCAAATTTGCTTTGGAGCCACCGAAAACGCTGACGCGTCCTTTTGGTTTGGTGCTGAGCAGCTGGCGCTCCCCCTCCCGAGTCTGCAAGACCTCGTGCCCGCAGGGGTGATGCTGCCCACGAGTCCCTCAAAATGTCACTGGGCTGGTGTCTCTCCTTCTCTTCTGCTCTTTCCAGAAGGAGGAGGAGGAGGGAAACCCCACTAGGTTACCCCCAAACACATCCTTCCTCCATGTCTCCATCCTCCCGTTAGCTCGGTGCTGCCCCATGTCACCGTAAGGGCCAGCGAGGGATTTCCACTCTGAAGAGCACCGGCATGGCCCCGGTGGTTTGCCCGTAAAGGAAGGATGAGCAATGAGGGGAGAACTAAAAAAAGACAAGTGCAGCCACCTCAGCTCTTTCTTTTCCCTTTCCCCTCTCCCCAAGTCAGTAGCTCCTCACTGGTCTGAGCTCTGCAGGTGCCTCGGGGCTCCCCCGGACCTCCCACCCCATACGGGACCCCTCCGCCCACCAGCTGCTCAGCTCCCTCCCCACTCCCGATGGAAATGTTTGTTCCTGCGAAGATGTAGCTAAAAAAGGTGGAATAAATAATTGCAGAGATCAGAAAAATGGTCTTTGTGGTGGGAAATACATTCGGGGAGAAGAGTGAAAAAAATAAATAGGGGGGGAAATTGTTTGAGCTGATGAAGAAAACAGGGTCTCATCAGAGCATCCCGGAGAGACCCCATTTCCCATTAATGGAGAAAGCAAATTGAAGGCTAATTGCTGGATTTGTAGCGGGTTCTTTACGTCGCGTGAAACAGGATCTGTGTTATGATTCATGCGTTCTGTGCAACTTAGGCAGGCAAGCTGCTTTTGCAATCAGGCGTCACCGGGCTGGCTAAGAGCAGCGACTGCTGGGGAGGGGGCCGACCAGCCCTCCCTCTCCTGGAGAAGGACCACGGCCCATCCGCCTCCCGCGGGACCTCGAGCCCCTCACCCCAGATCCCTGCCTTGTTCTCTGCCCTTGTCACCCCAGGGCTTTGGCTTTGCTGCCCTGCAGGTCGGGGTTTCTGGGCCAGCGGGGTTCTCGCAGACGCTCGCCGCTCAAAGTCGACTGAATCTCTTCACCGCCGGCGGGGACTCTCCGGCTTGACGGGGGCTGCCGCAGGTGGGATTGTGCAAGGTGGGACTACTCGAGGTGGGATTTCCCAAGGAGGGATTGCCACCTCTGCCGCTGCCTTGCAGGAGGCATCTCCATAGGGACGGCGATGGCGAGGGGACACGGGGCTCAGGGGGGCAGCGTGGCTCGGGGAGGGGGTGTGTGACGGCGTATTCACTGCTTTCTGTTTGGAGAGAGGGAGGAAATTAAAGGAAGATGAAGGGCAGAAAGGGATGAAGGCAGGAGAGGTGTTTTCCACTCGTCTGATGGCGGAGCGGGCTCCGTTTTGGGGGCTGGGGGGCAGCTCACACAAGAATGGCTTGCGAGGAGCAGCCCTGCTGCCCGCTGGCTCTCAGGGGCTGCTGCTGAACACCCCAGCAGCTGCCGAGGGGAAAGGAGCAGTGCCACGCTCAGCGTCGGGCACGCCGCGGTGTTGCATAGGGACTGGGAAGTATTTTATGCACCAAAAATAATATTTCGGCAAGATCCTTCCCGCAGGCTTTGTGAGGGCTGATCTCTGCGCGGGAAGCTGGGTGCTGCGAGGTGCTCGGGCTCGGATGCTTTTTGTTCTTTGCACGAGGCCCAGCCCAGCGTGGGTGCTGCTGCAAAGGGAAAAATAAACAGTAAAATATGTATAAACACCCTGTTGTCTCCTGCACCCACCAAACTGTTGCTGTTCTTAAAATAATTGTGTATGTGTTGAATGCTGACTAATTAATGAGCACATATTTAGAGGGGGATTAACAGCAATGTAATCAATGCAGATCTATTATGGCTAATTACGTATGTGTATCTATTACATACCTCCTAATCTTCTATAAATATGGTTTTTATAATCACTTCGTTAGCAGGTACCTAAAGTAATGCAAAGAATTTGCAATACAAGTGAGATCCTGGCTCCGTTCCAGCTCAGGTAATTACACCCTGGCCTCATTCAATCCCTCTGCATCTCCCCTTGGGAATACATTTAACTTCCCATCCAAAAATGTCAGAGCGCGTCACCCAGAGCCCTGTGCAGTGTTGCACCCCAAAGGGCGCTGCGGCATCGCGGCACCAGGTGGGATGAGGCATCTCTCTGGAGCGAACCTTGGAACATGCTGCGTGTGTTTAATCCATCCAAAATTGAGATTAGGGCATTATTAGTCCCTGTGGAATATCAGTAACAGCTTCCAAGTCTGGGGAAAAGACACTGTGAAATAATGAGGAGGATCTGAGAGGCTTCTAGGGCGAAATCGATCAGTTTGGTTTTGGGGTGAGATATGTCACACACGGCAAACAGCGAAGGGGTGGCAGCGGCGTCAAGGTCAGCCTGTGCGGGGGCTCAGGGAGCAAAGAGCAACATACACGCTTCACCACAAGCCCAATTGCACCGGGGTTAAGTCTGGCGCTTCAGGAGTCAAAACATCTTTCAAACGTCTCCTCAGGCTGGAAAGCCCCCTCCGATGGCCACAGAAAGGGGAAAAGCGTGACCCAGTCTGCTGCTCCGGATTATTCAGTGTTCAAGCACTTAATGGAGATTAATCACTTCTTCCTGGGATGCCCAGGAACACCTTTCATGTCTGGAGCGCTTTTCCCCATGCATTGGTATCTGCAGGGCGATGGGACTGGCAGGGCTGGGGTCCCTCAGCCAGCGGGGCAGCAGCAAAGCGAGGGCTGGCGCGGGGCCCCACTCTGCTCCCCAGGGCAGGACGCTGCTCGGGCAGGAGCCTCGAGGAAGCAGCTTCTCTGCCTCCGCCCCGTCACGTTGTGCCTCAGCACCCCGGTGGGCCGTGACATGACAGAAATAAATTATTTAGCTGGCTAATTGGCAAATCTATCTCATGTGAGCTTTCCAGGCTCTACAGCAGTGTCAAACCGGGTGTGAAGCATCCCTGTCCTGCCCAGGGACACCCGGTGGCTCTGGGGATGTGAGGAACCCTCCCGGGTTAGGTCAGGCCATTTCTGTCAGTAGCGGGAGCAGAGCAGTGCGCTGCAGACTCCGAGATTTTCTCTTAGAATTCTTTAGGATTTGGTAACATCCGTGTGCAACAGCCTGAAAAGCCACAGGGGTTCCCCAGCCTGGAAGTGGTGGGAAATTCCCTTTAGTCTTAGAAAATCATGTGTGACCTCGTTTGCTTGTTCCTTCGTGGTGCTCTCTCACAGGTCTGAAGAGCACGAGGGGCAGAAAATAAAGGTGCCTGATTTGGGGGTTTGGAACTTGCCAACCACGGGGACGGTGTCACCGGCGGGACACGGGGCCCGTCCCGGGACTGGGCTGGGTGAGGGCAGCCTGGCCGGGGCGCGGTGGCGGGAGGAGCGGGTTCCAGTGCGCAAAGGGCTGCGGAGGCGCTGGGCTGCGGCACGGGCGTGCGTGCAAGCTCCGCTTTCCCGTTTTAACCTAGAGACCCTGAAATGCTGTGTTCCAGCTGACAACTCATAAAAGCTGTCGTGTCCTGTATGGCAGCGCACATCTGCCGGCAGTATGGCTCCCGGGGGGACACAAACTCCAGCGGGACTTCAGGATTTTTGTAGGGACTTGCTGAAAGGGAGCAGAGGGAGGAATGGGAGTGTTTGCCTCCCGGCAGGGGTGCTCCTGATGTCCTCTTGGCCGCTCGTGGTGGAAGGGTGGTTTCGGGTAAAGATGGGTCGGAGCCCAGAGAGACTCTCCAAAGGTCAGCAGCGTCCCGACCGCAGGAGGAGTGTGACACCCGCTGCCAGGACAACTGGAGAGGGAGATGGCTGAGCCATCCTAAGACACAGCTTGAACAGCCTTTCTCGCCCTGGCTTCAACGGGCCGCTGTGTGTTTCTTGGGTCTGCTCTCAGGACGGGATGAGCTTGTGCGTTACCGGAGCTCAAGTGGAGCCTCAGAGCCCCTTCTTGGCACCAGCAGCGCTCGGCCTCTTGGCTGCCTTAAACCTGACTCTGTGTGTGTGTGTGTGTGTGCATGAGCAGAAGCGACCCACCGCCCATCCCTCCGCCTCACTGGCTGCCAGGTGTGCCCGGCCATGCCAGCCTTGTGGGGAGTCGAGGGACAGGGCGGGTTGGGAGAGGGCGGCTGGACTGGCTGGGCTTGGGGAGGGATGCTGCCGCCCTGCGGGGGGGACACAGTGGCTCTGTCCCGCACCCAGCGCTCCCCAGCTCCCGGTGGAGGGCTGGGCAGTGGCGGCCACAGAGGAAAACACACAGAACCAGGCGGAGAGGGGAAACCCAAACAAAAGCAGCGTGTGGCAGCGCGGCAACTGTGTGCAAAGGAAATGAGTAAAGACCCTACAGGACTCACTAATGGCTTCCACCGCGCGCCGCTGTCTCTTACGAGGTCTTTGCTGTGCTAGTTTGGACACATCCCATATCCCACAGACCTTCATTATCCTACTTGTGTTCGCCGCGGTTCTCCATAAATATTTTATGAGCATCCTCTTTGCAAGCCTTTCGTTTGGATTTGCCCAGTGAAACCGTCTGCGTGGAAAGGAGAAGAGAGAGGAGGCGAATAACAAGAATGATCACGGAAAAGAGTGGGGGAGAGGACAGCAGGGAGAAGAAACCTCTGCCTTTCCTCAATACCTGGGCTGTCTTGCCTCTGCTGGTGTCTGATCCTGGGAGAGAAGCTGCGTCCCTCAACCAGGGGATCCGTGCACAGGGCTTGTTCCCAGCAGTGCTGCTCCACCACAACGGAACGAGAGGAGATCCTGGAGATGGAACTTGCAGCCCCAGCATCTTCTCCCTGGCGGAGCCACGTCCACCTGCTGCTCACGCCCTGGCCCCAGTTTGCCTTCGGGAGCCGCCCTCCCTCCCCTCCCGCCGGTGTCCGAGGGGCAGCTCGAGCCCTTCCCAGCTCTGCCTCCACCAGGGGAGAGTCCTGCAGCGTACCCATCCTGCTGCTTCACCAGCCTGAAGACAGGGCTGGCTGGGAAGCAAGAATTCCATTTAGAGAGAAACAAAAACCACCTCGAACTCTGAGGTTTGGAAATCCGTTCTCATCGTCACTTCGAAGAGAGAGCGAAGTGCTGGTGACCACAAGCTGGGAAGGAGCGGCTGGTGCTGCTCGGGGTCACAAGCCCTGCGGCCGGTCCTGCAGGAGCTGGGGCCGGTCTCAAACCCTTGCAGGGCTCTCTCCGGAGAGCTGCTCTTACAGACCCCGTAAATCTTCTCAGCCCAAGTGCTGCCCGACGTGATGACGTCCCTAGTGAAGAGGGTAAACACAGTAAGTGTCTTCCCGAAGAGCAGCGTGTCAGGGCCTTTAGCAGACCCCTCTTCCCTCCTGTGGCCATGGAGCCCACATGCCCTCGAAGGCTTGTGAGGAGAGGTTTCTTTCCCAGCTTTTCCTGTGTAAGACGCTCCTTTGAGGTACGTGTTTAATAACAGAGGAGCTGGACTTCCACCCTTCCCTTTGCGAGGATACAGAGCTTGCCGTTGGGGAATTTTTCCTGCTGAGGTACATTCCTAAATAAATAAATAAAGCAGTTAAGTAATTTCCTGTCTAATTGGTAAGAGGATGAAATAAGTGCCCTAATCAGCCTTTTCTGTCTCTAATTTCTGCCTAACGTTGACATTGCTTGCCCCAGCTTGATGCTGCAGTAAGCCCAGCATGTGTGTGGTGCAGTTGTTCCCGTTTACGCTGGAGCGGCTGTGGGAAGCGTCAGGCTCGCAGGCTCCGAGCTTTGCTCAGCTCATTTTAATCCCCTCAAACCTCACCTGGGGCTGCAGAGCCCACAGGGAGCTTCTGTGCATCCCTGAGCTGCTCGCCGGAGGCTGGCCAGCCCGGCTTCTTGTGAAGATGCGCACACCAAGCTAAAAAAGTACCAGATTGCCCAAGACAAAACTTGTCTCCAACTGCCAAAGTGCATGGTCGGCGTCCAATCCCGGCCGGCATGACAGAAACCGCCCCAAGATCTCTTTGTTACTGAGAGAGATGAAAAATGACAGAACACCCTCGCAAGCACTGGGTGGGTCCCATCTCCGGCTCAGTCTCAACAGGAGATGCTCTCATCTCTTCCCATAGATGAGTTTCTCACTCCTCTGTTGGATTATTCCCCTGAAATTTATCACCTGTTTCCCTTTCCTCAATCCCATCTTCCTAATTACGCATTCCTCTACCTTTCTTAATCGCTCTCCTCCCCTCTGCTCGCTGACACCCTTTAAGCTACTTAAAAGCCAGTGGTGTGACCCTTCTCCCCGGCTTTTGCACCTCTGCTGCCCCAGCGTGTGCAGGCTTTCCCCGCCCTGTGTTCCCCACCCTAAAACTGACTTTTCCCTCCTGGTTTCACGGCAGGCCCCCCAGCACCCAGCTGACAGGGGACACCAGTCACGCCGAGATGTGAGAGCATCTGCCAGACCGTCCACAGAGTCACCGTCTTCTCCCTGCTCCTCCTCCTCCTCGGGCTCTCTGCTCTCCCTGTCCTCTCTCCCTCGCACCCGGCAGCCAAATTTTTCTGCATTGGGGTGGATTTTTTTGCAGGAGGAAGGACGGGTGCTCCACCACCACCGCCTGCCTCTCAGCCCCCAGTGACATTTATCAAGTTAATCCGGTTTGGACATTGCTAACTTCTGCATCCTCCCTCCACCACCTCCTTTCCCTCTCCCGGTGCTCGTGCCGTGACTCCCCCAGACGGCCAGCTTATCTCCGTGCCATTTATTATTCGCCCTGCATCCACAGTCTGTTTGCCGCCACATGAGACAGGAAAATCAAGTCAGTTCTGGCCTCGGGGGACCCTGCGCTCTGAAAGCAGCAGGAGATGCTCGGGACTGGGGAGCAGAGGTAACGCGGGACTTTTTAACTGTGGTTTGCATCAGCAGCTCATTTCCTATGGATATCGCGGGTGGAATAAGAGCAAGAGCCACTGGCGTGAGGCTGTGGATGCGGAGCAGAGCATCTGCAGGGCGCAGCATGGGAGCACTGCTCCGACAGCCGCGCTAGGCCGGCCGCCCGGTGCCGGCGATTCAGGGCAACGCTGTTTTTTGCTAATGGTATATGGCAAGGCAAGCACTAGAAGAATCTGCTGTGAAAGCTCCCCCAGCTTTGTGAGGCGGTGGGTGCTGGAGAGGCGGCAGCGAGCCCTGCCGGGCAGATGCTGCCGGGGGGAGCAGTTCAGGACAGGGATGTCATCACCCCTGCCCCTGGGTCTGCACCGGCAGGAGCAGGGCGAGCTCTCTTCTGCTACGTTTTCCCAACCAGACCCATTTTCCCAGCACAGCATCCCAGGACCGGGTTGTTCCTGCCAGGGGCAAAGGTGGACAGAGCTGCTGCCTCCTTTTGAGCACTTCCATCCCACTTGGCATTTCCTCCGAGGGGCAGCAGCTTAGGGCAGCTTTTGGTGTTATCCTTAATAGGGAGAAATTCGAGGCTAAGGATGGCTCCAGACTAGGAAACAAATTCCCCCAAAAAAGGGCAGGCCGCAAAGACAAAACAAGCAAGGCGCGTTTTCTTTTCTCCGAGAAGTTCACGTTTTTGTCAGCGAAAAAGGAAAATAAAGCAGACAAGTTTTGAGGCTTTTGTTTTTTCGGGTTTTGTTATGTTTTTTGTGTGCGCATGAATGCGCCTGTGCATGTGTGCATGCGTGGAATCTCTCGCTCCGTCTTTTTTCCCAAGGGAAGCCAAAGTAGGGAAATAAAACCTAAAGTGTTTTTTTTTTATCGTTGCTCTTCAGAAACTAAACAATTTCAGCTATGTGAGGATCCTTACAGAAGACAGTAATTGAGATCACAGAGGCTTTTTCACCACGTAGGCATTTTGGTGAATGTTTTTTGACCCACCGCTTTTAACTACTTCATTTTTTTTTTTTCTATATGGCAAAATTTTCCCCCAATGTGGGGTTTTGTGGTACCAGTTCCCTCCTGCCCAGCCTTTCCCCCAGTGACCAGGGATGTGCTCACCCAGGTGACTCGGATCCAGCCCGCGCCGCGTCGCCGGGGAGGATGGATCCAAGCCAGCGGTGAAAGTGGCATCGTGGCATCACGGTCCGGAGAAGAGAAAAAGAAAGCGATCTCCGCCAAAAAGTGTAAATGCACAACGACATATAGTACTCAGGACCCAGGCAGGGAAACATCTAATCAGCTTCTATTTACCAAATTGCCTAACGAGCACTGTGAGCTCATGCCTCAGAGACGTGGTACCCAGCCCAGCCCCCCGGGGCTGACAGAGGCACTAATAGCCCCACAAAAAGTCCCGAGACCCTTTGCAGATGCTGGTGGCACCCAAAACCCACCCCGCCGGGCTGCACCGCCCCAGGGACCTCTGGGTGTGCCCCCGGCGCTCCTGAGGGGTCCGTGTTCTGCATCTGCTCGCTCTGTGGCCACCTCCAGCCCAACCTCATCTGGCTGAGAAAAATGGGTCCGTGGGGATTTGTTTTCCTCCCGAGCTCAGCGGGGTGGGACCTGGGCTCCTTGGCAGAGGAGGAGGGGCAGAAGCATCCCTACACACCGCCCCGCTCCCCAAGCTTTTTTCTTTAACATATCCTGCTTGTCCCCAGGACCAGAGCCGCAGGACGCAGGGAGAGATAAGGCTCTTCTCACGTTACCCAGAGCTGCCTTTCTGCCACTTGATAGCATTAATTATGACTTATTCCTATATAAAAGAAACCCTTCAGAAAGCTACCCCCTGCTTTGCCTCCATCCCCACGTCCATTACGGGGGGACCTCCCCCCCACCCCTCCTGGCTCCCCTTCCCTGAGCCCACGGGACTTCCCAGTTTTCAGCAATCTGAGATACAGGGGGTTCTTTGAAAACGCTGCACGCTGGCAACTTTCCCACCTAAGTTTCAAATCTCACTGGATAATATTCTCCATATTCCTTTATGGAAACCAGAAATTCTGGCTTTTCTGTGCGCGTTCTCGTGGCGTCGCTCACCGACGGGCAGCCCCCGTGGGCTCGGAAGGGAGCGGGGCAAAGGCGGCTTCGTCAGCGGGCGCAGCCCTCGTTAATGGGCACGGTCCTCATTAGCAGCCATCGAGCAAAGGCTCGGGCTGCAGCGCCGGGAGAAACTTCTCCGTGGAGTAGTTTGTTTTCCAGAAAAGGGCAGATGCAGGTCAACCGAGACGAGGCACTGAACGGCAGCGATATCGTACCCCCCAAAAAAAAAAGGGAAAGAAATCAGATAAAACCAGCGATGTTGAAACATTTTGTTATGATGGTTTTCCAGGGAGGCTTTCCGAATGGTTTTTTTGTTGTTGTTGTTTTGCTCCGAAATGACGTTTTCAGACAAAATTTGCCTATGTTTGAGTTAAACCCACTTAAGGGGCTTAAAAAAGGGAAAGCTTGCAAAAGCAAATGGACTGTTTGGTTTACGATTGAGCAAAACATTTTGGTTGACTTGAAACAGGTTTTGGAGGGGGGGGGATTTTTTTTTTTTATTATTTTGTTTTTCATTTCACTGAGTGCAGGCTTGCTTTTTGTCAACATCTCCAAAGTTTCCTGTTACCCCTGTGGAAAGATGGGCTGCGGAGGGCTGTTAAAGCCACATGCCTCAGTGTGGGGATGGTTATTAAAATCATATAGTCCCTAGAATGGCCGCGTGCCTGCAAATAATCAGACAAGTTCTCCAGCTCTCAGGAATTTCCAACCTAAGTAATATGGGATTGTCCTGAAAGGGAACGGTGGGGCAGGAGGGGAAGGCTCCAGGGCTCCCCGCAGAGAGGACTTCTTGGGAAACCTCATTTGGGCAAAACAGGTTTCTCTCCCAGGATATTGATACGGAAAAACCCACAAATCTGAGCAAAGCTGGTGCTACCGGCTGCACCCATGAGCATCTCCCTAACAGGAGCACAGCACGCCCTCCCTGGGAGCAGGGGAGAGGAAGGGACCACTTTTATCTCCGTTTAGTTTATAAACGGGCTGCACCGGCACGTGTAGGGATAACCAGGCCTGATGCTCTCGTGCACGGCAGGCAGGGAAGGTGTCCCAAGGAAAAAGCCTCTGCTCTGAACATCACAGGAGGGGAACGGAGCCAAGCACGAGGGTAACATGCCCTGAAACGTGGGTTCAGGGGCTGGGTGAAGGCTGTCCCACCCCAAGGACAGGGATCGACTGGAGGGAAGGGAATTGCCTGGCACTGAAAAGGACAACGAAGAGCTCCCAAACCCCTTCAAAGTGTTGTGGCTCAAGCCTGAAGCTGCAGCCGGGACTGAAAGGCTCCTGCCAAGGTCAGGGGGTGTCAAGCAGCCTCAGGGAAGGAGCCCCGAGATGGGGCCGGGACACCCGCAAAACAGGTGCGTGCAAAGCGAATGTCAACTCAGCTAAATGGAAATGTTCCCTCCCAGCCCTCTGAAGTGCAACTGCCAGGCTCCCCGCTGCTCTTAATCTATATCACATTGAGTAGCTAAATATATTCACAGTATAATACAGCAGGGCCTCGCTAATCTGCCCTTCATCATTTGGACACACAAAAACGGCTCTCTCCGCATCCCAGCACAGGTTTAATAGCGCAGCCATCGCGCCGAAGGGCTCCTATTACCAAGACTTCATCGTTTTGGCAAGGGTGAGCAGAGCGTGCTCACGAGGACATCACGGAGGATGCACATCAGTAATTGAAACAAAACTGCGGTTGTCAAAATGAATGAGCCAAGTGTGTTTCCTGCTGTCCTAACCTTGCCCTTTGCTGATCGCGTCTGTTTGGGAAACAAATTGCATTTGTTAATTCGCGAAACAATTCTCCTGGCCGGCCGTGTGACTCTGGTCCTCATCCCGGGGTGTTTGCCTGGCGGGAATGTGAGTCCCCATCCCCGGCTCGGTGGCTCCGGCCCGGCTCCATCCCTGTGGCCTCTGGGCTGTTCAGGGGACAGCGCTGAGAGACTTCCCTCGGGCTGGGTTTCCCAACTAGTTTGGAGACAGCGTTCCTGCCCTCACGTGGGAATCCACAGGATGCTCACCAGAGCGATTTCTCCCGGATCTGTGCTATAAAAGGGACATGCTGCAGGCTCAGATGTCTCTCTAACCCACGTGCTGGCAGATAAGCGACTCCAGACAGCAAATCTGGGCAAGAAATGGTCTTTGTGGAGGCCGGGCGTGGGTTGGGAGCCCACCTTTGGGTGGGTTGGGGATTACCCCACCCAACATTTGCCCTGCCGGCCCTGCTGTGACATCCGGGGGGCCCCACGGCGCGGGGCAGCCGAGGCGCTGCGCTGTGCTCGGCCACCCGTAGCCAGCCAGCCCCGTCTCCCACTCCCTGTGTCTGCATTAGCATTCCCCAAATCCTTTTAATGCAGCGAATCTGATAAGGGATCTGCCTGTATTGGATTTTTTTTTTTTTTCCCTTTGACACATAACCCAGCTGGCTGGGTGGCTGTTCAGGGAGGAATCAAACGTTCGGTAACAAATGAGTAAATCAAGTTACCGTTTTACATCTCTTTAAGTTGTTTCCCTCTAAGAGCTCCCCAGATTTTATCTCAGGTAGCTTAATTTGAACAGGATAGCAAGGGCTCCTGGACCTGGTCAGGCTTACCAAGGGAAGGGCAGCCCCCACCAGGTAGCAGCAAGCTTTGCTGGGGAAAGCAAGCAGAAGGGGAGGGGAGGGCAGGGGTATTTCTTGTGTTTGCATTCGCCACCACCAGCTTCGTCCGCAGATCCTGCGGTGCCCTCCCTGCGGGCAGGTTTTGCTGAAGGCATTTGCTCCCTCGTCTCTGGGGTTCAGAGCGGCCAAAGGGGCGACCTCCCCAGGATTCACCTTGCTCAGCTCCATCTCAGGCTTCATGGTTCCCTAGGACCTGCTGCCTCCAACCCGTAAAGTCACGTTGCCAGAGGATTCGTGTCTTGGAAGTAGAAGCTGCCTCATCCAGGCAAGAGCTGAGCAGTTTCCGCTGCAGGAGCGTCTGTAGGCACGTGGCTGCTCTCAGTGCCTCGTCCCGGGCTGCTCCGTGCCTGCGGCAACCTCAGGGGAAGGTCCCGTTATTTCCCCAGGGCTGGGGATCTTCTGTATGTTCCCTCCATCCTGGACCAGGATCTCTTTGCACCCCCTGGCCTGAGCCTGCACAAACACATCCCGTTCCCGTGGGCAGAGATGCCCGTTCCGGATAGTCATCTCTGCACTGGAACAACTGGGCAGCTGCTGCTGAGCTTTGCCATTTTCTTCTCCTGAAGCCTTTCGGTACAGAAATTCCCCAAGATTTCCCTAATCTGAGAGATAATAACCTGAGGAATTTCTAGTCAGGCTTCATTGGCCATGGCATTTCACTGCTCTTTTAAAAACCCCTGATGTCTTCCTATCCCAAAACACAGCAGAAACAGAAAACAAATCAATTCACATAAAACAGCACAATCAGCTTTTCTCAAGCCTGGGAGAGGGGAAGAGAGAAAGGGAGGAGAGGAGAGATGGAGTGATAGGGAGAAAAGGGAGAGAAAGTGCAGGGCTGAGGAGGGGCAGCAGTTATGGACTCATTGGAAACCATCAATCACTGTTAGCGCAATAGGCTATTTAGAGCTGGTGAGTATTAAATTCCAGCAGAATTTGATGAATAACAGGAGGAAAAACATTCCCACTCTAGCAAAACAAAAACAGGAGTTCCCCCTCTTCCCCCATGCCACAAACCTCACACCAACCCTCCCCAACCTGAGCGAGAGTGTCCTGGGAAAGGCTGCACTGAGCCGGGGCCACCGAGGAACCAGCAGATAGCAGGGAGGGTCCAGGGCTGAGAGCCAAAGCAATGGGAACCTCAAGTACCTTGTTTTCACGAGCCAAATCTCCATCTGGGATGAGTGGGGTGGGGGCCAGCTCATTTTACCTTCGTTATCACCCAGCCCCTTGCTAATTATTAGTAGCTGGCATGGGTCTGCTCAGATAAGACAAGGATCCAGGCTGCCCCCAGCTCTTTTGTGGGGTTTGAAGGTGTTTCTCCTTGTTCTGGAGATCCAGACCCTAAAAGCACAGACCTCGGTGCTTTCTGTTGTGTGATGGAGGTTGGCATTTGTTGCATCCCTGCCGTCACTCACCAGAAGCAGTCAGCAACAGCATCTCTCCTTAATTAGACAGGCTGGTAATGAGAGCTGAGGGCCCTAGAGGCTCGTCTGACATCACCAGGTATTGCATTCTGTGTCAAGCAGACACAGAAAAATGCGCTGAGATTCACCCAGAATATCCTTGGAATTAGGGAATTTTGTCCTAAAAATGCCTGGGCTGATGGTTTCTCTTTGGTGTCTCAATAATGGAGAGAATGATGGGGAGAGGGAAGGGAGGCACCTGGAACAAGGCTGATTCAAAAAACGTCAAATCATTAATTGCAATGGAGGCATTTGGGTATGTGATGAAGAATTAATTTGGCGTGAGCATAAATGTGAAAGGGAAAGGCTGGTACAGCTCAGGTGACCTTTTCCTGGAGCCCTGCGGGCTGTCGCGATGATGGACGGGACACCGGCACAGCCAGGCGGTGCCCCGAGGTCCCCTCGGTTTGCTGAACAACAAGCTGCCCTTTGGGGTGAGAGCCCGGATCCCTGAACTGCTGCAGGAGGGGGGGCTGAGGCACCCCCCTCTCTGGGCACAGGCTATAAGGGCCTTTCTGGAGCTGGCTGGAGCCCCTGTGCCCCCATTTATAAACCCTCTTCTCCCTGCCGAGAGCAGCTACGCGCTGGTCTGCTTCGGTAGACAACCCAAAGAAACGGTCTGTAGAACGTGTCCATGGTCATTCCCTGGTGACACCGAGCGCCGGGCTCTGTCCCACACCCCTCCTGCCGCCCAAGATGCTCCTGCAGGACCAGGCTGGCCAGGACAGAGCATCTCCTCGGAACGAGGAACGAGCCGAGGAACGCTCAGCACCCAGCACTGAGAGGATGGGAGAGGGGATCCCCGTGGGGTCCTGGCCCTGTGTGCCCCTCGCCAGGCGCCCGGGCAGTGTGTGGGGCGCGTCCCTGCCATGTGGCACCCGTCCCGAGGACCGCTCTGATGGGAGAATGACTCACACGGACTCCGCTGCGGGTGTGTTTCCTATTAGGGCCGTTCAAGTCTCCACAATTAGGAATGTAACTCAACCAGAGTGTGAATCCTTAATAGGAAACATCCCCCAGATGCGCATGAGAGGGGCCCGAGGAAGATGCCAGCCCTCGGAACGGGCCCTGGGCTTGTGTGCGAGAGCCGCCGGGATGGCTCCCACATGAGGCGGCATCAAAGGGGGAGGCTGCCGTCCCGGGGTCTCCTCGGCCACTTCTGCCAACTTTGATCAGGGTTTGTCTCCTGACTCCGAAATGCTTTTTTCACACTTGTTTCCCAAGTGCGAAAAGCCCGAAGCCATGTTGGAAACTCTGAGACAATTTCGTATTCCTTTGCAACAAAGCCAAGGCCAGGACAATGGGACTTTGATGTTATTGACATATTGGTTCGGAGTTTCCTTGTTTCCATTTCCCAGCACTAGGACAGAGCAGAGGGCTGCTTCTTTGCTCTGTTTAATTAGATAATGTTTGTACAGTGCTTGGAGAATATAAAGTGCTCAGTAAGTGGAAAGCATTATCCTTATTATTATGCCTTCCCATATTCACTGGCTGCATTCGGTGGAGCTGCAAAAGCTTTCAAAGAGAGAAGAAAATAAGGTCAGGCGAGCTTAGTTTATTTTATTTAAACGTAAAATAAAATTTTAGTGCTGAGCAGAGGCAATGGCCTGGCAGACCCGGGGAGGGAAGGGCTCTGTTTATCTCCAGAGCGGGGACAGCGGCGATTGCGCCCAACCGAGTCCCCTCAGCGCTGCCCCATCGCTGTGTGTCTCGAGTCTGGCCTGGACAGACTCCTCCCAGAGGTCAGGGCTGTTGTTCCCTTTTTCTTTCGCTCAGGTGAGGTTTACCCGTATTGCGATCCCTCTCCTTGCCAGTGATAAAACGTTTGACGAGCCGCGCTCAAGTCCCAGACTTCGGCATCCCGCACCAACCCTCCCGCCCCAGTCTCTCCCCCGCCAAATATGTTTGTATTTTTAACATTTTAGGCAACAATCTTAAACCAAAGCAGATGTGACAATGAATATTTATCTGCAGCATCTCAGTATGGGATTTTCTCTTAAACTCGATAAAATAAACTGCTCATGATACAGAACAACATTTCTCCTAATATACAATACACAAGGGGCAGGAGGGGAATTAGCAGATGAACTCAGCGTTAAAGCCATTTAAAATCAAAAGAGTAGCAACATTTACATGCGAGGAGAACAGTTGGTTGCTTTCAGTGAGATCCTGGTGTGTTGTGGGTTGGGTTTTTTTTCTGTTTTGTTCGATTCCTTGAGGCATGTAAACGCTATCAAACGGTGATTGGGAACGCTGAGGAGGGCAGGTAGGAGGAGTCCTTCTGTGCAGGTGGGATGCTCAGGGATGCATCGGAGGAGCTGGATCCCAGCGTGAAGCAGCCGCGCAGGACCGCGTCCTCCGCCCGCTCTGGCGCTGCGACCCCTTTCCCACCCATCCTGCTTTTCCTCGGGCTCTTACACCAAGGCCTTGGTTTTGCAGCTCAATGAGTGAATAAAAACTGCTGAAAGCCACGAGATGAAGCTGGCAGCTCGTCCCACCACTCCGCCAGACCCAGTGGACGGCGCCGCAGGGCGGTGGAGCCATGCCGGGGGCACCACATTCTCCCCCCGGGCTGGGCGCCGGGGCGGGGGGCATTTCCAACCTTGACACGTTTCGCTCCCAGAGCCAGGCACATTTCCCCAACCTGCTGTCTCTGACGCAAATCCAGAACAATATGCAGATTAAAAATAACAACAACAAGAAAGCCCAACCACCGAGACAAAGCACTCCAGCACACCCCAGGGCAGAGCCAGGGAGCAGGCGGCACGGGGCTGGCTGAGCCTGGACGCTGGGACAGGGCTGGGGGCTGTGAGGGGGCAGCAGGAGGATCCTGAGGGTCCCATCTCCAGGGCTGAGAGGCCAAGGAAGCGCCCTGTGCTCATTTGCTCCTCCACGGCTCTGCCAAGGCAGCAACTCGGCATGAGTGGGGAGAGTCCTGCGGTGGTGATCGCCCCTTCCAGCTGCTCCTGGGCCAAGCCGAGCCAGCAACCGCAGCACCGCGCTCTGAAACGCCTTGTTCCTCTGTGGTTTGGGATCATCTGCCCTCCCCTTCTCTCCCAGAAAGGGATGTGGGTCTCTGGGAGGCACCTACCACCCTCCTGAGGGACCCCCCAAGGGGTGAGTCAAAAAAGCAAGGTCTCCTTTGGTCTGTGGAGACCACAAGTAGGAGCAAGAAAAACTGCTGACTGCACGAGCTCGGCGACTTCCCGAGGAGGGAAGGGAGAGACCTTGGCCAGTGGCAGCTCCACAGCCTCAGAAATGGGATGTGGGATGCCAGAGCCCCGGAGGGACCACACTTCTTGTGCTGGGAGAGCAGACCGCGGGCCAGCCTCCTGCCGGCGATGCTGCGGGTCCCCGGCACATGTTCTGGGGTGGGTGGAGGGGCAGGGGCTTTGCAGAGCCCCTGGGCTTTGGAAGCGAGGCACCGCGGGGTTCCCAGAGCCCTGCCCAGCTCGTTCAGTTCTTCGTGGTCCTGCTGGTCTCTCAGCCCACCCCGAGGCATTCATCCGTTGCGCTTCCCACCCGGAGTTCGGGCAGATCTGGGCTCCCTGCGTGCTATTTCTGGGGTTTTAATTTCCCAACTCCATGTCAAGGCAGTGCCGTGGGGAGCAGCGTGACGTTACCAGCCCGCGAGCTGCCCGACATCTCGAGATAAGTTTGCTTCATTCCCCAAACTATATAAAAGTTGCCTGATGTTCTGCCGTAGCCGCATAGCATTCCTTTGTAAGGAAATAAAGTGTCAGTGCCACAGCTGTGAAATATATGCGGAGCTCGCTCCGATTCAGTAGCGTGCACTGGGCAGAGAGGAGCGGTGGGTTCCTGTTTAGGTTTTCGGTTACTGTGTTTGTAAAATATTTATTTTTCTTGGTGTTTCTATCCTAGCCTTTTTAGAATCTAAATATTTGGACGATGGAGGAGCTGCGGCCGGATCCGCCGCGCTGGCCGTGGCGTTGCTCTGCTCGCCGAGTTGCGGCGTGTGTCAGGCATGCTGATGGTCTCCCCTGCGCCCGCTTCCAGCCAGCCCTTTGCTTTTTGCCTCAAGATCAGACGGTATTTAAATGCAGTCTCCAGGGGTGGAGAGGGTGGTATGAGGCATTGAAAGGCCTGGTAGAAGGAACAGAAAAAAAGAAAGAAGGAAAAAAAAAAAGAAGCAAGGCAGCAGCGTATAAATGAATAAATAATAGTAATAAAAAAGATCATTGGGAAGCAGAGACATTCTTTATGGTGCATTAATGTGTTTTCTCAGCTGCTCTCTTGACTCTCCACCAGCTCTCACAGTTCCTGTCCTCGGGACACTTGCGGCTGCGAGCGGTGGGCGCAGGAAGGTTTGCGCTCGCTGCTCTGCCCCCCCTCCTCCCCGCTGCCCCCCCGGAGCGTCCCCTTCACACCGCTCTTGGGGAACATGGATCCCCCCCCCTTTCCCCACGGACTTTGTGCTCTCCAGCCTCTCACGGGTCTCGCTTGGCTCTTTGGGAGAGCCTGCCACGTGCACCAGAGAAGTCCTTCAGGCAGGGCAAGCCAGCAGAAGCGTGACACACGCTGCGTCCTTGGAGTCCCTCCTGGCTCTGCCTCCTCCCTCCCTCCTGCAGGTTCCCGAGCAGACTCTTTCTTCCTCCCCCCGTCGCCCGCAGCTTTGCGGGGAAGGGATCCAGCCCAGAGGCGTGTGGTGGGACGTCGGCTGCACGAGGAAGTGGTTCTTATCTGTCTGCCGACAGCACTGTCATCACGCTGTGATGAGTGACGTGGATGCGGTCCCCACCTGCTCCCCGCATTGATCAGAGGGTGTTGCTGCTGCTATAGAAACACCCGAGTTCTTGCATTCACCTCCTTTCTTCTTTATCTCTTCTCTTTTCCCTTTAGACCCTCAAAAACGCTTCTGAATTCCCATGCGTTTGAAACCAAGAGCCAATGGGCTCTCTGCTGCACTTGCATTCCTGCCAGGCTACTGTGACAAGGTGCGGTGATGCTTCCCAACTTACAGGGGGGAAGCTCCTGAGAAACCTCCTTTGTGGGGCCCAAGCCCTCTGCTCTTCACAAAAGGGCAGCAGGATTCGTCCCCCCGTGCTTGCAATGCTCTGTGCGCTTATCAGCTCCTCCAGCAAAGCAAGACAAAGCACCCAGTGATTTTATTTTGCTGGCTGCTCGTCACCCATCTGCTTGTTTCCTTGAAATTTTCTTCTGCTAACCCACTTTGGCACCTGCAGCTCTGCTGATGAATTGACTAAAAGCTAAGCTATCTCTGCAAAGCTCTTTTATGCCTGGCTGTGGGGAGAGCAGCCCCACATCAGGAGGGCAGAAACCTTCTCAGTTCTCTTTTGCAGAGCAGAGACACCCACGTGGAAAACGAGTATGTCCCTGAGTCACAGGGGTCTGGGCTCATCCAGCAGCATCAGGACAGACGGACGCTCACAGAGCATCCAGCAGAGCCCTGCCAGGCTCCCTGCCCTCAGTGCGCCCAGCTGGTAGTGGCTTTTTTTGTGTGTGTCTATGACCAGTCCTCTGTGTATATTCTGCAAATCAAATCAGCTCAGTGTAAGAACCAAGGAGACATTTATGAATGGGATTTGAGCTTAAATTCAACTCCCTCAAAAATACATATATGTATACATCTTCCTTCAAACCAAAAAGTTGTAAACAAACCTGACTTGAGAGTCCTTTGATACCTTGTCAGCTTCCCTTCCCTTTGCTCCTGGGCAGTCCTGCACCCCTGCAGGCTTTGCTGGCATGTTTCTGGTCGGGTGACGGAGCCACAAACCCAGAAAGATCATTCTGGAGCCCAGCTTCGCCTCAAGCCTTGGTTGAACACCACAATGGGTCATTTCCCAGTTCTCCCGCCTTGATTATCCGTTGCCTCTGTTGGGATTCTCCCAGGAGCAGACCAGGCTTTCCAGCTCAGGTTTGCTAAAGCCAGGCTGTCTCTGCTGTTGTTGGTGCTCCTCCTGCCCTACAGCGACCGCCCAGCTGCTGCTCTTCCCTGCTGTCCTGCCTCCATTCCCCGAGCAGGAGCCCACCCCAAACCTCACCGAGCTCTCCCCGCAGTTTTGGCGTGACCACTGAGGGAGAATCCCTCTCTCATGCTCTCGCCACCCTGCTCGCTGCCTCGGTTTCCTCCTTTCTAGAGCAGGGCTGGCTCCAGTCATCTACTGGTGACTCAGTCGCGATGGTTTAGGAGATGCCAAACGATGACACGTGCAAAATTCTTCTCCTGAGTATGCTCTCCATAGTAAATCCCTGTTCGTTCTCAGCCTCTGCTACCACTGAGGTGGCAAAGGAAAGCAGCCGGCAGGATGGGTTTCGAGGAGCCCCAACCACCTGCAGGTCCCTCTGTGACCTGGTGTCTCCTTTCCTGCCTGTCCCTCTTCTGACCGGTCCCATCCCATAAGGAAGTGGTGGAATGGGAGAAATCCTCCCCCCAGCCCTGTAATTTCCGACACCTTCAACAAACGCGTGTGGAATGAGCCTTTCGACACGGAGATTCGGTCCAGAGGGAAACAATTCTCTCTTAGTATCACTGGAGGGACGGGCAGGGGGAGCAGGGCTGGCACAGGGGGTACAGGGAGGGCTGGAGTGGGGAACCTGTCCCGGGTGTGCTCTGTCCTGGCTGACAACAGCACCCGAGTGAGGAGCCACCAGGCCCTGCCCTTCCCCTCTTCTTTTTTCTTTTTCCTCTTTTCTTTTGCCTTTCTCCCTCTTCTTTTTCCTCTTTTCTTTTGCCTTTCTCCCTCTTCTTTTTTCCTCTTTTCTTTTGCCTTTCTCCCTCTTCTTTTTCCTCTTTTCTTTTGCCTTTCTCCCTCTTCTTTTTCCTCTTTTCTTTTGCCTTTCTCCCTCTTCTTTTTCCTCTTTTCTTTTGCCTTTCTCCCTCTTCTTTTTCTTCTTTTCTTTTGCCTTTCTCCCTCTTCTTTTTCTTCTTTTCTTTTGCCTTTCTCCCTCTTCTTTTTCTTCTTTTCTTTTGCCTTTCTCCCTCTTCTTTTTCTTCTTTTCTTTTGCCTTTCTCCCTCTTCTTTTTCCTCTTTTCTTTTGCCTTTCTCCCTCTTCTTTTTCCTCTTTTCTTTTGCCTTTCTCCCTCTTCTTTTTCCTCTTTTCTTTTGCCTTTCTCCCTCTTCTTTTTCCTCTTTTCTTTTGCCTTTCTCCCTCTTCTTTTTCCTCTTTTCTTTTGCCTTTCTCCCTCTTCTTTTTCCTCTTTTCTTTTGCCTTTCTCCCTCTTCTTTTTCCTCTTTTCTTTTGCCTTTCTCCCTCTTCTTTTTCCTCTTTTCTTTTGCCTTTCTCCCTCTTCTTTTTCCTCTTTTCTTTTGCCTTTCTCCCTCTTCTTTTCTTCTTTTCTTTTGCCTTTCTCCCTCTTCTTTTTCTTCTTTTCTTTTGCCTTTCTCCCTCTTCTTTTTCTTCTTTTCTTTTGCCTTTCTCCCTCTTCTTTTTCTTCTTTTCTTTTGCCTTTCTCCCTCTTCTTTTTCTTCTTTTCTTTTGCCTTTCTCCCTCTTCTTTTTCTTCTTTTCTTTTGCCTTTTTTCTCTTCTCTTTTGTCTTTTTTTTATCTTTTTTCTTCTCTTTTGTCTTTTTTAATCTTTTTTCTTCTCTTTTGTCTTTTTTAATCTTTTTTCTTCTCTTTTGTCTTTTTTCTCTTTTTTTCTTTTCTCTTTCTTCTTTTCTCTTTTGTCTTTTTTTCTCTTTTGTCTTTTTTCTTTTCTCTTCTTGTCTTTTTTCTTATTTTTTCTTGTCTCTTTTCTTTTGTCTTTTTTTCTTTTCTTTCGTCTTCTTTTTCTGTCTTTTTTTCTTATTTTGTCTTTTTTTTTTTCCTTTTTTCCTTCTCTTTTCTTTCTCTTTTCCTTCCCTTTCCCTTTTCCCTCCCGTTCCCCTCCCCTCCGCCGGGCTCCGGGCTCTCCTTAGGCGAGATCCCCCCCTAGCGGCCGCCCGCGGGCACCGCCCCCGCTCCCCCCGCTCCCCCGCCGGGCTCCTCCCGCCGCTGCCGGCCCCGCAGGTGCGGGGGGCCGGGAGGGGACGGTCTCTGCACAGCGGTCTCCGGGACGGTTCCCCAGCCCGGCGGGGCTTGCTCTCCGGCCGCCTTTTGCCGCTCCGGAGCCCGAAAGCACCTCGCCCCCCAGCCCCGGCACAGCCAGCACGGATTTCGCAACGCAAAATATAAATCACTGGTCCCCACCATCGCCATCTCCGCAGCTTTCTCTCTCGGGTGATCCTGCACCCGCAGCCCGTCACACCCAGCTTAATAAAGCCGGGTTCAGAGGGGCGAGGCCCCCCGGGTCCCAGGTGCTGGCTCGGGGAGGGGCAGCAACCGGGAGCAGCTGCGGGGCTGGAGCTGCAGCACCCGAGGGACCTGTTGGGAGAAGCCCTCCAGGGCTGTTTTATCTTTACTCCGGGGATCAGAGGTCTGTGTATGTCCTGGAGCAGCAGCGATGCTTATTCCTGCCTCCTGCCACCGTCCTTTCTCGTTAGTCATAGAAACATCCAGCGCTTTTCCCCCTAAAATAGACCAGTGTGGCCTGGGCACATTTCCTGAACCCCCGAGTGTTCCTTGCCCGGAGCCTCGGCACGATGTGCAGAAGTTCCGACGTGGTGATGGCTCCTGTGTGGTGCACGAGGCACAGCAGCATCTCACCAGGAGCTTTTCCCCGTGCTGTCTCAGTGCCCAGAGCTCCTGTCCCCATGCCGGCGGGGAGCTGTGGCCACACACCCTGGTGGCATCTTTCACCTTCCTGGCCCTTGTGTGCAGATTCCAGAGCCTAATGCAGACCTGTACGGGTCTTGTGCGAGTAGTATCTGAGCGTTAGGGCCAGGCACAATGCCGAGACTTTGGTAAAAAGAGAAATGACCAACAAAAACAAAGCCCCGGAATCTGATAGCAGAGATGCTTGTGCCCCGGGAGCAGCCCAGGGAACAGTCTGTGCTGCTGAGGGAGGTGCCTGAGAGTCACCACGAAATAGGACAAGCTGGAAGGATGTTGCTATATTGGGAACTCAGCTGGAAGCTTTCTCTCCTTTTTCTTTTAAGAGTCCAGATTTCCTATAACATCACCTTAAAGCACCTAGGGCCCTGCAGCGTGCTGGGGTTGCCATCCCACCCCGTCATGGCCCCAGAAGGGCTGCAGCCCTGGGGGGACCTGAGCAAAGCCCCCTCTGCCAGCCGGGCGCTCTGGTGCAGGAGCATCAGCCCTTGGGACAGCGAGTGAGATCCAAAAAGCTGCCTGTGCGTTCCCTGGTGTCCCGCAGCCCTGGCAGAGGGAAGAAAAATGAGCTCAGAGAGAGCAAGTCTGGATTCTCCTTTCACCACGGGGACAAAGGAAGGTAGAGGTGTTGTGGCAGAGCACAGGAGGGATGTGGTGCAGCTCAGGGCTCTTCTCTTGCTGAAGGGCTTGAGACGGAGCAAATCCACCATCAGAGCCAGGAACCACGGCTGCTGGTGCGGTTGAAGGACGCAGGGAAGGAGCAGCAAACTTGGGGCGCCTCCAGCCTCCCTGGCCCCTCCCGGCTCCCTCCCGGCCCCGGGCAGGGGAGCTGCCAGAGCAAACCCGCTGTCTGGGATGCTGCCAGGGGATTTCCAGCTCCTCCTGCCTGACCCCGGCACAGTCCCATGGGTGATGTTGGGAGAGTTTCCCAAAAATCCTGCCCGAGGAGCCCTTCCCCACTGGCAGCCCCGAGGCTGGCCGCAGCGCAGCCTGAGCTGCAAACCTGGGCTGAGCCCTCTCCCCTCTGTCCCTGAGAGGCTGGGAGCATGGGGGAAGGCAGATGGAGGGAAGATCTGGAAGAGAAGGCATCTTGAAGGAAGAAAGTAACAACCAGAAACACTGAGAAAGGGATGAAATGTGACAGAAAAGTTGGCCTGAGGGAAATAACGGCAGCTAAAAATAACCGTCCAAAGGCTGCAGCGGGAGAGAGAAGGAAAAGTGCCAATCTGAAGGAGAAATGGGGTTACACTGCAGCCTCCCCCCTGCACCCTCTGTCTGAGCCCCACAACACTGGCAGGGTGCTCCAGCGAGCCCAGAGATCAGAGGTCTGGAGGAGTACCAGGCTTCAGGGCCAGGGCAGAGACCTCAGATTCGGTTTTACAGCTCACCCACAGCCGATCCCACCCCAGATCTCACTGCGGGGATGGGGCTGCTGCCCGCGGAGCCCCCTGCCCGCCCCAGCCCGCACACCTGCCAGCCCATCGCCTTGATTACATCTCTCTGTTTCCTTCCCGACTCGAGCACAGAAAGCCTCTTTGCCATTCATTTACCCAGGGACTTCATTGGTATTTAATAAACTCGATTAAGCAAGCACCTTAATGTGCTTTCGTAATGAAAACATAATTGTTTCTGCAGCTACAATGCAAGGACTCTCCACTGCAAGTGGCGGGTGCTAGGGAGCAGGGTAATAAAACGCAGAAGAGCCCAGAACTCGGGAAGTTATTTGTTCTCCCCCTCAGGAAATAAACATGTTATCCCTTCACCAGGGCTCGGATAGTACCAGGGAAGAAACGAACCATGCTGTGCAATGGGGAGATGGGCTGTCTGCCCGATTTGGAGCAATCCTGCTCCCCTCATCCCTGTCCCTTCCCTGCAAAAACACGCAAGCACAGAGCATGGGTAATTTTTCACCACGTTGCTCCATCGGGCCTCGCACGTGGGATGCACGCATCCTGTGCTCTGCCATCCCACGCAGGGATGCGCGTGCGATGAAACAGGGTCACTGCTCTGAGCCTTCTCGGGCGTCAGTGCCCATCAATGTGCACACACACGAGCCGGGCTCCGGAGAGTTTGTGATTCCTCAGAACAAGCTGTGCACATCAGCACAGGAACACGTCTCGCAGCAGCCTTGGTACAAATAAATAGGAAAAGAAGTTACTCTGCAAACAGCAGGCGTAACGGCATCCCCCCAAACTGAGACACAAACCGTCACCTGCAGGGTTTGTGTGTCACAGGAGGTCTCTATAGAGACCAAGCAGAAGAAGAATCCTGCTCACTCTACACTGTTTGTGTTGAGATATTTCTCATGATTGATGATATAGAAAATACTGCGACCACGGGTGAGCAGCCCAGAGGTTGCCGTGGCCAGAAGGAGCTGGGGAAGACCAGAGCCCACTTGTGCTCCCTGAGGAAGATGATAGGGAGGAAGCACCCTGTGTTTGCACCGAAGGGTAGCATGGCTTGTGCAGGAGTGAAGAAGAGACAGATGGTCCCATTTTGTGTGAAAAGGCAGAGAGGGAAGATGTAACTTGGGAATCTCCCCAGAACAAGCCATCTGTGAGGTGTAGGGCCTGTGCTGCTGCTGGTATAGCAAGGTAGCCAAAATACTGAAGCAGCAGAGGATGATGTGCTCGGGATGAAGCAGAACCGCATTTCATTACTGCTTTTGCTTTATTTGTGACTTTGAGGTCACAGGTAGCATAACCAAGAATTTAATCCTTCTTCTTTTTTATTTCTGCTGTAATAGGTTTGTATTCTCCTGTATCCCTGTCTGACACTAACCAGGGTCTCTGGCAACTCTGTTGTGGACAAATGCTTTAAAATACTGGAAACTAGGAATGGCTCTGGAAACCTCATGAGCCAGATTGTATTTCCCACTGAAGCTCTGGTGATCCTTTGAGGAGTTGCTGGCATCAAGCTCAAAGTCTCACAGAGCATCCGTGGGACCCTCCTCCTCTTCCTGGCAGGAGGAAAGTCCCATCCGAGGCTCCGGACAGTTGTCATGGTGCACTGGCCGCTGTGGGAAGGGAGGTCTGGGACGAGATAAGCTCTTGGGTCACCTTCTCTAGGCAATCTGTACCTCGAGAGCACACGAGAGTATCCGTCCTCCCGCAGCCACCTTCCCACTGTGGGCTCCACCGCTCCAAAGGCATCCTCCCTGCAGATGGCTTCCAATGCTGACAGATAAACAGGGGCATAAATCTGGGCAGGGTCACGGTCTAATTGAGAGCCCACCCATGCACAGGAATGTAGGATACGGTGACGGCAGAGGGATGGGACCGGCTGACAATGCGCTGGCTGGTCGGCTTGCTGCGGGTAGTGCCCCCTTATTTGATGTCAGGGCTCTTTCATTAATCAGGCCATAAATCAGATGAGCCCCAGTGCTCGTTTGGCTGGGCGAGGTGTCCCAGTGCTGCTGCTCTACCAAGGTGCTGAGGTTGCTGAAGGGTCGCCAGCTCTGTCCCTCCAGGGCAGGGCTGGGGGTTGAGCCGAAGCTCCCCACGACGGCTCCAGCAGGACAAAGCTGCAGAAGGGCAGGGATCTTCAATTTCGTATTTTTATTTATTTATTTATCTACTTATTTGCTTATTTATTCTGGGGGGGGTGGGCAGGGTAGAGAACACAAGAAGGCTGAAAATAAAAGAGGCCGCCTCTATAAATCACCGATATTAAAACGGCGTGAAAGGACTGGGGTCTTCAGACACGAATAAGCCCTGGGTGGGAGCACAGGAGGCATTGCTGGCCCAGTCATTCAACTCTGCAAATATACATCAGGTCTTCCTGACACATCGTTATTAGCTTTCCTACGCTGAATTGCACAGGGATAAACTTGGGGCTGGGAGAAAAACCGCAGAGATTATTGTCAGCCCCAGCGCTGCCACGCGCTGTGCTTTTTCTCCTTCTGCCCCCCCCACCTCCGCCTTTTTCAACCAGGAACACAAAGGAAATTCATGGCATTTCTACGGCTAATACTGCAGGAAGCGTTGGTGGGCCTGAAAGAGAAGAAAGAATTACAGGGCTCATCCAGACAGTGGGATGTGGAGGGTGAAGGAGAGCCAGGGGGGAGCAGAGAGGGAGGGTGTAAGAGGAGGCTGAGAGCAGCTGATCTCAGTAAAATGATAGTTTGGTGCATTGGTGGGGGAGAAAAAAAAAAAAAAAAAGAAACTTCAATAAAACAAATTGGATTTAAATCCTTCGGTAAAGCCGGTTCCCAGCGAGTAAGCGCGGGGAATGGGCGGTTTATGTTACACTTGTGCAGCCGTGTGGCCTCTCGCAGATTGCTAACGAGGGCATGGGGGGGCCGGCAGCCACCCCCTTCACATCCTCACCCTCACTCTCCAGATCAGCACATGTCCCCTTTCGGCTTCCTCAGCGTCGGAGCACTCCCGAAACGCTGCCGGGCAGTCACCCCTTCCACCTTTGCCCCTGCAGCAAACCCCAAAATTCTGGGTGTCCCCCCTGCTGCCCCCATTTCACTCCCAGAGCCCCTCGCAGAAGCCCAGCTCTCGCTCTGCCTGGCTCCCTTAGCTTCAGCAGAGCCCCTCACCTTCCCGGGGCAGGGAAGGTAAAAGCAAAGCCCTGCGAAGGGGCGAAGGGGGCTCAGGGCTGTCCCCTCTGGAGCAGCCGCTCATCTTAGAGCCATCTTGGAGGAGCCATCCCCTCTGAGAGGTCTCAGTGGTCCTCCCCGGACACTGGTGCCACCCCCAGCCTGAGCTGCCCATCGGCACCAAGCAGGTGATGGTCCATGGAGGTCAACGGCCCCAGCAGAGGATCCACCAGGCTCCTTCCCGCTCGCCATCACAGGGCTTGATGTCAGGTCTCCGGAGAGGTGAAAGCCTCCCCACTGACTCCCCCACTGCCCAGTTAACTGCCCATAGCATTAAAGATACAATCAGCAATAAAGCCTAAAAATAGCCCAGAGAGACTGTCAGCAGCGTAAATGAAGATTGGTGGGTGTTGTGGAGCGGGGATAAGTACAGAAGGTTCATGGTTCACCTCTCCCATGGGCAGGTGCCTGCGGGGGGTTATCTGGGAGCACCTGTGACCAGGGCAGGGTGCCCAGAGACTGGGCTCTGCCTGCTTCCCGGGAAGGCACGAGGTGGCAGTTCTCACAGTTTTGGTGAGTAACCAGCTGACTCCTGTAAGTGACACCTCATGTAAGAAAGGCTCCAAACCTGGTCTGGGCCCACGCAGATGTCTGGCAGATAATTTCCCTCACAGCCTCCAAGCACTTTCTGCAGGGAATATTTCCCTGGGCATCGGGGCGAGGGCATGCAGCTGGTAGGAAGGGTTAACGACCTGAGTCGAGGCTACCCTTAGCGGGTTGCCCTGGCCAGAGGCTGGTTTGCTGAGCTCTCACATCCAGCGAGGAGAATCGATCTGCCATCACCGGGGTGAGCAGGGAGCTCTGGTTTAAAGTCCTGCTGGGTGCAGCTGGTTGCACGTGATCCCTCCAAAACGAGGAGACTGTGGGCAGAGGGGGCAAAGCTGGACGGCTCAAGGGACCCTGATGCTGAGTGAGGCTTGGGTCTCCTTCCCCAGACCCGCTGTCCTGGAAACACCCATGTTTCGGGGGTTTATTCACCCGTTATTCACCCTCGTCAGGTTTGAAACCAAGCCCCTCTCCTCAACGTGGGGCCGCCCGGTTGTCATGGCACGAGGAGAAATCTGGAAGCTATTGGGCCAGTGGGAACACCATGCCCAGTTCATTTCCTTTAAGGAAACACAACCTGAGGGGATAAGTAGAGCTTCTTTGCGTACACAATCCCATACTGTTTATCCAACACAAATTAAAAAACGTGGTCCTCGGGAACACGGAGCTGGGGAGATAAAGAAGCGATTGGCTCCCAGACGGGTTTCATTACTGCCCCGACACAACCAGCCTCTGAAACCACTTTGTATTTCAGGACAATGGCAGGAAAGCTGGGACCTTCGGAGCACGAGCGGGCTTCAGGGATGACACTCAAGGTGCTGTAAATAAGTACGAGATGGAAAATCGGGTGAATATTTGCATCGGCATCCGTCTCTCTCCAGTGCTTTTGTGCCGCTTGTTTAACATGTTCGAGTCCCGGGTGTGCACAAACCACGTGAAAGCTCTGTTGGAGATGAGAAGTCGCTGAGGACTTTGCCACAGCTGGGGAGGTGCCGAGCGCCAGGCAAATGGGGCGGTTTTGTGAAAAACCACAGAGCCTCATCCTCGGGGCCCCCAGGGCCAGAGCTCGATTACAGCAGGTCTCTCCCCGTCACTGCGCTGTGGGCAGGCTGAACGGGGAAAAATGCCATCTGGGGTCTCACTTGAAAAGGGTTTTACAAGCAATGGGATTTTATTACAAGCAGTCTAGCAACGGTGCAGTTTCTGTGTCGCCCTGCGGTGGAAGGGCAGGGGCTGGGAGCGGCGCTGCCCTCCTGGAGAGGCATCGAGCACATTGCTGGGGCCTGCCCTTGCAAGATCCATCCGGGAGGGACACAGGCTGTATTGGAACGCTTTGTCCTGCAGTGAAATGCTGGGAACGTGAGGGACCAAAACAGCTGGGAAGATGCTGGTGGCATCCCGCCGTGCCCGCAGACCAGACACTGCCCACTGCCCCTTCCTGCACCCCCGAGCCCCACTGGCTGCAGAGCAGGGGGCCCTCGCCCCAAACCCACGAGCACATGGCAGCAGAGGCATCCTGTTTTAATCACCCCTCCTCCCCTCTCGAAGCCGGAGCTCATTACGGGCAACACTGTTTGTTTGTTTTCTTAATCGGCACCAAGAGGCCCCGTCTGGGCTTGCGCTGCTCAGCCTCGCTCCTCCGAGCCCCATCCCCGTCCCTGGCAGCACGTGACTCCCAGCGAATTTTCCAGTGTGGTCGCTGCGACCTGGGAATGTGTTCCAGGATCCTCGTTTGGAGAGCTCGGGCACAACTCTTCCATCCCCCTCCTTGCCCTCCATTGCTTCTCCCCCATGCTCCCGGCAACCCATCCACTCTTCTCAGGCTGGTTTCACACTCCGTCCCCTCGCAAACACCTCCTGGGACCATGTCACCAGGAGGAGGACGGAGGGCAGTGCCCAGGTGACACTGAGCAGGATGGGCACTTGCAGAACCCTGCTGCTGCTCGCCGTCATGGCAGCCTCTGCTCTGTCGAGGTGAGAAAAGGCTTCTCTGAGCTCAGTGCACCCCCCACATCTCACCTACTCACCCACTACTGCGATTCATGTGTTAAAATCAGGGCAACTCTGGGAGCAGCAGCTGGGTACCAGCAAACCTCGCAACAGTTACTGCCCAGAGATATGTGGGCATCAACGAAGAAGCTGGAGAAGCTTCTTTGGGGCACACTGGACCTGTCTGAACCCTGTCGAGGAGACATCATGGACAAACCAGAGAACAACGTGCTGCAGCCAAAGAACAGCAGCCGAAGCAGAGGTCTTCAGCGGGGGCGATGTGCTGTGTGGGCAGGGACACCAGCAGGGACTCCTCTGCCCCGGGAAGCTGTCATGCTGGCAGCTGAGAGTGCATGTGACAAGAAGCCAACATGAAGCCACAGCTCATGTTCAGCACCGTCAGCCGCTGTGGAGAGGAGCTGGATCGCTCCCACCTCCAACCTCCCCTCTCCACCCCTGTAACACCTCCTGCCTTTTGCTGGCGTGAATGTTTTTGTAGCCAAGCAGTGAGCAGATCTGACTGAGGAAAGTCACGTTTTTCTGAACAACAGCCACCACAAAGCTGCTTTTGACTGGTTTTCTGCTGGCTCCAAACGTGCACCAAGCAGCAGGCTGGTCCTCCTGGCCGTGCTTCACGCAGCCCCGCTCTCCTCCACGTGTGGATGCTGTGGGGAGACAAACAAAGGCCAATGAAATCTATCAGGTGAGAAAACCTTTCTGGAGGATGAGAATGGAAGTAAAAGGCTTTTCTCAGCCTCGCTCCACACGCACGGCCAAGGGAGCATCTGTCCTGCTCCGTGTGATTTAGCGACTGAGACGGGAAAAGCAAACATGCCACGCACGCGAAGGAGGGAAAGCCCTTGGCATGTTTTGGATTCCTGCCTTCCTCATAACCTTGGGAGGAATCAGAGACACAGGTAAAGGGACACGGGGGGTCTTGGTCTGGCCTCTCACCAGCAACCACAGCTGGCTCATGCCAGGGATGTCCCAGAGCCCAAGGACGGCCGTGCCCTGGCCCTGAGCGCCTGCTTTCAGGGAGAGAAGAGGATGAAGAACCCACAGAGGGTTCAGAGACCCCAGCACGCCTTTCCCTTCTCTCCTAAGGCCCTGAACAGCTTGGCTCCCCCTTCTTGCTCTCTGAGCTCAGGGAACATGTGTCTAGCAGATTTTTATTAACTGTGTAGCCCTCCCTTGCTCGCTTTCCGTCGCTCTTTTTTTCTTCTCCCTGCTTGCTTGACAGAATTTAGATTAGACAAAACATGAGATCATTTCTGCCTGCAAAAAGAGAAGGAAACAGAAGGGAAGAAGAAATTGCCACCCCCTTCCTACTGCACACCATCTTCCCCATCTACCCCAGCTGACTGGTGTTCGCAGGGTGAAGGTGGGAGCCTCTTGCCCTTTGTGGGGGGGCCTCCTGCTCAGGGGAGCCCCTGGCACAGTGCTGGATGCCCCTGCCCTCTGCTGAGCTTCTCCCCTTCCCCAGGGAGGGCTGTGGGGAGGGGGGCACCGCTGCAGCTCCGGGTTTGCGGGAATCTGTGGCTAGTTTTATGGACACCTGGAGGAGCTGGGAAAATGATCTAACATCTCCCAGGGACTTGCAGAAATGGAGGGAGGTGTGAGAGAGGGGGAGGAAGGCAGCTCTGTAGCCACAAGCCATGCAGGCAGCTAGGAGGTGGGAGGATTTTCCCCTCTTCCCTGGTTTCCAGAGAAACTTGCCTCTGGGTAGAGAAGAGGAGGTCGCAGGCTCCAGTTGGCCTAAGAGCCTAAATGCCAAAATGCTTGGGGATGCCAGGGTGACGGTATCGTGGGTAGGTCACCTCCAGCACTGTGAGCCCTCCCTGGGGTCCTGGTGTGGGTCCTCCCCATATTTCTAGGCCCAGGACACCACCTCCTCTTTATGCCCTCCAGCCCTGTTCACACTTCCTGGGGCACGCCCCCACTCAACAGGAGGCAAAGAAATCCAGCCTGCCCTCCTTTGCCTTCCTCCAATTTCCTTCCTTTTCATTCGTTCGTTCGTTCGTTCGTTCGTTCGTTCGTTCGTTCCTTCCTTCCTTCCTTCCTTCCTTCCTTCCTTCTTTCCTTCCTTCCTCCCTCCCTTCCTCCCTTCCGTCCTTCCTTCCTCCCTCCCTGCCTTCCTTCCTCCCTTCTTCCCTTGCTCACTTCTTTCTTTTTCCTCCCTTCCTTCTTTCTTTTTCCTCCCTCCCTTCCTTCTTTTTCCTTCCTTCCTCCTGCCCCACTGCCTCCAGAGCACTGTGGAAGGTGCCGTTCCCTTTAACTGGAAAAATCCCTCTTCCAGCCCGCAAACGCATCCCGCAGCTGAGCTGGTACACTGCCTGCTTCCAGCAGCTTTCTCCTGACAGCCTCGGGAGGGGTATCCTCTTGCAGCCGGCAAGGCTATAACATTCCATCTCGAGTCCCTAATAAAGATGAGACAATGGCCACGTTTTGTCTGCGGCGGCATCGGGAGCTCTTTGCGGCGTTGAAGTGACGTGGTGGGCAGCCGAGGGCTGGCAGGGCTGTGCCACGAGGGTTTGGTTAAGGGAGAGATCCCGTTTTGGGGCTCAACCTGTGCCGGGGGTGCCAGGAGGAGCCCAGGGACGAGAGGGACGACATCCCACGTGTGCAAGGACATCAGTCGTGTGCTCCAACTCCTGCTACTGTCCTTACCAGTGCTGGTTGTGGTCTTGGCAGCACACACACATGCTCACACACACACGTGCTCATTCCCGTGCGTGCTCACACACACACAAATTGGATTCCCTAAGGCTGGGGGTAACTAGGCGAAGCGTGCTTGCATCCCCAGGTGCGGCAAAGGATGCATCTGTGTATCTCACTGGCGTCTTCTGTTTCTCTTCCACTTCCTTTCCTCTCCCTGACCTTCCTCTCGGACGGGACACCTGTATGAGTAACTGGAATCTAATGAAGACAATTGAACAAATAAACAGCAGCCCGGATCATGGCGCTGACATCAGGCTGTAATGCGATTGTGCCTCCCAAGCACCGGCTCTGAGGACCGCATCCCAAGGCCGTGCGTACTCCACAGGAAGGAAGGAGCGCTGCAGGGTTATTGATTAAGAAGCTCACAAACTTAGCATCCCTAAAGTTTGCTGAGAAATATCTGATTCGCTTGCAGGTCCTATTTCCAGCACAGGTCACCTCAGAAAGAGGAAATCCAATGATCAGCCCAATCTGTAGTAACGCTCCTGAGGAAGCAGGGAGGCTCTGGTTTGGGTTGAATGATTTTATTTAATAACACCACAATGACAAGCTAAGAGTTTAGAAGCCAAGGCTAACCTAAAAACAATATGGAAGAAATCTTAACTTGCAACTCATGAGATGGAGCAAGGATGATGGGGTTTCTTCCCTTGCCTTGCAGTGTGCTTTGGGCAAACCTTGCTCCTGTTTCTCAGATTTTCTTTCCCCGTGGCCATGAGGATGTTTTTAAATTAAAGCCTTCACTTCAGGCCCCTGCTTTGTCCAGGACCTGGAGCTTTAAGAAACAAAGCAAAAACCCATGAGGTATCTCAAGACATTACATGAAGGCAGTTATGATTGTCCTTCAGATCTCCTTCTGCACTCACTGGTAGCACCATGACGAGGTGACACATCATCTCTGGGTGAGTGGAGGCTGCACGAGACCTCTAATTCCCACCCGAGATTCTTCACGTGCTGAGAAACATCCTCTCCCCAAGGACGAAGCCATCCCAAGTGCCAGCAGAGCAGGTGGGACACGCAGCTCAGGTTGCACAAGGAGGCGCAGCTCAGTGAGTTATGTCCCATCATGATGTCACGGCGTGGAGAGATGCCAGGAGACTGGTACATCATCTCACCAATATAGCAGTGTGAGCTGTTCACAACGAGAGCAGAACATCTTGAATCTTGGAGTTTCCAATGCATTCCAGTTCCCTGGAAGCCCACTAAAATGTCATCTGCTCGCTCACAGTGCGGTGGGACATTGCTGAACGGAAGCCAGCCCCGGTGGAAGCTGGTAGATCCATCCCACAAGCTGACATTCGGGAGGATGTTGTAGCCGTGGTGGGTGTTTTGTGAAAAGGCGGCATGTGTTGACACGTTGGGTTTGTGGAAAAGGAAAAGCGATCCCGACAATTTTCGAAGCACCGGATCCAGATGGAACAAAACTGCAGCACCCCCTTCCCAGCAGCTCCGTGGGCCTGGCCTCCATCCTGACAGCGGGATCTTACTATGGAAAGGTTTCGGGGGGGATGAGGAACTCCCACCAGCCCGCAGGGAGTGTGCAGAGAGCAGAAAACAAACCCCCCAAGATTTTTACTGGGACATTTTACACCCTCCTCCTCCTCGCTGCTGAGCTCCCGTGCCTCAGCAGACACTACTGGAAGGGAAGGAAGAAAATCCCCTCCTGCCCAAAGCAGCGCGACAGACTCAGCCCCCTGCTACAACCCGGCACCCGATTCCCCACGCGCATCTCCTGGAGGCTTTGCTGCCTCGCAGACCCTCGGCTTCCCTTCACTCCTGGCTGCTCATCTCTCTTCTCCCCCTGTTTGCTGGCAGGGCACCCAACCCACCCCACGGACCCCTCGCTCCAGCCCCCGTGTTTTTTGGGGGCAGGGGAGCCCCCGAGCAGCCTGGCGAGCTCCGGAGGCACGCTCAGCGGCACACAAGTCTCCTATTATAGCTTATTAGAGGGCTATTATAGACTCGCTCATTTAGAGAATTACTCATTTTTTAGGCCTTTCAGGAACTTTAATGAGTTGTTTTAAACACGGGCAGCAGATGTGGCCTTGGGATGAGCTCCTTTGAAACCTGCCCTCCCCCAACCCGGAGGGAGCGGGGCCGGGGTCCCTTCGCGGTGGTCCTCATCCTCGCGGTGCCCAAGCATCTCCAGTCCACCTCTGCTCCCGGGGCAGAACCAGGACAGACACCCCACCCCAGCCCAACTCGGCACTTTGCCTGCGATCTCACGGTTCTACTGGGTGGCAGATTCCCAGATGAAGAAGAAGGGGGAAACTCAGGGAAAAGCGAGAAGGAGGGGAGGACGGGTGTGTCAGGGCTGCTCGGGGCCGGCTTGAGGTCTGCCTGTGGGACCTTCTGTTAGGAAGGGAAATATCTGCCTGCTGGTGTGTCAGGCTCAGGCATCAAATACTTCTCCAGAAAAGTCAGGAAGGCTCAGGAACAGCCGGGAGTGCGGCGTGCCAGTTGGCTGACGGTAGATGCAGAAAGCTCACATGGCTCCTTATTCCCACCCCTCTTTCTCTTCCCAGCCTCTCCCCTTCCCAAAGCTGCCACAAAGGATTAAGCTGTAATTTGCTGAGCTGGAGGATGATGCAAGGCGCTGCCCCGTGAGAAACGCAGCCCCCAAGAAAAGCGCAGATCCTCAGCCCCGGTCTCTGCCTCCTCCCAGAAATCTCCTCGAAGATTTGGTTCCTTTTATTTTCTCTTTCGGATGCTCAACGACGTATTTGCAGAACCTGGACCAAATTACAGCCCATTACCCAATCCGGCTCGTTCCAAATCCCCTGCATTACTGCAATCGATAGTGGAGGAGCCAGCTCGTATCCCAGCCGAGCCGAGCGTGTCGTTCCCAGCCCCTTGGACACAGGCAGGCTCAATTCTCTCCCCTCGTGCTGTACAGGACAGCTCGCTGCTGCCAACCCAAAGGCTGGAGAAACCAAGCTGGAGTTTAACAAGAAAAAAAAAAAAAGAGGGGAAAGGAGAAAGAAAAAGGAAACCCAAGGCTTTGGGAAATCTTCAGGCCGTGCTGGAATGTAGGATCTAATTAGAATTTATGTGAATGCCCCCAGATTTGAGGTTACACACGCAGAGCCATGGTATGGCCAGGAGGTCGTCCCTGCAGAGAGAGGCAGGCATGGGGAAGCCGTCTCACCCCAGCTCGCCGAGGGGATGCAGGGATGGGCTCCGCTCCCTGCCCAGCTCTCACCAAAGACCACCTGAGGACCACGGCTGCATCCCGCGGGGCAGCCCAAAGGCATCGGCCGCTCGCAGAGACCGCAGGCAGCTGCTGACAGTGATTGCTGTAGTCTCCCTGCTTCTTTATTTTACCTGCTGCTGTAAGGCCGTTACAACTGAGGAAACGTTTAATCACGCCTACCAGCTCTGCTGCAAGAGGGGATTTTGGGCGATAAAGCGTACGGACCAAACCAGAACCGCAGAGAGCGCAGAGGTCTGTCGGGGCTGCCGGGAACACGGGCGTCAGTTTAAACTGCACTGACAAGAAGTTGCCTTCGGTGCTTCCCCGCTGAACCTGCTTTGGTTCAAACACAAGTCGGCGAGCGTGGAAGTGACTGGTTAATAGAGTTAAGTGCTTCCATCTATCCGAGGAGCTTTACCTGCCGCAGCAGCTGCCGCGCAGTGCGGTCACTGGCAGCGCCGGGACTGGAACCGCAACGCCCGGGCAGACGCTGGAGTTAAATTCTCCCCCAGAAGTGTCCTTCGCCTTTGCGCTGAGCCGCTGTGACCTGGCAAAGCGCGAGGATGAGGGAGCGAGCGTGGGTGGGTGCCCCTTGGGGTGCTGCAGCGTTCTGCAGCAAGTGTCTTCACCGGAGAGCTCCGCTCTCACCTGGCTTTGTGGCCTTCAGGTTAAGTAACAGCAGCAGCAGCAGCGCAGGCTTGGGCAGTCAGCACTAAAAATACGTGCCCCATTAACCCAGTTCCATGCCCATTAACCCAGTTCCATGCCCGGCAGTGAGAGGGAGCAGCAATTCGCCTCCGTGCCCCTCAGCACCAACGGTCTCCTGTTGTCATCGTCCCCCCCCCCGCTCCCCCTCCCCAGAAGCACTCGCACAGAAAACGTGCAGCGCTCTGGGACGCCTGCCAGGAAGACATCACCAAATGTAAACCAAAGCTTGCTCCCTAAAAACGCAGCTTAGCCCCGTTTTGCTAACATTTCTGTTTTCTGTGCCCCCGCTTGTGTTTTCTGCTCCCTGCGAGCGGCAGCAAACCGCTCCCTTGGCTTCTTTTTGAACTCCCTGGGTTGCAGCTGTGGGGTCTGATGGGGATTTTTCCCCTGTGCCCATCACCCAGCCTCGGGGCATGAGGGAGGAGACAAAGACCTCCGGAGCTGCAGGGCTACAAAATGTGGCTCACGATGGAGTGGTTTCTCCCTACATCCGACACATCCTGGCTGCTCTGAGAAAAGAAACACTTTCCAGGGGAGATCCATCTCTGCAAGCACCTCTGATGCCTCGCTGGCCAGAGTGGAATAGAATAGAATAGAATAGAATAGAATAGAATAGAATAGAATAGAATAGAATAGAATAGAATACTTTCAGTTGGAAGGGACCTACCATGAGCATCTAGTCCAACTGGGAAACAAGAAGTGCTCTGTTGATGAGCAGCACTTTCTTTCAGCCTGTGGGAGCCAAGTTCAAGCTCCCGACAAGCACGGAGAGAGGGAAAAAAGGCTGCGGGTATTTTTTCTTCCTTTCCCTTCTTATGGAGCTGGCAGCTCTCCTACCTCTCTTATCTTTCGCTGAACAGAGCGCCGAATGATTTTTTTCCAGCGTGAGAGTTGCAGCTGGAGGCCTGTGTGTAAATAATAAATGCGTAAACAGCGAAGGGGGAAAGCGTGAGGGCATGGAAGAAACCTCTCGTAATTGAAAAGATGGTGTTCGGCAGGCGGGAGGGGAGAGAGTCGGTTTAAGTAGAATACAAATAGAGAGAGTAATACAAATATCTAAAGTGGCCTCGTCGTTTGCTTATCCCAGGGAATGAAGTCCCCCTCGCGAGGCTCGCTGCTGAGCTCCGAGACCCTTCGCTTCCTGCATGAGGGCACCGCGCGGCTCCCGCCGGCGTCAGAGCGTTGCCTGGCCGGTCCCCACGGTCTCGGGTGTCTGCAGCCACTCACGGGCCCTGGATTTGTCACTGTGGCTCTGGTTCTGAAGAGCCTTTGTTCTCCTGCCGTTGCTTCCAGGAGATGAGGCTCTCGCTGGAAGTGAGGAGTCTGATTTTATATCGGCGACCGCAGAGGTACCTTCCTCCCTTAATGCAATAAACTAATAAAAGTTGACAATAGCATCTGTTCCCAGGGTTTAATCTGCATATAGATCAGGAATGTGGTGGTTCCAGCAGGAGGAAACAAGATTCTGATGGAAGAAGATAAGATGGAAAAAACATCATCCGGAAGATAAAGGAAGGAAAGGCCGAGGCTATGACAGTAATGGGAGGCTTGAAAAATCACATCCTCTAAATCAAATCGATCTGGGACCGTCCGTGGGCTCTCTGCCCGTCGCAGGGGAGCGAGGAGTTGACTCGTGTGCTGTGGGGAGGGGGGTCCGGCTCTGCCTTAGGTGGTCTCTCTGCTCCTGCGGCCGATGACATCATCGCGCAGAGGAAATGACCTCACAGGGAGGGCAGCGGCAGAAAGCGAGGCGCCAGGTGACGGCTTCAGAAATATCGCCGTCATTTTCATGCAAATGTCCTCGGTGGTAAAGAAGGGCGGGGGGGGGGGGGAGAGGAAAGCACAGAGAAAACTGATGTGTCGGCAGAAATGTTTCTATACAGAATATTTTTCAAAGACTTCAATAAGGCAACAGCAGCATTTGAAAAAGGGAGTATGAACAAAGACAACACAGCTGCATCTTCCTACGTGAAAGGAAGGAGGCTGGGTGTGTGGCTATCAATCTCGGCTGGGCGTGGGGTGAAACATCAGGGACAGATTGGGGCAGATAATGTACGTATTTTTCTGCAAGTATTTGGCGGTTCAGACGAGTTCGCTTTAGCTGCTTCTTCCCCCTTTTGTGTCCCCACTCCACAAACATCAGCGCTATCAACTTTTGCTGGCAAGAGTGCTCTCAGTGGGAGATTTCAACAGCTGATTCATTGAGGATTCGCAGGAAGCAGGATTTTAAAGGGAAATTTGCATCGTAAGTGCTTTTCACGTTCAGCTAATCAAGGCGCACAAACGATGCCATGAGACTTTTATGGCCAATTACAGCATAGCTCAAATATTGGCGATGGAGCCCGGGGTTAGGAATCCTCCATCAGACCTTCACCCGACAGACGGGAGCCACGGACGCCTCGGGCCGATTCCCAGAGTCGCTGGGACTCGGGTGGCTCCGGGGGGACCATGTCGGGAACAGGGCTGGCTGTTGGGATGAGGGACACCAAGGAGAGGAGCACAAAGAAGCCTTGAAATGCCATCAGTCAGAACAAACCGAGGCTGGAGAAACGCTGACAGCCGGGCTCAGAGAAGTGCTGACTAGAGACGAGGAAAAAAAAAAATTCCAAGAAGCATCCAGCGGTTCAGATGACTGTCTTGAACCCTTTTGATCCTGAACTCCCTCTGAAACTATTGCACAGAAGTTCTCCCGTGACGTTTGCATCCCACGGTGGTTTTTTGTTGGATCTGCAGACCCCAAGAACTGTTCCTGGCTTTCCCAGCTCAGTGTTTTCATTTCTTGTCCTGGCCAAAACCTGGAGGAACGCAGAGGTCTGGGGGAAGAACATTAAACAGGATCTACAGATTTCTAAAAATGTCCTCGAGTGGAGGTTCATGACCCGTGCGACGGCTCAAGCTAAGGCCTGGGGAGGAAGTTATGAGTCCGATCGTAACTTTCTCTCTTTTCCCCTTTACTTTCTGGTTTGCATTGCCCTCCAGGAACACGCCTGCAATATTTTGCATTCAGGGAATGTTCCTGGGAAGGCACCCCGAGTTTGCAGCCCGTGCTTCTCCAGCGCGGGGCACAGCCTGGTGCAGGCAGGACACAGCCTCGGACATGCTGGGACCGTTCGTTTTCCTCAGTCTCTCTTAAATCTTCTGGTTTTCTGCTCCTACTGCACTTTCTTTGTCTTCCTTTATTCACCCCAAACTTTTCTTCTTCGGAGCTGTTTAAAACCAAGTTCCAAGGGGTCTGTACCATTTCTTTCAATTAACCTTCATATCAAAGAGATCGCACTGTGTTCAGTAAGTGTTTTTGGAGTAAATGTTGAAAAAAAACCCTCACACTATCCCGATTTCTCTTTCTTTTCTGTTATGCCTGGTGGCATCAACATATGCTCGTCACAGCTCTTTCATTCCTAGAGCAGCTCCATCTCTAACACATACTTCTTCCTTTAATTTTAATTTTATTGTGCAGCCATTTATGTTTTTTTCTGCCTCCTTGTTCCGATTTCTTCAAAATATTTTCTTTTTCTAACTTCCTACCCAATGGCAGCAGGAGCCTGTCTGTGCTCGAGGGAAACTATTGAATTCTTGTCCATTGCTCTGAAAAGAGCGTGCTCTCTTTGAAGGTGCAACAGAAGTCCTGGTGGAAACTGTGATTTATTTTTTTTTCCCTCTCCGAGTGAATTTGGTGCTGTGGTACTTAACTCCCACCTGGAGCAGGAGCCCTCCTCACTCATGAAGCTTTTTCCTGGGGAGCATCCCGTGCTTGGCCAAACAGCCCTAATTACCTCCCTTCAAAGGCCTGGGTCTCTTGGGCAATTTACCGTGGCAAAAATTTTGGTGTTTTTAATTAAAAGTTTCAAAAAGTTGGGCCTGTTGGGTCAAAGGGATCCTCTGTTGCTCTGGCCCATCGTCTGCTTGGAAATTGTTTACCCAGGCATATTTCTCCCCTGTTTTAATTAAAGTGAATTAAAACACAGGTTAGTTGAAAGTGAAGATAATGACTCTAAAAACCCATTTGCATTCTCTCCGCGTTATGGCTGACTGGGAGAGGGAGAGGGGAAAGGGAGAGAGAGGGGGGAGAGGGGAAAGGGTAAGAGAAAAACAGGAAAGGAAAAGAAGGAGAAGGGGGAGGAGGAGGAGGGGAAGGGGAAGGGGAAGGAAAAGGGGAAGGGGAAGGGGAAGGGAAAGGGGAAGGGAAAGGGGAAGGGGAAGGAAAAGGAAAAATATTCCTGCTAAGGCACTCAGGCCCAAGCAGCTGTAAAAAAGAAAGCTTTGAAGGAGGCTCTTGCTCTCACGCCTGGAACGTGGCAAAGGCCACAAGGTGCCGAGCGCCGTCCTCGCCACGGGTGCACCTCCAGCCACGGGAGTTCCACGGCAGCTGCAAGAGCTCTGGCCCTTTGCTGGGGGAAAAAGCCCCCTCAGCTCCCCCCACGCGAACAGAGGTGGTCGGGAATCCACCCTGCGTCCTGCTCACCAGAGGGGATCTCGGCAGCTGCGTAAGAGCGATCCCTGCACCCGGGGTCCAAGGCGCAGGCGAGGAAAACCCCGCGAGCAGGGCGAGCGCTGGCGCTGCGCTCTCGGAGCATCTCCCCGAAAGGCGAGCGCATCGGCGGCTGCTTTTATTTGCAGTTCTGATCCGGGCGCTTGTGGGAATTAATGGCTGTAGGTTTTGAAATGCAATTATAGGCTTTGCAGTGGTAATTTTGTTTTTATTTCCCACTGCGTTTGCTGTTGCTCTGCGGAGAGGAGAGGCTTTAGTTAAAACTCGTGTAACACAAGCGTACCTACAATTTGTTTGCTTTTTCTAGAAACTGTTTTTTTTGCCCTTTGTGGACTGCTGGTCCACGGGATGTTTTCTTCTGTCCCAACACAAATAAACGTCCGGGTCCTCCATGGCTGGGGCTGGTAATAGGATACAGAAGCTTTCATCTCGAGGTCATTTGTGTAAATCCAGAGCAGCTCAGTCAAGACAGGAGATGACATCCAGCTCTGTGCCTGCCCACAGAGCACTCCTGCCTGAGGAACCGGGTCGAGATGTTTGAGGTTTGGACAAGATTAATCAAAACCAAAACTGTCTGCAAGAATGTTCTGGTTTCAGAACTTTTCCCAGTTTACTTCATGGAAACTAAACTTTTTACTTCCATTTTTTTCACAAACCCGTCCCAAAGAGAAAAATAAAGACTCGGCACCAAAAATGTTAGGAAACCCCAGAATGTTTTGACGAAATAGTAGTAAGAGGCTGCCATTCCTGAATGGCCTCTCCGGCTGGTGCACTGCCTTCAGCTGGTGGGTTTTGAAAGTTCAAAGGCTCTTTCTTTTCTCCTCTGCTGCTTAAAATAACAGGGTCAATGTATACACACTCCTCGTAATGATGATAATGGGGGCTGCTGGAGAAACGCAGCCTCCAGATGAACTCAAGACGCAGACAATCAACTGGAACTCGGGGGTAATTTTGGTTTCTGATCAATCTAAAATCATTTTGACCCAAGGTATAATTTAAAATGTTCCTACCTCGGTTATTACAGCCCCAGGGCACTCTTGGTTGTTTTCGCGCATTCGCCCGCTTGTTCCCTCTCTCTCTGCTTATAAGATCCAAGGAACAGTTTAATGAAAAATGAGCATGTGGCTGGAGGGGTCAATGGTTAGTCATTTTGGATCCTTTAAAAAAAAATCAGCTAGGATTTGGCTGTGTTCTTTTAAATGGGTGTTTTCACAGTGGAGCAGCAGAAGAAAAGCATTTATTCATCACCAGTCAGCGCTTCTGGCCGCCTTCTCTCCTTGCTCCGCTTTGTTCTCTGTTTGTCACCCCAAAGCATCGTGGCCAAGGCACCTCCTGAGGCCGTCCCAAAGCCCTGCTCCCATGGACCTTGCCCTTCGTCAGCAGCGAAGGAGCTGCAACCTGTTACAAGGAATAGCTGAAGCCCCGGGGCCTTGCCAAGGAGCAGCTGCTCCCCTTTTCCCTCTTCCCCTTGGGGACGGGCAGGCAGGCGCGGTGGGAAGTGGGGAGAAAGGCGAAGGGAGGCTGGGGCCAGCAGAAGGCGATGGAAAATGAATCAGCACAAAGCAGGCGGGCAGGCTGGCGCTGGAGCGCTGGAGGATGCTTGGTGGAGGCACAGAGGGTTTAAGGATGTCAGAGTGAGCGGTTGGCAGGATAATTATTGCAGGCGGAAAACAAAAGAGAGTGACAATTTTCCTGTGGATGGATTCAGCCCTCATGCTTCTTAATTCCTGTTGAACAAAGAGCTATAATTGTTCTCAATAGCGAGGAGGGGAAGAACCTAATTTCCAATGTGAGTCAGAGAAGCTTTCAAGCAGAGGGTGGGTGGAAACTATTTATAAAGGACCATTAGGGAAAATCAGATTTCTACGCACAGTAAACAGAACACAGAAAAAAAAAAATCTATTTATATTTGAGTCTGAAAAGCGCGTCCCGTGCAGCTCAGAGCAACAATGGCCAGAGGATGCTAATGCTCAGGGGTTTCCCCTCGGAGGTTGTGGTTGTGTTTCTGTCCTTCGGCGGAGCTGGCGGAACAACACGCGGGCACGCTCTTCAGAGGGGCAAACAAACACCATGTGAATCGGCTCCTTCCTTTCTGTGCTGCCTTTAGAAAGAGAGAGGAAAAGAAAAGAAAATAATAAAAATTGAGCAATTGGTTTCGTTTGGCCGAGAAATTGTGGAAAGCAAATACCAAAATGATGTGCCAAGCGTGCAATTGCAGGAGATGAGCTCCCAGTTTGCTCAACACTTGTTTGCACAGGTAAGCTTGCATCCTTCTGCCGTCAGCATTCATGCAATATTTACAATTCCTTATTCCCAACACAGAGGAAAAAAAAACCCTCTAAAAATAAATTCTAGTAATGACGAAGAATAGTTAGGGCCCGGCTATCAGGTTGTGCGAGGAGAAGGTTGCAACACGCACAGAATGTTTTCCTGGCAATTGCCTCATCCCCTGGACATACAAATTAAAAACCTCTTACTCAATCTGCAAGAGCTCTCTAGCAAAGGGAACCCGCTCAAAGCAAGGCAGAGGCTCCTGGCTGTGACTCCAGGACAGGACGAGCACTGCCCTGGCCATCAGAAGACACAGGAGATGGTGCCAGTAGCCCCAGGGAGCAGACCTGGACCAGGAAACCTCCAGCTGATGGCCAAGCATGCAAGGGTTGACCAGCCTCTTCAGAGGTGGCAGGGCAGGGCAGTGGGAGCCAGAGAGCCTTGGCTGCTCCAGGTATTCCCTTCTAACATAAAAGGTGCCTTCCAGTCAGTGGGAAGCACATCAAACCTGGGATGTTTATCTGTGATGTGTCTCCACAGAGTCTCGCTAAGCCACGTGTGCACATTTCTGGGCTAGAAAGGGAATATGTTGTTGCGTAACGTCTTAACTAGAAAGCAAAATGTAAGCAAGAAAAAGCCTTATGTCACAGCTGAGCAATGTGGGCTTCCTCCTCCCCCTGCCTCAAAGCTGGAATTGTCTCCCTGAGCCTAAATCCAGGCTGAGCAAAGTCTCAAGACTTGGCCAGGATAACAAGACATGAAATAATCTAAGTGATAATCTGGTGATTAGTACTGGCTAAGGATAATCTGTTAAGTATCAATTTAACAGATATCTGGCACTTTTCCTCCATTACTTTTGGAGCACTAAATCAGATGGTTTAGTGGCTTTATTCCTATTTTATGGGTTAGTAAATGGGACCCGGTGAGCAGAAGCGACCACAGTTCTCCCCTGGGCCTGTCCCCACTCTTAGGGCTGTGTCTGCCTGCAGCCCCGTCCTTCCTTCTACCTTTTCCTTCCTTCCTTCGTGCTCCGGACTGGATGATACGGAGTCTGCCTGTGGAGCAAAACCCCGCTGATGGGCTGTCTGCCTTCACCACGGAGCTTGTGCTCCCCAGACTTGGACCACGAAGGAGAGCTGTTCCCTATGCGATGTACTTCATGCACATGCAGACCTGATTTATATCTCTTCCAACAAGCTGTTCTCTGCTATCATGAGCCAACAGGACCCATAGGGTGTTACAAGACATATTACATGCAGCCAAGAGCTTTAATCCCCCTGGGGGAGTGATTACAAACAACTACACACGTCCCAGAGTTGCTTAATCACTGTTAAGAAATTTCTTTATAATCTGAGTAAATTACTTTAATTACTTGCAACTACCAATTAGCGTTTGAATGCTTCTACTGAGAAGTTTGCAGGCATTAATCTGCTCCCTTGGAATGTTAAATCACCGGCTGGAAGATGGCTTTCGTCTCGGCAGCAGGCAGCGATGTGCCAGGCCAGAGTGCAGGCAGCCAGCCCCTGCCCGGCGTGCCCCTCCGCAGCTGCCTGCCCTCCGCTCTCAGTTGTTCAGCACCTCGAAAGGAGAGTTCAGTCCTCCCGCGGGCTGCAGCCGCTGGATGAGGTTGCCTGATGCCGGGAGCAGGAGGTCGCTCTGCAACCCCGCAGGTCGCCCGCCCCGTGGACCCGGGCAAAACCAATCGCCCAAAAAACCCCTACCTGGGCGCTCACAGACACACCGAACTGCCCCTTCACTCGCCCGCCTGCATTCGCAGGCTCGGCTCATTTCTGAATCAACGGAGCTCCCCGGCAGGGACGTGTCTTTTCTCAAACCTCACGTGTTGGATGGAGAGCTTTTTGCTAATTACCAGGTTTGACCTGAACTTAACCTTCAGACACGAACATCGATGAGGTCTGGACAAGCATGGCTCCATTTCTCATTTTCCCACTAGTCCTCACTTACAGTAACTCCCGTACCTTCAAAAGTTAGCATCAAGGTCTGAACTTGCTTTGCTGGGTGCTTTCTAGTCTTTGCTGCCACGGATCAGATTCAACCCCTTTTTTTTTTGGTTTGATATTCAGGCCCAGGGAGGCTGCCCTTGTCTTCTTTTTCTATGCTCGTCATCAGGAGCGTGCTGGCGTGGGGAGTCTCCATGCAAAACTAAAACACCCTCACCTTTTTTCCTTTACAGAGACACGCATACCCATATGTACCGAATGTATGCATTTCCTAGGCAATAAATAAATGTCACCAGCCCTGAATAGGGAGAGTTGTTTTGCTTGTTCGGATTTAAATGAGACTTTGCAGGAAGGATCAATCTTTCAAGGGCTTCACGCAAATCCCTTTCTGAGCCAAATCAATTCCACAGCTAGTGACTGCTCGGCTCGCAGAGCATTTAAGGGCTGGCTGGGAGCTGCCACCAGGGCTCCGCAGGCTGGTCCTGGCTGCGGAGGGCAGCGAGCTGGTGCCTGAAGACCTCAGGATTCACCCCACCGAGCACAGGGCTTCGCACATCTTGGCATGTTTGGACGAGACCTTGACATTTGTTCCCGTGGGCAGCAGTGCCGATCTGTGCCCCAGGAAAAGGGCCGTGTGCTGGGCTGACAAACACCTCCCTTGGCGGCACGGGAAGTTTTAGATTGCCAGCCAATTCCAGGTCACTAAAACCAGTGAAGCTTACAGTCAAATAGTAGGAAATGGAAGGCAATGACTGAAATAATAGCACATACAAATGGAAAACTAGATTAAGTCCCTAGAGCTTTCTTTGCAACTGGAGAGAATGAATTTTTCTCTTTCTTCCTTTTTTGTTTGAGGGAGACCACCAGTTATTTTGTGATATTCAGGTGGGAGCAGGAGTGGTTAAAAATACACTAGTGTAAAAAGCAGTCGGAGTCTGCTTCCGTCTGAACATCCTCACTAGACCATGGCTGGTCTTCTCTCTGTGCCTGTGCCTCCGTCTCCTCCAGCGCAGGCACCCAGCTACTTACCAAGTGGTTATTGCTTAAATGCACAAATAATGGTGATGATGAGACCCAACCCAGCTCACCAGTAGTCTCAACTGAGGCTGCCATGCTCTTCCATCCACACACAACGGCCTTCCCAGCTCCAAGACAGCCTGCACAGGAGAAAGGACAGTTTGTAAAATAATAACGTGAGTGGGGAACCTAAAGCAGGATGATGCATTGATGTGCAGAAGCCAAGTAGATTAGACTCGAGTGCCTAAATGACATGTATTCTAATCCCCTCTTTGGAGCCCGAGCTCTGCGGCGGGGAGCTCAGCAGCTGGCAGAAGCGCGAGGCAGCAGCTGCCGGGCTGGAGGAGCTGAGGCGGCAGATCCAGAGCTCCCCACAGCACCCCCAGCCTCCTGCTCACAGAACAGGGTGTGCAAAGGGCAGAGGGAGAAGAAAAGCTATCGCCTGATGACACAGGTGCCCTGCCATCAGCTCCCCAGGCGCCGAGAAGCAAAGCGGAGATGCTGGTGGCCAGGCTGGGGATGTGGTACCTGGATGCTGGGGGAGGTCTGCGGGAGGAGGGGCCCCTCACTGTGCAGGGACTCCTGCTCCCATCACCGTTTCACTCCTCTGCCCGGACCCACCATGCAGAGGGGCAAAACTGTGAAGCAGCAGCGTCTGAGAAAGACCATTTCTTTCTCTCTGTCCAGGGGAGGGCTGAGAGCGGGCGGCACCGCTCACCCAAGAAAGAGCAAGCAGATCCCAAAACAGAGCCACAACCCTTATTTCCACTCATGAGCGTGCACAGCCTCCACGGCAGACCCACAGGGTGAGCAGCGTATGGCTGACAGGCCTTTCAAACACCACACGGAAGAGGACGTTTACGTGACACATGACAAATCCATCCTCCCTGCCACCGCCGTGCAGTGTGTCTTCCCCCACCGGAGCTCCCTCTGCTTTTTGGTCCACATGCCATAGCCCTCTGCTCCTCTTTATGACTCTCAAACCCATATCACTCAGAAAATGATATTCTTATTTCTCCAAATATACCCCTCAGGGTAGATGTCAACTTCACATCAGCTTACGAAGCAGCGGATATAAGCAGGGAGGCACATGCCGTCACACACTGTCTGTCTCCCTGACACATGTATACACACAGAGAGCTAAATTTACTCTTAGTGTATTCCTGAGAAAGGCTGAAGCATCTCAGATACTATCAAGTGTAATTCCCCTGCGTGCCCAGGCAGCACACACACACACACGTGCATGTACATACAACAGGGGCTTGTACGTTCCTGGATAAAAAAAACCTCATACATGGGGAATGGACAAAAGCAAAGCACCTGCCTGCCTCTGGAAAACTTACTGCAAGCACTGGTCTGGAGGAGCTGGGAAAAAGGAGGTGCGTGACCACGTCCACAGGCCACATCTCTACCCAGATTGTCCTTTTGTGGGATCCCCAGTGGGGACGTCTCAGGGGAATGCTGACCCAGTAGGCGTGGGCTTCCCGAGCAACCGGATCACCAGGGACAGGCACCCCCTTCCGTGATGCTGCGAGGCTCTGCCGTCCCTCTGTGCCACCGGTGCTGTCGTCTGGCTGACCACAGCCCATGCGTCCTGGAGAAGCGCATCCACCCTGCCACGGCTGTACGTGGCCGAGAAGGTGTGGATCCGACTGTGAATGCTTGGTACAGCCAAACCTTGACTTGGCACAGAGGCTGATGCCCTTGGAGCATCATTTGGAAGGACAAGCTCTCTTCCTCTGCACATCAGACTGTACCAGAGGCTGAGCTGTACCAGAGGCCTGAGGACTCATCCGAGCCCTCACCCTACAAGCTGCAACAAGCACAGCTCCCCGTAGATGATGGAGTCGCTTATGCTGTTATTTCCCATGGCACTGATAGTGTCTCTGTTGTTCCTGACTTTGTGGGAAGCCCTCAGCAGCTTCCCTGCCCAAGCACTTGCTTGGCTGAAGGAATTTCTCCCTTCCCACTGACTCCATCCTGCTGCAGCGAGCGGGACCTGAGAGGCATCGGCAGGTGAGGAGCTGTTTGTGTGCAGGTGTGGTGGCAAATTGCTTGCTCTGACTCGAAGTTATGGTCTGGTAAGAGGTCCTGCCACAATGTGCTCCTTCAGTGTCTGCAGGGAATGGAGCATGGCCAACCCACCTTCCTGCGGCCGCACCACACCGTGACCGCAGCACCGGCAAGACACGGCTTAGTTAGGCAGAGGCTGAGGTTCTGGTGTTCCCAGAAGTGTGAGATGTGGCACAGGCTTCACAGCCCTCTCCGAGGTTGTGTTCATCCGTTGTGATACTTTCACATGAGAAACAAATAACGGCTGATGATATCTCCTGGAAGAAAAAAACAAGGTTACTCCCCTGACCTGATTAATGCAAATAAACTGAACGGAGCCCTGTCGCCCGGGGCTTGCAAATTTAATATCTGTTAAACTGATTCATTTCATGCTGTTTTAGTCTTTCGCCCTGTGACTGCAATTACCTCTGAAGATCTCACTGGGCTGTCGGTGCCAGTTTTCCCCCATGATGCACTTTGGGTTGGTTCCGTTTCGTTTGTTGTTTTGATTTTTTTTTTCTTCTTCTTGTGGTTTAATTTCCTTTGAGTTTACTTAAATAGGTCTGGGGGCAGGGGCAGGAATGTTTAGCTAATGCTTCCTCTTTGCATAGGATGGCACCTCAGCCTGGTAATTCCCCTTTTATCAGCTCTGTTGGGGTGGGTCAGGGGAAGAGAAGCCAGCCCCAGCTGCGGGGAGGTGGGAGCCCCTTTTTTCCCTTTCAATCCAGCAACAAGCCAGATTTGAATTCGTAATTCATTTGAACAGCGAAAGTCTCGTGAGAGCAACAGGTTGGGTTGGTTTATGGAGGTGGGATTTCCTTCCCCTTATCTCCCCACCAAGACAAGCTCTCAGCCCCAGGAATTAGAAGATGTGAGGCTGGGGTTTCCCACAGCTGCAGGAAACCCCAGCCTCACGTCTTTTAATTCCTGGGGACGAAGTGCAGTGGGGTCCCCCCAGCTCAGGGCTCCTCAGCCTGCGCCTTGGCCGCTGCTGCTGCTGCCCACGTTGACTGGGAAAAGATTTCTTGAGCTATCCTCAGCTGCATTCTGCACCCCTGAAATGTCCCCTGCATCCCACCCTGCACCCCTGCAATGCTCTATGCACCCCTCTGCTGCACCCTGAGCTTCTGCACTGCATCCCACTCTGCACTCGCACACCCCTGTGTCCCACCCTGCACCCCACAGCCAGGTCTGGGGGTGCTGGGGCCCCCCTGTGAGGAGAGGGGCAGGGGTGGGTTCACCACGCCTTCACCTGCGCCGAGGACAAGCAGCCTGCACGGCTGCCATCCTGCCTTTCAGCTGCGCAGGATTCATTTTAAAGAGAATAAAAGGACGTCTGTGAATGGCCCTTTGTAATTCCCAGCGGAAGGCTCATACCCTTTTTTTTTCCTGTTTGCTTACATCTTACTTCAGGTTCAGAGCTGTCAGAGGAAGCGAGAAGAGAAGGGATGCTGACTTCCCGAGCACGCACACGCACACTCGCCAGCGTGCTCACACACCCCGTCACACACCCTTCAGTTTATTTTGCATTTCTTGCTTAGTTCCCGGCACCGGAGCTGCCAATCTCGGTGTGTTTTTAGTGCTTCTGTGCTGAGCCTGTCACGACGCCTTAATAGCTGTATCACCTTGTGAAGCTCTCAGACATCCTTAGCTCCTTTCATCAGCGGTGGGAAACCTGCCAGCCTCTGACAGGTTCTTCCAAACAAATCACGGCGCGATTTCCAACAGGAGATGTGACCAGCAGCTTGGCGAGCTGCCCGCATCTCGGCGCCGGACCCCTCTCCCCGCTGCCCTGCTCGGCTTTTCTCAGGGTTTCTCCCGGCTCGTTTGGGCATCAGAGGTGCCTGGTGGTGATCCCAGGAGAGCGGGCTCTCCAAAAGCAGACTCCCGAGCAGCTCGCATCGCTGGCTGTGCGTGCCCCGACACTGGGGCGGGTTTCAGCGGCTCCTGGACCATGCCCAGAGCGGGTCCCCATCACTTTGGGTTCCAACCACAGGTCACAGCCTCCCCGCCAACATGGGTCCTGCTGCAAGAGGCTGGTCTGGGGGCAGGAGCTGCGGCGAGCTGACCAGAGCTCTTCTGGAAGCAGAAAAGGACGCGGTATTTCATCATTTTGGGACCCAGACTGTCTCTGCTGCACCAACAAGGGAACTATTTTTGTGGTTCAAAGACTTATTCATTCTGTTGTGTTTTGGAATTTTTTTATTTTTTTTTTCCAAACCACCCACTTGAAGTTTTGGGTGAAGGTTCAATTTCATTTTTCTTATTCCCAGCTCATTTGCCCATCCCTAAACCAAACATATTAGAGCAAGCATGTGGGGGAGAGGGTGCATTAATCAAACCAGAGGGTAGGTGAATTTAACGCAAACAGAGAATGACAATGCGCCGTGTATTTGCATAATCCAGTGAGAAAGCTTTCTTGCTGAAAAGCCAAAGCTACTGGCGTAGAAAAGTATAGGTCTGAACAGGAACTCCGGTCCTGAACACTTACAGACACTGGGGGTAATAAATCAGGGATCTGAGTTAAAACACAGCGGTTCCAGCATGCTCTCCAAAGTTTGCATTTTGTTTGCTTTGATAGAGGGCCCTATCCTGCCTGCTTTGAAGTTCAGGGCTGAGCTGCCTTTGACTGCAGCAGCCACAAGCCCAGGCCTGAAGAGCAGGTGCTCCAGTCGGAGTCGCAGCGGAGGCTGAACTCATCAGCAATCAACGTTGGCTTTATGCAAATGCTTCCAAATGAGGAGGATTGTCTTTGCCAGCTGATACAAACCAGAACAAAGCCCCAAGCACCAGTAGAGGGTAACATATGCAATTTCAGGGCTAAGAAGTCCAGGGAGGGATTTAATAGCAGTTGGCGTTTCACAAAGGAAATAGCTGTTTCTGCAAAGGGGTGATTAGAGGTGTATATTAAAGCACGGGGGTTTTTGAGGAGCTGGCATTCCCCACTCTTAGGTGACCTTGGTCATGTTGTTTCACCTTGCTGTTGCTTGGGTTTCTTCTGAGCTGTTTCCTCAGTGGGATAATTTTCCCGGCTCCACAGGTGTGATGTGGCTGCATTTGTGGATATTTGTGAATTAGTTTGACATCCCCTAATGGAATATCTTAAAAGAAGGGAAGGAAAACGAAGATCCAGCTGGGATCCTGCCCTGGTAGGAGATGAGGAGGTGGCAAGGACCTTTAAGGGCTGAGTGGCCACCTGTCCCTGGGGTGAGGAGGATGCAGGTAGCATCACGGAGGAAGCAACAAGAGCCATCAGGAGGTCTCAGAAACACGACCTGTGCTGAGCGATGTGGATCTGTTTAGTCTAGAGAGGATAGACCTGAGGGAAGATGAGATGATGGGCTTCAAATACGTAGAAGGAGGCTGAAGAAGAGAGGGAGGAAATCTCTCCATCCCTTAAGGACCTGGAGATAAGGGGCTTAAATGGTAGCAAAGGAAAACCAGGATAGGACCTGGGAAAGCCAGGCGGGGCTGGATCGATGTGCGGGTAAGCTCGGGCTCGTGCGTCCGCCTCTCCCTCGCGGGAGGAGCCCGCTGGGCCGGCACACGGGAGGCACAAGCGGGTAAGACCATATGTTTCCTTCCCCTGCAATTTTACGGCTGAAGGTATTTGATCGGACCGGTTACTCACCAACCATCTGTCCCCTGCACAAACACAGCTGATTCTTGTTATAAGCCTCCGATGGCAAATGCCCTTCTCCTCTGTGCACCGGGAACGCGCTCAGGTGAACTGCGTTCCAGCCGTTTCACAAAATGCATCTTTTTTTTTTTTAAGAATTGGTGCTGTCGGGCGTTCGCATGAATGGCAGCCGATGTCTGCGCTGATTACAGGGGAAGGATATTTAAAGCCCATTCTGCAAATCAGTGCCTTGGATACTAATATAAGTAACTTTATAAAAACAGAAAGAAAGGAAAGCGAGGAGATAAAAACCCCGTCATTTACATTTCTAAGGAATATGAAATTGTGCTTTTGAAAAAAAGCAATTTGTAAACTTTAGATAGCAGCAAATTCCTTGTTTTTCAGATACAATACCAGCTTTGCATATGCGCTGAAAGAAAGAGGGAGAGAAAATAACCCTGAAGCATCCTGCCCACTGCATTAGCTTTTAAAATAAAACCCATTTATATATAAATGTTGGCTTTTTTTCCCAGTCTCTGTAGAAAAGCTTTTCTATATTAAATGCTACAATGAATTAAATTAACCATAATGATTTCTTTGTGAATGGAAACCCTTTTTCCTGTGTGACATGTTTTTGATCATTTTTTTTCCTAGTTACAACAACCCGTATTCCTATCAAGTTGAGGATTTTGTTTGTTCTGCTGTTTGCACAATGCAATAGGATTGCTATTTGCCCTCCCTGGTCTTCAGCCTGCGTTTGCTGTGAACGGACTCGGCATAGTTCAACCTATTTTTTTACTGTTATTATTATTTATGGGTTTTGCAGCCCTGTTGGCTACGGCGGCGTTTGGCCGGGCTCTGCCAGGGTGGCGAGGCGCCAAGTGGGGCTGGCGGTGGCCGGGGGTCCTGGGGCACGTGGTTGTCGCTGCCGAGCAGAGAGCTCTTGCTGGGGGGGGAGGCAGCCTGCGCGTCGCTGGGAAGGGAAATTAGGTCACGTTTCTGGTTTGAAGAGTCTGGATGGCGTCCCATTTGTTTTGGATTTCTCCTAACGAGTGACTAGCTTCTCTTTTCCTCCCACTTCTTGTCTTTTTTTTTTTTTTTAAAAAAAAATTTCTCATTTTGCCTGCCTCTTTTTCCTCGAAAACAGAAGGGGTGGAGGGGACAAGCCTCAGGAAAGCTGGAGGAGTCCTTGGCTTTCTGGGCTCAGCCTGGGTAGATGCAGGCAGAGCCCTCCCTTGGCCCTGGGGCTCTGACCAGCCCTGGCTGTCTCCTTGGGATGCTCTGTTGCAATTGTGAAAAGGCCTTCAAAAAATCAGTTCTAGCAGCAGAAAAAAAGAAAAAAAAATTATAGAAATCCCTGTCTGTCCATTCATCGTGGTAAAACCGCCTTGTGCCCCTTTTAGCAAAGCTGCTGTTACCAAAGTCGGTGAGCTCTGGTTGCTGAATCGTGGGTGCCGCGCTGGAAGCCTGAAATCCCAATCAGAGATGACTTAACGGTGCCGGGAGCTGGGTAGGGGCTGGCTGGGCTCCGGGGGGGCTGCATGCTGGGGTTGCCTCCCCAGCAGCTTCTGCATCTTAGGGCTCCTGAGCATCCCTGAGCCGAGTCGGCAGGGCCAGACTCAGGGACACCCAATCCCTCTCCCTGAAGAGATCTGCAGGCAGCACAGGGTCCTGTCTGAAACCACGGTTAAACCGTTCCCTGTTGTCCCAGGCAGCCCGTGGCACAGTCTGTCCCTGAATCAATTGGAAAACAATTCAACAAGAACCATGGGATGGATTTTTTTTATGTTTTTTTTCCCCCCTGACATCCATTCCTAATTTGCTTTTGCTGGTTTTAATTTCACCACTCCTCTCCAGGCCCCTTGAGCAACCTCTCTCTTTTCTCACTCCGTGTCATGAGATGTTCTTGGGCAACTGTGAGCTCCTTGTACATCTCGCGCCAGGAGACTCTTCCCAGCCAGGACATCTCCAGGGCAGTGACATCTCCCCAAGGTTCAGCTCAGTGCCTAATGAATCAGACCCTGCGTTCCAAATTAAGCAAAAAAGCAGTTGAAGCTGGAGATATTTTAATTTGTTTGTTTGTGAACTGGCACTTGATACAGGAGTGTGTCTTACTGGGGAAAAAAGGAAGAAACTGCTTCCACAGGTGCTGCCACCTCCGTGCACGTTACATGTGAACGGTCCCTGTTTCTCTGCAGATACGCCTGAGATGTCGTTGCAAAATCTGTGTTTCCTAGGTAATATTTTATCTCACATCTCAGCAATCAGCATAATGAACATTTTTTATTCCTGCAAAAAGAGCACCTGAAAGAACCCCCGTTTGGTAGAGAACTACCAAATTGAGGGAAACTGCCTGACACAGAGGATCCCCTTAGGATTTCCCCTCGGGATGGGGGTTGGCCAGCACCCCGGCTTCTCAGCTCTTGCAGGAGCAGTAACTGGGGAGTGAGTACGAAGCGGTTGCATCAGTTCCTTGGGGGAGCTATGGATTGCACGGATGGGCAGATTTTTGTTTTAAGGGATGAAGTTTCTGCTGCCCTTCACAACCTTTGTGTGAACGTTCAGAAATGGGCACGGCTTGTCCCTCGGAGTGGAGGGAAATAAATCCTCACGGGTTTGAAATACGTTTAAAGGAGGGCTAGATTGGACATTACTGCAATTATTTCTCACCTCACCGCCAGAGGAGGGTGGGTGACAGTGAGGGTGTTTCACCCTTCCGCAGGCTAAAGGATGCCCAGAGCTCCACGGCAGTGGCTCGCGGTGGGCGAGTGCAGGCGGAGAAGTGCAGGCAGGGGAAGGATCTTGCTGTGGCTCATCTAGTGAGACGGAGACAGAAGGTTCAAGGACCCAGCTCGAGTTTCCATCGGCCGCTGTTGTTAAGCCCCCAATGTCCAAGGAGATTTCTGCAGCTCCTCAGCCCTTCTCGCCTCCCAGCCAACCCGAGAGGAACGGGTCCCTGCCAAAATTCAGCACCAGGGCTTGAAAATAGAGCTGTGGCGTTACGACTGTTTGTTACGAGGCTGTGGCACTGCGCTGTCCTTGGAGCTTTAATTTAGATGATTTAGGGTCCTTTTATTTAGTTTTAGCCCATTTACAATTGTAAAGAGGCTGTGAACCAAGACACTGGTCTCTGTACGTATCGACAGAGCTGATCAATTGCCGACTTCTGGGGGTATGATGTGGTTAGGCAGGAAAAAAAACATATTTTTCCCCTCCTAATTAGGTGCTTCATTTGGCTCTGCAGGCACCACGTGTTTTTGGTGGCAGGGTGACATTTTCAGCTCACCGGGGTGATGACAGGGGAAGCAGAGCATGCCGAGAGCTGAGGGAGGTACAGAACTGGGAAAAAAAACCCACAAACACATTTCCGTGCCAGCCCAAATGCATTGATCTAAGATTCTATTTATCCCGAGCCCTGGTCATCACACCAAGGAGGACAGTCTGGAGGCAGGTGGGGACTGACCTGGGGAGATGAAAATGCAGGGAAAGGGCTGGATGACTCCGGTGGGAGCTGGGACCTGACCTGGAAACAGGCAGGGAGGAACCCGTGCATCGGCAAAGAGGCAAAAATAATCCCGCGCCCAAGGAACGCCTGAGCAGCAAGAATGCAACGTGCTGCACGTGGGAAGATTAGAGGCAAAAGTACCAACACGAGCAAATCGGTTCCATTATTCTCCTCTCCAGACTATCTCGCCATCACCTGCGCGTCTTTAATTAATTCAGCTGCTTTTCAAAGCAGGATCTAGAGATTCCCCTCATCCATCGGTCTGTGCCAGCGGCGTCGCAGGCTGAAGCAGGCAGAGCTGGGCAGGTGAGCCGCAGCGCGGGCAGCTCTGGACGGCTCTTCTGCTCTGCATCTGCTTGGCCAGACCCACGGCTCGTCTGACCCACGGCTCGTCTGACCCACGGCTCTGTGGAACAGCCAGGGTGATGCTCGGCAAGTGCTGCTGCTGCAGAGATGCGGGTCCAGGGCATTCGGGTACCTCTGCAGGGGTGGCATCAGCCTCTGACCCATGGTGCACACTGGCAATGGTTTTATTTGTTCCTAGAAAAGTTCGTGTTGGGAAGGGTTGGAGTCAGCAGAGCCGAAGCGCTATCTGTCTCGTGTTGAAATCTCCCTGGCGATTATTCCGGCTTTGTGCAATACCAGAAGCTTTTTGCTAAGTGGTACCAAATGCACCAGATCCTCACGGCCCCGCTGCAGAGGGTGTCAGCCAGGGCTCCTGGCACCCACCGGGGAAACGCGCGGGGTCAAGGCGAGGGGAGCATCATCATCCCCCCACTGCGGTCCATGGTGAGATACGCTGAGAGGTAGCACACAAGAAGCTGCTGGTGGTGTTGTTCTCGGTTTCCTGTTTTTTCTTTCTTACCATCTTCCAGATGCTGCAGAATCCCCAGATGCAGCCACAACAAAGTCCTTGCATTTTTAACTTTAAAAAAAACATAATTGGGTAACTGAGAATAATGACTAAACAACGCAATAAATCATGTCTACACCTGGCCTGGAAATGGGGGGAGGGCGGTTCAGGGAGAAGTGTTTTTTCTCTCATTAATGAACAGAGCTGAAACATCGGCACAAAATGCTCCCAGAGTCAGCAAATCTGTTCCAGCTTCTGCCAGCGAGCCCTCGCGGCTCCACGTGCTCCGACCTCGGGGACCCGGGGACAGGAGTCACCGTTCTGGGGCTTGTGCTGCACCCCAAAGCCTTCCCTCTGGCCGCAGCAGAACAGCAAAATTAAATAGAAATGTCGCTGCTTTAATAGCTGAAGACATTTTTATGTCCTGGCAATAATTTTTGACTGCGCGGTGCCACTCACCTTTTCTGCTGTATAAACACAGCAAATAACCGTTTACACTGAAACCGCAGTAATTACCCGGGACGGGAAACTGCGATAACTGCACTGGAGTTGTTAATGTTCATTTTATTTGCTCATTTATACAGCTAGCAAGACCTGCAGACCTGCCCCCAGCACAGAAATCCCCCGTCGGCTGAGGTGACAGACCGGAGGGATGCAGGGAATGCCGGTTTCCCCCTCTCTGTCCGTGTTGTGTCCCAGTTTCTCGCCTGGGTTTCAGTAGCCCACCCCTCACCGCACCAAGGGCCCCCCTCTGCCGATGTGCAGGGACAAGGGAAGGATTTTTGGTTTCTTTTCTGCTGGACCCCCCCCCCCACCCCACCGAGGGGAAGAAGTGGGAGCAACGGTGCAGCAGGCATGAAGATGGGTGGGCACGGGTCGTCTGCACGGGACGGCTCCTGTGAGCTCCTCCAAAGGGACATCTGCACACCCAGGCTCCTGCCAGGCTTGCTCAGATGCCCCGAAGATACACGTTCTTCCAAGCTTGCAGGTTTATCTGCTCGTTCAAAGCAAGATGCTTATCTCTTCGAGCCTCTTCAAGCTGACAGATGCTCTTATCTCGGGTGCTCTCAGAGCTACAGAGGCTGATGAGTTTGTGGCACAAATGCAAGGAAAAAATTTTTGGTTTGAGAGCCTAAGTCTGAGGTGGATTTCTGGGTCTTTATCTCTCGTTCTTCAACCCTGTCGACCCAGAGCCTTGGAGGAACTTGCGGCCATTTCTGTGTTACACGGGCACAGGAACAGAGCCCTTTTTCCAGCAGCCTTTGCCCATCGTGGGACACACTCACGTGTCCCAGCCAGGGCAGAAAAGTGGCCTATGGGCATATGAAGGTGACTGGCACTGTAAAGCCGATTAGAGACATGACTAAAAAAAAATGCAGCGAAGCTCACAGTGTGGCTAGTGGTCACTTACAGGCCCTTTCATGCGCCCTTGCAAGCGAATATTTTGTCTTCGTCAGCGCTGGTCTCAACCTCAGCTCTCCGCCTTCCTCAGCTTTGTCTCCTTCTGCCCTTCTGCGTCCTCACGTGAAGAGCCAAGGGTGCTTGCAAAGCTCAGTGCATGTCCCCACGTGCAGCTCCCGAAAGCTGCAAAAAACCCAAATATAATTGGAGAAAAGTAATTGAAACTTGTAACAGCACTGAGGAGAGAGTTTTCTCCTTGGCCCGCCATTAATCGTCAGGAAATAAATACCTTTATGGCCTCTGTAATTATGGCCTAAATAAAACAGAGAGAAAAATTTTATCATTAAGCGTATCCTCAAAGATCTCATGCCTCCACCTGCTTTCCCGTAAGACACCACTTTCCCAGACTTTGTCCACACGGCAGATGCAGAAGCAACTTTCCAAGACACCTCTAACCTCAAAAGAAGATGAAAATTTTCTCAGTTCCTCAGGAGAGCTTGACCTCATTAAATCCGCCTTGTATCACCGTGTTGCCCCAAAGCCTCCTCCATGCCAGGGCAGGTTGTCCTCCCAACCTGCCCGGAGTCGCCCGGGCACCCCCGTGTCCTCCTTCCCATTCTGCAGCGAGGATGCTGGGAGCTGAGGGGAGGACGAGCATCACGGTTTTCATCCTTCCCAGCTGCAGGATGGAGAAGTCAACGCTTCTTCAGTGGCGAGAGCCACAGCCAGGTCAAGATCATCTGGAGTGTCTCGAGACCCTTCAGCAGCGGCGTTCTCAGAGAGCAACATGTTGCTGTATCTATTGTGTTTATAAGCTTGTTAGTTGATTAACCACACTTGAATGTTGGCAGATCGATTGTTTCGCTGAGTGGCTTTAATAAGAGCCTGGAACAATAAGATGCGCCCAGACAAAGGTTTTAATGGATAATTAATTGTTCCAGTGTGTGAAGTTTCTGTGCAAAGATCCTGGTGAATCAGAGTTTCCGATTTCCACCCCCTTTGCAATATGACTAAACAGTAACACAGAAATCACGGACTGGATGGGAATTTTTTTTAAAAGAGAGGCCCAGAAATGAGGCAGCCCGTGGAGCACGCAGACAGCCATGACTCCCCACCTAACTCGGTGAGCAGGCGGGATGAGTTTACCATGGAGCGACTTGCTTCCAGCTCTCCAACAATAAAAAAAAAGGAGGCAGAGCAGTGAGCACAGGGATGTCTGTGCAGCAACCTTTGAGGCGCTAATCCCTGCCTGGGAACGGGCTCCTCGCAGAAGGTGGGAGCTGATATCACGGCATCTTCTGAAGTGTCTGGAGTCGGCACTGGGAAAGTGATTGACCCCATAAGCTCATTCGGTGCGGGGCGTCGTGGTGTGCGCCACTGCCGCTCTGTAATCATCTCCTAATCCAAAAGCAGGCTCAGAGCACCTTGCAAGCTCGGAGAACTTGCCTCTTCGAGGGAGATTAATAAAGCAAAATGAGAGAAAGAGAAGGCACAGTCAGGGTTGCACATCCCCACAGAGAACATGCTGCTGGCTGGCGTGAAGCGGGGCTGGCCGCCGTTGCTGTCCCACTGAGCTGCCCTGGCCCCACAGGGCTCGTCCCTGGGGAGGACCTGGCACAGGAGCATCCCCGCGGCAGCAGATCCATGAGGACGGAGAGCAAAACCACCTTGCCCACCACCCCAAGCTGCCGTGAGACGGGCAGGCTGGAGAGAGACACCCGGTGCACCGGCACGCGTGCCTCGCGCTCACATCCGTGTGTTCGCTTCCCGAGCCCCGACCTCCAAAATCGCTGCCCGTTCCCTCCGTTCTGACAGCCGAGGGGCAGCGGGGTGTCCCCACAGCCCGCTCGCAGCCCCCCGGAGCCCAGCACACACGCACATGCTCACACATACGTTAGGGCAGACACATGCTAAGCACACACACCCGCACACGCATATTAAGCGCTTTTCTCTGTCTGTCTCCCCCGCTCTCTTTTCTAAGCTCAGAGCCAGGGAGATTAGCTGATCACAGCCAAATGCACGGTACAAAGCAGACTTCAATGGAGTCCGAGTATAATGGTAGATTACATTAGAGAGAACAGACAGACGTGTCCTTGTCATCCCAGGTTAATATGACTATAGATTAATGCTGTAGCTGTTGATTGTTATGGAAATCCCCCCATTTAGCTCGTTCCTAAAGCATTGACAGTTCTAGCCTTGAATTCGGAGCAGGGGTGGAACTTGTTAATGGATTTCATTTTCCTGCAGGAAGCCAAAGCATTTAAAGGGAGAGGGAGCGCAAATTTGCTGACTTTCTGGAAGTGTTCCAGCGCGCATTGAGTCAGCGTGGACATTTAATCCCTTGTTCAGATGCAAAGCAATGCAAAGAGCCATGTTGGTCTTGCCTCTCTGGGAAAAAGGAGGGATTCAGGCTTCGGGAAGTAAGTGTTCACGGGTTTGTTTCCTCTTAAAACCTCTCCTGACCTGGGTACCGAACGTTCTCGCTCCCATACGCTGCCACGCCCGGGATTAAGGTTTGTTTTACAGGTGTTTCTGTTGTCTTAAATAGCGTTGTCATCTCCCTCTTCCCCTCCCCGCTCCCTCTCACTAGGAGGGACAATTAGTCCTTGCAAGACCATCCAAGGAGCAGGCAGTTGCTCTTTGACACTTTCAGCATTACTTTTACTGCCTGCCGGAGAAGTTCAGAGATATTTCACCACCGACCAAAACGTCGCCATTGCCTGCTATAAGTGATGAAATCCCACCACCTCCACCCGCCCCATTTTGCAGCGGCCAAACAAACAAAACAGAAATGAAGCCTCAAGAGGTACCTTGGCTTTTTTTCACCATCGTTTTCAGAGCTGACCCGTTTTAATCCAGCCCTTGCCAGAGCAGCAGAGGGAGGTGGCTCCGAGCACCCAGCAGCAACGGGGATTCTCGCCACTGACTCCATTGTTTAGGGGATCCTGCTGTAAATTGGAATTTACAGAAGCAAGGACCATGTCTTACAGCAATTTTATACATTCCCAGCGTACAGGATACCTGATCTTGACGGGAGCTTTGGGACGCTACTGCAGCACACGCGGGGCATAGTAATAGCGCTAATGAATTCCCCTTTCGCTATTGGTCCCGGTCCCAGGGACTCACTGTCCCAAGCCCCTCTCTGTGCCGTCAGACTGACTCTTCCCCGTGAACCCCGACTGTCTCTGCCCCACAGCCAGGGCGGGGGATGGGTTGCTCTGGAGATGCCTTGGGGTGTCCCACGCTTTGGAGCCTGACTTCAGGTGGAGGGATAAGCAACGGGAACAGCAGATGAGAGTCCGGGAGAAACAAAGCTGCCCTTCTCATGCAAATGTCCCTGGCGGTGACAGGGAGTGCGAGGGAGGGAAACATAGGGGCTCCTAGAGCCGATAGAGATGCTGCATTGTTTCTAATTAATTAGCATGTTTTCCAAAGCTTTCCACGAGGCGTCAGCAGCTTTTTGAAGGCATTTTGCCAAAGAGCATTTCAATGGAAATCCCCCTGAGATACAGTATATTCTTTGCAGGGTCTCACTGGAAGGTAGCTTCTTCCCAGGGGAAACCAGCCCCTACCTCCTTGTTTAATTTGGGGTTTTGTTTGGATCTCGGATCTGGGGGATTATCCCGTGCTCTGGTGTGGGGCCAGCATTCCTCACCCGCATCCTGGCTCCCGTGGCTGCTGCTCTGCAGCCCCAGATCCCGCTCCCGCAGGGATGCGGGATGGGTCAGCATGGCTCCAGCCCCGCAGGGATGTGGGATGGGTCACCACGGCTCCAGCCCTGCAGGGATGTGGGATGGGTCACCACGGCTCCAGCCCCGCAGGGATGTGGGATGGGTCACCACGGCTCCAGCCCCTCAGCTGCCTCCCCAAGCCCCCGGTTGGCTCCCCTAGTTGGGCACGGGCACACAGAGACCTTCCAAGGGAGCAAAACATTCCTGCCTGTTTTGGTTTGGCCTGGCCGGATTTCGGCGGCAGGGGGGGAGCTGCAGGGTGGCTTCTGTAAGAAGCTGCTAGAAGCTCCCCAAGTTTGATAGAGCCAATGACAGCCAGCTACAAAGAGGGACCCGCCGCTGGCCAAGGCTGAGCCTATCAGTAAGGTGATAGCAGAGGAACGCCTCTGTGAAAAACATAATTAAGAACGGGGAAAAGAACTGCGCCATAACAGCCGGCACAGAGATGGAGGAGTGAGAATCTGTGCAGACACCAAGGTCAGTGAAGAAGGAGGGGGGGGCAGAATGAGCTCCAGGCGCCGGAGCAGAGAGAGTCCCCCGGGTCCGTGGTGAAGACCATGGTGAAGCGGGTTGTCCCCCTGCAGCCCATGGGCGAGGTGCAGATGTCCACCGTGAGGATCACAGCGTAGATGTCCACCGAGGACTCCACGCCGTGTGGGTGGATGCCTGAAGGGGACTGTAGCCCGTGGGCAGCCCACATCAGAGCAAGTTGCTGCCGGAACCTGTAGCCCGTGGAAGAGAGGAATGCCCACGGAGCAGGTTGGCTGGTGGGACTTTTGGGACGCTGCGGGTGGCTCACGCTGGAGCAGTTTCCCCCGAAGGACTGCGCCTCAGACTCACGAGGGGTGGGCTGCCCCTCGTGAGGTGTCTCCCGTTGGGCAGTTTGTGATGAATTGCCCTTCGTGGGACGACTCACGCGGAGAAGAGAGTGTGAAGCTTGTCTCCCGTGAGAGGGACCCCACAATGGCCCTGGGGAAGAGTGAAGAGTCCTCCCCCAGAGTGAAGAAGCAGCAATGGAACCAACGTCGGATGAACTGACCGCAACCCCCATTCCCTGTCCCCCTGCGCCGCTCGGGGGGAGGAGGTGGAGAAACCGGGATTGATGTTAAGCCCGGGAAGAAGGGAGGGATGGGGGGAAGGTGTTCTGTTTAAGATCTGTTTGCTCTTTCTCACTTCTCACTACTCCTCTCTGATTAGTTCTTTTAATAAATGTACCTAATTTCCCCAAAACTGAGTCTGTTTTGCCCGGGACGGTAAATGAGGGTGATCTCCCTGTCCTTATCTCAAAACCCTGAGCCTTTGGAGATATTTTCTCCCCCTATTCAGCAGTGAAGGAGGAGTGAGTGAGCGGCTGTGTGGGTGCCTGGCGGCTGGCCAGGGTCAACCCCCGACACTGCCCTTGTTGCACAACACTGATCTTGCAGGTTTGTCTCTCTAAACGGGTGGTGTCGTCACCTACTGAACTCCTTAGGGGTCCATCGGGACTCAGAGTTATCAAAGCCAGGTCCCTAAATCAGCGTTTGGAGACACAGATAAAACAGCCTGATGGTCAGAAGCGATGAGGACCCTGCAGCTTCTCATTTCCAAACGCAGACTTGGGCAGACACCTTCCGACGTGCAGCTCTGAGAGGCGTGAACAGTGACGGCAGGTCGCAGCGCTTGTCTCAGGGATGACCGGGCTGGATGCTGTCCCGTTAGACTGAGATCCTTACAGAGTCTGACTTTGCCCTCGCCGCTTTCTCTTCCGGCCAGGTGGCAATTCAGAATGTTCCTTTCCAAACAAGATTACAACTTTCCAAGCTGAAGGTCTCGATGACATGCCTGAAACCAGATTGCCAGCTCGAACACGCACATTTTCCTACACAAAGGAACTTGCAATTTTGCTACTTTCACCAAGGACAAGGAATTTCATATTGGTTTATTGTGCAGGCAGGCGTTTGGGAGATTTTCATGGCCCTGTGATTTATGCCGGGGCCTGAGTTATAACTCACATTTCTGTTTAAAAGCTAAACACTCTAATAGTGGTGGCTATTACTGTCATCACGTACCAGCCGCACTTCTGAGATTCAATCTAGCCGAAGCTGGCCTACGTGATATTATCTGTGTATTTGTCTGCCTGATGGAGCTGCCTTTATTTTTTCTCTTTCCTATATTGCTGTCTCAAGGATTGTTTTCCAAGCAACAAGTCATGTCTCCTTCAGTCATCAGTGAAAACAATCAAGCTCAATTTTATTTTTGGCAGAAATCAAATGCTAAATGAGATCTCGGAATCGTAAACAAGAGTGATGTAGACAAATCTGAGGGAATTTGGAGAAGAACAGCGCAGATGATGGAGGGGCAGGAGGGGCTGGCTGATGGGGAAAGATTAAAATAAATAAATAGTTACAGCTAGGCTAAGACAAGACTAATGGGGAACATAATAGCTATCTAGGAATATCTGAAGGGTATAAACACTGAAGAGCAAGAAATATTGTTCAGAATGGACCTAAAGCAGGGCAGCTAAGAATAAAGGTGATGAAGCCCAGGAAAGGGAAATTCAGTCTCAGCAGAATAGATTTTATCTATTTCTGCCGATATGCAGTGCCACGGACTTTCCCAAGGAAAGCGGGATAGACACTGTTGTGTTGAGCCTGCAGAGGAGAACGTCCCTTAAATAAATGATCAGCGCTGGAACATTTTCAGCTTTACACTATCTTTGCTCGTAACAGGCCGAGATGAATGAATAATCCATGACGGACAGCTCACTCAGAGAGTTTTGCCGTGGACATTGCTCAAGTTTGCCAGCGAATGGATCACACTCCAATTCGTCTGACACTTCCAGTGCACCGATTCATCTCTTATTTGGCGAGCGGTTTTGCTCCATGTCCTGACTGCCTCAGGAGCCGCGGTGGGCAGCAGTGGTGGGTCATGTAGATCCGCCTCCTGCTCCGAATTCGGATGGACACAACTCTTCTGATCAGGAGGAATGGAAGGTGTCCGCGGGAGGCTCGACTCTGCCGGGAAGAGAGTCGTCTGGGGAGGAAGAGAAAATGAGCAGAGCGATTTACAGAACGAAAGACCTTTTCCTTACGGTGATGTCCACCTTACTGAGCAAGGGGGAAACAAGACAATCAAAGCTCCTGGTCGAACAGGCTGGGTCGCTCCGTGCCTCTCAGCGCTCGCAGAAAGACACGTGGCTCCTGCGTTGTGGGCTTGGTGATGGGGTCTCCTGAGGGGTCTGGTGCTCTGCCCTCCTCTGTTAGGAGCTCACACCCCACCTACACAGCCTGCACATGATGGGCCCTCGTTTTCCAAGTCATTGGAAGCGAGTAATTGGATGTCAGCACAGCTCCCATCACTAGCTCTGTAACAGGCTCATGGGTCCTTCCCTGGCTTGCTTGCTCAGTTCTCTGCAAGGACGCTGGAAGCAGAATTCTATGAATTACTGTATCTGAGCCAAATTAATCAGCGTCCCATAAAAGTACTGACTGCTTTGATTGCGTAGTAAAACATGCAAGGTGGATAAAAACAATTGTAATAGCAAGAAGTGGAGAAACATGGCTGGCCCATAGATGTGTTAGGGCCCAAGGCATTGCCCCCAGCACGGTTTCTTCTTTCTAAACGTGCTTTTCCTGGTGCAGGAAAAGCCGCAACAGGAAACAAATCTGGACAGAGGGGATTAAAGCCTAAATTGGGCTGCAGTGATGATAAACGCAGCTTTACCTCTGAAAAATGGCTCTTTGGCTGCTCGGTGGCCTCTGCTGCCTCATAAGTTAGGAGATGGACGGTCACCAATGTCATCAGCAATAGCCCTTCAGTGCTCGTGTCCCTCTGAGCACTGACCCCAGTGGCCCTGGGGCTCGGCAGGCTGGTGGGACCAGGCAGGAGACCTCACACCTCTCTGAACCCATCCCGGCTCCCTTCTCCCCACACCTTCCCCTTCATCCCACTTTGCTCTTCTGTTCCTTCTCCTCTTCACAGAAAGAAAGGAACAGAGGGCAGGGAGGAGCAGGGCTTTAAACACAAGCCGGCAGGGATAGCTTTGAGCTAGGCACTAAAACATCCAAGAGAAATGCTTGTCTAGGGCTTTTCACCAGACCATTTCAAAGGAAACGGTAAGTTGCTGAGCTGTGGAAAGGCACTGCCTTGGAGAGGACAGGTCATGATCTACTCTCCTGAACGCAGCTGTAAATCTGGAGCTCCGCGCCTGAAGCCAGCGTAGCTCATTGGGATTTACCGTGGCGTGACGGGGAGCAGGACGCTGCCCCAGCATCGCCAGATGAATCCCACAAGGTCAACCCGCCCCGAGCTGGACCGGAGGGTTTCCAGCAAAGCTGCCAGCAGTAGAAGCACCAATGTCCTTAGGAAAAGTCCTGCACCCTCTGCCACTCCCAGGAGCCAGGGGTGCAGAGGGGACTTTATCTTTCGGAGGAGGGTTAGTCCTGGCCCCGGCTCATGTTGTGTCAGGAGCTCCCGGATCTCAGGTCTGACTGAGGATGCTCCATCTGTTGGCAAAGCAACAGCTCTTTGGATTACTTAATAATTTGGAAACGGGCTGGTTACCTGGCACTGCCGGTCAGCAGGCAGCCAGAACCCTTTGTCAAATAAACACCAGCCAGGACCCATCTGGAGTCCCGCTAAGACATACAAAGACCTTTTTGGACCGGCTGCTCCCGACAATGGCAGAGGCAGATCCCTGGCCTGACTCTCCCCCAAGCCTCGCCATCTGCTCCAGGCTGGGATGCTGTGAGCTTCTCTGTGGGCTTTGCAAAGGAGCTTTTTTTGCCCCACCTCACACTCCTGACCCATCCCTTACCTTTCCTCTCTCCTTACCCTTGCTAGGAAGGCCAGGGCTGAATTTCAGCAGCTGTTGGCTCTGTCCCCACCCTCACGAGTGACCCTACGCCACTGCTTCTCTGTCCTACCATGAAAGAAGAAAAAGGAGGGTTGCTCCTTCTTCCCAACCATCTCAGGCTCCCCTTTGTCACTCGCTTTTCTTCCCTGAGTCAGGAACCAAACTGAAGACCCAGGAGGTGGGTCCACACTGGCATCACGGGCTCAGGAGCACCGGGAGCTGCTGCCACTGATCTCACTCCCACGCGTCTTGGTGCTGGTCCCAGCCTGCCCCTAATGACTGGGTGATCCCTCCTGGCTTCCAGGCACCCATCATGATTCGCACGTATTTTTTCCTGCATAAACACGAGTTGGCTCCAGCTGCTGCCTTCAGCCTCGGCTCTCTGCCATGTGTCACGCCGGTGCTGCGTGGGGATGCGAACCTCCCCGCCGTGCCTCTCCCAGGTGAAGGTTGTCCCAGGCAGACGCTGGCTCCCCCAAGCCCATCACACTGCTTCTGCTCCCCAAGTGGATGGGCTGCAGCTTTTGAGGGGAAAGAATAACAAACAAGGAATAATGAAAATTAAAACTGCCAGCCCGTGGCTTGGCCAAATAAACATTGTCGCAATGGTGAACAGAACGGGTGGGAATGAGCTTGGGGATGAGTGGCCCCACGGCTCCCGCTCTGCTCCACGGGAGGGACCAGCAGATATTGCCTTTCCTTTATCATACGGGAACACTTCTTTTCCTTCTTCTTCTTTTTTCATGACGAATGATTTTGTGCAGGAAACAAGTCATTTTTATGAAGAAAAAAATTACTATAAAGCTTTTCCTGTAGAGTCCCTCATTCTCTCTGACCCCACTTAAATATGAGGATGAGAAGAAGAGGCCTCGAGATGGTCCTGCCCCTTTCACTTGTCACCTTCGCTTGGGCTCCGGAGCCCACGGGGTGTCCCGGGGTGGGAAGGAGGCTCTGGTGCTGCTCACCCAGGCTGCTCAGCGTGGAAACCCAGAACACAAATAGGAAACACATTGGGGATTAGCGAGAGAGATAATAACAACAGACGGGGCCCAGCCTGGCCTTGATTACTGCAAAATCACAGCAATTGCTGCTGTTTATAATTCCAGCCGAAGCAATTCTTTTTTATTATTGTGTTTTCTTCTTGATTGAGTTTTGGGTTTGTCGTCCCTCTATTGTGGAGTTAAAGGAACCTTGACAGGTAGTTTAGGATCCAGTCCGGACCTGAGAGGCAATCGCCATAATCTGATTACATGGGAATGTCCCCCAGACCTGAAGCAATCACAGAATCACGGGATGGTTTGGGTTGGAAGGGACCTTAAAGATCATCTACTTCCAAACACCCCGCCATGGGCGTAAGTGATCTAATTGCACTTGGCTTGTCCTAAAACTTTGTTTATTTTTATGAAACAAACAGAAATATTTTAGTCTAATGTTTCTTGGGTTCTTGCACCGGGAGTGTCTCGTAGCAGAGGGCACTTTAGATAATCCACCCTCAAGTATGGCTGTCATTTCTCCTGGGCAAGTCAGGCAATAAAATCAGCAGCCACCAACAGAAAACATGGCTGCTTCAGTGGGATGTGAGAGGTCCTGGGGTCAGCTGTGCCCAAGGATGCCCCGTGGGTCTGCGGTGGGCTCGAGGCTGGACCATGTAACTTCGCAGGGATGCTGCGAGTGGAGGCTGCCGGTGTTCCCAGCCCTCTTCCGCGTGTGTCTGCCTCTCCCCCTGACCCACCTGCGCCTGCTCGCCTTCCCAGGCCCTGCCAAGAAATGCTAACCATCGCTCGGAGAATCTCGTGATTTCTCAAAGGAGCTCAAAGACCCTCCAAGCAATTAAGACAAGTCGCAGCCAAGCTGGTGCTCACTGCAGAGAACACCTCGGGGACAGGGGACGGGCACCGCTGTCTGGCGACCCGCAGCAGGATCTTGGATTTGGTGAGCTGGCAGAGAGCCCGCAGTGAGGCTGGGGATGCCAGCAGGGCTGAAAAAGGAGGTGCCCCTGCTTTCTGTCCAGCAGACCCTTCCTCACTGCCTCTCTCACCATCCCTTTTGTCTGTCTTGATCTGTTCTGGTTTTCTGGTCATTTGTCTCTACATTCTTCTCCCCCACCCCTCCCCACCGCCTGTCAAATTTCGCTCTCCCTCCTTACCTGGAAAGACTGAATTAGGGGGTTTTGAAAACCACTTTAAAAGACAGCCATCACCCATCGTTTTTCCAATGGCATATGGTGATAATAACAGCGCAGCAGCCCCCGACCTCCTGGCTTCAATTACTTTACAGGATCAGCTAATCCCAGTTAAAATTACCTATGTAACTGAAGAATAATTGTAAACCAGGCTCTCTCCTGGACTCTGGTTTTCTGAAAAATTGTTGCTGCATTGCTCCCTGTGCCAAGGCTGGAGAGGGATCAGCAGATGAGTAACAGGCCCTGGGAGATGCTGTCCGAGAAGATTGGTTTCTTTTTCTTTTCAAAGCAAACTCCAAACAGATGGGCACGTTTCTTCCTGTGGCTCTATGGAGCAGGTGGGGTTGAAGTGATGGAGGGAAAAGGAGATGTCTCATGAGTTTTTGTGCCTAGTGAGAGCTCCAAGGGTTGAACTTCTCCCAGGATTCTTCCAGCTCGACAGACTCATCACAAGGAGGCTGATGCAGAGGTTTGATGAAGGGGACTGAGTCTGGCACCCCCAGATCTCCTCTTGCTCGTGTCTCCATGGGTTTTCTACCCAATCTGCAGTCTCAGGACATCTCTCTGGTACCTCCACGGAGCAAATCTGCTGGTTACCAGGACAAGCCATGATTTGGATGGCCGGTAGATCTCTCCTGTACCACAGAGCTGTGTTCTGGTTTGATTGCTTTTACTCTTATAGTAACTTCCATGACAGCTTCTGCAAATAGTACTGTTTAAATCTAAAACTTCCCAGATTTAACCCAGCTCTCAGCGAGGTCACCTCCTCACCACCCAGCCTTGGCATCCTGCATCACTCCACCACCTGCTTCTGATGAGCAAATGTGTTTTCCCTGGCAGTTTTGTTGCAGGCCTTGATGAGGGATCAGACAGCACTGACGGCTCAAAGGCTCGATAAACTTTATTAACTCCTTGATAGGACTAACACACTCCTTGCAAGGCCACGGACTCGTCGTGCGTGTGGGATGCACGCTTCTCCCTCCCATGATAACTGCAGGGGAGGGGGGGAGCTGCCCAAGCAATTTACCTAATTAAAACAAGGGTTATCTCTAAATAGCACACGCACACAGGAAATGTAAAGAGCAGCAATACAATGTACAGCCTCTAATTGCGCTGTGGTTTAAATAAAGCTTGTGTCGTCTGGAGTTAGGCGAATACTTTTGCAAAGAAAGGTAATAATGGGAAAATAGTGGCATGATCAATGTTGCTATTTGGTTGTCCTCAAATTGTTTTTCTTCGGTAAGCGTAGCCCAGCATTTCTGTTGCCATTATTACTCTTCCCTATTTTTCAGTCTGGTTTATGAAAGCTATTGATCCATCAGATGCTTGAAGATCCAACTTCCCTGGCTGGGATGTCTCATCTGAGGCCATTATAGACTCTGCACACTGCAGTGGTTGAGGATCAATACAGTCCCAGCCAAAGTGTTACTTAATGATGTGCTGGTTAGGAGATACTCAGGGCTACTCGCAGGGCGACCAGTGCGTCTGAGGGAGGGAGAGCCCGTGTTCGCTGGCTGCGATCGCTTTGCAAAGTGCAATTCTGACAGCCAGCATCCGGCTCTTAACTGCTAGACTCGCCTTAATGAGATTTGATTTGCCTCTTACCAGCAGCTAAATAATTGTCTAAGGCCAGGAGTTTGCTCAGGGGAAGGATGAGGGGCAAGTATAATCACAGCAATTTTCTGATTTCCAGTCGTAAACTTGTGGTGTTGGACTCGATGATCCTTATGGGTCCCTTCCAGCTTGCGACACTCAGCGGGCACATGCTTTTGGCCATGACTTTGGAACAAATAAAGCAAGACTGACCTAGAAAATACATTTCAGGTTTTCATTTGGTCTCTCAGCACTGGGACACAAGACTGCAAGGTGCTTTATTTCAGATGGAGATTGATAGCCCAATCGGAGCCCGTGTGAGCAGCAAAGTGGATGGCAATCTACTTTCATTTTGGAATTAATATTAATTCCAAGCAGATGAGGCCAAGCAAACCCCGCACTGGGGTTATTTTCACAGTGGAATGAAGGCTCAGTGACATGGAGACATTGTTGAGCTTCAATTCCCTTGGCTGCTGCTGCCGGCCTGGAAGGAGACTTTGTCACCGGTGGGTCAAACGGAGGCAGGATAAATCTATGGCTCTGTCAACCGTTTTGGTATCAGAGAGCTGGCTGGCACCTGGGGAAGGATGAAGAGCAAAGGATTGCCTTGCCTGGAAGAGATATTAAGAGCTCAGAAAGGCAGGTACCTCCCCTCGCATGGGGGTTTAGGAAGCCGGTAGCATTTCAGACATAAGTGGTCTCTCATCTGCCGCACCAGTGCTCAGAGGAGCCTGGGATAAATAGGAAGGCAGAGAGCTGGAATAACTTCCCAAGACCTCAGCAGCTCCTTGCTGGTACAGAGGAGCTAATGCGTTTTTTGCCTGTGGACTGGCAATATTCTGTTCACTGTTGGGGATTTCTAATGGGGTCCCCCTCAGCTCCGCTCCCAGCCTTTTAAACCAGCGGTGTCCTTTTGTTTGAGGAAAAAGACAAGTGGCTCTGGAGAGGATGCACCTTTGTAAGGATTTTTATCATCCTATTGTGCGTGTTCAGGGAGCCAGCAGGGAAAGCTGAAGAGTTTATAGAATTATGTTTTCAAGAGGATGTATGGCAAGTGGTGGCACCGTATTCACTCTCTCTGCCCAGAGGAAAGGGGAGAGAGGGGTCAAGGTAGGGACCCCTCTTTCATCCCTTCTATGAAGTCATTTGAGATCTTGGTGTGTTTGGAGAAAGAGAGAAAAAGCCAGATCCACCTGCACTGCAGATCAGCTTGGCAGGTGCGTCGTTGCCGCACCAGGTATCAGCCCACTCATTAGCAAACAGATAGGCAGGGGAAAAGAGAGCCCAGGTGTACCTCCTCCAGCACGAGGAGCACGGGGGGCTCCTGTGCGTGCCAAGTGTGCTGAATGAATTTCTTCTTCTCTCTCCCACTTGCTCCCAGTGGTGAGGGACTCCCGGGGGGCGCCAGGCTGCGCTGGCAGGCAGCGGGTGCTCGCCCGTGCCAGCGGCTGCAGCAGCAGGGCTGGGGATGCTGCCAGGCCACCGTGATGGTCGAGTTACCTCTGGGTTGGTCTTTCAAATATCCTCAGGTTTGGGACGCTTCATAAGAACACTCAAAGCCAAACCGAAGGCCTAACGTGTTTTTGGCCGCAGCAGAAATAATTATCCCCGGTTCAGCCTGGCTTCTGAAGTCAGTAGCTTGTAACAGCTGCCGGAGGAATTAGTTCCAAATGCAGGAGCTGTACGGGCAGAGGACGGAGATTTTGCTCGCCCAAACCGCAGCCGTATCCAGCCGCCAAAGGGGCGAGAGGAACCTCTCTGCGCAGGGAGGGTGGCCTGGCGTGCGACGGAGCTGGCAGAGCCCCAGAGCAGAAGCGTCTATTAGCAGGGCCTGAACCCGTATCGGGCAGGGACTGGGCTAATTCCCAGTTCTGAAACGTTGCTGGGTGCCTGCCCAAAACCCCTACCTTAGATAATCTGAAACGAATGTCAGGCTTTATTCACAAAAAGAAGAGCATGCTTGCAGAAAGCCTCATTTGATTTCATTATTAGAAAAAAAAGGGGGGGTGGGGGGAGGCTTTCAAAGCACAGAGAGCCCCAACAGGGGATGCAGATGCACACGGGGGTGGGCAGAGCCTGGAATGAGCCCCTCCGCGAGGGGCACAAGCAGCGTGCGTGTGCCCAGGCGGAGTCTGAGAGCAAGCAGAATTATCCTATTAAACAGGTCACTATGAATAATTCAATCACGCTCCAGAGGTGAAGGTGGCAACTATTATAAATATCAGAAGGTTTTCGCTGAAGGGGCAAATGTCTGACCTGTGATGAGTGCCCAGAGTGCCCGAATCAGGGCCAGTGCTGGCATCAGAGGCTAAATGTTTTCCCTAGACTACTTGTAGAGATCAAAGTCCTACAGCACCTACAGCAGCCGATCCTCCTGCCCGCCCGTTGCACCAGAGCTGGTGAGGAGTGCGTCCCCATCCACCCCTGGCTAAGCAGTCAGACTTGGCCAGCCCAGGAGAACCTTATTTCACAAGGTGGCAATTAAAATTTTATGCTCTGAGTTTTCCCTGAATGATTTTGAAACGTCTTCTCTGATGACTTCCTAGTAGCAAGTTGAGTAAATTAGAATCTGAGTGCAATCAACATCCTTAATTCAGACGCCAGCCCGGGGTCCGTCAGGGAGGCTGCGTCTGAGCGAGCTCTGCCTGCCTAAGAAGGTCAAGGGCTGGGTGTCCTCAGAGGCTTTGCCCTTGGAGTACTGTCAGGGAGGAAAGTAGGACGCAGTCCCCCAAGTAGCACAAAATTCCCGCCCTCCTCAGCAAACTTTACTTCTTTCCCTTGCCTGCGTGTTTTCTGTCACATCTTAGATGTGACTGTGACGCTGTATGGATAAAGGAGCATCAGCCAGTGAGAAGGGCCGAGGAGCGATGCTCAGTGCCACAGTCGGTCCAACCACCTCATCTTCTCCCTGGTGCGGGGTCTGGGCAGCTCAGCTGGGGCTCAGGGGACACCGAAGGCCAGCAGGACCAGCAGAAGACACCGGCTCCAGCACGGGCTGTGTCTCCACGCACACACAGGGACGGGATGCGTCTGCTGGAGCTGGGCAGGCTCCGTCCAGGCATCCTGGCAGTTGTGAAACTCCCCGGAGCACAGCCCTGAGGTGAAACCTTTGGATGGAGACAATCCCTTTACACGGGGAGAGGGGTGGGAGAGTTTTCCTTTCCAATTAAAAGCTCGTCAGCTCTGACATGCTGCAGCTGCAGAGAAGTGGGGTTGTTTCCCCCTTTCCCTGGTGTGCTCAGGCAGGGCTGGGATGGGCCCAGCCTTTAATAAATTACAATGAAAACAAGCATGCAAAGGTCAGGCCAACAGCCTGCACTCCTCAGACAGTTTCACATGCCTTGCTGGTAAAACTGAGCCTTGCAACCTGCACCGCCGTGTGATAGCAGGGACAGGACCCTCCAAGGAAGGTGCCAGCAGCCAAGAGGCAGCCACGGTGGGTGGTATCCAGGAGCCACTTCGAGCCCTCAGCCAGGCTGGGCACCTCCCTGGCAGAGGAGGAGGCTGGCACAGGGGGAGAAAAAGGGTCCCCGGGGAGGAGCAGCTCAGCCACCCCAGGGCAACAGGCACGTGGATGGGAGAGATGATGTGCCAGGTACCACGGTCAGTGCTGCTCCATCTCCCGCCCAGTCCCCTCAGCTGAATGAAAGCTGGTTTTGTTTCACCTCCCGCCCCAGCGCCGGAGGTGTGTAAACAGGAAGAGTCGCTCCCCGCGTGCTGGGAGCGAGAGGGGAAAAACGAGGTGTTGAAAAGATGACAACCGGCTTTGCCGAGGAGCTCACCTGGCTGGGGAGGTGGGGGAGAGTGGGGAGGCGAGGGATGGGGAAGGTGTCAGGGGGGATGCAAGAGAAAAGGAGATGCTTGGACAATTTCGTCTTTTATTTTGGGAGAAGAAAATATTCTCCACTGCTTCCTGGCATCAAAGGTTTTTCACTTTCTTCCACCTTGAAAAAATAAAGTCAGGACCGTGTGCCTGATGAGAGATGGAGGGGCAGCGGCGGAGCTGGGGCGGGCAGGAGGACGGGCAGGATGTAGCGTATGAAAAGCACTCTGTGCAGCTCAACTCTCCTGTGGGCAATAAGGGCTGGTGAAAAGCCCAGAAAGAAGCTTTGTCATGGAGTGTTTATCGCTGAGGTCATTTCTACCCTTCCCCACTTGCAGCCCCCCCCATCGCTCCCCTACTTGGGGACCTGGCTCAGGGTTTTCCAAGGAGAGAGCCTGCCGTGTCCCAGGTCCTCCCAGTGTCCCCACAGCCCACGTGTCATGTGGGGCCTCTTTTGGAGCAGCCCTGCTGGGGACACCGCTCCAACATCAGTCAAGGCAGAGTCGAGGCTGCCTGCTCTGCACTGCTGTCACATGGTGCTTGTGCAAAGCCCTTTTCTCCGAGGGCCACTGGAGAAGATTGACGTTTAGTGGGAACATAAGGTCCCTGCATCTTTCAAAACAAGTCCCCCCCATTGCCATGCAATGCTCCAGGAGGGGATTTATGCTCCCTGGAGATAGATGACCCAACCTGTGGGGATTTCTTTTGCCAGAGCAGCTGTCCAAGACTGTGTGGCCTTAGGGGACATCCAGCTCCTAGTGACATCACTGACATACACGTTGTTACCACCTGGTGGCACCAGAAAAAGTTGTCAGAAGAAGAGCTAATTGATACCAGTCGCAGTCTTTGGCTTGGGAATTTCGGTGCAGTTTTTAGGATCTCTGTGGTTCTCTGTGTGGTTGTTAAACATTGAGTCATGTTTTATAGCTGGAGGGTTAATGTTTGTGGGCTTCAGCCTCGCAGCAGGGGGTGGGTTTAGGCTCAGGCTACACAGTAAAATAAAAGGGGAGTGTGTGCTCTGCCTGTGGAGCTGAACCCCCTGCACCCCACAGGTGCTGGCACAGCAACAGCACCACATCTTCGTTGGGGCTCGGGGTGACCACTCAAAAGCGGGGCTCACTGCTTCTGCAACAGCAGGCAGGTGATCGGGTGGGACCCTAAATCCTTCAGAGTAATCCCAAACCTGCCATGCATAGGCTGGTTTGCCCTCCCCTCGTTTGGGCAAGGCAGGAGTGAGGACCAGGGACAGCCGCTTGCACTAGCTGCATCCTGGTGCTCGTCAGCAGGAGAGCATCATGGCCGGTGGAGGCGGGCAGTGATCAGTGGTGAGAAAAGCCAGAAAAATTCCTCCCCGGCCAGGAGGGAGGCTTCAACGCCACAGCTCCCGGGAGTAGGACCTTGGGGAGAAGAGGCCAGTTCCCTGCAGGAGCTGTGCTCGCCAGTTGTTGACAGCAGCTGGCTCTCAGGGAGCCTCAAAGTGACCCTAAAACTGTCCAAACAAACCCCGATCTCGCAGCTTTTCTGGACAATGTATAATCTATCACTGGGTCTGCTTTATCGCAGGCGGGGAAGGGCTGCAGGGGTGGGACCGGGCCGGGATGTATCTACGCCACGTCCCACCCAGCCCTGTGCAAGGCTGCAGGAGCCTCCCTGGTGCTTCTTTTCGCTGGGATATTGCTAGGCAGGAGGTAAATTGAAGACAGGACATCTGATGAAAGAGACCTTAATTACTTCAGGTTTCATTCAGAAGACATAGCTTAAGTAAAGGGGAGGGAGGGCGAGGGGAGGGTGTAGCAGCTCTTGATAGTTTGAGAGATTTATGCACCTCAGCTGCTCCTGACCTGCCCCAGCCACCTCCAGCTCCCCACTGCGTGTTTTCCACCCTTCCAGGGTTGCCCCGTGTGCTGAAAAGTTTGGGTGTCTCCAGAGGACTGAGCCTTGGCCCCCATTAATCCCCCCTGGCGGACCCGACAACAGGGAGGAAATTGGCTTCAATTAAACGTGTAAGGTCTCATTTCCCTTTGAAGTGCAGAGCAGCACAGGAGACGGCTCTGGGGAGGTCTGGAGAATAACCAGATAGAGCCCGGCCCAAAACCTTAACACTGGGGCACTGCAGACTAGAGACTAGTCCCAGGCCATGGACAGCCCACGTTTCCACAGCGGTGCCCGAGGAAGGAAGAACACAGCAGGGAGGGGAAGCGAGACAAAGGTGCCAGAAGGACCAAAGGGATGTACTGGCACCAGTGGCAGGGCCACGCCACAAAGGTGCTCTGTGGAAGGGTCCGCTCACAGCAGCTTTAGGCTGAGCATCCCCTAACCTGCTTCAGCCACGCTCAGAGGGAAGATAAGCCTCCTCTGCTTGGGGACACCTCAGCCCAGGCTCATTGCCTTCAAGGATGCGCAGATGGCACCGGGGCACGGATGCCGCCAGAGGTGGGCAGGGAAGCACCCAGGTCCCTCAAGCGAGTCTCCCAGCCCTCGCAGCATCCTTGCAGGGCACGTGGGCACCACCAAGCTGCTCGGCTGCCCCTGACCTTGGGACCTGGCAGCCCTCAACTACAGGGGAGGTTTCATCCAGCACGGAGATACCCAATATGCACTTGCAGAAATGAGAGCTAGAAGCACCCAGCCACATTTTCTGCATCTTCTGGTGCGCTGTGGGAATAACAGATCACCAGCTACTGCCTGTCATCCATCCTGCTTATTTCCTGCGCAGGACCTGATTTATGTCTGCATCTCTTTCCTTTGTGCCATCACAGCATGCTGATAGATGGCCCCTCTCTCTGCTCCCACTGTCCCCTTGTGCTACATCAAACCATTAATTCTTTGCCAATGTAAACCCGTCTCACCTTCAAGACTTTAATTTTGCAAAAGCATAAACACCTTATAATCTGTCCATCTCGATCTCGCTAGCTGGCTCCAGAGCTTTCCCTCCCCTTACGTTGCCCGTAGGTTATCTGGGGTGATGATGTGGCCACGGAGGCGAGGACAGCAGCAGCAAATGTGGCCAGTGGGGCTGCCCCAGCCTCAGCTGCATGGGCCAGCCAGGAGGAAGGGTCAGTCACTATCCTCATCATTCCCCTGAAGCACAAAACAGGCCTTGCACACTCCTGGTGAGATGTGGGAGGCTCAGTCAGGCCCAAGAAGCCATTAAATCCAAGGGTGGAGTGCCTGGCAGGCCACTGAAGGGTCTAAGCCCAGCTTCCAGGTTTCTGAATAACACCCAGACCTTGTCTACAGGGAGAGCTGCGATGCTGAACCACTCCTGGCATTTCTTGGGTTTTCAGTCCCGACTGAAAACAGGGCTTTGTGGTGACCTGGGAACCAGGTGCTTTCTGCACCACGCTGCTGCTCCCCAACATTGCTCTGCTCGCAGCTTGGCTTCCACCTGAGGTGTGGAGCTGATGAACAGATCTGCGGTGGAGGGAGATGGAGCATCCGCAGGGCAGGACTCCTGCTCACTGCTGGGAGGTACTTTGGGTTACACGCAAGTGCCCCAAGGTTCCCTCCAGCAGCGGCAGCTTTATCATGGCCATTCCCTCCTTCCCCTTTTCAGTTCTTCTTTGAGTCATTTGTCCTGATCTGTGGCAACTCCTACAGCGTATAAAAAGGTGTGCCGCTTCTCCCTTTTGGGGAATGACATGAATTCACTTCCATGGCTGTAATCCATTTAGTGCCAGGTTATTAAAATGAAGATATCTTTCAGCACTACAGACCTGTTAATCAGGGGAATGGCTTCAGAGGGCTTTTGTGGGCTCTGTTAATTTGTGCTGCATTGAGCCACGTAGAGCTGAGAGGAGCATTAGGGACGGGAGTGAAGGGAATAAATCAGTAAAGTGGATTGAAGAGTGCTCGGCTGGCTTGCTATTCTGCAGCCGCTCTGTCCTGACTTAAACGTTTCACATCCATCATAGCCTGCAGATGTAACCCTGGCTCCTGGGCAACAGGTTTTGTCCTCATCAGTTCAGAGCATGCCGTGGGGGCTCATCAGCACGCGGGGCAGCCCCTGTCTCCTCCAGCATCACCCCTCCGGCCCCACAGGGGCTTCTCCAGGGGCTTCGCTCAGCAGAGAGGAAGGAAAGCACAGCCTGGACATGTGGCTGAGAGGGGATCAAGGTACCTTCCACTTCCGACCTGCAAAGGCTTGCCATTAGAAATCCGTAACTCCCACCCCAGGTGGGGTTTTCCTTTTGGAGTAATGGCATCCCGGCGAACAAAAAATGCGTCATGCCACCTCCGCGTGGGCTGTCTGGTGTGCTTCCAGCGGGACAACCTCCAGAGCTGTTGCGAGTGCAATGGGGTTAAGTGAAAACCCTCTTTGCAGAAGTAACAGTGAGTTTTCCGTCTTTTGGCAGGTCTGATCACTTGTGGTTAATTTGGAGCACATGTCATTCTCTGTCCTCCTTTTGGCTAAGAGAGAGCTCTTGCTTCTGAAGGAAATATTGCATTTTCATTGGGTTTAATTCTTTAGGAAAAGAAATCATTCATCTCTTCTGACTTTGAAACCTGGAAGCCTTATCATCTTGCTATTAAAAATGTTCTTTTTTGCTGAAATGTTACTGAACAGCAGCTTTTAAGTCTTTGCTATGGTCAGACAATGGGAAAGTGGCATCAGCTCCATGCCTGTGAGTGGTTTCCAGGGAATATTAAGGGAGTTAGATGCTCGAAGTTAAGCACCAAAAGGATGGATTAGGATTGTTCTCAACTCAATAGCACTGCTTAGAATAAAATGACATATGGAGTTATGACCTGCCTGGAGTAGCAGAGTTTGGATTTTCTTTCACAGAGGGGAGATGGAGAGCGAAAGCACCGTGACCAGGTGCAGAAAAGCCGGGTGGGTGTTGGGACCCTGAAGGAGCACAGGTGACAGGGAGTGGGAGAAAAACCCTGGTTGGCTTTAAAGGTGGTGCGACACCAGAGAACTGACCCCTAAAACCGCATGCTCCATCGTTACCTGCTGGAGTTTGCAAGTCTCAAAGTTTTGCAACAATAATCTATATTTTGCAATCTCATTCTCCTAAAATCTCCTCTTTGGTACTCGCTCCAGGTTGTCTTTCTGTCTTTAACCTCAAACTTTGACGGAAAACCACCCCAGTTGGAGAACACGACTGAGAAGGTTCAGGCTGGAAAGTCAGCCTGTCGGGGTGCACCAGCTGGGCTCGCCTGGAGAAGCTAGCTCTTGCGAGGCACCGGGACTGCTCGCATAAGAAGCTAAATCGGTGTCTGTAGGATCAAGCCTTGCTGAGGACAACCCAGCAATGTCCCCAGTGGGAGGGGAGCACTGGGAGGTTCAGGTTTGGGGGGCTCAAGGCTCCCAAAGGTCCTCCCAGGTGGGTCAGGTTTTGTTTTCCCTTTGAACAAGGATGCGATGGGTGAATTTCTGAGATTTGGTTTGGGGTTTTAAGCAACGCAGAAAGCTCGCAGCGCCTTCGGAAAAGATATCAATAGCTGGCATGCCTGCAGCCCTGCCCTCCGCCTCCCTCCCCCTGCCACAAGAGAGGGAAGCTGGAGCTGAGCTTGTGGAAAATGCTCTTTGTTGGAGAAGAAGATTTTCCTGCACTCTGTGTACATTCCTTCTGGGCTAGCTCTAGCTTTGTATTTTAAAATCTCCTGGTAACTCTTTTTCTGCACTCTGCCTTTCAGCTTTGGGGTTGTTGTCCTTTTTTGATTTGCGTCTCTCCTCCTGCCCAGCCCTCCACAGCTGCTCCTCATGCTCCCAGACGGGACATGAGCTATTTCAGGGGCAGGGGCTGGCTCTGCAGCTTCCCACCCTGCCCACCTGAGGAAAGGAGATGCCTCTGCCTGCTCCAGGCCTGATGGGAGAAACCTCTTTATCCTGATGGATGTGCTATGAATTCCAACACCTGGGCAGTCGAGTACCAGGAACAGCCCCAGCCGTCGATGAGGAGGCAAGGTCACAGAGGGCTGGAGTGATGCTGCTGAGGCCATGCAGCAGGTCAGTAATGAAAAGTGAGCTGAGCAGAGCAGACCTTAAGTACAAGGCTAAACCACCTCCCCTGCAATGATGCATCTTCTTTGTCCCAGTAGGGACCCTGGGGGCTCTTCCTTGTGACTTTGCTGATGGGCAGGTGGGAATCTCGTGCAGTTTGCTTCCTACCCTGTTCTGAATTCAGTTTGGCCAATATCTCAGGGTGAAGACCCATCATGGAATATTAAAAAAAAATCAGTACCCTTCATTTTGGCCAGGTTATGTATCCTACAATGTCCCTCACTGAGGAACTCCACAGTTTTCCAGTCTGTGGGTAAAGAAAATGTTGGGTTTCCTTTCCCTTCATAGAATTTTGCAGACTTTTCTTGTGGGCCTTTGACCCAGCTTCATCTATCCAAACCCTGTTTTTTTTTCTTGCTTTGTTTTTTTTTTTTTTCCTTTAACCAAACTCTTTCTGTGTATGTGATAAATGCCACTCAAGACTTGGCCATTCTCCTCATGCCATTCACCAGACCGTAACACCAGGCTTGAGCTGCAAAACCCACTCTGGGTGCTGGCAACCTAGAATTAGTCGTGATGTATGAGAGTCTCCAAAGAGAGATACTGAAAGATAAGTAGCTCGAGAGGTTTAAAAAATGAACTGTGAGGATTCAGGGTAAAGAACAAGACAGCGTCTGCCAGAAGAGAGGCCAAACCCACGCCGGTTTTGAGAAAGCCCTCTTCATTCGGCCGCTTGCATTAGCCCCAGTGTCTGCACAGCTCTGAAAGGAGATTTTGATCAATTTGCATCTTGTTTACCACTGCACATAGCGCCCTTAATTTGTAGGCCTTATGCAAACAGCAAACCGCTGTTTATTTGGTTTTTAAATCCTTATCAGCGGTGATGTGTTGTTTGTTTTTAAACAAAGAACGGCTGGTGTTTGAGTGATGCCTCCTGCTAATTGGAACTTATTGTGTGGGACAGAGCAGGAAGGGATTTTTGCCTTTTAGCCAAGATCGTATGTAAGAGCGCTCTCATTTTAATAAAGCTGCTTTCCCTGCAGATCCTCTATGTCACTTCTCTCCTTCGAGCAGCAATGAGGATGCTCATCCCTGCAGATGTTGCATCCAGGAACGAAGATGCTCGTCCCTGCAGATGTTCCATCCAGAATGGGAAGGAGCTTGGCAGGCCTTGGGCTGGGTAAGGTGACCTGGTCACCTTCAGGACACTCTCACAGCAGGAACATTACCCGATCTCAAGACAGAAATGCTCAACCCCTCTCTGTGTCACGTTTAGAGGCTTGCTCGGAAGTCTGGTTGCTTCTGGTGTCCTGGGGAGCCATGAGAGGTCGTCTCCATCCTTCTGATGGTTGAGGTGCGTCTTCTGATGGTTGAGGTCTGTCTCCTTTTGCACAGGTATCTCAGCTGGTTCTCCCTGGGGTGCTGGGACCCTGTGACCCACACAAAACTTGATTCTAAAGTTAACTTTTCCAGCTGACGTCGCTGAGCCTGCTTCTATTAACTTGTAGGCCTTTTGTGAAGCTCATTAGATGTCTGGGGTCTTTCCCTTAAACTTTGAGGCCAAGAGAATAGTCTCGTTAAATAAGATGGCATAATCTCAGCAGAGAAGTTTTGCAGTTCATGCCAATTAACAAATTCGATGATGTTTTTAGCTTTTCTTTGCTGGTAGCCCAGAGACAGTGGGACAGGCATCCACTGTGGAGGCTTGTCTGCATTTAGAAAGGGCTGGTTAATAACTAGAATAGCTGCTTCGATATTGGAAAGATTTTAAAGGCCCAGGGAAGCTCTGAATGAAGAGGAGTATGGATATGATGGAGGACACCCTGCAGAGAAAAAGGGAGTGCTGGCCTGCAGGGTATCCCAGGATGGGGAGGACAGAATCAGATTGGCTGTCTGATGGCCTCTGTTGGAAATTATCATAAAATCTTTAGAGCAAACAAAGTTCCCTTAAACTGAAAAGGTATTATTTGAATGCTCTCTGAAAGAAGAGGCTTGAACAGCATGATCTATTCTGCCTCTGAAATGTCACGAAACATTTATACAGCTGCTCAGTTGGCATTAAAATCTAGGTCTTCTGCAGGAACATGGCAAACAGCTCCAGGTCACTGGGATAAGTCCAAGACCTCAGGCAAGGGGCGGCTGGGGATCACTGGCGTTCAGCAGCCGCTGTGGGAGGGTTGATCTGGATCCTCAGGAGCAGATGACCCCGCGGCCACAGGCAATGCCGCGCAGGCACCGCTCCTGCCTTCAGCAGAAGAGCCTGGGCTGGAAACCAGTTTCCCTGAAATAACTGTGTCCAGCACAGTAAGTGCAGAAAAAGATGGAGAAAAGAAACAAAGGGAGAGGGACATGCCAATACGGGCAGACATATCCTCTGTTCCCTTGGCTGAGAGAGTGGGTGAGGAGCTCCCCGACGGGCACACAGCCTCTTCTGACGGTGGGAGTCAGGAAAACACTGACAAGAGGTTTTGTGCAGGCTGGTTACATCAGCAGGAGCATGGATGCTCTTTGCTGATCATCTCCTCTTTCCACGCAGCCTATCTCACCTTCTTTCTCCCTCACTGCCTCCTCTCCCTCCTTCACCTCCGGAGAAGCCAAACCACTGCGCAGGCTTCCCACTGCCTCCTCTGCCACCCGAGCAGCTCGGCTCCAATGCCCGGGGGCAGCGGCAGGCACCACTGCCATCTCAATAACCACCCAGAGGAGATGGCAGGGAGATGGGACACGAAATGGGAGGGTGATGGGACACATTCACGTCTTCCATCCCCTCGGGATGTGCTCTCTAACGGCCTGATGCAAGCACCAGAGTTTTCCCTCAGCCCCAGCCTGTGGCTTTTGGTGAACATCCCATCTTTGATCCTTTCTAGTGGCTGCGGTTCCCTGTTTACACAGACAACCGCAGCTCTTTGTATCTGAACTCATTAACTCTTCTGAAGCATTTTCTGATCACCGAGATAAGGTTCCCGGTGTCTGAACAGGGGCCGAGCCCACATCTCTGCTTTTCCCATCCTGCCTCGACAGATCCCGCTGAGCATCTCGCCAGCGGTTTGCCTATGTTGATGGTGGCAGCCATCCCAGGCAAAACCATGGGGGATGGATCTCTCTTTCCCGTGCAAGCACGCCTTTTGTTCCCCAGAAGGCAAACGTAGGAGGAGACCCACCTCGCGCAGGCTGCACACCGCAGGCGAGCCCCTGCGGGCAGCGCTCCATGGAGGACATGCCTCGGTTCCTCTGCTCCTTCACGTGCATTAGGGGGGTTTTCGGGTTGGTTTTGTTTTTCGGGGTTTTTTTTTCATCCTTGCTTTTATCCTCCTAGCCTTTCTGGCAGGCTTATAAACATACATAATGACTTGGAAGGTGCAGCAAAGGTTCTGGCATCAGCCGAGCAGGGTGGGAGCGGAGCCAAGGCGCAGGGCTGCACAGTGGTTTCATCCCATTTGCAAACTATAAGGCTGCCTTTGAGCAGAGCGGGGCAGCGCGAAGGAACATGTGCTAAACATCATGTTGGGAAGCTTAGCGCATTAAGGGGAACAGCGTGCTGGCTACGGACAAATGGAAATGGTTTGCGATTTGTTATAGGAAGAGGGGAGGCAAGGAGCAGTCTCTTTTGATTTAGGGTTTAGTGAACAGCTCTGGCAGGGCAGGTAGGATGGTCTTCTCTAGGTGTTTTAGCCAAGCCAGCGTCAGAGCGACGTAAATCAAAGAGTTTTACCTGGGTCTGTCAACCCTCTGAGAGGAGCTCCTTGGTACCTGAGAGCTCGCACACAAAGAGGAGTATAGACACAAGGTAACGAGATGGAAAGAGAGTCCTTGGGAAAATGAAAGCCCAGACATCAACCCGCAACATGTGCTTCAAGCCTGGGCTCGGAAAACCTTCCCTCAGCCAACTGGGATGGCACAGAGATGAGCTGCTCCTGCTCAGCACCTCCACGTCCTTAATGATCTCGCATGCGAGCAGTCGGTGCCTCCAATACCTTGAGTAAATGAAAGACCAACTTGTTCGGCGTTAATTTACCCGGAGTGTTTGCGTAGTTCCCTTCCTGCCACAACAGAGGCCATGACATTTGATGTCCCGTGGCGGACCTTGGTTGACCAGGCTGGTCTCAAATCCAAAATACCTGCAAGACTGAAAGACTCAATCCATCATCGTGCTACGGGGAATGGTGGTACGGACGGAAGAGTGAACTTCAGAGCTGGCGGTGTGGGTGCTGACTGACGAGATCGGTTGGGTCAGTTTCCCTGGGATTTGGGAGGAAGGTTCAAAGCTGCAGTTAAAAATTGAAACCTCCCCTTCAAAGGAATTCCTATCTGTCCCTTACTTTCTCCACCTCAAGCCTGCAGGAGGCTGTTTTGTCAATGCTGGGACAGTAGGCAGGAGTCTGATGACAGCTGCAGCCAGATGAGAAGCCCCAGGGTCCTGCAGAAACACAAGTGCTTTCCCAGACCTTTTTCCACTCCGAGCATCCCCAAAATGAAATGCCTGGGTATCAGTTTTGGGAAAGAAAAAGGATCAAAGAAGGAGAAGGAAAGTCTTTCAGCAAATGGAAAATGGATGCTTGCACTGCTGGGCAGAGGGCAACAAGATGCTTCAGAGCATCCCTGGGACCAGGCAGAAGGACCAGCTCTGGGTATCTGCTGGGAATCTGGGCTCTGGTGTGCTGGACAACCCCACCAGTTTCCTACCCGAGTGACAAAGAAGCTAGCACAAAAGCACAAGGCATGCACGGGCTCAAAGTCTCTTCCAGCTGCCCTGGAGTCCAGCTGCACACCAGAGGACCTGGATCTAGGGCCGGATGTGGATCCCCTTTTCCTGGCCCTGAAGACATCCCGGTGCAGAGAGGAGGGCTCTTCGATGGCTGAGACATCCTTCTGGTGCTGTCCCCTTCCATGCACTGAAGTGGCAGTGGGTTCCTCGCTGATGCTGCATTGCTGGTGGCCAGAGAGATGCTTTTCCTGGCGCTCACGCTCCGCCCCAGCGTGTCACCAGAGGGAAGTAACAACTACCTGTGAAACCAAGATCGTCGATCCTGCTATTTCTGTGCTATACTCAGCACAACGGCTCACCAACCTGCTTTGCAGAGCTGCAGATATAAATGTTTAATAACCAATAACACGACACTGGCTGGGTGGTGACATACATCAAACCGTGAGGAGCGCACCAGGCTGTTCCTGAGCGGGGAAAAGCTTCTTCCCTCTGCATCACTTACAGCTTTAATGGATATAGCAAATAAGTCAGAGCCGACAAGTATAAAAATGGCATTTCCCCTCTGTGATCTCACTGGGAGGCCAGAGACGGCAGTTCTGACATCATGGATAATGAAATCGGATTTGCTTCGTGAGAGGACCTGGCGCTGCCTCGTGTGTAACGGGAGTCCCAGTCAAATGTAGGACATGGCAGAAGGTGGGGGCCAGCCCTGCTCCACCCCGTTTCCATCAGCAGCTCACACAACTCTGCTCTGCCACCCTCCCCCCCGTCTTTTCTTTTTCCATTTGTTTGTTCATTCCTTCTTTACTCTCTGCAATTGTCCTTAATGGAAACAGCATCTCAGCAGAAGTCACCCTGCAGGAAAGCTATAGCACAGAGGGATTTTTGTAGATGGCTTTAATAAAAACATTGAAGGTCTGTTGTTGTTACAGTGCTGTGTGATCCATTAAGTCTATTAAATACAACAGAGGAAAACTGTGAAAAAAGCCAGAGGAGGCCATGGTGACACGAAAAACAAATGAGCTGGGGCTGCCTTCCTGGTCTTCTCCAGTTCAATGGCATCACAGCTCAGCCCTGTGCTTTGCTGGCCATGCCAGCTGAGCGTGGACCTGCATTTGCTTGCCCTTCACTTACCACGTGTGCAGGTGTGTGTAAATGTGAAGTTTCTAGATATTAGACCCAGAGGATGTTAAAGCAGAAGGCTACAGGAGATCTGCTCTTCGTTGCTGGATGCAGACCCCTCACAGACACATGTGCGGGGCAATCGCTAGCTCGTGCGCCTATGCGGGTGCCTCTGGGCATGTGGGTGCTGCTGGCTTTGGGTGGCCCACATCAGAAAGAGGGACTGGCTGTGCTCTCTCCTCCCCATAAAACACTCGGCAGCTGCAGCCAGAGATGGACCTGACAATATGTGTTCTTCCTCTGCCTGCCAAGGCTCAGGTCTGACTGCAAACTGGAGTCCAAGCCTGAAATCCAGCCTTAAGCTCGAGATGGCAGAGAGTCACGGCATGGGACCTCCCTGGCCTGGCACACAGACCTCCAGCTCTCCCACACCACCACGGGCATCCTGCCATCACAAAACACTCCTCAAAGTCCAAGGTTGGACCTCCCTGAGCTCTGGGGTCTGCTATGCTCTCCAGGAAAGACATAGGCATCACCATCCAATCTTGCTTGACAATTACAGTGATTGTGGATTGCCTGGAAAGTGCTTGGAGATCCTCTGGTGAAAGAGGATATGGATTACATTTGCATGTAGCTCTTTATCTTTTGCAGGTCTTTGTGTATCCTGACTAGATTTTGCTTTGATCTAAGCCTTTACTCATAGAGAAGGGATTTCATGAAGGCCAAAGATAGGGAAGCAGGGAGATGAGAGGTCCATGTTGTGCTCCTCACCCACCAAGCAGCTAGGAGAAGATGCTTGAGGCACGTGTGCAACACGAGGATCTGAGATGTCCCCAGCTGCTTTAGCATGTAGCCATCGTGCGTGGAACCAGCCCACAGCCTGGGAAAGCGATCTGGAGGCAGATTGTTCCACAAGCCCAAGGCAAACAGCAGGATGGGCTGGAGCCAGCCCCCCGTGGAAAACAAGCCTGGCCCCAGTAGCTTTGCGGAGCGCCGGCAGCAAGCAGGCATTCCAGCAATTCCCTGTGCAAAAAACACGGGATAATCCATCTATTCTGTTTATTTGCACAAGGTAATTTTTTTGTTGTTGACATTTGAGAACCTTTTTCCTCTATTCCCCCTTCCCTGATGCTGCTATAAAACGTTAAACCCCCTGGTCTCACGACTGCATCAGAGCCCTCCGAGGGTCCGACCGGGAAAACCGATGATCCCCGGGCAGGCAGCACCCAGCCACGGCAGCTGTGACCGTGGTGAGCAGGGGCACCTGTTGCTGCCTCATCCCTGGCCACCCTCACCCACCTCCAGCATCCTATCCCAGGAGCCCAGTGCCTGCCTGCCCTCCTGCCAAAGAGCTTTTGCAGATGTTGCAGCTGTTGGATGAAAAGACGGGGCCTGACCAAAGCACATCTAGAGCAGTGTGATGTTCCCATCCACAGCCAGATGTGGTTCCTCAAGGAAGAGCACCGGAAGCAAGTCGTGTATAGAGTGATTTTACCCCTTGTGTATCCTCCCACATTCTGCCAGGCCATGGTTTATACTTCTGGAGTTGCTTAATAACCCCTGTTGGACATGCCTTCAAAAGACGCATCTAATCCCTTCTGGAAACCTTTTAATAGCTTTGGCTACTACACGACTTTATGGCAATGAATAACTGTGCAACTGGCTAGTCCTTCCTCATTGGCTTCCTGGCCATTTACCATCCGTGATGACTTCAGAAGGATGTGCAGACTCTAAATGGAATCCCCGGGACTGGCATCCCTGAGCACTCGCCGCTCCGGTCAGCAGCTCTTGTCACTGTATTTACTGGAACAAAGCAGCAGAGAAGGTCTCTGTAGGCAGGCTCCAACACAGAGACAATTTGTAATTCTTCTGCTGTTATTGTCGTGCTACACAAGGGAAACATCACTTCCCCAGGAAGTTGTGCCACAAGGCATTCGCAAATATCGGCTCGGGCTTTGCAAGTAAAAAGAAGCAAAAGTAAATAATTCAAAACAATGGAAGTTCAAAACCTGCGATGCCAGCTTGGAAGCCTACTGGTTGGACTGTGATTTTAAATAGCCAAACAAGAGGAATCAGACAAGGGGACCCTTCTCCTGTTTATAGGTTGTACCTTTTTTCCTTGGTTTTCTCCTTAGGAGGGTTTTTTAGCAGCGCTCTCGTCGGTACGAAAGCCGCGAGACATCGGGATGTGCAGCCTGACACGCCGACGTCAGCGCGAGACATTCGCTGCGAATCCGAACTGGTTCCCTCCCCGGCTTCTGTGGGCTCCAGCTCTCTCTCACCACGCGAAGCGGATGCCAGGAGCTTTACTTGGAAGCGGCAGAGAAAGCGTTCCTCGCTCCCCGGGCCTGCCGCGTGATGGCTGCAGACAGACCCCTCGCTCACGGCGCGAGCACTTCAGGGAAATGCTGGCCAGCCTCAGGCTGGGACGTTTTGAGCCACAAGGATTTTTCTCTTTTCCTTAAGCTTGCCGCAGCTGACGAAACGCAAGTGTCTCAGCACAGTTCTGACTCGAAGCTAGCTCAAGCAGGAGACTCACTCGACTGCAAAAGAGTGTTGCCAGGGTTGGGTCTGAATAAAGGAGTCTGGCCGTGGAATAACAATATTCACAGCAGTAGACTGCATTTTATAATGTACTGTAATAAAAGATATTACGGTATTACCAAGAGACAGGAATGCAGGGGGAAGGAAGGAACAGACGTGACAATGATAAATCAATCTGGAGAAGAAGTGCCGAGCGCAATACAGCCCTTGTCTCCTTTTGTTTGAGACCGAGAGATGTTTCCAGGTTCAAATAGTAGAGCTCGCAGGAACGTACTTCTGCTCCTGCTCTCCTGCTTAGGCATTAAGCTGATTTTATTAAAGCACTCAGTAAACAATCATCGTGATGCATCTTTCCAATTCCCCCCGACGTGTCGCTGGCAGCTGTTGTACAGATGTCGGCTGCTGCGGAACAGGAGCGGCTGTGCTCACAGGTCAGGTAATTCATCTTGAAATTGCTCCTGATGAAGATAATGCGGGCCTTAAGGAAGCTGATAATAAAATTGGTCCTAAAAGTTGTTAATTAGGGAGCAAACGGCAAAAGAGGCAGGAGGAGACGGCATCTCCCCGGGGCTGCAGCCTCGCGGGGCTGGGGTGCAGCCTCCCCCCAACCTGCAGCGCAGAGCTTTCTGCGACGGGGGGCAAAGCTCTGCCTCTCCTGGAGATGGTTTTACTGCCACGGTTATAAGGTAATTTAACTTTTGAGGCCTCCGTTCAGCAAGAGGCTTAATCATCCGTCTAATTTCAAACACTTAAGTAAGTCCATTGACTTCAATGATTTTCTTCAAAGGAACAACCCAGATATTTAAAGTGGCAAGTGCTGCTGAATCAGGACCTTGGCTCTCTTCCCAAGTCTTTTCAGCTGGTCTTCAAATTGACCAATCGCTTTTATTTTATTTTTTTTTTATCTTTGATGCTGTTAATTTACTTTTCTTGTGACTTTTAACCAGAGGGAACAAGAGGACTGCAATTTTTTATGTTTTTTTTTTTAAACTGTGGAAATTAGGAGGGAAAAAAATGGTGCCCTGTGACTTCATCAAAAGGTATGGGGTTGTCATTTCTCATAACGTTCCCCGGAGTTTCACTCCATCTGTCACGCTGTTCTGACCAGGCATTTTAATATCAGCGCTAAGGCAAATGATGGGATAACTACCCGTGGTTGGAGCTGCTATTTTCAGTAATGTTAATCCGGTGTTACTACAGCATTCCAGGTGGATCCGGGGCTCCCGGCAGTGTTTCAGGGTTCAGCCTGATGCTCCTGGCTCAGCGCGGGCAGCGCTGCCTGTCCCTGGGCTGTCACACAAACCGGCATTTCGGGGACAGCTGATGGATGGCAGCTCGCTCCGACTGGGAAGGGAAGCTAACACAGCCAGCCCTCATTTCTGTGAGGGTTCTTGACCCCTGAAGGCTCTGACGAGCAATTGTGATTAGCAGGGGGAAGACGGCTTGAAAGGCTTCAGCTTTGCTTTTTCCTTATTTATCTTTATACACAAAAAAGTAACAATCCTTCCTCTTTTTTTTTTTTTTTTAAATGAGCCAGGGGGAAACAGGGATGATGTCTGTGGCACCTTGCATGGTCCCCAGCTGCCATAGGTAGGAGCCAGAGCCCAGAGAAGCAGCTCCCGCAGGCTGTGCTGGCACGGGGACACCCGCCTGCCCAGCACCCCCCAGCACGGCCGGGGAGGAGACGAGCCAGGGACCTCTGCCTCACGGAGAGCGAGCAGGAACACTTCCCACACCTCCCCAAACCTCTCAGCTCATGCAGAAGGATGGTCCTCCAGCTTTTCTCCTCCTCTCACAAGGAGGGAGGAGAGCAAACCCTGCGGGGACACGTGCCCGGGGACCCCTTCCCTCTGCCCTGTGCAACGCCGTCGCCAGCTGCCCTCCCTTCTCGTCTTTTCTCTTTCTCTCCTTCTGCTTCTGCTTACACCATGACGTCCCCTCGCTGTCACCTCTACACATGCCCCCACTCCCTTTTTTATCTCTGGATACCGAAGAAGATTAGACTTTCTTTAATTACATATCTGTTTGTTGTTGGTGTCTCCAAGCTTCGCCTAAAAGCCGCGTTGGCTCAGATGTTATTGCACGCAGGCTTTCTGCTTGGTTACACTTGTTTATTACTCGTTCATTAGCTTTTTTACATTGCTGGAGATCTGAGCCACTCACATGGCAAAGGAGGCTCGAAGTGACAGCAGTAAAAGCCTCTGCTAGTGAGATTATAGCTGCTTGCTGGCTCGGATGGGAGAGATGGAGAGGGCAAGGGGAGAGCACTGCCTTTGTGCTCAGCTGAAAGGCCCCTGTCAGTGTTCGTCAGGCAGCCTCCTGGAAGAAAGGAACTTTCCAAAACCCCATGAGAACTGGTTAAATTAACCCTTTCCCTGTCACTTCCACCCCCAGAGGCTCCGGGCAGAGGCAGGGGAGCTGTCTGCGCCCAGCTCCGGTCCCCACGCTGGGGAGGACGCGTGTGCTCAGCACAGACCCTCTCCCTCCCTTTACAAACAGGCTTATTTTTTATTTTTTTTCACAGTAGGACAGAAGCTTCAAAATCCTACAATAAACCAAGCAGACAACTATCAGTTCGTCATCAAAACAGCTCCACCTTGTCCTCATGGCATTAATTCCCTGAGCTCGCTGTACGTACGTGCAGGACACCCAGCACCACAGAACTCTCTGCTCCGACCCACCAAGCCCTGTCTCTGCAGCCACTCAAGGTGATCCCTGTGCTCTTGTCTACCCTCGTTCCTCCAAGAAAAGGAAAAGGAGGAGGCAGGGGATGCCGAGCCTTGCCCCGCACATGGTCGGGCGCTTGCTGCAGCTCCAAGCAGCTGCGGCAGACAGTGATGGAGCTATGTTTCGATTAAAACCAAATTCTGTTTAATTGCAGAGGAGTCCTGAATTAACAGAGCAGAGGAAGCTAGGTGGTGGAGAAGCTGACCAGTCCTCATGGCAGATTGAACAAGCCTCCTCTGGCCGGCCCAAGAGCAGCACCCACACTGGTCCCCGCAGCCTGGGGAGGGAGCACGGGCGATGGCTCAAGGGACATCCCTGGGGTGATAAATGCCCACACAAGGAACGTGTCCTGTGCTTTGAGTGGGTGCCACAAGGTGTGGTACGACGTGGTGTGGTCCCAACGTGGCGTGGCGTGGCATGGACCCACCTGGTGGGGTGCCATGTGGTGTGACATAGCATGGCGTGGCACGGTCCTACATAGCGTGGTGTGGTGTCACGTGTTGTGGCATGGCATTGTCCCCTGAGACATGACATTCTGCCCCATGGACCGGCGTGGCAGGGAGCATCCCGGTGCCATCACCGAGCCATGGTGCAGCAGGAGTTGCTCTGCAGCGCAATGCAGCAGCGGCTGGCAGGGCTCGCTGCTGTCTCCCACACCGTTGTCACACCCATCGAGCACCCGTCCCCATGATGAGCCACGCGAACTGGCAGGCTTCTCCGTGCTCACGTCGGCAGCCGAGGACCTTTCCCTTAAGTAAAAGAGAAGAAAGGTGCCAAGAGCGCGGACAACAGGCGCTGACATTTGGTTTCCCAAAGATGCGTTTCACGCATCCTCCCGCCCTGCCCCAGCAGCTCTAACGAGCGCACCCACTAATGGGCTGGAAGGGGTTTAATTGCTTCCCCGCCACCCCCGGGGCACACGCGTGAGAAAAGTTTCTTTCCACAATTTGCATTGTTCCAAAGGAAGCACTTGTTTTTCTTTTCCTGGGCTCCTAATGAATATTGCAAATTCCGAGGGCTGGAGGAGATGAATCCTGCCAGGCCGGATCGCGCTCTGCAGAAACACTTTGTCACTAGCTGTTCTCATCATGTGCTCTTTAAAAGCCCGATAAAGTCTAACTCATGATTATGGACAGCTAATGTCTTCAAAGCCCGCACCGGCGGAGTCTCTGGTTTCAGGTCATGGAAATGCCACTGTCACTTCAATGTCTGAATGTCCCAAACACGTTGTCAATGGGGATGTGAAGCGCCCTGAGCCAAGGGGAAGGGGGACAAAGGGAGCGGGGCAGTCAGCTGCTCCCCAGCGCTTCCCAGCTGCACCCGCGCTCGCCCTCCCAGCTGCAATTGCGAAAACTGGGCAGCTCGCTGGGACACCCATCCTCAGCCTCACCCCCCAAAAAAAAGAAAACAAAACAGAGAAGAAGCCCCTGCAGCTGCGCAGGAGAGACGCGTGCCCCCCAAAAGCATGGTGGGACTTCCCAGCGCTGCTTCTCCTGCCTCCGTAGCTCTGTGCCGGCACCCAGACAGCACACGCCCAGCATGCAACCAGCACCCATCCAGCATGCAGCCAGCACCCTTCCAGCACATGCCCAGCACTAATCTAGGACACACCCAGCACCCATCCAGCACACACCCAGCTCCCATCTAGGTCACACCCAGGACACGCCCAGCACTCATTGAGCATGCACCCAGCACACACCCAGGACACCACCCTAACGCACTGGCACTTCAAAACCTCTCTGTGTGCCAGCCTGGGCAGAAGCCAGGGTGATGGGCAGTATTTCTGAAGATGTGTATCTGCACAGGCATGGGCACGTTGGTTGCACGAGCAGGATATGAACACAAGCACAGCAGTAGCAGTGATGTGTAGGACTGGAAGACCAATTTCTGCCCAAGCTAGCATGATTTTAAGTAAAGCCGAAATGGAGTTGGCAGCGCATCGGAGTCCTGTTAAATTAATCCCTAGCTGACTTTGCTGCCTCTTTTTTAGATGAGCTAAATAATATTATTGCTTTACTTCCAGCAGTAAGACGTTTCTCCAAAGAGAAGGGATGCAAAAGAAGCAGCCTGTTGTACCTCGTGTAAAGGTCAGGATTGACATGACGGGCGTGGAGCTGTCCCGGGGTCGCTGTTGGCTGATGTGAGGTGGCATTGCCCGGGGAGCAGTGGCTTGGGAGGCGGGAGAAGGGGGAGCTGGATCCAAGTGAGGAGCTCCGGGCTGGGTCTGGCCGTGGTGGGGAGCACGAGGGTCTTGGAATCCCGGTCAGACAGTTCTGCAGCTGGAGCCCTTGCACATATTTAGGTAACACTGGTGGCACCTGGATCACAGTTACCGATAGCACTAAGTTAATACTTTTCTATAGTTGCAACGTTTTATGACAAATCGTTGTAATACCTGCTGTGAGCACATTATCTGCTGTGCTAATTTAAAACACAGTGTATTTACAAATACCAAAGGAGCATTAGAGTAAAGTCCTGCACATGGATGCTGGTATGCTGCCACTGCTATTTACTAGTAATGTCTACAAATACTGAAATAAGAATGTCAAACTTTGGCTGGGAGAACCAAAATGTTTTGCTGGAAGAGGCATGGAAAAAGACACCAGCCACTGAGGTGAGCACAGGGCAGCACAGCTGAAATATTTACTATCACCTTTCACCAGGAGCAACCATTCCCACAGCAAACCCTGCCCGGGCAGCGCCCTGGCGAGGGGCAGAAAGGGCATTTGTGTCTGCAGGCAGCTATCGCCGGCTCCTCTGCTTCTTCCTTTCTTTATATAATTGAAACCATAATTTTCTTGCCCGCCTTTCTCTGTGTTTTAATCACCTTCACCATCAGGCGCTTCTCGGATAATTTGAACTTTTCAATCTCGGCGCTGCACACGCTCCCCCAGCAGCCTTTCCGGCTCTGAACAAAACAAACACTTAGATTAAAGCTCATTTTTAATCTGGGGTATTTTGGGCAGTGCTTTTGCACTGCTGTTTCTTATTTCTCCTATCCACTTCGTGGTAATCGCATCTCAGATAGTTTAAATGCTTTCATTTTGCAAATGCTCTCCCAGGGAAACAGGAGACAGACAAGTTGTTTGAAAACCCTCAGCATTATTCACTTCCCCGTTTTATTTAATTTTTTGTTGTTGTTTTAAAACTGTCAGTGCAAAATTAACTGCAGAGGAAGGCAGCTATAGTGGTGAGGATTAAATAATTATAAATAAATATTTAAAAAACCCCAAAATTTTCAATAGAACAGAGCAAGAGCTCAGGGCCCCTCCAGGCAGAAGGGGGACCCCCGCACACCCCCAGCCCACCCTGGGAAAACACTGGAGCAGCAGCAGCACATCTTGACATGCGGAGCGAGCAGCAGGTCTGTGGTGGTTTTTAAACGAAAGGAAAACATTTCAAATGAAAAACTGTTCCCAGAAGGAAATTTTTAGGCAGTTTCTGTTGGTGAGGGCATGCTGGGCACCGCGGCTGTGGCCTCTCCTGAGAGGTACAGGAGCAGGACCCCCAGCAAAGGGGCAAAGCAAGTCCTTAACATGTATTTGTTTGACCATGTGAAAACCTTTCTTTGAGGCATTCTAATTTTTAGAATGGGAGATGCATAGCAAAATCCTTCATTTCAATTCTAATACAATCAAATTTTAAGGAAGAAAGAGGGATATTGGTTTCCTGGTTTGTTTTTCTGTTATTATTAAAAGCAAAAATAGACAAAGAGTAATAACTGCACACAGCTTCACATGGAAAGAAAAAAAAAGCTTCAAGTCAATTCCCTTTGACTGAAATCAAACCGGAGACGGTTCGCTCCGTTTGGCAGCGGACACAGCACGGGGGCTCCTCAGCTGGAACAAAGCCCACGCAGGTTGCCAGCACCAGGGGTTCCTCCACCCAATCCCAGGTTTGTCACAGGAGTTATTTCTGCATTCCTGCTCACCTGTCGTGCTCGCATTAAGAGCCCAAAGGGATCCCACTCTGATGGTAAAGGAGCCCTTGACATCGCGCCATTGCCTGGCAGAACACACCACCAGGGTGAATATGAATAACGATAGTTGCTGTTACTATTGTTATTGGAAGGGGCAACTCAGCCCAAGAGCATGTGTCTCTTCGGCTGTGCTCAGGATCATCATTTAGAGCAGGGCAAAACATCTTCATTTCAGCGAGAGCTGCTAGCACCCCTGGAGTTCCACCATCACAGCTTGGGTGCCTTGCACAGAATCCCGCAGCCAGGCCCTGGGTCCCTGGGGCTGCAGACCCCCCTGGACCCCCCCCAAAGCCCCCCAGCACCAGGCTGCTCCTTTCAGCAGTAAGTAGGTCACCGGTGGGGGTCCCACTCCCCACGCTGACATGATGAGGTGGCTTTCGTGCTGCTCTGCTCCTGCTTGTCAGGAGCCATCACTTCTGAGCCAGGGGCCAGCAGGTCCCTGCCTGCCAGGGACCCCAGGAGCAGGGCGATGGCCTGGTGCAGGGAGCTCCCCCTGAGTCACCAAACCCACCGCTGGCAGAGGAGGGTAAATCAATCCCTCCTTGGCCGGCAGCGTCACCTCTCTGGCAGGGCAGCTGCCAACCGTTCACCCGCCGCCCCATCTCATCACAGCTCCTGCTCAGCCAGCGACGTCATCTGGGCAGGAGAATTTGGGTCAGTGGGTTTCGCAAGCATTTCGTGGAGATGGCCCAGCACGTATTCAGCGTTTGGCTAAATGTGGCTTGGGGCTGGCCGCCCAGCCCCACACCCAGCTTTCTACATCCTTGCAGACGGGCGTCATGGGGCTGCGCTGGGGTCTTGGTGAGTCCTTGTGCACCCCGGGAGAGGACTGCAAGGGATAGACAGAGCTGGGATGTCTCCAGTCTCCTCCTGTTTTCATTTGCACAAGGCTGAATGTTTTATCTGGCTGCACGCATCACCCCTGAACTTAAAAATAGCTGGGTTCCTTCCTGGTGGAGCGGAGCAGTTTGCTTTTTCTAGATTTATCATGCAGATTCCCCGTTCCCCTCGTGCCTGGTAATTGCTCTCGGAGACAGAAGGGCGAGGGGAGGGTTTCGTGCCCAGATTTGCCCATCCCGGCACACACGCACGCTGTCAAGCCCCGATGCACTCAAGGACCTGTGCTGAGTTTTTAAGGCTCGCTGGAGCATCTCCCTGCCAAGGAGGAGGTGTGGAGCAGGGTGCTTCTCCCCCCACCCATTAGATAGTTTGTGCTGCTGCACCACACAGCCTGGGGACAGCGCTCACCCCAATGGCTCAGCCCTGGAAGGAGTTTCAGCTCCGCAGACAGATCGAGTTGGAGTCTCGTTGCTGCGGGCCAGGCTGTTTGAACAAAGTGGGATGCGGTTTCTCTGTTTTCTCTCCTCTCTTGGGGAGGACAGTACTCTGCTCGAGCCAGCCGTGGTGATCTCGCCCAGAGGGTCACTGAGTAACAGGCACAGACTGACGCAGACACACAGAATCTCCTTTCCCTGCTTCTGTGCAAGGGTTAGGGACAGCCATGGACTAGGGAGGAGGGGACACACCTGAGCAGTGCCCAGCAGCCACCTCCCCGCTCGCTCCAGACAGAGGATGTAATTCCAGTCAGGGTGAGCGAGGCGCAGCACCAGTTCGCGCATGCCGGATGGAGCCGTGCAGCAGCACAGCATCCCTTCTAACTGGTGCCTGGGCACTGTGTGAAGAGGAAGAAATCTGCAGTGCCCCCCTGCTAAATCCACCCCAGCATCTCCCAGGTACATCTTCACAGAATCGTCAAATCATTTGGGTTCAGAGGGTTCTTAAAAACCCTTGACCCAAATGCAGAGTTTTTCCCTGCCCATATTGCCCCAACTTGTGAGCCAAGGGGCACAGGGAGGGCAGGAGGTCTGGAGCAGAGCCCTCAGAGACCTAAATCTCAGGTTTTAGCCAGCACCACCTCCTGTTCTACTCCCTGTGAAGTTTTCACTCTGGCATTGCCGGAGAAGTAAATACACATGAACCCGGGCCCCACTTGTTTACAGGCTGCTGTGACCAGCTTCCACAGCGTTTGGAGAGAGATCCTTGTACGTGCTGCATGTTGCTGAACTTTTCCCTCCTCCCCCCCAAGTCTTTCCCGTCCTCCTCTCCCCCCTGCGCGTCTCTCCACCGCACACAGCTGAGCAGCTACCAGATACTCAGAGCCGTGAAGGTTGATAAACAAAAGTGAGATAGGACATGGCACCAGAAAGACCTCAGCTAATGGAATTTTTAAGCTACTTAATTTGGGGGCTTGTCAACCTTGACAGCAACCCTTTAATAAATGATGTGTTGTAATTCCCACCGAGCTCCCCGGCTGCGGGAGACCCCTGCGCACACGGCGACCAACCGCGCGCCTGGGGGCGATGCTGAGCGCGGACCGCGGCTCCCGCTGCCGGGGGGCCGGGGGGGCAGCTGCCCTCCGGTGCTCGGCAGGGATGGCAGCTTTCGGCGATGCTTCGGGAGCGGAGCAGGCGCCGCGGCTGCGGGGCACAGCCCCCGCCCCGGCGGCTCGCCTCAGCGGAAGGGAGGGGATGCACACCCCCCCCACCCCGCCCCCTCCAGCCTCCGAAAAAACAAAAATAAAAAAAAATACAAAAAAATAAATTAAAAGGCGTGCCAAGGAGTGAGAGTGCCATCCAGTGTCTGTCGGCGGGCAGCCCCCACCCGGAGCCGCCCGGGGGCGGGGGGCTGGAACCCCGCCTGCAGCTCGCTGGGGGCTGGGGAAAGGCTGCAACCCCGCGGAGGGCTCGCCTGGTGTGGGGGCGCCTGGGCGGGGGTGAGGCTCACCCACCTCTGTCTCTGGGGTGGCCCCCAGCTCTCGGAGGATGCGGCCCCAGCTAAACCCCCAGCTCCTGGTGTCCCCAAAAGGTGCTCCAGCCACGCCTGGGGGGTCGGGGCTGCCCCGGCAGGGAGCCGGCAGCAGGGGGGTGCTCTAGGAGGCTGCGGGCAGAGCCCCCTCCCCATCACCGCGGGACCGTGCTGCGTGGGGCTCGGGGAAGGTGTCCCCCTCCTTCTGCCGTGTCACTGAGCCCGCCGGCAGCGGGGAACGTGGCTGCGGGGGGAGCACTGGGGTGAGACTCTGCCCCCTGGAGCAGTGTCCTGGGAGGAAAAGAGGATTTTCTAGACCCGGAGGCTTTGCTGCTGGTAAGATGCAGGCAGGGCGCATGCTTAGCCGAAAGCATTAGCAGAGGATTTAATGGTTTCTGGCCTGTTCCTCATCAGTTGGTTGTGGCACATGCTTCCAGAAAGCACTGAAAATTAGCTCCACAGTTGCTCTAATCCGCATCCTGGCTGTGCCTGACCCTGGAAACCCTTTCCCTCTCTCATGCCAGGATCCACCAGCCTGTATGCCGTGGTAAGTGCTGCGAGGGGGACTCGGGCTCACATCCGTCACACACAAACCTGCCTGTCCTCAGCGCTGCGGCCTCGCTGGACCAGGCTGTCCTGAAGGAGACAAGTGGTGTCACAGCATGGTCATGCAGTGACACCCAACACCTCCCAACCCGACATCTCCTTTGGATGTTTTGCTGGTTTGGGGGATCCTAAAGGCTATATTTGCTCCTGCTCCACAGGGAATGACCCAGAACATCTCGGTTTAACGAGGCAGGGCTCCACGTGCGCTGAAGCTGCTGAGCCTGGAGGAGAAGCGAGGCGTCAGGAAGAAAGTATCCAGGCTGGGAAGGAGCCAGATGGCAGTGGTGGTGGGGAAGCAGATGGGAGATGTAAAACATCCTGCACATCCGAGAGTGCCGAGCTCTCGGGTCCTCTGGGGGCCAGTGAGGAACCTGGCAAGGCAGCGGCACCGAGCACAGCTCTGTGGCTCTCCTGCCCATAGCTCCTGGCTCTCTCTAGCACCTCCAGCAGCCATCCCGCTCTGCAACACCCTCCTGCTGGCTGCTGGCTGTCCTTGGAAAGCTTCTTGCCTTTGGAAAGCCTCTTCCCGTCCTCCCTCTATGGCACAGATCGATGCCCAGAGGGCTGAGGTAAGGGACTGGGAAAAGAGCCTGGCTCTCTGAGAGTCCACCTGCACAGGGGTGGTGGCAGGAGAAACACAAACAAGAAGCCTGACAGAGGGAGGGGATAGACCCAATGCATTTAACTACCAGGGCTTGCAGAGAATTTGCCTTGACCCAGGAAAACTCAGCCATCACTTTGCAGAGCTCCACTCCTGCAAGACAAAGGAGATGGGCTGGAAAAGGATCTCCTGTATCCTTGGGAATGATACCCTATACACCAGCCCTCCGGCTGCAGCATGCAAAGCTGCCAACTTCTCGTGGGTTGTTCTGTGCCTCTAGCCCTGAAGCAAAAATGCCTCCAACTAGAAGTATTCAGCAAGATTAGCTGAAAATCCTGACTAGGTGTGAGATGGCTGAACTCATATTTTAAAGCAAATTTCTCATTTCCCAAATCACTCTTGCCCACCTCCAGAAATGTGTGCAGGAGACCCTCAGTCCTGCAGGGAGAGGGTAGTCGATGAAGAACCGGAGGACCAGGGGGGATCAGCAGCACCGGGACCAGTGCTGGGCTGTGGGGCTTGGGGCAGGTGGTTCCAAATGCCGCGGGATCGCACCGCGACGTGGTAGATCCTGCCAGGAACCCAAACAGCCAGCTGAGCTGAGCACTGAATTGCACTCTCTGGAGCTTTATAGCCAGTGAACTTAATTTTTTAAAAGTCCCTCTATGATCTCCGGTGTCTAGCGTTTGGCTGAGAAGTCAGATGGTCTCCAGCCGCCCAGCCCCACATCCAGATGGCAGGGAAAGGGGGGAAACTGGAGCTCACTCCAGCCAAGGAGGACGGAGGTGACAGGGGCACGATTACTGGTGCGTGCTGGGAACCAAGGTGAGACCACAAACAGAGCGGGACAAGGGACAGCAGGGATGGACCCAGACTGCTTTGAGGGCAAACAGCTTGGGCAGCCAGAGCCTGACCTACTGGCTGGCTCGTTTGCTTTCCAGCCATCTGGAAATGGAAAAATCCCCTCCTCAGTCAGGTCTGGCAGCTGAGAGCATCAGGCATGGCTTTTGCACGGGAGAGCAGCGCCTTGCTGGGGAAGGGAGGAAAAAGGGGAGAAGGAGGAGGGATAGTAAAACTCAGCACATGGCCCTCGTTACCTCTGATTGTCCACGGGCCAAACAAAAATAGAGAGCCCAGGGAGCTGCAGGCCAGGCTGAGCCCCAGCAAGCTCATTTCATGCAAACCATTGCAGGAGAGCTGGGTGCAGGTGGAGATGCTTGTTGAGGTGAGACCAGGCAGGGTGTTGCTGCCTGCCAGTGGGGAAGAGGGGGAAGATGTCGGTCTGGGCTGCTCCATCCCCTGCACAGGGGCTGCACGTCCCACCCACCGTCCTTTGAATTTAGCCTGAGTCCTGCACAGCCCGAGCAGTGACCCCTCAGCCTCGTGCGGCAGGAGCGGGCAGTGAACGTGGTCCGAGCAGGGAATTTGGGATTGTTGGCCGGGCCAGGGTCCTGCCCGCTGGGTACTGCTGGGACCTGCCAGGCTGAAGAGCAGCTGTGGATGAGCTCCTGTGGACAGGAAGCACTAAAAGGTTTTTTAAAAGAAATCCAAACCCCTCATTACCAGTCGCCTCCAGCAGCCAATTAGGCATTTGCAAATACTTGGGACCAGGGTGGCTTAATTATCATTTCTCTCACTTCCAAGGCGCCTGGATGGCACGTGGCGTGTCCAGAGGCTCCTTGCCGGTGTTTTCCTGGGGATCCTTGCTCCCCGCCTGTTTGCTTTGCCACCTGCAGCAGTTTTTCTCCTCTTCCCACTGCTTGATGTTAACTTTCTGGAGATGCCGGGTGGACGTTACTCCTCTTGCAGGAGGAGGAGGGCTTTGGGGACGTGGCCGGCTCCTCTCTTGTCCTGGGACAAAGGGGGCTCAGCCCCAGAGCGGGTCCATCCTGGGATCGCCGGCTCGCTGGGAAATTCCAGCCGCTGCTTTCCCAGCCACGGCGGGTCAGAGTGCCGGGGGAAGCCAGACTTCACCACTCCAAGCAATTACTCAGGTTTTTATCATTTGAAACTAAAACCAGGGCCTATAAATAACCAAGATCTCTGTCTTAATAGCTGCGTTTCAGCGTATTTTTAATTATCATTTTATGAATGGGTGCATTAGAGTATATTTAAATACCAACTTAGCCATGCTGTTAATGAGGCAGGATTGTTATAGGCCAGGTCTGGCTAGATATTACATTGGTATATACATATGCTTCGACATCACATTTAAAAATTAGCTATTTCAAGCGTAAAATTATAATTGGTTTGTCTAATAAAAGGATAAATAAATATCTATTTAACTTCATTACTGTCAAAGGCAGGAGGCTTTTCTCCATTGTCTCCTTAGGGTTTTATGGCAGAAAAGCTAATTAGCTGTAATTGGGTGGATCCGAGGCGAATGAGGCAGGCGCAGCAGCGGTGCTGGCTGGGAATGGGGCACCAGTGCCTTTCCCGTACTGGTGTCCCAGTCTCCGCGAGGGTGGCAACCCCACGGGCAGGCTCTGCCCTCACTCCCAGCTCAGGCATCGTGCAGCCAGGCAGGACCTCGTGCTGGGTTGTGAAGTTGCTCTGAGGTCCACGTGGTGGGAGAGAGCCTTGTCGGCTGGGAGGGGAGCACTGCACCCCACGATGCCTCCGTGCACGTGCACAAATTCCTTTTGCGCCTGTTATTTGACGTGAGGAGAGAGAAGCAAATGACCGAGCTGCCAACAAAATCTTTCCTCTTTTTTTTTTTAAATAAGAAAAGGAGAAAGACGTGATGTTAATAATTGCACAGCTGCCCCTAACGATGAGCGCCGGGCTGGGGGGAGCGTGACTGCGCACAGGGGGGGCATTAGCATGGAGGACCTTGGCTGGGGTTTGCTTATCAGTTCTGCTTGTTGAGCGTGTTCCAGGGATGGAAGAAATGCCAACAGACAGCGTGGAAAATTAATTTTTAATGCCTTTTATTAGCGCTTAAGCCATTCTGAGAGGAGGAAATAATCCCTGTTTAGGTGGAGTGGCAAAGGTCTTAGAGGGCTGTCAGGGGGCTGAGTCACTCCACCGGCCAAAATTATCCTGTCCCCGTCTGATGCTCCTGGCGCGGCTGCTGCTGCTGGCTGGAGGGGCAGCCCCGCACCGGGACAGTGCCTGAGAAACAAACCCTGCCTGCAGCTCTCCCTTCACCAGACCCCAGTGAGAGCCTATTAATGAGGAAGGAAAACAAATACATCAAGGCTCAGGGAAGGGAAGGTTTTGAAGGGGAGCAGGGCGAGCTGGCAGTGGGCAGTCTGTGGCTGTTAAAAATAGGAACATTTGCCCGGGGTTGGCGCTTGCTGGGTGATGTCGGTGATGCCATCTGGCTTCATGCTCGTTACAGCATCCTTGTTAGCGCGGCGGGTATCTGTCAGAGCAGGCTCCGGAGGGGACACTTGTGCCCCAGAGCCAGGGGCTACAGCCGGGCATGCAGAGCATCCCCTCGCAGGGATTCTGTCGGCACCGGGGAGCATCCTCCTCACCTTGAGCATCCTCCTTGCCCTGAGCATCCTCACCCTGAGGCAGCTGGACCAGACAGCTCCGTGCTAGAGGCGAGTGGAGCTCACGAAAGTACCAACCTCTTCTGCCTGGGCTGAAGCCCTCTGCACACGCTGCTTGCCCAGGGCTGAACCTCAGCTGTTCCCCAGGGTGAGAGGGAAGCTATTTTTTTTATTTCTTCCATGTTAAAAATTGTCATCTGCGTTCACAGAGGGATTAATATGCCCTATGCTTGAGAGCTGAAGGCTGCCCTAGCAGAAGGCTGCTCCGGTGTCAGAGATGCGATGCTGCAGGAAGGCCAGCATGGGTTCAGGTAATTAAAACCTGTATCTTGACGCGTGCTCACAAGAGGGCCAAGTTAGACCTGCACAAATGACCCCTTTTGTTCTTGTAATGTATTCTTTTGTGCCATCTACTTGCCTTTCAGTGCATGTATTAAGCCCTAGTAATACATTTTCTGCCCAGTTCTAATGAATTTTATCGCTGTGCGTGCATATGTATGCATATATATTACACACACACGCAGGCGTATCTCTATATAACATCCGTGTGTGGATATATCACACACTTGCCCCGATGGCTGACTGATCTCTCTGAAGTGGGAGAGGATCCAGCTGCGCCAGCTCACGAGCAGAGCGATGTTCCAGGGGTGATGCTCTGTGTTTGGGAGCTACGTTAGGGTAAGAGCAACATGTGTGCCCACTTTCCCCAGCATCCCCCGGGCTTGGAATTTCACCCCAGGATGCTGGAGGAGGTGGAGGTCTCTCCCCAGGAGGAAGGAAGCTCCAAAGAGCCTCTTCAACATGATGAATTTTAACATTTCTTTCTTCATCCAGCCCAAGCGAAATCCTTTCAAAGCACCAGCCCAGCGCAGCAGAACTAATTTGAAATGTCACCAAGGTCAAGCCCGGCTTCCCCAGCCATTAACCTGCCTCTCAAGCTACACACTTCATATTTATTTACATAGTCGCACATTTATTTAAGCCTCGGATGCCAGATACAGGAAGGGGCGCAGGGTCTGCAGAGAGGAGGAGGCTCTGGTTGCAGGGCCCCGAGCTTGCTGCTGCCCTGGGTGGCTCTGCACCCAGAGCACGATGTGGGGGTTGGAGAGGGGGATCTTCAGAGAATTCATTGTTCCACCTCAGCTTTTCTGGCTGTGCTTTTCTTCGATTTGTTCCTGCCCAGAAGCAGAAAACACAGCTTTTCCTCTCCAGGCGGATCTTTAACTGATGTAAATCAGAGTAAATTTACTCTGGTCAATGATGCTGATTTACAGGTGCTTTGACTACCCCGGTGTTTTTCAGCCTTTACTTCACCCAGACAGATGAGAACGTGTAGGGACTGGGGGAATGTTTCTGCAGGTGCATTTGCCACCAGAGTTTGGTCATTTCCCCATTTTGTGTCCTGCTTTACAGCCATCCCGATGGACCGTGAGACTGGAGAATGTCTGGACCCAGACTCCACCCGGTCTTGGCTCCTGAGCCCCTCTCCACTGTCCTTGACATCACACTAGCTTTGTGCTACCAGCAGATAAAATACTTTTTCCCTGCTCACCATTGCTGTGACTCCCAAAGCCTTCATGCCAGCCTCTTGCATCCTCCACTCCCCGGGGTACATTTCTTGCTTGTCCCCTGGACCAGCCCCACCGGCAGGGATGGAGGCAGCCAGACCCACCCCGCACCAAGTAGCACAAGCACTGCCAGAACAAGATCTTTCATGGGAGAACCTCCCGAGAGCACCAGTATCTTTCTAAACACTTTTCCATGGGGATGGGCCAATTTGGAGATTAAAACCTCCTGCTGAGGCATGCCCGGGACCAGCTGGGACTATTTACGTGTGAGTGGGTGCCCAGGGGGTCTGTGGGAAAAGGGAGCCCTGGGCAGGTGCTGTGGCTGTTGGGGAGGGGGAAGGCGGGAGCTGAAGGTCTGTCTAAGCCAGCCTGGGCATGACCAGCACATCCTGGACCATCCTGCATGGCACCAGTGCTGTGTCCCCCTTGCTCTGCTGAGCTCTGGCCTGTGCCCAGCTCTGGGGGAAGGTGGGCTTTTCCCAGCTTTTCTCCCCATGTGCTCCTGTGTCCATCTCTCCCCTGGTGCCCCAGGGGGGTGGGCAGGTGAGGGGAGGGCTTCCACAGAGGGGGCTCTCTCCCCACCTTCCTTCCTGCTGGGCAGTAGCTTGTGTGCATTGTGAAATACAGACTGACCTTTATTTTTCTTTTTTTTTTTTTTTAATTCTGCTCTCATTGCTCACTTGCATGTTTAATTCAAGGCTGTGGAGCTGGCTAGCCTGTGGTTTTAAAAAGAAAATATTTTTGAAAGCTCTGGCAGGGAATTAAAGGAGTTTTTAGTAACTTGAAATTAGCAGGACGATCTGAGGCACATGTTGTGAACGAGGGATGGGGAACTTACTTGCTGCATCTCCTCTCTGCTGTTTAAAAGATACTAACTTAATGCTTTTTTTCTTAAAGACAGGCACCTCTAGGTTAGGATAATGAAAACCCACTACCCTCTCATGATATTCCAGCACCTTCTTCTTTTCTTGCTTTCTTCCTCTTCCAGCGGGCCCAGCTCCTGACCAGCACGGGCGTGCACAGCACCGGCTCAGCTCCCCACGCTCACCATCCTCCCGGGGTGCTCCAGGTGAGGTGGAGAATTTGTGACCAGCTCCGTTGCCAGCAAAGCTTTGTGCTTTGGCTTTGCTTTTGCTTCTGGGCTGGAGGGTGCAGCTCCCTGGCGGGCTGTGTTTTTTTGCTAAATTAGTAGCAGTAGCATGTGTAGGGGATTAAAGAGGGGGGGAGGAAAAGGCAATGAAAAGTGGGGCAATTCTCCTATTTCCAGGCTGATCTCTGTGGCACAGTCAGAGGGAGGATGGGTGGAAGGACCTGCACGAGGGGTGGGGAAGCTCTGTCTTCCGCAGCAGCATCTTCAGGAGATTCTTGCCCGGAGGGATGTGCTGGCTGCACAGAGCATCTTCCCCTTCGCAGGCTGTGTCAGTTGGCCTTTCACGGGTGCCTTGTAATCATAACCTGGCTTCAGAAGAGTACAGAGAGGAGGGAGGTGTGAGTCTCTTAATGAGGTTAACCTGCTGCTCCTCTTAAAGGAGGCTGGGACAGGGCAGGTGGAGAGGAGCCTGGAGCGGCCGTGACAGCGGGGAGAGCGATATCAAACCCTGCCAGAACAAAAGACGAGACAAAAGGTTTTGAGGAAGAAAGCTTCTTGTCAGCAAAGCTGTCAGTGGGCGAGATTAAAGAGCACCTGCCACGCTCCCCAAAGGTTGTGTTACCTCTCTTGGAGGCGAGGCAGGAGGGAGCCGTGCGGCAGAGCTGGAAATAGCCTCGCTGGCCGGCCGCGTGCTGGGGTGAAGCAATGATGCTCTGCCTGTGCCCTTCCCTGCAAACCCAGCAATGCTGTTGTGCAAACCAGGCCTGTGATCCCTATGTCCTGCTCTGCTCGCACCTCCTCCTCTTTGCTTTAAAGCTCCCTCTCACTCAGGTTTTCTGCCCTGAGCTCTGGACTTGCACCTGCCAGTGCTGGGGAGGCAGGGTTTGAAACAATGGGCTGGCTCACAGCCAGCCAGGAGGGTCCTGCACGGAGAAACTTGTGGGGTGAACACTATAAATTCCCATGGGAAGCTGGCGTGGCAGCTCCTCGGCACCCCTCCTCTTGTATGTGTGTCGCACCGCTTGGCAGGTTTGCCTGGTAGGACGGGGTTCGTGCAGAAGGCACGGCTGCCCGCGGGCGTCTCACCCATTACTTCATAACATCAGATGCTCTGGCGTGTCTGGAAAGGTCACCCCTTAGAGATCCTCCTCCAGCTGTGTGCAAATTCAGCCTGCCATCATCACCATCAGGACAGCAGGCTCAGGCTGCCTCTGCTTTTCCAGCTGCTGGAAGGGAAGCGTTTCCTGAGGGGGTGGAAAGCATCCTCTCCATGCATTGGGGATAGCAGGGCTTGCAGCGGGTCTGGGATGCTCCAGGGGTTGGATGCTCCGGCAGGAGCCTGATGCAGATGGGGCTGAGCCGCTGCTCTGGTGATGCGGTGTGTTATTAAGTAAACAGGGGCTGGAGCAGACCCAGGGTCAGCGGCTGGAAATGTGCAGAAGATAATCCAAAAAGGCAAGTGCCTGTCAGCCACTCAGGTGTTAGCAGAAGTTAATGAGAGTCTCAGTGTCTGATCTCTTGCAATCAATTCCACTTCCTATCACTCGGCGAGAGGTGAATATCCATGCTGCTGTGATGTTGTTAACTCTGGGTGACGTGCCCGCTTTCAGCTTTGATGCCAAAGGAAATTGCTGGATAACATTGCTGTGCTGCTGGGGGAGAAACATTATTCTCCTGGATGGCCCGGCTCAAAGGGAAGGTTTCTGCTCAAGGTATAATCACGTAAGAAAACTGTTCCCTCTCCTTCCTCAAAATCAAATCTCTCCTCGGTTAGGAGAAAATGTGCCAAGTGACTGGGGAAGATGGATGCCGCAAGGAGCGCGTGTGGTGGGGGGACGCGGTGAGCTGACGGCTTGTTTACTAAAAGCAGGAGACCTACCAATTTTGCTTCTCCGAGTGTGGGCTTGTTTACAGAGCCCTGACGCAGGGAGACGGATCCTTGAACCCGCGCTCTGCAGCTGCTTCCATCGAGGCTGTGCGGGGTCAGCACCCAGAGCCTGGAGGGGCAGGTGGGCAGGAGGAACCATTTCAGGGAGGCAGCAAAGCTTCTAGAAGCAGCAGGACAAGAAAAGACACATCGCTAAGTTTGCTCTTTATTTTCCTTCCCTAAAACTCTGGGATGGGTTTTCATTGCTCAGCATCAGTTACTGCTTTGCCAGCATTGAAGCAGCACCCGGAGGCGCTGCGATGAAGGCACTCTGCCACATTTAGTTCCTATCAAAGATGGACCCAGTGGGTTAAATCCCTGAAAGTTTCTGTAAAGCCGAGGCAGAGATCGCTTTGCTGTGCCACTGGATGGCACAGAGCCGGAGAGAGGGGGGAGGGAGCAGCAAAGCTCTGATGAAGCACGCTGGGGGGCAAACAAGCCCAAGACAATGAGCCCCACCAGGCGAGGAGGAGAGGAGGAAGATGCTCCTCGCTGCAAGCTGTATGCAAATACCACGAGCCGAGATGTGCAGCATGGCACCAGCTGCGGGCTCCTTCTGAAATGCAAATTCCAACAAGGGGCCCATCAGCAGCCGTGTCTGCTGGTACAAGACAGCCGTGCTGTACACAAACCAGCACCGATTTGCTACCGGTTACAGCTGCAGGTGACACTTGCATCTTTGATCTGAGCAGGGAAGAGCGGGCAGGCAGCTCCCGGAGCCACCCTGACAGGGCAGTGACGGGCTGCGTGGGTGGCAGGCAAGAGACCAAAAAGAACTGGGGAGAGCATGACCATGAAAAACAGTCGCTCTTTGGGGCCCCGCTGCACTGCAAGACTTGTCCTCTGAAGGAAACCGAGGTGTCCCATCTCCAGATGGGCTCATTGCCTGAGTTCTCATCATATGATCCCGCCAGGTTATAGCTCCTTTTTTTTTTTTTTCCTTTTTAAAAAAGTGGTTTTAGGTTAGAGATGTATCCCTCCTGGAAATCCTAGCTGAAGAGAGAAACCTCTTCTGAGGGTGGGTGCCATGTTTGTTCCCCATGTTTGCCCCCCTCCATGTTTGTTCTGAGGGGGATGTTTGACCCTTCTCTGGAGGACCCAGAGGTGGAGGGCTCCTCCCCACCTTTAAGGTGAACAAAGGCATCTCCCCTCTTCACCTGGAGATGTCTGGGGAAGGGGAGCAGCCCAGGGGTGTCTCGCTTTCACTGGGAGGGGACAAAAGCAAACTCCAGGGAAGGTGGGTGACTCTGAAAGCGCCTTGTATGGCCTCCTGTGTTATTCACAGCTTAGATGGCATCGGAAGCAACTGCTCCGCTGGTGAATGCTGCCTTGTTTTAAACTTTGCAAAGTAACATTCCTGTCTCTAGAGCCAGAGATCCCACAGATAGCGGGAGTGTTGACTTCGCTCCCAGCAGCAACGAGCGATTCTCCAAACAGCTTCAAAACCAGTGATGACAGACAGCCCTGGCCATTCCCGGAGGTTAGTGCCCGTTCTCACTCATCCTTGCGCGTCTGGTGGGGGCAGCAGAGAAAGGGAAGGAGCGTGGCTTTGGCTTTGCTGCCTGCCCTCCCTTTGGGACTCTGGGAGTGTGAGAACTGCTGCGTTTTGGTGCTTTCAGAAACCTCTTCTTGTACATCGAGGCTGGTGTGACGGGGGAGGTGACACGGGTGACCACTGGGACTGTGGTGGCAGAGGGCACCCGGCAGAGCCACAGGAAGCCGCTACAGCGCAGCCTGAGCCTTCTGCTGCTTTGCGTGCTGCTTCTTGGTCCCTTCCAGCGTGGGCCACTCTATGATTCTTGGCATCCTTGCTTTACCGCTGCCCGGAACTTGCTTGTCTGTGAGGTCGTTGCCCTTCCTCCTGCCTGAGGAAGAACAGCTCGGGCCGCTCCAAGTCTGGCATCTCTGCTGTTTTGCTGAGAGGAGCAAAGGGGCAGGGGAATGGCTGGGTCTGTGCGCAGCCTCCGATGCTCCGCTCTGCTTTGCTTCACCCTGCAGGGTCTTGTTCCTCTCCCCAGCACTTGTACTTCTGGTGAGGTGCCTTGTGGCCTCGAGGCTTGTACACTCTGGCACCTCACGTTGCTGTGGTTGCCTTGAATAAGAGCAGCGCGGTTCAGCTTTGAGATACAGGGCAACGAGCTTCATCTTGCGCTCGCTGCTGCAGAGGAGCCCGTCCCAGGGGCTCCCCCAGCCTTCTGCCCACCCACCCACTCAGTTTGTCTAGTAAAAGAGGCTGCAAAACCCTCTTCTCTTTACAGGCAGTTGCAGACCTGCTCTGCAGAGCCCCCGCTTGCCTCCCAGAGCCCCGCGAGCAGTTCTGGGCCACCCCAAATCCCTCACTTCTTGCTCGCCGAGTGGTTCAATGGAAATCCAGCCAAGATCATTTCTCTGTAGCCACAGGGTACGCAGTGCTGCCCTAGATGGCACATTCCATTTCTGCAGGATCCAGCAAAGCCAAACAGCCTTCCGTCAGCTTTAGGAATTTATGAGACCTTTTTGTGCCTTGGGGAGCTCAGGGCCAAGCGAACACGAGAGCAAGGGCCAACGGGTATAAATTACCGTGAGCTCTACTGGCTGTGTTTTACCAGCCCCTTGGCTTTGTGCTCTTCTCGCCAGCCACAAATGAGCAGCGTGTGGGTCCCTGAGCACTGTTCTGGTTTTGGGTCTTTACTGAGCTGGAAAGAAAGTCTGGGAATTGTATTTGTGGAAAAATTTCTACATATCTCTCTCTCTATATATATATCTATATATGCTAGATATATAGATATACAAATGTGTGTGTTTATAAAAATGTTTAGCAGAAGCCAGTACTTGATCCAGCCCAACCTCCAAGTGCTAATCATAGTAAACAGAAGAGGGAAATAATTGCTGTTAATAGAGGGAGGTGTTGCTGTGCTGGTGAGGTGCAAACGAGTGGGTGAGCCCCATGCTTGAGCCCCCTCCTCTCTGCTCCCTCCTCAGCCCAAAGCTCTCCCCTGCTGCTGCTTACCGACTCTTGCAGGGGCAGTGGCCCCCAGCCCACATTTGCCCCCCTGCTCCGGGGCAGGCTGGACGTGGGTGGGTTGTCCCCTTCTCCTCCCTCCCCATTGACACGGCGGCAAAGGGCCAAGCGCTACCAGAGAGGGCTTAAGCATCTCCGTAATTACACCAGCTCCCCACAGACCACGGTCTCTTGAACTCTGGCCATTACCCGATGACTCGTAAAGACTCTTCGGGGATGCGGAGAGGGACCGCTCAGTCATAATTGCCTTGGCCGCCTGCCACTGCCGCCGGGTGCCGGGCGACCGCGCGGCATCGCCAGCATCGCTCCAGTTAAGTGGTGTTTGCTGCTCCCCCAGTGCCGAGGCAGGGAAGGAACTACAGCCCCAGCTTGGTGGGAGAGGGCAGCCTGGCGGGGCAGATGGGTCGTTTTACCTGTTCTCTGCTAACCAAATGCAAAAGTTCCTTTCGCCAGGCTGTCCGGTCCCACAGAGACCCCTGGCCCTGCAGCTCCCCTGCTTGTGGGGGCAGAGGAGAGGGAAGAAAGGGTGCTTTGGGCTGTGATGTGTGGTTTGTATCACAAGTTACAGCACCTTGTCATCAGCCAGGGTGTTAATATTCCCTCGAAAAATGAGGGATCCACCGCAAGTTACTGGTTTGTAGCATAGTGTCATGGTTTAACCCCAGCCAGCACCTCAGCAGCACCCTGTGGGACCAGGGAGAGAGCTGGAAGGGTAAAAGGTGCTGGTACCCAACTATTACATCACATCCCTGCCCACCCTCGAGAGGGGGCAGAGACCACAGAGTAAAGGAAAGGCCGTCAAAAGGACGAGCAGCTCTCTTGGAGATGTTTGACTAAGGCAGGAACAGAAGGCAGATGTGGAAATTCCATGTGCCATTTTATGGGTTTGACCACACCAATACTTAACAAAAGAAAACCCAGTCTCATTACATAGAAACATCAAACCAGCCAAGATAATTATCTCTAATTAGTGCTAATTTAAAAGTGAGGTCTGTTCTGTAGCTGAATTGTTGCATATTTCATTAGTTCATTAGATGCTGAGCAGACAATGCAGATAAGAGAATCAGTTCATTGGGATGATATGAATTTCATCCTGCCTTCGCCAGAAACAGCTTGGGGGTCCTTCTTCACAGCACAAATGATGTGCTGGGCCACACAGCCCAGAAAAACCAGCCCAGACGACTCAGTGGTTCATCCTCTGGGGAAAGTTCACTGAATGTTGTATTAACTTCACAAAAGTATTAAAAAAAAAAGAAGAAGAAGAAAAAAAAGGCGCGAGAAAAACAAGCAGTTTGTCAGTCAATGCTATTATCTGTGAATATCAATGAATTAATTCCAGGTCCCTTTCAGTGCCTGGATGGGGAAGAAAAAGGCTGTGTACTTCACCCCTGTGAAAGCAAAAAGGAAAACAACCCTTTCTGCTTGTAACCTCTGCACAGGCTGGGATCCTTGCGAGACACTGAAATAGCCCTTCTCTTCGCACTGCAGGTTTTTAATCAGATTAACCTGACTTTATTGAAGCTTTCAGCTGCAAGTGCCGGTGGAGCAGGGGCCTGGCTCCGTGCAAGATATTGTCAGGCAAAAGGCAGGGGAACTGCTAATCCTTGAGAAGTTACTGAGCAGGAATACAGTAATTGAAGAAAGTCACTGCAGGTGTTTGAAGTTATAATTAATCTTTGAGAAAGAGAGGAAAGCTTCAAGTTCTTTGAAGGAGCAAACTTGGGACCTTTAAAGCATTTCAGGAGAGTAAATTGAACGGGGATGAAATATGCAAAGGAAGAAGACCTGCCACGGAGCGTGGTTACAGGAGGTGGGTTTGGGAGATCTGGGGAGGAGAGGAGCTGGGACCAGGGTCACTCCTGGTACCCTGGAGGGAAGGAACCCAGCAAATGCCTGCAGTGATGGGCAGAGGAACGCGGTGATGGGCTGGCCTGATGATGACTTACGGGGGAATTCAGACCCAAATCCCAGCCTTGATTAGCTGCGAGGTTCCTGATGCCGAAATACTGCTTGTTTTTCAGAAGTGCAGCTGGAGAGCTTGGACGTGGCTATGTGGGAACATACGAGACAGGAACAGGAGACAGCGACCGTGTCACTGGAACCAGCAGCAGAAGAGACTCAGGTACAGTGCCCAGAAGAACCAGTTAGTTGATGGCTGCCGTTACAGACAGACAAGAATTGTGGAGATATAGTGAACGGTAATTTAACTCACTGATTAGTCAGAAAGCTTTCCATTCTTGCTAATGCTGGCCTTGTTAAGCAGCCATCCACCTTCTGCCGCTCTCCCTCGCTGCAGACGAGTGCAAAGAGCAGGGGCTCAGGGAAGCAGCACAGAGACCTGCCCGAGCACCCTCCTGGTCCCATTCCCGCCATGCTGTCCCCAGGGCTACTGAGGATGTAGTTAGAGAAGTTGCACTCTTTGAAGGCACCATGGGTGAGAAGGCACTCAGGCTCATGATGGTCCCTTAGATTTTGGGGAAGTTCTTTCCACAGGCTGGGAACCCCTCTCCAAAGCCGTTCTCCACCAGCAGCCCTCTTGCCTCACCGGCTGGAGACATGGGTCTGGTTGATGCTCTGCCCTACCCCAGGACACCCACAGCTCCGTGTCTCCCCGGTCCCTGTGCCACTGCTCATCCGGGTGCTCCCACTCCCCCGGGTCGTGGTACGAACACCCCCCCCATGCCCCCTGTTATCCCTCACTCTGTGTCTCCATCAACTGTCACCAAAAGTAATGTTTAGATTTCCTGCTCAATATTCTTGGTGCAAGTCAAACATCAAAACCTCAGCAGGGTGCCTGGGAAAATCTAAGTGAGAATATCAGAGGAATCTGTTTCTACAAAGCAAAAGAAATCAACAAAGGCTCTGTTTGGGGATTTTTTTTTATCCTGGACCGTACATACAAGTAATAAGTTTTAGACTTGTTTTTTTATTATTATCTCCCTTCCTGATATCAATCTCTCTCTTTTCATTATAATAAATATTGATTTGTGCTGTTAGAAAATGACTTCTCCTCTCTGCTGCTTATCTTCCCACAGGCACAGTGGCAGGGACATGGACAGCAGGACCCATCATCTCCAGCAAAAACCATTCTGCTTGTCCCCACCATGCCTGCGGCCGCACTGGAGGGTCACAGAGCTCTTGGGGAACCTCATGAGCTGGGCTCATCTATGCTGCTGAATCACAGCTCTGCTCCCGTGTGTCTGGAGGGATGGTTAAAACAGTCCCCGAAGTATCGCTTCTTGGCTTCGCTCTCCTGCCACAAGGCAGGACAAGCACCTTTACAAACTGCTGATGAGGTTTTTTTCTTGCTGGTGAACATTTTCCTACCACAAAGCATCTTCAGGGCAGTGGCCTCGTTCCTTTGGTGTGCCTGTGTCGTTCCGGCACAGCTTTTGTGCCACATTAATTATCTTCCACTTGGAATTTGTTTCATGCCAGCAGAAATGTGCTCAGGTTAGTATAAGAAGAGAAATAAAAATAGCTCCTTTCCCCAGAAGAGCTCTCTGGTTATGCAAGATGGATAAAAACCTGGAGCAGAGGGAAGGATAATGCCAGGGGCTGGTTTGTGAAGTCAGCTCTCCGTCAGCATCCCAGCTGTATGACATGGGTGTGGGCTGGGAAATGGGGACAGCTGGGAGAGCCTGGAGGAACAAGCATTGGTTGGAAGGAAACCACGAGGCAGCTGGGATGAAGAGGAGGAGGGGATGAGGGCAGAGGAAGGGGCTGTCAGCATCCCCCGGAGCTGGCGGGAACGTGGGGCGTCGCAGACGAGCACCCTGCAGGGGGATGGGGGCTCGGTGGCGTCCACCCTCCTGTCCAGGCACAGCCCTGCTGCACAGGGGATGCTGATGCAGAAACTGCAATTCCAGCCCAGAAAACCCCTGCGCTGCCTTTGCCGGGGGCTGAGGAGGAGGGAGGGCACGGAGCCGGGGAGGCTGGCAGTCCAGAAGCTTCCAGCCTTGGCTTGGCAGGAGAAAAGCCTTTGCCCTCAACAGTGCTTCCAAGCTCAGGCATGAGTACAGCCAAAATCAGTTTCACGATCCTATCAACAAGATCTACATGAATAAAGCATAGTGATATTTTCTTCAAATCCAGGGAGTCCTGTTTAAAGGCAGAGCCTCGGTTCAGAGCACCTGCCAGCCTCCAAGCAAACCACAAGCAATCTCTGCTGGGAAAAAAAACAGGGACCCTGCTTGTAGCATCACCTATTTCTGCCCTTAGGCACTCCCAGGCTACACCTCAGCCTGGAGCGGGGCCCGGGGAGGGAGGGAAAACAATTGTGCTGCATTCAAAAAACTGATTTTTATCAGAAAGCTTTTATTTATCATCTTTATTAAAGTGCCATCTCCCCAGTCATGGGGTCATGAGTTAATCTCAGCTTTCAGTTAACTAAATACACACGTTTCTCACTGTCAGAGCTGAGAAATTAGCAGAAATAAGGAGAACCCGGTGATGATTTCTGCTCCGCAGGCCCCTGCTTGGGGGCAGCTGGCTTTGGAGACCTGGCAGCTGATGGTGCAAAGTTAAAGCAGTTGCCTTTAGCTCCCCTGGAAGCTTTCAGCTGCCATTCTGGGTGTGGGTCTGTGCTTGCTCCTGTGACACCCAAAAGAGGACATCGCCCTGTCCCTTTATGGCTACAGGAGGAGCTCTGGGCAGCCTGGCTGGAGCTGACCAGGCTTTTAATGAAGTTAGAGGAATTTTCCCCCCTTGAGAGGAACCCTCTGCCAATGCATCCCAGCAGGGAAGGTGGCCCCGTCCCTGGGCCCCCCAGCCCAGCCCCTCACCTCCTGGGCAGCACGGGAGCGGGATTTGTAAGCTGTTGACACGGACGTCCTGTGTAGGCGATGGAGGCTTTTGTATCAGAGAGCAGACACCTCCGGTAGATGCTTTCACTAACAGATTTATTATTGCTGGTGAGGAAAACGAAACCATGTGGAGCCAGTGTGCAGAGCCCAGGAAAGAAACTTGCCACTTGGAGGCAGACGGGAATTTCCTGAAAGGTGAATATGGCAGAGCATTAAAAGACAAATAAATAAAAAAGACTTCCTTTACTCCTCTGTCTCAGCTGTGCTTCAACTTGCCCCAAAGCCCAGATAATATAGGAGCCTAAGAACTGCCATAAAGGGGTAGACCAGTGCTCCACTTCATCTAAACGCCTATTCCCTTCCAGATGCTGTAGCAAAGGCCCAAGATGCCCCATAAAGAACATTAATGGGGCACCCTACACCGATGAGAGATTTCTACCCAGCTCCAGGGAGTCAGAGGATGCTTTAGGAGCTAAGGCAGGAAGGTTTATATCCCCCCATATTTTTCTCCTGTTTGCCTACCCGGCAGTAATACGAGTGTTCCCGGTGCATCCATCGCACCCCTATGCACAAGCGTCGTTATGTTTTTTCATCTCTGAAGCATTCTCGCCTGAAAGACACAGAGAAGCAGGATCTCACCTCCCTGCAGCAAAACAAGGACCAGGATCCCAGCGGGTTGCCAGCCAAAGGATCCCCTGTCCTGCTGAGCCCCCAGGTGATGCAGAGAGCCACTGCCAGGAGAGGGGCCATGCCCTGTACCCAGCTCTTACGCTGGCTTGGCAAAGAGGAGAGCTGCCTCGTGTTTTTTTTTCTGCACATGCTGCTGCCTGTGACCAGCTCCGCTTTCACTGCCTCTTCCCCGCTTGCCATGTTGAGCCCAGATGTCTCCTTTAAAGGGGAACTGCAACGTTTTGTTTAAAATAACACTATTTAAAAAAAAAAAACACCCAAAAAACCCCTTCCAAGATCCCTAGCTATTAATCAACTGTACACGCAGTCTCCAAATTTGCAAACACATTTGAAAGCAAACTACTTGAAGTTTAGCTTCCCCCGTGCTCACCTGCCAAGCCCCAGCGTTACAATTTGGGGCATCCCCTTCCAGAAGCTGCCGGTGCCTCGCGGAGAGCAGCAAGTAGGTCTGTGTCCTCGCCCAGAAGAGCATCCCAGGAGCCGCAGAGGACTGTGAAGCAGGGGCTAGGCTGATCCTGCATTCCTCCAGCATGGAGTTTTAGAGAGAACAGAGAGAGATGAACCTCAGGAGTGGCGCAACCAGAGACCCGTTTGCACATCCCCGCTGTGCTTGACTGCAGGATGAACTACAGGTCCGAGCAATGAGAATTGGGTCTTTTACCCTCATGCATCCTGAACTCTGAAGGGAATTGGTGATGACAGGAGGATGGATCAGCAAACTGCTCTGCAGTCGCAGTTCTACTCTTGTCCTACCATTACTCTGACATTTTCCACCGAGCAGCCCTGCTCTGCCAAGGGTCTCCTCTGCCTCTGTCTCTCCCCCTCGTGTGTCCTCCCTAGAACCAGCCCTGAACACACCATGACTGTGGCAGACAGCAGAGAGCTGCAGTTTTTTTGGGGGGGCCAGGTCCCACAGTGCTGCTGCAGCACCCCTGTAGGCAAGAGACACTTTGCTCCTCATCTTCGTCCCCAGGAGTGAAGGTTCATGCTCACCGACTGCAGCCCCATCTCAGCCCATGACAGCTTCTCAAGCCCCGAATCTCTAAACAACTCCCCTCCTCCCCTGACCTGCTCCCCGCTCCCCCCTGCTCTAAGTTTTAATTTATCAGGAGAATTATTAAAACAGCCATTTCTCAGCTGTCTAACGTTTCAAACCCCTGCTCTCATTCATCCGATAAATATTTACAGAGCTTGACATTGTCTTCGGCTCATTCTCTTCTGCGCCAAACAATTCCAAACACTCCCTTCCCTTCTCCCGTGGCTCATGGCCGCCCCTCGCACCCCTCCTGGAGGGCATCAGAACGGGGTAATTACCCACCCCTGCTTCAGAGTTGCCCCCTCTCCCTCTGCAGGGGCTTCCAGGGCTGCAGGGGCACCAGTGGTTTGCAGCCCAAGTCTCCTGCCTGGAGGAGGTTCCCTCCGAAGCAGGTCCCTGCACTCGGCCAATTTCACCCCCCCCCAAGCCCCCCCAGTGTCACCAGCTCGGCACCATCAGCCGTTGCTGCCAGAGCATCGACTCGCACCTCCGTCCCACCCGCCCTGGCACAAGGAAACCCAAATCCCATCACCTTTTGGGATTAGGACTGCTCCGCTGCAGCCTGCCAGTCCCCTCGGCAGTGCTGGGATAAACTGGTGGGAGCGTTTCCTGAACAACTCGATTTTTGTCTAAATACAGGGTTTTGTGGAGGCGCATTGATTTTGATGCCATTTTCAAGAGGTAGGGTCAAGGATTCTGCGGTCACCTCCGAAGGGAGAGAAGAAGGCAGCTGCTCGCAAATCAAAACCCCAGTTCTTCTGATTTGGAGATGGATGTTTCAGCCCATCCCATCCTGCAAGGCCTTGCAGGAGGTCAGGTTTTTTTTCCAGCAGGAAAAAACCCAATCAATTTCAGGCTCTTGAAATTGTTGAGAAGCGGAATTGCCATCCCCTGCCAGTTTGATCATAACACAATAATTTCTTCCCACATATTTTTTGCCGTTAGAGAGATGAAGCCTCTTCTGCTGCTACTTCTCAAAACATTTTCACGGGGCCACATCAGGGATGGGAAGTGCTGAGTGGCTACTCAAGCAGCCCGAGGTCCCTGGCAATGGGAGCACCTCCTTGAAGCTGCACGATGGATTTCTCAGGTAGGTCCCAAAGGTCCTAAGAATTCTACCAAAGCAATCCACTGGTTTTTAAAAGTACACTCATTGCTTAGCAAGGCTTTTTTTGTGCTTGTGGTGTCTTTTGTTCCAAGAAGGTTTTCTGAAATTCCACTCATTTTGTTCCTGGGACTGTGCAGCAACGTCTCTGCAAAATTAGCAATAAATCTTGTCCAGCCCTGACAAATGGCTGTGCCAGCCTGGAAATGCACCGAGGGCTGGGGCCTGCCAAGCTGCCGCGGGAAATTCTGCTCTGAGCTCTGGGCAGCCGAGGCAGGAGCCAACACCAGGCTCTGAGCCGGGCACCTCGCGGGTGTGTGTGAGCCTCAGGAGAGAGAACAGAACCGGAGGAAGACGTGCTCATCACACACGCTCTACTCTGCAAACGTCTACTGAGGCTGGTTGGGCAAAGCAGCCATCCTCTGCACACCCAACCCACGGAGCTGCTGCAGGAAAACGGCCACCAGCTCACCCACAGCATCCACTGTCAGCTCATCCGTGGGACTGCCCAGCCACACACCAGTGCTCTTCCCAGTGAGTTAGCAAAACGGAAAAGGACAATAAAGAGTAAAGGACACGGACAGGGGAAAAAAGGGGGAAAAGGGGGAAAAGGGGGAAAAGGGGGAAAAGGGGAAAAGGGGAAAAGGGGAAAAGGGGAAAAGGGGAAAAGGGGAAAAAGGGGAAAAAGGGGAAAAAGGGGAAAAAGGGGAAAAAGGGGGAAAAGGGGGAAAAGGGGGAAAAGGGGAAAAAGGGGGAAAAAGGGGAAAAAGGGGGAAAAAGGGGGAAAAAGGGGAAAAAGGGGAAAAAGGGGAAAAAAGGGAAAAAAGGGAAAAAAGGGAAAAAAGGGAAAAAAGGGAAAAAAGGGAAAAAAAAAGGGGAAAAAGGGAAAAAAGGGAAAAAGGAAAAGGAAGATACCACCTGCTTTGACCCTCTCTTTTCCCATGGGCATCTACCCAAGAGTCGGTCGAGATCTGCAGCAGCAAGGCTGTGACAAAGTGCCTACATGGGGGCATTTAGCTGAGGAGTTTTTAAACAGCTGGAGGGTGTCGAGGGTCTGTGTTTGCCTGAGCAGCCCAAGAATTGCAGCTCCAAGCCCTGGGGATGTCCTGGGGCTCCTGTCCACGTTGTTCCAAGGGGCTCCCCCAGGCGAGCCCAGGATGGGGCTTTTGGACCACTTTTTCCAGACTTCTGATCAGGACTGGATTTTTTTTCAGGCATTCACACATGGTGAATTGTTAGCAGCAAACCTTCAATTCTCTGCCTTCCCTTACACTAACTAAATAAATTCCACATGCCATCAGTTCCCCCCAGCCTGGGCCTGATGTGGGTGTTCATTACAGATCATCTGGTACTTCCCAGTCACTGAAAGACCGGGAATGTCGGGGAAACCGATGACGTGTCACCCAGTTTCAGGAACGTGTTCTGTTATTGTTCATGGGACAGGATTTCCATTTTGGGGTCAGCTTCCGCTGCACCCATTTCCAGGGGGAAGACACCTACAAACCGCCCCCTCCTTGTGGGGCCACCCGCTCTCCGTGCTCACAGGATCTGCTGCCTTTTATCCCACAGACTGGCTGAATTAACAATTCCTCCCCCTGCCTTGAGAACACAAGTGGGGAGCTAAAGCCCCTTCATTGCCTCGACCTGCATCCCTGCCTTGTCACCATCCCTCTCCCTGGGTCCCCAGCACCCCCAGCAGCCCCAGCACACAGCCGTGACATGACATAGCACTAAAAGGACATCTGTTGAAACATGGGAAGAGAAAAGTAAAGCCATACACCAGTGTGTCCTCAGCCTTTCCACCCACCTGGCAAGGACAAGGCTCTGCCAAGAGTCAGTGTGTCAGCCCCCTCCCCTCCTCTGCCTGGTGTTACCCTGGGGTTTGCTCTGTTCTCCCCCTAAGAGCTCATTTTCCGTGAGGCACAGGGTTTTCCTGCCTTCACACCTAATTTTGCCACCCAATACCTGATTAATTCTGCAGGCGAGGGCAAAGGCAAGAGAAGCTAGAGGGTTCAGCCATTGGACGTTGCAAAAAAGCCCAAACCCACAAGGTTTATCTGGCCAGCAACGAGGAGCAAACCAAGCCCCACAGGGTCTTGGGGCTGAGTCCCTGCCTTGCAGCCCCCATCCCTATCCTACCTTCTCCTGGGAGGCTTGTCCAAAACTGCCCCTCAGGCTGCTGACATCTCCTCCAGGCTTCTCTCCAAAGAGCATCATCCAGCCGTCATTCTCCCACTGCAATCAGCTTTGAATAATATACATAACCCACTCACTTACACTTGCACCCCTCACGCTTAGATCTATCTGCTCAAAAGGCTTGCTTAGCCCCATGATTGATGCCTAACAAGACAACTGTGGAAACAAAGCCGTCAATTGACACAGAGTTTTTAGCTGCAGACTGGTATTGGCGGCCCTGAAGTGATGTCTCGTTGTTCTGCTGTAGTGATCTTGTTAAACACCAATTTAAACCCTGATCACAAAAGAGCGGAGCACAAGATTCCAGCCCGAGGAGCGATATATTGCAGGGAAGAGAAATCTGCTGCCCACCCTGTAGTCCTTCACTGCAACACCATAGAGAGAAATGAAAAAGCCTTTTTTTTTCTTCTTACCTACCCTCCATGGGCCAATATAGGCCGTGCATTAACCTCCAGGGCTTCCTCCAGTCTAAATTTAAACATCTCAGGGTTTCCATTGCTCCCTTTAGGATACTGATCTGAAGTCTGTGGAGTTGCTCTGCTCTAAGAAGTTTCCCTGGGAGTCAGCCTAAATACTTAATTTCTTCTGCCTTTGTCCTAATTAGAGTTAGCAAAGTAATGAGAACGCTATTTACAAATGATTCAAAGCTAAGATTTGCACACAAAGTCTCCACACGGGTGGGGCACGACTGCGGGACCCGTGCCGTGTGCGGAGTATGTGATGCTCGCACCCATCTGTTACCCAGCTGGCCCCCTTCCAGCCCACTGACCTTCCCAAACAATCCTGTGCTTACACCCTTCCAAACCTTGGAGAAACCCCTGAAACTCTTGCACACGAGCTCATGCAGGACACACCAGCTCCTTTCCCGTGACCCAGTGCAGGGCTTGTTCAGAGCAGATCCATCCCATTGTGTATGCGGAGCTCTGTCCCCTCGCCACTCCCCCCAGCCCTGCTCCCCCGCAGAGGAAGGTTCCCTGCCTGCTCGGGGGACCACCACCACGCCAGCTGTAACGCTGCAGGGGAGGGTAATTTTGTCCCTGTCACGGAAAAATGCCTTCGGAAGAGGACCCAGCAGGATATGAAGGCATTGCAATGCACCGCGGGCTGCCTCTGAGTGGAGAGGGTCTGTGGAGACTTCGGATATAAGCCCCTCTTTCAAAGGGTTTTATTACAAACTTAATCATAAAACTCTGCCTGGGGCTGACTCGGCAAACGGGGCCTCGGCCTGGAAGCCAAAACCTTTTCTTTCTTTTTTTTTTTTTTTAATAACATTTCATGAAAATCCATTTGGCCCTTTGTAACTCGTACAGGTGGGAAAACAATAGAGCTCTCCATTTGCAGCCCCTCTGGCCAGCCAGGCTGCTCACCTGGGGGCTGCTTCATGCAGGCAAGGACCCTCGGGCAGCCATGGGTCCTGATCTCACCACGCTGGCTCTGGTGACAAGAACTGTCACATGCTGCCCAAGCGCTTCCCACACCTTCTTGCTGCAGAACCAGGGCTGCTGGCACCTCCCGGCACCCCTGGAGCCCTGTGCCTCCACACTGCCCCGTACTCGTCCCCTGGCCGGGTACCATATCTCCCTGCAAGCTGTGGTCTGACACCCATGGTGTGTGTCCTCGTCATGCTGCTAGCATAGTTGGGAGCCAGTCGTTGGGAGAGAGGTAAAGCCTGAGCTCCTGTCCATCACACCTTCCCCTCCCCTGACAGAATTTCCCACCTGAAATGGGGTCAGCAGCTCAGAAAAGCTGTCCCAGGGGTGAGGGGATCTCCTGGCACAGCAAAAGACAAACAGCTTGCTGGAGCATCCATGCCACCAACCTTCTGTTACCAACACCCCCTTCCCAGAGCTTGTGTTCAGACCTCACGCTCCATTCCCAGACACCCTCCTGTCCCTCCCAGCCCAAATCCAGCCTTCAGCCAGCTCGTGGGCACAGGCAGCGTGCGCAGGCTGCAAATCCCCAAACCCATGTCCCCAGCCTGACAGCTCCCACTCCTGCTCCCCATGGCGTCCGGGTCACCCAAGGATCGGGCTGCCCCAGGGAAGCGGTGGAGGGAGAGACCTGCAGCTGCCGGCAGCCTGACATAAAGTTCAAAGACGTGTTAGATGGGTCTCTTGGCATCAGGCTCTATTTTTACAGCTTGTACATTAATGCTACCAAAGTTTAAACAATTGCACGGCACCCGCGGCTTTGAAGGGAAAGAGCACATTGGGTTTAGCGCAGTCAGCGTGTGTCGAGCCCTGCGCGGGGAGGGGGATTTCCCCGAAGCCCCCACACCCCAGCTCACAGCCGGTGCCTCGCTGTCCCAGAGGGAGCGGGTGGGCACGGCCTGGGGACCCGGTGCAGCTCACGAGGGGCTGCCCGGGGCACCCTAAGGAGCATCCCTGTGCTGAGGAAGGAGCAGGCAGCGACCCAGGATAAGCCCCCCATCACCAGCTGCCGGGCCTGAAGTGCGGTCGCTCGGGTGCAGCTCCTCAGAGGGCTGCAGGGGCAGTTTAATACCAAGTCTGTGTTTGAAAGGTTGGAGTTATGAGTCTGTCAGCATTTCCATTACAGGCCCTGATTAATTTGGGGGGTATGGGGTAGGGTTAGGAGTTGTCATTCCAGATGTGAATTTTTGTTTTAATTCCTCTAAAAAAAGCAGGGGGAGAGGTTTAAATCCTTTAACTTTGTATTTTCCCTTTCAAAGGAAAGAAAATATGTGCCGTCTGGCTCTGTTTTGTTTTTGCTGGAGTTCCAAATGCTGTTTGCCAGGTTCACAGCCATAAGTGCTTTCGTCTGAACCGGGTTCAATCTCCATCCTTCTTTATAGGATCACCCCAATTTCAGCCTGGGGACCCTGACCAGCACACCAGCGGATCTGCCCAAAAAAGATCCCAGGCTCGAGGGAAGGGGTTGCTCAGGTTCCTGCTGCAGCAAAACAGTAGGAATATTTTCCCTGAGAATAACCTGGGACAGAGGGATGTCAGGTTTGCGGACCCCGGCCAGTGCCGCAGCCCCCTGTGCTGTGAGCAGACAGCAGGGTCTGTCTGCTGCAGCGTCCAGCATCAGGCGCCTGAGCTCCCATCCTGCACACCCAGGGAATCTGTGTCTCCTCTCCCCACCACCCCTGCGAGCCAATAATTCCCTCACGGCTTGTGCTGCGCTTCCGTCTCACTCACGCACAGAGCTCCTCATGGTAATTCTGTCCTATATAGGAAGTGTTTTCTGCTAGCACTTCTGTCTTTCATCCTCCTGAATGCTCCCCGGACACCTTTCCCTTGTTTTTACATCATAGGAAAAGATAGATACTGGTACACCTAATTTAAATATTTATATTTTCTACAGCACCCTGGACGCGGTATATCTGTGCCTTATTCCCCTTTACCAAGATTTACCCAAGCAAACATGTCTCTTGATGGGTTTTGCAGCAGGAAAAAGAAAAAAATCCCAAGGAAGGGAAGGGACTGAGTAGCACCTAGCAAGGTCCTTCCCTCTGCTGTTCCTCCATCCCCAGGACCTGCCCTCCCCAGAGGACACCTTGTTTTGCCTCCACAAGACCTCAGCCAGAGCAGAAAGCACCCTTCTGCTTTTCCATCGGCCTCCCAGTAACAGAGACAGGTACAATCGTTTTTCTGTCCCACCCACTGCTCTTAAGCACATCTAATTTATTAGCCACTGTCCTGTTGCTTTAGTGGGAGGGCTTGTTAGTTTTCATGATTTAATCATTACAAGGACCTTAACGTTCGATGAAAGCAGCAGGCTGGAGAGATGGGAACAGGTTTACCCTGGCAAAAAAGCAAAAGCAGAGCTTCTCGCGAACCCAGGAGAAAGGGTCTAAACCCTGTGGGGTTTGGTGGGTTTGCTCCAAGCTGCTCTGCCCTCTGGGGCTCTTGTGCATGTCAGATCCTGCTCCCCAGCCACATCCTGGACCATGACTTGGAGGAAGGATCCCAGCTGCCGTCCCTCCCTGCTGCCACAGCTTTGAAAGGTAATTAAGAGGTGGTGGACTCAGGATACAAGAAATGGGCACAGAGCTCTGCAAAGATAAAAACAAAAGCACCAGGATTTGCTGCAGCTGCTTGGTGAGATGTGGAGGGGGCCGTGCAATGGTGAATTTCCTTTTATTGCCATCTTTTCACTTGAAAATCTGCCTGGCAGCTTTTCAGCTCTTTGCAGAGAGACTGTTGTTGTTGCTACTGCCGCTGCTGTTGTTGCTGCCAGGAAAAGACTTGCAAATAATCTTCCCATTAAAGCTGACTTGGTATCAAACTTGGTATCAGCATTTTTCAGCGAGGGCCTGTGCAGGGGCTGAAGGAGCTGGGCGTCAGGCGTCGAGTGGCTGCATCTGTGCCGCACAGAGTGGCTTTGTGGCGCTGCCGGGCTGGCAGGGACACCAGGGAGCTGGCAGCCGAACCCAACACTGTCCCTCCCTCCAGCGCCTGCTTTCCTCCTTCACTCTCCCACTGCCCAAGCCCTTCTTGAGACCCCGGAGATGTAACCTGCTCTCTCTGTGGGGGGACAGTTGGGCTAGTATGCCCCACTGAGCACCCACCACGTGCCCGGTGACTTTCCTGGGGCTTGGCAGAGATGGGGGTTGGCCTAGATGGTCCTTGAGGTCCCTTTCAACCTGGTAACCTGTGACTCTGTGATTCTAAAAATGTGCTGCATAATAATACCAGATCATAACCTACATGGCCACATCCAGCCCACAAACAGTTTCAGTGTTCTTGGGCATCCGTGGAGATCCTCCCTGCCTGCCCAGAACAGCCTCCACACCACCAGCCCCTCGCATCCCACGTGTGCTCCTGCCCAGTGCGCATTTGACACAACCACATTTCTTCCCAAGGAAATTCGTGCTTCCTCGTTAGGAGCGATAGATTAATTGCTGACATAAAGAAAAAAAGGCAGGGAAAACGCAGTTAAAGAACCAAAGTACGATCAAGGGAAAGGAAACCATTTCCAAACACGGGGCATCTTTGGCAGGGATCTGACACTGTTTCTCAGCTTGAAGGTTTCCCCTTTGCCTCTATTTACCGAAGGTCCCTGGAGGAGTGGCCTCAGGGAGATTTTCCAGCAGTGACTGCTGAGGGATGGGGAGCTGCCGGAGGGCGGGGAGGAGGGTTAGAGGAGAAAAGCTCACTCTGCCACCGAGCTGCCGTGCTGCAGGGGCTGTGCACTCCCCCACACACACCTCGCTCCGGCCCCTGTTCCCAGCCCCGAGCCCCCCTCCCTGGGGCAGACCTCTCACCTGAGCCTCGCCGCAGGGATGCTCAGCAGCCCGCACCCCCACGCTCCCTTTTCAAGCACAAAAGCAACTCACGGGGAGATTTCCCCAGCTTTTAAAAAGCAATTCCCTCAGTCTCTAGTATTTTACAGAGTTTAGGAGCCTAACCACGGGAAAAAAAAAGGGGCCCAGCACCCACCCTCCCCGAACATCACAGTGCCCAGCCGTGCCTGCAGCCCACGCCACGATGGGTACGAGCCTGGCAGAGGTTTAGCAGGGCAGGTCTGGGAATGAGCCTGTGGCAGAGGCACCCAGAAACCAGGTAGGGCAGCCGCTCAGAATGAAGATTTCTACCAGCCAGAAAACTACCCAGAGCTCCGACAGACCCAAGTACATCACGAGTTCGGATGCCAGTCGGGAATATAACACCACACAACTCCATTTAAGAACCCACGAATATTCCTTTTAGAAAGACAAGCCAGAACGTGCGCAACACCCACTCGCAACAGAGCAAAACCTCCCACCCAAGGGTGCCCAGAAAAGGGGGTCGCTCACCCACGTGGGGAGAGGGCTCACTTGAGGACATGCCAGGCAGCATCACTCGCCAGAGTGGGGAGAGGACCCCCAGCTCCGATGTCCCGAGCTCGGGGAAAAGCTCCCCGGGAAAACGCCGCTGCTCCGAGCTTGGCTCTGCCCGGCCCTCGGTGCTAATTAGCGGGGGCCGGCGCACAAACGGGTGAGGGGAGCACCTGGAGCAAAGTCATTAAGTTTTAACAGCCCTTCTTCCCAGGTCTTCAGCGAGCCTTTCTCAGATGCTCGGCAAACTTTTGTGGGGGCAGCTGCGGCCCCAGAGAGCGCGGCAGGGGCCGGAGAGAAGGGGATTTGCCCCTCGCTGGGCTCTCTGCGGGAGGGCAGGGATCGGAGCAGCAGCTCCCAGGGCACGGCAGGTTTTCGGGCTCATTTTCCCCCCCGGAACAAGAAGGGGACACCGCCCCTTGCACCACCGAGTTTACACGCGGAGGTGACAGAGCCCTAGCGAGAAAATGACTTTCCCAACTCTCACCACCGTTGTTTTTCCTCAGTTTTTGTGCATTTCCTCATCTTCCTCTCCCACTCTCTTTATCTATTTATTTTTCTTCTGTTTTTCCCTGCTTTCGCTGGCCAGGCCCTGAGTGTGGGGAACAGATGTAGGTGGGAAAGGGTAAAGGGAAGGGGGCTTCTGAGCGTGGCTGAAATTAGTCATGGAAACGCAAACAGCATGTGCATTCGCACGTCAGCCTGAAATAAGTGTGTGGTTTTATGTTTCCCAAATGAGGTTGGGAAGTGGACAAATAATTGTTTCAGGGTTTGGTTTTAGTTAATCGATTTTATATATATATAAACATTTTTCTCCTGGTAAATTCTCACAACATGGGAAGCTGGAGTCAGGTGAGAGGGTGCTTAGCAAAGAGCAGCACCCCAGCCCAGGAGGGGAGAAATCCCATGCCAGGCCTTCTTCAAGCTCATCTTTCCTCCATCGCTGTGGTCCCCATGGGACAGGCAGGATGGGGAGGTCCCTCTGCCATCCCCATCACTGTGTCCTGGTGTGAGAAGGACCATCTGTGACCCAACCTTGCCCGGGGATGTAGTTGTGACTGTGAATTAGTGGGCAGGGAACCGCGAGGAGGAGGAGGCATCCAGTGAGGGAGAGAAAAGCGGGTTATTTTTCAAAGTGATGAATGGGAGGAAAAGAAAGTGGAAAGGCGGACAAGGGGAAGAGAAGGGAACTGATTTCCAGATAAAGTTTTCAGGACACTTAAATAAACATCTCAGCCAGCAGAGCAGTGGGAGGGGGACGGCAGGAGGGACCTGTGTGAGCTGGGCAACGCTGGAAGCATTTCAGCAGGACAATTCAAATAAACAGCATTTAAAAAAACATGCATGCTTTCTACCCCCGATGTTCTTCTCCAAGATTCCCTCTCTGCAATTCCTACCGTGTCTCCAGCTCGGCCCAGAGCTTACAAGCATTTCCAGTCTGATTTTTGCCCTCCAGCAAGGGAAATCCTGGGCTGGGGGACCCTTGCCATGGCCGTGAGGTCCTTCCTCTGTCCCAGCCCTACTTCTCAGTGCAGGGCAGACGGAAGTATGGGTCCCTTCATCCCTGGAAGAGGAACAGAGGAGTCAGAGCCATCCCGTCACACCCCACTGAATGCTGCCGCCTCTTCTTCTTCCTTCCAAGAACAAAAGAGGAAAGGGGGGAAGCAGAAATTGCCGAGCCATTAAAAACAAAAATGAAAGCCCATTAATGAATTAATACGGTATTAAATGTTAATAATTAGGGAATCGTAAACATTTATGGGAAGAGATTAAAGCCAAGTTCTGCTCCATTAAATTGCTCATGTGGCCTCTGCTTTCCACCCACCTCAGGGGAGGAAGAGAGAAAACAGGAGAGGAGGGTCGCTCACAACTGGCTCCTGCTTCCCCCCAGCCGCATCCCCTGCCCTCAGGGTGCTTGGTGCCCCGGGAGGGTCCTCAGCAGCTACAGCCCTGCCAGCAGCCCCGGGGACATCCCTGTGAGCAGGGATGGTGGTTCCCACACCTGTTGAGGAGATATTTGAAGTCAGGCAGTCTGAGATGATGTGGTTAAGTATGCTACATCCAGGCAGAGCATCTCCTGGACCCCTAAACTGCCTTTTCATACGAGCCCGTCTGCTGGAGCTCCGTGTTGGGGTCAACCACCTCACTCAGAAAACCTTGTTGGAAACACACAGTGAAGATTTTCTTTTTTTTCCTAACTATTTTTTTCCCTAAATGCCAAGCCTTTTCTGAAAGGCTTGTTTTTTCAAGCACTTGTTTTTTCAAGCACTTTCCTTCATTTACCAAAAAACACACTGAAATTCTTGGCAACAACAACAAAAATAAACCTTATTCAGTAAGTTATCTTTTGAATACAGAAATGTAAGTAGATCCTAGCTCTCTGCTTGGGATGCTTGGCCCTGAGCCTGCCTCCTTCAGACCTGATTCACCTACTCCCTGTTCACTGTTTCTCCCACAAAAATAACCATTTCTTTTCACACCTGTGACGGGATCCCAGGAGGAAAGGGAGGAATCTGTCAGACATCCACTTCATGGTGATTCTTGCTCGTTGCAGTGCTGCCAGAGTCATGCCCTGGGAAGCAGCAAGCGCATCCATGCCTCCGTGACGGCTGGGAGAGAGGCAGCTTTGCCCACATCCAGCACCTGGGGAAGGTTCCCCGCACGAATACAGCTGGAAAATGTCCTGTTTTGGAGCTACGATGGTGGGAATCTGGTTCCATGGGGGAGCACGGCAGCCTCATGGCAACCCTGGCACGAGGAGGTGGCTGCTAGGCTGATGGACATGGGTGGCTGGTGGCCGTTTCGGAGGAGCCTGGTCCTGCCCTTGGCACCGCTGCCAGTCCCACAGGGCTGACACCCTCCTGGCAGGGGGAGCATGGAGACAGCCCAGCCCTTCACGTTAGCTCCAGGGAAAAGCCCAGGGCGCAACTCACATCACTCATCAGAGCCAGCCGGCAACAACGCGGGGCTGTGCCTCCATGGGCAGGAGGGACGTGGGTGGAATGCAGGTGGGATGCAGGCGGGATGCGGATGGGATGCAGGAGGGACGCGAGTGCGATGCAGGCGCAATGCGGGAGGGATGCAGGAGGGACGCGGGTGCGATGCAGGAGGGACGCGGGTGCGATGCAGGCAGGATGTAGGCAGGGAACCCATGTGGACTCTGTGGAGGCCCTGCAGTCCATCCCGGTGGGATGATGTTGTTGTTGGCCGCTCCGGTCCAGCCGTGCCGCAGGCTGGGGGTCTGCGGTGGCGGGGGCCCTTCTGCAATCGAAAGCTTCCTGCTGGGGACCCTTCAAGGGCAGCCCTTGTAGCAGATCTAATTATACAAACAATTTTGTTCTGCTTCTCCAAATAAACACAGCGAGGTCTGCGGGACACTGCACGATGGGAAATTAGAAACGAGAATGCCTGCTAATGGGCTCCTTAGCTGCAGGGGTAAACAGATTATTTGAAAAGGCCCCGGCCGCCCCTCTGACAGATCCACTCGCTCCTCTCCCCCCCTTTCCTCCCCACCTCCCCGCCGTTGCACCAAATATTAACAAAGCTTGCAATTTAATCAAATCTCTGAACTGTGAAAGGAGACTTCTGTATATTCGATTTCAAGGTTTTTCCCTTGTTAAGATTTGCATTGAGAAAATTAGATTAAAATCCTGTATGTAAAAGGAAAGGATTGGGGGTGGGGGGAGGAGGAACAGGCATGGAGGGGAACTGGGGGAGGAGAGAAGAGGGGGTGAAAAGGGGCCCCGAATTCTGGCAATGCCCACGAAGCTTGGAGGATGAGGAGGGTGTGGGAGCTGGAATGGGAGAACCGTGTCCCCGTGCAGCGTGATGCTCTCCCCCAGCAGCAGCTGCTACTGAAAAGAATTTGGTCTGTTTATCTCAAACCAGGACAGAGCCGAGCTCTCCAACACAAACGCGCGTCTCGGGATTCATCAGTGCTACCGGATCCTTGTGCCCGGGGTATGTTGTGGCGGAGCCGGGGAGACCCCGGCACAATCCCACTGTGGTCCCGGCTTGCGTGGGTCGTCCGCAGCCCTCCCGTCATGTACACACACAAATGGGGTCTATCAACACCCCGTCACCAGAGGAAATCTAATTCGAGCCAGAGTCTCTCGATGGCGGCTTGGCAGGAGCGTGTTGTTGGCCAGGATTTTGTTTTCATTACCACTCCATGTAATTTATAATTGTATCAAAACCAAAGAACTAATTGCAGTAGCCGTCGTGCTCGGTGTCTGCCCGCTGCACGTTGCGGGATCCAGGAGGGCTCATCCCACGTGGGATGTGGGACGGAGCATCATGGCTGGGGGCTCGCTGAGCTCTCCTGCCCGTGGAGCGGGACACACCAGGATCCAGGGGTCACACAGCACCCGGGCTGCTAACAAACCCTCTGAGATGGGAAGCTGTTCTCTTTGAGTAGGAGTTTTTCTCAGCGAGCTGCAGCAGTTTTGCACTTCCTGCATTCATTTTGGTCACACAGATTCTGAAATTAAATTTTCTTTCTTTTTTTCCAGATCAAGAACCTCCCTTTGACGTTTCAACAATGAAACGTGTCGATTTTTCTCTCCAAAATCCTTCGCTTTCAAAACGCCTTCCAGCACTAGTTTTTAAAAACTAATTCTCCAGAACAAAACAAATATTTCCCTGCAAGTGAAATGTAACATTTCATTAAACCTGGATCAATTCCTTTTTTGCTCTTTGATTCCCTAAGACCAAGTCTTTTCCAGTGGCAGCTCCCACCGAGGAGCCCCTGCCCTGCCTGAAACATCCCAGCACGGGGAAGCTCCAGGGACCTGAAGCTACTTGGCATCTCAGGGAGGGTGGCTTCCTATGCAGGAGCCTGGATGCACACTGGGAAGCCAAACCCTGCAGCACGGCAGCGGCTCAGCGCTGGGCTGGGGATGTGGCTGCCGGTTTGGGAGGAGCTGGGACATACTGGGATACCTCCCGCTCTCCCCACAAGCAGCCTGTGCTTTAAAGTTTTAAACCCCTTGTCACATTAATTCAATTTTTGCCTCACTTCTTGGCCTTTACTACAGCTAACGCATCTCTTCTCATCAATTTTGCAGAGCCTGGGATCACATCGGCGCGGGCTGTTGGCTGCCACACCGATGTCACGTCCGAGCTGACGGTGGCACCTCCCGACTCAGCTCTTCCCCCGTGAGAGCTGAGCCAAAGCAAATGACCTCTGGGGAAAGAGAGGCCGAGGGAACGATGTCCCCAAAAGACTGCGGGGCAGCATCTTTGGTTAGGAGAGTGTCTTTTCTCTCCATCACCCACCTGAACTCGTGGTTTCCAGCTTGCAGACCCCTGTTCTGCCTCACTGCCCAGGATGGTTTCTGGTCTCATCTGCTGTCCCCTGACAAACCACCTCCCGAAAGCGGCTGTGGCGGGGTGGGCACGGGGCTTTCCAGACCCATGTGCCAGCAGAATTCAGTGTGAAAAAGAAGTAGAAAAATATAAGGCTGAGAGAGGAAAAGAGAAGCAGTTAAAGGAAACCCAATCTGCCGACCGCGCTGGACCCATCTGCAGCTGGGGCTATTGAATCCCAGAGCTGAGTGGTTTCCTCCCCACCTCACCAGGGAGCGGCTTTTGTGTTCCGCTGAAAAGGTATCCTGCTCAAACAAGTGGAGACATAATGGGGAGAGCATCCATTAAACAGAAGGAAACGAGGGCATGTTAAACATGAAATATTCATGGGGGCTCTTGCCAGCTTGTTAATGCATTTGTGTTTGCAAAATACCTCTGGCTCCGAGTAGGGAGGGAGGGACGGGCAGTGGCAGGTCGGAGGGATGCTGGGCACGGTGTGGGCAGGAGGAAACTGCCCAGAAGGAGGATGGGGAGAGGACAGAGGTGATTTCTGCCTGATAGGAGAGAGGTTTGTTCAAAGACCTGCTCGGTATGGCAGCGGTAATTAAGGGCAGCCAGCAGGTTCTGCTGGGCATCTCCCAGCCCTGTCGCTGGGATCGCTGCTGTGGGGGTCTCTGGGATCTCTGAGGGGCTCAAGTGCTGCCTCTGCTCCCATGGCACTGGTGAAGGGCATGCTCTCAGGCTGTCTTGGGCCGGGCAGTCCCGAGCCCCTGTTGCGAGGGCAGCCCATCACCAAGGCTTTTGGGCATCTATCCAGCTTCATCTTACAGGTGGCTTCTACAAAAGTCACTTCCATATAATTCCTTGGACATTGTGAGATAGCATCAATAGTAAAAACTAAACTACAATTGTCAAAACAAACAAACAAAGTGCATCTATTGATCAATTACCCCAGCTATACAAAACGGTGTGTGCTCCGTTGGTTGCTAAGCCATAGATTTCATTAACTCACAACGGGTCTTCCAGTCATCTAGTGCAAATTAGGGAGACTCTGTTGTATTACTCCTGTTATTATTATTAGTTTGTAACAGTCTTATGGGCACATGTCAGTGGCAAGAGCTGCGCTCACTCACCCCAAACGAGGAGCTAGCCACGGGCAGCCCAGTGCCCCCGGGAGCTGGGAAGGGTCTTGCCATGCCAGCTCTGGGATGTGTCCAAGCACCAGGTTGTGAATCTACCTCTTCCCATCCTGGGCAGTTCCCAGGGCACTGACGACAGCCGCACGTCCTTTGTCACAGGCATCACTGGCACTGGCTGGTGTCTCGCAGCCCAGGGGTGAAGGGGAAGCAGTATCCAACGGACCTAGGCAAAGAGGAGCATTTTGCAGTGGAAAAAAATCAGCCTGTAACAGAGCCATAAAAACGTTGTTGGTGCCTTTGTTAAAAACCTCTGTCTCACAGGAAGCGGCTGGGGAGGGAGAGGACCTCACTGAGGAGGCTGGAGGCCTCCCCAGCTAAAGGTGAAGGCTGGCAGATGAGGAGAGGGAGGCTTTGCCCAGCCTGGTGACAAGTTCTTCACAAGCGTGAACTTCTCAAAACCTCGAGTCCTGGGGAAATGGGACCAAAGTGCCAAGGGGGAGATGTTGATACAGATCAGGTTTTTGCTGCGCAAATACATTCTTACATCGGTGTCTGGGAAATGCAATCACAGACCTGGCCAAGTAGGAATTAACAGCAGGTTCAAAGGCAGCTTGGGCTGAATATTATATCAGAAATTGCCTGTTTCTGTAACGTTTGCCCCGGTTGCCCTGTGACTCTTGCCTTCTAGCCCTCTGCTAGCAGGCAACCCATTGGAGCCAAATGCCATGTGCCAGAAGCATTTCCCCAGCTCATGCCAGCATTCATTCTGCCAAAACCCTACTAGAAAAAAAAAACAAACAAAAACCCAGAGTGATGGGAACTGCCTGTGGGTTCCCAGGGGGACAAGAGCATCGTCTCTCCCCAGCTGGTCGGGCCGGTCTGCAGCCCCAGCTGGCTGTGGAGCTCAGGGACCCAAATTCCAGCTCTGAGCATCTCCAGCAGAGCTGAGAACTCCTTGGGAAACCTGGCCTCGACCCCTTCTGCTGAGCTTGGTCTTTTCCTCAGACATAGCCACATGCTTGCCCCGATACGTAGTTCTGGGCTGTTAATCCGTCTCCCCGTTGCAAACCTCACAGGACTTTGTTTTTTGAAGGGGAAGCAAGTTGATTGTTTCGATGTTCAGGGCCATCAGCCGAGCTCCTTCCCACAGACAGTAACTCCAGCCAGCTCCCTGCTCGCTCCGTGACCCCAACCCCATCAGCAGGATGCACTTGTGTTTAGAGCTTTGACATCATTTCGGGGGTTTATTCCCACCGTGTGCAGTCCTATGCAGCTCACCATGGTACAAATGAAGCTTGCTGGAACATTTATTTATGTTTCCCTTCATTTTGATTCCCAATTTCAGGTCAATGTGCTGAGTGAATTGGCCACCGGCAGCCCCCGACCTGCGGCATCAGTGAGCGCAGCCCCTGTGTCCCGCTCGGCTCCGCCACAGCTCACCTCCTCTTCTTGGACAAGCTTATCCCAAGGAAAAATTGAGTTCAGCAGCCTCGACGTGCCTGTGGGATTTGCTTCGGCTTCTCCTTGCTCTTCATGGGAAAAAGATGCGGATGAAACATTCTTTCCTTATGCTTTTAAGATATTTGATTCACTTTTTTTTTTTTTCATTTGAAATAGTTATGCGTTTCACTCTTCCCTCTGTTTTATTTTATCCTTCAAATTATAACAGTAATGACAAAATTCAGAAGGAACGTCTTGCTTGCTGTGGGAACAAGGTTCCATTTGTGCCCGGATGACCCAAACACCTACTCACCAGTTGCTTGCAGCAGCCCCTGGCCGAAAGGTGTCCCTTGGAGTGGGGAAGCAGAGAGCAGGAAGGGGTTCCTCTCTGTGCACCCCAAAACCAGGGCCAGCCCCAGCCAGCAGAGAGCTGCTCACAGATCCCCGTGGTTCAGCAGTACCAGGGATGTGCCTGCCCTGCCAAAAGCCAGGATGAGTTATCCCCAGAATTAAGTCTTGGTACAGTGAAAAAATCTCCCCTTCGGACTCTTTGCCAGCTCCGGAGGTGAGCGCCTGGGCTGGGAGCTGCCGTCACAGGGGCTGTTCGAGCAGGGGGTAACCACACACTGGGGCCAGATGTACATCTGCTCTAATTATCTCCAGCTCATTAACACCAGGGCAAAGGCAGGGAGGTTCCTCTGGCAAACGGTGCTACATGGGGAGCAAGCTGCAAGGCTCCTTCCTGAGCCGTGCCTCTCCGGGCATCTCCGTCCCTCTGCAGCAGCAGCTTGTTTGCTCAGTTATTTACTGTGGAGCTTATACTTACTTCTTCTTTCTTTTCCTTCTTTTTCTTTTCTTCCACTGGCATTAGGAGCCTAAACACAGCCGTGCTTCCCGTCCCAGCCAGCACTGTAAAACCAAGTTAATGCAGCCACGTCATGGAACAGCAGCCATTTCGTGTGCTCTGAAATCAAATTTATTAAGACATTAGTCTCTCTCTCTTTCCCCCCTCTCTCCCCTCATCACAGCAAGCACTGGTTTTCACACAGCCCTGACGAGAGGATGCCTTGCATGTAGGAGCAGCTTCAGACAGAAGAACCTGTCGGTGGGTTGGCTGGAGCCAGCACGAGGGGCTTCAGGGCAGGAGGGAGATGGAACGGGCACGGGAAGGGGGCACGGCTGGAGTCCTCGCGGCAGGACCTCTGACTGCAGCACAGCACAGGCTCCATGCTGTTGTCCTGTGAGCTCCTGCCAGCCCCATCTTGGGGCGTGAGGGAGGAGGGAACGGCAGCGGGACCCTCCGACGGATGGAAGAGGTTGCGGATGAAGCTTGCTGCATGCTCCGACCACAGGTCATTACAGACCAGTAGGATCCTTTATAAATAATGAACTGATATTGATTGCCTCTGCCAGTAAACACAGAGTGACCTTTATTAAAAATATGATAAATGCACTTAGGGAAACTCGCTGACTTCTTGCTGCAGACAGATTTACACAAAAAACTGATTTGCCCCACAACAGCCAGAAATGTGGTGAATGAGGCAGGCGAGGGGAGCAAGCTGCCAGCACAGCGGGTGCTGCATCCCACCGCCTGGTGCCTGCATCCCTCTGCCCGCTCCTGCCCTGCGCCAACCACACTATTGCTCAGCAGAGCTGCTCACCTGGAGACACACTGCCATCCCATCCCATCGGCTACCTCTCAGAAAGCTGCAGGACATGAGATATTAGATCCTGATGCAGTTATTGGGGAAAGATGAGACTTGAAACTGCACTCCAGGGCATGTCTGCCAATAACCCACTCAGGCACTTTTGATGTAGTGGTTTGGAGCCAGCCCTCGGACTCTGCAATTTGCTTTAAATTGCCCACTCAGCACCCAGCACCTCGCTCGCTGAGCGCCGGGCACTGGACACGACTCTGTTGGCCGGGGGTGATGGAAATGGCTCAAGGCACTGCATAAATCTGGGAATTTGCCTCAGAACTGCCCTCCATTTGTCTGATCTCTCGGGAGTTTTGCAACAATTAATTGTCTGCGATACAAGAGAAAGATGATTCCTCCTGGCCAAGGTTAAACATCCCAGTGCTGCAAAGCAGCGTTCATGTTAGCTCGAAATAAATCTCGCTTATTCCCCAGGCGATGCTGCTGCTTCTGATTCTTTGTCTATAGATTAGAGAAATGGGAAACGGCACGGCTCCAGACCCTGGAAGGGAGATGAAGAGCTCTTGACCCCTTGGCCACCACTTCAGTTGTGAGTTACCGCTTGGGCCCCTCCTGTCTGCAAATGGCTCCTGACCCCACAGCAGTTTTGGCTGTGACCTGGGCTTCAGCCGTATGGAAATCCCGGGGCTGGCGAGCTTTCCCACAGGTGACCTTTGAGCACTGAGTGTTGGGGCAGTGTGGCCGGGGATGGAGATGCTGGGCAGATGCTGGGGAGATGTTGACATGGAGGAGAAGGGGCTGCTGGAGCCCCAAATATCTCGGGTTGTCCTTTGTCAGCCAGGGGATGATCTCGGCGCTGAGATGAAATAAGCCGCTGAGGTCTAGAGGCTGCGTGAAGAAAAACAAGTAGAAATGGCACTAGACACTCAGATCCCCAGACTTGAAAGCATCTGGTTCTCTTCCCAAAGGAGAGGGGGAGTCAGACGTGTTTGTTGCCTACTAGACGGTGCAGCCCAGTTGCGCTCTCACACGGTAATTGCCTGTGAATGCCAAGTGGCTGGGAGAGAATTCTCTCTCTGATAGTCATTTACACACAGCACTTTTCCATATGGGAACATGCCCGCCTGTGCACAAGCACAGGCATTTCCACAAACAAAAGCATTTCGAGCAAAATGTCTGCCTCGAGAAGCACTTGTGGGATGCTGGGCAGGGAAAACCCTTCCCAGTTCGGATACCGGGAGCTCGCTGCAAGACTGGCCTGGCTTTGGCTCCAGAGTCTCACCAGCCAGACCAGGGACACAAAGCAGCCTCCGCCAGCCCTTCCCACGCTGCTGCACGAGGGACCACAGCCCCCCCACCTAAGAGGGGAGCCGTGGGGACCACACCGAGCACCCAGATCAGGCTCACGGGATGGGGATGCAGGCTGCCACCCCACATTGCTCACAACTTCCCACCCCAAAAGCCAACACACTGGGTTCTGTCCCCAGGGCAGAGGAGCCAGCTCCCTTAACCCTCTCTAGACTTGGCCAGGTAGCCTTTTTGGGTGCCCTTCTGCTGGCACGTGAACCAGGACGCGCTGTCCAGAAGCGTGAGCGTCCTGGGTCCAAACAAGGGCAGGAGAAACTCTCTCTGCATGCCCTCTGATCTCAGCAAGGACCTGCAAAGTGCGGAGGCTGCTCTGGCAGAGGGTGCTGGAAGTGCTGCGGGCTGCTCCAGGGGATGTACAATGCTAAAAAGCCGGCGTGGACCCGAGCCAAGCAAACAAAGGTTTTATTAATTGGAGTGCATGTGGGTAAGCAGCACTGAGCACTAAAGTCACGAGAAGTACGTTACTTCTGGCTTTTGAACAAATGTTCCTGGAGCAAACGTGCCGGGCTGTTGAGTTAGGATTTTATTTTCTTTTTCCCCTCCCCTCTTTTTGGAGAGGCACAGCCAGGTGCTGAGCACCCAGCACCTGTACTGTGTGCCTTACAGGTTTCTCATATCAAAGCATCCCATTGCACCTCCTCATTTCCACGCCCTCGCTCCCAGGAAGACACGTGCAAACCCAAGCCAGCCCAGTAACGTGTTTCCTCCCCAGAGAAACTCTCTGTTAGACTTGCCTGGAAGGGTAGCAGATCCTCCACACCTCCTGCATCACTCCCACTTTCCAGCTGAGCTGAGGCAGAGCAGAGTGGCTTTCCCCAACATCATCCTCCTGGTCACTCCTATTTCACAACTGACTCATTGACTCCAGGTCTAACCTGGGTTTCTTTCCCTACGCACACTCCTGTGGTGAGGAGGGTCAGAAGCTGGATGTTTCTCACCAGCCAGTGCCTTGGGACAGCTTCCCCAGAAAGGCAGCAAACTCACAAAACCCTCAAGTGGATCCAATATGAAATGTAATTAATTTATAAGTGGAAACACATGGCACAACCGCCCAAGGGAGCCGAGGTCTGCAGCTGATCCGGGTGTCCCAGCCCTGCCACCACTCCTGCCCCGGGGCAGCTCAGGAGCTCCCAGCATCCCGGCTCAGGATCTGTGCTGGGGAGCAGGCGGATTTCCCTCGCTTTTTCTTTTTCTTAAAAAAAAAAAATCCCCTTTCCAGACATCACATGGTTTTAAGGGCTTGTGGATTCTCTTCATGTATAAAAATACAAAACAAAAGATAGATAGGCACATGCTTTTGACGATCAATCCTTCATTCAGTTTGCACTTATTTTTCTACCCAATACACCAAGGAGAGATGATCTTAATAAATATGTAACAAAATGATCAGTCTGCTCCCCAAACAGCTCAGGCGTTTGGGAAGATGTGGATACGTGGGGCCGTGTTTTCTTCTTCACCTCCATGACCTGCACCGCACCAGGGCTTAACAGCGGGATGATATTTGCATTTTGAGAAAATTTCCCAACTTCACAAGTCAATTGTCCCCAACTTCCTGCAGCAGTCTCTTGACAGAATGGCACTGATGGAAGAAAAAAACAGCCTTTTTTGTCTAGAACCCTCCAAATGTTCCATTTTGGAGCAGCCGAAGCAGATTATGAAAGAAAACAGACTCTCCAATCACAGCCCGGGCAGGAAGGCTGGAAACAAGCGGATGCGAGCATGAAATGTGATGTGCAGTGGGATGAGATAAACTCCCTATCTTGTTTTGGCCCATTATGGCATATTATTCATCAAAACACTTTGTTGAAATCAGCCAGCTCCGGGTTTTGTTAATTTTCTCTGTTTCAAAAAAATCAGACTTGGGGGGGGGGGGGGGGGGGGGGGGAAGTGCCAAAATTAGATATTTAACTAGCTGCAGCCAAGCGGTCCTTGAGTTTAGTCTGTCGTCTCAGGTTGGTGCTTCACTCACATCCCCGCGATCATTTGGGAACAGTTTCTCTGAGCCGAGAGGGGAGGATAACACACTGCCTTGTTAAAACATTCGGGATATTTTCCCTAATGGCAAAGAGGAGACAGGATTAAGTCTTATCCCCCGAGGAGTGTTATTCCAGGGTGCCTGGGTGAATTCTTTGCACAGTCAGAGATGATCTGCTTGTCCTGCAGGAGCGGGGGTCCCAAAGCTGCTGGAGAGAAAGAAAAGAACAACCCCCCCAGCCTGAGCACAGCTGGGTCCTGCTCCCTCTGCTCCATCCAGGCTTGGCCTCTCGGGAGCGAGGACAGCCAAGTAGGGATGTGCTTTATTTCTCACATTCGCTTATTTAAATCATATGAATCGCTCAAAGACACATTTGCTGCTGTTCGTGTTTCTCAGCATCAACTTCAGGGCAAGGCAGGGCAGCTCAGCAGTCCCTGCAAGCAGCTTAGTGGCTTTTACACCACAGCGGCACAGGAAGAAGACCATCAGGGTTGTAAATTGAGCCAATTAAAGGAATTATTGAGATTATAAAGGACAGGCCGTGCTTGTCTCGGTGCAGCTCTGGACCTCAGAGGACTCACACAAAATCACATGTTGCCTTTGTACAATTTGACACCTTCTGAGAAATATTATGAAACAGAAGCACCACCATAACGTTTTGAAACAAAAGCATTTTTAAATCACTCTCCACCAAAGGCAGCTCTGTCCTGTGCAGGGTGTTAAAGGGGGGGCTGTCTCGGCTGGGCAGTTTTACCCAGTTGCCCACCTCCCTCCAACCCTGGAGGCAGAGGAGCCTCCTCGGAACCTGGCAAAGCCCTCCAGTCACTCACACAGCTCCTCACAGCCCCCCACACCCCAAGGCCAGATTTGTGAAAATTGAGGACAAATCATGCCTTTTAAGACATCCCAGCAACACCACCAAGGTTGCTGCAGCACACCTGATCTGGTGAAAGTCATTAAGCCTCCTTGATGAACCACCGAAGTCCCTCGTTACCTCGTTAGCACTTAAGTCACTCACTGATTTCAAAGGGGGTTTAGTACCATCATTGGAAGGAATCCGTTTCTGCCTCTTTCTGCTCCCTTGGCCCAGGGATGCTTCAGTGCCACCCATGTCCCTGTGTGCCACCACAAGGAAGAAAAGTGGGTGGGCCAGCAGGTGGTGTGTCAGGCTGGAGTTGAGCCCTGGGCACTCTGGCATTTCCCTGCACCTCGTGTCACCAGGGAAAGGACATACCAACCCCATGCTCTGCAAATAAGGCATCTGGAGAGGTGTAAGAAGAAAGGACCAACAGGAGCGTTGCAAGGAGACGGACAAGTCAAAGTGTGAAAGTGTGGTAGGCAGGATTTCATGGGAGGTGTGCAGGCTCTAAGCCAGCCCCTCCAGGTCTTGGCAATGCCTTGATCCACCTTTTTTTGGAAACATGTACGTGTTGTGAATGTGGGCAAGGCTGCGGCAGGGGAACTCGGCCAGCCTGCATCTTTTCTGTCATCTTCTGCAGCTCTGGGCAGCTCCCAAGGGCTGCTGGACGTGACGAACCGGCTGAAGCAGCGACCATGGGCTGAAGCCGGCGATCTGGTTTCAATAAAATCAGCAGATTGTTTCATGGCTGGATGAGAAAGTTGTGAGGCTCCAGGATTTGCTCCTCTGGCAGCTGGATCCTGTTTGTCCACCGTCGTCTCCTCGGCCTGCAGCTCCCACCCCACCTCTCAAACAGGCTTCCTGGAGGGGCGGTTGATGTCCCACGCCTGTCGATGTTTAAGAGGCATCTGGACGATGCCCTTAACAACATGCTTTAACGTGTTCTTTGGTCAGCCCCGAAGCGGTCAGGCAGTTGGTCTAGGTGATCTCCATAGGTCAATTCAAGCAGAAAATACTCAGCTCTGCTGTGCCTCCTGCAGTTAAAAGTGACGGAGAGGGCTGGGCTTTGGGATGATCTCTGCTGTCATCCCCAAAAAGCATAGCTGCCCTGAGCTCGGGGGGGTTTGTGGAGTGCAGGAGGCTGATGTGGGAGCATCTCCCGGCTCTGACACAGCGAAGCCCCTCAGCGTGCAGCACTGGGGGGACGCTGAGCCTCTGCTTCCAGCTGAGCCCGAGCTCCAGGACTCTGCTCAGCCAGAGACTGGGAGTCGGCTCAGATGGAGGCAGCCGAGCGCTTTGAAATATTGGGCAGTTTTCTAGGTTACATTTAGCCACTCTCTGCACCTTTAAATCCTAAAAGCAATGTGACTTCTAAGGAGAAAAACGAGCCTTTAAAGCAGTAAACAGCTGTTTTCCCTCCTCCTATATAAGAGCAATCTTAAAAAACACTAAAAAATTTAACAACCTTTTTTTTTTTTTTCAAAGTGTTGTGGGGTTATTTTTGTGAAGCAAGGCCATTTGGGAGGGTCCATCAAGCATATTTGGTGACTGCGTGACATATCCAGCAACGGCATCACCAACAACCAGCCTGACCTTCCTCCCTAGCTTGGCTTTATTACAGTCTCTTGACTGGCCCAAGAGGAATTTCTTCTCTGTATTCAAATGAACTTACAGGCAGTAAAGGAGCGTGGATAAAGAAAGGGATGAGTATTATGTCGGGTTTGTGTATTGTAACCCGTTTACTTACAGCCCCTATATCTTCTAAATTCTGGCACGGGCAGACGCACTAACTTATTCACTCCCACTGTCTCCATCCCCAAAGTGTGCAGTTAATCCCAAATCCGAGGCTGCAATATCGGCTTTCTCTTCCAGCCAGGGCAGAAAAAACCCAGAGCAGGACAGACCAGCTGCATTTAGCGCCCCATCAGCTAAATTTCAGTGAAATCATTTTGATGAATTGTTTAGGAAGGGAAAAAAGCCCCATTAACTGTACATTTGCTGTTAATTAATAGTCTGGGTTTTTTTTTTTTCCTCCTCTTTCGGCACAGCACTTCCGAGCCTTTTTGGGCTCGGCTGTGAGCACAACATCTCTGAAAGACTGAGGCTCAAAAAAGAGGCTCTTTTCTGCTCCTGCTCCAGCCCAGGGTCGGTCCATGGGCAGCACCCATGGGTGGCTGCGCAGTGTCAGCGGGGTAGGAGAGACATTCCTCAGATCCTTGGTTTTATTATTTTTTAATAAGCTCTCTTTCCGTGTATTTATTTTCTGTACGTATCTTGTAAATATCTCTGGAATGTTATTTGAGAGGAATGTTGGCCAATATCCCCCGCAAAACAGATGCTGGAGCGGCTGCGGGAGACGGGAGCGGGGCTGTCCCGTGCACCTCGGGGCGGTGGGTGCCTGCAGGTCCTGGCCCAGGCTTAAAACCAGAAGGAAACACAGACAGCTGCGAGGAAGGAAAAGTCCAGCCCAGCAAACCCAGAGCGACACGGGAAGAGCTGGGCCAGCGGTTGGGCTGGGCGCTGGGGACAGGCACGAAGGCAATCGGTGCTGCCCGGCCCCGTCCTCCGAGGCTTCAGCCAAGCAGAGAGAGGGCTGGAGGCAGATCCCTCACCTTCAGCAGGGACTTTCCATTCTTTCAAGTGTTTGGGTTTCCTGCAAATAAGCTCTGGATTTCCTGGGACTTTCTTATTCTCAAAGTACCGTGGCCTCCAGCTTGCGCTCTCAGATCCCCGTGGCGGCACAAAGCAGCACCGCTGTCAGCCACCATCCCAGCCCAGAGGAAGAAGCTAATCTGAGTCTTTGTACGAGGAGGGAGCGGTTCACCGCCGTGCCACATGCTTAATTATCCTGACTAGGAAGAGGAGCCCTGGTAACATTTGGTCCAAATTAATGATGGTTTGTTTTGAAATGCAAATAGTTTTTAATCAGAGGAGGAAAGGTGGAAATAGACACTACTTAGTTTCTACGTTTAATTTTTTTTTTTTAATGAAGCCATGCATCTGTGTTTTTTTTTAAATATATATTTCTTTTAATATAGAGGATAACTTCTGTGTGGGCTGAATTAGCTCTAAATGAAAGCAAACAAGGCATAATTAGAAACCGGTTCACTTTTTTTTTTCCCCTTCTGTTCCTTTTCCTCCGTAACAGCAGCATTATAATAAGGTGTGCATCTGGGAGGGGAGGGAGAGCAGCCCAGGGGAGAGCACACCCAGCAGCGGGGGGCTGGCTGCAAAGGAGGAGGAGGATGGTGAGGAGTTGCAAAGCGGGAGCTGGGCTCATCCTAGCTGCTCCACAGCTCCCAGAGGGGCGGGATGCAGCTCCTGTCCCCCTGCCAGGGGCTGTGTCACCCGCATGTCCCTGCACTGAGACGCCTTGACTGCTGGGAGCTGCCTCTGCCAAGCAGGGCCAAGGGGCCGGCTGCCGAAGGCAGCTCCACGTGCGAATCCGGGAAGCTCCCATTTGGGAAGCGCATGAGTTTCTCATTTAATACGGTACCATGCCGCATTCTTTCTCTATAAAGAGACCTCATTTAACTTTAGGCGTGTTTATACATCTAATTAAAAATTGGTCATATTTAATTGATTGCATATATCATTACCGCCGCCTCATTGCATCCGTGGGCACGGCCGAACAGCAGTGGTGGAGCTGCTTCCCCACGGTGCAGGCACAGCAACCTTGCTCGCTCCCAGTCCCTTTCTCTCTGCTTTATCCTGGTTTTCCAGCAGTGCCTGCAAGGTGCCCAGCCTTACCTGTCTCTCAGAGCTCCTCGAGCTGGGAAGGACCACAGGGCAAAGCACTTTGCGAGGTGCTCTGCAGCTTCCCCCCAGCACCCCAGTGCACCCAAAACACCGCTCCAGGCTGGCGGTTTCCGAATCCCTTGGGGCTGTGGAGGATAAAGACATTTTCAGGACAAGGTAGAAGGTACAGAGCCCTCTCCCGTACCACCACTGCATCTGAGCAGGGTGTGGGGTGGGTCGGGCCCATGCTCCACATCATCCTGAGCTTGATATTCCCCCCCCTCCATCACACCTCTCCTGGGTAATTGAATCAAATTGTCAGCAAAGAGGGGGATGATGATTCAGCTCCCACCGAAGGCTAGACTATTACCTAGCAGCTTAATAATGAAAACTGTCATCATTCCTGCAATAAGGAAAGATAAATAAGTTATTAAATGCAAGCGCCCGCCACCCTCCCCGGGCAGGGCACCACGCCAGAGGAATATTAACTTCTGGCCCCAGCCTATCTGTTCGGGGAATGGAGAGGGATACCCTGAACACTCAGAGAAAGAGCTCTTTCTCCTCCAGCCGGCTTTGAAAAGGCTTCTGCTGGCTTTGTGCTGCTGCTGTGTGCTTGGCAAACCAAGAGCCACTGCTCCCTGCTCCTCCTCAAAGCCTGAAAGAGAAATACAGTCCCAGAAAGTGAGACCAGTGAGGAGATCGAGTCTGAGGAGGGGCCAGAGCAGGGTCTGTAGATGCACGTTATTCACACAGGTCTGATGAGCCCTAATCTGGAGCAAGGAGTGCACTAAGCAGAGCTTTTCTGAGCAGCTCTGGCGGGACCCTCCACCACGAGATAGCTGAGGTCAGTTCAGCTTGCACCCACCCAGCTCAGCTCTGCAGCCAAAACATCTTTCCTCTCCCTGACGGCCCCTGCCCAGCTCGTCTGGTTGGGGCTCAACTTTAGTGCCTGTCAATATATCGGAAAATGAAAGGCACGCCTGACATGGAGAGAAAAAGGTGAGAAACAGGAAAGCAAGGAGGAAAGAAGAAGTGACCTTTCTTGCCCAGCTGTATTTTACTGGGAGAAAATCCACGCGCCGTTACAGGACCTGCTGGGAATGGGAGGGAGCCGAGGTACGGCCCCGGCAGCAGCTGCGTGCTGAGTAGACCTGAAGGTGCTGTTCTGCAGAGCCAGCCATGACAAATGACCTTCATAACACCTTCCCTCTAACATTCTCCAACTTTCCCACTAATAAACAATGTGGTTGTCTAGGCAGTCCTATCGTTTCATCTAAAAATTGCTCCTTCCTTCCCCGCTGAACCGTCAAAGCACCTTCCACCGAGCCTAGAGCGACACATTCTCCTCTCCTGCGTTCTTCTGGGGCTGAGGTCCTCCCCTGGCCTTCACCCCCTCCCTGCAAACCACTTCCCGAGCTGTGACCCCCTCCCCATTGCTGGTAGCTCCTAGGGGATTAAAAAGAAAAATATTTGCTGATGTGGCAACTCCCTCTCTCTCTGGGCTACTTCAGTGCCATTTTTAGCCTCAGCACAGCCCCTGGAACCACACTTTTTAATCACCATGTTTACACGCACCTTCTGGAGGCTGCTAAAGTGTCCTGACAAGCCTCTGAAATCAAAGGCTTGGAGCTGCTCCAGGGGCAGGGACCAAAGGGAAACCATCGCCTAGGCTCCCGCTGGGATCGCCTGGGAAGGGCTGCAGGAACACGCCTGGCGCGGGCGGGTGGGCTCCCGTCCATGCCCCCTGCGGCTACCGCCCGCCTCCCCGCCCTGCCACCCACGGCGCCGCAGGTCCCGGCACGCCGCGCTCCGCCGTCCCCACCCCGGCAGCCCGAGCCCACAGACGCCAGTGGAGACCACAGGCAAGTTTTCCACGCTCGGCCAGGAAAGAACCCGTAAAGTTAGCGAACATTTTAAAAATTAAGGATCTAATGAGCCCCCATCCCAAAGCCAAGGGCTCGGTTCCAGTTTGGCACTGGCTCCATCCCGTGCCCTTCCCATAACGGCAGACGGCTCGGCTTGGCTGGGCACCCTGCACCACCCTGCCGCTGCCTGCTCCCGACGAGCGGCGCTGGGAGAGCAGAGCAGGTCCCGGGATGCTGCCACCAGTGTGGTAGCAAACGAAGGCATGAGGACCCTGGGGAGAGGTGGGGAAGATGTGACCCGAGCCCTTGTGCGTTGGGATGTCTCAGCAGAGCCTCTTGGCTCTTTGACTCCCCAAAACGTTTTGCTCGCTGAACATCCATTTTCTGGCCGTGTGCTATCGATGGCTTGCTCTGCCTCCCTGCATCCCTTGCCAGAAGTGGCAGCTCTCCACATGAGGTCATTCACCTGTGCCCTCAGGCTCAAGCTCAGGGCTTGTCCTCTGAGCTGTGCATCCCCGTTGCAGCAGAGCTGGGCCAGCCCCTTTCACACAGGCAGCTCTGTGCAGACCCGAGAGCCAGGCTGAAGGCAACTTGTCACAGCTCCTCATACCTCCACGCTTTTCTTGCTGCTGCACCCACATTCATCCCCTTGACAGACGTCTGGGTGCTGGGTGCTCCATCCCACCCCTGCCCCCTTCCCAGGGTACCTGCTGGCCTCGGGCTGCTCCTCCAGAGATTCCTTTCCTACAGCCGTCCTCCTGCTGGCCAGCCTTCCACCATTCCCTGCCCTCTACTGCTCTCCTGACAGCCATAAAAATATATAGAATATAGAACATTATTTTATGACGTACTATTAAAAAAAATACTCCTGAAACTACACGACACATGCCAAACCTCAGCAGCACATGCAGGAATGCCTTTGTTCCAGCTGTTGCTGGATTGCCTGAGCTCTTCGCAGCACACTTTGAAGGCTTTTCAGGACAGGAACATTGTTGTTTTTTTTTTCCAGTACCAGGCAGCAACAGCAGTCATAGCTCCTGTAGGAGACCCCTCCTTCCTTCCCCAGGGCTGAGCCTCCCTGTGCCCACCACAAACCGGCATCGTGGAGCCACAACACAACCCTCTGCTCTTCCAAGGGTTTCACCAGGGCACTGGCTCCTGCACAGCCACTTCGGGGAAGCGGTGAGCAGGGAACCCTCTGTGTTTCTTATCAGAGCTCATGCCAGACTCAAATTACCAGGGAATGCCGTCCTGAGCTGTCACCAATGCCCCAAGGTGCCAGCCCTTCGTCCTCCCTTCCTTTCCTCTCCTGGGCTGGTGAAACTTTCCTACAAAACCTGCAAACCAAGCTCCATAAAACCCGCGATTCGTTCTGCAGATATTTCCTGCGCTGCGGCTTTCAGCAGCATCTGCTAGTTTGAAGTACTCTTTTTATGCGTCCTGGGGGCACCATTACTTTCTGCTTTAGCAGTTTTGCCTGCTCTGTAGTCTCTGCCAGGCTCCATCCACGGAAGAGAAAATTGGTGAAAGAATAATAATTATGATTGTTATAAATACATATTTCATTGCGGTGGCCCTTCGTGCATGTGTTCGTCACTGATGAGGAGACCAGAGGGGAGAACGGGTGACGCTCAGCTCAGAACAGGCTCCTGATGCAGATGTCGTGTCCTCACCCAGCCCGACGGGCAGCTGCCCTCCTCCTCTTCCTCCTCCTTCTCCCAAGGTGCCTGCCAGGACACCTCGTCCCCTCTCCCCAGAGAGTCTCTAGCGGATCAGAGAGGCCAGAAGAGATGGGCTTCTCCAGGGGCAGGTGCGTCTGGGGGCAGGCCGGAGGTGTTTCCAATCTCATCCACCCGTTGGGCATACTGGGGGAAAAGACTTGCAAAGCAGGGGCACAAGGAAAAAAGTGCAGAGTCATGAGTTCTGGGCTCTGCCTCAGTTTCTCAACGGATGCCCGCTCTCTTCCAGCCGCATGGAAACAGGAAGGACTGATAATTTCATCTGTAAATGATTCTCTTTGGCAAAGAGCAACAAGTGTCTCCTCTCATCAGGGAATTACCTGAACGGGGATTTTGTGAGTGAGTGTAGAGGATCTTTCCCCTTCTCTTAGAAGTAAGCCTTCTCCCCTTTTTTCACCAGCCGTGGCTGATCGCCTTCTATTCAAGTCCTCAGCTATGCAGCTGCTGCAGACTGAGGATGTTCCCCGGGTGAGCGTCTTGGCCCCTCGCTGTCACTCAATCTTCTCCACTTTCATTTCCTGCTGCAGAAAGTTTCAGGTATTTCCTGTAGCCACTTTAAATTTCCTTGAGGGCTTCTTCATTTCATCCTCAATGGGATGGCCTGAAAGCAGGACAGTAGGAGTCGTGCAGAATGGGGTACCTGGGAAGACTTTGTGCTAATCAGCATTTCTTGGCTAATTTTTCCACTGACCTTTCCACTCTAAGCATCCCTCCTCTCCTTGCAGATCAGGCTAGATAATTACACATGGTCCCTCCTGGTTTTGAAAAATCAGTGAATGCAATTCCATCTGCAAGCGAGTCTAATATTACCACTGTCAGATCTTCCCCACTCCTAGACAGCAACTCCTGCCAGAGACTGTCCTTACAGCGGCGGCTGCTGCTGCAGCTTCATCGGAACATACCGAGAGAATGAGCCCGTGGTGGATAGATCCAGCTATAGATGGAAATTCATCTCTAAGGCACTTGCTCTTCCATAAACCCATTTGCTGTATCTCCTCCAGCGGACCTGGAGCAGGTTGCTGCAGTTTGCCTTTGCAGCAAAACAGAGAAGAGGTGAGAGAAACATCCCCCCCACACACATTTTACCCTAATCTGCTCCTACCCCAAGGAGCACACAAACTGATCCCCACTCCCCAAGGAGCCTCATGCCAGAGCACCCCGACCCAGCTGGCAGCATCCCCCAACAGCCAGGCTGGGCAGCCACCAGCACCCTCTGCCAGGTGCAGGAGCTGAGGAGGCGAAAGGATGATGCCAGGGTGAAGTGAGAGGTCTGAGAGATGCCAAAGCCAGTTTTGGAGGTTGGCGTTGCCGCAGCTGAGATGTGAAGGCAGAGGAGCCTGAGTCTGGCATGGATCTGCTGTAAAGCACTTGCCTTTTGTTTTCAGCCACTTGTGGAGCAGCCACAGGGACTCACATGAAAACTTGGGTCCTCAGACATTAGCAAAACTGATAGGACGTATTTAAACTTCTGTGTTGAGACACCGTCTGGTGCTGATGTCAGCCCACCACACAATACCCACCTCTCGTTCACAAGCCCAGAACACGGCACCTCGGGGAGATGCCAGCAAGCTGCTCCTCCTCTGGCGCAGGAGCAGGGCCCCTGGAGCTGCCACTGCCCTGGCGTCCTCCTCACCAGGCACTTACTAACAGAGGCTGGCCCCTCCAGAGCTGGCTGCTGCTATGTCCCAAGTCTGACCCCATCCCAGGGACTTGTGCTGGGGTTGGAGGCTTGTGCTCAGTCAGCTCATCAGCTCACGCCGAGCAGGTCCAGCAGCTCCTCTGAGCCACCTCTAAGCCAGGCAAGATGCTCCTGTGAGCTGGGCAGTGAGTCACTGAGGAGGAGCAGAATAGAGTCTCCTTCTATCTCTCCAGCCCTACATATTGCAGCCCAGGAAGGTGGGAGAAAAAGATGAAAATACATCAACAACGAGAGCTTGCACAAACATAGCACTAGCTGCAAAATCTAGGATTTGGTTTTCCTTATCTGCACACATCACTGAGAGGAGAGCCAGCTCTCTGCAAAGCCAGAGCACCCTGCTGTGGCCATCTTTGCACCATGCTTGCCAAAAGAGCCTTCCCAAACACCCTGATATCTGTCTCCAAATGTAAACAGACATTTCCATGGAAAACTCACAGCTCAGCTCAAACAGCAGGTTGGGAATGTTTGCTGAAAGCCTGTTTTCTGAGCCCAGAGAGAACCCAAGCAGCCCAAAGGGTCTCAGTTTCCCTTGTTTGCACACAAGGAAGCTGTTTCTTATGGTAATTTGTGCTTCAATAAATGTGAAATAAAAATCATTCTGCCCTTTCCCAGCTGGCGTCATCACCATTTCCCTCTGTTTATCACATCATAACCATTGCCCCGGCAACCGCAGCGTGTCCCAGGCGGAGATGCTGGCCGCAGGTGGGGAGAGCACTGGCTCCGTGCTGCCAAAACAGAGACCCCACTTTCACAGGAATACCTCCAGTGGCACAGACGGGAGGGAGGGAGGGATGCTGGACACGAACACGAGGTGGGAGCTGGACGGCTTCTGAAGATGCTGCTCCTGGCAGCAGCAGACGCCAAGCCCAGGCAGCACCGCCAAGCTCAAGCCCTGGCAAACCTGCAGCTGTGGACACCCCCGCAGCCCAGCTCCAGCCCTGGGAAGGAGCCAAACAGAAAGCTCAGCGCGGAAGGGAGGGAGTTTGGGTGCAGTTTGGTGATCCGGTCCCAGGACAAGCACGTTTCTGCACCCACCCCTGCTCTGCTGCCTTGCTGGGGCCCATCCTCTCCCTGGGCCCCCCCTGCCCCTCCAAGTACCGAGTTCACGCCTTCAAAACCACAGTCAGGAGCCCGTCTTCAGTGGTTTTTTTTTTTTTCCCTCTAAGCCTGTATCGATTTGATTTCAGAACTCACTTTACAAATGAGGTCATCACTCTCCGGCGAGCCTCCCAAACCCTCCTGCTAAGCGGCGCGGCGCAGCTCGGGGGTTCCTCCCTGCATCCATCCTCTTCTGCTGGGTTGCAGGGGTGGCGGGATCTGTAAATCAGCGATTCCCCACAGCCCAGCAGAGCCTCCCGCGGTCTCTGCCTGCCCCCCCGCGGCAGCAGCGGCAAAGAGCGCCCGGACCCCTCACGGCCGGACCCCGCATGCCCGGACCCCCTCCCGCAGCCACACCCGCACCACGCCTGGATCCCGCTCGGAGGGACGATGCTGCTGCAGCATCTCCCACAGCTGGGGCTGTGGCCCCCTCCAGACCCACAGCGCCGGGGTGCGACCCCCCCATCCCCGCGCTGCAGCACCCGCGGGGGCACCCCAGCGGGCCCCGGCACATGGGGGGAGGGATCGGGGCTCGGCAGCTCCCCCAGACGGGTCTACATCCGTCGTGTTAGCGCCTGAACGCAGGGGTATGGGAGCGGTTCCGCGCTCTGGTTTGTTATCCCGGGGGGGCTTCCTGGAGATTTTTCCACCAGGCAGCAGCAAAACAGGGTGCTGTCTCAGCAAGGGGGGGCACACACCAGCCAGAAAACACTGGGACGTGTTGTCCCAACAGCTTGTAAAGCAGTGAGAAGACAACGAGTAGAGGAAAGCAGTCAGCATGGCTTTCTCAAGAACAAATCATGGCAAACCAATCTGGCATTTCTTTTTACGACAGAACAACAGCCTTATGGATAGAGAGAAGCAGGAGCTGTCCTATATTTTGTCTTTAGTACCTTTCAATGTTGTCTCTCATGGCACACTCATAAACAAGGGAGAGAAAAACTGAAACGATGATGAACTGGGTGCTCCCTCCTGAAATCTGCACTAACGGAGAAGATACCCAACATTCCTGCCAGGCTGCGAGTGTCCTCAGAGCAGGGTTTCAGAAGGGCTGGCTCTGGGCTCATGCATTCATTAATGGCTTGGTTGATAGAATGAGAGTTTGCCTATTTATTTTGCATATGTGATGGAGCAAGAAGGACATAAGGATAGGATTTGAATTTGAAATGATCTCGAGAAATAGGAGAAGCAGTCTTGGAGGAGAAGTGAAGCACAGTCCAACAGGAGTACACGAAGTTTTACTCTTAGGAATAATCGAGTGCACAGAAGCAGGAGAGGAACTGACTGGCAAGGCAGGCTCAGAGAATTGCAGTGGACCTCAAAGTGAGCGTGAGTCCACCACACTGCTCTGAGAGAAAAAGTCAGACGTTGTCGGGCCTGACTAGACGACAGCAGCGTTTTTGAGACATGAATACAGGTTCCCTTCAGCTTTGCCCTGAAGACGTAAGAAAGAGCCTTCTGGGGCACAGTGATTCAAGAAAGATGTAGGGAAAGGCCAGTGAGAAGGATCAGAAGGGAATGCTGAACCATTGGGAGAGATTTACTCAAGAGAGAAGGCTGGAGACAGGACACAATCATCTTCAAAGACATAAGCTTTGAGGTCCGTACAAACCTAGTGTCAGTCCAAGCTCCCTTACCTTCAGCTGCCCATGTCAGTGAGGATGAGATGGGTCCTACCTGCACTGAGAACAACATTTTCTGGCCTCAGCCAGGCCTGGCTCTGCAGGCAGTTTTCATCTCTCCCTGCCCCACACTCTGAGAAGCCTATGGGCACCAGAGCCCTGCTGCCACATGCCCAGGAAGGACACAAAGGCTGGACTAGCAGCCAAGGGAGGGGTTTGAATGCCGGGGTCCCCAGGGGACCCTTGTGCAAGGCTCTCGGCTGGCGCAGTCAGCCAATGAAGAATAAATAGCCAAGAAAAGTTTGTTTGCCTCTTATCAAAGAGCTGCTGCTCTCCCCTCCACTTGCAGTGACTCATGCTCGGCTGGAGCGCTTTCCCCAGCCTCATCTGACATGTATTACAGCCTTGGACCCCACTCTGTTTCCTTACAGATGTGGATTCTCCGGGAATGTCTGCCTCCTCCTCATCCTCCTCCTCTCTAGTGTTCCCCTGCCCAGGTGACAGAGCAGTCCCCGGAGCAGGGCTCAGGTAGATGAGAAGTGAGGGAGCACCTGTGGCCCCACCCAGAGGCGAGCAGGAAACCAACCTCTCTTGCAGTGAGCACCCACTGCAGGCATCTCAGCTTGACAGAACAGCCCAACCGCCTGGAAAGAGGATGCTCACCTGGAAAGTGGGTCCTCTCCGAAGTCTGCCCTTTCTTCAAACGCTGCAGAGGCCTCCCCATGCCCGTTCCTGCCTGCTGGCCCCAGCTCTGCCTGCGTGGGTTCTCCTGCAGGTTTCAGAGCCGTTGTCCTCTCCTGGGCCCGTTCAATTCTGACCTGCAGAAGGGAAGGGGGAAGGCATTCAAATTCAAGGCAGTGAGCACAGATCCCTCGGATCTTCATTATGACCTGCCAGCTGACATTTTGGAGCGGGCGATCGCAGACCCCCTTGTTTAGCAAGGTTTAATTTAGCTGTCTCAGAAGACCACACATCTTTCGGTGCCTGGGACAGCGGTGACTGAAGGAGGCAGCAGAGCTAAATCAGATGCCAAACACTGATTCCTCCACAGGTCCCCAGGGAGTGACAGCTGGAGTTACTCTCGCCATCTATCTTCCTGCATGCAGCCCCCAGAGAAGATGCATGCTCCCTCAGATGATGGTGAAGACAGCAAAAGGACAGATGCTTTCATTTCCATGCATATGGATTTTCTGTTCAGGTATTTCGGGAACACGCTGCATTAGAGGAACGTGGTTTTTTCATCTCTGTAATGGGCCGTAGCCACCACACCTTGCTGCTCTAACAAGTGTTGACCTGTGCCCGAGCTTTGCTGCCTGTCACAGGTGGCTGGACCCACTCCTCCACATCCCCTCTGCCCAGGGCATCTTCCAGTGAGGTGTCTTTGTGCCTTTTGATCCTCAGAGGGAAAACATGTAAAATACTGTGTTTATTGCTCCTCATGCTCTTGCACTTTATACCAGGCAAGCTTGGAGACCGATTGGGTTGGCCAGAAACTCAGGACACTTGATAAAAGCATTTTCTTTCTGGATAGGACACAACTTCATGGGAGTGAGTTGGGTATTAATAAACCATCAACTAGCAGGCAGGTTTGTTGCATTAACTCAAAAGTAATGAGGTTGTTGTGAGTCACTGGGAGTCTGGAATGTGGGGGTAGAACCCAGCTTGGAAAAATACTAGATTAGGCAAAAACCTGGAACTGAACCTTTTTCTTTATGGCTGAAACTATTTAACACTTCATATTCTTCACATTAGCTTTCTGTTTCAAGCTTCCAAGAAAATTGAAGAGGAAACCCCGGGTACTGCAGAAACTGCTCCAGCTCAGGGGGGAGGCAGGAGCTGGCAGAGACAGGGCGCTCACAAAATGTGATCACGTTCTGTGATTCACATTCTGTGATTCTGTGTGAAAATGCAGGAAAAACATCTATTTGCAAAGGCTTTCCAGGTTACAGGTGTCTGGGGACGTTGGGGAAATACCTCGGTGACATCCAGTCAGGCAAGTTCTCACAGAGAAAGGGAGCTGCAGTGGGAAACACTCTCCTCCCCAGCTCTGCATATTCATTTATTATGATTAGCAAGCTAATCCAGTGCCCCTCCCTACACTCTGACAACCTCAATACCCCCCTGCACTTTGAATTACCTTTTCCCCTGCAAAGCCTGTCTTTTCAGACCACCCACAGCATTACCAACAGCTCCTTCTCACCCCTTGCCCTCCCTGTCTCCCAAGGAGCTCCGTCCCTCCGCACATCACCTCCGGGTGCCAGATTCCTCTGGAAGAAAAACTCCAGCTCTGAACACTCCTGTGCTTTGTCAGGGGCTCATCCTCAAATCCCAACAGCCCAGCCTAAACTGCTCTCAGGCAGGGTGTTGCCACAAGCTCTAAAATACCCCCTGCTTGGCTCACTTCACACCTTTAGCCACACCCACAGGGGTCTGACGCTTTCCCTTAGGTGATCACACCATGCCTCCTCCCACGTATTAGTGTTAGCAGCAGCAGCCACAAATCGTGCAGGTGCTGGCCAGGAGCATCCAAGGGGCTGGTTAAATCTCACAAATGTTGCCGGAAAGGCATTGCTCCACTGCCCTCAAGACTCATAAACCCTCTGTTTTTGCTTCAGAAATGCTCTCTGGTAATCCCAGAGACATGGAGGTTAATCCATTCTTCTTGGAGGTAAAAAAATGAAGCAGGAGAAGGAATATATAAGCTCTTCCAGACTGAGATGCAGCAAACCCATTGGACTAAGGATTCAGAAATGCCCCACTTGGACCTTCGATGTTTTATTCAGCAGTAATTTGCAAGTCTTTGCATTCAAGATGATACTGAAATTACTCTAGTCTCCAACAATGGTAAAACCAGGGCTTAGGCAGCTCTGGAGGAAGCTCATCTGCTTCCCTGCCAGCTTGGCTCCCATGGCATTTCTCAGCCAGCAGAGAACAACTCTGCAAAAAATGAGCTGCAAAGTGACATATTCACTCTCCTTTGTTTTCCCTTCCATCAACTGAAATCTTCCTCTCCTCTAATTCCTGAAAGCCTCCCTTCATAATTAACTTTTGCAGGAACATGTGAGCAACAAGGTGCTGAGAGCTCCTCGGCAGTGGGGTGGGTAAATCCACAGGAAGCTGAGACCACGGTTGAGAGACGCTGTCCTGTCACGAGCCCTGCCTGGCTGTCCCCTCCCCGGTGTACCCCCACTTGCCTGGAGATGGGTTCCTCACAGTGGGGCATGGACAGGCAGGGGCCCAGGCACATGCAGGCACCCCCCAGGCACCCATCCGGACCCCAGAGCATGGAGGGTTCATGGAGGTTCCTGGGATGCTGTTTGCTGCAGGTACGCTTTTTATTGGATTTTATTAAATCAAACGCATGATCCCATATTATCTGACCCAGCTCTGAAATCTCCCAGGCACAAGTAAGCTCTGCTGCCTCAGCTTTTCATTTAAATGTTTATTTACTGCCTTTCAGATCACCCGATTTGCACCGTGCAGCCTCTGATGAATAAATAACCAGTGCCCTTGCAGCCCAGATTGATTAAATGTATTTAATTAATGAGCTCGGCTCCCCTTGAGGAGTCTCCCAACTAAAATACTGAAACCAGTTTTTTGTACGTGACAGCGTCGAGACCCATTGATTTGAGAATATGAAAGAAGAATGATTTAGTAACTTCATCGGCGCTGTAACAAGGACATCCCCAATGAGGGGCAAAGGCTGCTGCGGGGCTGGGTCACAGCCAGTTCATGGCTCACTCCCTCTCACCGCCCGGCCATGCAGCACCTGCATACATCTGTACTCCTGGTGGTGGTGGCTGTCTGTCCCTCTGCTGCCAGCTGGAGGGACTGGGTGCTGGAAGCAACAGGGAGAGAACAATTGTTCTCCGAGGGAAAAAAAAATAACCTGCTGCGGTTCAGCGGGTGCTTACGCCTTCTCTCAGGTCAATAACCAGCAGTTCAGGGGAACTGGCGGGGCAGGGATACGGTGTGAATGAAGTACAGAGACCATTCTCATGGCGAGCCCACGCTGAAATCTTCCCTCTGGTAGGTTTGGACGGGCTGTGACTCATCCTTCAGGGTGGGCTCACCACGAGAATGATGCAAAGCAGGGGTGCCAGGAGGGAGCTACCGAGCTGTGTGTGCAACAGAAGCGGTTTTGTGGAGCTGGCAATGGGCAGCCTCCTGCCCAGCCCGGGGCTCCAGCAGGGGGGGCAGCACCGGGCAGGATGAGGAAATGGGTGCAGGGAGGGTTCTGGACCCGCGCTTTCTTGCTGACGCGTGCCTTACCTGCAAAGGCTCACCAGCAGCCTCTTTGAAATCCGCCCCTGAATCTTCTGCCCTAATTCTCCATTAGCAAATGTGACGACAGGCAGACGTTAAGAGCTCCCCCTGGGGCCACTCCTCACCAGATGGGTTGCTGAGACATCACCATCCAGGGCTCAAAACCTACTCTTAGCAGCTCGATGTGCAAACCTGCAGCAGTTTGTACCTGGGGACAGGAGTCACGGCGCTGCCACTCACATAGGAGGCTGGGGACAGCGCGGCTGCAGCAGATGGGGACATGGTGATGCTGCAGCCAGGGCAGGTGGCTTTGTGGGTGGGTGCATGGCGTTACCCCAAGTGGAGACAGCTGGGATCATTACTCACCAACGTCCAAACTAGAGGCTTGCAGGAGAGGGGAACTTGGGGCGGGACTCCTGGGCTAGGAGAGCTGCCCAGGGCCAGCCTAAGCAGCCATGTGCTGAGGACGGTGTAGCTGGAGGGGACAGACGGATTTCTGCTCGCAGACCTGCCGTCAGGGTGTTTATGCAAGCTGCCCCTCCGCTCCCCAGCTCTCCCTACTGGAAGGGAGGTGGCCCTGCCAGCACCTCGTCCTGTTGCAGCCCTTGCCTTGCCACACTCAGCAGCATCCTAGAGAAGATGCCTCACAGGTTTATTAATTAGCCCGTTAAATTATTGCTGAAGCTAATTGAGGCCCACACATCACCCTTCCAGCCTCCTCCCCGCAGTCAGGGCAGGACGCGGCGGCGCTGCGAGGAGTCGGTAGCGCGGAGCTAATGAGCTGCTGCGGGGAGCACCCAGCGCTCCCGGCCCGACACAGGCGGCTGCCAGGCTCATCTCGGCGACGACCGTCAGGTTTTAATTAGTCTCAGACACGATTCCCGTCACAAACACTCTGCTGGGGGTTGTTTGTTTTAATTTGATCGGGGACAGGCAAAGAGAGGGGGAAGGAGGGAGGTAATTAAATTTGACTGAAAATCCTGGGACGCCGTTCGAGCAGATGTCCTCATTTGCACAACCCGCTCCCCGCAGCGCCCCAAACTTCCCCGGTTTGACTTTCCCCTCCTCCTCCGAGCCGTGACCCCGCCGCCCGTAGGTGGCACTGCACGGCCGCGGAGAGGCTAGGAGAGGGGAAAAAACAATCCTGGGCTCAGTTCTGGCAGTGAGGGGCTGCAGGAGAAGCGGTTAAAATGCCAACACCTTGGGTGAAGCGGTTAAAACACCCAATACCCGGGGGTTTCTCTGCGGCAGCCCGGGGTCTGCAGAAGCGCTCGGGAGGGAACGCCCGAGCCCCGCTTGGCCGTGCCAGACCCCGGCCTTGGGAGGGGGCTTCTGTCCCCGGCCCGAGGACCACTGAGCAACAGGGCGGTCTCCGGGGGTCTCCCGCCTCAGCCCTCCCTCCGTGTGGCCTTAAACAGCTCCTTTTGTCCCTTGGTCCTTCTGTTTCCCTGTTTAACACGGAGAAGATACCGTTCCTAATTTCCCTGCTGGGCTGTCCATCAGGCAATCAGCTGATAATTACTTGTGCTCGTTGGCGGGTTACTTCTAATGATCTTTGCTAAACATTGATTGTTATTGCAAACACTGCTTTTGCGTGTGAAGACAGGGCTGTGAGTTCTAGGGAAGGTTTTGGGGAGAAGTAGGTTTTATGGGGAGATGCTTTGTTCCTCCAAATCTCGCAAAGCGGGAGAGCACTAACATCAGTTACAGGTTGTTAGTCAGGGGCCATGAGAGGTCCTTTTGCTTGGGTCTGAGAGAGTGACCCCAGAACCCCAGAGGTGCAGGAGCAGACAGGCTGCACAGCCATCACGCACAGCCTGGAAGCAGGACTGCGCAGCCCCCTGTGAATGCTTCAGCTTCCCTTCAGAAAGAGGAAACAAAAAAAAACCCACAATTTTTTTTTTCAGAAGCTGTGAGTGCTTTGGCTTCTCTTTGGAAGGAGAAAAAATAAATCATTGATTTTCTCCAGATGCACATTTTAAAGTACCTGTAATGAAAGACAACTGTACATCTTCCTTTCCATAATTGTTCTGTTTGCACTATAAATATGGGACATTTTCTACCTGACTTGCTAATAAGCCATCATTTGCTCTCCTTTTATCTATAATCAAACAGAAATGAGCCTCACATTGCAGTTTTGCAGTAATCTTCTAATGCAGAAAGACCTCGGCATTTGTTAAAGACGTGTTGGTGTGTGCCAAGCTGCTGATACCTCTCCCCAACATAATCCTACAGTCTCCCGTACATTTGTCTTTTACTGGAGTTTGTCAGCAGTTCTATCTGCTCTGCCTATTCAGGGACTACTGATGGTACCGCTCTCTGCTGGGATCCTTTAGAATCTCGTCATGACATTACTACTTGCATTAGCTACTCATCAGAAAACTGTCTGCTGGTGCATGAAGCTGTGGCCCCTCAGGTGCACCCATGGCACTGGCTTCCCTTCCAAGACCACCCAGCACACAGCGTCCTCCCACGGGGCTGAGCACTTGCGCAGAGTTTTCAGTGCTCAACCCCTCTGGTAACAGTGCAATCCTCCCTCTTGCAGTGTACTCGCCTGCTCCTGGGAAGTCACCATCGCAAAGCGGTTCTTCCTCATGATCCTCACCCCGGGGTTGGGGGCCCCGTGATGTCAGTGCTGCTGAGCTGGGAGCTCTCTTTGCCCACGCGTGGGCTGTGAGAGGAGATGCTCAGCGTTACTGGTTCCCCCTGCCCCTCCCCGGGCTCTCAGTCCAGCCTCTCGTTGCCCTCGTGGCTCCCCAGCCTCCCCAGAACGCACATCGCTCAGCTCAGGGGTGCTCCCGCGTTGGGGAATTGCTAAGCATGAACAGCCAGCAGATACCGTTAGTACTTTATTAATTACACAGATGGGAAGAGCAGCCTCGATCCAGGTCAAATAATCTGTTGCAGTTGCGTATGATACAAAATGAAAAGTCCCTTAAATACAAAATACACGTCTCTTAAGTGAGCATCATCACCTGGCACTGAGCTTTACCACCAGAGTTATATATTAATATTCCAACTGTACAAGTATTTATAGATAGAAAAAAACAAAACACACTTTTAAAAAAATACAAGGAGAAAAATCACTCTCCCAAATGTTAGTTATATTTTTATATATATATAAAATATATATATATATATAAAACAAAGAACAGAGGCCAAGTTGCCTTTTTTTTTCTTCTTTTTTTTTTTTTTTCACCAGGAGAGACAGACAGATAGGACTTGTTACATCAAAACTGACACGGGAAACAGCTCCCGCGCGTGGGTCGTGTTGCCTTCCAGTTGGAACGATGTCTGGTAGCTTGGGTCCCTGCCTGAAGGAAAGAACCAGGTCGGCTCTCAGGTGCTGTCAGCAACAGCGGACAGGTTCTCCATGAAGGGGAGGGAGGAATGGGAAGAGGAGCTCAGCGTCTGCCCCAAGGGTAGCAAGGAACCCGGAGATGCCACTGGCCATGTCCCTCCCTGGCGCTCGGTGGGGCATTGCCTCTTCCCAGCTTGTGGCCAACACCAGGGGCAGCTGCTCTGGGGCTCTAGACACATCCTGCCCCCTCCAGATGGGGGGGTGGGCTGGTTTCAAGGGACAGGCCTGGCTTGGAGCATCATCTGCCCAGCCCCACTGAAACCGAGTGCACAGGAGGGTGTTCAGCTGAGTCAGAGGAAGGCATGGGACTAGAGGACTTTTCTTCTTCTCCTATGAAATCGAGCACCAAAAGTGCACCAGGTTCCTTCTGCCACTCGACGAGAGCTGCCACTCAAGGCACACCTGGACATCTATATGTAGCCCCATCTTCTCCCTGCACAGCAGCCTCTTCCACTACCAAACAGGTCCTTGCAGTGACTCCCCAGCTGTCCCTGCCAGGTGACACCACGCACACGATCCCCCCCTCGCTGCCCCCCTGCACTTCCCAACACAGCAGCACTGTGACCTGCGGACGCGGCCTCGTCCTCCCTGCTCATTCCTCCTGTGCCTGCTCCACGCACCTTCCCACCCCCCAGCTCACACAGAGCAGGGACCCAGCTCCACCAACCCTGCCCACGAGCTGCCTCCCCTTGCAGGGGTCACCCCCTCAGCCTCTCTCTTCACTCACCAACCCCTCCTGCAGAGACCAGGGGCTGTGTGGCTTCGCCTCCGCTGACAACCTTGCGCTGGGGCAACCGGTGGCCGAAGCAGCAGCCAGGATGGTGGGATGGGGAACACCCAGCCCAGGGTAAAGGACGGTCATAAATCTGTGCCTGCGGCCTCTGCCCCCCTCTCTGCACGGCCGGCTGCCTGTGCCGCGCTCCCTGCCCAGAGCCCCAGCCCAGATCCACCAGCAAGTCCACATCGGAGAGGACAGGACATCTTCCTGGCGCCTCAGATCTTTGTCTCGGGGCCGTTGGGACTCAGGGCTGGGAAAGAGTCTCGGATCCTCGCCAGCTCCATGGCGCAGAGGTGGCCAAAGACCTTGTTATACCACTCGGGAGACCGGCCCCTGGGGAAGGGAATGGGCAAGAGGTGGGTGAGCGGGCAGAGGAGACCCTGGTGGCACCCAGCAACAGCACGTCATGGCTTGGTCACCAGCGGGCACCGAGGGCCCCCCCAACCCTGTTACCTGAGGTCAGCTCTGCAGATGTGGGTCACTCTGGAGCGGCCCATGGGGCCGGGCTCAATGAGGTACTGGGAGGTCAGCACGACTGCCTTGACGCCTCCCTCCACTGGCAGCTTGTCGTGTTCCACCGAGATGGAGATGAGCAGGCAGGCTCCCCGTGGCAGGTCCGTGCGCCAGCGCCTGAGGGACAGAAACCCCCCCACTCAGCTCCTGTGCCTGCGTGCCACCGCCCTGCCCAGACCTTGGGGTCTGCATCAGGGGAGCCTGCACAGCCCAAGGATGAGAAGCTGGGGCTGGGGCCAGGTGGGAGCCACCAAACCAAGACGGAACCCTCCCTCTCAGGTTGTTCCCTCCCCTTACCGGAGCACCACACAGTCCCTGCGTGGGTGGGGTGCCATGCTGTCCGTGACGTAGTGGTAGACCTCCATGTCCTTGTCCAGGGCCTCGACCACTTTGCTCTGCAGCAGGTCCTCGTCCCAGAGGTGACGCTCCCGAAGAACCCGGTGCAGCACTGTGGCCGGAGGGGCCTCAACATCTGTGGAGACCTTCCACAAGCGCAGAGGGTGCCCATCCCCAACCTGACAGGCCAAGGGAAGGGTCAGGCAGGCTGTCAGGCAGAGCCTCACAAGGCTAACTCCCCCCCAAGAGGCTTTACCCATCACTCCCATTGCCACAGAGCAGAACGTCACATCTGCACCATAGGAGATGGGATGGGGTGGGATGGGATGAGGTGGGGTGGCACAGGAGGTGCTCTGGCTGCTGGAGAGGGGCAGGAGGCAGGCAACCAGCTCCTCTGCTAGTACCAATGCCATGGTGCCTCTGCTGGGACTGCCAGGCACAGAACACCCTCCACCCCAGAGCTGCCCAGCTCTCACCCGCCTCTGGCCAGGGAAGGGCTTGCTGAGCCCTCCTCAAATAACAGAACAAGCACCCAGGGGTTGTCAGAAGGTGCCTGCAGGACCTGTGGCTCCCAATGGTCACCCCATGTACATTTCCCCATGTGATACCAAGCACCTCTCCACACGGTGGCTTTTACCTTTTTGCAAGAGAGCTCTGTGTTCAGGGGCCCTGGCGTACTCAGCCATCCCTTGAATTTCTCTGACGACTCTTTGAGCAGGTTCTGGACACTCTGCTCGAAGTAGAAGTGTAAATCCTTGCTTTCCCCCTGACACACAAAGTCAGTCAGGGGATGGGGGTAAGCATCTGCTGCCATGTAGGAGCTGCTGAGCTGCAGCAAGATGTCATGGGAGACCTACAAGCCAAGAGCATACAGATCTTCAGAAAGCCACAGGGATCCTACACGGACTTTGTGCATGGTCCTGGGCAGCTAGGAAACCGTAACTCCTCATCCCACCAGGGAGGGATGATCCCACCATGGGATGATCCCATCACACAAGGCAGCTGCCCCACTGAAGGCTGAATGCCCTTATCTTGCCCCACACTGACTCCACAGGACCAGCAGCCTGCTGAAGCACCTGGGGAGGGCAACACTGGGCTGGACACTCCGCACCCACCCACCTGGAAGAGCTTCTTGCAGTCGGTGATCATGTGGGAGAGCCCCTGCGTCGCAGCCATGTTCTCATTGAGGTCCTTCTGGTCAGGCTTCCCCATGGTGCCCCTCTTGTGCATTGCCCTGTGGGGGAGCAGGCATTGCAGGGGCCGGGCAGGGATCCTGCCCACCTCTGGCCCCTCACTGCTCTGCATCACAGAGCAGGGGAGCCCCACTTTGCTGAGCAACAGGGGGAGCTGTGTGACAGCACAAGCATCCCCACCGGGAATGGACAGAGAAGGGGTGATGGGAAATTGGGGCTGCAGAGCTAGTCCAAGCCTTACCTCGGCGAGGTGCTTTCCTTCTTGGACACATTGAGGTGGAAGATGGAGGGGGCCAGGCACACGGCCAGGTTCCCAGCAGTCATTTGGTTCTCCTCAGCAGAGGCGATGTCGCTCAGGAAGTAGAGCAGGGTCTGCAGCACCTCCCGGTTCTCGTCTGGCATGAGGATAACGGCCGCCTGCACCGCCTGCAGCCGCTGCTCCTTCGACACGACTGCACAGGGTGAAGCAGGTGGTCAGTGGGTCCGTCCCCACCTGCGGCCACCCATCTCCATCACCCTTGTCCAAATGAACGGAGAGATGCCTCCTCCCTGGAAAAGCCCAATTTTCATTCCCAAGTCCAGAGGTGACCAGCCCAGTCCAGTACTCACACTGGTAGATCTGCAGGAAGGTATCTGTCAGCTTGCTGGTGAAGATGGGCTCCGGCAGGTCGCGGAAATATTGCTTCAGCAGGTCAGCCACGTCGTACGCCGACTGTCCATCGTAGTTGACGTTGTCAGGGCTGGTTTCGTTCATGTGCCGGAGCGCCTGAATCCGGGACTTCACCCCTGACTTTCGGAAAATGCCAACCTGCCGGGAAAGAGCGGGTTGGGGTTCGAGGGCGGGTTCCCACAGGACAGGCAAAGGAGCCCCTTTCCCAAAGACCTCGCTCCTCGGCCACCCACAGCAGAACCCTGAGCAGGGGACGGCCAAGGAGACACCGGTGCCTGGGGCATTCCCACGGGCAGTCTCTCCCTCCCACTTCACCACAGACAAGAGGTGAACAAAAGGGACACCCAAAAGCTAATGTTTTCCCCTCAATCACTGGTAGTTGTGGCATCACCTGGTCCAGGCACTGGCTGCGGAGGTAGCGCATCGCTTGCTGAATGCTCTGGGGCAGGGGCTGCCCCGTCCGCTGCACGTTGACCACAGGCGGCACCCCAAAGACCGTCTTGCCCCTGTAGTCAGGGACTTTACTCCGCTTCATGAACTTGGGCACGGTCCTGCAGGGGGGACAGAGAGACGTCAGCATAACCCCAGGTCACACACAGACACACACGTGTGCTTCTGCCATGTTTTGAATATAAACAAGGTGGCTTTCAGGCAGGAACTGCAGCAGCTTTTATTAAGAAAAAAATGCTTTAAAATGAAACCACTGTCCCGCTCACTTATGTTGCTTCAGCATTTTTAATGCCCCACAAACACCTGCAGCCCTCCTGGAGGCAGGCGACACTGGGAGCCCGAGCTCAGTCTGCAAGGATGCCCCCAGCTATGCAGAGCAAAGCCAGCTTCTGTTTCAGCCTTTTCCCCTTCCTCTCCACCATCTTCACACTCTGAAGCTGCCCTGGGCTGGGAGGCAGGGCCTGGCACAGCGCAGAGACATGGGCATCGTCCCCATCCCACTCCCCAGCAGCTCACCACGTCCAGGCTTGCTTGTGGGGCACGGAGTACTTCTCCATGATGGCCGTGAGACGGAGCAGGGAGCACTTCTGGAGCAGGTTGAGCTGGGCGGAGGACTGGCGGTTGATCTCCAGGGAGGCAGAGTTCAGGCTGGGCCGGTGTGAGTTCTGGAAGCTGTGCCAGCGCAGCTTTCTGTGGGGAAAGGCCAGCGGTGAGAGGGGATCTTGCTTTGGGGGAAGGTGGGGGCTGACCCCAGGGATCTCAGTGCCACCAGTGCTGCTTCCTCGCTGGGGTGCTCAAACCCACTGCGAGAGGTTGCCTGGAATTGCATGAGAGATGCATTCTCTTGCCTCAAGACTGCTCCTTCCCCCTGTTTCCCTGGAACAAGCAGCATCCTCTTCCCTTGCGCTTCGGGCTCACAGCACCAGAGGGCTGGGCTGGGGACAGCCCTGCCAGGAGACCTCAGAGCGACACACGCCTGCAGGACCACCACACAGAGCAATGCTGTGTCAAAGGGGACACCTCCACACCCGCTTTCTCAAGAAGAAAAGTCCCCCGAGGAGGCAGTGCTCTCTGGGGAGCCTGCTAAAACCCTTCCCAAGCCCAGGTTCTCCAGCAAGGCTCCTGCCCAGCTGCTCCAATGCCTCCCCAAGCCCGGAAGGGCCTTTCCCAGCTAACAAAAAACCCCCACTCCTCTATACCCCTCCATGCCTGCCTGCAGGCACATCACCCTCCAGCACCAGCCTAGCAGAGGCTAGAAAGTCACAGAATTCCACAACGGCTGGACTTTTCTCCAGGAAAGCACAAGGGAGCACTAGCGCACCTCAAAGTGAACGCCTCTTTCACTGAGATCTATTATTAGTAAATGAAATACCACTGACTGCGGGGCCGGGCAGGCAGAGAGGTGGCAGCCTGTACACGGCAGGCAACAGAGCAGCCACCAGAGCGCACCAGCTACCTGTGCTGCCCACTGTCCATCAGCATCGCCCTCCCGCCACCCGCTCCTGCCCGTGGGATGAGGACACTGGCAGGGTCCCCTGGTGGGGCCACACCCGCAGCTCCGGGACAGAGCGCTGGGAAAGGGCAGGAGGACGCAGCCCCAGCCTGTGCTCACCTGCAGGGCCTGGTGAGCGATGCTCCCACCCCCGAGTCCCGGCGCTCCCGCATCTCGATCTCCTCGGCCTCGTTGAGGGAGTTGCCCGTGCTGTCGAAGTCGCTGGCAGAGGTGCCAACATCCGACATGGACCGCTCTTCGAAGTGCAGGTTGGAGGGTTCCTCTCCTGAGTCCGACTCCTCCTCATCCTCCTCCTCCTCATCCCCCTCCTCCCCCGCCAGGTCGGGGGAGATGGCTTTATACCAGAGCTCCACCTTCTGCTGCAGCCCCCACATGTGCTGCAGTATGTCGTCGAGGTTCTCGTAGGTCACCTCCCCGTCCTCTTTGCAGAAATCCTCGCTGCTGCCGAACTCCGGCACATTGTCGTACACGCTGACCCGGCTGCCCAGCGAGCTGCAGGAGCCCCTCCGGCGCTGGAGGCAGGCGAAGCCCCGCGGGGAGGACGAGCCCTCCACGCTGCTGCTGCTGCCGCCGCCGCCCTCCAGCCCAACGGGTGCCTTCCCTGATTTCCAGTGGGTCAGGGAGCTGCCGCCCACGGGACACAAGCTCTCGATGGAGAGGGATTTGGGGAAGGTGCCTGGCTTGTGGTCACGGGGCACGTAGACCAAGCAGTCCCCGCGGCGCGTTGGCCACCGCTGGCACTCCCCTGCAGCCCAGTTGCCACCAGCTGTCACGGCTGTGTCGTAGTCCTCCAGGTAGAATCCGCCGCGCTTCGGGTCGGAGCTCACCTTGCTCCCACCTGAGCCTAGCAAGCGGTTAGTCCTGTACGATACGGAGAAGAAGTGCTTTTTGCCGTGGAAGGAGGTCGATACCCCTCTTTTAGAGGAGTTGGCTTTGGTGGCCGCAAGGTCCCCGTTGCTCTTCAGGGAGCCCCATCCTGGCGTGGCTGTGATGCTGCCATGTGGGGCCACCTTCTCGTCCGGGCTGGCTTTCTCCTTGTCCTTTCTCCGTAGGGACTCGATCCTCTTCAGGAAGCTGCGAGACCGTCGTTTCTTTGGCTTCTCCTTGGAGCTTTCACTGCGTCCTGACGGCTGCTCCAGCAAGGAGCGCTCGCTCAAGCTGCGGCTGGAGGCGGTGGCGTGGATTGGGGACGGGGGATCAGGTGGCATTGCCCCCGTGCCCAATGTGCCAGCGGTGCTGCTGGTGCTGTGCAGGGACACGGCCTCTGGGTTGGTGCTGAGGTCCGTGAGGATGCTCTCGCGGCTGGACACCGGCCGCATGGTGGAGCTCAGAACCTCGGAGCCCTGGGAGGAGAGCACGTCGGCGGACCCCACCCGCGACCACCTCTTGCTGTCCCTCTGGAAAGCCCACCGGTCGCTGATAGCGCACAGGTCTTCCTCTTCGGAGTCTTCATTCTGCGGGGCAGATGGGAACAGGGGACAGTCAATTGGTTGGAGCCACGGAGGATTAGCGTGTCCCTCCATCTCGCTCTCCCCGGCTGGGGACCCCAGAGGGGAACACAGCCACCACCACGGCCCCGGGTGGGGAAGAACGTGGCATTATAACCCAAAACAGGACTGCTGCACACACATTCCCCTGCACCCCATAGCCCCCCTCTGCCCTTGAATGCCCAGGACGTACCTGTTTACGCTGAAAGTGGACTTCCAGCTTCATGGAGGCACATGTGTTCAGGGTCATCAGCCTCCTGCAGGAAACCGAGAGAGGCTTTACCCAGGTCCTGGCCCCTGAGGGGGCCACAGTTCTTGCTTTTTTCTTTTTTTCCCATTTCTGTCTGAGAGCCCTGGCTGTGCACTGTCACCTGTCCCCCAGCAGCTGCAGCTCCAGCTCCAGCGCTGGCTGCAGGGGGGCAGCTGTGACCTCCCCCTCCACTGCCCATGGAGGGTGTTTCTGCCGGTCCCCAGGGGCAGGGCTGGCCCCCAGTGGGCCCTCCGCCACTCTCTAGCCTACAGCTTCAAGACCTGGGTTGGGATTTTTTCCCCCCCTTTCTTTACACAAGTGAATGAATCTCCAGGTAATTCACTTTAATTAGCACCTTCATGAATTCTACTACAGGCGGTTTTGTCCCAGTGTGCAAATAACAGCCTGCGCAGCCAAAAAACAAACCACAGGGACATTTTAACAAAAATTTGACTAATGCGTGTCCTGCAATCCCACGGAAGCCCCCAACTGAGAGCATGGCCCTGCCACGCATCCTGCGGCACGACCAAACACATCAACTCTGGTAGAGGGAGCGAGATGGAAGGTTCACTTCTTATGAAGAGCTGCATTTTCCAGAGTACTTCTAGACCTTTTTTGTTAGCCAAACGCTGCAAGGGGCCACCTCAGGGACCCCAGAGACAGCTCAGGGGGATGGGGACTGTCCTGCCCCACATGGCCCATCCAGCTGCACGTGTCCGGCACAGGCAGCTCAAAGAAGTCCTGCAAGCAGGCAGGGACGACCTGTTATGCGTAATTAGAGCAAAACCATTTCAGAAGCTCCCACAGCCTGTCACGCAATGACAAAAGAATTCAAAAGCTCAGACAGGAAGGGATGGTCAGAGAACTCTCATCACCTCCCACCTCGATGCCACCGCCAGGAGGGAAAATGAGGAGCTCGCCAGGTAACCGGGAAGTGGCGCTGGGGATCCCCTCCTGCCCGGCACAGCAGCCTTTCTTGAGAAAACAAGCCAGCAACAGAGCCTTCTTCCAGCCTTCTCCGTTCCGTCCGGCAGCAGCGTGTGTGGGAGGCAGCGCTGTTCTCGGCACAGAGTCAGCGCGGGGGCATGGGCGCGATGACGTGGCCCAAAAGCCAAGGCAGGGCTGAGTCACTGCGTGCCAGAGGGACACACAGCACGTCCCAAGTGACGGACAGACAGATGCTGGGGCAGGGGGTCCCCTCCTCACAGGTATTAGTTCTTGCTTGCTCCCAGAGCGTTCCCCGCTAAACCACACGCTGCCTCCCTGCAGCAACACCCCCGGCGGCACCTCCCGGAGCCATTTCCAGCCCCGCTGCCACGAGGAGCAGCGTGTCCTGGTGGAAAACACTGCACGGGAGGGCTGCGTTGCCAGGCACCAGCGTGACAAACGTCAGGCGAGGCTGGTGAGCACAGCGAATGCAGAAACCCTTGGCAGGAGCGGCCGGCCGAGTGGTTGTTGCAGAGGAGAGGAGGGACCCACTGGCACAGCCTTCACCCACTCAAAGCAAATCACGCAGTGACCTGACAGCTCCTGATCCTGAGCCCCCACGGCTCCTAACGACCTGCACAAAGGGCTAATTAGCGGCGCACAGCTTCCAGAGAGCCCCTCCCACTGCATCACTGCTCAGCAAATCCGTCACGGCACCTTTTCTCGCTTCCACAGGTACCCCGTGACCGGGTGAGACTCAGCCCACGGACACAGCTCTGTCCACAGGCACTTTGACCTGACCCTGCCTTACTCCAACAACCGCGCAAGACCCTTCCCTCCAACGCACAGATGTGGTTCCCAAACTCCGTTCTGTTCACAGAGGTGTTATGAAGTATCCTTGCAAAAAAAAGCAACGTAAAACACTGTCTGGGCAGACCTTGCTGCGAGGGGCCACCCAGGGCAGCCGGCAGCAGCGGAAGAGTGTGGGCAACAGGAAGGCAGAACTGGGTCTCTCTTTGCACCTCTGCTCCTGTACAGTTCAGCTCTCACCCACCCATTTCTGAGTTTTACAGGCCAGAGTTACCCGAGCACAAAATTAAAACACAGCCTGAATGCTGTGCGAAGAGGGGAGTTATTCCTGGGAAATGCTTCTGTTCTCCAGGAGCTCTGTACGTTCAAAATGAAAAAAAAACTACTGTTGTTTCCCTGGCACCACCCAACAGCCAGCAACGCTGCCTGACTCAAAGCGCTAACACGTGCAGCCTCCTCGTTGCAGGGGGAGCGACATCGCTGAGTGGGCTCCGAGCCGCAGCCAGTGTGCAAGCCCTGCAGCACCCGCTGCCCCCAGGGGCTGTGAAGGAGCACGAGGGAGCGTCACCTGCACAGGGATTTGAGGGAGTCCTGGTCCAGGAAGCTGTGGTCCTTCTTCACAGCGCCGATGTCGAGAGGGAACAACGAGTCTGGGGAGGAAAGCGAGAGGAAAATTAGCGGCCGTTTCCAAGCCAAACGTGAGGGTTTGGTGGGTGATGCTGGGAGGAGCACAGCTAGGGGCTGACACCTGGCACTGGGCTCCCCCCGGCAGGAACCCGGCCAGTCCTCGCACGTGGCCGCACGAGGATCCTGCCCCTAAAATAGAACCCGCGAAGGCAAACAGGCACGTTGCAAAGCAATCGCCCGCGGGGCAACAGCACGTGTGGCAGGGGGCAGTGGAAGTGCCCGTCCGAACAATGGCCATCACCGCGGCCCGCTGGAGACCCGGCTTCCCGCTATTGTCCCAGCCACAGCCACCGGTCCTCAGCACCGGCCCCCCACCCCCAGCAGAGACCAGCTGTCCCGCCTTGCTCTGAGGGAGACACAGCTGAGGAGGTGAGACCCACTACCGGCCATCCCCAAACTACCTGCAGGAGCGTGGCAGAGGAGCGGGAGTGGGTCCCTCAAGGGCTCTGCCCATTCCCTGCACCCCGGTCTGCTCCAGGCACGGCTCGCTGAGTCCCCAGAAAGCGCAGAGGGCACGGAGGGGGAAATGCTTGCTCCCCGCATTACCTACATCAGTTGCCCCCATGCTCCCACCCACCACAAACCCCCATGGAACCACCCCAAAGCCTGCCCGCCCTGGTCCTCCAGCCCTGCCCGAAGGGAAGAAGTTCAAGAATGCAGAAAAGGTAACAGCATGGCTGGCTCTCCGGGCCATGGCCAAGTCCGGGGGCTTAAACTCTTAACACACGATCATATAATTAGTAAACAATCCTCTCCATCCTCTCCTCTCCCCAGAGATTTGCACGTTGCCCCCACAGCCACCCTTGGTGTTTGGCAGAGGACAGGAGAGGACAGGTACAGAGTGGGGACCAGGACCAGCCGAGGAGGCAGCTCTCACCTTCGTACAGCTGGGCATACTGAGGGAACCCCGCCGCCCGCAGCCAGTCGCAAGCTTTCTTGGCTTCAATTTCTGAAAGAAAGCAAATAACCAGCCTGAGCATCCCACCCCACAGCAACGACGCTTCTCAGAGGATCAACCTTCATTTCCAAATCCACCAAACCAAACACAGAACTCTGCCATGCAAGAGAGGAAGATCTTTAGTTTTGTTCAGAGCTCATCAAAGCTTAGAGCCAGTCACTTTTGCAAACACCCTCCAGGAAAGCCTGCCAGAGAAACCTTCCCTTCTCCTTCCCCCTTCCCACCACCTCGGACCACCCCACCTCTTCTTTCAAGCTGGCATTCAGCCTGGCAAGCACCTAAACCCCGAGGGTTTTCTACCCCCGTGCTTGGCCGGTTCCCATCCCTGACACACGGTTCTGCTATCGCCTGGATGAGCCCATCCAACCATCAGCACTATCTTCCGCAAAATTTCTCAAATTCACAAAACTTGAGGGAAAATAGGCTGAGGCTCACGCAGCCGAGGAGAGCTGCTGCCTGGTCCTTCGGTCTGCTGAGATTCATATTTCTGAGGGTGACAAACATTTGACCTTGGGTGTAGAAAATGTGACGGCAGTTTCGGGGTCTCGCCTGTCCCTCTTGGAGGCACCACCCAGCACAGAGTGCACTGCGGCCGGACCCACCCAGAGCAGATTGCACCGAAACACCCCAATTTCATCACCATCCACCAACAGCCTCAGCCCAGAGCTCTGGCTGCATTTCCAATTGCAAAGCTACAGCAAGGGGAAAAAAGAAAGAAAAAGCTCAAAACAAGCAGTTCAATTAAGGACGAGACCAAGCCAAAACCCTGGACCCAAATTCTTCAGAAGTTTTGGGAAGCAAGTTTTGGAACAAGCACCTGCATCTGGGTCCAAACAGCGCAGCTGCCCTTAACCGTGCCATGAACCCAGCCGACCCCTCCGACCCTTGATAGGGCTCAAACCCAGTAATCCCAGTGGAGATCTCAACCCCGCAGCTGGACCGGGTCAGCCTGGTCCCCGTGGAGCAGTGTGTCCCTCCCGCGCATCCCGGCACTGGAGGAACCCTGCCGGCTGCCACCGTCCAGCTGGGAGGGCACTAAGACTAATGGTCTTCAGTTGTGACAGCTCTGGAGAGCAGATCGCTTCTGCGCCCAGAGGGTGGGCAGGACCCAGGGGTGGGCATTTCCCACAGCCCCCCACAGACCCCCCTCCTGCTCCGCTCTTCCTTCGCTCACAATGGAGCCACTGGCTGTGGGGCCATCACGGCTCAGCGTGCCCCCAGCCCAGAACAGAAACACCAACCCCCCAGCCTGCTGCTGCCCCAAGATGTCCTAACCCCCCCACCACCCGCTGCCCCCCGAGAGGACAGCAGAGGAGAAGGCAGCCAGAAGCCGAGCCGAGCTTACCCCTGGCAGTGGCAGGGCTGAACCGGTAAAAGAGCATGGCGGGGCGTCGCGGGGGAGCAGGGTGCCAGGCGGCGGGGCGCGGCCGGGGCTGCGGCAGGATGCTCCCGTGCGGGACTGAGGTCGGCCGCCCATTGCCAGTGGAAGGAGTCAGAGCACGACATTTCCTTCCCCTCCACCGCCACCTCCTCCCGGCGGGGGGGGCTGGCGGGGCCGGGGGGGCGAGTGGGTGCGTACCTCTTGCCGCCCCATTTTGAAGCCAGGTCCCAGTCTGCATCCCCCCTGGAGCCCCGCTGCACGGGGAGTGAGCCCACCGTGGGCAGGGGGGGGCTCTGCCCACGGCAGGCAGGAGCCCTCCTCCGCCTCGAAGTGCTGGCACAGAAAAGGTTTCCAAGTGTCCCTTGTCCCCGGATGGAGCCAGCTTCCTCCTCCCGCCCGCCCTTCCCACTGACGTGCTTTCCCAGGGAAGCGCAGGGAAGGAAGGGTCGGGCAAACGCAGCGGCACCATGGCCTCGGCCAGACACCACGCGTGGGGTCACCCGTGTCCCCGGCTCTCCCGGGGGACTTTGCTGCAATTTCATCTTCGCCATCTGCAGTTTAATCACGGCAGAAATGATCCCGTTCGAGTTGTGTGGAGGGAGGAGCGGGCATGGGGACAGGCAGGCAGGCATGTACACGGGGGCAGAGCCCGCACCTCCCGAAGGAGCAAGGGCATAAATCCCACAGAGCTGCCCTCCTGCCACACACCGAGGAGCAAACACACCCCGTGCCCAGGTCCCAGCACCCTCCAGCTCCTCACCCAGGAACAAGAGGCTTTGGAAGGTGGGGCACAAAAGGAATCCCCCAACATCTCCCAGCACGCCAAGGCAAGAGAAATGGCTCTCTTTCTGCTAGTGGAAGTGGAAGAAAAGGGTGAAAACCAGCATGAATGGGGAAAAAAGGACAAAATTCCCCCCATGCAGTCACAGCACTGTGGCATCCTCCTGGACATAACCCACCGGCGGGAGGGCACCAAGATCCACACCAGGTACCGGGCTCCAACGGGAACAGCTCCTGGTCGTGGGATGGCTGGAGCCTGACATCTTTCCCTCAAGTGTTTTTGGGGGTACAGGTACCCCACCCCTGACATGGAGCGGGCACGGATGGGGAAAAGCTCAGGAGATGCAATAACGCTCTAAAACAAGCGAGCTGGAACACTAGAGGCCAACGTAATTACAGGCAGGAAAGCCACTTCCCAGAATCCCAGCTCTGCACTTTCTCTTTAAAAATCAAAAATAAAAAAAGGATACCAGCTTCACAGAGTAAGTTTCCAAATTCCCCATAAAAAGTCCCACACAGCCAACTAGTGTGTGAAAAGAAAACCACATCATAAAATTGCCCGTACATTACCTAATGGAAAGCCACGAAGCCAGCTGCGGGCAGGAGCCCCGCGCCTCCGGCTGCCATACGCCAACTGTAGCGGGAGCAACGCTCCTCTGTCTTTTCTTTCTGGTGTGTTTTCTTTCCATCCTGCCTTAAAATAAACCGTTGCCTACAACAGTGACTATGCAGAACTGGAGCTTAGCTTCCCTTCCCAGTTGGTAAACAGAAGTACTTGCCTGCTTTTTACAGAAACAACAGAAAATCCTGATGCATCTCCCAAACCAGGGGTATGTGCCTTCACTGCCTGGAAAATGGAGGAGCTGAAACAAGAGTTTCCCCTTGGGAAACACGTACCCTATTGCTGCCGAAGGTTCTAGGGCTGGGGGTGATTTAACTCTGCCCACAACACCCAGCGCTGCTGCATTCCCAGCGATCAGTGTTGCCTCTCTGTTCAGGGCATCACCAAACACACCCGAGGGGCAGATCCGGACAACTCGGTGCTGGCTGAAGGCTCCTCTCCCCTTCCAGTACCCTTAGGAGAGGTGCCTGGAGGAAGCCCCCACGCTCTGCTGGGGCTGGGCTCCCTGCCCACGCCGAGCTGGGCTTTCGGAGCGCGCCGGGTTTCACACAGCCACGGGCATCCCCCGTCCACGTGTGGTTTGGCACGCAGCACCTGTAAATACCAGCTATCAGCTCCCAGCACCATTCAGCAAACCACAGAGTTCAAAGCCACCAGCACGGACAGGGCAGGCGGATCGGAATGAGAAACGTGGCTGGATGCTCTCCCAGACACAGCCAGGTTCCCAAAATTAACCTTCAGGCAGTAAATAGGTCTCACAAATTTTGGGAACCGCTCCTTGCTACGTCATCAGTGAGGAATTGCTCAAATGCCTCCACCGCCTGCGGCCCGAAACGTCCTGTCTGCTCCCAAGGGCACTGCTGCCCAGGGGACAGCACCCACACCGGCAGGTACCAGAGGCCACTGTCACCCGTGTCCCAGACATGATGTGGGTGAACAGGAGAGAAATCTCGGGGTAAAACCACTCCTACAGGTAGCACAGAGATCACTGGCCGGTGTCCGTACCCAAGTACCAGCTGGGACAGCCTGGGCAAGAAGCCCCCTGGCCACTCCTGGGGCAGGGATCCTGAGGCTGTTGGGTCTCTGGATCCCTTTGTGCACCCCGGCTGGGCGGCAGCTCCCTCGTTACAGCAGAGAGGAAGGAAGGGCCCTGGGACGCCACAGAAGCCGCTGTTGTGTTGTTAAAGCCAGGTTCCCGGGTTACTGGGCGGGTGCCCCCAGCCCAGGGTGTGCGAGGAGCCCGGCGGAGCAGCGCAGCGGCAGCCAGCCCAGGGAGCCCCCCTGCCTTATCTCTGCCCCCTCGCATCTCAGCTCCGCTCCAGGGGCACACATCACCATGGTTATCAACTGGATGCGGCAGCTGTGGCTTCCTCTCCTGCAAACGAGCCTAACGGCAGTCTCACACTTCTATTCTGCTCCACAGACCACTAACACACACCCCAAAGTGAGTACAAGCGTGTGCTTTGCCGAGCAGACACGCGGCTGCCGTGCCTCTGCCATGGGGAAGAGTCCAGGGCTCTGCTCTGCACCACACTCAGCCAAAAACCCAGCTTCTCCCCTTGCAGACTGGCACCTGCGGCAGGAGCTGCGTCCAACCTGCACAGGGAACCGCACCACTGCCACAAACATCCCTTTGAGCAATTCAAATTCGTGTTTGCAGCCTCAGCTGTCTTAATAAAGATTGCAAGATAGCATCAAAGTAGCCACAGCAGCCCCAAATGAATGAGGCTTCATCACGCCTTTGCAAAATGCAAACGTTTATCTTCTTTCCTTTAGAAAGGGGATAAAAGGGAGAAAACCCCTCCTCTCCTTCCAGTATTCACTCCTCTGGGACAACAAAGCCTAACGGTCACCTCCAGAGAAGCCAATGTTCACCTCCTGCAGCAGCGAGGGGTCTCTTCCTCTCCTGGGGTGTTATTTTAGATGCAACAGTTGAACAACTCACATCCGTGCTCAAGAGTCACACCAAGACGTGCCTGTGGATGCAGCTGCAGGGCATGTCGGGCGGCAGAGATGAACCAAGTGGTGACACTGTTCCTTTGCAAAGCTCCTGCCTCTTGCCAAGCCAGCCTGAGGGAGGAGGATGAGGCCAGTCCCCTGGAGCTGGTGGCCACATTCACAGGATGTTACAGACGCCTGCTCTCCACAGGCATCTCTGCTCCTTGGAGCCTCGCAACACCTTTGGCCACCTCTGGCCACCTCCTGCTGGCCTCGAGCAGCTCAGGCACCACAGCAGCTCAGGGGTTAAACGTCCCACATTAGAGTGCTGCAGCTGCAGAGCAGATGTCTGGTGGGAACAAGCGGATGGAAAGGGTACCACTAGGAACAGAAACAAAGGGCCAGGAAGGTGAAGACCTCGACCCGTCCTCCTTGCCTCCCCCACCTGCATTTTTGCAGCTGCTCTGACTCCACAGGACAACCAGCAGGGCAGGAGCTTGTCCCCCACTCTCGCACCGAGGGCAGCCCGGCAGCAACCTTGCTTCCCATGGCTGAAGAAGGCAACAGCCAAGCAAGCTCAGAGGGGAAAGAGCCTCTGGCTTCAGCCCACCTCGTGCACAACCTTGAGAAGGTCCATCAGCACCAGCAAGACCAATGGCTCGCCTCTGCCCGGATCCAGACTTGGAGTGAAGTTACTGTCTCCTCTTTGGCACCACCTATATTATTCCCATCCTGGGTTTCAGGCTGGTATTTACTCTGCTTGAGCTGCCCAAATCTCTACACGTACAAGCCAACATGCATGGGGCAGGGAGAAGCTTCCCACGAAGCTCAGCACACAGATGCACGCTGCTGCTGCTGGGGTGCTGCAGTGGCCGGGAGCCCTCGTTTCTCACTGGAAACCTGGAGGAGAAGCAAGCTGAAAGCAGGATGCCGAAGAGAATTAACCCGCCTTGCCCATCTTACAGGGCATGCAGTGCGAGACCCAACACAAGCATCACCAAAGGCCACGGAAAGTCAGGGCGAAGGCAAACGACAACAGTTTTGCTAAAAGGCCAGAACCAGCAGCAGCTCTCGCCTCTGCAGAGCGCTCTCAATGCCCTAACGCAGCGGATGCACCTGATGTGCGTTCACATCTCCAGTCAACCCAACCTGCTGCAGCTCCCCTCCCGCTCTACATGCTCAGCTCCCAGTTTTAAATCCAGGCATTAAAAAATAATTACTTGCTTAATACGTGAGGGAATTTCCTCCTGCTTTTATGCATTTATTTAGAATAAACACTAGCGTGTGTTACCAGAGGAACCCCACGGAGCAGCATTCCCCCATGGTCTCTCTGCAGCTTTCTCCATGTTGCACAGAAGTACAGACCCATGCAGTCCCCAGCTGAGGAATGCACAGGTTCCCAGAGTCTTTGGTGGGAGTCCTGCGAGCCCCTGGGGACAGTGAGCCCAGAGCCAGAATTGTCACCGGGCCGGTGGCTGCCTGAGCCATCAGCAGGCACTGCCACAGCCCCGCAGCAGAAATGTGTCCTCGCAGGAAGAAAGAGCCACTAATTCCTCAGCAGAGGCACAAAAGTTGCTTTAGAGCTCCAGGAGAAATAAGCCCAAATATTAAAAACGCTGCAGGTCTATTATACCTATTGCATCTTAAAAGGGGAGCAGAGGGCTTGAAAGAAAAGCTGCGCACAACACGACCGAAACGAGCCTGCGTTTGGTTGCATCCGTTTCCCCTCTCCTCCCAACCGCGCACACCGTGCCTGTGGTCCTGGAGCCTGGCTTCAGCCCCTCTCGGGGTGGGCATGCTGCTGATGGGGCAGAAGCTATAGATCATTTAAAGGAGAAAACAAACAAACAAACAAACAAAAAAACGTAAAGGAAAATCTGGTCTGTTTATCAAGAAAAAAAAAAAAAGGAAAGCTTAACAACAAAACAAATTACATCTCCTCACCCTTCCCTCACCCTGCTGCATAAAAGCCAAAGCAAACGGACTTGCTGCAAAGGAAACACTATTCTCAAGAAACCTCTGACAAGAAAAGAAGGTCATTTCACAGACTTTCCCATCTCGGCCCGAGAGCGCGTTTGCTGGCTGAAACCTCCCAACACAAATACAAAGCTGGGACATGAGCAGACTCACCATGGCAGAAGCTGTTAATCCTGGCTTTGTTCATTTGAAATAGTGGATTAAAGGCAAAAAAAACCCATCAGCACGACCACCGGCCTCCGCGACCCCCCACCTCAGCTCTCAGGACCATCCACTGGAGGACAGAGCGCTCCCAGCCAAAGACCTCCCCCCCGGCAGTCAGCTGGAGATCTCCGATTTTCCACAGAGCCTCAACCGTACGAAGCTAATAAAATCCGCCCTCGTCGACCCTGCCTGCCCGAGGAGCCATCTAATTTCTCGTCAGAAGCGAGCAGGACATCCCCGGCAGCACGAGAGGGCTGAACCGCCCAACGGGCGGGGAGCAGGCACGGAAGCCGGCACGCTGCTGCCGCACCGCCTCCTGCTCGCCCCAGCCCTGCCCGACGATGCCCACTGCGCCCAAGGGGATGCACCGTTGCAGCCAGGTGGGTCGCAGCTTTCAACTGCAACCTGAGCAATTCGGTCCCGAGATGATGCTCAAGTGTGAATCGTCCCAGCAGCACCAGGCTCTGACCAACCAGGAGCGCACAGCACTGCCTTGCAGTAGGCTGGGAGCGAGGAGAGGGATGGAGACCACCAAGACCCCTTTCTCACCCCATCAGAGGTTGACAGCTCAAACCAGTGGCTGCAAACCTCAGCTGAAGGTTTCCCTTGGTCAACCACCGGCAAACCGCAGGAGCCAGGCGGGGCAGCACATGGGAACAGAGCCTCTCCCGCCTGCAGGATGGGAAAACTGGAAGCAAAGACCAACCCGTCATAAATTTCCCAGTCCCTCAAGATACCAAAGAGGACCAAAAGCTTTGGAAGAAGACAGCTCAGGGTCAAGAAGAGCAGCACCTGCTATCCAAGATACCTAGACTTAATCACCTAATTTTCTACTGTTCCCTGGTCTGTGCTCAACCCCCAGGTGCTTTGCCTTGCCCTGGGGCTGCTCCTTTTGCCCACGCCAGCAGGATTCGCCCAGTGTCTTCATGGAGAGCGAAGCTGAGGGGAACAACACAGTCCCAGCGAGAAGTTCTGGCTGACATGGGATTAATCTCCGTAACGAAAAGCACATTCTCCGCAGCGGCACCTCCCTGGTACAAACAGTTTGGAGAACGAGCTGCCAGACCCCGTTGGCCGAGCAGGACCTGGCAGGGGAGATCCCAGGTCCGAAGCGCAGAAGAGGACAGTTGAGATGGTAAAACCGTCCGCGAGCAAACCGTGGAAAGAAGCAGAATGAAAACGCGTGCACAGATGGCAGCGAGGGTCTCCCGTCCTGGTTACCAGCGACAACGTGTGCGAGTTTGACCGAGGCAGGAGGAGTCTAGAGCCGGTTCCAAACGTGATCTCACATTCCAGCGATGCAGGGAAGTACCGGCCCTGGGACAGCCGTCGCTGCCCTTCGGCCGCTCTGCTCTCACGGAGGGTGCTGCCCGGCCCAGCTGACAGCACGCACTGCGCTAAAGCGGCTCAGGGATCCCACAAAGCGGTTTTGACACAGCAGGTTAATGAAATCCCTGAACCGAGCGGTCCTGATCCTCTCGGGATTGCAGGCAAGCGCTCCCCTTGTGAAGGGAGCCCTGCTAAAAGCCAACAGCGGGTTCAGCCAACCGGTAACAAATAATAACCATATCTGACAGTGAAAAAGACCTTTCTGTGCACACACGACAGCAGACAGCAAACCCAGCTGATGCTGCAGGTGCGGCTGGGGATGTGGGTTGGTGACGGTCGCTCTCCCCCACCACAAGGGGATTTTGGTCCAAATCTCCTCAGGAAAAGCCTCTTCCACCACTATCCCCGGCCGGACCTTCCTGTCATTAATGCTATCGAGGCGCCACAGAAGGAAACCAGACCGTGATTTCCAGCTGCAGCAAAAAAGGAGCAGCTGCCTCCCGGGCCTCCATTCAGCCAGGGTCTGTAGGAGGGAGAGATGGGAGGAGAGAGCCTTTGCTGGCTCCAGAGTGATGGGAGAGGCAGCCAGGCATCCCCTCATCCAAAGCAAACTGAAATGTTGTCCTGAAGAGGAGGCTGAGAGGGTCCCTGGACCTACAGCTCCTCCTGGGGCACAGAGTCCCAGTGCCACTGTCCCCTTCATCTGTGGGACAAAGCAGGAGCTGGCACAGCCCATCCAAGGGGCTCCCTGCGTGTCCTGGAAGAAGCCAGGAAAGGGATCCCAGTGCCAGGAGAATACCTGGCACAGGGACCTGTGGGTTAGCTTGTTAGCTCATGCTTCTCCTTCTCCAGTAGGTTTTCTCCTGGCCTCTCTGACATGAGAGGTTACCCAAGTCAAACAGAAGTCCACAGCCCTTCCTCTCTCTTATTGTGCCTTTTCTTCCCACTGGAAGGAGGTGGCATTGGGACCAGAGTCAAAGCTCAGGGGTTCCTTTTCTTGATGAAGCTACCAGGAGCTGATGGAGAGGGCAGGCGAACAGACTTTTGAGAAGTAGTTTCAAAGGCTGTCACAGTTTTGCAAAGAGACAAAGGAACATTTCAAAAAAAATGAAGAAGTCCCCTTGCCAGGAATGTGGGGAATGTCAGGGAATATTACAAAACAGGATGGAAAAGCTGGCCTCAAGCAACGTTACAGACTCATACTCTGGCCTGACAGTCAAGACAGAAGATGGACCATGGGAGCAGCCGACTTGTCGTACGCAGCTGGGTCTCTCCTGCCTGTCTCCCACCTGAGGAGCCAGCCCTGTGCCCCTTTCCACAGACATGCTTACCCACAGCCCAGACACAGCCTGAACATGGCCCTTCACTTATAAAATGGAATTTTCTGAGGAGGTGAAGCAAACAAAGCATCGTGGGATGAGAGCCTGCTCACATCATGGCAGAGGCAGGATCTGAGGATGCAGGGAGGGAGCTGGGGTGGTCCATAGCCAAAGGAAAGTCCCAAATCCCAGACCTTTGCTGTAATCAACAGGAAGCGCTTCTCAGAGATGGTTAAAACCACTCTCCTCTTCAGTTTTGTTAATTAACCAAGTACTTCCCGGCCTTCCATGGCATGTGAGCTCACACCCCCTCACACAGCTATTCCGGCTCAGGGGAAGTTGTGACGCCAAATGCACGGGGGTCAGTGCCGTGGTTGCAGGCAGCGAGGTCAGACGCAAAGGAAGACCTCCCCAGGGTCAGGCCAAGGAGAAACCCACAGGTTAGAAGACAGCAGGAAGCCCTAGTTCAACACACCAATTGTTTGCAGCAACAGCACCAGAAAACAGAGGCTAGTTACTAGCGAAGCAGCGCCTTTCGGCAGCCATGGGCATGTTCTTCCCAGTTCCCCTTCCGTGTAAGAGTCCCTGTGTCAGTAAAAAGATTTGTCACAGCAAGACCTGCTCAGGGTTTTCTTGCCCAACAGCACAATGGTCTCGCTTGTGTCACAGCGAGGAGGAGTCTGCCACTCATGGGAGACAAGTTCCCCTCCACGGGGCTGCTGAAGGGTCCAGCCCATGTCCCATGCTTTCTAGGGGTTACACTAGGAAACCTGTGCCCTGAAAACAGTCATGCAGCAACCTCCACTTGCGATCACACACCGAGGAAAACCTCCAACAAAACCGCCGCTGCAGGAGCAGCTTGTTCCAGGGAAGCCTCACTCTCCCCACGGTTTCAGGGCAGGAGGACCAAACCACAGTGCTCATGGTGCTTGCTCGGGTCGCCTGGGCTCGAGGGAAGCCTGTGTGACGCAGGGCGAGGGACCACAGCAGCATCGTCCCCCCTCCCCAAGCCTTGGCAGGGCTCCCACCCTCGGACCCCCCCCAGTGCCACCGTCCCGTCCTCAGGAGCTCTGCCCAGCAGTGTTTTATACATGTAGACTTCCCCAGCAGTCATCTCGGTGTCTTTCAGAACTACGCATCAAAAGGTGGACATTTTCTCGAGCAAGTGCTACTTTTCAGTCTCACTAGCGAGCGGCGGGTCTCCTGCTGATGTTTCTGAGGAAACCTTTGCCTCAGAAAACTTCTACCTTAGAGCTGTGGGCTAATGTCATTCATGGTAAAGCAATCAGCTCACATCCTTCTAAGACTCATCCGTGTCTATTTTTACGAGTCGCTAATTTTCGACTCAACACACGCATGTTTTCTGAAGGGGCTCAGAGCCCTTAATTAACATCTGCTTTCACAAGTGGTTAGAAAAATTAAGTGCTGAGCTGCTTTGAAATGGCAGGCTGCAACAGCCTCTATTCCCAGTCTTTTATGAAGGGCTGGCTCGCTGGGCCAGGAGTCCTGTTCAGCCTCAGCATTTTCAGGGGGTGAGCAGCACCATCTGGCCCCATCCGAGACAGCCTGTCCCTTGATTTTATCTGAAAAAATCTAAGTTCCAGTGCCTGGATGCCTGGATGCATGGCTGGTGATGTGCTACACGAGCTACAGCCACAAGGACTGGCACGGTCCCACGCCCTGCCCGGCTCGCAGGCACACGCATGTGCACGGTGGCACTGGCCCGTGACCGGCTGCTCACGGAGCGTTTCGTTCCCACCTGCCAACGACCCGCCTGCAGAGCCGCCACTGGGGTCACCAAGCTGGAGCGGAGCAGCTGATTTTTGCTCTCCCCGGCTTTCCAGAGAGAGGGGCGGGATACAGCGTCTCTTCTCACTTTGTCCATCACAACAGCCCCGCTGCAGGCGGGCTGGCTCCAGGTCACTAGCCCAGAGGATGCCACCCCAAAGCAGGAGCGTGGGATGAGTCGTCGGTCTCCCGCGCTCCGACACAACCACGACAGCACCATCGGAGAGGTTGAGCTGTGCTCGCTGTGCTCATTTTCCCTGACCTGCTCTCCTCCCCTCCACGCCCTGCCCACCCTTACTCTTCTCCCCTCTGGACACGGAGCCGTTGCGGGATGAAGGACATCTGCCCATGGCCAGCTCCAGGCAAAGCTGGAGACGGGCGAAGGGCAGCAGCTCACGTTCGGAGGCAGGGAAAGAGCAGCTGAAGCTGCCAGCACATCGTTCCATACCCCGGCAGGCTGAGGAGCCTGACCAGGGGACAAGAGTGCCTCAACAATCTGCAAAACACAGATTTACGCAACGTCCAGTTACGTTGACCTGGCTGTCTCACACTGCGGGGCCTGTTCAGGAGCACAGCTCCCGTCCAAGGAGCAGCACGTGTCCCCGCAGAGCAGGTACCTGCCCCGGGAGAGGCACTGCCAGAGGAGCCCAAGGACAACCCAGATCTCAGTGTTCGTTGGCAGGAAGGAGATCGGGATCTCGGAGGCTTCATGTCCCACCAGGTAGGACCCCAGCCCGGCCCAGAGCCGGGCGCTCGGGGAGGACTGGCCCTGCCAGGGCAGATGCTCTTAATTCACCGCGTTTTCCTCCCCTTTACGGAGACCAAAGATAAAAGGTCAGCGAACCTTATCAAATGCTGATCATTGAGACTTCCGACCTCATTATACTCTGCCTTTTTTGAGGGCCAGAGAGACAGAGCTGTGAGACACGGGCTCCTTTCTCAGAACCCTGCCGGTGGAGCCTCAGCCCCACCACCTCAGAACGAGGGGCGCCAGCCCAAAGCATGGCTCCAGCACAGGAGGGAAGGAGGGGCAGGGGCCAGAGCTGCCACCGCAGGGTGAAGGGCTTGCTCAGGGCTTGCACGGCTGAGAAGGCGGCAGGAAGGAAAAACGTCAAACCCCAGAGCCCTGCCAAGTGCTTGGCGCTGCTTCCGGCAGCCGTTCTGCAGAAGTTAATTAACGAGCAAACATCTGCGGTTTCATGTCCCCTGAAGAACATTCACAAAAACAGGCCCCATTCATGCAATAAAATAATTTTTTTTTAAAAAAAAAAAAAAAATTAAAAAAAAATGAATCACTGCCTCTCAAGCAGGTGGAGAAGCTGTGGAGAACAAGAGCAGGCGAGGCGAAGTGTCGCCAGCGCGGGCGGCAGCGGGACAAGCTCCGGGGACAGCATGACCCCAGCCACGGCTTCCTGCACCAAAGGAAGAGATCTCAGGCACACCCAGCTCCTCCCAAAACAGGCTCTACCAACAGAGAGAGGCAACCCACTGAACACTTGCCTGCAGCCAAGCCCCAAGCTGCCTCCACCTTCCTGCTGCCCAGAATCCTGCAGCCACTCGCTCGCAGCCCCCTCTGTGCTGCAAAGTGCAGTTTCCAGCATCTCACCATCAAAACACAGACTCGCCCAGCGCCCGTGTCAGCAGGCAGCAGTGAGAAATAAAAGGAGCCTCCTGTTTCACCAGTAAACACGTTGGTCATATTCGCAGCAGCTGTTCGAGGTGCAGATCACTGTCTCCTCAGCCACATTTCCTATTAAACCATCCTAAAACTAATTCATACTTTTTTGCTTTCTGGATTAAATGTTTAAATCAGAGCTAACAGCCAGCCGGCAGTTCTCCAGTTTTGGTGCGAGCACTTGCATTGCTACAACCCTGACCGAGAGTGGTCCGCAGAGGTTTTAGCTTAAGACGTTCGACAGATGCAAAACTCAAGGGGAAAGGAGGCTGGGGCACAGACCCAGCCAAAGCCAAATCCTTCCGACAGCATCTGTTCGTGGGCCCTACAGTCGGAATCCTGCTCAAACTTACAGGATCCCACAAGCAAGTATGAGCGAGGCAGATATGCAGAGCACACACCTGGGGCGTGTTCGAGCAGAAATGGCACCAATCGCCCCCTCCGGACAGAGCCCTGCTGGACGCGTGGACACACATGGGAAAACCTGAGCATCCCTGGCTGGAGCAGCAGCTCCACAGAAGACACGCTGCCTTGGTAATCCCTGCAAAGAGGCAGCCCGCAGTGAGCCTCCCAAAGGCTTTCAGAGGCTACCTGCAGAATACCAGTGTTCCCAGTTCAGCCTTTTCACACCAGCAGTACTTTGTGGCTGGGACCACCGGCCCCCCCCGTTGCCAGAGCTGAACGATGCTACCAGTGGCCCCGGGAGAGACGGGGCCGGGAGCCAAGGTGAAACAATGAAAACCATTTACAGAGCAGGAAGCTGCATCTGCTGGATGAAACGCTATCTTCAAACAAGACGTGTTTGGATAACTCCAGTTTCATAATTCGCCCCTTCCGATGTTAGGAAATCACAGTAATAAAAAGAAAACAAAATGGGGGAGAAGAAACTTGGCGTGGGGAACAACGGGAGAACTGCTTGAGCCCCAGCACTGCCCGAGGGGTGAGCCCAGCGGGCCCCGAGGACCTTATGCAGAAATAAAGATCTGATCAAATATCCACCGGAAAAGAGTTAACTCTGTGCTACAGACATCAAGAGCACGGCAAATTTTGATGATCTTATATGTTACCACATTTGCTTGATTGTTTTTGTTTTCAGTAGGAATCAAAGCCGTCTTGGGGGAGGGAACAGAACTGGATGGAGGTCACCATCTGGGGTCCAGCAGCACTTCATCCAAAAGGTAATGGAAGAGACAGTCTTAAAGGGTGGAAGGGGATGGCAGGTCCCCTTTCTTGGCATTGATCACTTCCCAGGCAAAGACAGACAACTGTGTTCTGCTGCTAGCAGTGCTGAGTTATGGTGAAGCTGAATTTGCCCGCTCCATAAATCCCCAACGCTAACCTAAAAACCCTGCAGGTGTTACAGAAGAGCCTGGAGCAGATACCCCCCTGCAGGATAACACCGTTTTGGAGAGGAACACGATGCACCAGCTCAGCCTGGCCCCCTGAGCTGGGCACTGGCCCCTGTCCCCGAAACATGCAGAAGCAGGGCTCGGTAAGGGGATTCTGTTCCTATTTTTAAACACTGAGGCTTTAACATAATTCAAGGCTGGCTGCTCCACCGACAGCTTCACAACCTCCTGTTTGCCCTGACCCATCTGTGCAGAGGGTGCTTGGGGTCCTCCAGGACCCTGCTCCGACAGCCGGCTGGTCCCACGGCCACCGCTCCCGCAGCTGCCACCTCCGACAACTTCGGACAAGGAGCCAAAAGCTGAGGTCATTCGACTTGGGGCTCTGGACACCTCCCCAGCACCCACCTCCTCTCCCCACCCTCCCCAGTCCAAATATAAACTTGCTTACAGGAAATGCCTTAAAGAAAAGGCACTTCCCTGAGTCCCTAAGAATGCCCAGAAAATAAACTGTCTCTGGACATGAAGGAAATGGCTTGCCTTTTTTTTTTTTTTTTTTTTTTTAAAAAAAAAAAGCCCAACAAACCACACTACAAACCAGCTTTAACCCTTTTGGTCCCAGCTGCAATCTCAGCCACCCTTACGCCTCAGGCCCTCAGGGTGTTTTGAGGTGTCCAGCAATGCAAGAGGTCTCTCTGGCTTTGCAGCATCACTGGGTCCTGATCAAGAATGGTCCAAAATCCAGAATCTAACTGGAAGCTCTCTTTCTGCCAATGAAAGCATGGGGACCCTCAAGACAAGCTCATAGCCTGGGACCCACACTTAATTTTGCATAAACCCTGCGATACCAGCTGCCAGACCTCGGTGCACGCGCAGGACCACATCTGCTCTAGCCAGGCTGGGAGCAAAGTGACACGTGGAGGCTTAGGAGGTACAAATGCCGCTTTCATCCAGACATCCCTACACAAAGCACAAGGAAGAAAAAAAAAAGAAAAAGAATAAATGCAGGACACAGAGAGGCAGCTGTTTCAAAACAGCCGGTCGAGGAGGCTCCATGGCGTGCAGCCTGCTGCAGGGAGGGGAGAGCTCGCCCTCCCTAGTCCCTCCTGGGCACCAGAGGCAGGGTGGTGGCAGATGGAGCATCTGGCACCTCGGGGGATCCTCTCCAGCGTGGTGGCACAGGTACTGCCAGGGCTGCTGGAGAAGAACTGTGATGGAGCACGACTGAAAACCAAAACTTGGTGACCGGGTTCAGCAGTATCCCTGTGCACTCATAGGTCACAACCTGCGGAGAAGGCAGTTCTGTTGTCTCTCTCCTAGAGGAGGAGAAAGCCGAGGTGAAGCCTCCCCTGAAGCAGAGCCAGGAGCCCAGCCCAGCTCCTTGTCACCAGACCACAACGCCTCCCTAAATGTGCCCCTTAAAAACTGTGCACTCAGGGTTTTAAGTCTCGGATGCACGAGGCAGTTTGATACAATTCAGCTGCTGCTGCAAAATGCCTAAAATACTTGTTGCTTTGGCTTTTTGGTTCCCCCCCCGCCAGAACAGCAGAGGCGCCGGGAGAGCTGTGCTGCAGAGGTGCGTGCGGGCCCTGGGCGTGGGAAAGGAAAGCCGCAGGGTCAGCATCCACTTGGCTGGAGCACAAGGCAAGAGTTCAGCAGGAGATCACACCCGCCTCCCGAGAAAAGAGACAATTTCTGCTCAGTCCATGATTTTTTGCCTTACGTATTTGAGTACCCAGCACGAACAGCCCTGACCCCTGCAAGAGGAGAGCCTGCATGAGCTCAGCTTATCCTGGAGACCCATAGCAAGGGCTTTGGAGAGCTCCAGAGCAGAAGGACAATTCTGCAATGGCCAAGCAGGGTCCAAGAGAGCAGAGTTGTTCCAGAGAAGCTGTGCAAGGAAACCCAGTGATCAGGTAAGGATTTTGGTACCTAAAGCCTCTGGAGATGTCTGCACGGAAGGCGTTAAGGAAGAGCAAACTGTGCAGCAGAGCCAGAAGTCCTGTCCTGCTGACGCTGGCAGTTCTGAGGATGGATGCCTCCAGCAGCTGAAGTCTGCAGCAATGTGAGGCTCAGAGAGGCACGTGCTGGGACTGCAGCTTAATTCCTGCAGCCTGCCAGCCACAACTCACATTCATCCGTCCTGGTAGGACAAGGCCCAGGGAGGACAAGCAGCAAAGACACAGGTACGTTCCTCTCTGCAGACAGATCTGTGCATCGCAGAAACCCATGAGGCCCTAAAACCGGCTGGTACGAAGCATTCCCTGCTCCAAACCAGCAATGAAAGATCAGAACCAGAAGCATTTGTGGCCAAAGATAAAAAAGATCTGGAGATGGGCGCATGGATGCTGAATGCAACAAAAGGGAAGGAGGGAAAGAAGGGCTGCTGGGGAGAGGCCGGCTTTGCCATGGATCATCAGGCCAACCCAAAGGCAGGGAAAACTCCCTGAGGAATGGGAGGGGGCCAACGGCCCTCGGGCAAGGCAGAGGGACACACAATATACACAAGCCTTTTTTGTTTTTTGAAGCCCGTTATTTCTAGCTGGGAAAGAACCACTGCTTCCTAAATTCTTGCTGCTCCTGACAGCCCCTCAGGTCCCAGGATTTCACCCCAGGAGAAACCATACTGACACATCAATGCCAGTGCCTGCCCACGCCCAGTGGCTCTCGCTGGGGACAGCGGCTGTGAGGAAGTCTCTGCCTGGGAAAATGAAGCTGAAACACCAGCCCTGCCTGCCCAGGCGTCCCGCTCTTGCCCAACGACACTGACCGAACGAGGTCAAGTGCTCCGTGAGTCACTGCCGAGCGTCACCGTCCCGCAGCCCTGTGACACCTCTGCGGGCCACTGCCCGTGGCCGTTTCCAGCTTCACGGGGAGCAGCAGAGGGAATCGACCCCCAGCTGCCCCTTGACAACCCGTCCCTAGAAACCCTCCACTGCAGCCCCAGGAGCCGCTGCACCTCCCTCCCCAGCCTGACCCGCTGCCCCAAGCCCAGCCTTCACCCCAGCGCTTGCAGCAAAGCCTCCTCTTCCGTCCTTTTTTCATTTTTTCTTCTCTTTAAATGTTCGCTTTCTTGCCCTCTCTGCCCGTGCTTCCCTGCCCTTGCCCGAGGCTGAGCTGTGGCTGGCAGCCACCCCGCTCTGCCGACACGGCTCCTTGGTGGGGACGCAAGGGATGGCAGCGGGGGACAACCCCCCCAGCCCCTTTGCTTCTTGTGGCTCAGGGACGATTCCTCCAGCCCTGCAGATTTACTGCCCCTGCCCCACAAACACCAGCTTTCCAGCTGGCAGCCCGCCACGGGGCCATCGGTTTGGCCTCGTCCCCCCAAAACACGGGGCAGGAGCCCCCTGCGAGGGGCACGGCGGAAGCGTTTTGTTGCCGTTCCTAGAAGGAACAGGGAGAGAGCGTGACTTCTCTGTGCCACATCAGACAAAAGGGCATTCAGAAACTGAACTTGTGCCCTTGGCTGCAGCGAAAATATTCTTGTAAAATTCACAGGGAGGAAAAAAAAGAGAGAAAAAAGAAAGAAAAAGAGGGGGGAAAAAAAGAAAAAGAAAGGAAAAATAAGAAAGAAAAAGAGAAAAAAAAAGAAAAAAGAAAAAAGAGAAAAAAAAAAAGAAAGAAAGATGGAAAACTGAAACCCTGTCACACACCTTTGCAAATAAATGGTACGTGAGCAGTGACGCAGTTGTGGGTCACCCTCTCCTGGGGCTGCCTGCTGAGTCCTGGAAGCGCAGCATCAGTCGCTCATGCCCTGGCCAGCTCTGAGCACCAGCAGCAAATCCTGCTCTGAGGGGCACAGGGACCCTGGGGCTGGTCCAGAAGCCCCCCCCTCCCACGCCCACGTTGCAGTCAGATGTTTTTTGCTCCGGATAAGGGGCAGGAACTCCCCCAGCACACCCGGCCCCAGCCCGGAGGAGCCGCCGAGCTCCTGCTCCCAATTAAGCAACGGGAGGCCCAAGCCTTGGCTGCGGGGTCCATGGGAATCCAGATGTTCACCCCAGGATTGCGCTGCCTTCCCAGGAGTTATCCCAACCGCCACATCGGCCCGGGCACCCCTGTCACGTCGGACAGACGGGACGGGCAAAGAAATGGCAGAGCAGGAGCAGAGCCCGCTCGCTGAAGGCTAGTCCCCTCCTGCAGCACCCCAGGCTGTGACCCTGCACACCCCGCCTTGGGTGACACCAAACCACAGCCGGCAGGATCTGGCAGCCCCCCAGCTCCCTCCGAGCCTTATACAGACCAGTGGGTCTTGGTGGGACCTGTGAGATGGGCGCTGGGGAAGGGGATGGTCGAGCTCGGCCATGAGACAGAACAAGGACCTCAAGCCAGACACGTGCCTCCGTGCAGTGGGACATGAAAGGTTGCCGACTCCCCCCAGGGAAGGTCCCACACGCTGATGCGCTTGTCACCGCCCGTTCCCATCACCAGCCGTTAACGTTCACTCTGCTCGTAACTGGCACTGGGTGACAAGCGCCCTTTCCTGATAAGGGATCCTGCAACCCGCTCCGCAAACAGCCCCGCCATGGGGCGAGGGTGCCCACGTGGCGCAGGGACCCTGTCGATAATTAACCAAGTGCTGGAGGGGATGCACTCCCGCCGGTGTCACAGCTCAGCAACCAGGGACAGGGCTGGACACCCGGGGACTCAGCCACACCCCAGGCGCATCTCCAGGGTCACCCTCAGAGAGCACAGGGAGGGCTGGCCACAAAGCGGGACCCCTCACAGTCCCTCCTGCAGAACCAGGCCAGTAACGCAACAAACCAGTCAGAAAAATTAACTGTGAAAACCCCCATGCCATCACTTCCTGCACCAAAAAAAAAAAGAACTTCTTGCTGGAAATATAGGAAAAGACCCTGCCTCTTTAAATTTCTGTGCCCAACCCCGGTAGCCTGGAAAAGTTAATATAATTATCCGGAGGTGACTTTCAGAAAGGCTCGCACAAGGAGGGTTATTGTGGCTCAATCATTAACCGGGCGGGAGACCCCCGGCCTTGCTGGAATGCGGTCGCTGGTCCTCTCCAGAGCTCGGCACAAAGGTTAACGGACCCGGCAGTGCCTCCACCGGGAGGGGTGCCTCCAGCACGGCCATTTTTCCAGCGCTAAATCCAACTGAGAACCTCCTTCATGCTTCCTGGCAGGGCTGGAAGACCACGTGGATGAAGGGAAGTTGAGAAATGAGAAGACCTGACTTCCACACAGACATCCCGGCTGCCACACATGCTTCCACTCCCAGCACACTCCAGCAGCACCCACAGTTCAGGATACTGCTGCTCCGGGCAGCTCCTCTCACCTCAGAGTGCCACCGCTGTGGCACGACCGGCACGGGCACAGCGTGGGACAGGCCAGAGTAACAGCAACCAAGCCACTACAGCCTACATGCTGCCCCTGAGAGCCTCTTACACCCACAAAACCAGCTCTGGGAATACATTTCATCAAGCCTGGTGGGCAGCAGGATGGACCAACAGCTCCGTTACCAGGCTGGCGGAGACTCGCAAATGCAAATCTGCAGCCCCTGCAACAGGCCAACTGTGTCGGGTTCTTCAAGGAACAAAGAGTGTAAGAACAGATCCTCCTCTCTGCTGGGGAGTGGTTTGTCCTGATCCCGAGCAGAGCTTCCCTCCCGCCACCCCACTGAGGAGCCAGGCAAGCCGCAGCACCTGCAGAGCTCAGTGCCGGCCAACTTGTCAGCTTGTCCCTTCCCTGCAAAGTCACGCAGCAATCTCTGCTATGCCCTCAGGGAAAGGGCAACCTTTCTTTCCCCTACTTGATTTCAATTGACTTTGAGAACCTCCAAATCTTGTTGAAATTAGTACAAAAACCAAGGGGAAGTACTGAAGCGCCCTTAGGCATAACCATATTTTGTTCTCTTACGAAACTCAATTGCTGGCAGCCTGTCCCATGCATAGGCTCAGGTTTGGACATTTGAGGCAATGCAGACGAGGAATGCTTAGCAGAAGCACGACTGGATTTTTTTCGGTTGGTCTTTTATTAGAAAAGCATTTCTCAGAGGAAGTGCAAGTACACGACATGAATGTGAGCACCTCCTCAGAAGCCAGGTTTACACCTGCTCTGCGCTGGGACATGATGCTTCATCACATAGGGAAATTACTGGCGAGCTTTTGGCACAAGGGTGGGAGCTAATTTTTTCCATACAAGAACAGAGAGAGACTGACAGGGTTGAAGCCGAGCCCCCTGCTCGAGGAGCAGACTCGCTAGCACGGGCGTGCAGGGAGCAGCAAGGGGCTACGGCTCCAGCATTTCTGCTACCTCTGAGCCAGGCTTCGGTTAAAATGTAAACAGTAAAAAAAAAGCACACTCACTGACAAGAATTCAAGCATGCACACGGAAAAGAATGCAGACTTCTGCCAATAACATCACGATATATGCTCTGACACCCTGTGACTGTACCAGGGTCTTTAAAAGACGAGGCTCGCCTGCCCTTTGCACTAAGGAGCCATTCCAAAACACAAACCACAAACCCGAACGCACAAAAGAGCTGGTGTTTAAGTTAGCTGCGATCAAAACCCCTTGAGAAAACAGCTTCTCACCTTGGCAGCACGCTCTGACAGATTACTGCCAGTTCACAACGTGACAAACTACGCACGCATGACAAACCCGTTTGCTTCTGCCAAAGACAAAGGTCTCCCGAAGAGACCATCGAGTGCAAACACGGTGCCCAGAGCCAGGGTCCAGCCCCCCCTCCCCGCTCAGCTGCACAAGGGGCCTGATCCGAACCCTCCTGACGTCAAGGCAGCTTTTCCACAATCCCTGCTGACTCCTGGGATCAGCCGGCAAATCTCCGCTTTCCCAGCCCCCGGTGTAATCGTCAGTAATCCCAGGCAGAGGAGGGGTGAAGAGGAGCCCTGAGAACACCTGGGCAGCCAGAGCCCCGCGGGCAGCGACAGCCCCGCACACCGAACCCGCATCTGCGGCGGAGCTGCTGACTCCCTCCGCAACGGAGCTGCGGGCTCCCTCCGCAACGGCGGGACCCGGCACCGGCTGGAGCGTGTCAGGAACCCCGTACCGGCCCCGAGCTTCTCCTCCTCCCGGACTACAGCAGCAGCAGCAGCAGCAGTCAGGGAGACCCGCTGCCGAGCACCGGCCCGCCCAGCAGCGCTTTACCCCGGCAGCCGGAGCCGTTCCCGGCGGCGGCATCCTCCGGGGCCGCTGCCTCCTGGAACCCGCCCCCGGCTCGCCCCCCCGCACCCACCTCACCTCACCCCACCCCGCCCCTCACACCCCCTCCACCCCCCCGCAGGCTCCCAGGGACCCGCAGGTTTCTGATTTACCTTCGGGCTGTGCTGCGCCCCTGTAAAAACGCGCTGCTTCCGAGCGGAGCGCAGGAAGAAGAAAAGGAGGAGGAGGCGGGGGGAAAGGGGGTGGCGGACCCTCCGGTCCCGGTGCCAGCCGCGGCTCCGGCCGTTGTCGGTGTGCGCTCAGCGGCGGCAGGTGCCGAGGGGGGTCGGGGGGGCCGAGCTCCGCCCGCCGCCCCCCGGACCCGCCCCCGCCCCACCCCGGTCCCTGCCGGCACCTCCGCCCCCGGCGTTCGGCAATGGCCGCCCCCCCTCCCTCCGCTCCCGGGCCGGGCACACCGAGCAGCCGAAGCCCCCCCGGGTCGTTTCCCCGCAGAGACGAGCCCCCAGGGGCGGATTTGGGGCAGCGCTCTCCCTGCCCATCGCACTGAGGAGGGGGGGACAGTTTTCCCGGCCGCTCCCACGGGGCTTTTTTTTTTTTCCCCAGAAACCCCCTCACGCCGCCGGGGATTTTCTCGCTCGGTAGTTACCCCGCTCCGACAGCCCAGGGCAGGGAAGATCCTTCCCACGCCGAACAGGTCCTGTGGCCCGGCTGCCGGGTCCCGGACCGGCGCCACACGTGGCAGGACGACCCGCAGACTGTTTGCGGAAAGAAGGAGAACAGGGCGAGTAGGTTCTGGAAAAGAGGGGCTAAAAGTTAAAAAAAAACCCACACTGGACAAGAAGCTTGGTGATGAACACTGACCACAGGAGAGACAGGCAACGATTTGGTGTGGGACGACCAGAGGAGCAGGAGGGAGAGCAGGTACACTGCAGGGATGCCACCAACCACTTCTTCTCTTGAAATTACTGTTTGGAGGGTTGCCCAAGCACCCTAACATGGGAGGATCAAGGGAAAAAAAACACAGAGGGTTTTATTTCCATTGTTTTTGTAGTCTGAGAGGCTTTTGATGCTCACCTCCTTCCTTCCTTCCAGAGCCCCAAGCTCCTGCCCATCCTCCCACCGAGCTCCCAGCCATGGCCCAGTGTGCCCCAGATCTCTCCTCCGGAGGGAAGGGGCTCTCAAAGAGGCCATTGTTGGCTCAAAAGACTTTATAGAGTTTCGTGTGAGGGAGCCTCTTGACAGCCCGAGACCGGGGGCGTGGGCCGAAGCTGCTGCTGGAGAGCAAGCAGCTGGTGCCATCCCCAGGGTCAGCTATGGCACTGGTGGGGACTGTGGAAGATCACTGCAACAAGGAGCAATGGGAGCACCCCGCTACAGAGCCGCTGTGGTCAGAAAGGGGGGTCAGGGTATCAGGAACTGAGCTGAGCCTTGACCTCCCAGAAGTACCAATATCCATGAAGCACAGCTCCCCAGCTCCTGGGGAAGGTGACAGAAAGGGACAGAAGGTGAGAAAAAGCTCTGGAAACACATGATGGGTGGAAAACCTCCAGGTGCTGACCACCAAGCCAGCACCCCAGGGGTGGCTGGGATGAGTAGTTCACTCTGGCCCCATTAAGCGGGAAAGGGGCAGAAAGATGTGGTTCCGTTCCCAGCACAGAGCTTACAACACTTCTAGCTGCCACGGGCTCGCCTCCCGCCTGGCCCCGTGGTGGGTCGGGCAGCCCCAACAGCACAGTGACAGCCAGCGGAAAAAGCGCTCGGCTCAGAGGAGGAGGATTTCAAGTATTTTCCACTCATTTCCTCATGCAAAATGGGAACGAGAAGGGCGTGGGGGTAGAGAGGCAGGAAATCACCCAGAGACACTGAGCTATAAACAAGCAGCAAAGAGGGCAGGACCGTAGCAGCCGGCCCCTGCAGACCCCCACCGGCCCCACTTGCACCAGGGCGGATGCTGGGAGGAGCAGAGATCACTCGTACCACACACACCCACCACGACACCCCTGTGAATGAGCCACATTCACCCGTGCCGATATTAATAGTTCCCAGCATGTTGCCCAGGAACATCGGAGCTCCCGCGGGCTCGCCTGCAGCCCCCTCGCCGTGGCACAAGGCACCCAGTGTGTGCAGGGGCTCACACGGGGCTCCCAGCAAAGGGGTAATGCCGGCAGGCAGGGGGACAAGGGATGGAACAGCCTGGAGTGCACAGAACAGCCTAGAGTACAGCCCTGGAGCACATGGAATAACTTGAAGCACATGGAATTAATTGCCCGGAGCATATGGAATTAATTGCTCGGAGCATATGCCCTCCCAGGCAGGGCAGGGAAGGTCTGAGGTGCCCTGCTCAGCCCCTGGACAAGCACCCCCAACAAGGGTAGAGGAGCTGATCAGGGTGATCCAGAGGCGGGGCTGAGAAAGGATAGGAAAAATATCCAACAAAGGCCCTTTTGGGGTGCCTGGATACTAGGAAAAAACGTCAGGAAGGGTGAACAAGCTGGGGAGCTGCCTCCTCCTCCTCCTCCCAGCAGGGAGCGTGGGGACCACCTTTCTGGTCAGGACACTCAGACCTAAACCTGGGAAAGCTCCAGTAACAGGCTTGAAGGAATAATTTGGGGGACAAACCACATGGCCAGGCACGGGCTGAACCCCTCTGCCAGGCACGGATGCTCCAGAAATACTGATGCTGAAAAGAAACCGATTTTTTGGGCTGGATCAAACACTGCCCCAGCATCCAAGAACAGAGCACCTCCAGGTGTGAGGGGCTCACGGACACGCGTGCCTTATCCCACCCAGCCGGGTTGGGGTGCAAAGGAGTACTGCACCCCAGGCTCCAGCAGGACCCCAGCAGCAGCGGACAGGAGCTTGCAAAGGCCGCAGCATCCCGGCAGTCACCCGCCACCAGCATCTCCCACGCGTGACACCCCCGCGGTCCCCGGGAGCCGCGCGGTAAAGGGGCCCCCCCTGCTGGCGGCGGAGCGCCACACTCCACGCGAGATGAAAACAGCGGGGAGCGGTCAAAAGAAGGCAACGACTTCACGTAAGGCAAGAAAAAAAAAAAAAAAAATACCACGAATCCCCAGGAAAAGTGTTTTCACTGCAGCTGAGCACCTGCCCTGAAAGGAAAACCCACGCACCCACCAGGAGCACGTCCCTTGCGGCAGTCGTTACCTGCCGTTCTTTTTTCCGACAACAAAAATAAACGTGGGAAAATAAAAAATGTTAGCATTTTGTTTCAGGTGTATAAATAAAAACCATCCACAGAAGTGAACAAAGCAGGAGCGGGTGTCCTGGGGTAAATTTACTCAACATGCTCGGGGGACTCTTCCTCTATTCGTGCAAGTGTTATTCAGGTTTCATAATTTTCCACCGCCGCAGCCCTTCAGAGCTTGGGGTGCCCAGAACCATCCCCCAAGGAGCCCCAGCCAAACATCCCCGAGAGGAGGAGGAGGAGGATGGCTTCAATATTGCTGTTTACAGGAGGAAAATCAGGGGACAGGAGTTGCCTGTCCCACACGAAATGTCAGCTGGAGCTGGCGTCGGCAGCTGCACCAGGACAGCGGGCAGGGTTTCACCAGCCCCGAATTCCCCAGCTTCCAAGGGAGGAGGGAAAGAGGGAGGGAAAGAGAAACTCGGAGACGGACGCACAACAGCATCATTCATGGGAGCTTGACTTTGTGCAACAAGGGTCCTGTGTCTGGCCCCGAGCTCTAGGCAATTAAACAGCAGCCACAGATCTCAGAGAAACAGCAGGAATTTATCTGAGGAATCCGGATTATGTGGCCAGCACCAAACGAGAGCAAAAAGCCTCCATCCCCGAGAAGGTAAACACGTCACGGAGCAATGAGAAGCAGCGACCAGCTCAATCGCCCCGACTGTTCCTGCTTCGCCCACCCGTGCCGGAGCCTCCTCCCGTTACACCGCGGGTGGGGGGGTCACCGCTCCTGATTCTCCCTTCGTGCAAACTGCTCCATCAAACAACCCAGGCCCCCTGGTCCCACCGTATTTGCACCAGGGCTGTAATCCGGGCGTCACCGGCGATGCCCCGGGGGATGCGATCCAGCTCAGCTCCTGCAGGACCATCAGGCACCGAGGGCTGCCTGGCAGCAGGCGTCAGGGTCAACGTGATGATGATTCACGTGTCCCACGTTTCATCTGCATCCACCTACACCTGAGTCATCAATGGTCCAGCCCCACATGGCACTGGCGTACCTGGGAACGTTCTCCCTGCCTCCCCTTTGGAGAAGGCATTCAAAAGAAAGAATCAGCATGATCAGACTGGCCTGCGAACACCTCACACCTCTTTTTTTCCCATCTGGCCTCTCACGCTTTGAAGGCAAACCACGTGAGTGTTACAGAGCACCCACAAAGGCCAGGTTTGCTTGCACAGCCCAGTGCCGCCCCCATGTGCAGCCAAGGTCTCTCCAGGAGTACGCACAGGTTATTTCAGAAGTGGGAAACATCCCCCTTCTTCACACTTTTAAAGCGGCTGACGTGTCCAAGCTCTTAACCAAAGACAAACCATCGCACAACCAAACCTTTCTGTCTGTTTTCAGTGTATTTTCTCATTATAATTTCAGGAAAAGTAACCACACTCAAAGCTGCCCTCTCGATCCTTTGGGTCTGATGCAAACCACCCAGGGGATGTAGATACAAATGTACTTTCTCGCCTGCAGTTTCTTTCCAGGCTCTTTGTCGCTGCCATGGGAAAAACTGGGACATTCCGGGTGCGAGGCAGCCAGAGGGGCCTTTTCCCAGCTGACACGAGGGAAAAATGTCTCTCTAACCAAGGCTTTTCCTCTCTGGCCTTCAAAGAGAATCATCCAATTGATGACAGGATCCTGCTGTTCCAAGAGGGGAATCTGCATTTTGTTAACTACAGGAAACAGAAAAACTTCCAGACCCTGCAATTAAAGCAGTTTTGCCTAGAGATTGAAAAGGTGACGTGAGAACAAGCCAAAAGCGTTTAAAACTGCTGCAGGCCACGACATTAACAGGAGCCCTTTGCGTGCTCATATCACCGCCGCGGTGATTAACCGCTGCCCAGGTGAATTAAGCGAGGATGACATTCCATGCCTGGCTCCGTGGACTCAGAAGGGATAGGCACAGGGATAGGCAGTGCCCAGCACAGCGCTGAGACCCGTGTTCTACCAAAACAGCGCAGAAAGCACCTAAATGCCCCAAAATATCCCCAGGAAGTGACAGGTAGGGAGTGCCAGAGCCTGCAGCCGTAGCTCTGGCCAGAGGCTTTAGCACAAGTTTACCTTCCGTGGGAAATCAAACCAACTTGGGTAAATACGTATCAGAGAGCTCAGGGGCTCAAAAATAACCACAACTGTTCACTGGGAAGGCTGAAAAGGAAACACTGGAGATTGTGTCTCGAGCCCCTGGAGATGCTGTCCCCAGCTCCTGAGAAAACATCTGACGGAAAGAAGCATAAACTGTTGGTTAGCACTGAAGCTGCACTGGCAGGCTGATTTTGAGTCTTGTTTAGGAATTATCTTTTCATGTTTTTTTAAATGTTTTTCCTACACAGAGCTAATTACTAACCATTTTACACTAGTTACCCAGAGGACCAATTCCTAGTGCTAGGAAACTGCCCAGAAGTAAGGTCATGCAGGCTGTAGCAGAATGAAAATGAGGGTATCTGAGAAACAACTCCCTTCATGAAAAATGACCAAAAAGTGTGGCAGAGCTTTCCCAAGCTGCTCCCAGGCCAGCCCAGCGGGACGTGGGGTCTGGAGTCACTTTGGGACAGAGGTTGGCGTTCAGCGTCAGCTGAGCCCAAGACTGACCCTGGGGGTGGGCAGGGAAGAGGAACGAGCAACCAGGCTCTGTGTCACTCCAAACCCACAAATAAGCACATTCAGTTCAGCTTTTCTACCTCCTACAGCTCGCTCGGGATCCAGTCTCGTGACCATGTTTTCCACCACCTAACAGGCAGCTATTTCTCGGGGAGTTTCAGAAGTCCCCACAAAGGGGTCCCTGCAGCCACGTCCAGCATCCCACCCCACGGGTCTCCTCCCCTACACGGCTGCTGCAGCCGGAGGCTGGTCCCTGCACCTCGCCTGCCCCGGCACAGCCGCCCACCCTGCCAGCCCTCACTCACTCTTCCCTTTCAGGCACCTACAGAAAATCACATCCTAATCCTTGTCTTCTCCCCCAAAACCCAGAGCACGGAGCCTGCAGGCACACACTGGGTGAGGAACGAAGGGCTGGGGCTGCAAACCGACAGAACCAGCGCAAGAGATTTTCATGTAAAGAGAGAAGAAGAATAACTCAGCTGTGACAACATATCAACAACAGCTAAATTTAGCGGGTTATTTTTGGAGATCCAGATGCTGGATAAATACAATCTTATTATTTCATGCAGGGGCAAAAGTTCAGCAGAGTCCCTCGTGCTTCTTTTCTCTATTATTTCACCACGTTCAGCTGCAGGAGCCCACTTCTGAAATACTGTGACATCCTCATCGCCTGGCCACACCAAAGGTAGATATCAGCTCAGTCCCCATCCCTCGACAGTTAGGGGAGGCCACTGCTGAAGGACTTTCACAAAGCGTGCTCCCCACCCTGCCTATGGAGAGGCCCGATGCTGTTGTCAGCAGGAATTTACTCGGAGGATGCAGTTTTGCATGCACGGCTAGTGTGCGAGCCTTTCCTTTCGGCTTTGTCCAGAACAATACGCGGGAAGCGAACGTCCAAGAGGAAGCAGAGGGTTGGGAAATCCATGGAAACCCGGCCCCGGTTGGGGTTGCTCCAGCAGGATGGCTCAGGTCCCACACAGCCTGGGGAGGAGACTGTGCTGTCATCTTGAGAGTTGAGGTCCTCCTGGTCCTCCAAAGAGACTGAAAACTCATCAGGGAAGGGAAGAGTATCTCCCAAGACCACTGTCTGAATGTTTTCTTAAGCGACCCCCATTTGTCAGAGCACTTTCTAGGGATGGCCAGCTGAGAGGACAGCAAGCAACTGCACTGGCCTCATCTCAGAGCTCTACAACTCCAGCAGAGCAGAGTGCAAACCGACGGCAGTCTTGCTCCAAGTCCAGCAGAATTCATGTGAATCCGCCAGCTTCAGCCACGTCACTGCAGATCACGGTGGCAACGGGCAGCCCAGCTCCGCTCCAGCTGATGTCCCCAGTCACAGGTGACAAATCCTTTGGTGTCAGACCCCACAGGTGCTCACACAGGCCAGGGCTCCTGCTGCTCCTGTGCCAGCGTGACACTGAGCATCCCTCTGGCAGCGTGCTGCTCCTCAGGCTGGGACAGGGACCTGCAGCTGGGGCTGGGCTGCTGTGAGTGTTGCTGAGCCTTCACCAGGAGAGACTTGGGTTTTACAGGCAGTTTTAACTAAGGGGAAAGGACTACAAATACACTTCCCCTCAAAAATCCTAGCCATGGCCCTGTAGGAGTCTTCCCTACCCCCTCCCTTGCACAGGGCTCTTTAACCCATTTTAACAAGCTCTTGATATTCATGTTGTTAATCTCTCCTGTGAAAGGGCAAGAGAGACCACCCAGGATTACCTCTGGAGCTCTGTTCACAAAGCACCTTTTGTTGCCCAGAGCTTTCCTGTGCTCTGCCAGGCTCAGAGCCCACCTAACCCCTCCATGGGCGAGGAACTAGAGGCCGGGGCGCTGCCCTCCAGGCAGGGGAACGCTCGGAGGTCCCTGGGCATGTCCCACAGGCTCCTGCAGGGCAGCAGGTCCAGTCCCACAGCTGCTCCTGCCTTTGCTGCCCAGAGCCACCACCCGAGAGGACCTGTCCCCAGCTCCATGCTGAAAGCCAAGGAGCTGACGCGGGACAGAGGAGCGCTGCTGGGTCCCTCCGCTTTCGGAGCTGCAGAGAGCTAGTGACGGCGAGCTGCCTGCAGGACCAGGCCAGGCTCACTCCTGGAGGTGTCACTGAGAGAAGAGCCTCCATTAGACCAACTAATGAAACTATAAAATGCAGCTCGTCTACCCATCTTTCTCACCACGCCTGGGACCAGGGCTGCTTCCCTGGGGTGCAACACGAGGGCAGAGTGAGATTCAGAGTGTTCTCTGCAGCTGGCAGAGTGGTGGCCAGGACCAGTGACACAGTATCAGAACAGGTTTGGCAGCGGGGCCCTGCAGCATTCTCACCACGAGAAGCTGCCTGTGCCCCATCCTGAAGCCCTGTCCCCGTCCCCATCCTCACAGGTGCACTTCTCCTCCTCCCACAGAACATCACCAGCCTCCAGCCTCCCCAGCACCTGTGAGACCCCCAGGTCTCTCCCCCTGCCCCTGCAGAGGGACAGTTTGGGCAGAAGCAGCCCATGGACACATGCACAATAACCACAGATCGGCCGGAGCTGCACTGTGATGCTCTCCTGCCTGGCTGTGGCTGGTGAGACATCTCAGAGGCGCAAAGCTGAGGGGCGTCCAAGCTGCAGGAGACCCTTCTTCCTACAGCTCAGCAATTTCAAGGCTCTGGAGCCCCTAATGAGCTTATCTGCAGAGCACTAAGCTGTTGGCAGTAAAGAAGAGAGGAACTGAAAAGGAAACAGAAAGGAGCAGAGCCAAAGCTGAGGCTGGGCTGAGGGAAGGGCTCACCCTGCCAGCAAGTGGGCTCACACCTCCCTGAAGGACGGCTCCACGCACACCACGGCCGGGATGTCACAGTACTGATGGGCGACCACTGCAACGTACAGCCAAGCCGCATTTGCGGCCAGGGTGGGGAAAGGAAGGGGTGAAGGAGAAGCTGGGCACATCTTGGGAGATCCCTCCTGCACTGCTGGGGCTTGGTGGGTGCCCCCTGCTCACACTGCCTCATGCCAGTTGTCTTTGAGAAATAACAGTTTGGGGAAGGAAATCATACTGCTGGCAGGAGAAACCAGGAGCCCAGTGAGGGGACGGTCCTCTTCTGGCAATCCCTGCCCACCCCCCAGAGAGAGCATTCCTGCCCTGAAAACCATTGTTGCAGCTTACCTGCATCTTTTTTATCTTCTACCAATGTGAAACACTGTGAAAAGAAAGAAAAAAAAAATAACAGAAATCACTTTGACATCTTTGTGATTTTCACATTCATAGACTCCAACCTCTCGCATTTGGGCTCGGTCCCCGCTCCAGTCTCCTCTGTCAGCACAGAACTGGACCAGCCGCGCCCGCTCCAGCTCCGAGGACATGCAGAGCTTGTCCCAAGGGCATCAGCCCCACTGGATTTAAACCACCTGTGCTAAACGCAGCACAGAGGACCGCAGAGCACGCTGTGCCCGGCATGTGCCCATCACTGTGGCTCCCCGCCTGCTGGAAGCTATTGGTGGAGGAGCAGCAGCCAGGATCAGGGGCTCTGCATCCCTGGTGTGGGCAAGGGAGTCAGGGAGAGAGGGAGGGCTGCAGAGATGGACCTTTCTGACCCACAGCTTAAAAAAGGTGCTGTGAAATCGCCAGAGAGCGGACAGGTAGAGATGCAAGAGCTGCATGAGCCACTCACACACCGTGCATCATGCCCGGGTCTGCTCCCATGCTGGAGCTGGGTCTGGCTCTGGGGAAGCCTCAGCGAGGCTGGGGTCCTCCCAAACATGTCCCTTGGTATCCATGTGGCCGCACAGCTGGCAGTGGAGATATCGACGTTTAAATCACATTAGCAGGTCTGGGAGCAGAGTGTACAATGGTGTCTGCAGGCACGGAAAGCCAACAATAAAGAAAGGATAAAAAAAAAAAAAGCTGAGAGTAGGCTGAGGCTGGGCTCTGGCTCCCCAAGCCTTTCCATGGGCACAGCACAGGGCTGGGGAAGGGGCCACCAGCACCGCCCGCAGTGGTTGCCCCTCGACTCCTGCAGGGACAAAGCCAAGGGAAACGGGATTTACAGACAGCAGAGCCTCGCCAGTACACATGGGACGATGGTGATTTGCACGGAGGTGGAAGAGCAGGAGGGTCTCCAGGAGAGTGCAGAGCCCAGGGACCTTCCGAGCCCCACTCTGTGTGCAGGCGAGCCCCCTCAAGCACAGCAGGGACAGAGGTGCTGGCAGGGATGGCTGCAGGAATGCAGCGCGCTGCCGAGCTGGCCTTTCCCACGGGCCGCACGGGACCCCTCTTCCTGCCGGGACCGAGGGGGAGACGATCTGAGCCATCACCATTCCACAAGGCTTCTCACGGCCGAGAGGTGCCCAGCTTCTCGCTGCAGCCCCGCAGCGTGCCTGTGGGTGCAGGGGCGAGGTCACTGGGCTCCTCCAGCTCATTTGGCTCGCTGAAGGAGCTCTGTGCTCCTCAGGGAGACCCTGATGGCACGTGGGCGACTGGAGAGCATCAGAGCCAAAACTGTTTGTACAGGGAGCGATTGCTGGGACCCCTCTCATGTCTGTTATCACCAGCTCTGCAAACACCACCCAGCATGGGAGATGCCCTCGGAGCCAGACAAGGTCTGGCAGGTGATGAGGTGGAACTGCTCCCCCAGACTATCACAAGGGCAGGGAAAGCTGGTCTTTGTGCTAAGGTGGCTTTGGGCATCCTCCTCTCGCCTGCCATCATGTTCTAACACTTTTTTCCCCGCAAAATCTTCCGTGAGCACAGCTTCACCTCATTTAACCTCAAAAGCTTTAATCCCACGGACAGAGCCCAGCACGTTTCTCCCTCTTCAAGAAATTCCTCCACTGTTCATGTCAAGTAGCTGAGCAACACCGGCAGAGGGGGGGAAGCGGGAGACTGGGCTGAAACAGAAGCCTCAGCCCTGCACGAGGCCATTGCTGCTTGCCCAGGGAATCCAGGAGGGTGGTGTCCTCTGTCCCTTCGGCGTCCCCCAAAGCCCAGCCAGCCCTGGGAGCCACTCCCTGGCTGCCCCTACCCTGCAGCCTCACGCTCCGCGAGGGCTCACGGATGTTTCCGTGAGGACGATGGCAGTGATGCAGCTCACAGGGACAAGGAGGGTTAACAAGGACTTGCTAAGCTCTTTAGAGACAGCAGGGACAAGATAGCCACTAATATTACTATGAATTTCACAAATGTCATTTTTAGACTCAACTATTTTAAGCTTTGCTTTAAAACCCCGGGGGAACAGCACGCATTCCGCATCCACCACGGCAGACCCACTCGCTTGACGCAGCTGGCGTACAGCACTGGTTGTGAAGAGACTTTACTGCTTTTTCCAATGTGAAGCTCCTGAAATCCATACTGACAATACCTCCAAAATCTACCCAGTCCACCTACCGCCACAGCACAAGCTGCAAAACGATAAACCCAACACAACAAAGAGGGGCAGCCAGGGAGGAGGAGTTGCACATTATTAAGGCGGCAGATGAGGAATTAAAGCCAAATGAAAAATACCAGATGCCACGAGAACCGCTGCTGCAGGAAATTAAAAACTCTGGGCCTCCAGTCTCGCTATTCCTTTGTCATCCCACTCGCAGCCTCCCCAGGTCAGCAAAGCCAGACGTGGTCTCGCTGCCGCCCCGAGCCTGCCAGCAGCCCGGCTTGGGGCGTGCAGAGCACGTCGGGGGCTGGCGGCACACGCACGGACCCCACCGACAACCGTGTTACAGCCCCGGTGCCGCCCCCACAGGCGGGCTCTGCCTGCCCTCGGCACTGCCGGCTCCGGGACGTGGGCACCGGGCTCGCTGACCAACCCCACCCATCCAAAATTAACCTTCTGACGAGCACGACACCCCTCCCGAGCGGACGTCGGGCACTCGAGACGCCTTCTCCCGCCACCCCTTCTGGCGGCTTCTCCTGACATTAGGAGGGTGTCGAAAGAGAGACATCGTTTAAACAGACGGTTCCTTACCTTAGCTCTTTTGAAGCACGACCAGAAAAAGCCCAGCAATGGCATGATGCGCCGAGCGTTGAGGGGGGCGGCGCGGAGCCCCCCTAGAGCGCGGCGCCGGGGCGAGCGCAGCCCGGCAGCCCCATGGCCGCTGCCCCGGCGCTCGGCGCTGGCAGCGCAGGCAGCGGGGAGGAGGAGGAGGCAGCCGCCTGCGGAGGCGGGCCAGCGATTCAAACCCTGCACCGTTATTCAGTTGGTTGCGAACAGGCAAATTCCCCGAAGATCGCGAGTTTTAAAGAGCTCCACGCTTTCCTTCCTGCCCGGGTCGCGGGGAGTGGCGCTCGCTTCCCAGGCTGCGGGAAGGAGCGAGGGCAAAGAAACAGCCCCGGGGAGAAGGAACGGGAGTTTCGCTGTCAAAGGCACATGTAGGACGTTGGAAATCCAAACCCCAGATGGTTTAGGTTTTCACTCCAGCCCCTGCTCCAGCTCGCAGGCGCACTTGAAAGGGCTCCCGATGCCATCCCCACCGAGGGACAAGCCGTCCCCACGCGGTCACGCTGCCGACCCTGGCTGCCCTCGCATACACCGGTGGGGCCAGTGCCCCCCAGCGGGGAGTAAAACACAGCCAAAACACACCCCCCAAGTCACCATCTGTGGCCCAGCCATTCACTCTGACCCTATTCACGGCTTCTTATCTTCCCTCCGCAAACATTTGTGCAAGGTTAGCGTTTGTTCATAAGAAGGACCGTAATAAAAGGCAAAGCCACAAACTTTTATGCAAGCCATCCAGGCAAGAAACCTTCTGCAGGCCCTTAAGAAAACCCCACCGACAGGTGATTGACGAGATTGTTTCGGAATAAGCAACAGCAGTTGGCCAGCAGTGACACCCGGGCTGGCGTCTGGCTGAGCCAACGCACTGGAACACAGTGGCTCTGCCCATGGCTGAGTGCAGTGCTGGGACCTCCAAAGCAGGGCTGGCACCTCAGCAGGCTGCTTCTGCCCGTTTCAGAGCCACCTCCACTGCTTTTCCCTGCCCGTCACCAGCGTCCTTCAGAGTGCCTGGCTTTGTGCACACAGGGGCACAGACAGCCTTGGGATGCTACAGGAGGTAAAGACCATCAGGAAGAGGACCAGAGGAGCCAGCAAAGCACTGGCTGCCGTTGTTGGCAGAACCTGGTCGGTGGCAGCGCAAGCGCAGGACATCACACAGTGTGTGGCAGCTCCTCACAGCCATCGCCACGCCGAAGGGGTCGGCTCAGATCCCAAATCTCTGTTACAGACGGATCAGTGCCAGCCCCACTGGTGCTCCCTGCAGTGGCAGCTCCTGAGAAACAGGAGCAGGGGGATAAAGCAAGGACGGGAGCATGGAAAACCATGACACAGCAGAGCCAGAGAAGATGGCATCGAGCACCTGTAACATCCCACAGACTTGACCTGCACCCCAGCACCCTGGATCCGCAACGCCGGGCACCAGCACGGTCCCAGCGGCGCCGGTGCCTGCTCCAGCTGCTTCCTTCCATCTCCCCCTCTCTCATTCCTCAGCGACGTCCTGGCATCACTCCCGGGCTTGGCACCAGCCACAGCTCCTCCCCTGTGTCCCTGCATTACTGGGCCAGTGCAGCGGGGATGGGGGCACCCAGGCACGGCGCAAGCTTTGTGCATAGGCCTCTTCTCTCCTTTAATGGACTAGGAAGACAGCCTCATCCCCATGGGACACTTGCCTGGGGTCACCTTTCCCAGCAATCATCTTACCTGTAGGTGGAGCCACGTGGGAATCAAAGCCAGACACTGCTGCCCAAGAGGCAGCCACCCTGCACAACTCTCAAGGGCCAGAGTTTTCATTCCAAGGATTTGCAAATGCTTCTGTGCGGCGTATGATGGCAGCTGGGACCAGTGCCCGTTGCCAGACGTCCCCATCCAGCTCACAGGGTCCCGCTGCCCAGTGCTGAGGCTACCAGGGGACCTCCACTGCCTGCCTTGGTGAGGCAGAGGCAACTCTTCAGGTGGCCACAGACCCCTGCAGGGTGACCACGACGGAGCGGTGGGGATGGCTCTGTCCTGCCCGAACCAGGAACATCCCTGTGGTAAGAGGGCAGCCCCATGGCTTTAACCATAATGAGAGGAGCCCACCAGAGGGAAGTGACCCCCCCAGCACCTCACCTCACAGCTTGCTCTGCCAGCATTCACTCCTTCTCCCACTTCCTTCAAAAGCAAAAAAAGAAAATAGACCCAAATTAGTGCAAACAGAAGAAAGACTTCTCCTCCCCAGGGCCTGGGAGACAAACCACAGAGGCTTTGGCATACTTGTGCAGCTTCTTCCTTCCTATCCAGTCATTCCAAAAGTATTCAAGTAATTTTAAATCTAGGATCCTTCTTCAGCATTCCAGGACACCATCCTAAGTCAGAACAGGTCCTGGGGACTGGATTCGCTGCACGGTGCCCAAAGCCTGCACACACCACAGCGGGTGTTCCCACCGAGCGATGCCAGGACACAGGCTCCACTGCCACTCTCGTCTCTTCCCAACATCTTTAATGTAGCTGCTTCACAGGCATCTACAGGAAAACCAAAAGCAATTTCTATCAATTCTATCTATGTATCACTTTCTCTGTGCCATGTACTATATCTCTCTCTGTATCACTATCGCCTCCAGACTTATGTGGGAGCCCATTTTAAACTCGAGTTATTTTCAAGGGCTGATTCCAAGGAAATCTCTGCCCTGTACAGGCTCGCTGAGGGTTTCCCCCAGGGCAGGGCTGGGGCACTCACCAAACCAACTCCAGACTGCCACAAGCATCTTTTCCTTCTCTGTAAGTCATGGGACAGGGCTGGTGTTTTGGAGGGCAGGTACAGTCTCTTCTCACAACAGATCATCACCCAGGAGGTCCTGCGGGGAAATGCAGGGCATCTGACGATGGGGGAGCAGGGTCGAGCAGCCCTCACGCCCTTTGCACTCCGTGATTTTCCACTCACTCCTGCGAGCAGGCGTCCCCCCGGGTCAGGAAGGGAGCAGCTCCGGCAGAGCCAGCGTTTGCCTTATTAGCATAGCAGGAACAGAAACCCTTTTCTTTTAACAACGCTGGCTCGCTGGGCAGGCGCTGCCGGGGCAGGGGCTGCAGCACCGGAGAAAAGGAGGGGTGGAGGACACCTACACCCCACTGCCCGCGGGGAGCGTCACCAGGGAGCTGTGGACACTGTGCCTCACTAAAGACAGGGCTGGACCCTCCCAGGCTGGAGCAGCCCATGCGCTCAGGCTGCGATGCCATCCCCAGCATGGACCTCAGCCCAGGATCCAACCAAGAGACCACCAATCTCTGCCGGTGCCAAATGCCCTGCTGTTGGAGAGGCACCATGCACCACAGCAGCTGGACCACAAGAAGCCTCCTGAGATATCTGGACATTGAGGAGCAGCAGCAGATGGTCCGCAGCTTTTTTTTTTTTTTAAGCAGATAAGAGTCCAAACTATTTGATACTGAAAAGAAGAAACACTCAAACAGAAGTCATGTCATTTCTTGGAGCGGGTACCAAATTGTGCCACCAGTAATGGGGCTCCTGGCCTTTGCTGCTCAGCCAGACACTGCCAATTGCCCACGTCCTGTCCCAGGCAGGGAACCACAGCTCTGATGCCTGCTGGCCCCCGCAGCACCAGGAGGGACGCTGTGGGGTGGCGATCAGCGAGGGAGCAGCTTTGGGCAAGGCAGGCTCGGTTAGGAGAGACGGCCATCCACCGAGATCAGCCTTGACACACACACACAGACAAAGAGCCCATTTAGCGACGGGGTTATTTCCAGCGGTGCAGTTGCTGCTTCTGCTTTGAGGATCGACAGCCGAGCTATGAATACCCCGCCCGGGCTGGTGCCACAACAAGGACAAAGGGAAATGCCTGGCTGGGGAGGGGGGGCACACGCTGCTCACCCAACAAAAAAGCTGCCTATTCCTCGCGCTGTGGTGGCACAAGGGTCCCCGTGGGGAGGGGAACTGACAATGAGGGGGGACACGGGCCGGGAGTGCCACAGGCTGCCCTGCCGACCCATCCCTCTTCTCCCACGGGCAATCAGGCAGTCACTTAATCCCCATGCGCCGCCTTCTGGGACAAAAGGAAACATTGGGGCGAGCAGGGCGGCAGCCGTAACCCCTGGGGTTGAAGGTGTAAATCCCCCACCAAGAAGCCAGCCAGTCCCACCAGTGTCCCTTGGTCAGTCCCTTCCTGAGGGCTGGGACAGAGCAGTGGGACATCGCCCTCTCCCAGCACTCATGGTTCTTGAACCCTGGTGCTGCTTCACCTTCCAACACTGACTGCGTTTCTCCTCACCCCAGACACGTGTGGGACTCCCTTGGAGAACCCGAGGGCCCCTTGCCTTATGCAGAGCTGCAAGAACCTCCTGCCCCCCCGAGGTCCTGGCAAAAGCTCAGTCTGTGCATTTCCCCACAAAGGATGATCCGATTTGTAAATATCAGTGAATGTATTTACAAATACTGATTTTTTTTTTATTTAGTATACACTCAAAAGCCAAATAAACTTTCCAGATGATTAGTCTACAGAACACTTCAATTTCACTAAACAAGAGATGACATTGCTGAAATAAATTAGTCAATGCTGTTTCTGTGGAATTTCTGCTGCACCAGCTGGGCTCTGCCCCTGTCCCGATTAACTGAGACTTCTACAGATCTGTGAGCCCGCAGCTGTCACCCAGAAAGCCTGAAGGCTTCAGCAACAGGTTTGCACCATTAAATACCCTTAACATGAAAACACCAGCCTTCTTAACGAGTGTCCAGGCTCTCCCCAGAAGCAGGGTGCTCTCCCCCTGCCCGGGGCTCATGAAGGATGCGGATGTACGGCTCCATCCCTCCTCCCGCTTCTCCTTCACCCACCCATGGGAGCTACGACCTACAGAGGACACACGGTCTCAGCCTTGACACCATCATTTCTAAATGTGCTGGCTCAGCACATGCACCCGGACCGTTCCTTGCCACATAGCCTTGCTCTGTCCCCCTCTGAGGGCGACTGGTTGAAGGTCACGATTCCGCAGTGCCTAGGACTCGTGTCAGCAAGCGAGGAGCCACTATTTGACCTCATTTAAAAAGAGCGTAATTGATGTGGTGATGCTTTTGAGACAAGTTACTCAAATTACTTATAGATCTCAGTGATATAGAAGGAAAATGGCTTTTTCTGAGACCTACAGACCCAACCAATTCTAACTATTTCTGTTCAAGCCCCTAAGAGTAAGCATCTGGGAAGAGTCTACAGAGATTCCCCTGCAAGACAGAACTGCAGCAAGAAAACCTCTCTGCTATGCCATAGTTTTCATATAGGCATCTTGAAGATATATAACACAGGCTGCATTTTTACATATAAAGGAGTTGCAGAAGTAGAACACTCACAAGGCAGCTTTGCCTTCCCATGGGAACACCACTGAGCTGCTACAGAACGGCTGGGACATTAATCCTCCGCCCCAAAGGCAGGCGCCAGACCAACACAAGGAATTGTGAGCATCTCTTATTATTAGCAAGAGCAGGGAGGCTCCTCTGGCAGATGCACAGGCAAGCAGAGGGCTGTGCTATTAACAGCCAGAGGACAGCCAGGGTCCGGGGGCTAGAGGGAGGGGGACAGTCCCCAGTGCCCTCCCCATAAGCCCTGGTCCCACAACACAGCAGCGTGGGGCTCCCTGGGGGCCCTTCCCCTTCACTGCCAGCCTCTCCGGGCAGCAGCCACAGGGCACAAATCCAGCCAAACCCCCTCCAGCCAGACGGGGAGGGCTGGGATCACACGAGGGGCACCCACCCACACACAGAGCTGGCGGGTGCCCGGTGCCAGGGACACGCTCCTGCCTGAGCCCGCTACCTGCCTCGCGTGGCCAACACGCTCAGCAGCTGAAAAAAATATACACAGGCAACTGGGACACATCTGTCTGTTGGGCTCACACAGCTAAATGCCAGTTAATAAACTACATTTGACCTACTTGTGTATTTTTGCACATAGTTCTAGTGACAGCTGCTGTCTCGGCAAGGAGGGGGGCTAATTCTGGCCGAGGTTTGGGATTAATTAATAAGACAGAGGCATCTCGGTCAGGTGCAGTGCTCCACAAGCGAGGGCAGGTCTTTGCAAGTTAAACTCTGCGTGATCAATTCACATACAGCCTCCTCTCACTTGCTCAGGGCTGGATCAGTTGTGTACCAAGTTTTCCACACCTAAATTCAGAGGCAAATCCTCCAGCACAGAGCTCCTCATGAGCTGAAGCCACCTCCCAGGAACCAGCTGCCTCTGCACCATCTCTGTGCTCACCCTGGTCGCATCTCAGCACCTGTTTCCCCAGGATGCGTCCTGGGTGCCAGGCCAGGCTGTCCCCACACTGCCTCAGGCTTCTGTCACTGCTGCTGTGAAGAATTCAGAAGCCCTGAGACAGAAAGAGGCAGCAACCCCAGTCCAGCTTTCAGTTGCGTTTGTTTTGCTAAAGGGAGGCCAAGTTTTGGGAAGAGGCAGGTTTTAAACATTCATGGTATAAATGATAGCACCGTCTGCTCACAATCCTGAGACAGCAGCACAAAGCACCAGAATATGACTTCAAAAGAACGAGAAAACACAATCCAAGTAAAACTCGGCAGTTCTTGCTGAGCTCCAGAAATTTACCCTTTGCCTTAAGGGGGCTTAAGTAGCTCGTAGGGACTCCCAGGAGGGTGCAAGGGACCACAACCTCAGCAGGAGGAGGAACAGCTCTAGGTGGGGATCTGTTAATTTTACATCTCACTGCCCCGTATGTCTTCCCTAAGCAAAGAAAAGAAGCAGGACACACGCACACCCCACAGCAGCTATCCTAACTGGCTGGCCATAGCTATAACCACGCGAGTCAGCACAGGAGCAGACATGTCCTACCAGAACCACATCAGAGGAAGACGTGCTCCTGGTCAACAACAAACCTGGGCAGGAGCAAAGGTGAAACAGGGCTGAGGCTGGGCAGGAAATCCACACAGCACCCCAGCAGAGCTCTCTGATGGGCCTCAGCTCTGGCGATGAATATGCCTGGAAGAAGGGTACACTTACCAGCCAGCCAGGCAATGTCTTCGTTTCCCCAGGAGACAGAGAGAAGGCCTTATCCTCATCTTCGTCCCATTCTGGGATGTCGTGGTCTCTCACCCGGTCTGCCCAGAGCGGCTCGAGCTGCCACACTGGATGCGCTTCACCCTGGCCAAGCACGCGCCCACGCTTTGTCGGAGAAAGCTCATCGAAGGCCAGCGTTTCACCACTGACAAAAAATTTACTCTTGCCTGCTGCATCCCCCCTGTGCCCCGCACAGCCCTCCATGAGGCTGACAAACCTTGGACGGTGCCCCCAGGTTCTCCTGGGGAAAGACCCCTCCATGGGGGGCGAGGAGTCGTAGTCTATCAGTGTGTAGTCAGGCTCATCCTCGGGACTGCGCTCGCTGCTTCTCTGACAGAAGAAGCCGTAGACACCTACTTCATCTTCACTGTCAGCTGAAGAGCGCAAGGTCAGAAGCTCATCCCGCTGGCCTGGAGACGCAGGAGGCTTTGCTCGGTGTTCAGCGCTCCTCGCCTCCATTGTCCACGGACAGAAACCACCGCCTGACCAAGGGAAAACTGGAAATGCAAACCAAAGCTTCTTACTGAGAACCCCCCAGAAGATTACATTTATTTTGCTTTTCCTCGTTTTCCTTTCCATTCCATTTGATTAGAAAGGGATGTAATGGTCCTTACTCCAGGTACATCCATGCTTTACTCACTGGAGTACACAGGACGCACACCACAAAGCTCGTCTGGCCTAATTTTCTGTCAGATCAACAGGTGCTTTAGAATACCAAGTACTTTGTCCAGCACCACACTGGAACAGCAGCAGGTAGCAATAGCGTCCATTCTGCAACAGTTCCTGCATGTCATCCACTAAAACATGTCCTGCAATTGCATGGGGACTGCTCAGCCTTTCTCCACCTCTGTTTTGTATTCATCTCGACTTTAGAGAGAGCTCTTTTTACCCTTTTAGATGGAGCTTGGGTGTCACATTATGCTCTTCCCACTGCCAGCAGCAGGGTGATGGGGGAAGAGGTGGGGTTTGCAGGAGTCTTGGTTGGACATTTTTCACCCGGGTGCTGTCTGAAGGCTTGTTTGAAGCCAGCGTGCTGCAGGAGATGCTGTCTCAGACTCCCGGGAGGAGCTGGGGCCAGGCCTTCAGGAGTTCAGCCGCTACAGACAGCAAGTGCTCCGTCTCCTCCCATCCGGCTGGGAAAACTTGTCCCCTCCCTGCACTGCCACAAGAGCAGAGCATCAGGGTCTGCCCGGCTGCTGCCTCCCTGCTTCTTGACATTCAGCTCCCAGGCTTCAGCCCGACAGCACAAAGAGCTGCTCACCAGGCACAGGCGGCTTCGGGAGCAGGATGTGCCGAGGCACCTGGCACCGGGAGGCCATAACACACTGAGCAAACCCCTCCCTGTTTGCTTTCAGGTGCGAGCAAACGGCTTTGAACTCTGCAACACGGGCAGAGGGTGTCGAGGTTCACGGCAAACAACCAAGGTGGAGGTAACAAAGCCACCCTTCCCACGCCAGCAAGTGCGTTTTTGGATAGCTTTTGATCCTCACCAGGGTCAAGAACAAAACCTAGAGCCAACCGTGGAAGTGAGGGTGTCCTCACTCCTGTGTCTCAGGGACCCGACTGCACATACACCGAGCCCGACGCCTCGCGGGCATCGCCCCTGGGATGAGGCGACGGCAGAGCCGTGCAGGCACCTGCACGCCCGCCACCCCACGCCCACCGGCGCCCGCTGCACCGAGCCCCCAGGCACCTCACCCCTGCCCGTACCTGCTCGGCGAGCCCGGTCCAGCTCCCCCAGCACCAGCAAGAGGGTCCCCCCCGGGCGAGGGGAGCCCCCCCGATGAGCAGGACCCCGACACACACGCTCTGGGCGCACGGCCTGGCCCTGGGGAGGAGGACGCAGAGGGTTCCAGCCTCCAGCTCCGCTTCCAGCCCCCGCGGCCGTTCGCCAGTTGCCTGCCAAGGCAGCCAAAGGTCGGGAACTGCAGGTTCGCTGCCAGCAGGTCCACAGGATGATCTACTCCCCGATTTCACTGGGAAAGCCCTTCTCTTGCCTCTTACATGTTACTTGCCTTAATGTGCAATCCTCCACGCAGAACATTAGCCTTAAAAGAACAGTTTTGTTGGGGAAAAATTGTCAAACAGCTTCATCAGAATAAACTGGAATTACTAGCCTCCTCCCTGGGGCAGCCCAGCTGTGAAGGGTGGTCTCACCCTTCCCTGGCCAAGCAGGGCGGTCCAGGGTCAAAGGGTTTGTGCTGCCTCAGTTTCCCTCTCTGCTGTGGTTTGTGGGTGAGGCAGAGGGTGCACAGAGCACTTAATGATTTCCTGTGCACAATTCTAAGTGTTCTGATCACTGTCACCTTGGAGGGAAGAAAAAAAAAAAAACCAAACAAAAAACCCCAAAACATTTGTAATCATTTCCCCACTGCCGTAGTAAATGGGCTTTGTAAAAAATATGCCCCTTGCTGAATGACAGTAATCTCCTTGCTCAAAATTGCATCAATATTACAGAAAAGGCAGGCCAGGTATAAACCCTTCAGCATGAGCAGGTGAGGCACAGCAGTATGAATCGAGCCTCTTCCCAGGTCGTCAGTGGCCAAGGCTGGTAGATCAGAACTCACCTGCCTCCCAAACAGGACAGGGAACACAGGCTGTTGCAGCCTGGATCTCCTTGATGGGACAGAAAAAGCTGAGGGGAGAAATAAAATAAAAAAAAAAAAAGACCACGAGGTGGTGCCGCCCTCTTGTGACCGCCGGGACATTTCAGCCTTCTCCAGCGACCAGTTCAACTCCCAGAGGTGGTTTTTCAACGCCAATCATTTGTTGGACCACCTGCTCCCAGTCCTGCTGGGGGTCGGGCCAGGGAGAAGGGCTGGGCGGCGACTCGGGGGGGCTCCCACCCTCCCGCCACGACCGAGCCCCCCTTCAGCATTCCATCCTCGCAGAATCCAACTGATGCTCTCCTTGCAGAGGGGAAAAGGATTTATGCCTCATCCTGCTGGTGCTTCTACTGACACGGGTTCACTCCCTGATGCACAGACACACAATTTAAATGCATTCCACAGGCACAGAGAACTGGGCTCTTTTTTTTCCCACCTCCTTTGAATTCGCTCCCAACTGGCAGGCCAGACACTGCCTTTGGTCGCCCTTAAGCGTGGCTCCGCGCTGCACGAGAGCGGCTGCCTCCCGCCGCTGTCCCTCACCCCTCCTCGCAGGCACAGGACCCTTAACCCACACAGAAGACTGCCTACACGCATTTTAGTGTGTTTTAATTTATAAATTCTCAAGTTAAAACAAATAAATTCTTTTCATTGGTATTAAACAGATCAAAATTAAGTTCATACACATATAACAACTTTAGTTGATAAACATTATTAAAAAAAAAAAAAATCTTAGTAGGAAAGGAAGCCAGGATTATCCATCAGAAAATCACCCACTTTCTCTACAGAAAAGTTAAAACATGTCATTAAAGGCAAGACACCCGCTTTTCTCCTTGCTGTCCTTCCTTCAGCCAGCTTTAAAGACGAAGGAAGACACCTCCTCGTTGGAGAGCGTGATTTATCACGTCCATTTTGGTAACAAAGTAAAAACGCACGCTGTGGTTATAAGGACTACTTACCTCGGGTGTTTCTGGAGGACCGCGCTGTCTAGCTGGCTGAACGATTTGGAGCACTGCCCCACGAACGGGCGCTCCCACCACTCCCCGGTAACACCACCACTTGAAAGGACTACCACCAGCACGAATTCTGGGCAGCCTGCAAATTCCCAACAAGCTCAAGGTGTTTCACTTGCCTAAACCTGACACTTCAACCGTGCTTTAACGTGCCCGTATCTAGCTCCCCCTGGGAACCACCAGTCTGCCGAGGGAAAGCCAATTCAATGGAAGCGGTGGCTCTACAGAACATCGACGTTTGGCTGGGGAACAAACTCCACTTTTGGTTATTTAATGCTTTGACATAAGACAGTTAAGCTTCCACCCGTCACCCTGACGCTCATTTCTACCAGTGCTTCCTGCCTGCTCTCTCTGCCCTTCTAAGCAATTCTATTCAGTTTTCTTCATCAATCTTCAAGGTGAAAGTCCAAGCCACTCTTAGTGAAGCTCTTCCAGAACCGATTCTAACATTGTGATGGGGCAATTATTTTTGACAAGATATACCGCGTGCTTTCAGGTGCGCTGGCATCAAGCACTTCTCACACGATGCAGCACGGCGAAGCAGGCAAGGAGCTACAGCAACTCCGCCCGAGGATGTCGACGGCCTCTACTCTCTGCCAGAGGAAACAACAATTACAAAACCCACCATATGTAAAACACATAACTTTATTGAACTGGATGAATGAAAACTCAAAAAATCTAGTTTCCTACCTGCACCCTGCCAGCTGAAACCTTAAGGCAAGTTACATCTTTAGTGATACAAACCTACTTAAAGATTTTACAGCTTTAGAAGATATGACTTCCATACTAAAGATTGCTGTGAGTTAAAAAATAAGCAAAAAGAAATCCCACCTTCATCATAAAACCACTATATTTCAGCCTATTCTTTCAGATTAAAAATACCTCTTCGACTAAGGATTTCAGCAACCAGTTGAGAAGCTCATCCAGTTAATACAAAAATGAGTTTCTTCTCTCTTGCCTAAGCCAAGAGCAATGACACAGAACAAACCATCAAGGGACCTGTACTTAAGTCAAAACCAAGTGAGGAAAAAGCTGAGATTTTAATTCCTCTTAGAAACCGTTCTCCTTCTTTTCAAAAAGATACTGAATCAGTTAAATGTTACTCCAATTATCTTTCAGCTATAAGATCAGGTTACATCACAAGACACTACAGAGACAGAATTCCAAGGACTTATCTAAAAGTATGCTCAAATTTTTGTGCTGCAGTAGGAAAGAAAGATTAGGCTCAAAGAATCTCCCTGTAGTCATCAATCACTTTATTACCTACTTCCCTTGAATATTTCTTTTCAGCTTCATAAAGCTAAATTAACATTGGAATGAACGGAAGACCGCACACCTCAAAGAAAAGTCGCGTTCCATACCAGTAATAATTCAATGGAAGTTTAAAAATTCCCCATTTCCATTTCATTCCCAGGGATACGAAATGCCGCAGCTCCCCTGGCAGCACCCGCGGCCGCCAGCCTCACGCCCAACGCCAGCTCTGCTGCACGGCTGGGCCCCCCCTGCCCTGCCCTTCTCTCCTCTCCGCGCTCCCACAAAGGCAAAAATGTACTTTTAACCTGCACATCTAGAAGCTTCCATCGCAACTATCAAATACCTAGAATGTTCACAGCAGAAACTGCACTTTATACACAAATATAAATTAGGCCCATTTACACCTCAGCAGGACCCAAGTACATCCATCTCAGGTCTACCTGCATCGCTATCGGGAAAAGGAAACACGATGCTCATTTTCCAGAAAAGTGACATTCTAACAGCAGCTTTTTCACCCCCAGAAGTTTCAAAGCTCTCCTCTTGGATCGCTTCCAAAACAGTAGACAAACACAAATAATTTCTGCAGGGTTTTCAAGAAGCAATCCTCCCAGTCCCCATCCCTACGCTGAAATACAAATGACACACATCTTCACCTGGCGTACGGCTCTCCAGGCAGGGTACCCCACGCATCTGCAGAGAATGGGAGAAGAAAGCTTCCTCCCCTTTTATAAAAAGCATTAAGCAAAAAAAAAAAAACAAAACAAAACCAGACAACCCCAAAAAAACACGCAAACAAAAACCCTATAGAAAAGTTCCTCGGATCTTGTTATAAATACAAAGAAACAATCGCAAATTTGTACACATTTATGTTGAAACGCCGCCTGTGTAAACAACCAAATGAAAAGTCACCTAGAAGCAGTGAAGAGCAGAATTCACAGCCTAAATCACAGCAGCCACCACCATTATGACTCAGTTTCCTTCTCCCAACCCATTTCAAAACCCACAGCCATAAATCCCAGTGTGGTATACTAGCACCCAAACACCTCACATAACAAAACCTCATCTTACTTCACACAAACTTGGTTTTGGTTTGGGTTTTTTTGGTTTTGTTTTTTTCTTTAACATACACACTTTGCTCGCTACTCTCCAGACAGTTTGTCATTCTCAAGACATAGAGTGGCAGCCAAGTCCCTGCTGCAAACCAGTTCTGCCAGGACTTGACTCTCTAATCGATGGTCACGTGAAAAGATTTGTACCCACCCAGCGTAAACACGCTCCCTCTCACAGACACGTGGATCAGTCAGTGGAACTATGGTTCTGAAGGCATTTGGCTGGAACGCTCTACTCTTGCCACATGAAGGGATGAAACAAACACACAAAACACAACTACGAGCAAAGGCAGCTCCCTTCTGCCTGGCTCCATCTAACTGCAGAACGGGCCCAACTAATTTTTTGCTGAAATCTAGTTTCGAAGTCCTATGATGCACCCTACATACGTTTCACTGCTCTAGGAGTGAATGAAAAGGAGTCAAACACATCGCTTCCCTACCCAACAGACAACAGCAATGAAGTTCTATTACTTCATAAGGCATATTCATCTTCAGGGAGAATCCAAGCACAAGCACGAATTGTGCCAAGTCGTGCGATCCTACGACTTCATCTACCCAGCACCTCGAAATCCCGGGATCTCCCGCTCTGTCCCTCAGGCAGAACAATCCCTGGCACAGCGGGCATTTCTTATGTAATGCAACTGAAGAGCAGAGCTAAATAAAACACCCCTCAGCAGCTGGACCTCCGTATCGTTCAAAGAGAGGGACACACAAACGACCAAGTTTTGCAGTTCTCTGGCTTTATCCCGTAACCTGCCTTTTTACAATATCTATATATATAAATTAGAAAGAGATAAAGCCAACGATTAACTGCAGCGTTCATGAAAAAACTCCAGTCCGTATTACACAGTCTCTTCTAATGGCAGATCACTGAGGCGTGAAGGTGAGAATCATCCAGCTGATAACAAAGTAGAAGAGGAAGATGGGGTAGACGACGAGGGCTTTGCGGTTTGGAGGCTGGCTGTCTGCCAGGAAAGCTGTAGATGCTGGTGGAAGAGAAAAAATACTTGAAATGTGAGCAGTACAAAACCAAAACCCTACAATCCACTGCAGACATTAACAATTTCAAATTAGGAGCTGCATTATAATTATGTTGAGAGGGAGAACAGAGTAATCCATTGCTCAATACCAACGGTCTGTGATCAGCAATTAAAACTCTATCAGAAAGGAAGATAATTACTGATTAACATTCTGTAACAAGAGCCAGACTTGCAGATAAAGAGCAGGAAAAATAACACAAATGCACCTGTATAAAATCAGCATTTTCTAATAGTCTTTAGAACATAAATCACAGAATAAAATACCCAGTAGTCTCACATGGGTTTCAATATTAAATCACCGTCCTTCTGCCGAGGGCCATTTGTGTACGACTGCAGAAATCGACAGGAGCGTAGGCAGAGGCTGAATCTCTTGCCAACGCAAGGACTAGAAGAACTATTTTTTCCAACAACACTCCAGCAGCCTCGGAAACACCTGAAGCTACAATATCTGTTGGCTTTACCCACGAGAAAGCGTGCAGACCTATCCCCTTCGGTACTGCGCGACGCAGCGCCCAGAACACAGGAAGGAACTCACCTAACGTTGACCAACCGAACATGGCTACTACTATGATGAGACGTATGATGAAGCTGATGGTCCCGGACCCCGCCAGCAGCACCAGCCTGCACACCAGCATCGCCATCGTCAGGGGCAGGATGCAGTAACCCAGCACGCACAGGCTCTGAAAAAAGGATCTGGGAAGGAAGGACAGCAGTGAAACCACAGCCCCGCAGAAACTGCGCACACGGGCGCACCTTAGCAGCTACTAAACAAACCGGCTCTCACATAGTTCCTCCGAGAAGCTTTGAGTTCAGAGTGATGACGACGGCACCAAACCAGATGATGACAAAGACCTCGGCAAACTGGGGCCCTCCATCATCCTTGCTGTCTGCTGACCCACCTTGAAGCATCCTGTTGTAGGCGACACACAAAAGGAGTCATTGGCAATCGGTGACGTGGAGCAGATGACAGAACAGGAGCGCCAAACATTGAACCCCAGTGAGGCTGCAGACCGATCATTTTTCATTTGCTTTCTTATTTTTAGTAGCATCCTCAGTTTTGTACAGGAAAGGAAAACGTTTGTGGCTCAAGTGAGAGCATTTCAGTCCATTTGTTTACTTGCTCCGAGGACTGCCTAAGCAAATGGAGTAGAACAAATCCACAGACTACAAGCTAAAAGATGAAAATCAAGGTAGTCAAGGTCTGGTAACCTCTCAAAGCAGGCAGCAAAGTGCATGATAAAACACAGGAGCCTTACAGGAAGCTTATAAAAACTACAGGATACAGCCACACAAAGCTTGGAGAAGTGAGCATGCAATGATTTGGATATTTAAATTCCACCAGCACCCTTCAGTAAAATCATTCTTAAGACACGGGGCTAGGAAGAGTTCACCCTTAAAGACAGGAAGTCCTAAGGGGCTCAAAGCATCACAAGCACATTTTACGAGAACACCTAAGGAGGCAGATTTGCAGGAGACACATCTTAACACGTCACCCAAAATTTTTCAGTTCTCACTTCTCCAGCGTAAAAGACCACAAACCCCCCAATCCGCTCGCTCTGGGTACTTACAGGGCAAGCGAGACACAGAGCACTAGTGGGCCCCAAAGATCCCCTGCAGATAAAGGAAAAAATAAATTCATAAGCCTCAGAGAATGATGCTCAGCTTCATTTTCCTGGGAGTAACCAAGCACCTTTGCCAGCTCCTGACGTACCATTTTCCAGATCACACTTCCTTCTCATTTTACTGTTTAGCCTCTTATGCCACATCCTGTAATATAATTTGGTCAAAACCAGCCAGCTGCTAAAGCCACCTGCTCTACATACTCTGGCACACGCCCCACTTTTAAAGAGCTCTGGCAACACTCTGATTTTTTCCTGTCTGCTATTTAGCATTCTACAGCAGAAAGAAGAGGGAAAAGACACTTCTGTTGCACTGAACTCTCCCTTTTCCCATGTAGGCAAAGTCTGCTGGCCAAACACCCTCTAAGATTTTGAAAATCGTCTTATACGCACAGTCTCTGAGGAGTGTGCTACTCTTCTTCGGATACATGACGTGGATAAACTTCTTCCCAACGGCTTTCAGATCTCTCATCTGAAATAAAGAAGTAATGCTCCAGGTCATCCCTTCATAAAAACTATAGTTCCAGCTAAAAGCAGAGAAGCATGAGTCAAGGACTATTGGTGGTAAATCAAGATAAAATCCAACCCCCAAAATTTCTGTAGCCTCCTCTGAAACAAACAACATGTGCTTTTTCTACATTCCTCAACAACTGCAGTACTTCACACTTGGATAACACTCAGTTAAGAACAATTATTTGTTCGCTCCTCTGGGAAAAGAAAATTGATGAAAAATCCTATTAGCCAGGGCAGCTTTCTCCCACACTTCACCTGATGCCTTTACTCTTGCATTGAAACTACAGGCAACTTCCAGGCCATAATTCGGATAATTTTTTGACCCACAAGAATTTATTTATCCTAAAACCAAAACAAAATGAAACAAACCACCCCAAACTCAGAATGAAGCACAAGTCAAGCACTGCTATGCAAAAATATGTTTTTTTGCATAACAGTTGTCCAAAAATATCAGGAAAACACGTGTTTTAGCACAGACAGAGGCAGAGACTCACAATAGTATCCTTAACGGGCTCGTCCAGCGTGGAGTAGTCCTCGTCAGGAGAGCGAGATCCGACAGGAACGGTGATCTCCCCCTCCACTGGGATATCTTCAGATATCGACACATCTGCGAGACCTGGGAACTAAACGTTTTTAAAGACCTTTAGAAAGGAAGATGTAAACCAGCTCACACTCACTTCAGCCGTCTGCCAGCCGGGTTTGGGATGAAAACAACTGCTCCGAAGGCAAAGACGCAGCACAGCCAAGGACAGACCCAGCCACGGCCCTCCCGGCTGAGGCGGGCTGCAGCCCGAGGAGGTGAGCAGAGGCCGCTCAGAAAGCCCTGCTGTTTTCTCCAGGCGCTCCCGGAAACCGGCTTTTGCCCTTAGCTCGGGCAGCAAGAACCAGAGCAAGCAAACCGCCCGCCCGCGGTTCCCAGCGCCTGCGGCTGCGGCGGGCACCGACGCCCCCGAGCAGGCCAGGCCGCCCCCGGGGCTCCGCGGGGAAAGCCCCCGCCGCAAGGCGCCCAGCACCGCAGCCCGGGCCAGGCGGGGAGCGCCGCTCCCCGGCAACACCGACGCCCCTCTGGGGCCCCAGCACGCGGGCTCGCGCGGACGGGGGCGAACGGAGACCGGTCGGGCCGGCCCCCGCGTAACCGCCCGGCCCCCGCGCAGCCCCTGCGGGACCCTCCTCCGCCGGGGGGCCGGCCGAGCGCGGCCGGCCCCGCCGCGGCACAGCGGCCCCCGGAGCCGCCGCCGCGCCCGCCCCCCCCCGGCCCGCTACGGGCGGTGCCGCGGTCGCGTCCCGGCTGCCCCGCTCACCAGCGGCCCGCCGCCGCCCCCCTCCGCCGCCGCCATCTTGGCCGTCCGGCCGACGTGGAGGCCGCGCTGACGCCATCAGCGCGCGCCGCGCCCCGCGGGCGCGTCCCTGGCAACGCGCCGCCTCGCCCCGCCCCTCGCCCCGCCCCGCCCCTCGCCCCGCCCCGCCCCTCGCCCCGCCCCGCCCCTCGCCCCGCCCCGCCCCTCGCCCCGCCCCGCCCCTCGCCCCGCCGCCAGGGGGGCGCTCCCGCCGCCGCGGCCGCGCGGTCTCGCCCGGGGCGGAGGCGGCCCCGCGGGGGCGGGCGCGGGGGCGGAGACGCCGCGCGGGCCGGGGCAGGCCCCGCCCGGCCGAGCCTCCCGGGGCAGGGCCGGGGGCGGTGCCCGCCGGGGCGGCGGCATGGCCGCGGCGCGGGGCGCTCGGGGCGGAGGGAGGCGGGCGGCGTAACCGCGCCCGCCCCGCATCGCGGCGGTGCCGGCGGCGGGAGGAGCCGGCGGCCGCCGCGGAGCCATGGGGCACCCGCCGCTGGAGTTCAGCGACTGCTACCTGGACAGCCCCGACTTCCGCGAGCGGCTCAAGTGCTACGAGCAGGAGCTGGAGCGCACCAACAAGTTCATCAAGGAGGTGATCAAGGACGGCAACGCGCTCATCGCCGCCATACGGGGTGAGCGGCTGGGGAGGGGGGCGCCGCGGCCTCCAGCCCCGGGGAGCGGGAGGGGGCCGGGCCCGGGGCCGCGCCTCGCCGCCGGTGCTGGCGCCGCGATCCGGCGCGGGGACGGGGGTCGCCGGGGCCGCGCTGCGGGAGCGGCCGCGCCTCCAGCCCCGCGGCAGCGGAGCCTCCCCGGCCGCCGCCGTGCACCGGGGGGGGGCCGCCTGCGGCGCGGACCCCGCGGAGCGTCGTGCCCCTCAGCCCCGTGCTCCGCGGCGGCCTCCCCCCCCCCCCCGCACGGCCTGGAGGAGGGCGGCGGGGCCGAGTCGGGGCCGAGTGGGGCTCCGCCGTCGGGGCGAGCCGGGCCGGCGCCGCCGGTGCGGCAGGGCACGGGCTGCTGGGCCGGTCGGGCTCTGCCTGGCGTCGCCTTGGTGCCGGGAGCACGATCTCCCCTCGGCAGAGGATGCTCCGTTACTCTGCTGTGCCGGGGAGCGGCTGGAGCGCGGCCGGGGCGGCGCAGGTCACCTGTCACCCGTCACCCAGCCCTGCTCCCTCTGCGGCGAGAAGAGCGGCTCGGAGGCAGGCTTTAGTCCTTTTGTCTGGGCGCTTTATTCTTTATTTTAACATGGGTGGGAATTTCTTACCGTTACATGTCAGTCTCGGCACTGACTTTAAGGGAGCCGTGTGCTCTGAAGCACTGACACCATCGGAGCTACCCGGGCCAGGTTGTTTCACCCGAAACCCCACAATCCTACGTGTTTGCCACTGGCCTGTCCTTCTGCCTAGAATCTCTTTTTCCTCCAAGAGCTGTAGATACCTTTCCCTGTGTTGTCTCTCACATCCTCTGTGCTTTTACAAACGTGCAGTAAAATGCAGCCGAGAGCGTGTGACAGCACGGCGGCCGTGAGTGCCACGCTTGCGTCAGGCCAACCGAAGACAAATCAAAAATGCAGCAGGGCAGACGCTGATCGTATGCTGTTTTTCTTGCCAGCTGGTTGATTTTCAGTTGGTATTAATGGGTTTAGCTGCTGCCCTTTTGTTAAGAAGAATTCAGAGCTTCCTTGTTATCAAGGCCATGGCTGGAACAGCCCCTGTTTGCCCATCTGGAAAAAAGCAAGGACAAAAGCTAGCATGGCTGAAACAGCAGACATCATAGGGCTGTAAGGACCTAAAACGTACTGCAAAAAAAACCCCGAATCTCTGCTCAGTCCAAGGCAAAAAAAGACAAAAGCAGCAAAATGAAAGCCAAAGGGATTTTAATAAGCCTGCTTGTTAATGGACATGCTTTGCTGCTTCTTCATCACTTTAGTCGAAACAGTTTCCCTTTCTAACGTTTGCGCTCAAGCAGGGATGCGAGGGGATTCTGCTGGGTCAGCAGACCCGTCCCAGAAAGACTGGCCAAGGAGGAAGGGAAGAAGGAGAAGGAAACTGAGTACACCCAGACAGCACAGATACAGATAAAGTCCCCCAGGACTGAGGAACCCCCAAATTTCTTGCCTGAAATGCTGTGGGGGTGTTGTTGTGCTGTTTTCCTTTTCTTAAGAGTGCAGCTGCGCCAGCGGGCAGGGGTGACCTGGCAGAGCAGGCTGCCGGGCACAGCACGGGAGGGGGCTGGTGCTTCCATCACCCCCGGGGATTCACCCCTCCCCTTCAGCTAGCAGATAACTTCAAAACAGTTCTAGGCGTTCCTCTCTGAGTCCTGTCTGTGTGGAACTGTGAGTCGGAATTTGGGGATCCTCGCTGTCCGTTGCGTAAGCAGCCCGGTCAGAGGGCTGGTGAATCCCTCCTGCTGCTCAGCGACGGCAGGGGCTGACGGTTCCTTTCTGTCCCTCGGCAGTGCCAAGGGATGAATGTGCACCTCGGCAGCTGGGAAGCAGAGGTGGTGATGGCCTTGCCAGGAGACAGAGGGAGATTTCTTTGTCAGGGGTGGAGGGTTAATCACAGTGATTGCTCTCATGGAATCTGTCGTCTGTCCTTCCCGTTACCTTTTAATGGGCGAGGCACCTTCTTGGTTAAACCTTTGGCCAAACTGGTCTGAGATATTGACTCACTGCACGCAGCATAGACCTCTGTTGACTTTACAGATGTATGCGTTGCCTGCGTGTGTCCTGATTAATTAACAAATAGACTCCAACCTAGGATTTAGGGCAAATCCATCCCCCATTTTGTAGCAGCGTCAAACACCTGCTGTCTCCAGCTGGCGGGCTCTTCAGCTGACACAGGGATGGAAACTGCCGAACAAAAGACTCGGTGCAGCTCAGTCTGGCTGGATACAAACACACGCGTCCGCCCGAATTGTGCGAGTGCAGCAATTCTCGTGCAGGAAACCAAGAAAAGGAGCGCGGTTCCCCATTGTGGGCAGATAGGGTCTGCTGGGCTTCATGTGGTCTGCCGTAAACACGTAGACTTAAAAATCCGAGACTGCTCAGAGCTGCTTTTTGTTTTCCGTTTGCCAAGTAATAGGGAAAAAAGCGAGCATGGCGTCACGTGGAGCTCGGCAGGACCCTCCGCTCCTGCGCTGAGTGAGCCGGCTGGTTTTGGGTTGTCGGTCGTACGAGGTTTCTTGGTCGCTGGCAGTGTTCTTGTTGGAAGTGTCAGGCCAGTTAAGGTTGTCGCAGCCTACCTGCTGGGTATTAAAATATTAGGAGTGTTCCAGCAGAGTCTCTAAGAGGCTGAAAAAGAAAGAAACCCACTTGGTATCACTTCATTGTGTCGGCAGAGCAAGCTGGGCATCCAGCGTCTAGTAAGTGCTGTTTCGATGACTTCTGTTTGAGATCTTTGGATGTCTCTTGACTTTTTTTGTAGCCCTTTTACTGGTAGATTAATTCACCATAATTGTATTTGTAGCATGCTAATATGTGAGGTTGAGTGCAGTTTTTTTAAACGAGCCATTCGAGTGCCGTGGAGTTACAAATGGGTGGAGTTAAGTGCTTCTGGTGGTGTATGTCTTGCTGGTAGGCACAGTGGTTTAATTAAATGTATTGCTCGTTGTGCAAACGCATGTACTCCCTTCCATTTCCCAGTTTGAAGCCCGGGCGATGGCCGGTGGTGACAAGCGGTGAATCACGAGTGTGACCTGGCTGCCGTGCGCTGTGGGGAGCGGTTTTAAGGCAGCCACATCTTCGCTCCAGACATGTTTACTGGTTCTTATGTCCAGCGATCTGGAGGCTCGCTGCCACCCAGGCCCTTCCTCAGCAGAGAATTCCAGTGGAACCTGTTGAAGTTGAACCTTCCCGTTCCCTTCCCCATTCCAGGGAGAGCCTGGGGCCGCGGGGTAAGCGCTTTCCCAGCAGCAGGGCTTCCCCGCCTCTCGCTCCTCCGCGGGGAGCAGCGGGAGGGAGTGCTCTGCCCGGCCCAGTTGTTCAGGGGCCAGCTCTGGAAGCTGTCCCTGGAAAGCCCTGCCTCTGTTGGGTTCGTGGTGGGGCAGAGCCAGAAGCAGCTTCTGCATGGGTTAGCTCAGGCTGGGGAGCGAGCTGGAGGAGGGTTTCCAGCTGCAGCCGTGTCTTGTGCTGCCCCAAAGCGCGAGTGATGAGGGGGCTTGTCTGGGTGCTGCAGAGAGCCCCTGCCCCTGCCCACCCCACAGGAATGGGGAGCATGTGCTCCTGATCTCAGGAGGGAGACAGCAGGGGGGGTCTTCAGCTCCCCTTGGTCAGCTGCGTGCCTCGGATTCCCCTCCTGCAGATAGTGCTGCAGTCTGAAGTGGGGGGCTGTTACTCAAATGAGGGTGGCACTTTGGTGCTTCGAGCTCCTCTTGCCGTTCAAGGGACTGAGAAACTGATTCCACACCACCCACCCGACTCTGATGTGTTACCAGCTGAAATAAATAAGATACCACGGGTAAAGCCCCCCCGAGCTGTGCAGCCCCCCACAGGCTGGTGTGGGTCCCTGTGCCATGGCAGCTGTGTCGCTGCCCCCATAATTGGCTGAAATGGGCCGAAAGCCCCCGACAGCTGGCTGTGCATGGGGCACTGTAAAATGGGCGAGTGTGAGGTTCTGCCGAATGAGAAATTAAACTGCCTGAAGCAGAGAAAAATACTGCTCATTTGTAATAATCCTGGGTGTGAAAGTCAGCGATAGCAAATAAGTTACTTTGAGACAGAAATATGAGTTACTTTTGTTGTAAAGTTGGCTGCGTCCCTTCTTTTCCGTGCCAGGAGCGCGCAGAGTCGCCGTCGGTGCCAAGTGACGGTCGGGGCCGGTCCCGCAGGTTGGGCTGGCAGAGCTGAAGCCGCCTGTGGCCTGGCCCTGGCCGGGCAGGTAGAGGAGCGGGGAGGTTAGCCTTCCTCCCAGCGCCGGGTCACTGGCCGACGCCTTCGTCTGCAGCACGCTGTAGGCCAGGGCTGCTCCTGGGCTGCTTCGCTTGCCCCTGAAAGCTGAGCTCGGTACCTCTCGCCTGCTTCCACGTGAGCTGAAAGCTCTGCCTTGCTCAGAGCGGGCTGGGCCGGTGTCTGTCCAACCCCTCGGACTGGTGTCTGTCCAACCCCTCGGACTGGTGTCTGTCCATCCCCTCAGGCTGGTGTCTGTCCATCCCCTTGGACTGGTGTCTGTCCATCCCCTCAGGCTGGCGTGGGCACCAGGGGATTGTTTGTGTCCTGGAGCTCGCATCCCCACGCCGCAGTGACCAGCGCTGGTGTCGCAGACAAGGCTCGCTGCAGGCTTGTGCTCGAGGCCCCAAGCGAGGGTGTCACAAGTAGGTGACTGTGCAGCATCACAGTTGTAAGAGTGGCTTCTTTACAGCATTTTCTTTCTGTGGCTCAATACGTTGGGTTTTTCTGGAATCTTTCCTGCACTCTGCTGTGTGTAGTAATGGAAAACCATCTGTTTCCTCGGGTCTTTGATCTTCTCTCATGATTATATATCAAACGGAGTTTGAGAAATGTCAGGTTGAGGCTCTTCATATTAATGTGTGAGTGCTGCAATGGTGTAAATTGTCCTTTGAAGCTGGGAGAGCTTTGAGCTCTCATGCAAATGTGGCGTACGTGGTTTTGAACTAGATTTCTGTACTGCATAAAGCCGTGCGGATCGCCTCTGCCTGAGTTCGCATCTCACTGAACCAGCCTCCCCAGCGTACGTGGTTTATCCTGCGCAGATAACGTTAGAGACGAATGTGCAGAGGCGTCTGCCCGCAGAGTGCGCAGCAGGCTCTGACAGCAGGGACTGGGTGGGCTGTTGTCGAGAACAGGGTTGGGCGGGGGACCCGGGAGGGGTCCCGCTGGCAGGTCTGGCTCTGCAGGGCTGCGCGTGGGAACTCGCTTGTTGGCTCGGGGTGCGCTGCGGCCCTTGGCCTGGCAGACCTGTTCTCCACAGGTTCCTGTGCTGTCGTTGGAGGTGGCGCATGAGGGTTTCATGTTTTAGAGCGAAGAAAGCAGCGTGTCGATGGGACGCAGTATTTGAGTGAGACTGAAGTGGCCCTGCCGTGACCTGTCTGCCCGGTTCCTGCAGGATCCCTGTGTGCTGGTTCATGTAAAGCCGGTAGAGACAGAGGCTTGAATCTGTCACTGCCTTACGTTACAACCAGATATTCAGGGGTTTTTGCCTGTGTCTGAACAAACCTAAAGCTCCTCTGGAAGAGGGGGAAGAGGAACAAGCCTGTCCCATGTGTGCGCTGCTGCTGGCGCAGGAAAGGCTGCACCTCTCCAGGCAAACGTTAGCTTTGCGCTCCTGGCAGGGCTTGGCATGGAGGTGCTTGCATTAAAAATATCCTGTCCCACAAAGGCAGCTTAGTTTTGAGCCAACATATGGCACATTAATGAAGATGTGCAAAGAAATTGTCTGTGTGTGGATGCACAGAGGCCCTCTGGCTCGTGGAAAGCTGCTCGTTAAATGGTCCAGTGTCATCAGGGAAATCTGGAATCCAAACAAGACTCGTGTAAGCCATTTCTGGGCATGGCTAGGTGAGTGTGAAGAGGCTGCTCGTGTGCCCGCATCGGCAATGCAGCTGCTGATAAACGAACACAGCTTCTTAAAAATCAGTCGGTCCTCTTCTTTCTCTTCTGGTTGTATCCCTGCGCTCTCCCCATACTGCACCCCAGCAGCAATCGGTGCTGTAGCTTGGATTCTAGTGGATGCAGGATGAGACCCGGGACCAGTGGGCACGGCTCTCAGAACTGAGATTGGCCCTGGCTGGGTATAGTCGGCTGAGCAGGGTCTCGTGGCCTAGTTTGGCCCTGCCTCTGGAGGTGGCGTTTGTCATCGCACCAGCTCGGGGGTTCCTCAGCCTGGAGCTGCAGACGGAGCAAGTGACTGAACGGAGCGAGGCAGGATCCTTCCGGATGAAGGACATTGGGGAAAGCACCACAGGGGAGAAACGCAGACACGGCTCTGCTGGTTGTCCCCTGGCGCTTTCCCACTGAAGTGTCCCTGAAGTCTCTTGTTTCACCGCGGAGCTGGTTTGCTGGCACGGGGAGGGGCTGCCTTGGGTGCTCTGCAGAAGGGGATGGCTCGCTGCTGCACGAACGCCTTCCCCCTTTCTCCTGGGGCATGCACGGAGCTGCACGCTCTAGCAGCTAGTGTGAAGCTGTTTCTGGACTTCAGGAGTAGAAGAATGACTTGCTGGAAAATACATCACTCCCCTCTAGCAATAACGTATCCTCCTTGTACTTGTCTACTCCTTGCTGGTCCTCTCTGTCGTTGCTGGGGGTGTCATCCAGTAAGGGCTCCAGTCACTGCTGATAACTTTTAAAATGTTCTCCTAACTTCTCGGCTCTAATTGCCTGAAGAGACATCAGACCTATATGCAGCTTAAAAACGATCGGTTGCTTTAGGGTGACGTTGCCTGGACCTAGACACCTCCTAAACCTAAACCGATTACACTGGGTAAGCTGGAGACACCAAGGACCTGCCAATTTAGCCGGGAACCAGGATCCTCTGCAAAAGAGAAGCATGCAGTAATAGAATGAAAATACCTTCTAGAGGGTTTGGGGACCTATGTGCTCCCGAGTATCAGGAGCACTACAATGCTGTGGTTTGCACCATGTGATGGCAAAGGTGATTGCAGGAGCACCGGGAAGCTGTTCACACAGAGATTGAGGGAGGCCTTGAGTAGATAAATAGTGTGTGTGCGTGTATCTGTGTGGGCAGAGACCACAGGACCCTGCAGTGCTGGTAGCACACGGTACCCTGTGCAAAAGTGACACTGGAGGTACTCTGGCATCACTGACCTAATGCAATGTGCATAACAATATCCACCCAATGTGATTCCTTCATGTGATTCCTTCCACTGAAAAAAAATCACATCTCCTTTTTTATCTCCATGGACCCCTGTTGCTGCCTTTGAGCGGAGCGAGAGTTCCAATTCCTTGTCCCTTGCAGCAGCTTCAAAGCTTGTGAAAAAAGCTTCTGTGTCCATATGCCAACACAGAGGACTTCGGCCCACGTGCTGCCGGCGCCACGGTCCTGGCGAGCATCCGTGCTCTGTGGGCGTCCTTGGGACACACGGGGCGAGGGGAGTCTCTCTGCGGTGGGCAGAGGAAAGCAGCCGCTCGTTTTCCTGGGCTGTAGGCACTGTGCACAGAATCTAGGGCCCCAAGTTGCTGCAAATCTAAAACAGACGTGCTTTGACCGGAAACTAAAAAACAATAGCAAAAAAACTCCACAACTCCAGAAAAGAACAAAAAACCTTCTAAAAAGGCAGCCCTCCCTGCAACCACTGAAGCTGTATCTTCAGATGCAGGCAGGGAAGAGGAGGAGCACGCGCCCTATCTGCCTGCTCCGGCTGCAACGCGTGCCTTGCCCCTCGTTCCAGGGCCCCGTGATGTGTGTGTGTGTGTGTGTGTGTGTGTTAGATTTTGCTCCAAGATGGAGCGACGTGCTCATCCTGCACGTTGTTGCCTGATGCTTGGTTTGCCAATGGGAAGCCCAGAATGGAAGTATCGGCTGGGGTCGCTTCCCAGCCCGTGGCAGCTCTGTGTGCTGGCTCTCTCCTGCCAGTGCAGGGGCTGGCCATGGGCTGCAGAGCAGCCTCGTTTGAACTTCGAACAGTCCAGGGTGCAGTGTTTTGTCATGACTTTTTCCAGCCCCATCAGCGCCCCGTTACGCTTCCCAAGAACTTGCCTGCGTGCCTCGGCACAAAGGGCCAGGGCAAGAAGTTAAATCGTTTTCATGTGCTTAAATATAATTTTTCTTCTGCCACTCGTGAGACGTGCAGAGAGCTTTTCATCCATCTTCTGTGTCCTTTCCTGGCTCCTTCCCTGGGAGGATGTGGGTGTTATCCATGCTTTGTAACGTCTGACAGCCCACGGGCTTGCAGCAGCACTGCTGCTCACCAGAGACTTTCCTCTTGAGTCACTGTGTGAAGACTCAGCTTTTCTGGCTTCTTCCTTGAGACATTTTTGGAATATTTTATTAATTCTGTTGGTAACTACACACATAGCATCCTGCGATCGCCCACAGGCTCCTCATGGGTGGCTTCTCCTGGCAAGAGCGTGCCGCGGGCGCCGGGCTGTGGCATCGCGTGCTGCCGGAGCGGTGCCTTGGCTGCTGGGAGCTGCCCCTCGGCGCCGGCGGGCAGAGGTGTCAGAGCTTCTGCACGCTTTGAGGAACTGTGAGACTTACAGAAAAAAAAAGAACAAACTTCTTTCCTGCAAACATACAGTGCTATTGTACAGATATGGAACATGCCGAAAGGAAAGCTCCTTTGAAACCGTTGGCGGGATTTGGCGGGCGGCAGTTCTTTTTCTTATTAAGCATTAAATGAGTGTTCCAAACATGGAAACCTTCTGTTTGAGTTTCTGATACACACGCAGAGGAAAGCTTTTGGAAACTTCTCAGTTTTGTTTTGGTGATGGTGGACTTTTCCGCATTGGCCTTTGTTTTGCCTTGCAGGCTCCTCACCGCTGTCGGCTGAGCTTCTCCTCTGGGAGGAGCAATGCCCAGGGCCCGCTGGCTCTTTCTTTCTGGGGCACATTCAGACCCTGCCTTTGTGGCCGATGCCTTTTCTTGTCACCAAGGTCTCCATACAGGTGAATGTGGAGTCACGAGGTGTTTGAATGATGATAAGAGCAGCTGAGTAGCCTGAGGTAAAGTTTATAAGCAAAGCCCAGAATTCAGGTTGCTCTCTGCAGTCTGTTCTCTCTCCTATTTTTTTTTATCATATTTGTCCAGCCAGGACTGATTATGAAGATATTTTTAAAACAAGAGTAATTTTATTCTTACTAAACCTCATAGCTGTGAAAGTGGAGAACAAGGGACCTGACCTGCTCCTGTGCCATGAAGTGATGAACTGGGGACCTGCAGGGCATCAGGGGACCCTCCGTGGTGGAGGCACAGAGCCGGACCCGGAGTCCTCGTGGGGCATGGGGTTTGCAGGGGCTCCCGGCCCCGCAGCAGGAGGGATGCACGTTCCTCCCCACACTCAACCGCTTCGGCTCACTCGTCAGCTGCTCGCGAGCCTTCCCCTCGCGCTGCGTGTGACTCATCTGGCCTCCTGCCTGGCCCTCTCTGCGCCCTTGTCGAAGGAAACTCTGAAATCATCGTGTGCCGGAGGAGCGAGCTGCTGGATCCGCTCCCTCGCTGAAGCCGCCTGCAGAAGCGTTTGGTTTTCGCTCGCCTCGCCTCTGCCTGGGAAGGGTGGCTGCTGGAAAGCTGCAGTGCGATGCATCTGATGGCTCTGCGGATCATAAGATATCTCTGTGGGGACTGCTAATGCTCTGCTCCGGATAAGAGTCTGTTGTTTTCGTGTTTGTTTTCCCTGTGTCCGTACTGCTTGTACAGCGGGGAGCCGCGGCACTTGGAGCACACCCTCTCCTGCCGCTTACGCCAAAGCAGCCGTGCCAAAAGCTTGCTCGGCTGCTCTCGGAGCCGGGGAGCTCCGGGTGGCCTGAAGCGCTGCAAGGGTCTGCGGGGCTCTGCCCTGCCCTCACCCGCCAGCAGCTCTGCACGAGGCTCTCCTCGTGCCCCCGGCAGGTGGGCTGCTCAGCCCCTCCTCGACAGCGCGCGCCTCCAAGGAAGGATAAAATTCATTTGCTTTCCGTGGCTCGGCTTTTTTATAAATTTTTTTTTTCTGTATTTTGCAAAGAGCCCGTTCTTTATTTGACATCCCTTGGCCCTGTCCCCAGGATTGCGGAAGGCTGTTAGAAAGGGAGATTGGCCGTCGTGGGATGATGATATAAATAGGTGCAAAAATAGGTGCAGTCAATAAGGGAGAGAAGACAAGCGTAAGGAACATATGATGAATGACAGGAATTGCTGTGCTAATCTTTTTTTTTTTTCTTTTAATTAAACAGTAGCTAAAGAAAATAAGCCTGTTGAGCAAGTTTGTGCACTTACCACAATGTTGCCTGGGCAAGGAGGAGAATTCATGAGAATAGAAAATGAGGTGTAGGACAGGAGACAGAAACTAGGCGGGGATGAAGTGGGAGAGAGGTGTGTAAGGGTGGGTGGTGGTACAGAGGGCACACAACCAGCCTGCAAAGCGAAAAGCCTCTAGGTAGGGAGAGTTACCGAAAAATGGATTTGTGCTTGAACCACAGCCCTGTTCTTCTTCCTGGAGCCTGTGCTAGATTGACCACGATAGTGAAATGGCAGTTTATAAAAGATTTGGTCAATAAAGGACTGATTAGGAAAGGTAAATATACAGCAGAGGTATTAGACATTCAGTAAATTCCTTTGCAAGAGACTTGTAAGGTACAGCTAAATATAGCAAGTTATTTTTAGAAGTCCATGCTAGCCATTTACTTCTGGCAAGTGGAAAACCCAGGTCAGTGTGTGAGAAATGCCTTTATGAAGTGTGTCAGTATTTCTGGACGCCCATGGTGTCCAGCCAGCCATCGTGAATGACTGGCCGTGGGTTAATGCAGAGCCCTGTTCTGTACCAAGCTGTTCTTTAATTACCTGATGGTAAGCATTGCTCGCTCGTGGAGCCACGGAGTGCTGTTTTGCTCTCAAGATGCTTGTGTAGGTTTGGGACTGCCTAGCAGGCTGACCAGAAGATTATTTTTTTCCCCTCCTCTGCAAAAACCAACTTGTTCTTGCGTTTGAGCAGCTGTAGACTATTTAGGAGTGTTCGGTGAGTCAGGACTCATTACTCGCGTTCCTAATGGCACATCTGGGCTCGGTCAGGGTAGCTTCACTGAGTTCAGAGTTGAGGTATTTTGGTGGGACAGTCATGCGGTTAGTACGCGCTACGTCAAAACAACAGCTCGGAGCAGAATCTGGCCCCTTGGCCAAACATTTTGTGCATGGGCTCGCTCAGCTTCGTTGCGAGTTCGGAGAACCACCTGGGAGCAGCGGGTCGGGTCCCGCCTCCAGAACCTCATCTCCGGGGCAGGAGCATGGATGAACTCCATCTGCTTCGTGATGCAACTCCCTGGGAAATTCTTCAGTGGGAGTCGGTAACAATGGGCACATTCTTTTGCCCTCAGGGATCACAGCCCTCTCTTTTTGCGTGCTGGAGGAAAAATGGCATTTCTCATGTTGTGCATGTCCTGTTGCACAGCTCTCCATGAGCAAATAGAAAATGTCCCGTAGTGACCAAGCATTGGGAAGAAATTCAAATGCATCCTCAGCTGCTGTGCATCAGCATCTTGCTTCATTTCCCCCTAAAAAATGGTTTTCCAGAGTTCAGATCCTAACCCTAAAATCTGTCCTTGGCTTAAAATGCTCTTATTTAAGTACAGAATGAACTTTATTGTCTTTTGTTTGCTTATTTGAAGGGAAAAAAAAAGAAGTGTGGCTGGTTTTGATATTTCTGTTTTCGGCCTGGAGAAGAAGAAAGCGAAATACAAAAATGGAGCTTCTCCTTCCATTCGATTTGTTTATTCGCATTGCCATGGCTCAGAATTGTTTGGGGTTTTCCGTATGGATTGTTGAAGGTGTTCTGAGTCACTCTGTGCTGGGCACCCACAGTTACCTGTGGCTGCTGTGAAAGGCCGAAATGAGAATCCCCACTAGGTCTTAGGGAGCAGGCTCCGGGGCACACCCCTCAACAGCAGCAGTCTCCAGAGGTGTGTTTGTACATAAATACGTGCAGAAAGTTCTCCCTGTAGCTCCCAGGACTAGCGTGGCTACAGCTGGCACTTCTGCTCTCCCTCCTGCCAGGCCCAGCCTGCCGGGGATTGTTGAGAGACGGGACTTTATTTTTGCTAGAAGAGTGAATTATTGTGACTGCAAATTGTGAAAGTTGGCATCGCTTCCTGAACGCTGAAGGAAGAAGAGTCCTAGAGGATTCCTGGTCCAATTCATGTTGGTGTGTTTCCACAGAAACGGGCTGAGCTGCACCAAGAGCAGCGGAGTCCTTTCAAGTGTCTGTTGAAACGAGGGAGAATATGGGCTTCTCTCTCCCAGAGTTTTTCCACACAGCTGATCTCTTCCTGCCCCGCTCTGTGACCACAGTGGCCCCTTCCTGCTGTCGAGCCGCTTTCCTGTGGCCGTGGCTCATCCCTTTGTCCCCATCCCTTGGTGTCACCACACCACTGTCTCAGTGCCACTGAGGGAAGGGGCAAATTCTCTCCGAGTGTCTCTGAGCGGCGCGTGGCGATGCCCTGTGTCTGCCCTTTGTGCTGTCCCGGCTGCTGAACCCCAGGGGGACACAGCCCTGGGCGTGAGCATCTCCCGTTCCCTCAGTGCCAGCTGCCAGAGCCATTCCTGCCTTCGTTTCCCAACAGTCACCCCGCCGTTACAGTAACTCCCGTGACACTACAGCAGTGCCCGCTGCTGCCGTACTGCGTGTGTGCACGGGGCTTGTCAGAAGCCGGTGTTCCGCCAAGGCTCTGTACGTGTGCGAGGGGGAGTCGCGCTGGCCCGTAGGAGTCTGGTTTCCATTAAACGCCGCTCAGGAGCCGCGCCAGGCGTTCTCAGCGCTGCCTCTCCCTCAGGCTTGTCCTCTCCTTTCCTGACCCTGCATCTTGTTTTTCTGCCATGGGGTCTGTGCACGGCGCCAGGCACTGCCCCGGCCACCGCAGGGATGTCCTGGGTGGCCGTCACCTCGGCGTGGCACGGCAGGCACAGCATCCACCTTCACCCCCGGGTAGTGCTGGGCAGCGGAGGTGTGGAGGGGTGAACTCACACGGTCAACGCTCACAGCCAGTGCTTCCTACACCCGGCTTCGCTGAAGGTGGGACTGAGGGTGGCTCCCCGAATTAAAAAAATTCCTTGTTCCAAGTGAAACCAAACAGCACTGGACTAGTTAAGGGGTACTCTTTTTTTTTTTTTATTTTTTTTCCGCTGTTAAGCGAAGGTGAGATGTGGTTTATAGCACGTCCACCTGGATTTCCTTCAGCTAGACGATTGGCAAATAAACTTTAAGGCTAGACAACATTTTGAAAGGAAAACGTAACTTAAATCGGCTACACCGTTTCTTTTTTCTTCTGGTTAAAATATATCATGCTTGGCTTTTCCAAACCCTTCTCTGCTATTGCCTTACCCCCTGTTTCTATAAATCCGAAAGGCGAGCTGCTCGCCAAGGACCGTGTCTCCAATGCTGGGGCTGATGGAGCGGTTGAGGTTCACCGTTAGCCAGCGAAGCGGAGGCGCAGGAGGGGCCGGGGGGGCCGTGGAGCGCACAGGGAAGACGACGAGGGTTTGCAGGGGGCGAACAAAGGTTCCCCTGAGCGAGAACCGAGCGAGGGCCTCCGGCCCCGGCCTGAAGCGAACGCCGCAGGGACTGAGTGTGAATTATTTGCTGAGGTTCTCCACTGAATCAATGACATCATTCTGTGCTGGAGTTCACCCGTTTTCGCGCTCTCGGCCCCCCGACAGCTGGGCTTAAATAGCGACATTCAGGCCTGAATCTGCCCATTCAGGAGCAAAGGTTTGACCCGTCGGAGGAAACTGCTGAACGAAGCTTTTGAGGGGAGAGCGGGGACTGTGTGCACCTCGAGGCCGCGCTGCTGCCCGGGCTGGGGACCTGGCTGTCCCTCCGTGCCGTGATTGCTCAGGGGCGTTGGGGAGCCCCGGGGTGCTCCTGGCCGAGGGGCAGGGGAGGCAGAGCAGAGATGTGAGTCAATGCGTAAAATTATTCCTTTGGGTTTGTTTTATTGTCTGTGTCCTGTTCCCTAGAGTCAGGTGAGGTCAGCCTCCTCCTGGGTGTGCCCTGCTCTCAGGGAAAGGCCGACCCCCCGAAAGCAGGCAACTTGGTGCAGGAAGGTGTGCTTGGTGTCCTGTGCTCCGCCAGCGGGACCAGGGCTTGGTTTCTCCTGCGGTGAGGTGTCACCCGCGGCTGTCACAGCTGTCACCAGAGGGGTGATGTTGGCACTGGGCTGTGCTGCTTTGTCCCGCCGTGGCCGCAGCCCCCCTGGCCAGGGTCAGCAGCCACCAGCGAAGCTGTGAGGCAGCCGCACAGGATGCGAAAGCACAAAGGATCTCTTTGGCTAGAAACTTCCCTACAAAGCCCAAAAATAATTTGGGCCGAGCTACCAGCCACCATCAGGAAGTGCCTTTGCTTCAAGACCGAGCGTTTCCTCACCAGCAGTTCCCAGGGCCATCTGCAGGTCTCTGACGAGCGCAGCCTGAGCCCTGCACCTCGCGGAGCGCTCGGATTTCTCTTAGGGCCCGTTTGTGTCTGGGACCTCCTAAAGAGGGGCGGTTATTTGGAGTCCTGTTTTCTTCCCCACGTTTGTTTTATGACTCTACAGATTTTTCTCCCATGTAATGAAAACATTACTACGAACAGCGACAAGCCTGTCCGACAGCCTCCGTGCTCCGAGCTGCTGCAGGGACACGCGCGTGACACCGGGGATACCTGCTGCTCGGGGACCGTCCCTGCGGCAGGGGTGAATGCTGCAGCTGCAGGGGAAATGTGTCGGCAGCTCTTCTGTACATGGCAGAGCGTGTTTGTACCATCCAGGGCACCCATTAGTATTGCAGAAGCATTTTCAACAGCGCTGGGAAGGAAAAAGAGCACAAAAAAGAACAAAGGCTCTCTGCGGCTTCTAGTGGTTATTAACGTTGCAACATTTTCTGGAGTGCTTAAGTTCATGATGCCTGTGGATTTTTGTAACCACCTCGCTATACTTCTGTGTCATTTGGTCTAGGTTTGTAAGAGTTGCTGCTTCTGTGTAGCAATTGCAAAAATAACACAGTCTGACTGCTCCGTCCTTTTCCAGGTTACTCATCGGCGGTACAGAAATTCTCCCAGACTTTGCAGTCCTTCCAGTTCGACTTCATTGGTGACACACTAACGGATGACGAGATTAATATTGGTAAGTTTTATTCCCCATGGGTCTGACCCACAGGACAAAACCCTGGGGCCCCTGCCTGGGCTGAGGGGATGGGGCTGCATGGAGGGTCATTGGTCAGGCTGCTCCTGGGGCTGAACAGAGGCAAAAAGAACGACAACAAAAAAGGCTTTTGTCAGGCTGTTGGTGAAGAGGGGCTGCAAGTTGACATTGCTGATGTCAGGTCTCTTGGCCATCACTGAAAGGGGAAGGAAGTAAAGCCTGTTCTTTGAGCTGGTTTATTTAAAGCTGTTTGAAGCAGATTGCAGCTTGCCCTTCAAAATCTGATTTCCTTCATGGAAAGTCTCTAGGTGAAACCTACTGGAAATGAGTCAGCCTCCGAATCTCATGGCAATAGAGGTGCTGAATTTCCAAACACATCTGAATAAGGGAGGGGAAAATGTTGCCTTAGAAATGCTGCTCCTGGGAGCAGAGAGAGCTGAAGCAAAGAGCCGCCCAAGGAAAGGAGCGTCCCTCTTCTCTGCTGGAAGGGACAAAGCTCCCAGGCGGGTGGCCCTGCGCTGCCTCTCCCTTCTGGCTGCGGGAGGGGAGCAGAGCCCACGCTGGGGAGCCGGCGCGGCGGGGCGAGGAGGACTGCTGGCTGTGGCGGAGGTTGAATGGGGGGATCGTGGGCGGAGGAGAACAAGAAGAGATCACAGCAAATATAAAACACTTTGTGGTGAAACAAGCGCGTTTCCCTGCTTCTGTTTTTGTTGGGAAATGGTTGTTTTGCTTTTTGAAGAAGAGGTCCCTGGTTCCCCCCTGTGGAAAAGCCTGCACCGTGTTCCTCCTCCCACACCAAACCCTGCAGCGCCTGCTGGGGCTGAGATGCTTTGCAAGGCTCCCTTGTTCCTGAAACAGCAGCAGAGCGCTGACGTCCCCGTAGCAGCTCCCATCTCCTGCGAGGGTGCCAGGCATCTGCGTGGGAGCGTAGCATGGTGTTTGATGTGCAGGGTATGGGAATGTGGCACAACATTCACGAGCACTTTTTATCCTACTTCAGGGAACGTGTTTGATGTGTGTATGTAACTAAAGGCGCGGTTCTCCTTCTGAGCAGGCGAGCAGCAGGCTCACACCCCTGCACATCAGGTGGTGGCTTTGAACACTGCAAGTGTGAGTCAGGACACAGTCGCTGGGTCGCTGTTGTCCATTGTGAGCAATGCTTTGCCCCAGAGACGTTGACACAGACGTACCCACGTTATGCTTCGGCTGCGGTCCCTCCGCTGGTCACCCATGTGGAACTCGAATCAGCAGCTCCTTCAGAGCTGAAATCAGATGGTGTGTTCCTCCCTCCCTGGTGTGACAGTGGAGCATAGCCTGAGCTGTGTGTATGTGGTGCAAGGAGAAATTCACTGGGTTGCTCTGCGCCTGCAGCCAGGAAATGTGTGCCTGGACTCTTCCTGTAGAGCAAGGGAAAAAAAAAAAGTAGTGAAAATTTTAGGTGCTGACATTTTCTCTGTAAGTTCAGGACCAGACTGTCTTTCTCCCCATGATAATTCCTTTCCTGGCTCAGGCTCCCCATGCCTGTGCGCACTTCAGGTTTCACATCTTCCTGAGTAACCACAGTGAAAGTCAGCATGTTGGCCCTGTGGTCGAGCGTAATAAACTATTGGGACATTGCATGTGCTGGACTGTTAAGCCCTCACTTTGGAAGAGAGCTCAGAACTTGCTGACTCATCGGGAAGGTTATGTTTTGATGATGCCAGCCAAGGGGCTGTGTCACGAGGCTGTGGTTTTTGCCTTTTGTGTCTGTCTCAGCAACTGCAGAGTGAAACCTCTGACACTGGAAGCTTGTGCTCGCTGATTGTGCAGCAACATTAAGGCTGCTTTTTAGTAGAAGAACAAGTACTTCTAAGGTTCCATTCGTGGATGAGGGGAGAGGGCCCTCAGCTTGCAGATGGAGCACAGATGCATCCTCTCACCCTATCTGAGGAATGAGCTATTGCTGTATGTGCCTCACGATACGCCGGATTTGTTACCTCCTGAGTTACCCCAGCCTGCTGAGTCCCAGGTAGCTCCCACTGGGACGATCGGATTATTCCCCAAGGCGTTCAGCACCGGCCGTGCTGTGTGCGTGGGCAAATGTTTGCCCAGCCTTGTCTTTCAGCCTCCCGGAGAGCTGAGACTTCTGCAGCGCTCCTCGTTTCAGTGCCCTGCGTGCCTCTCTAGTGAGAGGTTTTCCCCCCTGCTATACAAATTCAAGCCCTTCCCGTGTTCTCCTTCAGTGGACAGAGAGAAGTGCTGAGTGTTCCCTCTTGCTGATAAACCTGTTGGTGCGGGGAGAGTCAACTACTCCTTCCTAGTCTCTTTTCCCCCCCAGGGTAAATAAACCTTGTTGTTTCAGTTTGTTGAAGGAAAGGTTTCATATTTTTGTTACAGCTGGACTCCAAGAAAACTGCTGATCAGTGAGATCTTTTTGTTTAATTTTTAACAACCTCTTCTTTTCTTTACAGCCGAATCCTTTAAGGAGTTTGCGGAGCTGCTCCATGAGGTAGAGCTGGAAAGGTCCATGATGGTAAGATGATCTGAGCTGTGCTCCGGTAAATTGCTGCCTTGCTGCGATATTTAAATACTAAATTGCAGCCAAACAGCACCGGGTACCTTGGTGTGAAGCTTCCCATCGAGGTGGAACTGGGAGCACCAGGGACGTTGTGGTTTGTACCATGCGTGGTCCACAGTGCCATCGCCGTGGGACCTGAGCAGCCACTGGGAGGTGCTGGGTGTGGAGGGGAAGAGGTGGCCCTGCCCAATGTCCGAAACCGCTTGTGTGTGCCAGGCAGCCGTGGAGCCCCAGGACCCTGCCATCTGCAGCAGGTTTGCTCTGCAGAGCCAGGTGTGTCTGAGCTGGTAATAAGCTGGTTTTGTGGTGAAGGAATAAGCAGCAAGATGTGTATTTAGCTGCGAGCATGCAGGTCCCCCTGTGCGGCAGCCCTTGCCACCGGGCGATGCGCTGCCTTCGACCTCCTGCTGCGTTGTGCCCTCTGCCTCTCCAGAGCCAGTGTTGGCTTCCTGTTTCACTCCTGATTCCAGGAAAAACACGAAGGTTAGGCTCGGTAGAGAGCTTTAACAGCATGCCAGGAATGTGCTGCTTGGCTCTGCTCTCCTCTGCCTCGTGCAGCAGCGAGAACCCGTGCCAGGCCGCTGGCTGGAGCAGCGCTGCAGGGCTGCCTGCGCTGGCAGGACACCGCCGCCCGCTCTGCGGGGCTGCAGGCAGGCAGGGAACGAGAGGAAACCAGTAAGAGGCTGGAGGAAAGCAGCAAGATAGTTCTTTATTAGTTACACTCCGGGTACAGTGGCTCCTTTGGCAGGGGTAGGTGTGTGGAAGGGACCATTTCAGGGATGCTTTTAGGGATGCCATCCAACTTTTCTAAATCTGTTTTTTGCCCCCAACTTGTAGGACCAGTTTTTTACAGTAGCTCCCTCGGAAGGGTTCACACTCTCAGCGTGTTGATCAGGTTTAACTTACCTGAAAGGGCTGTGGCAGTGTAGTCTTGTATCCCCTTCTCTTCCCCTCGCCCTTCTCTGGAGCTCGGGCGACAGCCCGTCGCGGTAAAAGTGGGGACGAGAAGGGATGGCAGGTTGTGTCCCAGTGCCTAGGGTTCAGCTGGAGCCAGTAATTCAAACCGAGGTGAGTTTGCCTGTGGATTTGTGGGAAAGGAGTGCAGGGCATGCCCCTGGAAAGTGTCTTTCAGCCATTTGACAGGACAGGAAGAGGCATGGGCAGGCTTTCCTTTTTCCCTAGCTGGTACAGTTATTGTCATTCTCTCGCCGTGACAGATAGCCTGCTGTCATTCCACTTCTGGCAGGGTCTCAGAAGGAAGGTCCATAGTTTATTTGAGAGCTGTGTTGTTAGAGCCATCAGCCCAGTGCTGTCTGTGGTGAGAAACACCAGAGCATGCGAAAGCCGTGAGAGGGAGCTGGCCCCAGCCCTGCCTTCTGCTCGCCTGCGCTTGGGGCTGCCGTCACACCTTCCCTGAGGAGCAGCTCCTGCCCGTAGGGCCTTGCTGACAGACTGTTCAAGCATTGGAGAACAGCTCGTTTCAGGAGTAGAGCAGCCACTTGCTACTTTGCGAATAGATTTGTACTGGTTTGTGCTCCTCGGAGACAGCAAACAGCCTTTCCTCCTGGGGCTGCCCCTCACGATGGTCCCCCAGCAGCCCCCTTGCTTCGAACACCCAGCTCTCCCAGCCTTCCCGGATCCAGCAGGAACGGCGGTTTCCTGAGAACGGGATGGCAGGAGCTGTCACTGCCGGGACTGTGGGCGGGTGGCAGGCTGGGGGGAGCCTGGCTCTCATCTGCAGGACGTGTCCCCGAAGCCTCGTGTGCTGAGATTGGGGCTTTCCCTGTGTAACACACGGGGAAACGTGGGTACGGATGGGTTAAATGATTTCGTGTACGGGTGAAGAATAAGTTTGCAAGTCAGAGGCGTTAAAAGTCAGAGTTCTCGGCTTCTAGCCCTGTTCAGCCTCTTTTAGGAGAAAGTGAATCTGTGTCCTGTAATTAAACTGTTTCTCTCTTTGTGCTGTAGGTACAAAACGCGAGTGATTTGCTGATCAAACCCTTGGAAAACTTTCGGAAGGAGCAAATAGGATTCACCAAGGTAAGGCTTGATTGTTTATTCGTTTTAAATTTAAACTGATTTGTTTTCTGTGTTTAAATTCTTTTTTTTCCTCCTGTTTTTTGTTGTTTTCAAAAAAGTAGACAGTTTTGCTCCGTTTTGACTTCATGCTTTCGGAAACGTCCCCATTTAATGCTGATTTTCAGCTGCTGGCACGAGAGAGTCTGTGCTGTGACTTTTAGTCTGATTTTTCAATCATAAGAGGCTCCAAAACCTTTTCCTGAATTCTTTGGGTTCTCTTCTGGCCTAATTCCACCACTGTCTCCATCGTGAGCAAGGAGTGCTTGTTTCAGTTGCTGATCAGGAGATAGTCCTTGCTTCTTTGTCTCTTCTCCCCTTTGTTCATTCAGTGCTATCGAGAATAAAATACTTTCTTTGGGTAAGTGTGTGTTAGAGCGGGAGGGAGAGAGAACAGCAGAGGCCAGCAGTCAGAACTCGATTATAGTCACAGGGCTTTTGTTATGAAATATTTAAATAGGGCATCTAATGAGTCTTGCAGATGGACCAGACTTTTAAAGAAACAACCTATAAAAAGCCAATCCTGCACATGTTGAGCGGAACAGATTTTTTTTCCCTTGCATGCTATCGAAAGTCCAGGTTCCACGTTACACAGCAGCTTGAAATGGGGCTGGCTCTGAACCAGCTCAGAGACGGAGATGTTTTGGAGAACGCTTGGGGCTTGGACTGAGCCCAGCCCATATGGAGTCTTTGACGTTTAATAAATACAGGGTTTGAGAAACAATACTTGATCACACTCCTGCCCTCCGGCACCCCCCTGCGCAGCTGGGTGTGCAGAATGCCGCGCGGTGAAGGCGAAGGCGGCAGCCGCTGCATCAGACTCATGCAGGAGCAACTGCCTGCGCATCCCCTCGCCGGCAGGTTTTGCAGGAGGCCTCCGCGCTGCGAGCACGTAGACGTGCCGGGGCCGAGAGAAGGCTCCTTCTTGTTGGTCTGTCTGCATTGGCGATATGACCAGCACGTATTTAGGAAAGGGTCGTAGGAAGGAGTCCTGAGGGCAAGGTCAAGCGTATTTTCCCCTCTGTGTTTATGGAACACTTAAGTCAAGAGGGCAGAGGTCTGCAAATGTGAAGGTGACAGCATTAAAGTGTCCTCCAGGCTGTTTTCTTCTCGAGTAGCCCCTAATGTGTGTAAGGATTGCTTTGGCCACAGCCTGGAGCGCTCTCTGCTCCCGTTCTGTACCCACCGACACCTCCCTGCAGCCTCGAGTGGGTGGGAGCTGTGCTGCAACTTGTCCTCACCTCTGACGCTTTCCTGGCAGGAGCCCGCGCTGCCCCGCTGGGCAGGGTCTCGCTGGGCAGGGTCCCGCTGGGCATCGCCTCGGGCACAGAGCCTGCCTTCGCCTGCCAGCCCGCACGGCCCCGCCGGGTCGCTCTCCTCCCGCAGCAGAAGGCGTGAAATACAAATGAGGGCCCCTCACAATGGCACTCTGTCAGCAAGGGGTCCCTCCAGCCCTGCTGGGCCTCCGCTGACTGGCGTCACCCGGGTAGATCCTTCCTCATTTGCACCAGGGGGAAAGAGCCAGGACCAGGCTGTGGAGCAGACCAGAGACATGACACAGAGAATTTGTGCCCTCTGCTTCATTTCCCATATTTTGGCAGAGTCGCCTTCTGTGAGATGTTTTCTGTTCTCACTGCGAGATGCTGAAGCCAGATAGGAAGAGCCTCTGAATCGGGTCTTTGTGGTGACTCTGGCTGGAGAGCAGCCAGTCGGTCTGACTAAGACATCTGAGTCTGCATTAACCCGTTTTCCCGGGGATGAATGGAGTCCCCTCGGCCCGATGGTGCGCTCCCACGCGGGGCAGCCCCCGGAGCGTCACTGGGACCCACCGCAGCGCCCCTCCAGCCACTCCCCTGCCAGCTGCAGACCCGCGGAGTCATTGGTCTTCCCATGATGTGCTGGTAAATGATCATCTGTGTAGACATCGAAAATGAAAGCGAAGGATCTGGGATCCCCTGAGCTGACCCATTTCTCGGCCCCCGGCATCTTGCTCCGCTCGAAAGCTGCGAAGCCGGTGAGGTTTCAGAGCTGGGGGGCAGCGCTGGTTGGGTGAGCGTGGAGAGGAACTGGTGTAACTGGGACCGCTGTGGGCACGGGGAAGGGCGCGGGTGGCGTCGGGGAGGCACAGGCGTCGCTCCCAGGGAGAGCTCGGGGCGCTGGCACGGAGGGTGCCTGTTCCCCCCTCCCTGCCCACAGCCTCCCAGCAAAGCCCTTGGCTCTGCTCTCTGAAGCTGGAGTACCTTCGTTAAGAGCATCACCATGGTCATTAACGTTTAGAAGGATTTGAATAGAAAAAGTTCCACTTGAAGAGAGACTTTTTTTTTTTTTCTGCAAAAACAAAAATGAAAACACAAAACAAAACAAAAAAGTCAGAGGGGGAAAACTTGTTTGGACTCGTAAGCTCCTGGAGGAATGTTTACTACGCTCTGGGATGTTGAGTAAATGCGCTGTTTTTCAAAAGTTCTTGCGTAGGAGATAACATGTATTCCTAAAAGCACCTACTTAATTCTGTTATTAATATTTGATTAATAATTAAAAGAAAAGGAGGACAGTAACTTCACTTGCTTTCATCTCTGTGGGAGCAAGATCTAAGGACCATTTGAGAGAACGCAGTGGATGAGAGAAAAAAATGGGCTAAATTATAGAAATGCTCTTTCTACACCCCTCAACAACATTTTACTTTTTAGAAACGATCTTTTTTTGTATTATCTGCTGACACATCATAGAATTAGTTAAACTGAGGCATGAGAGGGGTTTTTTTCCCCATATGAACGTGTTTCTTCCCTCCACCATGCGTGGTGTGTGTTTCATTTTGTTCTGCTTTCCTTCAAGAAAGGAGGTAGCCACATGAGCTGGGCTTCTCGCACTGCCTCCTCTAGGATGGGAATTCCAGAGGGTCCTAGGTAGAAACTAATGGTTACAGGAGGGGATCGGGAAGTCCGTGTGCCCCTTTCTCCCCATCCTCGGCTGCTCCATCTCTTGCTCAGACTGGAAGTGAGCAGCAGCCAGTGTGCCAGTGGGACCCCACGCAGCAAGAGCCTCTCTGGATCGGCCCCTGGGCGGGCAGCCCGTGCTTTCCTGAGGACTCCTGCTCGTTTCTGCTCAGAGCAGCAGCTGCTGAAGCTTTCGCGGAGCACCCTCCTTCACCGCTGCGCCAGTCTGCCTGCGTTCAGGTGAAACTGGCTCCATTTCTCTTGGGTGGCTTTCGCTGGGTGGCTTCTTGGACTTGGCAAATCTCAATGGGAAGGTGATGCTGTCCTTTGCTGAGTATTCATGAGGAGCTAATTTGTGCTCATGTTTCCAGATTGTGCTTCAGTCTGGGTGGGTTTTTTGTGTTGGTTTTTGTCTTGGCTTTCTCTGTTCGGCAGCCAGCAAGCTGTTAGAAGCCTTGACTTGACGATCAGGAGGAACTTGTAGTTCATCCTTCTGCTTTTCAGTTATATGCTAATTAGCCAGGGTGGGAAATGATTGGCAAGGCCCCGTTTAGTGGCCAAAAATGCCATTCTGCGCCGCACTCCCTTCCGCACGGCAGCAGTTCTCCCGCAGAGCCAGCCGTGCTCTGCGCGCCGGCGTCCGCCTCGGCCATCGCTCGCGATCGCCTCAATCCCCTGGAGAGCTCAGCGCCCCCATCCCCGGCAGGGCTGCATGCCCCTGCCCGCTCGCGGGCGCCAGCGGAGGAGGAGGAGGCATTGCTGAAGGAATTGCTGTCTGACCTCCAAGCTCCTGCTGCAGAAGAAGCTCTTCCATCGCTCCCCCAGGCTTCTGGTGACTCCTCATCCCAGAAATGAAAACAAGCTTGGGTTCCTGGCTGCGTTACACACGGTGTCCAATGGCACAGGCAGAAGTGTGACCTTACAATGGTGGTAATTGCTGCTTCACAAACACTTTTGCTTCTCTGGTTTTGAATTTACTTATCCAGGGTGTTTTGTTTTGATAGTCCTTCCCGGCATCAACCCCGTGGCTGCAGTGCTGCTTAAATTAGATTTCACTCTCAGAGGACTCTCTGCTTCTCTGGGTTTGACCTGGATCTCTTCTCCTTCTGAGAAAAGGACTTTGCTAATGTGGAGTTACCAGATGGTACCAGAAGAGATACTTCCCTTCAGAGGTCTTGTAATTACGGGGCCTCTGTAGGGCAGTAGGTGTAATTAGTGCGCTAAAAAGGTTTGCTGGTCTAAGCCTGCCCTACTGCAGACAGACATGAGCAGGGATATTCAAGTTGGTGCCTGTGTGTTTTTCCGTGGGAATTGTGCTTTCGCAGTAGCAATGTGCAAGGATTAGAGAAACAGGACTTCCTCATGGGATGAGGATCTTGTGGGATGGCTTTTTGCAGGAAGGCAGCTGGCGGTAGCGCTCGTCCGCCCTTTGAGGTGCCTCTAAGGACCTGGTGCCCACCGACACGATCCAGGTGCCGATGGCAACCCGCTCCTCCAGCTACTGCCAGGAGATCTGACCTCCCTGGGAGGGCTTTTGCCCTTCTCTGACAGGTGTTGCCTACAGTGGGTAATGTGGGGAGCTGTGCAAGCTTCACGTCCTCCCTGTGTGTGCCCTCCAGAAAATGAGATTTCTTCTTCCAAAGGCAAAGCAGCAGTAGCTGCTCTGAGCAAGGGGCTGTGAAAGAGGCAGGTCAGGTGAGGTTGAACCATGCCGAGCCAGAGTCCTGGTGTAGGGAGCCCCCGGGCAGCCTGCTGTGCAGGACACCCCCTTAGACAGACTGAATAGTCTGAGGAAGCAAAACTTCATGGCAGGAGAAGCGACTAGAGGAGGCGAGAGGACTTTCTTTAGGAAATGCATCTTCAAACTTTGCAGTCACTGCTGGATGGGGAAAGTAACTAATATCCCCCAGTCTGGCAGAGTCAACCTGCGCTGTTTCACAGTGGCGTTGGTGTGTGTTTGCTTATCCATTAATTTCTGAATCGGGGCAAAAGAACAGGATCTTGGGGCTTTTAGGAGATGATCATTGAATGATGCCATTAATTCCACAGGAGGCTGGGATTTCCTGTCTTTGCTTTCCACTTTCTTGAGCTTTCAACAGATAGACAGGAGATTTGGTCATCCTGTACCTTCCCTGTAGTATTTACACGGTTGTCCTCAGCTGCTTGGACCTGGCGTTGAGGCTGCTGCCAGGCTGGAATGTCCTTATTTTAGCAGTTTAACTGCCTCTGAGCAATCACTTGTGGCTCGGTTACTGTGTGATGTTGGTATTTGTCAACTGACTTCTACTCATGCTTGTTTCTTGATTGCCACAGCCCTCTGTGATTTCGCAGTCGTTGCAAGTTGCAAGCGAACAGCCTGGTCCTCAGCTCTGCTTCTCCTGCATTCTCTCTGGGGTTTGTTCTTAAATGTCTAATGTTAACTTGACATTGAAAAGATTGAAGGGGGAGCGATACCTCGTTGGTGGGGCTCTTGCCTCAATGCTAACGTGACAAAGTACTTCAGGTGCTTGTACCGCAAAGTATTTCCAGAGGCGTAATTAATCCAGTGTAGGGAACGGACTGTGAAAGCAGAGCAAACGGAAAGTGACCTCCTGCGCTAGTCGGGTCGACCAGAATTTTTCCTTGGCGATACTGGATTGCACAAAAGGTCTTGGCGTTGTTGCATGTTCTTATCTGGAAAATGCCAGTAACTTGTTCTGCTTCAACTCTTGGCATCTGCAGGAAAGAAAGAAGAAGTTTGAGAAGGATGGTGAGAAGTTTTATTCTATGCTGGATCGCCATTTGCATTTGTCTTCCAAAAAGAAGGAATCACAATTGCAGGAGGTGTGTATGGAGTTTTGTGCAGATTTGGGTCCAAAAGCAACACCACCAGCTGCTGTAGATCTTAAAAACGGGGGCGAGATAATCCCTTTCAGTAGTCACTTGAAACTGCTAAGCAGTTAAATCCCCCTAAAGTCTAGGTTGGATGAGACCAGAGAAATGAAGATCATAGTTCTCCTTAGTGTGTTGGACGACAGTGGTGGCTTCGTGCATCGTCACCGCCTGTTCTCACGCTGGTGGTGCAGCCCCCCAGCACAGCTAGGGACGGGCCACCCTTTCACCTGGCTTGGGGAACTGCTCTGGCTGAAAAATAACCAGTTGTTATTATTTTTGCCAGCCTAGTTTCCTGCGTGGCTCCTGCTGTTTGCAGGGGTGGCTGCTGCAGTGAGCGGCGGAGCAGGGGGTTCCCCTTCCAGCTGATGCTGCTGCCAAACATGTTGCAACAAGAAATGGAAGCCCCAGCTGTTCCAGCCCACATCAGAGTTGCTGCATCGAATTAAATGTGTCAAACCGGTTGTCAAATCAACGTACAAGCATCTTTGCAAGGCAAAATTTCTGTAAGCCATGGTTAAACGGCGTGCCACGCTATGCTACGTGATGCTTCAGCTCTGGTGGTGCTGCTGGAGTCAGGCGAGAGCATCCCGACAGTGGCCTTGTCCTCACCCCTGCAGGACTGTGGGTGGAGAAGAAGATTATGCTAAAATAACAAATGTGCTTTGGGAAGCTTTGTCTTTGCGGGGTGGGGCTCAGGATCTGTAAATGAAAGAGAGCCAGAAAAGAGCAGACCTGAGAAGAACAGCCAATGTTCTGGTGTTCCAGTTCTGTGCAAAGTGTTCAAAACCTGGGCTGGACACCTTTGGCAGGTGTTTTCTTAAGTGAGAACAGAACTACTTGTGGGCTGACAGGCAAATGCTGGTCAAATATCCCCACGCTAGATGTGATGTATTTCTTTTTTTCACCTCTGCCTCTTTCTTCCAGGCTGACCTTCAGGTTGACAAAGAGAGACACAATTTCTTTGAGTCCTCCCTCGAGTATGTGTACCAGATCCAGGAAGTACAGGAAAGCAAGAAATTCAGTATTGTTGAACCGGTAGGAGCCTCCCTTTATTTCAGTCCATATTGCTTGAAGCTCACATAGGCTGACGTGCTGGCAGTTGCAGGAAGGGATGAGTTCCCAGGTTGGATTCAGTCCCGAGGAGTCTTGTGATGGAGCAGGAGTTAACCTTGCATACTGGGATTGCCACAGCTCAGCAGCCTTAGTGGTGGTGTGGGAGCACCATGAAGACTCATTTCCCATGTCTGTAGGTCCATCCTGAGGAACGGGCTGGATGCTGTAGGTACCTAGAGGTCTTGCTGCGAATTGTCTTGGACACCTTGTGTTTAGTAAGCGTTAGCTGTCTTCAGAGGGAGAGAGATGTTACCTGGTTTGCTCACTCGGCACACGCTAGTGCTCATGTGCAGGGACCCTGCCCTGGGATGGGTGGCTCTGCCCTGCTGCTGGATGTGGTTGGGTGTGGGATCGTGTAGGTCTTGGGGACACGCAGCCTGCAGATCTGCTCTTGTTCTTCCAGCAGGGTCTTTCGTTTTGGGTGTGTTTTATTAAGGCAGATGTGTGGGTGGTAGACCTGGGCTTTAGGGGCATTGTGGTGGATAACTCGTCCTAAAACTTGCATCATTCCAAAATTGTAAAAAAAACCTCAGAACATTTGTATCTGTAATTTCTGAAGCTGCTTCCCTTTTATCTTTAAACTAGATATGAAGGGGGATGGGGTTATAGCTGGGATTGCAGCGGGGCAGTGCTCTAGAAATTATGAGGACCGGGTGGCCTCCCATCCCCCCGGGGTGAGATCAGTGTGCTCAGCTTGCTCCCTGAAATGCTTATACACCAATGCACGCAGCATGGGGAATAAGCAGGAGGAGCTAGAAACCTGGGTTCGGGCAGGAGATTATGATCTGGTGGCAATTACAGAGACATGGTGGGACAGCTCGCATGACTGGAATGTGGTCATGGGTGGCTGTGTCCTTTTCAGGAAAGACAGGCCAGCCAGGCGAGGTGGTGGAGTCGCTCTTTACGTGAAAGAGCAACTACAATGTCTTGAACACCATCCAGGCATGGATGAGGAGCAAGTTGAGAGTGTATGGGTCAGAATTAAGGGGCAGGCTGGCAGGAGAGATACTGTTGTGGGTGTCTATTACAGGCCACCAGATCAGGGTGAGGAAGTTGATGAGGCCTTCTACAGGCAGCTGAGAGTGGTCTCACAAATCACAGGCCCTGGTTGTTGTGGGGGATTTTAACTTCCCTGATATTTGCTGGAAGGACAACTCAGCCAGCCAGCCACAGTCCAGGAGGTTCCTCCAGTGCATCGATGATAATTTTCTGATGCAAATGGAGGAGGAGCCGACTAGGAGAGGAGCACTGCTGGACCGCATCCTCGCTAACAAGGAGGATCTGGTTGAAGCAGTAAAGGTTGAGGGCTGCCTTGGCTGCAGTGACCATGAAATGGTGGAGTTCAGGATCTCATGTAGCAGAAACAAAATAGCAAGCAGAATTGCAACCCTGGACTTCGCCAAGGCAAACTTTGGATTTTTCAAACAATTACTCGAGAAAATCCCATGGGCAAGGCTGTTTGAAGGTAAAGGGGCCCAAGACAGTTGGTTAGCGTTCAGGGACTGCTTCTACCGTGCTCAAGATCAGAGCATCCCGACACGTAGGAAGTCAAGGAAGGGAGCCAGGAGACCTGCGTGGCTAAACAGGGATCTGCTGGGTAAGCTCAAGGGCAAGAGGAGAATTTACAGATCTTGGAAGGTGGGGCTGGCCACTTGAGAAGAATATAAGGCTGTTGTCCGAGGATGTAGGGAGGCAACTAGGAAAGCAAAGGCCTCCCTAGAATTGAACCTGGCGAGAGGGGTCAATGACAACAGGAAGAGCTTTTTCAAATACGTGGCAGATAAAACTAACACCAGAGGCAGTGTAGGCCCACTGATGAATGAGGTGGGTGCCTTGGTGACAGAAGATACAAAGAAGGCAGAGTTACTGAATGCCTTCTTTGCCTCTGTCTACTCTGGCGGAGGCTGTCCTGAGGAGCCCCGTTCCCCTGAGGCCCCAGAGGAAGTCAGGGCAGTGGAGGAGTTTGCTTTAGTCGATGAGGACTGGGTTAGGGACCAATTAAGCAATCTGGACATCCATAAATCCATGGGTCCAGACGGGATGCATCCACGGGTGCTGAGGGAGCTGGCTGATGTCATTGCTAGACCACTCTCCATCATCTTTGCCAAGTCTTGGGAGACGGGAGAGGTGCCTGAGGACTGGAGGGAAGCAAATGTCACTCCAGTCTTCAAAAAGGGCAAGAAGGAGGACCCGGGTAACTATAGACCGGTCAGCCTCACCTCCATCCCTGGGAAAGTGATGGAACGACTTATCCTTGGTGCCATCTCAAGGCATATCAGGGATAAGAGGGTCATTAGAGACAGTCAACATGGCTTCATCAAGGGGTAGTCGTGCTTGACTAACCTCGTAGCCTTTTACGAGGATATAACAAGGTGGATAGATGATGGCAGAGCGGTGGATGTGGTCTACCTTGACTTCAGTAAAGCATTTGACACAGTCTCCCACAGCATCCTTGCTGCTAAACTGAGGAAGTGTGGTCTAGACTCTCGGGTAGTGAGGTGGACTGCGAACTGGCTAAGGGGAAGAAGCCAAAGAGTTGTGGTCAATGGGGCGGAGTCTGGTTGGAGACCTGTATCCAGTGGAGTGCCTCAAGGGTCGGTACTGGGACCAGTATTATTCAATATATTCATCGATGACTTGGATGAGGGACTAGAGAGTACTATCAGCAAGTTTGCTGATGACACCAAGCTGGGAGGAGTGGCTGACACACCAGCAGGCTGTGCTGCCATCCAGCGAGACCTGGACAGGCTGGAGTGTTGGGCGGGGAAAAATTTAATGAAATATAACAAGGGTAAATGTAGGGTCTTGCATCTGGGTAGGAACAACCCCAGGTTCCAGTATAAGTTGGGGAATGACTTCTTAGAGAGTAGTGTAGGGGAAAGGGACCTGGAAGTCTTGGTGGACAGCAGGATGACCATGAGCCAGCACTGTGCCCTTGTGGCCAGGAAGGCCAATGGCATCCTGGGGTGGATTAGAAGGGGGGTGGTTAGTAGGTCGAGAGAGGTTCTCCTTCCCCTCTACTCTGCCCTGGTGAGACCCCATCTGGAATATTGTGTCCAGTTCTGGGCCCCTCAGTTCAAGAAAGACAGGGAACTGCTGGAGAGAGTCCAGCACAGGGCAACTAGGATGATTAAGGGAGTGGAGCATCTCCCTTATGAGAAAAGGCTGAGGGAGCTGGGGCTCTTTAGTTTGGAGGAGACTGAGGGGTGACCTCATTCATGTTTACAAATATATCAAGGGTGAGTGTCACGAGGATGGAGCCAGGCTCTTCTCGGTGACAACCACTGATAGGACAAGGGGTAATGGGCTGAAACTGGAACATAAGAGGTTCCGCTTAAACTTGAGAAGAAACTTCTTCTCAGTGAGGGTGACGGAGCCCTGGCACAGGCTGCCCAGAGAGGCTGTGGAGTCTCCTTCTCTGGAGGCATTCAAGACCTGCCTGGACACGTTCCTGTGGGGCATAGTCTAGGCATTCCTGCTCTGGCAGGGGGATTGGACTGGATGATCTTTCGAGGTCCCTTCCAATCCCCAACATTCTATGATTCTATGATTCTGTGATTCTATGATTCTATGATCTTTCCTCTGATTAGAAATACAGAAGAGGATTTTAATCTGTGTCCTTTCTCTCCTTTGCAGGTGCTGGCTTTTCTCCACAGCCTCTTTACTTACAACAACCTGACAGTTGAGCTCACGCAGGATTTCCTCCCTTACAAACAGCAGCTTCAGCTCAGCCTGCAGAACGTGAGTTACTGTCCAGCTGGAGTATTTTTGGCGTGTGACTTCTTTTCTTATTTGTATTTAAATGTGTCAAGGCTTTTCCGTGCAAAATAGACTGTTTGCATTGCGGGAGGTGCAAAGTTATTTCCTTCTCAGTTCAATGTTTTCTCCTCTCCTGCACAAGAGTTTGCAGGTGCTGTTACAGTGTTTGCCAAAAATAACAGATTCTGTCTAGAAGAGGCTATTGCAATTGTAGAATTTAACCTTGTGCATAAACAAGCCTGAGAATTTCTTCTGATTTCATGAGCATGAAATTGTACGTGTCTTCTGAAAAGGCCTCCAATCTTGATCCTAACGGTCTCGGCTTACTACGTGCTTTGGTAAGCCCCTCCACTGGCTGAGTACACTCATGGGGTAAAATATCTGTGTCCTGTTTCTTTTATGCTCAGTCTTTCGTGGCTGGCCCTCGTTCCCATACAACAGCAGATGAGTCTGTGCCAGGCTGAGTTTGCTGCTGGCTCGTTAGTTGGTCTAAGTGGCGTTCTGTAAAAATGCCTCCGCTTTGAACCCCGCGTTGACGTGAGCTTTTGAAAATGATTTCATGCCGGGCGGTGTTGCATGATCTTTTGTGAGGAATCAATGCCCTAATTTTGTAGGAGAATACACATTTTACCCAAACAATGGTGCAATGAGGAGTTCAGGTGCTTCCTTCGGCTCCACCTAGCCTTAAAATGTGATTAGTTTCTTTTATTGAAAGACCAAGTGTCCTCCCAGCCACGACACCTCAGCACCATTTCCGCGCATGGTAGGTTAAACCTTGTCTCTTCGATCATCTTTAAGAGCCCAGTGTTCTTACAGCTGGAGTTTTCATGTGGATTTGTGGAGTGGCTCCTGCATTTTGTACGCTGGGAATCATTTAACTTCTGCCAGAGCACCTAAAATTTGACCAAGAATACCCGGAGCTCGCTCTTTGCTGATGTTCAAATGCGCTTCTTTTTATTTTCTCTTGGCAGACAAGGAATCATTTCTCCAGCACACGAGAGGAGCTGGAAGACCTGAAGAAGAGGATGAAGGAAGCCCCGCTCACCTGCAAGCTGCCTGGGCAGCCGACCATCGAGGGCTACCTCTACACTCAGGAGAAATGTAATGGCTTTGTGTGCACCTGAGCGCGGGGGAGAACCCTCGGGCCTGGGCTGGTGTCCCTGCCTGCCAGTGCCCAGGGAATCACCGACAGCTTTCGCTGCCAGCTTTCTCAGCGGTGGCACAGAGCTTTCTCTGGGTCACATGAGCCGTTCGAGCAAGGAGCTAATTGCCCTGCTCTCAAATTAGATGAGATTTATTACTCCGTTGTCGTGCTGGAGAGACCGGAGCTCTGGCACATTGCACCTTGGCTGGGTTTTGTTGGAGGGAATCTGGTGTCCTGCCCAGCTCTCCTCTCGCAGCAACTGTGAGGGTGTCTGAGCACAGCTGAAGTGTTAACCAGTGCTGGGAGTTAAGCCTCTGAGAGCGAAACTTGGTGCGATTCTGTGCAAAATCAAATCAAACCGAATTCAGGCCTTTTCAAGTACATACTGTAGCTTTCTGTGGCTGTGCAACCATGGACGCCCAGGGGGCAAAGCCTGTATGCAGAGCTGTGGCCTCTGAGTCTACAGACAGCTTGCTCTATGGGCAGTTAATTTGGGAGTATTTTATACTTGTATTTGTGTGTATGTTTATCCTGCTTTTAGAAGAAAACACACAGGTGGTAATTTTAGACCACAAATGTTGCGCATTCCTGCATGCCAATGACTGTGTGATGCCTCTATTTATATTTCCCCTAAAAGTCAAGTATGAAGAGACTTGTTCCTCCTGACAACTGCAACTTAAAAACAGATTTCAGGAAAAAATACCAATTGGAGTATTTTCTACGAAGGGGTTCAGGTAAGGTAACAAAAAAAAAAGCAACAATAAATCTATTGTGGTATAAGCAGGGACTTAGTGCATTTTAAAGGTGCAGTTGTCTTTACTACTAAGTTTTCATCAGCAGGAAAAGCAGTGGTGTGTGTGTGAAGCGAGCATTCAAGACACGTAGGATCCTGCCAGCGTAGGTTTTGGCTGCACTTGGCCAAAGCAGCTGGGCTTCCCACAAACACCCTTTCATCGGCAGCGCTCGGGGAGGTGCTGGAGGCGGCTGCTGCTGCCTCTGACTCCGGCTTCTCGCGTGTTCTTGCAGGGGCGCTGGGCATCTCCTGGGTGAAGTATTACTGCCAGTACGAAAAAGAGGCAAAAACCTTGCGGATGACGCCCATGGACCAGAAGCCTGGTGCAAAGCAAGTGAGTTGGTTTCCTGGAGGGATGTCTGCAGACCTTGGCCCGACCGTCAGGTCTCGCCATCGGTCTGCTCACGGCATCTCGTTCCGTAAGCCAGCAGAGGTCCAGGGCAGCAGAGAGCAGCCCCGCTGGCGGGAGCGGTTCCGCAAGACGTGCCGGCAGCGAGCTGGTCCCAGCACTCGGCCGTGGGAGTGTGTTTCATGTCCCCTCCCCAGCAGGCCACACCAGCGGGTGCTTTGGTGTGACCTGAAGGCAGCAGCTCTGCGAGGAGAGGTTTCACCTCCCTCCCTCCCCAATGACCTGCAGCCCTGCAGGGTTTGGCAGCAGAGGTGCAGACCGGTGTAACGTGAGCGTTGTTCAGGCAGCAGTGACTTGCAGGTTTGATCTGGTGTGAAGTTTCTGCCTTTCCAGGCAAGCTGATTTTTATATTTCTCCATGCAGACGGGCTGTGAACCTGCAGCCTGGTTTGCACGTAGCCCACTGGCAGTGATTGCAAGTACTTGAATTACTTGCATTATTGGGCGAGTGCTTCCAAAAGCAGTATTTCTCTGCCTTTGCGTGTTCGCACAGTCAGTGGTGTGTGGTTTTGAGTTCTGTTCTCAGAACTAGTTAATGTGTGAGTGAGACCGCTGTTAGGAGAGGAGGAGAGGGCAGTGGTAGCAGCTCTAAACTGCAGTAAGGCAGCAATGTGGTGAGCTGCTTCCTTCACAAAATGGTTTTGTTTTTACCAGTGTGCTTGGGAGTTCCCTGCAGTTCCTCAGCGTGAAGGAGGAGTAGGGTGCAGGCTTGGATGACAGTGTACAGCAAGTGTGTCCAGCTGAGTCCACCCGCCTGCCTCTGCCACGAGCAATGTCCCCCCGGGACTTCCCAGTCAGGCACGCTGCTCTCCAGTTCATGATCTCACGCCTGTTCTTTGGCAGCCCTCAGCACACTGCAGCAATAAAATAAAATAAAATAAAATAAAATAAAATAAAATAAAATAAAATAAAATAAAATAAAAGTATTTTTGGAAGCCCTTGGCAGAGACCTTGGCAAAGAAATGTCCAAAATGTTGACTGGAGAGCTCGATTGTCATCTGCCATAAACATGTCTCGTAAGGCCAACTAATGCAGAGTAGGGCTTGTAAAAATGTAGATTAGTCCCCTGCCCAAACTGTTGTGGTCTGGTAACCTGCGGCGCAGCACTGGCCTTTCACGAGAGCGCACCTGCTCGAGGTTTGACTGGTTAACATTCATTTTCTAGAAGGTATTTTGTGTAAAGCTGTTTGGCCCATGGGTGCTGTGGGTAACTGGTAGCGCTGATCAGCCGTGATGAAAACGAGGACCTGGCTGTGTAGGTGACAGACGAGCGTGGCCCTGGCTCACAGAGCAGGTGCTGCCTCGGGAGGTTCCTCCAGGGCTCCTGCCCTGCGGAGCGTGTTCCTTGCTGGGAGATATTAAGCACCTGTTTGCAGGGTAGCGCCGTGACGTCCAGAACATTTTGTGGCTGGGGAGAGGAGGCCTGGCTCACAGAGCCTCTCATCTCCGTGGCAGTGGGAAGGACCGTCCCTGCTGGTACCAGTGCCACCGGGTTGGCGGGGCACCCGCTGGGACCCTGCTGCTCGGGGGACAGTGGCCCACCAGGCTGCAGCCTCCGGGCGCTGAGGAACCCAAAATCTTCCCTGTAACCTTGGCTTTCCTCTTGTCTCCTAGGGCACCCTAGACCTGACACTGAAGTCCTGCGTAAGGAGAAAGACGGACTCGATAGACAAAAGGTTTTGTTTTGACATTGAAACCAATGAAAGGTGAGGTGCTCGCTATCCAGGTGGCCTCCAAACCCTGCGGACCGGGCTGGGGTCGCTCTGCTGTGTATTAAAACCAACTTGTACTTCGTTTTCCTGCCTGCCCACGGGTGAACTCTGCGCAGGGCCGGCACCATCACGCTGCAGGCGCTCTCGGAAGCCAACCGCCGGCTGTGGATGGAGGCCATGGACGGGAAGGAGCCGGTGAGTGTGGGAGCTGCCAGCGGGCGCGGATCCGCGGCCGAGCAGTGTCCCCTGCCGGCGGGGGCCCGCGGGGAGCAGGCACAGCCGCTGGCAGCTGCTCTCGCAGCCGGGCTGCGGCCGCCGCTGCTCACCCGGAGCTCGGGCACTGGTGTTCCCTTCCCTCGGCCTGAGCAAAGCACAGACCCCTGCATGTTCCTAAATTCCCTCTAAATGGACAACTAAAAAAGTAGAAAATGTATTTTTGTAGGGATGAAGGAGTGTCTTGACACTTGAATTTTTAAAAGCAAGCAAACGAAAAACCCCCACAAGCGCTGGCTGTTTGCCTGTGTGCCGGGCTGTACAGCTGCTGCTCTGACAGGGCACCTGAAGTTTCCTACTCGGTTTTTGTGAGACCTCTTTCCTAGAAAGAGACGCTCCAGTGAAATGCAGGAGGTCAGCAAAGCCCCATCTATTGTGTAGACAGTGCTATCTTGCTTCGTTATAAAATGACATTTCTTTGGGACGGTGTCTTACCATGTGTGATTGGCTCTGGGTGATTTGTGGGGGGCTGCGTTTTCTTTTGAAAATAAATATCGAATCATGTTGCATTATGGTTTTGTTTTCTTCCTCCTCCATTCCCTCCCCTTTTTCAGATCTACCACAGTCCCATCACGAAACAGGAAGAAAGTGAGTCGTTTCTGTTGCTGCTCGTCTGTGCTGTCTGGAGCTCGGGCAGCGTATTTCCTTGCAGATACACTCATCCTGGGTTTCTGCTGAGTGGGCTGTGTTTCCCTCCGTGGTGGCAGTGTAACTTCTTTCCTTTTCATCACAGTGTCTGATACGGAGGCCAGATAAGAATGACTTGCAAACAGCAAAAAGTCACTGATGGCAGCGAGCGGTTTTTATTCAGCCAGGATTAGCAGAGTTCAGTTTGCACCGCTAAACTGCAGATTAGCTGGGGGCTAAAAATGATTGGTGAGAGGTTTTGAGGAAATTTCCTGTGGTGAAGATTATTATAGGAAAATAGAGGTGGCATCTAGTTCCCTGGAGCTCCCATCCTACCACCTTGTCCCCCCTGTCACAAGCGGGGTGTACCCTTCCCATGCCCCTGCAGCCCCGCGGCACGCTGGGCCCGCTGCCGTGCAAAACTCTTCTAGCCTGGTGAAAACTTGCATTCTGCATCTTAGAGCTTACTTTTATCAGCACTTTAATGAGCTGACTTTAATGAGCGTAGAGGTAGCATTATCAGAAGCGTAAGCGTGAAACCCGTTGTTTGACTATGTTTGCATTACGCGCCTGGAAAGAATGCGACTCGGTGTTCCACAAAAGTAAATACGCTCTATTTTTAATAGATTAGAACTAGAAAGAGTTCAAGTTGTATCATACCAGCCGGTACCAAGCACCGAGCGGAACTGCGCTTAGGGGTGTCTTTGCTTATTCCTATTTTAGAGCCAGAGTGCGTCTGAGCTTTTGGTCACTGTTGCTCAGAGGAGAGAGATCGTTACAAACAGCTTGCTGAGAACACCGTGGTTTGCAGGATTTGCCAGCGCTGTGGCTGGAGCTGGTCCAGATGTGTCCTGTGGCTGGATTTTTCCAGTAAAATGGTGTTTTAGGTTAAAAAGATAAACAAAAAAACCAAACACCCCCACTGCCCTAAAATAGCCCAACTCCAAACCAACAACAGCATGGTAGTTGAGGAGAAATTCAGTCTAAATGTTTGCTGTGAACAGAAAGACGTTTCACGTTACAGCTTGGACAGTCCTTCCAGATATCTCGGAAAGATTAGCAGGAGTGGTTGTGTGATTACAGAAGTTGAAATGTGTGTATAGAAAAAAATCCTGGCTTTCTACCTGCTTCTTGATGCCTGCAAGACAGGCACAGGGATCGTCTGTGCTTAATTGGCTGGAACAAAAACCTGTGTTCTGCTTTACTCAGCGTATCAAGCTGTATTGTTTTTGCTTTTTAATCTAGTCAAGTAGATAAGCAGAAATTACCCGATCCTATGATGTGGAAGAGCTTTATCTGCAGATTTTGCAGTACTCTGGAAATGATTAATCAACTCCTTATCAGACACAAATTCACATGTGGCGGGGACTCTAATTATGTTTTTATGATTAAAGACGGAAAGGGGGTAGGGAGCCATGCTGGAACTCAAAACAAATCTGAGGGAAAAAGGAGAACATATGGAACTAATAACTGCTTGTCAGGATGTGAAGAATGCCCGTGTTTTCATGGAGGGATGTCCACCGTGCAGCTGCACGCGGGAGCCGGGCTGTGCGCCGGGCGAGGCAGCTCCGTGTGCCGGGCTGGGGCCGGGGCTGTCCCGGCAGTTTTCAGTGGGGAGCCGAGTGCCGGTTCCCGGACAACTAACCCTTCTTCTCCTCTTTGGAACAGTGGAGCTGAATGAGGTCGGCTTCAAGTTCGTGCGGAAGTGCATCAACGCAGTGGAAACGAAAGGTGAGGTGCTCGCCCTGGTGCGGGAGGTGCAGCCCTGACCGGTGTTTGTGTGTTCTGCAGCGCGGTGGTGTTAGGTGTTGAGGAAGGTGGTGTCAGGGAAGCGAGACTTTGGCTTGTAACTGAGAACGTGTCTCAGAGAAACAGAAATCCTGTGTGGTCCCCAATGTTGTTAAGCCGGATCCGGTTAGGATTGAATTTCCACCTTTGTGCTCTTTCATTCATTGGTTTCTCATCTTTGGCTCTGAGAAAACTCGTTGTTTGGCAGAAGGAGAACAGATCTGCAAGTCTCTCTGTACTGGGGGGACAGTCAGGGCTTAGCAGGGGTACAGGATAATTCAGACTCATTTATTTAAAAGGACAGAAGCAGGCTGGTGGATGAGAGCTCACCTCTGGTCATCTGTGAAGGTGCACATGGCTGGTGGGGGGCATAGGACAAAGACAAACCCCTGCAGAACAGCTGGATGCCCGGCTGCCGCAGGGCAGGGTGGCTGGTTCCATTTCCAGAGCCTTGGGGTGTGAGGTGACAGAGCCCGGGTTTCTGGGGCAGCAGCGTTTCGGAGGAGCCACCAGCCAGCAGTGGAGAGGAGTTCCACTAGATGGGGCTTGTGGACTTCCCACCAGCTGAAGAAGACCCTTGACTGACACTCTTCGGCTTTCTCCTGCCTAGGAATCACTACGGAGGGCATCTACCGGACCGTTGGCAGCAATATTCAGGTGCAGAAGCTGCTGAATGCCTTTTTCGGTAAGAATTAGTTGTTCTGTGTGACCAGGTTGTTTTGGCTTTGTATTGTTTAAGAGGGATGAGGAGGAATGGGTTTTGCGGTGAGAAATGTCCAGCGTGGTTTTGGGTCCCTGTGGCCCCTCTGAGGCACAGCTTCCCCTCCTTTTCTGGGCTTTTTTTCTGCAACTCACTCTGGTGCCTCTCCCTTCCAACTGCACTTATTTGTTGGTGGTGCAACCTGCATTTAAAACGAAGCGAGCAGCAGTGAGGTAAAGGGAGGCAGCGACCATGGAGCAGTGGGGACAAGCCTTCTCCCATCACCTGCTCAAAACGTTTGGGCATTCGGGAGTCACATGCAGGGGACGCGTTCCTGCCGCGAGCCGGGATGCGGGATGTCAACCAAGGAGAGGTGAGCCCTCGCCCTCTCCTCCGCTGCTGCAGCACGTCCTGCGGCGCCGCTGCCAGGGAACGTGCCCGGGCGATGCTCTGCACGGGGAGCTGCCTTGTCCCACGGGTCCCGCGCAGACACCTCCTAAACCAGCCCCCGCAGACGAGTTTGGGGGGACCCTTCTCCTCGGTGGGGCGTCACAGAGAGCTGTGCTGGGAAGGTGGTCCCTGCAGGGAGGCCGTTGCCCTGTTTTAAGGTTTTCATCCAGCACGCATGGGCCAGGGCAGGCTGTGACCCCGGGGATGAGCGTGCCCAAGGACTGGGGCGATCTTGCCCTCCTGTCTCGGAGCACGGGGCACCGATACCTGTGTGCCTCGGGCTCAGATGGCTCCCTGCGCAGACATCTGATATTAATGTAGTATTCAAGTGCTTTAGTTGTTGTTTGTTGCTGTTGTTTGCTATTGCTTTTGCTATTGTTGTCGTTTGTTACAACGGCTGGTTTGTGCTGACGTGTGGCTGTACCCAATTCCCATGGAGCCGTGACTTGAGACAGCTATCCGCTCGCACTCGCCTAATGACTAATTACTTAGCCTAAGATTTTATTGCTTCTTGATTCTCACCCTCCCTGTGAGTAGCTCTGTGGTTTTCTCCTCGGAACCTCACCAGTGAGTGGCTTTTTGTTTTACTCATCTGCGTTGGTCTGGTTGACCACTTGCCACCCCACTGTGTACAGACTCATGACGGAGGGTCCGACAAACACTGAAATAACTGCTGCAGAGGGATTTCATCTGAACTTCACTAACGAGATAGATTTCTTTGCATCTTTTTTTCCTCTAGCCCTATTTCTTTTTTAAAACAAACCGTGCAGTTGATTTCTTTAGTCCAGCTGCACGCCATCCTTTACTTCATCGTACCACAGAAACGCTGTGGTTGTTCAGCGAGGGCAGGCAGGAGCAGAGCGTACAGCCACGCTGCTGCGCCGCCTCCCTCCTCTTCGTGCAGCGAGAGGGAGCGTCTCCAGAACAACCTTCAGGGGAGTAGCTGCAAAGGAGGGAGTTGGAGCTGGACACTTAGGTTACTTTGGATATCAGAAAGCTTGTCTTGGGTCTGTTGAAATTTGTCATTTCTCCCAGTCTTGGCTGTGCTGGGAATAGACAAGCTATAGAAAATATGCCCTCACTAACTTTTCACCACTGCTTAAATGTTACCTTCTGCTTATTCCTTTATCCCTAGTTGGCACTGCTCCTCAGCCTTTCCAGAATTCTGGCGCTGGTGCTGTTCTGTGTTTGAGAAGCAGCAGCTTTCTTCATGTGCTGCTGTAGGTTCACTTGTCTCGAACACGTGCCCTCCCTGAGAGCGTCCTATTTATTAACCCCTCAAAGTGGACCTTATTTTAAAGCCATTTTGTTCTTCTTCCAGATCCGAAATGTCCAGGGGATGTGGATCTCCAAAGTGGCGATTGGGACATCAAGACGATTACCAGCTCACTGAAGTTCTATCTCAGGTAGCACTGCAGGGTGCGCCTGCCCCGGGGGGCAAAGGAGCTTGGGGACAGTCCAGGCGAAAAGCAGAGCAAGCTCCTGGGTGCGAACATCTGGCTGTTGGAAAGGGCACAGAACTGACAAAGGCTTTGGGAAGAGGAATTTTGTTTGTTTGTTTTGAGCAGCATGACTGTCATAGCAGCCCCGCATCCTATGGGGAAGGCTGTTCAGATGATACTGGCTGGGGGAGAGATGCCACCAGGAGCCAGTGGTGTCGGAGGCCGAGCGCATTTGCCCGTTGGTCCTTTGAGACCAGTCGTGAGTGGGTCGCGCTGCCCTGCCAGAGCTCAGGGTTCTCTTTGGTTGTTGCAGGAACCTGTCTGAGCCCGTCATGACGTACAAGCTCCACAAAGAGTTGGTCCTGGCTGCCAGTAAGTCCTGCGGCTGCCCTGCCCTCCCCAGCCAGCACACATCAAAATCCCTTGACTGAGCTCTGCCAGCCCAACTCTGGGGCGTCCAGCTGCTTCCTCCCGTGGCAGGAGGAGTGACCCTCTCATCCGAGTGCTTGGTTGTGCAGGGGAGGTGGTGGTGTTTCTCCTTCTTTCCTTTCTGCTGTTGCGGTGCTCTTCCCTTTAACAGAGCATGTTAAGAGCCAGCAGGCTGAGATGGAGACTAGAGGGATATAGAAAGTTGGTCGTCTCCCACAGCATGAGAGTATTTGGAATTGTAAATAAATTTGGAAGTTTATGGCATGCTCAGAAACACTTTGGATTAAAGCATCCCTCACACCTCCATGCCTTCTTGAAGTCAGCAGGGGGTAGGAGAGCACCTGCCACTCCCCAGGCTGGACCTTTAGGGAATTAATAACACTTGTTCTTTCTTGGAAAAGGGAAATTTTCCACCACCTACCGATTGTGCTCAAGCCCAAGATTTATTAGTTTCCCAACTGGTTAAACCAACGATGGCTGGGTATGTGCAAAACCATAATCCCTTCCCTACCCCTCCTCAGAAACTTGCACCACTAAGCTTCCCAGCTACCAAGATCTCACGCCATTCTTTTCACACCAAGTATTTTATTGTTTCTTGATTATTTATGCTTCTAAGGGTGACCTCTTTGGGTCAGGGACTCCATTTTTTTCCCTGCGGGACATTTTACCCCACAGTGCAGCGTTACAGCTGTCTGGGCTGATAAGATACCCGGCAGAGAGGCCGTGTGTTCCCCAGGTGTGCGGGGCGAGGGTGTGAAGGGGAGCACCCGGCCGTGCCCAGCCTGATTCCCTGGCCGTGCTCAGAGGCAGAGTGAGACCCTGAGCTCCCTTCCAAGCTTCATTCCTCCCTCTTTCCACTTCATTTTGTTTCTCACAGTGATTACCCTGTTGCTGTGTAATCTCGCTTTCCTTCTGCTTCCCATTGCTGGGTTTGGCCAGCCAACCCTGTGTTGCAGGTTTTCTTTGCCTTTATCTTTCTGTTATATACTTACTTTGAAAGTGGTGGGTGCAAACTTTGCTTTGTGTTAACTTCTTTCCAGAATCTGAGAACCTGGATTACAGGCTGGGAGCCATTCATGCGCTAGTCTATAAACTACCTGACAAGAACAGGGAGATGTTAGAGCTCCTCATACAACACCTTGTCAAGTAAGCAGACATTTTTCTCTGAAGCCAAAGTAAGGGGAAAAATGGAATCAGTTTTACGACAGGTTTGCAAAATGGTATCCGCCACAATCCCCCTAAGAATTTGCATTTGGACTGCACAAATGGTATGATTGTCCTTGCCACCCGCTGCATTAAGTGATAATTCTCTTTCTGATTTCCACTTTCATCCCCTTTCTGACAAGCACCAAGCAGGAAATAATTTTAAAATGAAAGTGCCCTCTGACAGGAGAGCTATAAATTGTCACCTCTCCAGTTAACAAGAACGTGAGGCCAGGGGTTGGGATGGCTGTGGGACCTGTGCCCGTGGGCTGTGCCCGAAACGTGCCATAATTTTTGTCTCCAGCACTGTGCATTCAGTGTCCTGAGCCCTCAGAGCAGCACAAAGGCTCGAGCGGGTCGGTCTCTGCTCCCGTACGGGCACATTGATGCTCGGTGGCGCTGGGCAGCCCTGCTTCCTCCTGCGCCTGCCAGTGAGCCCCTGGAAGAGGCTGTTGCTTGACAGTGATGGCCCCAGCGCTGCCTTGGGGAGTGGGCGTTTTCCTGCCTGCGGGTCACACCGAACACGGAGGCTCGGTGCAGGAGCTCTGCCCTCGCCACCCCAGGGAGAGAGGCTTGCGACAAGCCACGCTGAGGCTCAAAAGCAAGGGAACAATCTGTGTGCAGGCCAGGGAGCTTGTGGTACCGATGGCTTTCGTACGATGGGGCTTGCTTTGGACCTTTGGGGAAGTTTTCAAAACTGGGCTCTGTCAGAAAGAAGTGGGGCTGAGCTGGGATTGTCACGCCCTGACACGCAAAAGCGAGGGCTTGGCCGTCGACGCCGTGTCCCCTCTTTTGGGACCCCCTGGCCGTTCTGCTCCAGCTGCTCGGGCACATGTTGGTGTGGTTTGCAGAGGCCTCTGTGCGAGTGGTGGAGCTCGGTGTCTGGCGTGCAGTCCGATGAAGCTAACGCTGTACTTGTGGTCAGTGTGTTTATTACTTAACATGTTTATGCTTAAATTCTGTGCTGACAGAAACCTCTTTTAACACCAGAGCTGCAGAGCAAACCCAGCGTTCATTACATGTCACCATCAGAGTCTCTCCTCTGGTTCGCTTCTGGAAGCCCAGGTGGTTGGTACTTCAGCCAGCTATTGGGGCTGTGCCGCGGGCTTGTGTGTTCCTCCAAAGCCTGAGGGCTTTGGACAGAGAGAGCTCTGTTCTCTGAAAGCGGAGGTTCCTTCGGAAAGAAGATGCTGCATAGATATTTATAAAAAACCTCCAAAGTGTGCTCCCTACATTTAATCCTCCTCCTTCAAGTGAGAGAAAAATTAAAACCAAAAGTCAGTTCTGGATAAATAGGATATTCCAATTTAAATGATTCCTTTTGCGTATGTGTTGTGCAGATGATTTTTGATTGCAGAATTAAAAGAGGAGCTGGGAGTGGGAAGGGATCAAATAAAAATGCTGTCAGCGTGTTGCCCTCCCAAACAGTTGTCATAGCCAAATGTGCATGTCATACCTAGAGACACGGTTTATATCTGGTAGGGTTGGGGAGCAAATTTTGCTGAAATGAAGAAAATTGTGGGACTGATTCTTACTGTGTCCTTTTATATTGCTTGGAATAAGGCCTGGAAAAAAATCCAAACCAAGACCTATTCCTCCTTTCCCTCTTCTCCGCAGCATATGTGAGCACAGCCGAGAGAATCTGATGTCCCCGTCTAACATGGGGGTGATCTTTGGACCTACCCTCATGCGGGCCCAGGAGGACACTGTGGCAGCGATGATGAACATCAAGTTCCAAAACATCGTAGTTGAGATTCTCATCGAGCACTTTGGGAAGGTAGGGATGCTGGCCCGGCAGCACCTCCGTGCTGCTCCATCATGTTTGTGCAAATGGTTGCTGTGGCAACGATGTAGAGCTCTGGCTCCTTTTTCTGGAGTGTCCTTAGGGGCTGGGAATTTTTTCCTATAATATACTGTTCTGGAGGGCTTCAGAAGGAAACACCAAGTGTAGCACATGTGTTCCTCACTGTTGTCTTTAGCTAGTACCCCAGGAAACCTTGAGTCTGGGGATTTTTGCTTTTCTGTTTAAATAAGAGGAATATTTGTTGAAACTCCTGCTATTCTGTGCCTAGACATTACAGGACTTTATGCTCCCCTTTGCTGAAGGCAGGAGCTAGACCAGAGCGTGACTGGTTTCAATGAGCAGAGTCTGAGATGAGAGTCTGAGCACAGCTGTAAATACAGGAGGAAAAACCCCAAAGCTGACAAGTGTTGAAATGCTGATTCAAGGCGTTCAGCTGTGCCCAGATCTCCTGGGATCCGCGGTGGGGGTGAGGTGGGCGATGGTGGGGGAGCTGCTGCCCGGGCTGGAGCTGTCGGTGACGGCTCCAGAGCTGTTTGTTAATACTTAAAAACTCGAGCAGCTTTTGCCTTCAGATCAGCGCAGCGGGGACCTCACTGCTTTCCTAATTAACAGCACCAAGTTTGAAGGAGTGAGTTTGGTCCTTCAGCTGCACTTTGCGGAATGTCCAAGCCATGTCTCGGAGGAGGGGAAGGTTTGCAGCCATCCTTTCACGGGTGTTTCTGGCTGGAGGGAGGGTGGGGCAGTGCTCCCAGCAGGCAGGGTAGCTCCCGTTTCAGAAAAGGAGCAGGGTTCTTGCAAAAGTGGATGTGGGGCTGGAGCAACCAAATGGGGACCAGATGGGTGGTGTGGGAGTTAGTTGTGGTGCCGAGCATTGAAACCAGAGAAACAGGATGAAAGGGCTCAGAGAGACTTTTGAGTACCCACACGAGAAGCTCTCATGAGAATCGCAAGCCAGTTTCTTTGTAACTCTCTGCGATTGCTTTTAATGAGTTCCGGCAGCAAAACAGCGACTGGTTTGTGTGTTGGGATCCTTGCACAACTTGCTCCCGAGCTGAGCCTCTTGCACAGCCTGTGGTGCGCGCTGAGTCAACACACCGGTTACACTGCCTCCCCTAAGAGCCAGAATTAAATCTTTAATTAAGCCAGATATCTCTTTGCTTGCTTTTAATTTCTCCAGCAGTAAGGTTAGGTTAGTAACATTTATTAGATTGAGCTTGTAAGTTCAGCGTCAGGGTTGAACATGTCTTAGCTCACACAGGAGCAAACACTTCAAATGAGTCTGGAGGAGGAGGGAGGTGGTTTGTGTGGTGCAGCGTGAAGACTCCGAGGACAAAGCAAACACTCACGAAGCCTCTGGTTTCCACAGCTTGTATTTCAGTGCCACAGTTAAATAAGTTGATCACTCTGGAAACACCTTTTTCAGGGTACAAACCTTCTAAATAGGAGGGTCTGTCAATAACTTTGTACCCTCAAGTTATTTAACTTGGATTTTAATTTAGAAGGCAGAAGCAAAGCAGAGCCTGCACCCACAACTTAGAAAGAGTAGTTTGTGGTGGGTTTTAGCATCATTTCTAGATGTTGAAAAGCATCTTGTGAAAACAGCGTTCTGTGGTACCTGTAAAAGCACCCATGAGGAACTTAATGCTTCCTTTTCTTTAAAAAAAACAATGTTGGATTCTTGTCAATATATAGGAATAAGTTTGGTATCCCCAAAAAATTGCTCTGCTGCAGGTACTTCTTTGCTATTTTAGTGATACACGAGCCACTGCTTTTAAATCACACGTTGTTATCCCGGCAGGGGAAGCACCGTGGCATACGCTACCTGGTCCGTGGGATCGCGAAGGTCAAGTGGGGACACGTTTTTCTTTCTCATCCCCCACCTTGGTTTGCCAGAACTGCTCTCTGGCTGGGAGAAGAAGGAAAACACGTTTGAATTCCAAAAATGGCATACTTAATCAAATCACAATGCTAAATTTCTTTATTTCATTTTCTTTCTGCATGACAATATTGTTCTTCCGTAACAAAAGCATACACCGAGGGACCAGCGACTGCTCGTGGTGGGTCTGGCACCGGCTCTCGTCCTCTGGGCTTGAGCCGCGTCCTGCGACAGCCGGGCAGGGACCAGCTCCGTGCTCGCCCAGGATGGGCAGCACAACCTCCGGACTCAGCCACACCTGACACCCCGTGATATAAATTCAATTAGTATCTATGGAAAAAATACAAGAGCAGTTGTGTTTGGTCGTTAATACGGTGTTTCAGATCTTCAAGAGCATGCCCAGTAGCTTAGTTCTTTGTCAGCTCTTTAAAAAAAGCACTGGCATAAATAAGAACCTTTAAATTTAACCCAACCAAATGGGTGCCATATGACCAGTGAGAAAGGGAGATAAAACTCCTTAGCAGCATTGTTTTTATGCCAGTATTTCATCCGAGATAATTTCCTAGTGCCACACGCTTCATTGTAAGACGAGAGCTGAACATTTTTAGGGCACTAAATCTAACACAATGCGGTGGTTTGTTCAGGTGCATTCTGTAGATTGTATCGCCTCGCTGCTGTGGAAATCTTGATGTTTCTCAGACACTGTCAGCCTGAAAGTTTCCCTGCTCTGCCGCAGGAGAATTTGCTTCTATATCTTTCGTCTGATTTTGCTCCTGGCGCGGCTCAGGCGCCCGACTCCATGCCCTGCAGCGGGGTGCCTTTCGGCGACGCCACGTTCATGAGGCGAGCGCCCACCTGGTGGGCCGGGAGGGTCAGCTGAGCCTGTCTGCCTTTACAGATCTACTCCGGCCCCCCAGAAGACACGACTGCCCCGCCGGTCCCTCCGCCCCGGGTGGCTGCGCGGCGGCACAAGCCCATCACCATTTCCAAACGGCCCCTGAGGGAAAGGCCCGTCTTCTTCGGCGCGTCTGTGGAAGAAAGCGGAGGTCAGTCCGGCTGTTTGCTGATGCCTTACCTGCCCCTCACCCCTCCTGCTGCTTTTAGCACCTTTGCGGGGGCAGCGGAGGTCAGGGCAGCAGGACAGTGTTTCCCAGGCCGTGAGCACGGCAGGCAGGGAGCTCTGTTGTTCGCTGAGAAGGGAAAGCAAAAAAACACGACTCGCGCATGGGCGGCATCAACTCACAACTCAAACTGCACGGGGTTTTGTTTTTTCCGTTACTCGAGGCTTCCTCCATGAGCTAAGCCAGGCCTGGTTGTTGCGTGCGAGAAGCCCAGTGGGAAGGTTTTGTATCTTGAGAGGCAAAAATGCGCAGTGCTGGAAGCACGGCGGAGGAGCAGAGCCGGGGGGGTAGGTGTGCCCCTTACCCCCCAGAGCAGGTCGGTCCGGAGACGGTGCGCGGGGCTGGCTCAGCTGCTGGCGACTCGGCATCCAGAGCACTGAAGCGCTTGTTCAGGACCCAGGGATCGTATTTTCTAGACCAAGTACAACTCTGCTGTTAAATTGTCTTGGTTGTGAGGAAATGCTGAGAGCCTTATTATCACGTTGAAGGGCACATCAATTTGAAATCATGTTTCTCTCTGCACCTAATTTGCTCTAATTGTCTCTGCAAGCTGCACCTGAGATCACGTCATTGCCAAAGAGGTGGAAAGTCCTTTCTCTGTTGCAGTTTTCAGAGCTTTGATGACGTTCTAGGCTTAGAACGACAAGTGCACTTTTTGGCAGCAGCAAAACATGACTGATTCAAATTTCTCTTTAAAATCACAAAACCACTCATGTAGTTAAGAGACAGCCTTTCCTGTCAGTGTTTCTCTGAGCTGGAAGCAGAAGCATTAGCGTTTGGCTGCACCGAGGCTGCAGGGTGCAAGCGGTGTCATAGCAGAGCTGCTGCCTCCTGGGCCTGTCATTAGTGCTGCGAGAGGGGTGAGAGAAATGGTTTTTGGAGGGATGTAAGAGCACGGTCCACTGCCTCTCTTGAGAAGGGCAACTGGAAATTTAAAAGAAACTCCTAATACCTTCTGTGGCATTCAGTGTTCTTTCCATTTCCTTTATTCCTCGGCGTTTGCCGCTGGGAAATGTGCTCTGCGGCGCGGGGGGAGGGCTCTGCGCTGCTGCAGGGCAGAGACCCTGCGCCTCCGCGCTGCTCCCTGACCCCATCCATGGCTCTCTCTGTCCCCTTGTCTTCGCAGCAGAGCGGCACGGCCAGACACCCAACGGCAGCGGCAGCGGCAGCGGCAGCACGGCCACGGAGCCCCCCAGGCCCCTGCTCCGCAGCCGCCTGCCTGCGCCCCGGCTGGGGGGCGACGAGCCGGGGCGTACCCCCGCCGAGGGCCGGCCAGACCCGCGCGCCGAGGCGGAGCTGGGCAAGCTGGCGGCCAGGCTGCAGGACGGAGGGGTGAAGCCGGCCAGCAAGGCTGCCAATGGCGTGGTGGCCAGCCCTGCCCTGAGGACCTCCACACTGCAGGCCAGGAGACCGGCTCCCCGGCCGGGGATCTACGGCAGAGAGGGTGAGCAGTGTGCGCCGTGTCCCGAGGGTAGCAAGGTGGGGGTGTCGTGCTCCCGGGAAAAGCTAAGGCTGGCCCTCCCTGCCACGCCTTACGCACCAGGAGGGGCGGTGGCCTCAAGTCCTCTTGGTGTAGCTCAGTGAGAGGGGTTGGGAGACCAGAATGACCTGAGACCCAGCAGCCCGAGGGTTTGATCCCGAGTTGTCCTGATTTATCTCAGACAGTGGGTACCTTCACTCCCTTGCGTACTGGGAGGGGGGTTTTGGAGCAGCCCGTGGGTCCGGTGCCATCCCTGCTCCACTGAGCTGGGCAGTGCCACCAGCTTTCCCGGCGGTAGCTGAGCCTCTGCCAAGCCCAGCCCAGCTCAGCAGATGATGGTTTTGTCTGTCAGGCCCCCTGTGACCCAGCTTCTGAGCTACCAGGGCATTCCTGGGAACATTTAATTCAACTGCTCATCTGTTGGTGTTAAATATAAACAACGATTATTTGTGTTCTAATAAGCTTTATACAGCAGTTTGTTGCAGCCAGAAATAAGTAGTTTGGGGCCAGATGAGCTGGCGTTGCCCGCTTTGCTGGCAGACGGGAGGTGGGCGTTTGCGCGCCCGCGCTCTGTAGACGTTCTCCCGGCAGTGCAAGGGAGCCGCTTGCAGGACAGGACGTGTTGCTGTAACAGCAGGCGTTTGGTGCCCAGTTTTATAAAATACTCAGGACAGTGGCCATAATAAAAGATGTATTGCTTTCTGCAATTTGCCAGCTCTTCCTCCGTACTTCCCAGATGCTGTCATACCCCGACAGCTTCCCAGTCCCGTGCTTAGAAAGGAAAAACCAGGCTGTGTTCTTGACAAATGACTCCTGTGTGTGCGATGGAGAGAAAGCAGCAAGGCCTGGCTGGGTAGCACAGACAACACGCTTGTCTGACTGACTCTACTGGCTTAATTTGATTTCATCACATAAATGGTAGGTGGAGAGCTGCTTTTGAAAGAGTAAAATAGCTTTTAAAGTTGGTTTGTACATCAACCACATTTAGTGCTTCCAAGTTTTATGGTTTTGCATTATCACACCGAGCGTGCTGACAGCGTGTCCTGGAGCCACAGCGTGATGAGACTGGCTGTGTCAGTCCTTGAACGAGCATGTGGGAGAACACTGAAGGGGTAATAAAAGTCGTATTACATCTGTGCTGATACTTGCAGATCAGTGCTGGAAGGCTGTATTGAGCTTTTAATGTGCACAGTTTGGGGGTAATTTTGAAAAACTGGAGAAGCCAAGAAGAAATATAGGCTGAAGGATGAGAGAACAGGCCTTCTACTGAGAAATTCACAGTATACAGCTTACCAAGGAGGAATTTTAGCATCAGAACCTAGAAATGCAAGCGTGGAAGAGAGTCGGTTAAGGTCTGGTGTTTGAGCTAGCACACCAGAGGATAATAAGGTTCAGTGACTAAGGGATTGACAAAGCCTTGGTTAATTAGTTGCAGCAATTATCTTACCAAATAGAAAAACATCATCTATTTATTTCTAATGAGAAACAGGACTCTCTAGCAGTGGAAGTGTATAAATCAGAAGGGCAGGAACCTAGCCCTTAGGATCGTTTTGAGCCATGTAAGTGGCCAGACTAGAAGATCACAAGGGTTGCTGTCATGGAAATGCGTCCTGGAGGGAAGGTGTGGGGTCACCAGGGCTGTCAGGTCAAGTCTGACACTTATTCACTTAATCTTTGAAAATCTTCAGGGATTGAGCGAATAATGAGGTTGGCCAGATTTGGGGGAAGAGAAGTAGCCGAAGTAAGAGCTCCTGCGAGCAGAGCAGAAAGCTGGGGGACAGGACAGGTACCGTCACTGTCCGAGAAGAAAAGCTCGAAGAAGCTGCAGAGATCGCCAGCTTGTGCTATTCCCCTCCCTCTTAAAGAGCAGCACTGCGCGGGTTTGGGTTAAGAAAACTTGTCATTTCCAGGTAACATCATCTCTGCAATCAGCATCTGCATCAAGCGCGTCGTCACAGGGCCCAGCGTGAGCCCCTCCGGTGCCGGGAGGGCTGTGCGGGGAACTGCCTTCTGCTGCGGCTTTCCCCAAATTCTGACTACTGGCCACTGTCAGAGAGGGGATGTTGGGGCACACAGACAGAACTAGGCCCACCAACTTGTTCAACGCCTCTTCATAAACGCCTAGCCCTCCACCAAAGCTTCGTACTCACCGTTTGTAATCCTCACCCTTGCAGGCGAGTACGACGGGGTCCCTAAGCCGCGCTCCCACGGCGATAAGCCCGTGATAACGCGTCCCCCTGTGAGACCTCCGGACCCACCGTGCAGGACTCCCGTCCCTCCGAGGCTGGAGCAGAGGCCGGACCTGATAGCGGGCACAGCAGAAGAGGTGCCCTCCTCCGTGTAAGTCAGCAGCCCTCGGCCGCTCCCGGGAGCGTGCAGGGACAAGAGGTGACCCCGGGCAGACGCGAGCATCGCGCTGGGAAGCTGCCCTCGGGGCATGGCCTGGGAGGGGAGGGTGGCTGCAGCAAAGACACACACAGGAAAATCAAAGCCCTGAACCTTCTCAAGCACAGCCCCGGGGCTGAGCTTTGTCCTGTCACCTTCCCTGCTATTTCTCTGCCGGAGCCTGAGAGCTCCTCCCTGCCTGGCTCTGAGCACACCTCTCAAATGAGAGGCTTCCTGGGCAAGGGCAGCATCCATCTTGGGGCTCTTAAGGAAACTGAGTGGTGCTCAGCTGCTTCATCAGATCTCTTTCAGATTTTGAAGAGACACAAACCCTGGCTCCAATGGGAACGAAAAAAAGGGTGACTAAACGCACAGGGGCCTCAGTGCAGAGGCTGTCAGGTGGGTGCTGCCACGGAGCTCGCTGCAGCTGCTGCACACCCGGCAGAGGCACGCCTTCCGTTGCCCTGCCATCTCACCAGGGCAGCACCCCAAACCTGCACTGACACCCCTCACCCAGCGCTCTGCCACCCCTGGGTCCTCCCCCTGCCCGTAATGACTGAGATGCAAAAAGCACAAGCGCCTCCCCTCTGTGGCAGCCATGAGGGATGCTCTCCGGCCGCAGTGCTGGGGGAAGCGCTGGCTGTTGGGGCTTCTCTCTGTGCTGGCCCCGGCTCCATGCAGAGCCCTCAAGTCCCGTGTGTTCGCCACTGAGGGCAGCGAAGGTGCCGTGAGGTTCAGCTCGGCACCTGCGGGGCAGGGACAGGCCTTGCCCGTGCTCTTCCGAATCCCTCGTTGGAACTTTTCTGTGTAGGAGGATGATCGGAAGCTAAGTATGAAGCACATAGAAACTGAAGGAGAGGCCATAAAAAAGCGATGGATTTTGGTTTATAAACCATCATGTAGGATCATAACCAAGAGCATGGGAACAAAGAATCTAGCTAAAAGCAATCCAGGGTTTCCTGGCCGCGGCCCCGTGGAAGCAGAAGGGGACGGAGCTGGCAGCGCCAGGGCGGGGCTGCTGCCTCGGCACAAAAGGCATCGTTGGAAGGTGATCATCTTCGGTGTCTGCTGATGCTACTGCACTTCTCCCTGGCACAAATGAGATCTAATTAGTGAATTGTTGTATCGGATCAGTGGAGTGACCTTTCTCGTTCTCTTTGCAGGGTGGCCTCTAGGACAAAGTTCTTTGAGACAGCTTCCAGAAGAACAAGCAAGTAAGCCCAGTGCCTGGGGCTGGGGAGCTGGCACGTGACTAACAGCAGCGCCCCAGCGCAGGGTGCTCCCTCTGGGGCAGTGAGGCGGCTTGGGAAGCCCCAGCCCCCGTTTTTTTTGGCTTATGGTTGTGGGCAAAACATGGGTCTCCCTTAAAAGGCTGAAACTAGACAAAGAGCACAAAGTGTGAAATGGGAACCCGACACAGATGTGATAAGTCAAATGCAAATAAACAGATCTGCAGATCCCTTTTATCGGGTCCGGATCTCAGTCAGCACAGCGCGTGTCGTATGTGGGTCTCAGCCTTTGCGAGGAGCAGAGATAAGATGCTGGGAAAGAGGACGAGGGCTGCTTAGATCACAGGAGCTGATCAGAGATGCGAGACCAGGGAGCGGAAGGTCCTACGCCCAGCATGCGTGCGAAGGTGGCTGCACCGCAGAGGAGCAGTGTGAGGGAGCCGTGGCTCGGGCGCCGGAGCCTCTGGACCAGGAGCAGTGCTCTGCGTTGCCAGCGTCACGCTTTGTGGCAGCAGATTTCAGTTTCAGTAACATCTGCTCAGATAAGCTCCAGCTTTCACTTTTAAAGATCACCAACCTCTGCAGAAGTGCGAGCAGGTTTGCACATAATTCTGATAAATGTTGTTTCCTAGTGCTGACAGTGAGTTTGCTTGTTACACTGAAAAATGTATGCCTGACCTGTCTATTACCCAGCCATCTGCTTAAGTTTGTGGGTATGAGTTTGAGCTTGCCTATTGCATTAATGTTTTTTTCCTATTTTCTTCTGCTTCCTTATATATAGTTCTTCATCACCACAAGGCAGGATCGCCAGTGATGAAAGCTGAGGCTAAAGGTATGTGTTTATGACAATAAACCAAATAATAAACCAAAAGCACATGTACACGAAAAACTCAGCACTTATGGGGTGGTGGGAGTCCAGTGGGGACAACAGGAATCTCAAAAGAAAGATGAGGAGCGAAGTCCTTTGTGTAGAAGACCCTGGCAGGAGGATGGGTAATGGCTGGGGGAGCATGCTCTTTGGTGGGGGTGCTGTGACAGGGAGAGGTAACTCAGCCCGCTCTGCCCTTCCCGAGTCTCCTCGCTGCAGTGCTCTGCGTGGATGTGAGCCCTGTGCAGGCAGTGGTGCCGGGACCCGGGCTCGCCCTGGTTGTGGTTTTGCCGTCACTAATGAATTTACGCGGCTGCACAGAGTGTGCTTGTTTTCCTCTTCCAGGCTTGGCAACCACCTCAGCCGGGCTACACCAGGAGATCTTCTGTGCTTGTGGAACGAACTTGTCACAGCTAAGACTTTTCCAGCTCCAGTGCCCGTGGAGAGCAGCTATCTTACCAGACGATAATTTCAGAGCATGCTGTCGTAAGTGGGTCAAGAAATTAGAAGAGAGGCAGAGACAATGGTGGAGAGAAGACCCCACCCACACGTTTGTGTTGAACTGTTGCCATTCCTTCCCCACTCCTCTCTGCTCGGGCCATGGAGGGTGCTTGTGCGCCCGTGCCGGTGACCGGCGGCGTTGGCAGGGCGGGGTGAGCACCGACGGGCACTGGAAGGGACAGCGGGGACAGGAGCGGTCGTTCAGCTGCTCCCTTTCTGGGAAACATGCCTTGGTGAGGGTGACCTTGGACAGACACTGAGTCAGACCACAAGGACTGACGGCTGGTGCTGGGAACGCGAGGGCGGAGTGGCTGGAGTTCGAGTTGGCCACCCCTTCCTGAGAAGCTCCTTCCTTCATGCTGTGTTCTCCTCGCTCAGTCAGCTGTGGCGCGTTCGGCCGCGTGGGGGGAGCAGCGTGGGGTATGGAAACGCTGCTCGGGCTGCGTCAGGCCGGGCAGTGACTGAAGGCTGTTGCCCTGAGCTCTGCAGGACGTCTCTTCCATCTCCTCCCTGGCATGAGGTCCTGTCCTGGGGAACCGTGGTGCCAGGGCCCTTGGCCTGAGCGGGGCCACGTCCCCTGCCCGACCCTGGTTGGGCCAGCAGCCTCTGGGAGTGTGGCTGGGAGAAGGAGGTGGCAGGCACTCCTCCTCCTCCTCCTTCTCCTCCTCATTCTTCTCCTCCTGCTCCTCCCCCGTGAGCTGCAATCCCACCAAATCCACTTCCCGTGGGCCCACCGAGAAGTCTTTGTCCCCAAGGCGTTGGGGTGGGCCAGCACAGAGCTGCTGAGGAACTGAAACTCACTGAATATGGGTCAAAGCCCACCATTTGTCTAAGAGGCACTTGGTTTCTTGTTTGCTTGTTACATTAATTTCCAATCCGAGAGATTCGAGTCTCTTGCCCTCCGCAGCAGCTGCATAGATGATGCCCTTGGGTCTGGAAGGTTTCTCCCAGCCAGGACCAGCCCTGGTACCCTGTTGACTGTAGCTGGTCCCAGCTGATGCCGGGGCTGGGTTCCTGAGCTCTGCTGTTTACCTGTAAATAGGCAAAGAGCGGCTTCTCTGCTTCCTCTCACTGGCCCAAAGGCAGCTCCTCTGTCTTGAATGATTTTCCTCGGGTGCTGGGAGCATTCCCAAACCAGTGACCAAACACCCCCGTCAGCTGCTTCCCTGCAGCTCCATCCTCCCGAGCGCGCTGCGTGTCCCACCCGGTGCAGGTTTCCCGTCGGGATGTGCCCCAGTCCTGCCGTGCTGTGTCCTGGCGCTGCCTCGTGTGCGTCTGCTCCCGCTGAGCGCAGTTCTGGCGTTTGCTGGGCACACACGTGTCGTGTCAATGGTGCTTCTGCTCCCTCGGGCTTCGGCAGCGCCCCGGCCGCTTGCCCGTCTGCTCCTGCTTTGAACAGCAACGCGTAGAAGTGGCTTTAAAGCAAAAAAGTCCCACAAAGACACAGTGATATCAGCACCTAGAGTTACGCACACCGTCATCTCAGGGCTTCTCAAAGCTACGCTGAGCCCCTTCAGCTGCACCCCCTTGGGAGCAGCACCAAAGTGGAGCGTGTCACGTTCTCTGACCACGTAGCCGAGCGAGCGGGTGAGGCCGTGAGCTCACGCGCCCAAGGGCGGACGGGGACCTCTCTGGGCAGAGCAGTCACCCCAGGGCGCTGCCGCGGGCAGGCACGGCTCTCGGTGGCTTCTCACCTCGGGGGGTGGCGGTTCCTGCGCAGAAGGCCCCAACGTTTCCCCAGACACCTTCCCCCTCTCGGGGCTGGGCGCCGGGGATCCCTGGAGGCTGCCGGTTTGGGTGCTGCACCACCTGGCTGCTCGGGGACACCGGCCTCACGCTCGCGACCCCGCGGGTCTGAGCTGTGCTCCGCGGGAAGGAGGTCCGGGGGGTCGGTTTCAAGTCTGACGTTGTGAGTAATGGAAGGAAGCAACTTATTAGAAACATATTTCCTTGTGCCATTTTAAAGTCATTCGTTGTGTGCGTGTGTCTGCGCCGGCTTCTCCTCTCGCCGACGCTGGGGCCCCGCGGCGGGGTGGTGTGGGGCGCGCAGCTCTGCTGGCGGGGGGCGTGTGGGGCACAGTCCCCACTGCCAGCGCCGCCGGGAACACGGGATTCCCGGGCATCAGCTGTCGGAGCCATTTTGTCATGTAAAAGCGTAGATTACTTCAAGTGTTTATAAAGTTTCCATGAAGTTTTAAAAAAAAAAAAGGATTCCCAATGTGCTTTTTGTCTTCTTTAAGCAGTGCCCCAGCCTGGTTGATAAGTGAGTTTTAAATACTTTCTCATTTTTACCTTCAGCTGCCGGGTTCTTGCTCAGCTGCCCGTCAGCACAAAGCCACCTTTCTACTTACTTACGACGACTGCAGGCACAGCACCGGCCTCTTTCCATCTATTTCTCTTGTGATCAGGAACGTTTCTCCCAGTTCTCTCCTTGGGAGCATTTGGGGCTGTTACTGCTTGTCCAGCTCCCGCCGCCACGGCCGCTCCGACCTGCGCCCGCCTGGTCCGGCCATGGGGTGGGTGGAAAAATCTCTCCCCGTGATTCCCTCGGAGCCGGTCGGGCTCAGGGATCGCTGGCAAAGCGTAAAACGCTTCAAACCCAGAACTCACCAAAGATCCTTGCTGAAGCTGGAGAAAACGTACGGTGGCATTGAGGAGGGGCGGCCCCCCCTGGGGGTCTGGCAGCAGGCACAGCCCCACGTGCAAGGTCCCCCGAGGGGCACGTGCCCCCCGTTGCCACCCCGAGGCGTCCCCTGCCCTGGCCGGACAGTGCGTGTCCGCACCCGGGTAGTTCGAACAGAAGCAGCAGCCTGAGGGCTTCTTCTTTATTGTTTTTTCTGGCTCCTTGTTCCTCCAAAGTTTCTTTTTGGGGCTGTAATTTTTCCAGGGGTGGATGCCTTCGGAAGAACACTGTTCCAGGGAGAGAAACTGTTTTCTTTTCCCATTAGCCCTTGTATTAAATGATTACAAATTGGAACGGGCACCAAGGCACTATCCCAGCAGTGCTGGTGTCCCAGCCCACAGGTACGTGGTTTGCTTTCTTAGGGAAAATGTTTTGATTTAATCTGGGCAAGAAAAACATTTTCCATCATAAGTAAAACCTCGTGGGTTTTTGTAGGGAGAAAAGAGATCAAAACAAGAAGTTTCAAAGCCTGAGACTGGGCCTCAGTGAGGACTTCCCAGAGGAAGAATTTGGAGAGGTTAAAGGCACACTTCAGTAGACACATCTATATGATAAATTTAGAATTGAAATGTACTTAGTGGAGCACTGACATCTTAAATTTATGTGCTGCACAGAGACCCATGAAGGCGCAGGCATCCACCCCCGCAGGACTTCTTGCAAGATCAGAGTCTTGGTCTGAAGCTCTGTAATTCTCTCTGGCCCACCTCGCTGCACAACGAACCGGCCGAACGCTCTGATTTAGGACCGGCTTTCTGCACCAGACGTCTTCTTGGCAACTCAGCAGCAGTGCTTGGCCTATACCTCCATAAATCAAGGGTCGAGCCACCAAAAAAAATCCTGCACTTGGCTTAGAAGAAATTGAGGAGGTGCTTTGAACCAGTAAAAGCCGAGATGGTTTTCATTTTCCTTACGTTTCCAGAAGTTTATGGAAGAAGTGCCTCTGTGGGAGTCTGCGAGGGGCAGACGATCCGAAAGTCACACAGAAAGCATTGCCATTCCCATGGGGGCTCAGCAAAACCCCCTGCGCCCCCCCCCGCCACGCGTTGTACCCCAGGACCTCAGTTCTGCCGCAGGCCCGGTGTCCTTTGTCCCCTGCACACCCAGGTCCCTCCCTGGTGCCGCGGCCTCGCCGGTCGCTCTGCTCTGGCCGGGATGGGACAGGGCACTGTGCAGGCACGCGGGGCCCTGCTCGTCCTCTCCTCCGTGCCCACCCACTGGCAGCAGAGGCAGCAATTTTGGGTAAGGAGCAAAACCCCGGCATTGGCTGAGGCCCCCGGTGTCGGGAGCACACGAGTCGCTCTGACCCCGCTGAGGTCTGCGGCTGCGGGGCGAGTCGGAGCGTGGCGAGGGCAGAGCAGCTCCCGGCGGCGCTCCAACTCCGCTCGGCGATGTTTGCTCAAGCCCAGCGGTGCCAAGCGTGCCGAGGCGACACCCTCAACAGCGGCAGGAAACGGGCACCCCTGGCATCGAGCCCCAGCGTCCCTCCAGCGAGGTCTCTTCCGCACAGACGCTCCTCGCCTGATTCCTCACGTACCCATGGGGTCTCTGAGGGGTAACAACGTGCGGGTCAGGAAGGGGGGACCTGCAGGGGCGGTCGGGAGCTGCCCCCAGAAAGGGCACGTACAAAAGGGGGGGTTTGGGGGCTGAAGCCTGCGCGTCTTCCCCCGAGTGACAGCTACGTGGGCAAACCTGGAAAAAACACCGCTCCAAAAACCCGATGCCACAGCGGTTGAGCTCGGACAGGGTGTCACTGTTCGCTGCCCTCGTGCTGCTCCGGTGGGGATTGGGACTGGGCTGAGCAGGTGTGTGGGGCAGAAGGGGAGCAGCAAGAGCCCATTGACACCCTCGGGTGCCCCCCAGGGCAGCCGCAGTGGTGCAGGAGAGGGGCGGCAGCAGCCAAGCTCTGGCTCCAGATAAAGCCTGGAGTTTTAATTAGCTGCTCCCTGAGGGAGCTGCCAAGACCAGTGTTACACAAATTGGAGAAACTAAACTAAAGGCCTTTTGCAGCAAACAGCTGATCTGCTGGTTACCAGGCCCTGCGGTCTCACCAGCTGCTCAGCTCCTCGCCGCCGGGAGCCCTTCACCACCAGGTCCAGTGCTGCCTTCCCAGCTCAGCACCAGGGTGTGCCTAAAGCCACTCAGTTATCGCTTTAGGAAATGGAGCAATTTCTGGGTTTTACAAGTTTCCCACTGGCTGTTCTGAGGGCAAGGGCAAGCAAGCTGCTTTAAAGCATGGGGCCGTTTTAGGGCTGCTTGACATGAGATGTTTTAAGGGAAAAAAAAGGAAAAAAAAAGATTGATGCCTCATTTGTTTTCTGCTGTTCGAGCCCACTCTGCAGCAGATGGGCCCCTTGGGGGAGCTGCTGTGTTCCCAAGCTCACGGAGCCCTTCAGGACTAGTGCAGGGGTGCAGGCAGGGCCCCCAGCCAGGGCCAGGGGCTGTTGGCTAACTGGGACGGGAGGGTTGGGGCCAAGAGTCTGCAGAGACGTGCAGGAGAATGGACCTGGCAGCGCCAAGTGGAGCTCTGCAGCCCTTTTAGACCTCCCAGCAAGTCCCTCTCCCTGCTGAAAGCATTGCCTTTTCCGAATTTAACAGTTATTGTCGATATTAAACAGGTTTCTGCTCCAGAGCAAGAGCCTTGCCAAGGACAGAGGGTTTGGCCAGTGCGTTTCCCCCTTCCCTCAGGCAGCACGGAGCCCCGACCCCCATTCCCACTGGGATGGACAGAGAACGGGCGGCTTCACCTGGCCAGAGCCCGGAGCCCTGGTCTGTGTGTCTGTGAGCAATCCTCAGGGCTTCCCACGAGACAGACCAAAGTGATGCTGCCAACTGTACCTGGAGACCTTGGGCTCTGAACTCAGAGTGAGGGCAGAGCTGGCCAATTCTACAGTTACTTGCACTGGAAACTGCTCCTGTCACGCGTTCACGGGTTGTGTCATGCCTGGGCATGCTCGGCTTTTGCCAGGGCGTGAGGAGATAAGAAGGAAGATGTTGGCTGAACCTGTCCTGGACTTGCACACCGTGCCTACCTTCTTCTTCCAGGAACCGGGCTGTGTTCAGAGAGCTCAGCGCTGTCCCGCTGGAGAGCAGGGAGTCTCCGTGGCTGCTCTGGACCCCAAGACACGCGGTACCAGCAGCATTGACGCAACGTGCACGACAGGGGGGTGGGCGGATGCCCAACATGCAGCAGCAGTGCCTGGACTGGGCATCGTTGTGCTTCAGCTTGCAGGGTACAGCTGTCGCTCCTGTGCAGTTACACCCGAGACAGTGCCAGCTATCCGTGGAATTACGAGGGATTATTGTTTTTCCCCCCGAGCTCTTTGGTTTGTCTCACAGCGAATAAAAGCTTGACCCTGCGCAGTATTCACATCTGTGCCTTGAATTAAAAAGAGGGCTGATAAGCAGCCTTTTTTATTACTTGGAGAGCGTGGGTCAGTTTTAGAAAGGAGTTCCAGCAGAACGGATTTACAACTGCTCATAAAGATACTGAAAGCAACAACAACAGGAGGACACTGGCCTTTATTAGCTCCTTGCTTTGAGAAATACATTAATCAAATGAAATTCAGTTTAAAAGACCCGAAGAGGCGTATATGAAAGGATTAGTCAATTGATGTGTAAATGAATTAAGTTCAGACATGTGATTAACAGCAAAAATCTGACTGTGAAGAATAGCCTATGAATGACCCAACAGAGAGCCTCGTCCCCTGAAAAACGTCCACCTATGCCTGGCATCCTCAACAGCTAATATTCATCACACCGGGCAATGTTTTTCATGCACATAGCCGAAACAAAAGCCAAGTACACGCGTAGAGCAGTGTTCCAACAAACAAGATTCTGCCTTTATTGTACCAAGAACAACAACAGAGTTTAAGGTTACAAAAGGAGCTGAACACCAAGGGTGAAGGGCTGCCCTCGGGCACAGCTCATGGGACCCAAGCACGGACTAAGTTAAAAAGTGAGTATTTTCATTTACCCTAGTGTGGTGTGACGGGTTCTGTCTCTATCCTGGGTGCCAGGCAGGCTCCTCTTTTTGGTTATGAGAATAAATGTCCTTCAGTCCTGTACAGTGATGTCCGGGTCACGGTCGTGTCCTGGGCATCCTGGGCCGCACCTTGCTGGCTGAGGCGGCCGGTGTCACAGCTCTCCAGCCTCAAGCACATCATAACATTGTAGGTCTCTATTGCCCTTATTCAATGCATTCGGTTCCAATTAAAAAAAGAAAGAAGAGCGAGCAGTGGCAGCAATCCAGCTAACATCCTTCTCCAGAAGCAGACTTTGGCCTCAGATGCTAATAATCTGGGCAAACCCTGCCATTTCTGAAAGGCAACTGAAGAAGACCATAGCGTTGCAACTGCTGCTTCGCACTCGTCGTGCATCTTGCAGAGGCCGGAGCGTCACGAGGCAGCAGCGTGGTTCCACCAAGACAGGGCAAAGGCTTCTGTCGTGTCTGCGTAGGAAGCTGAAAGCTTAATCCCTTGCTTTGGAACCAGGCTCAGGGCTGTACCCACGCTGTTGTACCCGACAGTCTTTGTGCCCGGCCTGTAGGCTACCTGCTCTTTTCTTTCGGGTAGTCCTGTGCTGTTGGCCTCGTGATTTTACTCAGCGATGGTGACACGAGTAATTGCAGAGACATTATGCTTTACTACATTCATGAGTACAGCTGTGGGCAGGGAGTGCTCCCCAGGCAAAAAGGCACCAGCAATGAGCTTTTTGGCTTATTACAAAGAAAATAAACTATATCAATATAGAGAACTCTTTTTACATTACAGAGACATGTTAACAAACAAAACCAGCATTAAACCGCCACAGAATACAAAATACCTGGCACAGAGAGCAGCTTTAAGTTTGCTGTGGATTTACGTGTGGCGCAGATACTGACTTTTTGACTCGCGAGCGCAGGTTCCCTCACCGTTGCCAATGGGAACGCGCTGCCCGGGAGCAGGCGAGCGAGCAGAGGTGGGCGGGAGGGGCCGCAGCCTGCCCTTCTCCCCTGGACCCCCCTGCCATCCCTGGTGCCCGTCCCGCTGCCACACCACATCTGGCACAGCTGCCCACCCCACAGCGGGCACCATGGCGGTGCGGAGCGTTACCCAGCCAGTCGCTGCGGCACCAGAAAAGGCTGCTGTCCTTCCAGAGGGCTACCTCGAAACAGCCAGAAAACAGCTACTGCCCCAGAATTCCAGGATTCTGCCCTAAAGTGCAAGGACACTTTGTGCAGTCAAAGAGGGCAGAAGTAAAGGGCGTGCCGTGGTCCCCCAAGTGCAAATACTATCCCTGTCTAACCAGCATCAGCTACAGCAAAGCTGGAGAAGCACACAGCGACGCCAGGCTATGCCAGTGCATGCTGTTTCTGCCACGGAAGGATGGACCTTAGGAAACCGGGCAGTACCTAACCAGAGAAAATCGTCAGAAGTTTCCATTACTAGTGACACACACTGGCCCGGCTCCTGAAGGATGTTTTGTGGCAATCAGTGTGCAGCCAGAACAGGAACTCTCCTAGAGCATTACATTAAATAGGTATCTTCAGCAATATAAACCAGGGCACGCCTTTGTGTGTGAGTGTGAAAATATATATATATATATATATACACACATGTTTTTAACATACATTATGTTAATGAGAGACATAGGGAGCGAGCTCAGCGCGTGGGGGCGCGACACTCAGAGCTTAACTCTGGTTTCCCTGAAACCGAGCCCGAAGGGCCTTTTGACACCCGTGGAAGCCAGCTAAAGGCAGCCTCACCCCGCAGCCCCGAGCTCGTGGAGTCGCACCTGCCCGTGCAAAAAGTGCTCCCACGCCAACACAAACACGTGTGCTCTGTGTCTTCTTGCCATCAGCAGGAGCTGCTGGGCTGAGCTGCACCCGGTTCAGGCCAGCACAAAAGCCCACCCGCCCCCGAGAGAGCCAAAGGGGAAACGGGGACGGGCTCCGCTCACTGCGCCCACCAGTGACGCTGAGGGGGGTCTCCTCTCCCAGGGGTCTCCTGTCCCAGGACTGAGCTGCCCCGAGGAAGCCTCAGGGACAGCTTCTACAGGATGGTGAAGATGGTGAAATTCTCTTTGCTTTATTAAAGCAAAAGTAGACAAGAAAACGCAGAAGAAAACACAGAGTACAAAGACAGGTGGCAGGACCTGGACTTTGGTATTTCTCAAGCCTCTTTTTCCCCAGTTCCTGCAGCAGCCCAGGAAAAGAAAGAAGGTAACGGTGTTAACTCCCTCAGCAAACACACGCACAGAGCCTGGCTCCCACTGCCTCCAGCCATCCCTCCAAGAAAAAGTCAACTTTTGAGTAAAAAAAAAGCTGCAGAAGTTTCCTTCCACACTGAAGAGACAGAGAACAGAACCCCCGTGCCCCAGGCGAGCGCGGGGGCTCGTGTCACCAGGGGCAGCCTGGCCAGGGGCTGCCCAGGGGCTCCTGCTCCCTCCCAAAGCCCCCGCGGTTGGAGTGGCCGTGCACATGTGAGGTGCAGGTGCCAGGCAGGGGGTGCCCGGGCAGAGCCCCCTTCTAGACCACTCATCACCTGCACTGGGCTTCCACCAGCAAATCTCGGCATGCAAATCCCAATTAAGCTTGATTTCTTGCCCGTCTCCAGCAGAGAAGGAGCCGGCAGGATACCTCTGCTCTCATTAGCTAATGAAATTAATTTCACGGCCACGAGCCTGTGCTGAGCTGCTCAGGTTGCTCATAAACATCTTCCTGTTGATGACAGCGATCGGGGCATTTCCAGCCCAGTTGTTCACTGCACTCTTCTGCTAACAGCCAGAAAGCATTCGAAAAGAATGCACCAGCGGGATTTTTTTTACTGGTTTGTTTGCAAATGTAAGTAGATCATATCATTGCAAATATAAGTAGATTGTATCAATGTTTAAATGGTTTGCAGCCCTCTAAAACAGAAAAAAACTACTGAGTGCTCACTGTCTTGTTGGCTGGCATTCAGGAAGGTTCTCTTGCCACCTACACAAAGGGATTTCAGGAGGATGAGCACAGTCAGAGGAGGGAAAAACCCATTACAAAAAACTGTCAAGGAAGATCCCCCCCTTCAATATTTTGTTGGGTTTTTCTCTACCCTTTCCCTTAATGAAAATCCCATAGCATCACTGAAAAGTTTGTTTTACTGAGAGTTTGCAAAGAGCCTGGACAAACCGTGGGGCCATTTGCCCAAAGAGCTGCGGGTGATGCTCAGCTCCGAGGAGCAGCAGCATTAGTGCTGTTTTCTGCAGGACACGTACAGGGCCATCCATCAGCCTCAGCCTCATTCCCTTCTCTTTAAGAGCATCTGCCAAGCACAAGTAGCCGGTATCACACGGGGGAACGCAGCAGGATGTGACACACGTGTCGCACCAGGGCCCCCTCTCCATGCTCTGGCATTTGCTTTGCGCTTCTGGTGTCTCCGTGCCAGAGATCCGCACCAGGGGTGGGCACGGTGCTCAGGGTGGGCACAGCGATCGCTCGAGGTGGGCAGAGCTGCACCACAAGCTCTGCTCCGTACTGCAGTGGTGACACCACTGCCTGCCAGCGAAGCACAGCTCAGCCCCGCTGTCGGCCAGCACGAGGACGTGTTGGTGCAGCCTGACGGAGCCACAGCCCTGACGAGAAGAAGCATCACCCCAGCAAGAGCCGGTGGGTGCCGCGCTCACCCCAGCCCTGGCCGGGTCTGACAAAGCAGGCTGGGTGGGCTCGCAGCTGCGCCAGAAGGGGGGAACTGAAATACCAGAGGAACATGGACTTGGCCACGTCATGGGAGTGGAGCCCACCAGATAAACCCATCTGGATACGGGGGCTGGGTGGGGTGCGGGTGGGACGATGTGCAGGGGGGTGGCGTGGGTGGGGCCCCAGGCTGCAATCAAGCTCTGCAATTAGCAGGAGGCTCGGCAGGGTTGCAGGTTGCTTCAGCGTTTCCTTCACAAGCCCTTGAAGCACGATGCCAGTACCAGCCGGCTGCTGCAGCCACCTCATCGTTGGGACAGACAGAAAACGAGTGGTGTAGCTGGAAACCCTGGGTCTGCAGATGCCTGGAGCTGGTGAGGAGCAGGGCAGGGGGCTTGGGGTGTCCATGGAGGAGGGAGAGCGTGCACTCTGAGGACATCAGGCACTTGTGGAGGTGGGTACGGCCGTGTCAGAGGAGCAGCAGCTGTCGAGGACAGGGATGTGACCAGTGAGCACTCGGGTGTCTGTGGGGCAGACCCACATCCAGCATGACTGGCCATGGGAAAAACATCGCAGGTGGAAAACAGCAGCCACCTGCCACCTCTGGGGATTTCCGAAAGTCACCTTCGCCTCCAGCCCTTCTGCTGACGACCCCATGGCGCTCCATCACCTCCCGGGGTCTGCGGGGCTGCAGCGCCACGAGTGCATCAGGCTGCAAAATTACCTCTTCAGAGCAAACGCACTGGGCTGCAAAATCACATCGTCCTACCAGCTCTTCTCTCTTTCTCTGCAGCAATATTTCAACTCATCTGCTTCCCAGCACCACAGTGCAAATAAAAAGTCCCAAAGGAGGCCAGCGAAGTAGCCCACACCCAAACTTATAGCTTCAACCTGCTTCTTGTCTTGTCCTGTTTCTTTTAAAAAAACCCCAAACTCAACAACCGCTGGCATTTCTCCCGATCTCTCGTGGCCCTGGGCCACTAAAAGTCACTGTGGAAAACACACAAAGGAGAGAGCACAGACACGGTGCCCCTGTCCCAGCCGGCCGGAGCGAGGCAGCTCAGTTGGGAGGTACCTCAGGAAAAACAGAAAGGTCAGGAATCCCAGCGGGTCGTCATTCGTTTGTTACCGTCCATCCTCTTGGCACGCCGCCCCTGCGGGGGGATTCCCCAAGGCACTGCAGTCATGTAGTGCAGAAGTAAGAGGCAGGTGATGGCTGGAATGGGGGGGCAGAACAGGGAGATCCCTCCGGAAGATCACTGCGCGTGGAAGTAGATGGGCTTGACCTTCCCAGACAGGATCTTGGGAACCTGCACGGAGATGATCTCGGCCATCATTTCGGGGTAGTCCACGCTCACCATGTGCGCCTTAATTAAAAGGTCAAATGTAAACTGATGCAAATCCTTGGCAATCTGGAAAGGAAGGAAGTTTGTTAAACGAGAAGTCCCTGCTCCGTGATTTCTCCGAGTTAGCAGGCGCAGCAGGGCAGGGCGAGGCCTCGCAGCAGCGAGGGAGCCCGGGAGCCCTTTGGCCTCGGTCCTTCGCACTCGCACATCACCGAGCCCCACGAGGCCGGGGACGTATGAACACGGCTTTTCCTTACCCACACAGAGCTCGCCTCACTGCCTGCAGATGCTCTTGGCTGCACTTAACTGACAATTACTTTTTGCCTGCAGACATGTAACTGTAGGGGCACGGAGCTGAGCCCCAGGAAAGAGGGAAGGTCTAGCTCACGTTTCACCAGTACGACTTTAAGTCACAAATAGGGAATTTGTTTTCACTGCTGTAATCAGAGAAGATTCATCGGGGGCACTGAGACTTTGAGCTGTTCTGCTAGGCTGACGGTGGAAAAGTATCATCTACAAAGAGCTTTTCATTGCTAAAAAAGGAAGCCCATAAACCCAAGCACAGGAAAGGTTATTGCAGGGAGTGACGGGCACAAACAACTTTCACTCCCTCAGTAGACAGAGATTTCACTGCCCTCTCTTACAGGGTGTACGGAGTCCAGGACCTTGGTGAGCTGGTAAAATCGCCGAGAGCAGGAGGTAGGGTTCTTCCTCTTGCATGCGATGATACGGTCGAGTTCCTTAATGTAATTCATCCGAAGTTCATCAAAGAGCTTCTGGTTCTTCAGGCCATCCACTGGAACTGGATGGAACACGGGAAGGAAACAGTAAGAGCTGCCCAGAGAGGGGACGGAATTAAAGAGCGAGAGGGAGGCTGAAGAGGTGGTTGGGGCTGGCTGGTGGTGCCTGAATGAGGCAGAGCGAAGGTCCGCACCCGTCCCCTGCGAGGCACCAGCCCCTGCACGAGGCAAGCGCCAGGCACCTCCGGGGTGGAGCGGCACACGGCCACAGGAGACCTGTCGAGGAGAGGACACAAGTACTTACTAATACTGAAGAAGAGTAGAGCCTTCATGCAGAGGAACTCCTGGGGCGTTATCTGAAGCCAGCCGAACTCCTGAGAGAGGTGCCGCATCCGGATGCACTGGCTGTACATGCGGGACTTGTGCATGCGGTACCTGGCAGGGCGACAGTGGGAAGGGATGGCACAGAGACCACCGCCTGGCCTGCCCGACGGGGGGGACACAGAGGGGACACGCTCTGCCTGACCCAGCAACCCCCTCCTCGGCCAGCATGTCCTCGCTGCCGAGAACTGACTCCTGCCGGCCAGAGAGCAACACTGCCCAAAATGTTTCCTCTCTGTCTGGAAACGGCTGGCTGCCTGAGATGCGCGGGGTTCGTCTGACCCTCTGTCTTCCTGAAAACACAATGACCCACCAGACGTGGGCACCTGCGAGGGACACAGAGCTGAGCTTGGAGCTCTTGAAGGGCAGCTGTGCAGTGGCTCGCTGCTCTGCTGAGTTATTGAGCTCTTCTACCTCAGGGTCAGCAAACTCTCCCCAACTCTGCGCTGATGGAACGTCAGAGAGAACCCATCAGGAACTTGCAATAAATGTTTCTGTTTCTGCTCGCTCTAGCTGACCAAGCAAGCTGAAAACAGGAACCCAAATCCCTCGGAAAAAAGGCAGAGCTGCAGGGACCAGTCCCTACACCACCACCTGCTCCTGCTCTGATGGCAGCCAAACCCGAGGCAAGGTCGAGGGAAAGGGAAGAAGGACCAGGAGAGGCTTTGCAGCTCTCCTTACTGATCACCGCAGAGCAATTAGAGGGGAAGAGCAGGGCCCCAAAGGCGCTGGAAGCACGGCTACTCGAGCTGCGCATTTCCTAAGCCAGCAGGAAAACAAATTCCTTGTCTCGTTCTCATTTCTCGCCTGGTCTGACCCAGGCAAAGCACACCACCACATTGTTGTTATTTTGCACTTACTCATTGAAGACCAAGTCTGGAGCGAAGTAGAGCATCCTGGAATTGACGTTCGTGAAAGATCTCCAACCCATAGCGAAAACCATGAGGCCCATCCAAGAGTACTGGATTATTGACATCTGGTCATCCACGTGCAGGTTGCGAAATCCTATTGGAAAGCGCGAGAGGGATGTTACAAATTACCAGGGGTTCCTGCAGTGACTGTTTGCCTGCAGACCCTGGCTCTCCTGCAGCACTCGGGTGAGGACAAGGGGCTCTGAGCCCAGCAAAACAGCTGGAGGGGAGAGAGGGGAGCCCCGGGCACAGGGAGGGGATTCAGGAAAACACAAGTAGATTTAAAGGAGGGTGATAAACAACCTCTTCCCCTCCCAGAGTCACAAAGATCTTCACAAACTGCATTTGAAGGTTTCGCAAGGCCCAGTGAGGTGAACGAGCATCGTTCTCGTTAACCAAACACCTCCTTTGGGGCAATTCTGGCACTCAAGGAAATAAGAAAAAATACGTCCCATTAGGACTCCACCAAATGTAAGAAAATGGATTTTAATGCACAATGCTGAGAGCTGGCAAGTAACCCTGAGGCATCACCACACGGTGAACAGACTGCTTCGGTTCCTCTGTCAAATACACAATGCATCTGCCTAACGACTGCGAAAATGAACGCGAAAATGAATACGAAAACCTCTGCTGAATCACAGGTTAAACAGAAATATCAATTAAATTCAAACCAGTACTCCCAGATGGTGTTTCATAGTTAAATCCCAGGCGTACATACAACACACACAAACATCACCCCCAACACCGCACTTTTTTCCAGATACTTGTAAGTAGTCAAATGTAATCTGGTTTCAAGAAAATTGATGTTACTATAATGAAATATTAAAGCATTCTAACACCTCCAGTGTATAATTATAATCCACTGAGTCAAGCATCTGTCTCTTGCTGTCAACTGCAAACGAGTACAACGTTTTATTGCTGACTAAACTTGCTTTATGTTTGTACATTTTCCTTCCAGCCTGCATGTCACCGGATTTAAAACGAAGTTTGTACCCAGGTGCTGTCCTACCAAACCCTCCCAGAAACGCGACCCCACCCGGAGGGCTCTCGGCTGCCAGCTCCTAATCTTTGCTATGAGAAGCGTTCGGGTGCCCTTGCTCATTACCTTGTAATTACGCTCACTAAAATAAATAAATATTTGTGTCGGCTTTATCAGTGTTTAAGGAAAGATACTTGGACACAACAGTTTTGTTGTTACAGGACCTAAAGTTTGCTTTCGGCTTGTCCACAAAAACAAGTTCTAGAAACACAGTGAGCAACTCTTAGAAAACGAATCGCTATTTCCAGCCTCTGAGCTGAAATGTCTTGAAAAACTGATTTTCAGAAACCAGATACCTATAAATTCCTGGAAACCTCCCCATTCCAGGCATCCGAGACACTGTTTGGCCAAAATCACTGTAAAAGAAAATAAATACCAACCTAATGCCACAGTATGTTGTGAAATTTTTAGTATTGTAGTTTGAATAGACCCACATGAAGATACCTTCTACAGAAGGAAAAACCAGTAAAAGCAAAATTACAATTTGCCAATGACTTGAAAAAGACCAACGCATAACCTTTTTCTTGTGAATAATCTTAAAGCAGCAGAGTTCGCCTCACCCCATTGTTTCTTACAGACTGATCCTCTGACAGCTTCGGGAAGGACCTGGAGACTTTCATTTGCTGCCAGGTGAAATGTGGTTGAATGCTGATCTACATGAACTGTAACCCCTTTACCAAATTTATGCATATGAGGAAGGGAAAATAGATACTGCTTCCACTACTAGATTTTATGGATTTAATCAGATTCTTTCAATTCTGTGTTTCAGGAGCTTTCTCAGCAAGCTGTGGTTATTTAATCTTCCCTTTCCATTGAAACTACAGATTGATTCTACCGTCTCCTACGCAGAATTTCCATCGCACAGCGCCCAAAGGGCTACACGTTACATTTTCTCCAGCTGACAGATGCTGCTGTCGCTGGTGCAGGCCCGCAGGATTCGGAACTGCTCCAACCTGTGCCAGTCCTGTCTCTAGGGTAGCGCTAGCGGGTGACGCTCGGTGCAGGGCGCGAGGTTAATCGTCGCCCATTAACCGATGTTAATCTGTTGCTGGTGTCAGCAGGCAGCGGCTGCCTCTGTGACAGGCACGGGTTCCTGCCCATCCCACCGAGTGAAGCTTCTCCCCTTCCCAGCAAGACACACACCTGCAGGCACGCGGGGCTGCTCGCGCCCAGGTGAGCCGATGTCAGCACCAGACACGCCTCATTAACGGGAAAAAAAGGGCAAGGGGGGAACCTCCTCCCTCGCTGCGACCCTGCTGAGGCCAGGCAGCACTTCCAGAGGGAGCTGAGGCCGTGGCCTTCGGCAAACAGCCCCCGGCCTTCCGGCACACCGCGCGGAAATCCTTCCGTTTCGATCAACACAACCGCGTCCCGCTGGCTTAAACTGCTCGGGACTAGTTTCCACAACTTCTGCCCCTGCGTGCCTTCGCCTGCACCAGCCCTCTGCTGAGCTGCCCAGGCTGCCTTGCCAGCCTGCACCTCGCCTTTATTAAGCCAAATATGATGCAATTAAATTACAGGGAGCAAACTACCTCTGGCTATGGTGCAGGATTTGGCAAGTTTACCCAAAAAGCGAGGTGGCAACTGGGGCAGCAACAGCGCTGCGGCCGTTTGCTCCTTGCCCGGAAAACAGCAGGAGAATGAGTAAGTGGTGAATCTGCGGTTGTTACTGCAGGACTGCGGCACTGGCGCACGCCAGGGAACCGCCGGAGGAAACAAACAGGCTTTGCCTCTCGCTCCGGGCACAGCGATGGCAATGGCAGGACCAGTCCCTCGGCTGGCAGTGTCCCCCCGAGGAGAGCCGGGCTCCGTGAGGGATGCCCTGGCCGCACTGCCACGCCCTGCGGGGTGGGAGAGTAAAAGCCTCTGATAAGGGAATGATTACAATGGAAAATGGTTTGGTTTTACAGCACTCTCCCTTTCCATCAGCACTACTGCAGTTCTGCAGCCTCAGCCCCCAGGTCACCAGTACACTTCGGTGGTGCTGCCTGGTGCAGACAAGCCAGAAGAGAAAAAGCAAGACTTGTTCCTGGTTTCATGAGCCAGGTGAACCTTTTCTGACTCAAGAACGTAAGAAATGGAACGGGCCATTCTGCCTCTATGCATTTTGGACTAACACCCCTCCCTGGCCAATGGTCAAGCTACTCCCAGAGGACTGCTGTATTTCTGGGAATGTCACATGTCTGACTGCAGCTCATCACCAGGTTTCGGCACATAGTGGCAAACTCATTTTGCCTTCCTGCTGTAGGAACGTGCCAGGGGTCGTTCCTTCTCCTCCTCACCTGGCAAGGCCTTTGCCCATTTGACCACGTAGACCAGCTGCCTCTCCCCAAGCTCGTTGAGGCTGGTGAGCAGGTTGGAGAAGGAGTCGGGCTGGCTGTTGTCGTGGCCTGCACACACCACGCCGGGCTCAATGGCCTCCAGGACATTGAGGAAGATGGGCTGGCACTCGTACCCATCGATGCGCGTCATCACCATCCTGGGAGCCTGCTCCTCCGTGGGGCTGGACGAGCTGGCTGCGTCCACGTCATCTTGTGTCTTCAGGTTTCCCAGCTTTTTCAGCTTGCGGGCTGTGGAAAGGGCACATTTTAGAGTGGGACTTAACAATTTAAAAAAACCTTGAGGTTCCTTGGCCTCCAGCTTCATCATTTACATTTACAAGGAAAGGGACGCCAGGGGCCAGCAGCAGCTGCTCGCCCAGTGCATGCTGGCCAAGCCATGCCCCAGCATCACTGACCTCACCTAAGGACAGAAGGGAGCACACATTGCACAAGGAAATCCTTTTGCTCATTAGTCTGACATGAACAAGAACAAGCATTATCACCTCAACCGTGACCAGTGTCACATTAACACCCCCTTAGAAACGGAGAGGAAGAACCGGGGACGAGATGGCTCAATTCAAACACCTGCTCACGGGCAATTCAAAAGGGAAGCAATGCAAGTAAATTAACTCAGTAGATGGTCACGTTCCAGGACGAAAGCCATCGCGCTCAGATGCTACATGGGATTGCTCCATCCCATGCCAGAGTGGAAGTGGGCTGCAACCATGAGAAATGCCTTCTCCCTGCTTGGGGCTCCTGCAACCCCTGCTGCCCCGGAACCGAGCTGGGTCACTGCTCTACAAATATTTTATGGAAAACACATTTCCAAAGCCAGCAGGTGGTTCCACAGCTGTTTCCCTGGAGGCTCCCCAGCTAGCCTGCTGGCGAGGACAAGGCTCGCGCAGCGGTGGCCCTGCTCTGCCCGCCGGCTTCAAGAGCAATGCCAGCAGAGCGGGCCGGCGGGGCTGGGACCACTGGCACCCCTCGGCTGTGCCTGCCTCACCGCCACAAAGGGTCTCCCTGTGCACCTAATTACTGATATTAATCTGCCAGCAGCGTGCGCCCGGAGCTTCAGACGCCTGACTTTAGAATTCTTCTGAGAGTCAGCGTTCACCTAATTTGCTGCCTGCGTGACGGTGCTCAGCACAGCATGGGCTGGCAGGCTGCTGCACATAGGAACAACTTTCACCCTTTGCCGACTCCAAAAACCCTAATTAATGAGAGAAAAAAGCCAATCGTTTAATTCAAGCAGAGAATACAACATCAAACCAATCGTCCTTGGGGTTTTGGCTCCTTCATTACATGATACTTATCTCAAATTTCTTTTCAGCTGTAATTAGAAAAACAAGCAGCGAAACATAAAAATGTCAAGTTAAAGCGCGGCGTTGTAAATCAATTCAAAACGTTGATCTTTAAGTAATGTACTTTGGATGATCTACTGTACGAGCAATTAAGACAGGCTGCTCTGTAAAAAAAAAAAAGGAAGCAAAAGGAGGAGAGTAATAAAAGAGTGTAAGAAGAAAGCAGGGCTGCAGTGCAGCATGTCATCGTGGCATCCTTTGGCCACTGCCCGCTCGGGATGGAGGCCCTGGGGCTGGCTCCCCCCGAGACACAAACCCTGAATCGTGGTCGTGCCTGGGCCAGACCCTTGGGGATGGGAGTGCCACTGCGAGAGAAAAGCTTCTTGGTTTAAAAGGAGAAATAGGAATCCCACTGTATCTTCCAAAGATGAATAATCAGTGCCCACCATGTCCTGTGCGTGACTGGAGCCAAACCCACACGGTGTAAAAGCACACATGGTTTGGTTTAAATGTTTTGTTGTGTTTTATTTTTTCTTAAAATTGAATTATCTAGTATTAACTGGTACTGAGTGAAGAAAGAAGAAAGCAACCAACCAACCATGCCGGCTCTGAGACCGCAGCTGCAAACCGACCCGCCCCGGGCCAGGAGCGGTGAAGGTGGACGGTAACTGCTCCTGCCAGCGCAGCCCCGTCCCACGGACACCGAGACACCCGTGTCACAGACTGAGCAGGGCTCCGGGGCAGAGAGTACCTGACACTGTCACCTGTGCAAAACCCCTTTTGGTGGTAGCTCCTACTCAGCAGCTACAGGGGAAAAAAACCCCGAAATTAAAAACCAGATGTTTAAGACATCTGCTACGCTTTTATTCTCGGATGAGGCAGAAGCCTGCCCTGCACTTCTCTAACGCGCGGCGGGACGAGGCACAGCACAGGTCACCGAGCAGGGGGTGGCTCGGGGGGCAGGGACAGAGCCTGGGCACCTCCTCAGCTCCGCTGGGGCTCAGCTGAGACAACACCGCACATGCTTCAAAAAAAGGTTATGAAATAATTCAGCGGTGCAGGGAGCCCAGGGGAGCTGGCACGGAGCAATGACAAAAGGGTGCGTGTTTTACGGCACCCAGCCCGGTGGCACCAGAGCCCCGGCTCCCACACGGACCTTGCTCAAGCGCTGGGACTCGGGGGTCCTGGGAAGAAAACTGGTTTTGCACTGGCAACAAGAGAGAAATCCTGTCAGCCCTGGGCACCGCATGCTGATTCAGCCGTAGGCAAAATGACAGAGAAGCTGAAACAGGACTTATCTCCTGCTCTTCCAATTTTTTACTACCATCTACATGTGGCTTGTCAAAACCAGATCCTGTCAAGCTATCAGTCTTTCCTGGCACGGTAATTGTAGTTGGGAATTATGACACTACTGATATTGCAGACACGGTTAAGAGATCTGAGTCAGTCTGGCCCACGTGAATTAAAAGAACTTGAATAAAATCAGAAGTTACCACTGAATGATTTCAGGTAATACATCCCAAAATAATTGCAAATGTTGAAAAAAAAATCAGACAGGCTTGTTTCTTAGGAGGGTTTCTCACAGTCCTTTGCTAGTGAATGTCCAAAAATAGAATTAACCACTTCTTCTGAAAAAGCCATAAGAATAGTTAAGACTAAACAGACCTTGGAGCAAAGAAGCAAATAATTTTACATCGGTGGCTATGCAGAAGAAGGCTCAAGGGTTATGAAGTCAATGCCAAGAAATGCCCCCAGCAGGGACAGAAATTCAATAAAAGTGTTTTTTTCAATCTAGCAAGCAGAGCCACAACAGAGCTCCAGGTGCTGGAAATCCAGGCCAGACAAGACGAAAAATAAGGTACAGCACTGAACATAATTAACTACTGCAACTGTGCGGCAAAAAACGTGTTAGATTGTGCGCTGATGGAAACGCCGCATCAGTAACAAATGCTTTTATGAGACACGAGCTCTATTTTAACCGCAGCAACGGGCCCTGAATTAGGACTAAATACAGGTAACGCCTCCCGCCTCGGGCTGCCCGCAGTTACCGCGGTAGTTCTGTGGCCCTGCCCTCACACAGGAACTGGGCTTTACACGTTTGGGAGGCTTTGCCCCAGGACGGGACCCGCAGTCACGATGCCTCAGATCCCAGGCTCAGCACGCGGGCAGGATTTGCGCTGGCAGGAGGAACCGGTGAGGCGGGAGAGACAGGAGAGGGCAAGAAACCAGCGCTAACACCTTCCCCCCCCCCCTTCTCTTTTCGTTCTCTTGGGCTTCACAGTGTTGATTGGGAGAGAAGATTCTGTTTAATGGGTTTCAGCTTGCAGGTCAGACTGATCTCAATCAGTAACGAAGCGCTTCGGCAGATCGCCGCTCTGTGCCGAAGCAGAGAGCCCTAAATAAGGTGCTCGGCGTGTCACCTCCTCCGCCCACCGAACACCCCGAGCTGCAGGGCTGCTGCGCACAGGCAGCCTGCGAGACCCTACACGTGACTGGGAATTAACAGGCAGTTCAAAACAACTGTCCAGAGCCCAGAAGCACTTCCAAACGCTCTGCTTCCCCACTGTGGGAGAAATAACTGTGGACAAACTCATAGCATGCGTGTTTTTAACAATTGCCTTTAAACCGACATTCAAAACAAATGTAAAACAGACCAGGCAGAACAGGTCAGGGTGACCTAAAGAGCTTAAGAAGAGGAAAAAAAAAAAAGGGGGAGGTGGGGGCTATCAGTATTAGCACTAGTTCTGTCAGTGTGTCCTGCAGAAGGTTACACTGATGTATGCCTTCTCTTACTTAAGGAAATTTCACCAGAAAAAAAAGCCCTGGAAAGTCAGAGCACGCTGGTGCGATGGCATGAGGAAGCCCTCCCGCCGGCTGCATGCCGAGGAGCTGGTTTGGCTCCTCACAGCTCGGGAGCCGCACAGTCCCACGGGCAGGGCAGCGGCCCCCGGCCCCACGCCCCTGGGCGGATGAGCCATGGCTACCAAGGGCCACCCTTGGCCACCGAAAAGGCCATCACCAGGAGCCCCGGGAGGCACTGCCCAGCCCAGCAGTGCTGGGAGCATTGGAAATGGAAGCGTTTTCTTCCTCGCTCACATCAAATGGACTCACAGATGAGCCACCCAGTGATCTACACTGTAACCTCTATATTTTGAGCAGGAAAGCTCAGATTTTGGGTACCAGCACTCTCTTGTGATAGAGCTACAGGTTTTGGAACACGTACAAACCGTACCAAGGATCTTTATCAGCAATAATGGAGCAACTTCCCTTCAGCGAAACAAAAGAGTGGGGCTGTAATTTTATAAAGAAAAATGCCCCTTCCTGCCTGGGAAAAACCATCTTAAAACAGGAGCGCTCTGTTCAAAGAGGCTTCGGTGGGAGTGAGAATCCAGCTAACCCAGCTGTTTACATTTTTTCCGATTAACAAGGCTTTATACTAAGGAAAAGAATGCTTCCTGAAACTCAACCAAAAGGTTAACAAAATTCAGAGTTTTACTATTAGAAACCCGCCAACGTCTCCCAAAGCTCATTATGCTCCATCAGCCTCATTTCTCCAGCCACTTACTGACTACTAATAAGCCAAGTACACCCGTTATCTGCCCCGTGAGCCCACGGCGAGGCCCCGGGGACATTCCCCAGCCAGTACCTCCGAGGGTCATCCCGGCCTCGTAGCACTTGCGCAGGCGGCACGACGGGCAGTTTTTCCTCCTGAACTTGTCAATGGTGCAGTCGTTCCGGCTGGCACAGAGGTATTTCTGTTTGCCTGCAAACATCAGAGGGAACAGCACATGGGTGGTGGGTACGACCAGAACAGGTTTACAAGAAACCGACTTGCGCTTCCCCAGTATCACCAGCGTCACTGGGGGAGAGGAGAGAACCGGACCACATCAGCGCTGGTCTCCCAACTGGCCCCCCTGCAGCAGATTTATCTCAGAGGCTGGGATCCTGTGGGAACACAGCACAGCTCTTCCTCTGCTGCTCACCGCCAGCTACACGGGCGCGGTGTGGGAGCTGCCTGCTCTCCCCACCCGCAGCCTGCCAGGCCCTGGGACCCACATCTCCGAGGAGAATCACAGAATCACAGAACGCTCAGGGTTGGAAGGGATCTCAAAAGATCACTCTGCACCGTGCAGCACAGCAGAGGCAGTCAGTACACAGCATTAAAAAGTAATGAAATACAGGTGGTTTGGTTGGCATTTTGTAAATGTCACACACCTATTGCTTGGCTGTTTGCTCCAGGAAGCAGTTTTTCTCCCACGACACCTTCAAAGCGTGGTTTGATCCTCCTGCAGTTTGCTGAACCGCAGCCCCTCCGCAACCAGGGCTCTCTTTATGGTGCTCTTCAGGGCCGAGTTACGTTTTGTGCCACCCACTAACACTAACTGGGTTCACTGTCTGCAGGGGACACCCCTGGGCCTGGGGGACCGATCGCTCAGGGAGCTGCTGCCCCGCAGGCTCTGCTGCTGGGCCGGCGCTGACACCTTGTCCCTGGGCTGCTCTCAGGGCCGCCCAGAAGGTAACCCCGCTGAAAGGATTTAGAGGCGCTTGCAGAAAAACCGGAGGTTACTTACTGCCAGACTAACCAGTATCTTAGACCCACCTTTCCACTTGTTCAAGCAGCAGCCCTTAGAGCTCCAGGTTTCGGCTCTTTTTTTCTTTACTGCCTCATGTGCTCACCATGCCAAGAACGAACTTTCCTTCCTGACTCATCGTTTGTTTTCTTGTCAAGTCTAAACACATTTACTGGATCAGGATTTATCTGATGTTCTTCACACTGTTCCAAACCAAACCACTCTCGGTAGATAATAGAGCGGTGCATCTCACAGACTGTGTAAGCAGTCTAAATGGGAAATCAGCCTATATGCAGCTTAACCTTTATTTGTCAGCCTGCAAGTGTTCACCTTCTATACTCCTGCGGAGGAGTCATGGAAGGCTTGGGGTGAAATGGAGCCCTCGCACACTGTCTGAACTTCTTAGCCCCGTCCCCACTAAAAGCTGATCGCTACGCTCTCCCCAGCCTGGAGACAAAATGGGCCAAGAGCATGTTGCCTGCCGCACGTGACACTTCGCCAAACCCTTTTAACACCGTCCTCACGAGTAGCTCTTCTCACCCCCTCCCCGGCTCATTACCGGTGCCAAGGACACTCAGAGAAGCCTCAAAAGCAGCGATTACACCAGACCCCGAGCACACAAGCACCATCCTCCCTTTCAACAGTTCATTGAGGAGGATGAGTAATAAACAACTTCAGCTGAAACTGGGTTACTCGGAGTTATTTCTGTGCTATGGGAAACAGGCACCGAGGCCACTCTCTCCACTCGACCTCTTTACGGGCACGCACCGAACACGAGCGGACGCCCTACTTTCCCAGGCTCGGGTGTGGAGAGCTGGGAGGTGACTCCGCTCTCCTTCCCCCGCCACTGCAGGATTCCTGCCTGGTGACACTGGGATGCTCCAGAGCCCATCAACATCTCCATGGGTATGAAATGGGGCTGGCACCCGCAGGCAGGCTCAAGCCCAGCCCACCAGGCAAACTCCATCTGAGGCCGAGGCCGTCGGGCCTCCCCGAGCCCTGCTGCCCTGGCAGCCTCTGCACAACTCGCCCCTTGGCTCCGGCTCCTTCCCTATCTTGCCTCCCTAGTCTAAACTACAGCTTTTCTGCAACAATAATAGCTCAAAATCTCGAAAAAGGTCAAACCTCTCCTGCGAATGGCTTCAGTCAGGGAAGGCAGCGCAGTTGCTGCCCAGACCCCCCAAGGACGCTCCAGGGTCAGGCAGAGCTCTGTCTCGGCTCCGCTGCCAAGAGGAGGAACATCCACCAGCCCCAGCCTCCTTCGGCCTCCACTGAGCTCTGGGCAGTGTCCCGACCTCGCACTGTCCCCCCGGCACCCACGGGAGGGGAGAGATTTGGGAGCTGGGTTCACACCATGCCTGACGAGGCAGCCGGGCTGCCCCCCATCAGCTCTCCAGCAGCTTCTGCCACCTCAGCTCTCTCAGGAGGGGACATCAAGTGGGAGCGACCTCCCACAGCCAGCCCCGGCATGACACCTCGGCCAGCCCTCCCAGACCACCAGGCACTGAACTGGCACGTTAGGAGAATCGCTACGACTACTTCTCCTCCCTGCCACATGCTCAGATGAATGCAAGCCCGAAAGCTGCAGGCAGCAGCTCACCCCATGGACATGGTACAGTGACTTTGCTGAAATAGAAAGGGCCTGCTTCCTGGTTCACAAAATAAACTCTTTGTGGCAGAAGTCGATTTTCTGTTAACTGTACATGCATAGTCTGGTACTGCTTATTTTAAGCTGTTAGCCATTAACAAAAAGAGAAAGAAATGGTCATGCAGTGGCTATTCACGAGTCTGCCTCTGCTCAGCGTGAAAATAAGATGCTTGCTCATCTTCTCCTAATCCCCAGGGAAGCAGAGAGTCCCCTTTTATTAATGGTGAAGCCTGGCACCCCCAACACTGCTATCCCTAGCTGTGCACAGGCTTTGTGAAACCATCCCGTGACCTGGGACAGGGACCACACCGCGCCACCACTCCAGCAAATCCAACTGTCCCCAACCACTCGTGCTCACCCATCGAGCCCGGAGAGCTGCGGCAGCCGGGACACGTGTCCGCTCCAGCACAGAGCCACACGCTGCCGGGCAGGGCAGCTGTGGCGGACACGCCAGCAACAGAAGCTCCTCTGCTCCATCCTGGCTCTCTGAGCCGGGAGCACGCGTGGCATGAACGGCTGCATCACCTCAGCACGGCCCGGGCGTGCGGGCGAGAAGGTGCCACTGGCTGTAAAAGCCCGGAGGACACGGAAGGGTGGCTGGGATACAGATGGGTTCCATGTGACTTAAGTAACTTCTCCTATACGGAGACTTGGTTTTCATTCAGGGATAATCTACTTTCTTCATTTAAGAACAAGCTGAGACGTTTGCAATCAGCTGTTCTCTATTTAAAGATAAATGCACTGGCTTTCTTTTATTGAGTTTAACACTGGAATGACTTTTTTCTTCTCCCTTTCTTTCCTGCAAACAAGAGAAATGTTTTCTCATATTACTCCAAAGCAGAAGGTCTTGTCTTGAAAGCCTGCAAGTACACGTCTAAGTTTTAAACACGCTCTCCTGCTTTACCCCCGCTCTGTGAGCAGCTGACCCCCCAGGCTACCTGGGGACGCTGGCACGGCATCAGCCACAGCTACAGCTGCCCAGCTGACGGCCCCACGGACATAGACCTGGAGAAGTTCTCTCCCTCCCAGACCCCGCTTGGCACGTGTGTAGGCGAGGAGCGAAGTGCTGGAGGTGCTCAGCGCCCCTCTGCCCTCCCAGCCGGGCACAGGAACCCCGGGAGATCAGCCTCTGCCACCGCAGCTCTCATGGGCGGCTGCAGCCCCCCTGCTCCCCCGGGAACACGCTGCCCCTTCACGGGACCCTCCGGCACCAGGTCCCCCTGTGCCACCCCCCGCCCAGCAGAAAGGTGCTTCTGCCACCCCCAAGTCCTCCTGCCCAGCCCCTCGGGCTGCCGCGAGCATCAGCATTGCAGGGAAGAGCAGCTCCCCGGTCTTGGTGAAAAAGAAAGATTTGTGGAGAAAGATTGGTTGCTCAATCCAGAGACGTTATTTAACCAAAAGCCTGTTGCCACATGAGCGGCTGTGCCTGGAGAAGCTTTCTCTTCCAGAAAGCAATCTGTCCAAACGTCTGGAGTAAGATTTATGATTGTGAACGTGAGAACACATTAAATGCCTGCTGGAAGACAGATATATCCTTGCATTGCAGGGCACAAACCAAATCCTAGCCACGGAGGAATAAGGTCAAGCTTTCTGAGGAAGTGCATTCCCCAAGGCCTCACGCAATCACAGTGTTTCTAGTGTCCTTCTGCAAAACCTCTGGTCCCTGCCGCTGTCACCAGCTGGCCTGTGGCAAGGGCTTAGCCCGCGGGTTTGGTGCTGAGACTGCTCCGAAGTTCACGCTTTACACTCACATTAGAAATAATCAAAGAGGGCACAGCTCTCAGGAGTCAACACCGGGCCACTATTAATAAACCATCTTTGCAAAGACATTTTCTTAATAGTCACCTGTGTTTACCAGAAGATTAAAGAAAACAAAAGGAAAAGCATCCAGCCAGACTCTTTTGCAGAGCAAGAAGGAGAAGAGAGCATTTCAAAACATGGTGATGTTCTTTGAAAACAGTTCACCTTAACTTCTTGTCATCTTGAAAATGAGCAAGAAACTGTTGAGTTGGTCCAAAGACGTTTCTCTGGTGCGAGGCTAATCCTCAGCAGGCCGGGATGTAGAACAATAACCCACACGGAGAGTGACTCAGAGGGAATGAGACTGGGCTGCCCAGCAGCCTGGCTGTTAGCCCTCTAGGAAATTTGCCAAATACTCGGTTATTTTTTTCATTTAGCCCTCAGCTATTTAAAGGCAGTCCCATCATGAGCAGAGCCTCAGACGTCCCAGCCGCGCTCTGCCAGGAATGCTGCACAGGGGCAGCTCTGACCTGGCCAAGGTGACCACCGGATCTCCTGCAGTCTTGGAGAGATGAGGAAGGGTTCCCATTTCTCCCAGATGAATGCAGGGGACCCAAAAATGAGTCTCTTTCTGGATGGGACTGGACAACAGGAACGCCTGGAGCAGCAATTTTGGAAGTGTGTCATGTTTGGTGCATTCTTCTGTTTCAGCGACAAGTGTGGTATCATGAGGACCAAACTCATTCGAGCCATCCCTTTCATGCAAAGCAACGCCCTGCCCACTTGTGTTAAGAAAAAGTAAAATCCAGGCTGAGCTGGATGCACTTTTTTGTTTAACAAACCTTTGGTTACTGTAGGAGAAAGAGGACTCGGGAGGAGTCGTCCGGAGTCGTCCACCTCCGCAGGCTGCATGTGTGCATCCGTGTGTGTGTGTGTGTGTGTGTGTGTGTGTGTGTGGCAGCCCCAGGGCTCTGGACGCCACCAGAGGGGGGTGACAGACCCACAGGAGACAAACGCCAGGTTCCATTACAAAAACGAGGCTGTCCATCTCGTAAGTGCGGGAGTCCACATCAGAGCTGAAGAATCTGCAGGGCACATTTTAGAGCTGGCCTATATATAACCTGGACAACTTGGGAGAGTCTATAAATCGAGAGAGCTGACAGAAAGAGATCAGGAAAATATTCAGGACTTTTCTGTTAACTCTTCCAGAATCTTTCTGGAAGAACTGGCTGGACTTGAGCTTGCAGGAAACCTGAAATCTGTCAAAGATGGTATCAAAGCAGGAGTGATCTGCTCTAATGGAAACCACGTGAATTGTTCAGCGTGCTTCAAAAGGGAAGAGGAATCAATCTCATAACTTTTTGGTTTGTTTTTTTTTAAATCTTCTCCCTTTCTAATCCCTTAGAAGGGAGGTAACAGCGGCAGAAGAAAAGCTTTCTGATCTGCCACTGCAAAAAATCCCCAAAGGTGACCTACAGTTTTCAGAGATGCACTTTAAGCACTTTAAGGCATGAGAACAGCTTTCAACATTGCTGCTCAACTTTCAAAAGAAAAAGTCTGGTTGGAAAATGACCAAGAGTTAGGACAGAAATCATCACCTACCGCCACCCTGCACTCAGCATTTATAAAGGGGTCTGATTTATTGTCTCCTCCCCAAAATAGCCTCTATCCATGTACCTCGGGGAAACATAAGATGAAACCTCACACTCAGGCAGGTGCCTCCCATCGCTGCTGCTCGTCCTGCAGGACAAAGGGAAAGGGCCGCTGCTGCCCGGTCCCACCACGGCCAAACGCCTGTAACTCCCTGTGGTACCCGGAGGCTTGAAAATTAAGAAGAGGCACAAATACCATTTACATTGATGATACAGCACCACCAGGAGGGACCGGCTCTGCGGCACACGACTAAGGGAAGCGCAGGCAGCCCAGGCTGCCTCCTCGCCCCAGCAGCCACCTCAGCCCACCCCAGTGTGACGGGACGAGCCCCTCCGGGACTGGCCACCCGACACGGCTGTTTCCTCAGCAGCTCCTCTGAGAGAGCGAGCCAAGGCTCTGCTTACTATAAACCAACAATAACCTGCTGACTTAAACAAGCATCTGCTATTTACTCTGGCTGCCCAAGCCAATCCATTTGGCCTTACACAGAATCGATATATAGCAAAGAGACCCATCTGTAAATTATTTACTTCGGGGCAATTTGCCAAACTTATTATCTACTGACATTATTTGACTGTCCTATTAGGGCAACGGGATGCTGTCGTCCTCTATGTCACAGCCCCAAGTCTCCCCTGAACCAGCGCTGCCATGTTCCCTCCTGGCATGCCAGACGAATGAGGGAAAATGTCACCCCGAGGAAGCACAGGACAGTGCCAGAATTAACCGAGAGGCGGTGTCCTGACAGCAGCAGGTGAGCACCGTCAGCCTGGGACCTCCGCTCAACAGGCACGGGAGGGGAAGGTCATGCCGAGTGGAGCCAGAGGCAGGAGCCTCTATCCCCACGGCTGGGAGCCCGCTGAGGAGCACAGGGCCTCCCCCCAAGGGGTTGGGGAGAAGGACCACGGACACCGAGATGAGAGCACGGCTCCTGACGGACAGACAGTTCTGCCGTTTTGCAGGTATTGAGAGAAGTGACCCTCTGAAAAGGATGCAAGAGTGGAGAAGTATCCCTGACTTGGAGCTGTGGGTCTGAGACGGCAGGAGGGCCGGCAGAAACTTAAAGTACCCTCGAGAGCCAAGAGGAGCAGCAGGAACTGACTGCTCCAGGGTCCCTCTGGCTCACTAAGGTAGTCGGGCTTTGAAACGGACTGTGTTTTGGCAAACTGGTTTGGCCACTTTTTGAATGACAAACATAGGACAAAGAAATCAATTTATCCTTGAATTTTCTCCTGTACTAGTTCAAGAGACCTTAGAAACCCACCACACTTTGTCCCAGTGACTATTGCCTCAGTCCTCTTGGCTTGGCAGGCTCCCCAGAGCAAGGCTGCTTACCCTCTTTCAACGGGAGGAAAACGCGATGCTGCAAATGCCTCCAGCAGTTCCACATTAATGACTTGACTGTCCATGAGAGAACTGCTCAGTAGCACTTGACTCTCAGGCCTCTTTGGCAGAGAAAGCCAACGCCTGGAGGTGTGAGTGATTTGCCCTCCTCCCTCAGCGCGCGTTACCTTCAGCCGCCCGCTTGAAGAAGACTTTGCAGCTACCACAAGTGAGGGCTCCGTAGTGGCACCCAGATGCTTCATCTCCACAGATCAGGCAAGTCTTCTGAGGTGGGAAGTAATAGTCAATGGGCAAGACATGGTCACGACTCGTCTCCAACCTGCAGTGTGAAACAGAAAGAGAACAAGGGAAGGGTCAACAAAGGGGGTGAGGGCGAGCTGTGGGCGAGCGCAGCGGGTGGCAAAATCCAAAATGTCAGCAATGGGACAAGCCAAGCATTGATCAGAAAGGAGGTAAATCATGACTAAGCCAAAGCTCGCTCTGACCATGCAGAAGAACGTGCTGGGCGGTCCCTCCTGACACCGGCCCTGGGTACAACACATAACAATGTGTGACAAAGTACCGGCGTTGTGACAGCACAGCCCAGAGAGAGAAGACAACTGGGACTGCCTGTTGCAGTGTTCACATGATTTGGGGTCCAATAGTGAGGCTCGTACACCCAAAAAGGACTCTACATGCTCACTAAGCTACGTGGTCTTACTCTGTTAAGGTCATCATTGTCACTTCACTACAGCTCAAGTTATCCTTTCGATTCTTAATTTAAACAAATTAGTTTTTCCTAAGCTATCAAACTCCTCTAAGCTAGTCTTTTCTTCTTCCTTTTTTGTCTTGTTTGTTTTCTACCTATATCCTCTTTCAACACCCCACAACAGCTGGACTGAACCTTCGTTCATGACTTGCTCACCCACATGACGACTAAATCCAGCCAGAAGCATCCAGTGAAGACATAAACCATTTGCCATGAATGTGTCCCAGTAGAATTTGTTTATGTCCACCCCAGGTCCAAAAGCACTGTCACATGGGGTACCCTGGGACAGTGCCACCGTGGTCCCTGCCCAAGGGCAGAGCACGGATTTCCACAAAGACCTGGGGCCGCCTTTGCTGCTTTTCCCCATCCCCATGTTTGGGCACGAACCTCTTCCAAATTCTGCCAGGGAAGCACAAGGAGCCTCCCGCAGCCCTGGCATGACCCAGCTGGTGCCCAGCAGGACGAGAGGACACGACAGCGCCCAGGTGCTGGGGAGCAGAGCTCCACACGCTCTGCTCTGGCCACGTTCTCCTCATGCTCCCCACCACCCTCACGCCCGGACACCCACTCCTGGCCCGACGCACGTCGTCACGCGTCCCTTCCATCAGACCCACGGAGACCCGCACGTTGGGAAGGCGCAGCGGCAGCAGAGGTGCCCATCAACCAGATCGGCAAGCCGAGACCTGGCCGGGCAGCGTGGGGAGCAACAGCGTCTGAAGGTATTTGCTCGGACTCGCTCTTCGTCAGAGCACCAGATAAGGCAATTAGCTTCCAGCAGTCAGTAGGTCACCGCAACTTTTGGGTCAAAATTACATCTGCTTTTCGTTTCTCGTATTGTTTGAATGCTTGCAGGCAAGCTTTTAGAAATCAAATTATATTAAGAGTGAATGTGATGTTGCTGGGACTTCCTGGAAAAAAGTCTTTATACTCAGAAAAGCCTCACTGGGCCCACAATATGAATAAACCCAAAATCTGCTGCAACAGAAACCAGCCCTAGGAGAGGAGGCAGCTGGAACACACACTGCGAATCTTCTGAAAAGTCTTGCGGCTATTAGAAAATGGGATGGAACGCCAACACAGACTCCGGGGCAAGGGAACGCTGCCCGGCAGCCTCTCTGCCCCTGGCCAGCACCTCTCCGAGCCCTGCGGGCAGCTCTGCCTGCCCGGGGATAGTCACACATCCAAAGGGCGGCCAGCAGCATCAGGGCTCAATTAAGGGAAGATATACGAGTTGTCTGTGTGAATCACCAGCTTTTCCCCTGGGGTTTCTACCTCCATGGTAAGTTATAAGGCATGGCATTGCTGCCCTGGCACTTAAACCCACCCGTAGTGCAACAGCTTACAGAACCATCACTCTTGGGGAGAGCGGTGGCAAGGACAATGACGCACTTGTGCAGGGGCAGCTGAAAAAAAACATCCTTTGCTCAGATATTTTAATTTTGGGAACAGGAGTAGCTTCCTTCATCCAGACTGTCGATTCCTTTTTGTTCTGCTCCCCAGGAGATATAAATTAAACCGAGGAGAGAGAAGTTTTAAACGAGAAAAAGTGTTTCCTCAAGAACACAGGAGGAGCAAATATTGGAGTGGTTTAAATCATCCATAGGCTGTGAAAAATACTTTTCAGTGCAGACAGGACCTAAGGGACTGTTGCTGTTGTTATGCGAATAACTAGCTGGGATACTCAACTTTGCCCAAAGACCAACTCCGTTCCCAGAGTACTTTCACACCAGGCAGGGCCCTTTGCCTGTCTTCTGAGCCCCTCACACCTTGGGTGTGAAGCATCAAGTGGGACAGTTACGGGTGAGATAAACCCCAGGCTCCCCTCTCTCCTCTGAGCTGCCTGTCAGCTGTGTCCCTCAAGAACGCTGCTCTCTTCCGTTCCTCACAGGAGAGCTATGCAGGTCCTACCTAGATTGTAGGTTAATAACTGGAGCAGTGATTTTATGCTCTGTCCTTGGGGCAAGAAATGCTTTGAGTGATTTCTCATCTCTTTAGCAGCAGCAATCGGAACCAGTGACTCACTTGCAGACGCTGCTCAGCTGTCCTTCCCTGACAATCTCAAATTCCGAGGCTTTTCTTCAATTTCCGATTCAATGGAGGAGACACAGTGGGCTACGACCCATCCACCACAGTTCAGCCCCGATGCAACCAACACACATCTCCTCGTCTCACCCCATCAGCATCTCACCCGCCCTCCCTGTCCCGTCCCCAGCAGGGCCAGGGCCCCCCCCTCTTGTCCCCGTGCCCCCCTCCGCCCGGGCTCTCAGTCTGAGGTGCTGCTGGAGAGCAGACACTGCTCAGAAATAACCAGCAGCACACATAAAAGCTTTGCTAAAAATGCCTTATGTACCCAGCAATTTTTTTAGATTCCAGCAGAACCAGACCTTTCCTCTAATGACCTGTCACCTTTTTTCTCCCCTCTGTGCAATCAGAAATCTGAAAAGGGCCAATTTATCTTCTTCCATAAGGCCTGCCATACTGTGCTTTCCCCATTATTTGCACTGTGTATTTGAGATGAGAAATGAGCAAAAGCAGCTCTCAGAGTAGCAGCTGTTGTGAAGGCAGAAGCAGGACCCCCAGAAGACCTTGGAGTATTTTTGAGGTTTAATTATTAAAAGCTGCAAAGCACATTAGCAGTTAAGGCTCAGAGGGCTTTTTAAGCAGCTCTTTAAATAGCTGTCTACGCAGGAGAGGAGTTGTGCAAGTACAAACACACCTTCGTGCACGTGTGTACCTGGTGTACCTGGACACGGGCACGAGCAGAGCTCCAGCAGCGCTCGGGCTCTCCCCACAACCACCCTTGTGCTCAGGCGGTCTCGCCCCCGCTTACGGGTGGAAACCAGAGGGAGCTGGCAACGACCAGGGCTCATCCTGGCTCCAAGACAGGCTCTGCCTTCGCGGTTTGCCCGGGCCAGCGCTCGGCCCATGGGGGCAGGAGAGGGATGAGGCGGCTGCGGGCTGAGCCCTGAGCGTCGGCGCGATGCGATGCCAGGCTGCTCCCGCGCTGTCCACAGAGCCTGGGAACGCCCTGAATTTCACAAAGGCGCCAATTTGCATTTTCTTTATTTATTTTTAGATGGAAAATTGCAAGAAAAACATAAGGGAAAATGCAGGCAACTCAGAGCGAGCTGTGACAATGGTACCCTTAACAATCTATTTCCCAGTTTCTAAGAGAATTTTAGGGGTGCTGTCAAATACGTAAGTAATGACATTGCCAGGAGCCGAAAAGATGCCCCGGGGGGGAGCTGTGGTGGCACGTGGGCTGGCAGGTTTCTGGGCAGAGCCCCAGACAGCCGCCCCCGCGGGGTCCCAGCCACCAGCAGCCTCTGCAGCTCCGCCGTCCCCACGCGAGGGACCGCGGGGGGCTCCAGAATACGCCTGCACGGTTTGCACAATCTATGTCAAGTGCCACACGCTGCCTTGGGAACCCAAAGCGGGGAGATAGCGTGGCGCAGGCAGACACAACTGCGGCATCGGGCAGATTCCAGCCCCAGCGCTCGGCTTGAAGGCCAAGGTCACGAAGGAGCACGGCGGTTTTCAGGGGAGAGAAAAAACAACCTCAGTATCTCCCTCACAGCTACAGGGAGAACTTTACTGTCGTTTCAGAAAAATAGCAACCTCGGCGTCTCTCTTCCGGCTATGGGAGACCTTTACTGCTCTTTAAGGAATTGGAGAGTCTACGGAGCTCCTGCCACAAGCAAATCTGTCTGTAGAATAGGAATTGCAATTTTGCAACCCTGGTAACTTGTTTTTCAAAGCCTAGACTCACCAAACAGCCTAGATTTCACAACACACCAGAAAACCAAGGGCAATCATGGATAAGACAAAAGTCACCCGCTCCTCACAAGCCACAAAGGAAGTCTCCACTGTGGCCGCAGACACACACGCTGCCCAAGGGGAGCCGAGGCGCAACTGCTGCCCCCGCTGCCCACAACTTCATACTCTGAAGACCGACCACAAAGAGATAATGCAGAGAAGCTGCTCCATCTGCGTGGCTCCTGCAGTCCACGCCTCCCCGCTGGAGCAAGATGAATTCGTTAAGCAATCCACCACGCTAATACAACACGATGGGTATTCCTTACACTCCCTTTGTTTTCCACCAGTCTGACATAACCAAACTAATGCAATTCCCACTTCCCTCGCTCTGAAATTTGACTGCATCTTCTGCAGTAAAATTCCTCCCACAGCTGCAGCAGAAACACCCAGTCGAGCAAAGCGAAGCGTGGCCGTGCCCCAACAGCTGGCACAGTTTGCAGCTCTGCAACACATATCTCAACATCTGCCTGGCCACAACCCTTGAGAAGATGCTGAGCCATGAACCGAACAGGCATTTGCATGCAAACTCAGGAGATGCAGAGTCCTGTCCAGTCACTTTAAATGGCACCGTTTCTGAGATGCTGTGATGTTATCAGTAGTAAATGTTGCCTTTAAAATGGCATCATCTCTGCGTGACATTTTCAAACACAGTGTTGAGAATAATTGGGCTCCCATCAATGGAGCCACGTGGCTCACGCCTGGACAAAGGTCTGTGACTCGCATTGAGGCGCAAGTGCCATGTTTGGCTGAGAGCACGACTGTTCACTCGAGGCACGAGTGTCACATCCTCCTGCGCATCCCCACTCCACTGCCAGCGGCTGCCGCCAGAGCCCGACCCAAGCTTTGATCCACCGTCACTGTCTGATGCAGATAACAGGGCCTGCATGAAAACTTTAAAGCATCCCGTCCGACAAAATGCTTCGAGAAGTTTAATCTATAAACACGCAGCTGGAGTTATTTCCTTTTTCTCTAAACAGTCTTGAATGTCTCTAAACCGAAAATGCCTTGTTTTCATGTGTAACTGCTGGAGGCAGAGAGGCAGGAGAGCATCTCTGAGACAGCAGAGCACAGCCACCGTGTGACCAGGGACAGCCCAGGGAAACACACCTGGGAACTGCGTCTTCACTGGATTTCAATAAGCATCAGCGGGTGACAGTGGGTTTTCCCAGTGCCCCTGGCTGTTTGGGCTGGCAGAAGCAGTGTGTCCTCAGGAGAAGGTCCTCCCACCAACAACTGCCCGGAGCAGGTGTGGGGCTCTCCACCTGGGGAGCTTCCTGACTGCAGTGACCATCGCTGGCTCTCACCTTCCCGTCAGCCCGAAGGAAGCAGCAGAAAATGAGGTTGAACCAGCGAAGGGAGGTGGGTACGCCATAACACCTGAAATGCAAAGGCGCTCCGCAGCCTCTGCGCGGAATCCTGCCTGCGTTTTGGGCACAGTGTTGCAACCAAAACTTCTGCCTCAAAACCTGGTCCCCAGCCAGTGAGCTCGGGGAGCAGCTTAAATAAGTTCAGAGGAGATGAAACACTTGATTTCCCTAGGCAGAGATGGTATCTATGAGAAGAGGCAGCATAAACCTATTGCAAGGTTACTTAAGATGGGAACTCACCCGATTATGAAGCATGAAGGGGATGAAAAGCAAAACAGGAGTACCGCAAGTGGGCTCCAGCCCTGACGAGCAGCCCCGAGGTCACCAGCGCTGCACATCGTCATATCGTCCTGGTGACTGCAGCGTCACCTGGACCCTGCAAGGACGAGGCCTTGGTGCACTGAGAGCCCTACTTACTTCCCAAGGAAACAGTCTGTCCCGACTAATATTTTTTAAGTTAGCTTAGCCCACACTCACAATCTTCCGTTCTCAAATTCATCTCCTCTGCTGACAAAAAGAAAATGTTGACTATAAAGAAAGTCACGAATAATGAGATATCCTTGATCAATACATGCTCTGAGAAACACTGCCCATGGCAGGGAGGTCCCTTCCAACCTGGGCCATTCTACGATTCCATGGCACTGCCATCACGCCGACAGTCCCCTGACAAGCCTCCCGGCTGTTGTTGCCCTTGGCAGGGTCCCGCGGGCTCCATGTGCTGACAGCGCTCCCAGCCTGCTGCCACAGGAGCACATTTAGCTCTCCCCCTCTGACAACTAAGCGCAGTGACACCTACTAAACGCTTGGGAGGAGGCGATGCGGATCCTCAGCGGCTTTTCGCAACGGCCAGATCCAAAGTGCCAATCTTCAGAGGTAACCAAACACCTTGGGCCAGAGACAACCAAACATCTTGGCCCGAGTCAGCACTGGCCCCCCCGGCCAGAGCCACCCCTCCTCTGCCCACGGGTGCTGGGGCTGGGCAGGGGACCTCTAGGTGCCAGAGCACTGCACAGCTCCTGCGGGCTGGCATCGCCGACCTCTCCCCAGGCTCCAGCTGCCCCAAGCTCCGCCTGGGGCAGGACACCGACCTCTCTCCACTGCCCTTCACATGCAGATTAATGCTCCTTTTGTTTCTGCAGGACAGGGATCTTAATGCCCGCTCCCTTTATAAATCAGACAGCAATCCTGCTCACAGAGCCTCTGCAGAACAAGGCCTGCTCCCAGGCCTGGCACTGTCCGGAGGGAACAAGGGAGGGCTCGCAGGGGCCGGGTGGGTGGCACGCACAGACCCACGCCCAGCGACGGGGCGCAGCCAGGACACCTCATGTGAACCCGCCGTTTGGTCCCCGAGGTATCTCCACACGTCTCCGGTCAATCAGCGGAGCACGGTCACGTCTCGGACAGAAAACAACAGCTGCTGGTGGGAGAGACGACCCAGGGCCAGCTGGATGGGGACAGGGCACCAGCGCCGCACACGGACACCCTGGCCACCTCGGGCGCGGGCGAGGAGAGAGCCTGACCCAGGCAGCAAACCCTCGAGCACCAGCTCAGCCCCTCGGAGCCCCCCCCAGGTCACCCTGAGTGGCACTGTCCCTGTCTCAGTGCTGGCTGACCCTCGGGACCCCCAGGACCTTCAGCTGAGCCCCTGACCCAGGGCTGCAGAGAGACAATCAGAGACTGATTTAAACCAGCATCACCTAGAACTTCAAACGTAATCAGAACTGAGTTTGGCAGCACAGATCCCTCTACCTGAGTAATCAGTTCCTACCTCTGTCTTTTGCAGTGATTTTCCCTAAAGAACGCAGTCAGTGATTTTCCCTGAAGAACGCATTCAGCAACGTCCCCTGCCTTCACAGTTTCTCTCTGCAATGTGCAGGATGTGTTCATTTCAAACACGGCCACGCTGATGCCTCTGCAGAGGATGCGACAGCTCTTTTCCTTAGCAAGACCCTTCTTCTCCTGTTTAGCAAATACACTTTTTTTTTTTTTGGAAGCAATTATGCAGTTTGTCACGACTTTCGATTTTCTGTTCTATAACTTAGAAAATGGTGTATGACACATTTCTTATTTATTAGATGCTGGATTCATATTTTGAGACGTGTCAAGTTGCATTCAAATAAATGGATCTGTAAATTCCATGGAAATGTGAACACTTAAAATTGCTCTTCCAGTAAGTGAGAACTAAACCTATCAAAGCCAACTGTATTTCAAATCAATTGACTACTAAAGCCAAGCCAGGCGTACCTGGAGCTGCAGACTCCGCTGCCAGTCATTTTCTAAGGGATGTCCAAGACCTAAAGGCCATTGGGTACCACCATCCCACGCCTCATTCTCTGCACAGGTTGGGAAAAAACCTCTCACATCTGGCCATTTCAACTCCGAGTAGGTCTCAATTTTGAAAGACTAACCTTTGAACTGAACCGCCTGAATAAATTGGATTTTCTCTACGTTCTGGAGCTGGTTTGGCAGCACAGCCAATTCCTGGTGCTGGGGTGCAGATTTCTTCTGGGAGCCCGACCTCCTCCGAGACAACAGCAGAACCCAATCACCACCCATCATTACATTTTACTGACCTCCCACGGGCTTCACGGACTCCAGCAAACACAGGTTTCCATACTCTTCCATGTTGAGAAAGCAGGAAAACGGCTCCAGACCCTGCCCCCCTGGCAGCATGTGCTGAGCAGACCCCCAGCACAACCTCCATAGTGGGATGGCCCCCAGCCAGGGTGCCGAGGGATGTCAGGATCCCTTCCCAGACTCAGATATTTAAGACACATAATACTTTCCCCACTTGGTTTGGCACTGGGATTTTTGCTACGGAAACCGGTGCTGCAGATCCTGCGGTTTTATTTCTCTGTTGGACGAAGCATGAGTTGAAAACAGGCAGACGGCAGGCAACGCAGGAATCCAGCGTGGAAAAACGAGAAGACCACAAATACCGCTGGTATCGCGGGCACCCGGCTGGGGAGGCACGGCTCGCCAGGGAGACCTGCTAGCACGGGCAGCAAAGCGAGAGGCAGCACCTCTGCCCCTTGGGGGGCATGTTTACACCGAGAGCAAACCTTTTGTGGAGACACAGCTGCAACGGCATAAAAATGCTTTTCCTTATTACGTCTGGAAATGGGCATAAGCTATATTTGAAAATTTTCTCTTCGGTTCTGCTGGCAAACCACTTGTTTTCCAGAGACTTCACAACTTACGCAACAATATCATCTCCCCATGTCCTCCAAGCAGATCGTGCTTTGACTCATCTCATAAAAAGTAAACAAGCCAATTAGAATGAAGGTTTCACATATCTATGGTCGTCTTGGCACTCTTAGCCCCCAGCTCAGCAACGCAGAGGCCAATTCCTCAGCATCCTGCAGCAGAGCACTGTGGTCCAGCCAGGTCCCGCTGCTCCCTGGCCTTGCCCTGCCGGCGGCCGCCCTGTGGCCACACAAGCCAGCGGCTCACAGCTGCCCACAGCTGGCAGGACCACGGCACCTCTGCGGCCGGGCAGCAGGACAGCAGTGCGCCATGCCGGTACGAACCCCATCGGCACGCTCGGCGAGCCAAGGCTGGGAAACAGTGCCTTGACACCAGCACGTTCTGTTACACGAGGCACGGGTGGCCAGACCTGGCCTTTTGGGGGCTGAAAGTGATTCTGGGGAAATACACAGGGCAGACCCCTGCAGCAGCAGCAATCAGTGGATCCCCATGACCACAGACACCAAAACCTGCCTGGCAGCCGTGTACCAGGGGCTGCTCCCACCGCTTGCAAGCCCCGTGCGCCGTCTGCCTCGCCTCTGCACAGCTCCTCTGAGCCGGTGAAGAACGAAAGCAGCCAGAAAGCAGCCAGCAATCGTTTTCTTTTAAGCCCGCCTGCAAACCAAAACACAGATGCCACGTCTAATTTTAGGCCTCCTAGCCTTGAGAGCGTTCTCTCAATTCTCCTTTAAGCGAGCAGCAAGATAGTCATCTCGGGACAACGCCGCCGAGCACCCGCCTTGACCCGGCAGAGCCCCGTCCTCTCCTCCGGCTCTCCAGGGGCACGTGGATTCCTGCCGGTCCCATGGGAGCCCCACAGTCCCAGGGGAGCCCCGCGGGACACACGGAGTCCCCTCCGGTAACTGGAAGTGAGCACACAGAGGGACTGGCCCTGTCAACCTCCGGCTGCCCCCTCAGCCCCGCCGGGCACAACCACTGCGGCTCGGGCCGTAACTCAAGTGTTTAAGCACCAACGTGGCAAAACGAGAGGCAAGCTGAGCAACGGAAGACCCGCTGCCCCCGGGACCCTTTGAGCTGCCCCCTGAGCCCAGCATCAGAGGGGGGGATGCTCCATCCCAGGAACCAGGGACCCGGCTTCTGGCACGGGCTGTGCTGTGAATGGGGAAGGGAAGGAAATCTCCATGCTGCTGTTATTTTCAAACCACTTAAAGATGTTCCAGGGGACTCGGGAGCAGCCCGGGAAGTAATGGATTTCTTTGCAAGTGGAAGATTGTATTATCAGGGAAAGGCTTTCCAACCACAGGGGACATGTAAAAAAACCGAAACACAAAGCAAATAACTGCGAGCCAGAAAACTAAAGCCACGTGAAGGGGCTGAGCTGACTGGGACAGCCTCACACGTTCCGAAGTGCACGAGCAGGCACAGGGACACACCCGGGGCCAGTCAAGGAGGGGACCCGTGGCTCTGGGCTCTGGACCCGAGCTGGACACGCACGCCCAGACACGGAGGTGGCACCTCCGGGACAGGGGGTGACCCTGAAGGTTAATTCTCAATAAACCTGGTAGAAGATGCATGACCACAAGTACAAGTACACACGGACTATCCAAGCGAAAGAAAAGAAAAAGTAGATAATCTGAACAATATTTGCAGGCAGCATTTCATTTTCGAGTTAACGCACCTAACTGCCACGTGTATTAAAGCAATTAACCTGATGTGCACACCAATTACTTCTTTCCTCTTTCATAAGAGGGAAGAGGAGCTGCCGAGATAGCCCGTCCAAACCCTCCCCAACCGCCTCAGAGAATGTGCGGGCGCCGCTGCCGCCCGCTCCAGATAGGCGGGGAGGGGGAGGAGGCAGGAGCCTTCGCTGGGAAGTCACTGATACAAAAACTTGTGCCTGGACTCTCTTCTCAGCACATGGGCCAAGGTCAAAGCATTTTTTTTCCTGCCTTTTCTGCCTAGCAAAGAAGCTAATGCAGCTAAAATATGTAACACTGCTGAAAAGTTGGTGAGAAAGTGCCAGAAAAAGAAGTCGAGTGTCATCTTGGGAAAGACACGGAGGAGCCTTCCCCAACCGGTGAGAACACAGAAGGGAGAGGAAGCCAGTCCAGGGTTTTCCCATTTCACCCCGTGAGCTGAACACGTCCCAGTGACCCTATAAAACGCATTTCAGGAAATCCGCAGCCTCCCCTCCGGCACTTGTGGGGATTGCCCCGCTGGCAGCAGTCCCAGGAGCACCCGGGCTGGCCGCAGGGCTGGAGACGCTGCTGTGAAATGGGATTTACCCCCGGGGATCTTCCAGAGCTGCAGTCAGCCCCAGTTTGAGACAGATCTTCTGCTCCCAGACTGGGAGGCAGCCGACACCTCCCCTGCAGTCTCGGAGAGCTCAGCACGGTCTGCGGCATCACGATGGAGGCACCCGACCAGCCCCTCGGGCAAAACCACCGGCTTATCCACTGCTTGTCACCAGGGATTGTTATTTATTGATTACAGCGTGCTCTGTTCTGCTTTTCGAGTCCACAGGAGAGACACCAAGACACCTACAGAGAGCTTGGGGTGTAATCCACCCTGTGTGGACACCCGAGACGCCAGGAGCTGGGTGGCATCCAATTCCTGCCCCAGTGGGACGGGTGCCTGCGGCTTGGAGAAAGGGCAGCAGCTAAAAATACCTGCGGAGCTGGGCTATGGTTTTAAGATGATTTCTAGTACTGCAAAGTCACTTATTCTGTGGTCTGTGTCCCGGCAAGGCGCTCTTGACGCTTCTGAGGACGTGTCAGCATTTGACTTTCTTTGTTCTCGTTATTTAAAAAGGCCTCCCCGGACGCGGGGCTGGGAAGTTTCAAACCCCAGAGGAGCGTGGGTGACCTTGCTCTTTCTGGCTTCTGCTCAGATTGTATTAAACAGCAAAAAAAGCAGCAAGGAGAGAGCAGCCCAAGCCGAGCCTGGCCTCCCCATTGGCTCCTGGCCAGAGAGTGCAGAGGCTCCGTGTGGGTCCCCCGAGGTGAGGTGCCAGCAGTCCCACACCCCTGCTCCTCTAAACACCATCCCAGTGCCTGGACAGGGTTACAGACCCTCAAGGACAGAACTCAGGTCTGCTAAAATAAATGAGTCTATTGACAGAGCGTAAAATCCAATGCCCCGGCACGCTGCTGCCGGGCTCTCCCAAAGTGGAGCAGGAACCCCAGCCTGGCCCCCCAGGAGCCCGGTTCCAACGACTGCCAGGTGCCACAGCTGTCCATCCGCTCAGGGGGACGGCTGCCAAAGCCACCAGCCCACCACAAATCTCATCTCCCCCCACCTACAGAAAAGGAGTAATACGTATTTTGCACGGTTGCCTGGAGGCTAAATGAATTGCTGCTCCTAAGCGCTGCAGAAGAGAAGTGCCATAAAGCACAAAGTACTATTACCGGTAATACTTTTATTACTGTTAAAGGATACACTGAACCTCACTTAAAAATACTATCGAGAAGAACTGGGGTTGCAATCAATATTTTTAAAGCAGAATGGAACACAAACACATCTCGTGACGCCTGTCGAAGCTGCCCACGGCAGGCCCCTCGCCCAGTGAGCGTCTCGTCCTCCCTGCGCCCCATGTCCTGAGCTGCACGGAGGGTCGGGCTGGAGCTGGGCACAGGTGAGCGGCACCAGCAGCCCAGCGAGGAAGGCAGAGACAGCAGTGGATGCAGTAAAATAGAGTGTGGGTAAAGAACTCCGTGACAAGTCTTTGCCATGACAACTGGGTCAGCTCCTCTTCATTCTAATGAGCTCGCTCATACCACTATTATTGCTAGAAAATAGAGCCAGCTCTGGTCCACACCGCGAGCAGCGGTTGTCGACACCAGGGCCACCAGCCCGTCTGAGTCCCAGTCCTCAAGTGATCAAACCGTTTTCTTCCACTGCAGGAGAACAAACGAAGCCGGGCTCCTCGGCCGCGGGCAGCCCCAAACCCCAGGTCTGGGCTGGGCGAGGTCGCTCCAACTCAGAAGCTGGGAACACTCACACACCCGGATGCAGCCAGCACACCCAAACCTACAGATAATTGCCAAGGACCTCCCCAGGAGACCCCCAAAGCAGTCCAGGGGTACCCCGTGGACCGATCAAAGGCAGCCGGGGGAGCATGGCAGCCCCACAGCCCCCCCACCCCTGAGCTGGGGCTCATCGCACCTCCTCTTCCCATCTGTGCAGACTTCTCACGGTCCTGCTGCCATAACCTGCATCTCAAAAAGTTGCGAATTGTTGCGTGATGGAAAATGACCACCATCTCTGGAATTTTTTCCCCTTCCCCTGCACCAGTAGCGCCCTGTATTCTGTAAATCCCAAGCCTTGAAACACCTCCCTGCCAAAAGATCAATGTTTTCACCCAGCCAAGAGCACAGCTCACCTGCCCAGACAAGAGTCCGCAGCTGCCTATGCAGTATGTTCTAAAAAGGAAAATTCACTTTGGATTTTGAAATAAACCAAATGAGAGGAGGAAAAGAGCATGTCTCATAAGCCCTTCAGGCAGCTACGTTCATCCGATGCTTCTTGCTTAGCGCTGCCTTCAGCTCGCGGTGCCGTGCTGGTTTTGTTCCACTTGCACACTGCTAACGCCCCGAACGTGGTACGGGGGAATGCAGGGGGAGTAGAGTGAAAAAGGGGCAAGGCTGATACCTCTGGAGGTACGTAGATCATCCTGCAACACACCAACCACTAAAATTTGTCTTTAAAAACACACGTGTGAGGCTTATTGGGATGCCGGGCCAGGGCTGAGCACCACGTCCCCAGGGCTGCACTGATCCTGCGGGTACAACGGTCCCGGGGCTCCCGCAAGAGGAACTTCGGGTTTTTATACATTTCCAATGTTTACCTGTCGGTAAAGAACCGCAGCACTGAGCCTCGGGACTTGCCAGAGCAGCTCAGAGAAACAAACGGCTTTTACTAGAAGTAGTAGAAAGTCTCCCACGGAACAGTTTTCTTTCAGCAAATTCTCACTTGATAAATTTTAAAAGTTCCATGGGATGATAAAACAACACGATTTTTTTCTTCTTTTGTATTTAACTTTGTAACTTCAGCCTACAACAACAAGCAGAAAGTATCTGTTTCAAACCCAACAGCCTACTGAAGCAGCCCGGTGGATGGCCGCCCGCGAGCACGCCGACTACAGACTGAAAACCAATTAAAATAAAAATTGCCAATACAGAAATGGCAAATTAGGACAGTCATTTTAAAAATCAGCAATTTATGAAATATGAATGAAGCTCAGTGCAAAAACAAAAATGTAATTAGCGAGAATTACAGAAAAACAGAGAGAACAACCACTGCTCTCTACCACAAATTATTTTTATCTCTGCGAGATGAAACTGCTCTCATCAGGCCAAAGCAAAACGTTCCCATACAACTAAAAAAAGTTTCCAATATTTTGGGAAATTTCAGAATTTCTTCCTGCAATCACGGCAACTCTTCCATCCTTCCTTGCAGCTGAGGAGCACGCTTTTTCGGTTTGCTTTTGTTTTTCACCCCCACCATGCACGGGCTCCGACTCCTGGCCAGCTCAGTTTTTCACTGCGCTTTTTCCTTGAACCTCCCATCTGCAATCTGCTCTCGAAGCACCTCGTGCCATTATCTTCCCCAAGAGAGGTGCCAGCCTGGCGCGGGCACAGAGCGGAGCCTTGTCGCCCGCGGGAGCCAGCGGCCTTGGAGGGTCCGGGGGGCGTTCCCCGCTCGCTGCCCCGCTACACTGTTTCTGCCTCAGTCCTCGATTGTCCCACGCCTTCCTCTGGCTGCACCGCGGCACCGAGGGCTGAGATTTCCAGGAATCGCTCGATCCGCGCCGCAAGGACATGCGGCTCCCAGCAGGAGCAGCCGCAAACCCCACGGAGCTCCAGGGCTCCTGGCGCAGCCCCCGCCCGGGGGATCCTGCCCCCGGGGGATCCTCGTCCCCCCAGCCTCCTGAGAAAGAAAGGGAAGATGCAGTCGTGTGCCTGGAAAGGCGCAGTCGTGCACCGGTGCGGTTTTCTTTCCGATACAGCAATAGGCAAAGCCACAGGTCCCCACGCAGGCAACAAAATTTGATTCGTTTCTTGTTCACAAGCACTATATTGAAATACATCACCCTTTCGCCCTCAGACAAAAACACACCGAGTCGTTACCAATTTTTAACGAGCTCTCTTTGGCTGGAATGAAGTTTTCGGAACTCTACGTACCGGCTGCAAGAAGTAATGCAAAGCACACCTATCGTCTGCATAACAAGTGCCCTGGAGTCCCTGGTAATACAGGACAGAGCACACAAAATGCCTGTATAATTCAAACCCACCAATGCTCTTAAGGCTCTTCATGCGTTATTTCATTGGCAAAATTTTCTGAATTCCTAAGCACTGGCTTTCTACGCCACAAGTAATGCAAAGCTTATCCTTTCGTGGCAACCAGCACTTAAAAAAAAACGGGGAGGAAAGTAATCACTGCCAGTATCAAGCACAAGACTTTGGAACCAGTTTCCAGAGGGTGTAAGAGCTCAAAAATTCAGGACATCGGGAGAAGAGGATGGGAAAGCCCAAAGGAGGATGGGGCAAAGCCTGCCCTCGAATGGCTTTACAACAGAAGGCTGAAAAGGCAAAGAGATGTTTTGTGTTGTGAGAGTGGAGGGGCAGGTCCTACACAAAGACACCGTGCGTGTGCCCCCATAGCCGTCCCTCGGCAGAGCGACACATTACCCCTGCCCAGAGGCACAGCGAGAGTGGGACAGCCAGCCAGAGAGAGGGACAGAGGAAGGAAGGACAGGAAAAGGAGAAGACCACTTGGTGATACCTGGGACATGCTGTGGAAACACCAAGAAACCCCAGAACTAGAGTTAATTGAGTGGAAGGAGAAAGCTGGAAAACAGAGAACGCTGGAAATGGCTGTTTTTCCTTTCTTCATTGCAATAGACATAAATCCCAATCTAACGGCAAAGGCGAGAGCTGTGCCAGCCCCTCGGGCAGAGCTTTCCTCACTCCCAGCACCGCACTCGGGCAGCTGCACCGGCAAGCTCAGACGTGGGTGTGGATTGAGAGCACCAAGGCTTTTCTAGTGCCCATGGGCTCAGTCAGTGTGTTAGCACAAGGACCATGACCCTTTCAGCCTGGAACGGTTTCTGGCCAACTCCAGGCATCTTTGGAAGAAAAGAGCCAGTCTCTCCATGGGTTACATTGCCAGGACCCAGGCTCCTGATGCGGATTTCAGCACGCACCCAGCATCGAGACCAGCAGCTTGTCTGCAGAAAGGGTCACTTGCTGCCCTCACACTGCCAGGGGCTGAGTCTGGGTAACTCGCTGCAGAAAAGGATAACTTCATTTATCAGCTTCAATGGACACTAACTCACAGGAAAGACTATATAAATCGGCACGCTCAAACCGAAACGAAAACAAGCCAACTAGCTAAGCATGGAAGGAAATAAAAGAACTTTGGTTTGCACGCCACAGTTCAGCAGCCCTGAAGGAGGATGGGTGGGTGCCGTGGGGCAGTCAGCAGGGTCTATCGCTGCCACTCTCCCCGCTCACGGGAGGCTCGCTGCACCCGCTGGTATTCTGCAAGAGTAAGGCTCAAGCAGAACTTGAACATCCTGGTTATTCCAGTTATCCAGCTTCAGCATATCCCTTGTTTCACAACCATAAATCAAGCCATGACAGATGAGCATCTTGTCAGAGCCTGGTAACATGCCAGCTCACATTTAAAGGAGTCCTGAGTTCTCTAAGCCAGGTGCAGCACCCCTGGTTTATTTATTCTGTGTTTAAAACAGCCTTCTAGTGTCTGTCAGCAGGGACAAGAACTGAAAGGTAACGAGGAAGAAATTTTTTGTTTTATGCTTTCTCTTCTCCTTTTATCAGGAACCATCCAAAGCCTCTAGCACATTGGTGACATTCCCAGCCACCTGAGGTTCACCGCTCGTGGATCCATACCCGCAGCTGCAGACCGGGAGTACGTATCAGGAAGCTGGCCAGAGGGACAGGCTTCAGAAACAGCATTCTTCCACACACAGCTTGTCTTCAAAAGTAGTATTTACACAGTATTGCCATTCCTCCACACAGAAAGGTCACGCTGACAACAGCCCCTTTCCCAAGCGAAGGGGCGAGGGTCCCAGAGCTCTCCTGGGGAACGGGCTGCGAGCGAGGGCAGCCCGGGGAGCTGCCTCCTGCTTCGCACTACCTATTAACCCAGCCTCTCTCTATCTCTTTCTCAGAATCTTATCTCCTCCTTCAGCAGGAAGAAATTATTACGGGTATTACCTGCAAGCTGTATCACAATTACATAGCTGGGCACAAGAAGAGTATGTAGCCATTATGCCAGGTGATGCATAAACACGTGGCAGCCGCCCAGGCTGATCACAACCCGACCGAAGAAAGGAATCTGCAGGTAAGTGTGACGGGCAAGCACGGGGACACCAAACCGGTAACAGTAGCACAGAGATAAATAGCTACGAGTCCACAGTGTAACAAAAGCTCGGATTAATTCACTAATTTTATGCAAGCCTTACTGGCACAATCAGACATACCATATCAAAAGCTTTAAACTAAATCAAATCGAGTTAATGCCTGCTTTGCTTCCTGTGTAATGTTTCAGCACCTCTAAACCCAAACAAACCCCCGCTCTGCACAAGCCAAGGGGCAGGCGGCAGGCACGGGTCTGCACCGCTCCCAGCACTCGTCCCAGCCCACACCCAGCCTGGGGACCACCGGCCCCACCATGGCGAGGAGGGATGCTTCGCTCGGTCCCCTCGGACCTGTCAGCGTCCGAGACAGCCCCAGAGCTGACAGCGTTTCTGTTTCACAAGCAGTGTAAGCTCCATTCCACACCGAGGCGGGAGCCAGCATCCCGTTTTCCATTAACGATCCCTCAAGCAGTCCAGCCCCCTCTCTCAAGTCTTTACAGGCAAACTCTTCTACTCGGAACAACCAAACCCAAAGTGATGGTAGTTTACAGAAAGGGAAAATGTAAACAAGTCCCCCCAAATATGAAGAAACCGTTCTTGCTTCAGTGTCGCGGGGATGGGGGTGTCTGTAACTTGGGGAACACCCAGCTACACCTGACCCAGCCTGCAGCACTGCAGAGCTGGGATTTCAGACAGAGGTTCACCTTGGAGGGAAGAGATGTCGCCCCTCTAGCACAAAGTGAGACTGTTCAAAAAAACAGACAGAAATACGAACAAGACGCCTTAAAACACTCCTTATTATTCTTCATAGAAGCCTGGGCTGTAGCTGCCACTGCCGGCAGCACAGCAGCACGGGGCTCTTATCCCCTCCAGCGGGTAACGCTGCTCTACCACTTTCCAAGAAAACGCTGACATGACATTTTCTGAGGCAAAGAGGGTAAAGCTTTCTGTACGATGCCACGCAGCCAGGAGCTTAAACCTGGCCCTAGAAAGTTTAGGCACTACCAGGCGAGCACAGGTCCAAAGTAGACCACCCTTCGGTGAGGGACCTTTACTCTAAAGTGTCTCAGCTCCCATCGCCCTCTTTCCTGGCTGCTGCCAGTGAGTCTGGGGTACGATCTGCTGCCCTCAGCCCCAGCACGGCCCGTGCATTGCACCAGCACTGCTGCGTGTCCAGAAGAAAATTGAAACCCGCGACAATCGATAGGCAGGTCATGGTTAAGTTAATGGAGACTTTGCCAGGATGAAATATAAACCTGTTGGTGATCAAACCGTGCAGCTGCAGCCAGACCACAAAGGAGTGCTCCACTTTCCTTACAGCATTTTAAAGCTGCATCCAAACACACAGAGGGGTGTAAATGTCATCAGTGCATTCCGCCCTTGCAGCAGGCAGGTAATGCTGCACGATCAGTGGGTTCAAAGGACGAGATAATGAGAGTTCTCTGTGCCAGGTGCGACACTGCTGACCCCGGCGATGTCGGAGCTGCCGTGCTGGGGAAGTGGGGACACTGATGCCGCATGCTGAGCAGAGCCACGAGGAAGAGGAGGTTCTCACAGGAATAAGGGAGACATCACCCATCTCTAAGGCAAGACTCGGGCAAAGTTTGTCTGCTGCCCCGGTCCAGCCCACGCACAACTGCTTGCACCACATAAGTCCAAACCTGTTCTCCTTCACACAACGCTCCCCATCTGTGCATGGCTCTATTGCTCCAGCTTTGCAGGCAAACAAACCCTCGCAAGGCTGAGCCTTCTACTACCAAAAACCCGCATCACTTGTCGACAGCATTTGGACAGTTGAACTTCACCAACTTTATTCGCTCCTGCCTGCTCTGCGCTGATTCCAGCAGAGATTTATCCAGACTGCATAGGAAGATGCACAGCTCCTGCCGCCGCTACGACAAGCACAGCTGGGCTCATTTTACTAGTCCTTACTTTTTTGTTTTCCCCACACCCTCAACTTCTCTGTAAAATCCTCAAGTAAATTACCGTGTGGATAATTACGACACTGCCCAAACAAAGCTCTGAGCATTTTAAAGCAGCAAAATAAGCACAGAGGCAGCAGCAATCACCCTGTGCTAATTTAAAGGGAAAATCTAACTGTTCATTTTGATTTCTGCTCCCACCAGCCAGAATACCTCAGGGTGAGCATGTGGATGTGAAACTCCAACGATGCAAAGCCAAGCGAGACCATACCAACCACTTGTGGCTGGGGCTCTTCCGAGCCAGCAGAAATACCTTCTTGCGGTCATGTTCTCGCTCCCATTCCTATCAACTGCAGCGATTCTCTCGCACAGAAACACACTTTGCTATTGATGAAAGGTGATGATGCAGTATGCCCACTGGCTTACATGGTGCGCACCTATTTTACAGAGACAGTTAAACTCCGTTTTTCACATTAATACAACAGGCAAAATTACCTTCAATAGAATCCTTCTCAAATGAACCTTTCCTCCTCTGCTGTATTCCTAAACACTCCTCTATCTCTACTTCAAAACATATCTTCTCTCTGTACTTAAAGCAGAGCTGTAAATCACACGCAGCATTTTCTGCTTATACATTGAGCAGTTTTAGCCTGCTCTGCACGGCTCTTTTTCCGCTTGTCTGGCTCACAGCGGAGCAAGGCACAGGGAGAATTTCACCTCGTTCTCAAGACCGGTCTGCGCTGCAGGCGCCGGGTCCCGGTTCCCGCACGAAATGAGATAAACGAAATCGACCTTAAAGCAACGGCGTAGAGTACCGGGAGCTGAGCACCGTATTTCTCGCACAGTCTTGCCTAGTAAGTCACAAGTGACAGCATTTCGGTGAAGGCTCCGACTGCAGGGAGGTGAAGCAAGCTCAAGCCCGGGACAGACAGGACAGAGGCGAGGCGGGGCGGGGGCGGCGCAGGGTGCGGGATGCGGGGTGCCGGTGGGGTGCGGGAAGCGGGATGCGGGCGCGATGCGGGATGCGGGGTGCCGGTGAAACGCGGGGTGCGGGCTGCCGGCGGGACGCGGGTACTCACCGCACATCGCCGTAGGCGCCGGCGTAGCCCTCGGCCCAGGGCCCCAGCTCGCTCTTGATGCAGGCGGCGGGGGCGGCGAAGGGCGCCCGGCCCGGCGGCGGGTACCAGGCGTCGGCGGGGCAGTCGGCGGCGTCGGCGGGCAGCCCCCGCCCGCAGCCCAGGGGCCCGGCGAGCGGCTCGGCGCAGGGCCCGTAGAGCTGCCCCTCCTCGGCGAAGAAGGCTGGCCAGGGCGCCGCGGGGCCCGGCGCGGGCAGCTCGGCGCCGTAGCGGCACGGAACGCCCCAGCCGCCCGCCGCCGCCGCCGCCGCCGGGCTCTCCAGCTTGACGCGGGCGGGCGGCGGCGCCAGGCTGAAGGCGGGCGGCGGGCGGGCCGCGGGCCCCGGCGAGCCCCGGTAGAGCCCCGGCGCGGCGGGCGCCTCGACGGCCAGGCCGGCCTCGGGCCCCGCAAAGGCGGGCGGCGGCTCCGGCGGCTCCGGCGGGGCGCGGGGCGGCGGCGGCGCGGGCAGGGCGAACATGCAGTCCTCGCGGGGCAGCGGCTCGGGCGGCGCCTCGGGCCCCTCCAGCGGCAGCCCCATGGAGGCGGACACGGCGCGGCAGAGCTGCTTGGCGCTCTCGCCCAGCGGGTCCTCCTTGGGCGCCGGCTCGGCCTCGGGCGGCGGCAGCAGCGGCAGCGCGCCCGCCTCACACAGCAGCTCCCGCAGCTCGCCGGCGGCCGGGAACGGCGAGCCCATGGCTGGCCCGCCCGCCGGCAGCGCGGTCCCGGCGCCGCGGGGCTCCGGGGGCGGCCGGGGGCTCGGCGGGCAGGGCGCGCTCGCCGGCGGCTGCTGCCCGGTGCCGGTGCCTGGCTCCTCCCGCGGCGCTTGGAAAGCCTCGCAGACGCTCTGGAAGAAGGTCTGGAAAGCCCCGCGGAAGGTCCTGCCCGCCGCCCGCGGGTAGACGCGGCCGACCCCCAGCTGCACCTCCATGCCCGCCGAGCGCCGGGCGGCGAGAGCGGCGGCGGGCGAGTCGGCTGCGGGCGGCGGAGAGCCTGGGCGGGCGCCCCCCGGCCGGCCGGCCCCCGTGCTCGGCACCGCTAGCCCATCGCCGCCGGGGCGGCGGGCGGGATGCTCGGGGCGCGCGGTGGGCGGCGGCGGGCAGGTGCGGGTGCTGGTGCGGGCGCGGGCGCTGCCGGCGGCCCGAGTGAGCGGGGGGCGGGCGGCGGGCGAGGGAGGTGCAGCGGGGGAGCCCGCCCCGCGCAGCCGGCGGCGCGGTCCGGGGGCTCTGCAATGATTAAGCCGGTGGCCCGCCGCGGTGGGGAGCCCGCCCTGCCCTCGGCTCGGCTCCCGCTCCAGCGGCGGGGGCGGCGAGCGGGGCCCCGGGGACGGCCCCGGAGCAGCGCAGCCCTTGGAGCCGCAGCGCCGCCGCCGGCTCTCGCCGCAATTTCTGCGCTCGGCGTCTCGCCGGAGCCGGCCCCCCGCGGGCGGAGCGCGGCGGGACGGGACGGGAGTGAAGAGCCCGGTCCGCCGGGGGACAGCGCCCAGCTCCGCGGCCTCGGGGCGAGCGGCTGGGCAGGGCGGGGGTAGCGGGGCCGAGCAGCCCCCCGGCCCAGGACAGCCCCGGTGCTCCCGCCTGGGGAGGGTCCGGCCGAAAACCCGCTGGAGAGGACGGGGCTCGGCAGCCCCCCCAGCCGGACCGGGCGAAGGGGTCTCTCTGTCTGTCTCTCTGTCCGTCCCTCCCACCCGGCACCTGGGGGAGCCAGGAGCGAGACTTTGCTCCCACCCGCCCCGGCGCCGCATCTCGCCAAAATCCACGCTCGCCGCCAGCGGGGAACCGCAGCTCGGTGCTACCACGGCTCCGGTCGCGCACGAGTTCGAAAAAGCCCAGCCAGCCCGCAGACGTAATTAAAGTAGGACCTACCATAAACAAGACTTGAGCTCCCCTTGCTGGTCCTGTAACACCAGTCCTAAAGCAAGTTGTGGTAGGCACCCTTCCCAGGCGACCTGGTAATGGAACCAGGCTCACTTCAGATAGGTTAAAATTACCCCCTTGATTTCAACCGCTTTGGAGACAAAGTGGGAAAAAACAATAATTCGTTGCAAATGGAAAAAGGAGCCGGTTGGGAAAACAAAGGATCGTGTCCAGCCCCTTACAAGCATTTTTACAAGCCATAGAAGGTAAAAATAAAAAACTAAGTGCAGCCAAGCAGCATTTGCCAGTTTCCAGAGGAATCTTTCAGGCTTTCACTACGGATCAAGCACCGAGTTGTTTTTTAGTGACAAGTAACATAGCCCCCAAAATAATAAAGAAGGACAGCTGAAAAGGTGAAAACATGGGGAGGTACTGTGGAATAAGTGCAGAAAGCCTCCTGAAACACTCGTGGGTCTCAGCGATCCCCGCTGTGTCACTGGGGACCCCCCCCCCCCCCCCCCCCCCCGCCTTTCTGCCCTGCGGGAACTACGGCAGCAGCTCCAGGCGTGGGGAGGGGGAACTCGACGGGAGAGGGTCAGAGAGGCGCTTTGCAGGGATGCAAAGGCACCTGCAGAGTTGAGGATGTTTGCGTAGCCAACTGTTAACCAGGTTGCAAATTGTTCTTCACGTACCCACATGGGGAGAAGCGTGTGCAGGATGCCTTCCCCTAGGGAGCTTGGGAGAGCAGTCTCCTGTGGTGTGCATCGCTTTTCAAAAACCTGGTGTAAAGCCTTAACTGGATTTTCTAAAAGATTAGTACCGTTAGTTCAAATAACCTTTTTTTCTTTTTCTTTTTTCTCTTGGACACAGATAAGAGTACAAACTCTCTCTCCCTACCAGCTCCGCAGTCGTGATGATGGCCTGGCTTTACTGCAAAGCCGCTCTGCACATCAGAAACGACGGCAAAAAACCTAGAGGCACAAATCCAGGATTCACAACTAAATCTTATTATAGCATCCTCTGTAAATGATGCAACCCCCACATACTTCTGTCCCAGAAAATGCACTGCTGCCACAAATCCATGCAGTTACCTGCCAAGCGGACGCGGATTCCAGCATCTTTGCTCCTTCAGACTCCAGTAGTTGTCAAGCCTCTGGAGTAAAACATACAGATGCTGGAAAACATCAAGGAGAAGAGTCTCAGTATCAGCATCAAGCAATGTATTGAAAAAAGCTAAGGATCAGAGAGGTAACATAGGATCACTTGAGAAGCAGATGGCTTTGTGTTTCAAACAAGAAGCAGGCTCTTCACACGTGTGGGTCTGACCAGCCGCGTGAGGACTTTGTCTGGCATCACCAGCCCCAGCAAGCAAGAAGCACCCGCAGTCTGTGAAAACACCTCGAGCCATGCAGACCTTGGTGCGAGCCAGACTTTTTGTGTTCAGACGGCCTTTTCTGCCCGGGATGGGGCGTACCCAGGCCTCTGAGGGTGTCTCTCGGCTCCCCGATTCCAGGCCGGCATCTGTCCAGCCGCTCCTGCTGCTGGTGCACCCGCAAGCACGTGGATTTTCCCACAGCCCGATGCTGGCTGCCAGGGTTTGTGAGATGCTCATCACAACCAACACGCACAACGAGAGGCTGCAAAATGGTTTATGTTGCTCTCGGTTTACAGAGCCAACGCTTCAGCTCTGAGTGATTGTCTGTGTGGTTAATACGCATTATTTTAGAAGCAATTTTGTGATTAGATCTTCACATAAATTTGAAAAAGCTGGTTGGTTTTCTTTTCTTATTTTCTTTTTTCTTGTTTCCTGAAAATGAATCTTGCGAGCATTTTGTTTTCCCGGTGTTCACGTGTCTCTTTTAAAAATTAGTAAATGTTAATGGACTTTTTGTGTGTGTGTGTGTGTGTGTACTGCTGTGCATGTTATTTTTTTACGGGCTTCATGGATTTAAACCCTTACACTTGGCTGGCAAAGAAAAATCTTTACTGCTAATGCACAGAGAGCATTTTACTTGCAGTTATTATCTGAGTTAAATCCTTTCCATAAAATCACTTTCTACAGTTTAGAAGTCAACCGCAATCTCAGCTTACACCTTAAATTCTGAGAGCGACACGTCAACGCAGTGAGACAGGCATCCTTTGGGGGCTGGACTAGATGACATTCCGAGGTCCCTTCCGAATCCTCACATCCTGTGATTCTGTTACGGAAAGACTGGGCAAAACCTACTATGCAAACATGTATTTTTTTTTTTCAGTACACAAGCTAAGTCGTAGCTTTCATTATCAAATTAGTTATCAAATTCTAATTTCTTGTTAGAAAAACGAGCAGCAGCACTAGCCTACATGCGTTTCAGAAAGAGCCTTCCCTTGGAGCCCGTGTTTTGCCATGGAACGAAGCAGAGGAGTGTGCCCGGGATGGTTTGCCCGGGCATTCTGCGTGGCTGTCTGGGGTTCAGGCTAAGGTACTCATGAACAGGACTGCATTTCATTGCCACAATGCCCAGGCGGGCCCAAAGTGCTTTGTTTTGCTTTACTGTCTCACAAATAGCGAGGCATTCCTTCCTCATGTTCCAGCTGCATTTGGTTTTATTCATGAACTCTGAGCGTAAGGATTAGAATAAATTGTTTTCCATTACATAAAATAACATTTAAACCAGCCGTCGGGGTGGGCATCCAACCCAAAAGCAGCGTGGTTTAAATCAGATAAACGCGTTTGGAGGGGCACAGCCCACCAGGGGTACTCGCTGGGATAGCAGCAGCCGGATGGGAACTCCCACCTTTCCCATAGAACCACCTCTGCTGTCCCCCCAAGCCCCCTCGACCTGCTGGATCTCTCCTTTCCTCGTCCTTCTTTCTCTGAGTGTTCTCTCCGTTTTGTTCTGTATTTCAATTCAGAGAAAGTCAATTAACACACCCGAGGAGGAAAAAATATAACAGAAGATGGATTTGCTTCTGCATTACTGAACAGGCGCTTTGTCCGACTTCATCACGAGTGGCATGAGATCTGATCAGGGGCAGGAGAGACGCTGAGCCAGCAAAACACTTCAACGCGTTTTCATCTTTAAGTATATAAATAGTCCCACTGAAATCTAGGAAATACTCATGTGCTTAACGCTAAGTATTCACTTAAGTGCTTTGCTGGATCAGTACCAAAATGATTATTTACACAGTGCTGTCACATACATCAGACATCAAGAAAACACTTTTTCTGATAAAATCCTTTGGCTCAGAATATCTTACGTGACTGCTCAAAACTGCAGCAAATAATATTTTTCAGATAGGTAGGGGACATTCCATTAAAAACTTTCTCTCAGGACTGTAAATCAATAGCTGTTCCTTTGTTTTGTTTCCCAAACCAGAAAATTCAACACCAGGCGATCTTTAAGAGCACAAACCTACAGCTATTGAGGGCTCAAATGTTATCGTACTCCCATGGAGCTTGCCAGGAGCAGGATCAATCATTTTTTGCCCTTAATCTCTAGTACGATAAGGCTGACAGCACGCAGTTCAACAGTTTTGCTTCCACTCGTCAGAGGCAAGTTGCAGGCAAAATCCATTGGCCGGTTGCTTACAGAATTATCTTGATCATAATATGTCTTTTCTGCTGCCCCAGCCGTGAGGTTCTCCACCTGCCTACGACAGAGCTGCAGAAGACCTGTCTCATTAACAGCCCGTAGGCACTGAAATAATTAGCTCCTTTCCAACCGCAGTGGCCTGTGCGGGGAGTCGTTCTGACAGTGCGCTTAAAATCACGGCGAATGTTCAAAAAAGGTTCCCGAGCACCAGGAGGACACCGGTCCCTGCCCAGGGCACGACCACCGGCGAGCCAGAGGCTCCTGCTTGGTGCGAGTGCTTGTACATATTTGGACTCGTTACTCTTCCCACCTGATTATGACGGGGAGGCGAGGACTCAGCGGCAATGAAGACCGTGTAATTCAGGGTAAAGAAGCGTGCAGGCGGGTGAGAGAGATCTTGTTTGTCCCTCTCGTGGCTGCCGTTGCTGAGGGAAGGGCACGGTGAGCTGAAGGCTCCAGAGAGCCGAGAGCCCGGGGGCCTCTGGCAGCCCGCACCCACAGACCCTAGCGAGGCACGAGCCTGTAGGACACCAGGCTCCATCCCCTCCACCGCTCACAGCTTTTCCCCATTACTTGAGCGAGTCCATTATTCTTCGATTGCCTAGTGCTACGCAGAAGCAGCATATTTCTTAAAATTTTAAATATTTTGGCCATTTGTATCAATCCTGGACTTTGCCTGGTCTTGTTAGACAGACGGGTGAGTTCACGTGAGTGGGTTAAGAGGCTCCAAATACTGTCTTTGCAGATGGGTGCAGAAAATGATTGCACTTTCTTCTGTTCTGGACACGTTCCTGTGTAGCATTATCAAGGCGTTCCTGCTCTGGCAGGGGGATTGGACTTGACGATCTTTCGAGGTCCCTTCCAATCCCTGACATTCTGTGATTCTGTGAATTCCGAGCAGTCAGAATGTCTTACATCTCTTGCTGCTCTTGTTGCACCCCTCTGACTGAGCACCCCGGGTTGCCCAACTCTGCCCTGTCCCTCTTCTTGGCACCCATCACTCACGCTGCTTTTCCCCGAGGAAGCCCAAAGCCCACGTGCTGCCAGGAGAGGACCTGCCTGGCTCTGGCCTTTGGATCAAGCTTGCACCGCAGAGCAGGGAGAGGATCCTGCTCTGTCCATCAGCCCCCCGGGGTGCCTTGTCCCAGCAAGGAATTGATTGAGCAGCGTCACCTGTGGAGAAGGAAGCACTTCGAGGGGCTGAGCTGGGTCGATTCCCGCACGCGGCAGGATCCATGGCAGGTCCCTGGCCAGGAGCAGCATCGGGCTAGAGCCAGGTTGCTCAGCAACCGGCAGCATCCTCGCACGGAGAGCAGAAGACCTGCACCGTGGCTTCCAAATGCCTTTGTTCACACGTTAGGAAACAAATCTTTCTTTAAAGGCAGGACCGTGTTGCTCTGCGCCTTGCTCAGCCAATTGCCGATGTTGATTGTCTTCAAAATTCTACACGGGTGTACCTGGGGCTGTGTTGTCCAAAGGCTCCTTCGCTGAGCCAAGTGTTGTCTGTCATGTGATGTTCTGGGTACTTCCATAAACTGTTGTTGCCAGTTCATTTGAGGAGTCTTTTTGTGCTTCTAAATTATCGGCAGATGTCTCCTTTTTCTGAAATATCAAGAAACTGGCAGCTTTACTAAAAAAATAAAAAAGAAAGAGCATTTTTGTTGTTGTTACTGTAGCTCCCTATTGAATGAGAAAAGTCTTGAGTACTTTGCACGTATTTGTACTTGGTTGTTTTTCAATTTTGCCCGTGAGGAATCTGTCGTTTTGATATCCAGCCCTATTTTGAAAGCAGAGACCAGAAATGTCATCTCTGTTCAGTCAGGTTTTCAAATCCTGACCTACCCTCCCGGGTGGCCTAGCGCCCGCCCTCCGCAGTCAGCCTTGCTCACTGCTCGCTGCCAGGCCCAGTCTATAATTGCTCCCGCTGTGACCGGCCCTCTCCCCCTCCAACGCCGCAAGGTGCTGCCTGCCCACCAGCCGAGGGGACGGTTTGGTTTTTGTTCATGTCCCTTTGCACCTGGAAGCCAAGAACCAGGTCTCACTCCCGGGGGGCGGTTCAGCCATGCCTCGCAGCTCCGTCAGCTCCCGCAGAGCGACACTCTGCTTATTTGTGTGAATTTTGTTTCACGTCTTTTATTCCATCTAGACACAGTTGTAACCCTTCAAAAACAAACTGATGCCGTGTCGCGTTCTAACCTAGAGAGAGCCAGCCCGAAACACTGACTTTGGGGTCTTGTTTGTGCCAAACGGGCAACTGCTGCTGAGCCACGGAGAATCCCAAACTGCTGCGAGATGATTCTCCCTGCAGCAGCTCAGCCCAGGCGTGTGACAAAGCCGGTCCAGCGTACCAACACACACTCCAGGCTTCCTTCAGGCTGGTACATTCCCTGATCCCCTGAAGCACACACTCCACAGTGTCCGTCGGTTTTGCCCAAAGCCGAGGCTGTTGGATGTGTTACAAACGCGAAGCCAGCTGCGTGGATTGAGAAGAGCTGTTTTGCTGGAGGATGAATTCCGTGTTTGTAAAAATCTGCAGCAGAAAGCTGGGCAAAACATCCATGTGGTGGGAAACAGCTTAAAGGGAAAATGGAATTCCCTTCTGTCAGAATCTCTGTCAGGTGTCTGACAACCTTCTTCATACTATTTTCTGGGCAGCCAAGAATTCCAACCAATTATTTCGTGCATCCTTCCCCTTTACTAGCACTGCTCACATCAGGTCTTAAGGGGCATCTGTTTTTCTGCTCTATTAGACAAAATCCTATTTGGTGTAAACAAAATCAAGTAGAAACAAACCAGCTGAGCAGTCTATTTTGAACTGATTGCCATGGTTAAGTTCCTGCCTCACAGCTGATCTTTGAGTACTTTAAATCTGTACTGTCTGCTGCACATGAACTGAGCTGATCATGAACATAAATAACCAAAACCAAGTGAACAAACAAAAGCATACACACACACACACACACAAAATCCAACCCCCACACAAAAAAAACCTCAAACAAAAAAAACCCAACCAAAATGCTTTCAGCCTTTTCAGCCTGCAAGAAACACACTTAGCAGCGAGGCAGAAGCGGCTGTTTGGAAGGGCACAGGGAAGCCAGGCGGGTGATTTTCCCCTAGACATCCACGCCTTTACCCCAGGAAGAGGCAGACAGCCGTGCGCCTTTTGGCAGCCAAAGAACTGGGAGGTGAGCTGGCAGGCTGCTCTCCATCTTTTCTCTGCTCTTAGTGGTGGTTGGTTCCTCCTTTTGCTGTTCCATCTTCCTGCAGCCCTGCACCAGGGCTGCAACCCCTCCACGGCCTCAGTGCCTCCAGGGCATTGTGCTCTTTGTGAGACAAGACAGTTCTGCGCAGTTACCCCGGCGCGAGCGGTCCAGCTGCTGTCCTTGGACTCAGCGCCGCGCTCACATGTGTCAGATGCTTTGTCCCACAGGCACAGAGGTGTAATCATCCCGCCCCGTACCCAGTGCAGCTCGTAAGACTCTCCAGCCCTCAAACTTAGTTGTCATAAAGCTGGACTCAAGCGCAATGAGAAAACTGATCTGAACAAGAACGTGGCTGGTTTCTGTACAAATAATCGTGTTGGGTCTGGAAAGGCAGGCACGTCCAGCGTCAGATCAATGAGCCGCGTGACTAACGAGGAGATGGGAACTGGCTGGGCTCGCTCTCCAGTGTGAGGGATACGCAGAGAGACAACAGAGGCCAAGAAGGGAAGTTTGAGAACGAGATCTCTGTGTGTCTCTGAGTCTCCACAGTTTGGGGGGCTCTGAGGTCTGTGTAAAGTGCAAACCATCCATACTTTTTGGTGGAATCTAGCCAGGCCTGAAGAACCAGAGACCTGATTCAGAGGAGGAGGAATAAGTGCAACAGTGCTGCAGATAAGGTTGGAGTGTTACCCGTGATCTTCCTGGGAAAAAGATTTTCGAGGGCTCAGAAAAACAACAATCTGAAAGGAATCAGTTGTTTTTACCAATGGAGGAGCAAATATTTAAAGTCTCATTGAAAAACCCCAGTGCATCTCAGAGGTATCGAGTGGGCCAATGCAGTATTGCCAGCTCATCATTTTCTCTGTGAAGAAACTGACTTTTCAGCAAACGATCTGCTCATGTTCCTGACCTCTGTGATGACCCTGCAAACGCCTGTTAGCTGCCTAACGGGCAATATTGCCTCTGTGCTGTCTGATCTATCTGTCTACATAGGTGCCAGGTTCTGCCTCAGGTTCACTGACTGATTGCTGCCTTCATTGTGCTGATTAATTTGGCAAAGTGAAATACGGTTCCTAACCCAGCTCTGTCTTCTCCTCAGCCACACAAGAATGTTTTGCATGCAGTCAGTTTCAGGGAACGCTTCCAGTCATTTTTAAGGGCGGGACCTTACTGATTTTGGATGAAATTGTAAATATTGAGAGGAAAATGGGGGATCAACAGCTGCAGAGACTACAATACAATAGTAAATAAAATAAAAGAACACTGATGAAAGAATCACAAACATCCAACAGAGAAGAGACCTTCCACATCAACTCTGCCCTTCCTTGGAATGGTTAGGATGTTGCTACCTTGAAAAAGCTATCTTTTCAAGCAAAAAAAAAAAACAACCTTTCCTTCTGAGTAAGGCCACTGGCATAAAAGACGGACTTCCCTCTGCAAAGCTCCAGGGTCGCTCTGAGCGGGGCAGCCCCTCTGCCTCTGCCAGCAGCCCTGCCCCAGGAGCCAGCCTCTGGCAACAGCCAGCCTGGGAGGCACGAGCACCATGCCCTGGGCAGCCGCTGCTTGCTCTGCAGAGGCCTGAATTCTCTTCAAAACCAGAGTGGCTCTCACATTTCTGCTCACGGTCTCGGGTATCTAACTTCCTGGCTGTCTGTTCTGAACTCGCATATCCCGCACGCGTAGCGACACGCTGAGCAGACAATCCGTCACGGCGCTGACTGCTCTCACAGCGCTGAGCCACTTCGCTTTCTCCTCCCTTAACAAAAACAGCTCTCTGAGGTTCTCTTTTTTTCGCCAAGCTTATAAAAAAGTCAATGTCAGAATCAAGGGTAAAACTGAGAAAACCTTAGCTCCTGTTCCTGGGCTCTGACCTCGCTCCTCCCGAGCAAAAGCTGCCCGTGCAGGACACCCCAACGCCCTCCTGCTCCCACCGCACAGGGCACAGGCTGCAGCCCCACAGCCCCGCCGGGCGCAGACCGCTCCTGCCAGAGAGGATGGGAGTTTTCCCCAAGTGTCAGAGGGAGCTTTTCCCTCTTAGTATGAAATGTTCTTGTTTAATTTTACATGCTCTGGAGAGGGCATCTCCCATTTGCACTACGAGTCAGTGTAATTACCCTCCCTGTAAACAAAGAGTTTAACACCCCGAGGGGAATTCACTTAGCTTGGGCCATGGCAGATTTATAGTTTTTAAATGGAATGGCAAAAGGTTGTTGGCACTTGGGGAACCCTGGCTGGTTATTTCATAATCATGTATTTGTGGTTCCCACAGCACGTTGTTTCTGTCTCGCTGTTCATTTATTGCAGGCCTATTAAGCGGTCACTGCTCAGCCTCGAGGCCCCGTACTGTAAATCTCTCCATCACCCTGACCGTATTTTCATTCTTCTGGGACCGCTCTGATGGAGATCGATATCAGTGCCGTGGAGAACACAGGAGGAGCATGTTCTGCCCTATGAAGCAGGCACAGAAAACGTGGAGACTGTGAATGAGCTATTGTCTGAGCAACATGCTCCTTACAAGGAGGATTAATTACCAGCAAGCCCAGGTGTTGGCTCTTTGAGGGCACTCGCTGATGAACAGGACCCCATGTATCAGTACCCACCCGCGCAGCTACTCACTATTTCTGTTGGCAATTTTAGCAGAGAAAACAGGATTAAAGCATTGATATTTAGCTTCCCTGGGAAAAAACCCAACCAAACAAACAACAAAAAAAACCCCAAAACCCGACTAATGAAACACAACACTTGGAAACATTTGTGTGTTTCTTATCTAGGCTAGGAGTTTTTGTTTCCATCCTTGATTTTTTTCTCCTCCTGATGGACGCTCACATTCTTCTCTCAGTTTCAGAAAAGCAGCTGCCGGGCTGTTCTGTGAAGACAAAGGTAACCCGGGGTCCTGCCGCCGGGCTGCCTGCAAAAACACCGCCCGCAGAGCGGAGTGAAACGCTCTGCTTAATAAAAGGTCGTGTGTGTGCAATGGTGAAACAGAGAGACCCGAGCCCGGGAGCGCTTCCAGGGGCAGCTCCCGCCAGGGCCAGGGCAAGGTGTCGATGGCACCAGCTCCTGACAGGAGGGGAGGTGAGGTCACCGGGAGACGTGCTGGCATGACCGCGGGGCGCCTAGAATGCCTGCGGGGCTCCCTTCGGACTCGCTCCGAGGCAGGCTGGTGAAGCGGCCGATTGTTTGTCTCTTGGCCCCCGGAGCTGGCCCTGGGCTGGCGGGCTCCAGAGCGGTGGGCTGAGCCCTGGCCGTGCTGCTGGCCCTGGAGAGGAGCGAGCGGCCCCTCCTCGCACCTGCTGACAGCTGGCCCCGTGCGCACACGTCACAGGCTGCCAATGCGCATCCAGACCCACTCTCTTACCTTCTCTGGCTCTTTTTAGGTCTTGCAGTCCAAACTTGCAAGCCTCAGTTGTTTTTAACTTTTTCTGCTGCTATTTACCTCTCCCTGCACTCTTCTCCCTCTCCCTCTCCATCTCCATCATGGTCCAAGGTGTCTGTGAAGTTTTGCCAGAACACCCAATGCCAGAATAGAGCAATTCCAGGCTGTGACACCAGCCCCTGCTCTGGGCAAGCCTCTCCACCCGCTCCCTGTGCCCCGCTCTGCCCTCCTTGGTCGCCGCAGCCAACCCAGCCCCGGGGCTGAGCACCCGCAGCTCCCTGGCAGCTCCCAACGCAATTCTCTCCTCACGAGCTCATTGCTCATCTGACCCTACATCTCCATCTGCCATATGGAAGCGAATCTTCCCCTTCTTCTGGAGCATTTTTGCTGCCTTCTCACCCCCTTGGCTACATGCTCTACCTCCTCCAGCCCCCTCCCAGGGCTGCTGCACTCCTCAGATCTCGTTTTGCATTTCTCGCTTTCTTGCACCAGGCATGCCCCTGGCATCAGAGACTTTGTCGAGCAGTTGGCCGTCCTCCTGCAGCTTTTCTCTTGCTCGCCCACACCTCAAATCTCTCCCTCAGCCCAGCCAGGCAGCCTCCTGCTACCTCCAGCCCTTTCCAGAACAGATGCACGTGGTCACATCTACATACGTATACCCTCATAGATATAGAAGTTGACCAATAGTGACTAAATCTATTAGCATTACTTTTCTTAGGATTAGGCCCCTTCAGTAATGTCTTAATATGCTTGTTTAGAAGCTGGGAGAGTCTGGAATCTGTGTGCCCTGTGAATCAGATGTTCTCAATACACGCTGTGAGAGAGATTACATCTTTAAAAACAAACAGACATTCTAAGCAGCTATCTTCTGTTCTCTCCTTTAAATGTCTATAACACAGAGTCACGGCAGCTCTCTTCGGTGTACAGCATTTTTCAATTTTATTTTTCAAACTAAAGCGAGGAGGAAGTTCAGCCATTTGACCAGTACGAACTCATTTTGGTATTTGATCTGTGCCTTCTCCAACATTGCTAGAAATTCAAACAATCCGTTGTGCTCTATCTCACCCTGTAGCCTGAGCACGCAATCCCAAGGCTCCGGGGACGACAGGGACAGATGGATGGACAGGCATGAGCCCTCGCCCAGGCCCCCATCACACGCTGGCGGAGAGAGCTCCCTGCAGGGGCTACCTGAGCTCATCCCCAACCACTCCGAGTATTTTTTGGAAAACCAGAGAGGTGGTCTTATCTCAAAGGAAATTCAGCTCCAGGAACTATCTCGAATCCAGCCTGTGTCCAAGTCTCAACTTACTTCAGAAACTTCTAAAAGACGGGGTCGTGTGCTGTACAGTAGTTGAAGTTTTGCAGATGACTCATTCCCACGCAGGGAATAACCTGGAGAGGGCTCTTTTGTTTTTCTCTTTAATACCTCAGTCTGTTCTTTAGAAAAAAAAACAATTTTGAAGTTAATGGATAATCTAGAACTCCACAGCTCTTCAGTCAAGTTTAAAAAGCAAACATACTGAAAGAAACCCAAAACTGCCATATTTTTTTTGTCTTGCACCCAAAACATGACGGAAACAACCGCAAAGAACTTCATTATGGTTTGAACTCAGCATCCAGTTTACAGCCACGCGTGCTCACGGGGACAAACAGGCGTTTCTGAGCCTGATGTGAGCAGCTCCCAGAGCCCCCCACGCCCCGGGGATCTATGGCAATGATGGGTCATAACAATTGCGAGGCAGAATAACAAGAGGCACATAACGAAATGTTGCAAGTCATCTGGACCAGTTTAAAAATGGAGAATGGACCAAAACAGCAGAAAACAGAGCAAGACGAGTCTGGGTTTTGTTCAGCTGTTACTTGAGAGAATTCCTCAACAGCAGCAGACTGGAGCCAGAACTCAGGGCCCCATGCACTCAGCTACGTTCCTGTCCTTGAGACCAGCAGCACGCTCTGTTTTCTCTGCAGACCTTGCATTCATTTCTAGGAAAAGAAGAGGAATCGAGGGGAATGGTAGAAGCTGTGCTCTCCTGCACATAGCCAGCCAGGTTGGTCTGTGAGCACTGCGGACATGGTCCTCTCCGACAGGTTTGGATGCCCCCCCGGTCAGGAAATAATTACAGATATAAAAATAGGAATACTGGGCATTCTGGTTGTCATCCAGCAAACAGCATGAAGATTAGCTCTTACCATTCCAGCTCCTTTCTCCAGCTGGCTCCCAGTTTCTTTCTGGTGTAAATGCAGGAACCAGTCTGTGTGTATGTGTAAAAGGTAACAACCCATTCAGGTATTTACAAAAGGATTACAACTATTTGTGCTTAAAAAGCGAATAGATGCGATTGAAATTCTGCCCAAGAATCCAGTTAAACAGAGGAGGCAGTGAACATTGTTTGTATGAAGGGAGAATAACAAATCCCTGAGAGTCCTTAGCAATTACTGATTTGGATCTTCAGCACTTGGAGGTTTTATCCACTCTGGTTTTATCCACCTTCACGAAAGGAAAAGACTAAGGGAGCAACAGAGGACTGTTTCACAGCACAGAAACGAGGAAAGGTGCCTGAATTTACCTGCCTGAAAGCCCCATGGAATCTACTCCGTTCTCAATCACGTTAACCTCTTTCAAACTAACTGGTGCTTTTGATCATGCATATTTCTCAAGACCTTTCGGAACTGATGAAATATTCATCCCAAATCCTCTCTATGGGGATATGGAACTAACACCTCTGCTCAGATTTTCCTCCTGTCACTCTGCATAGATTCATCAGAATTCACAGCCGGGGGATCTCACAAATGCTGAGGATCAGGCTCACGACTCTAAATTCTGTTCCCAGTTACAAAAAAACCAACCAACCAACCAAAAAAAGAGCCAACAGCATTCTATTAAACACACTTTGCTTCATACCTCAGCTCTTTGGTTAGGCTTGACACCTAACTAGAAAATGTTACCGTGTATAGATAATACATATAGAATAGACATATGTCATATGTGTGGAATTTGATTGTATCAAACACAAGTCAATCTACCACGCTCATTTGATATAAATTTAGAAAAAGTCGTTAGTTTAACAAGAACCAAAACTCCATTCCTTCCTTTGTCACTGGCCTGGGAAAAGCTGTTTTCCGTTGCTCTTTTAATCTGCAGTCTGTAACCTTTCTTGTCCCTGAGCGCAAACACTTCAGCACAAATCCTGCCCGCAGGCACCGCGCCTCACCGCGGCTGGGCTGCGTCGGGCTCGGCCTGCCTCGGCACACCAACGCTCACAGGATGTGTGCTCCACACACACGCAATTTTCACTGCAGCCTGCCCCGCTCTGCGCACAGCGGAGGGAGGGAAAGCCAAGGCGCCGCTCACGTGCCGCTCCTGCAGAAAGGAGCGTCTGGGGGATGCCGAGCTCCGGCTGCCGTCCTGACCATCCCTCTCGGTAGCAAGAAGGACTGTCCACCATCCAGGCTTATATTCAAAGCAAAAGAAGTCCTCACTGTCTGTTACACCGCTAGACGATTTAGAAGTTCCAGCTTTCCCTGTAAAAATCGGAGAGAAGAAACTAGATAAGGTAGGATCGTGAAAGGCGCTTTCCCCGTGGAGCCCCCGCAGCCAGGGTGCAGCGTGGTTACTTTGCAATCCCTCTGCTCCTAGAAGAGAATTCGGAAAGCAGAAACCTTGCCCAAATAAAGACAACCTTGGCAAAACACGTCGTTCCAGCCAGTGATTTCTGTCAAGGCAGCCTGCGGTCACAGCAAGGCCGTGCAGCAGGAGCACAGAGCAAAGAAGCGAGAAAGACATTTTTGTTGAAACAGACGAGAGAAGACGTGGCGCGATGGTGAGAAACGCGCGTGGCCGCCGCAGGGGATGCCCTGAGACTGCGCCTGAAGGAACCGCTGGGGATCGCCAGCCAGGCTCCTCTCCAGAGCAGGAGTTTTCAGCCTTCACACCCTTTCTAAATCCCAAGTCTCACTGCAAACAGCTGATGCAAGCAGCAGGAGAGCAGCACAAGTATCTAAGTGCACACACCACTCCTGTGACAGCGCCATGTATAGTGCTCTACACGTGTTCATGCTCCTGTGGGATCTGAGTTTCCCCTGAAAGTTTCGTATGCCTCAGGAAATTCAGAAGAAGTTGGATTTCAGCTCCCTGAAGCTCAAGAGAGAGGGTGATCCCCTGTTCCAGCAGAGATTTGTCACCGATGCGGTTTGGTATGGCTGCTTCTTTCAGTCACAACGTGAATTCTGCAAACAAAAGAATCTTTAGCTGAGCAACCACTTTCTGCACTTCAGCAGGGGCTGACAGTGACAGGAGTAGACGGAAAAGTTTATCGGACTGCTGTCTGGGTGTTCCTTCTCCTCCAGAAACATGGTTTCTCCCCTCCACACAAGGGAAGTGCAAGCAGTGATGGGGGCCAGGGACCCCGCACGGGCCGCCCAGTCTGCTCGGGCAGACAATATCCCTGAAGAAGCACTGCCCTGCCCTGCAGCTCATCAAACACCCCAACGGCCTCCTGCCTCCTACAGAGGCTGCAGCCAGGGCAGGGCTTCTGCACATTTGGCTGTCCACCTACAAGGAACAAAAAGGTGATAAATTTTAACATTGGAAATTTTTGGTGTTGCCTCTGGTTGAAGGCGTAGGGTCTTCCTGAAAAAGGGGTCTTGCATAGGTTGAGATACATTATAAAAGTTCTCTTTGCCTTTAGACTAGGCAGGAATGGGCCGTACATGCTATAGAAAGAAGTGCTTATGGATTTTTTTCTCCTTCGGCTTTTATCTTTTTGATTAAGAAATTAACTGAACAGAACTTTAAGGGCACATTCCTCTGCAGACGTAACTTATATGACAAAGTTCTTGTGACTTTGCGGCATTACTAGAACTACCTGCTATACAGCTGTTTTGCTAATTTTAGAGTTGGTGACATACTCACGACTTCTCACAGAAGCCACATGTGACAACCTGGCAGTAGGAGTAACACATCCGACAACACAGAGGAGACCCAACAGCCCTTCTCCTCCCTGCCCCGGGTATCGTCCTTTTTTTTGTGTTCGAGATGCTCGGGACACAGCGTTCTCGAGGGTTTTTGATCCTCAGATGCCTGACCCAGCACTGGTATTAAAACGCCGACCAGACAAAGCAAGGTGGCAAGCTCATACACTTCACGCTACACTATGGAGATTCAGAATACGGCCCCGCGGGGCACTGTGAGGTATGTGCAATTACAGAGGAAAACAGAAGCATTTTCTCCCTTCGGTCAGAGGGGTTTTGTGGCTGTTGTTCTTAGATGAGAAATAGTACTGTGTTCAGGGAAATGATGCAAGTGGAATCCAGTTTCTAATTTTGTACCAGATTCCCACTTCAACTTCTGAAAGGAACAGCACAAAATACGCAGCCCAAGCTCCAGAATGACTGCAAACAAAAAATTAAGCAAATGCTGCAATTTATCTGGGTTGCAGTCTGCAAAATGACTCCTAGATTCAACAGGATAACTGAACCTTTATGGTTTGGTTGGCATTTCGGAACACTGGCAACGGGCACCGTCTTCAGAGAAGAGTGATTCATCTGAGTAGTCAGAGGATGGGAGCCGTGCACAGGTTCTGGGGCTGCTGACCAGTACAAACAGGCTGTAGATGGACAAGGCAATACTGCAAGTCAGAGAAAACAGGGAGAGAAAAGAACACATATGGTCATAGTCTGAGAAGTGCATGAAAGTTTGAACGGGGAAAACAAATCCAGTAATTCGAACAGGGAAATGCTTGCCTCTGCTTGAGCCTGTACAATAAATGGTTCTGCAAAGACCACGTATGGCATTGTTTGAAGGCACACGGTTTGAGAGAGACTCAGATGGGAACCAAGTTCTGGATACTTCTGACAGTAATGCCATTTGCAAATCTGCGCCCATATTAAGAACCACTTGACTTGAACTCTGAAGGAGTCCTGTTGCAAATTCTGTTCTGACCGTTCTCTAACAAAGCACGCCCTTTAGGCTGTTCTGAAATTAGCTCCATTATCTGATGAAAGCTGACAGATTCAGTAATTATCTCCAGATGTTAAAATGTGATGAACTGAAGCTTTCTGCTCAGGAGCTGAAGCAACACTGAAGCATGAAATAAGTTGCGCAGCACTGGGAGCACATGAGCGATGCTGCTCTTCGGCTGACAAACGGCTGGTACCCGATGGAAGTGGTCCCACATGACAAAATTTCTGCCAGGTAGGCACCGTGTTCTAGAAACCTTTTTATTTTTTGCACGTCACCTGGTGAGCTAAGACTTCCCAGGAGGGGAGTTTGCCCCTCAGTGTCACTTCTTTTTGGTCTTTATGGCAACTAACTTCGGTGGTGAAGGAGAGCATTTGTCCAAAAACACTCGGGCGTCAGTAGCTCTGCAAGGCCCTGAGCAAGACCTGGCTCTGAAAGGCAGAACAGGCCCTGTGCTGACAATCAGTCTCGGGTACCTCTGAGATCTCATGGAAAAAACAGTTACCTGGGAGCTTGCAGTATTGCCACAGACCCCAGCAACGCAGGGCACAACGTATGCAGTGACACAGCTCTCTCTGGGGGTTTACGAAGAGCCAGCTCATTTCCCAGGCGGGCAGAAGGGGCAGTTGGGGTCGGCATTTGCGTGAGCTGATCCTGGCAGAAGGTAAGAAGATATCAGCGTAAGGAATTCGGCTCGGAGGGAGCTTCTCTTGGGAAGCGCTACTCGTATCTGCAAGCACAGCGCACGTTGGTTGTCGACAGCTGTGGGCAAGGGCCGAAGCGTGGAGCCACCTCCCTCCCGCCTGGGCAGGAACCTCACGTGGGTGCACCCGGGTGGCACAGCCACAAGTAGGAACCCGAACTCATAGTTAATTGTTAGCGTAGCTTGACCCTTCGTCCTTATTACCTTGCCTTTGAACGGACATAATGAATGCTGTTCATTACTCAGATTTATTCTGAAGGAATCTGAACTCTCCCAGCTCGCTCTTTAATCATCCTCTGGCTTACGCTTTTGCCCTGCCCTCCAAAGTTCTAGTAACAAGTACAGCTGGTGAAGCAGTCACAGCTCCGTGGCCAGCCTGCCAGCCCCTACATCTCGCCTTGGCTGGGTTCTGCAGGCTGTCTAACTCACAGCCTCTGTTCCTCCTGATTCCAGAGGCCCAAGAACTTCGGTATTTCTCAGCTTGCATTCTGCCTTAGAAGATGTCTTGTGAAATGCCTGCCAGCATCCTGTCTCTAATTTAGTAGCAACGACAGTCAAATAACAAAAACGAGAGCAGCTGCTTGATGCTTGGGCCAGAGGACAGGGAGACAGGGAAGTGTGCTGGTCCCTCGCCTCCATCTGGGGCATGAAGAGAAGGCAGATGCTTACAGCTGATGCAGCCTTAGGGCACAAACTAAAATACATTTAAAACTAAGTAAAGCATTTTTTAGTGTGCGGATGATCAAACACTGGAACGAGTTGGCCCAAGAAGCTGTGGAGCCTCCATCCTGGGCGATATTCAAAACCTGCCTGGACACAGTCCTGGGCAGCCTGCTCCAGCTGATCCTGCTTTTGGCCGGGGAGGTGGACTAGATAATCTCCAGGACCCATTCTTTGATTCTTTGATATGTCTTCGCTTGTGAAATATCAGAAAATGCTGTGTGCTGTGGCTTTGATATGTTATTTTCTAATCTGTAAAATAGCCATTACTTATTCCCTTGCTCTGGTAGTGATTGAGAGTCTTCCCTCACGAGCCTTTTTTTTAAGTTGTGGTTTTTGGATGGAAGCTAGTAGAAAAGTTCAAATGACTTGGCTTCTAGCTATCTGAATCACTAATGAGTTTATCCATCAGATGATGTCACCTGCATTTACACAGACAGATGCAAAACAAACCCAAGACTCTCCATCTCGGTGAATGGAGGTGGGTCAGCGCCAGAACAATTTTAGGGACGTGGGTCCGTTACCTGTTGACTTAGGACTCAAACAGAGGGCAGGGCAGATTTCTTTAGAACTTTGTATATCCAGCTACTCAGCATTAGTAGCACAACTATTATTATTAAGGGTATTTTGGAAGACGGAAGCTCAAAGATTCTTCAGATAAAAAGATAGGATTTCTAGAAAACTCTTACTGGATTTGGAGTGGAGGAACAAACCCAGACAGATGTTTTTTGGCACGAAATGTCACCTGCCTGGTTCCTGGACCAGCCTGGTCTGCTCAGACCACCAGGCATAAGCATTATAGGAATGCATTTCCAAAAAAAAGGTAAAGCAATTGCTTCCTTTCGTGTAAATCTGTGTTCAAATTCTTTGTTACCCTGCTGGTTCTCAGATCACAACTGGCCATGTGATGATGTTGTCTTCTCTTTTCTTCAGGTAAGTCTGTCATGTTTTCATGTCAAAGCACACGGAGCAAAGGGGATTGCATGTAATTCCAAGCCAGCAACTGAGCCATCTACACCCAAGGAACAGCGATCCTACCGGAGGGCAGCTAATATATAAATAAGAGAGGAAAAAAGCCTATAATGTAAAAATCATCACTACTGTATATTTCCTCTTCTGCAAAGCAAGAAAACAATGCTGGTATCAAAAAGTATCTGAACATCTGAGTGAAACGGGAGCTAATGCCTTAGGAGCAATAAGGGATAAGAGCAGCCATTCACCAATTCCAAGACTTGTATCCATTTGGAAAACTGAAGACCAGACAGGCTGCCAAAATCAGCCAAGAGTATTTCAGGCAAAACACAGACAAAGAGACTTTACTAACAACCTCCTTGTTGGACGTCGGGAGGGATGGATCCATGACTGATTCCTCGCTGCGATGAGCACCCCCGGCCTGACTGCGTCGGTGGCACCGCTTCCCAGGGATGGAGCTCAACCAGATGCAGGAGAAAACGTTGGCAGAGAAATTCTATGACGAGGAGTTACTCTGCATAGCACTGCTTCATCCAACTTGGGCTTTTAAATTAATGAGATCTGTTACGCAACTGTAAACTATCCTTCTTCTGGAATGCAAGCACGAATCAATCAAAAAATGCACCAGTTTGATTGGAGAAGCACTGATGCAAAGTACTCCCTTGGAGAGGATCTCGTTATGCTCTGAAGCCTGCAGAGGACTCCAACTGCCTAAATAAACTTCAGACCTTACTCACTGCCAAGTAATCAGCTTGGGACTGTTCTAGGAAACCCATGAAGAGTGGAAAGAACATTATCTGTTTGACAGACAGCTGTCAGGCACTGAAGAGAATTCCTTTGTCTGGATCTTTCTGGCAAAGAGCTCAAGGATCAAGGCGTGAGTCTTGTGATGCTGCTCACTAAGTGTTGGGCAAGTCCTCACGCGAATTGCAAACCAAAATGCCAAGGAACTGCAAGGTCCACGCGCACCCTGTACTTATTTTCCAAGCATTCACCAGAGTTGAAGCTGAAGTAGAGCAGCTGTGAGTCAATGTCCTAATCTGCTGCAGACATTAGCAAATACCCATTCTCCTGATGAACCATTTTTATTTTTTCCTTAATATTTTTTTCCTTTCCGGTAAAATGCCTTACTCAAGACACAATCACTATTTAGAAAAGATATACAAGCTCAGACATGAGAACCAGTAAGCAAAAATTTCAGGTGGTTCACTGACATACTTCAGAATGCTGTGAACCTGGAATATTTAAAAAAAACCCAACGCTGCATTAATGCTATGCTTAAGCTGTATACAAATTGTGGGAAACACAGGGGCAAAAAGGCAAGAAAGAGGAATGTGTACACATTCTGTGGGCAGTGAAGGCCTCTCAGAACTGCCCTCCCTGTCCTAACAATGGAAGCTGCAAATAGTCATTTGCTCTGAATCACGGCCAAAAAAAGCGCAAAAGATGCGATCTGACCAGAAAGTTAAGGTACGCCTTCGGTGGTCAAGAAGGGCAAATGAAAACCTTTCTCTGTCTCGGGGAAGGCCATGGAAATTACGTACATAATTAACAACTGTGTGGCAGTGCTTAATGCAGTTTTACCGTGAGGAAAGACTGAGGGAGCTGGGGCTCTTTAGTTTGGAGAAGAGGAGGCTGAGGGGTGACCTCATTAGTGTTTACAAATATATCAAGGGTGAGTGTCACGAGGATGGAGCCAGGCTCTTCTCGGTGACAACCAATGACAGGACAAGGGGTAATGGGCTGAAACTGGAACATAAGAGGTTCCGCTTAAACTTGAGAAGAAACTTCTTCTCAGTGAGGGTGACGGAGCCCTGGCCCAGGCTGCCCAGGGAGGTTGTGGAGTCTCCTTCTCTGGAGACATTCAAGACCCGCCTGGACACATTCCTGTGTAGCATTATCTGGGCGTTCCTGCTCTGGCAGGGGGATTGGATTTGATGATCTTTCGAGGTCCCTTCCAATCCCTGACATTCTGTGATTCTGTGATTCTGTGACACCAAGCTTCTCGGTGCTCCTCACGGCTGACCTGCGTTCTGCATGATCCACATTCATTTATTAAGAGATGGAGCGAGTTCCAAGATCAGAAAGCAAACAAACATTAACAATGCCTGTAGTAAATTAAAATATTTCTAATCTTTCTACTTCCATCTTTATTTATTCTACTAATTTCAGGGCTGGAACAAGTCTAAATATAAACAAAGCTTCCTCTGCTGTCCATCCACGCAGCCTAGCCACATGGCCTCAGGGAGTTGTGCTGACACTGCTAAAGAAAGCCCACAGGATGGAAATCCAGCAGGTTTCAGCCTTTCCTGGAACGTCACTCAAATGCTGAACTCGGATGAAATCAGGAGTCTTGGGCTCACCAAATAACACGGAGAATGGAGCACGTTCATCATTCTCTGGCACATCTTCACAGTTCTTCCACTCTCAGAGGCCTTCTAGGGCTCTCCCAGTAAGAAAACGGGAACATCAGACTGTTTTTTCTGGCCACTGTGCACTGAACGCAAACAGCGGGTAGAAGACATTTATTTTCTCTTAGAGAAGACCGTCAGGACTGAATATTTGGAAACTCTTCATCGTAATGTGCTTTTAAGACAGTGGAATTATCTCTTACTGAAAGTGGTTGAAAAATCCATGAGGCAGCCTTTCAGAAGTGGATGTCACAATGTTATCTACAGAGCGGGATGAATGGATGATTTCACGGGTTATTTGTATTTCCAGACGCTGTAATCCTGCTTCTTTCTCTGCCTGGTGCGACATCAGCCAGCCCACACTCCAAACGTGACCAAGTAGGAAATGCACCAAGGCAAGAGTTCTTAAAAGTCACCGAGAAATGGATTCTAAAAATGGCTAAACACAATCGTGGTGATGTAGACAGTGAAATACCGGGAAAGACTTTTGGTCTAATTGTATCAAGTATTTTTGAGAATGACTAATATGCTATTTCCACTGGCTGCAAAACATGCCAGCACAAACGAATACACAAACTGAGGTGAACTGTTCTTCCCCAGGCTGCCAGCCTAAGGCTGTGAGGTTTGTAATCCCCAGTTTCTGGCTATCTCAGTGACTGATGTGTGTGGCTGACTGGCCGACCACGCCTGGCCCCAGAAAGGAGAGGTTTTGCTGTGCAGTTTCTTTTCTACTCACACCGCAGGAAAGACATCTGAGTCACCTGAGCCATCATGGCCTTCTGCGGCTCCTCAGAGCCACCACAGCCAGTAAATAGTAAAACACGAAGTAAATTTCATCAAACTGATGAAACTTTTACAAAAAACATTGTGGAAAGCAGCATTTCAACACCCAGCCATCGCAATTTGCTATGTGTACTCACTGCAAGCTGCTTCTACGCCAGGTAATTAACACAACCATTAATGCTCTTTTACAGGAAGCAACACCCGCGGCAAGTGTTTCACCGGGATATGCTAACTGGCTTTACCTATCCACACAGCTCTCCTAGCTAGGGCAAGCCCATTATCATACTCCCTAATAACGGCCTGTGACAGTGGTGAAAATCTGCCCGTGGTAAGGGAAGAGCCGTGGCACCGAAGAGCCATGGCACGTTTGCATTCTGCCCCTGCCACACCCCTCCTGCCTTCCGAGGGGGCCACCGTGAGCACCTCGCCCCATCCCTGAATTGCCAGCTGCCGCAGCGCAGCACAGCCACGCCGCGGGGAAGGACGCTGGGATGCAGTCCGCCTCGCTGTGCAGATAAACCCTCATCAGGCTCCACCACTGCTCACGGAACCACATAACACCTTTTATAAAAGCTTCCAGCCCCGATTTACTTATCTGAAGTGCTGAGAAAATTAACAGCTCCTCTCTTGATAGCCTGTTCCGATGGCTGCCCACCCAACCGCCACAAATCAATGTCATGTTCCTCAGCTGCCTTCCCCTAACTTGAGTTTTCTGCCCGCTTGCACTTCGTTACGCCTCTACTAGGCATGATGAATGGTACAGGCTGTTCTTTCCGGGACTCTCTCTAGCAATATATCTCTGAGATAGCAGTTTCATTTCCTTCAGGCAAAAACTATGGCGAAAGTTTCTTTTTTTCCAGCTGAGATTACTGTGCCCTACGCCGCACTCGGTGCAAAGATGGGAGCTGCAGCTCAGTGCCAACTCTTCTTTATCACTCGCCCATCACACACACGGAGCTGCGACGTGCCTCCCACCGCTCCGGTGCTGCCGTACCCGAGCACCCCTCTCCTGGCATTGTGGCACTCCAGAAGTTATCCTTTAACAGAGGTGTTGTGTCTCAGGGCTAACCCTCCCCATTCCATCCCCTTCGGCTCTAGCTGCCAGCCCTGCTATACGCCTGCCGGCTTCTGTTCACTCTTGTGTGGGAAGCAATAACCTGCTGAAGAATGAACTGAAAACTGGACAAAAATACGCGTATCTCCAGCACCGCTGTAGTTCTGTGGAACTGGGCAAGCTCAGTTGTATTATGCCTTTTAAAAGTGGACAGTCCTTGCTTCAAACCTGCCCAGTCTAGAATAAAAGCACAGCCTGGCAGCAGAAGTTCCCAGCAGGAGAGGACACAAGACACAGCACAAGTCATGACGTGCAGTTCTTTGTATTTTCCATCACCGCACCACACAACCCCACGGAGAAATTCACCAAACACCATCGTAAAAAGTAATCAGGTTGCTTTTCCTCCTCCTTTCTATTCCTACTGGAAGAGGAACGGGGCACATTTATGCACAAAGTGTTTTCTTTCTTTTAGCCCTCAAGCTGTTGAGTTCAAAGATAACTCAAGTACCTCTAGCCTGCATGGGGGCTGCACTTCGGGTAACCCTGGTGTCTGCATCTAAAGTTCTGTTTCCCTGACATCCTAATCCTCTTTCTCCACACCTGCTCCAGTTTGAACTTCAATTACTAAAGCTATTTGTAAGATAAACATGTTGGAACAATGGCACAAGAAAGAGTTGTGACACCATTTAATTCCATTTCTAATCTGGATCCTTATACCAGTCATTATTGCTCAACACCAACAGAGAAATTCTCATATGGATCTACAAGAGTCAAACCACAAAAATACAATGAAGCACCAATGGGGAAAAAAAATCCCCCAACCCAAAACCCCAACATCCATCCTGGGCTGCAGCACTATCAGTTCCCATCAGACCTCACACAAACAAACCTGTCCGGTCTGTAGGCTGTAACATTGCTTTCTGCTGAGGACACGACGACAAACACTAGCTTTGATCAGCTAACCACTGCAGACTTTATTTATTTACTTACTTTTCACATAGCAGGCATGGTTTTGCAACCAAAGGTCACTCGAATAAAGCAATTTGGCAGTGCCCAGCGCCGCGATGTTTACGGCGGTACGCTCTGTTCGGCTGTATTGGGGCTAGAAGTATCTGTCCTCAGCTTATCAGGGCTTTTTGTTATCAGCATTATCATTTAGATTTTTGGCTATGTCGTTTCTAAGTTCAGCTTTTGGAATGGGACGGCACGGGGCGGAATAAACCCCTGCCTGGGAAGTCCAGTAAATGCCTTTTAAATGCTCCCTGTCTGGGCGCCCACCTCCCCACCACGTAACTCCAGCGTCCGTTCGGTTCGATTCCTTTGCAAAGTGATAACTTTTAATTTCGAATCCACGAGGAAACAAGCGGTGTAGATACTGAGGGCCGCTGGAAGGCAGGCTCCAGCCTCTGCCGCAGTGTCTGTAAACACGGGCAGCACAGGCTTGGCGGCACCCGCTACACCGTGACGCTCAGAACGAGTTCACGCTCCTCACGGTCTCCTTCGGCACGCTGAGGCCGTGGGGAAGAGTTCTCCAGTGATACAAGATAAACAATAGCATCATGGAAAACCAGAAGGGCCCTTAGAGACCAGATAATTCATCTTTTTACTACAAGCCAAGTGTAATCAAAACCAACCACTCCTGACAGATGCACGTCCAACCTGTTTTTAAAGACCTCCAGTAACACGGACTTCCCCACCTCCCCAGGCAATCCAGCCCATCGACCGCACCGGCCCTCGCCAAGAATTTTTTTTTACTTTATGCCTCGCTTTAATCACTCTTGCTGCAGTTTAAGCATATTCTTTCTTGTTTTATCCAGCAAGAGCCCAGAGAACAAATTATTCCGTGTAACAGCATTTTGCGTATCTGCAAGCAGTTATCTGTCTTTACAGGTTGTAAAAGCAGGTTATAGGATCTCTGGCCATTTTGTGTTACTCTGTCTGCGGGCTCTCCAGCTCGTTCCTATCTTCTTTGGAGAGCAGCCCCAACTAAGTGCTTCACTTGAGGCTCTACCAAAACTTAGTTGAGCCACAAGATTACTTCAACTGTTTTGCTGGCCACATTCCTAATTAAACATCACATTATCGGGTTTTTTTAAAGCAGAAAGACTTTATTTTGTGTTCAGTTTGTCATCAGCTAGAACTTCATTTGATAATGGTTGATAAAGCCTCCCCAGGCACTGGCTGCAAACGCTGCTGTGCACGGTGAGTTTCCCAGCCATCGTGCTTCTCTAGCTTGCTCAAGACAGTATCACGTGATACATGTTAAACCTCAGATCACCCTTAGTCATCCTCCCTGCCCACAACGTCTATTTAACGTGTCACGACAAGACATGACGTGATCTATTTTCAGCACCTTCATCCTGGTGGCTATTCTGTTATCTCCCAACGCTCCCACTCTTGGGTGGTTTACATACAGTGAAGACTTAAGAGAATCATGTGGGTAATGTTAGGAAATTCTCAAAAGCTGGGGAAAAAAGCAGAAACAAATTACAGCCAAGAAGGAAAAAGGCTGGAGGGACGGTTTCTTTTGCCATGTTTGTTGCCATGCTTGTTTCAAAGAAAAAAAGTACATTTTTAGGAAGGATGGTGTGAGCTGGGGAATCAGAACCGATGCGTTGCAGCGGAACAGCAGTGCAGGCAGCAGAACACCAAGGGCTGTGGAAGGGTTGACTCACGCGCGGGTTAGTCACGGCACAGACAACGTATAGGAAAGAGATGCTTGGTAAGCTGCTGCCTCGAGCAAGCCTTGCACCAACGTCCAGAGACTGCCCTGGGCAACGGGCGGTGAATCCCAAACACCGCAGCGTGCACACGGCAAATGTTTTAATCACGGTTCTATTTGGGACTTCTCAGGTCATTGCTTTGCCATAACACATTATCCAGGGACAGCGAATGTGGAGAGCTGTTACCTGTCCACAAGCTGTGCTGATTTCCAGACACACACACACTAGTGACTCCAAAAGCATTTTAGCTTTTGTCCAAATAACACACATGCAGGGCACGTGAGGATAATTTTTACAGTTATGCCAAATCCATTATGGCAAGTCTATTTGCTAGTAAATGGCTTCCCGCTAAGGGCTCTCCTATAGTGGAAAGAAGTCCTGATGAGCTAAAAACAGTTGTTATTTGTGATCCAAGGTGTAGAAAGCAAAAAAGGAGAACTGTGCTTTCCATAATGGGTTTTTTGTGCCTGAAGGAGCACTCTTGACAAGCTAAGTAACAGTATTCTGCAGAAATCTCAGCCACCCTAAAGAAAAAAGACCAGATTGCTGGAAAAAAAGTAAAATTCTCCTTAAATAACTCTTGTATTTGAGATACAATGTACAAGTATTAGGCATCGGCATGCCTAAAGGCTAGGTTCAGTCTGACTTTCAGATCCCTAAAATACATTTTACTAGTGAGATCTAGAACTCCAGACTACATGCACCGCACTTAGGCAGAGCCAAACACCTCAAATTGGACCCAAAGCAGCTTGTGCCAGAAGCGTTCAGCTCGCTCTTCACCAAGCTGTACAGATGGTACAACGAGAAGAAAGTTCAAAATAGTCATTCATCTAAAATTCCATGTTTCTATGGAGCTTCTGAAGCAACGCCGTGGCTGAAAAGCCATCGTCGTGACTCAGATCCAGTTGTAAATCACAGTACTTACAATCGCTCTAGCACTGTGCAGAGCGCGCCCACATCTTTCACAAGGTGCTGACACCACCACCTTCTTGCAGGCTGCAAGCAACGCTTTCGTCTGGGAAACGGGAAAACTGGGTTCAGCTCTTTTTCCAACCCCCGCGTGCACAGCGCGACGGACCTTGAAGATAACTCAGATTTTAGGAGCGTATTTTAGGATTTGGCATGTTTCTGCTAGACAATACCGTAAATGTCTAGCTTGCAACAGAACTGAGGCTACCCAGCATGCAAGGTATGGGTACAAGCAGCTCGCTTTTCCTGTTTATAGATGTGGCACAGATGTCCTTAAAGGACAAACGTTATTGCTATGTTTTGTGTGCTGCGTTGCACTCTTTGGTGCCAATAAGATCTTGAGTTCGGCACATCATAATGCCTGTCACCACCAAGAGCTCTGCTGCACCTCACGGAATGAACGGCCCCATCACAAGCACCCTGCAGAGTCTGTCAGGGACACCTGCCGGAGGAACAGCACTAACCTGACGGAGCCTGTACCACAAGGCGCTCTGGATTCTGCTCTAGAAGGCAGTTTTATTTCTGCATTTGTACAGACTCCAGGAATGAAAGAAATGTTTATCTGTAAATGAGGACAGCAGCCCTTAAAGGCATTCTCTCGGCCTCACCGTGTGAGCTGAAGCTGGTTCATCACCAGCCACGGCAGGAAGGTCTCTGCTCTCCCAGCTCCAGCAGCAGAGCAGGACGCCAGCCCAACGTGCTATGACCAGAGAAGAGTCCTCGCGTGGTCCCGTCTGCCCACGGAGCTGGAAGTGTCCAGCTCGGGAGTGAGGCTGAGCGGTTGGGGCAGCGCTGTCTGTAGGCAGCACAGCTGCTTGAAAAATTCATGTCTTTTTGTGGTCTTCCAGGACAGGTCACAGAACACAGTGCTAGTCATTTAAACCAAAATAGCAGAAGAGGTTGCGAGCAGGCGGCATCGCAACTTGTTGCTCTCACGAAATGTCTACAGAGAGAAGGAATTACAAAAGCTTGTTTCACTGCTGTCAGTTGTACTGGTGGATCTGTCATGAGAAACGAGAAATGAAGCGCAGTGGAATGAAGGCCACGTGTACAAGCCCACAGAGCCCTGAGGAGTGTTGCACAACTCGAGTCTCTCCCTCTTACGACAGAGAGCTGCGCCCTCCTTTCACCCAGGGCAGCATTTCCAGGGTTTTGTGGGGCCACCAGCAAACCGGGCTGTGGGAGGAAGCTGCTCACAGTCCTCAAGCAATCCCTGGAGCAGTTCTTAGTGTCCCTCCATTTTACACAAAAGTATAAATAAACCTGACATTAATTCAACAGGTAGCTATTTTGGAAGGGCCATGGGCAAGTCGCTTAGGCAAAGGTCTGCCAGGAGATGCCGGTGCCTTTAGGACTCACAGAATCACAGAGTGTTAGAGGTTGGAAGGGACCTCAAAGATCATCCAGTCCAGCCCCCCTGCCAGAGCAGGACCACCTACAGCAGAGCGCACAGGAACGTGTCCAGGCAGGTTTTGAATGTCTCCAGAGAAGGAGATTCCACAACCTCCCTGGGCAGCCTCGGCCAGGGCTCTGTCACCCTCACAGTGAAAAAGTTTTTTCTCATATTTTTATGGAACCTCCTGTGTTCCAGCTTCCACCCATTGCCCCTTGTCCTGTCAATGGACGCTGCTGAGAAGAGCCTGGCTCCATCCTCCTGACATTCCCCCTTGACATATTTATAAACATTAATGAGGTCACCCCTCAGCCTCCTCTTCTCCAAGCTAAAGAGACCCAGCTCCCTCAGCCTTTCCTCGCCCGATTTCTGACATTTGAGTGTCCTCACGTGCCCTGGGCTTCCACCTAAGGAACAGCATGTGCCCAACAGCACCGGGAGCTCCTCAGGCTGCCCGGTGTCATCGGCCACACCTCCCAGCACCAGGTGCCCAATGTGGCAACACCCGAGAGCTTCCGCAGGTTTCCCCCTTGGCACTTTGAGCCTCGGCCTGCAGTTTGCCGAAGGGGATCCCGGGCGGGTATTACAGCAACGCGCACCCGTGAACTCCCAGAGTAGATTCAATAGCATGGGAAAGCTGCGCGGGACGCAACGTGGCCACGTGGTCAGAGAAACAGCAGCAGCCTGGTGCATGGAATTGAACTGCCAAGTAGACACATCTTGTGTAACGAACTTAAAATAACCTCACCAGCCAAAGGTAACAGTGAGTAATCTGACTTGCAAGGTTTATGCATAGAGGTACTAGCAGAAGGCTGGCCTGGCTGAAGTATCTACATAGACCGGTGCATTTATACATGCTTGTGGAAGAACGAGCACACAGTAGTCACAGGAAGTCTCTAAAAAGAGGTTAAAACACCTTTGGGAATCATAACCACAGCCAATCCTGCCAGAGAACAGGGGTACGCAGATGCTCTAGAAGGAATGGACTAGTGAATTTTCTTTGGCAAAGGTTAAAAGTGAAATAATGTAACGGGGGCGGTGGGGGCGGGGGGAAAGAAATCACAGGATAATAAAGCGAGTTCTCCAGTTCCCACTGCAGATCATTGCTCTCTTACCTGTTAAACTACAGCAGACATCTTTAAGCATCTTCTGAAGAGATGATAGCCTGGAAAAATAAATCTGAAAAAAACCCCAACAATTTCCACTGTTAGAAACGCTTTTAGCAATCCTTCAGTGATCCTAATTTTAGACCATTTTTCTATTAAACTTTTCAAATTCTATAGTTAATGGTAAAGTTATGCCATTCAGCTTGACAGCAAATGATTTCTCTGTGATTTCTCCACTCTGGGTGGAGCCTGGAGCACCTTTCTAGAAATGCTGCACTTTATTTGAACATCTCAGTGAGGGGGACACGCACAAACTGTTGCAATAAGAAAAAAATCCACATCCAGCAGAGTAGTGTAAGCAGCTTATGCGTATCTGGTAAGTATGACTAAAACTAAAGACTGGAAATTTTGTAGACGGGTGTTATGGCTACATGCTGTCTCTTTTCCTTTGGGGAGCAATGAGAAAAGCATTTAGCTAAAGCATTCGCATAGGTAATGTTGCCTTCTTATTTACTCTGAACTGACAACAAAATGCATTTTGCCCATGAAATATGGAGCAGAAATGCCACTACATCAAGGCAAAAACATACCATGGAAGCGGAGAGCTCAGAAAAGAAGGGCCATTAAGTCTCTTGCCTTGGTTTTAATAGCACTAACTCACGAATACTCTCACAGTGACGGACTGTCTTTCACCACAAATTCTAAGTGCGGGCTCTAGGACTGCTGAAGAGGGACACAGCAGCACGCCAATATTTGGAAAGACTAGAGAAAAGCATACAGAAGGACTGAAATAAATAAGTGAAATTTTAGGACTGTTCGTTCCACTGTCAGCAAACTGAGAAGCCTCAGAGGAAGGCACAGAAACAATTTCAAACCACCACGAAAGATGCGAGAACTAGTGGGCATGTGACATACGAGGAGTTCTGGGTCACTCTGCTCACCGTCTGATCGTACTTCTGTGGACACTCTACACAGATCACACGGGATTAATATAAGGCCTCTGGTGACCTGACTTCAGTCAACCTGCAACAGCAGCATTTCGCCGCCACTTTGAAGGAAAACACTGCTTTTCTGTGGCTCCGACAGAGCAAGCAAAGGTCAGCGTGCTGCAAAATAGCGGTGGAGGTGTTTACTGTCTTCACTGAGTCCAAGTAGCTCTGAGCTGTGGGTTCAGTAGAACACCAAAATGGCTTTACCGTCACAAAGGCAAAAATCCCAGAGAGTGGTGTTGACCATCACCCCTGCTGAGGGCGGCAGAAGGGCACGGTGCCGGGATGCCTCGCCGGACGCGCCCGCCCGACTCGAAGCGGCGCCGGGCAGCCCAAAAGCAAACAGGTGCCGGCAGAGCTGGCCTGCAGCGCCCAGCGAGGCCCCGAGGGCCCGAGCCCAGAGCAGCCGGGCCCTTCTCCCTCCTCTCAGCAAACACCGGGTCCCGCTGCGGCACCGCCAGCGGCACCCAACGCCTCTCCATTGCCCCTTCGCACCTCCCTTCCTCCTCCACTCCCCACTCGTTCCTCATCGACTTCCCCCCCTGCCCGGGCTGCTTCCTCACGGCTCCACACCCGCGGCTTGTCTCTGAGATCCGCCGTGGGGGCAGAGCTCTGAGCTCGGCTCCTTCGCTCCCAGCCCCGGCCGCACCATTTGCCATTTCGGGTCGAGCGGATCCCGCGGCAAAGCTGCATAAAAAGCATCCTCCGGGCGCGGCTCGGGCCAGTCAGCCCCGGCAGCCCCAGGACACCCGCGGTGCCGCCGCCGCCCTTTACCGCCGGAGGTTCGCGGTGCGAACGGGCGGCGGCGGCGGCGGGAGAGCGCGCGGCGCCCCCGTGTGCCGCCCCGCGGGAGCGCGGCCGGGCCCGCCGGGAGCGGGGAGCGGGCCGGGCCCTCCGGACACCCCGCGGCCACCGCGCCGGGACGCGGGAGGAACGAGCTGCGAGAGGCGGCGCTGCCGCGCGGCTCGGAGCGCTGGTAACGCGGGGAGGCCGGCGTGCGGGGCGCGGCAGGGCGGGACGCCCACCCTGGCGTCAAATGAGCCCCCGGCTCCTGCCGTGGGGGCTGCTGCCCCTGCGGGGCCACCCCCTCCGTGCCCGCCCGGCCCCGCTCCGTGCGCCGGGAGCCAGGCGGGAGGGCGGCGGGGCAGGCGGCTCTGTCGGGCGTCCGCCCGGTGGAAGGAGGGCGGTGTGTGTCCCCGCTCGGGCTCGGTGCTGTCGGAAGATCGCAAACTCGCAGGCCGTGGGTGCGGCGGGGCTGCTTCTATCCCCGCACGGCCCCTTTGCCTCCAGTTTCTCGCAGCCGGCGCTGTCGCTGGGCTGGAAGAGTGCCCCGCTCTGCCACCAATTAGCACACCCTCCTTCTTCCAAGCTCCTCAGGCAGTCTCACATTCTCCCATCAGTTCCTCCCTGCACAGATGTCTTTCTTCTTTCTAGAACAAAAAGATGCCGCACAAAGAGGCCAAGATGCCTTTTTCGTGATGCAGGCTTCTGGCTGGTGTTTGCGCACGGCTCCCTGGGTCTGAGCTCTCCCTCGGTGGTCATCAAGAACTCGCACCGTCTTCTGGCTTTGCTTTGGTTTCCTTTCTTTGGTTTCCTTCCCAAAGGTGTAGGATTCCTGCCCAAGCCACGGATCTGTCACATTTGCTGATGAGTCTCACATTTCAGTCTCTTTCTTCTAGAGTGGCTCTGGGTGTCCTGCCACGCCGCTGGAGAGACAAAACCGAGTGTCCCTTAGGTGCACCTAAGCACACCACCGGCGCGTCTCAGCAGGAATCTTCCAGTTCTTCAAAACCCCCGCTCTTACCGTAAGCAGGATTTCATTGGTGACTTGCAGAATTCAGCACAATGCGTGACTCAGGAAGGAGCGGCATAAAGCTTCTCACCTTTTTCCTTTCTCCACCTCCTGCAGACCTTAACCTCCTCCAGATCAGTCGGAGGGGGTCACTGCAGAACAGCAGGCAGCGCTCACTCTCACTCAACACAAGCCTGGCAATGATTTCTGCTTTTCCAGCCCTGCTCCCTGCTCTGGAGTGGAGCAGTCAAGCCTGGGCACTAATCCGTAGAGCATTTATATGCAGCAGGGCCTGCCTAGCGGCACGGTTATTTGTTTCGTCTGGTATATGAGATCGATAGGAGTGCTTCAGCTGTAAAAAAAACAATTTTATGTTCCATCTCCTCGATTGCCTTGTCATATCCTGGAATTTGCTTAGAAATTTGCTTTATTTTGTTTTAAACTCTGATTTAAATCAGGATATCTCTTATCTATGACTGGTGTGCATGTTCCCACATATACTTAAGCTACAGAGCATGATAAGGTTCCATTCTTGCGATATAACTTTACTGTTTCTCCAGTCCTGTGACAGTGCGCTGGGTGTCTTCCGTTGAACAGTAAATCCTCCTTCACAGGTGGAAGTCACAGTTTAAGTCTGCCTCTGTATGGAAAAAGAGCTGTTGTACCAAAAGGTGGTAATGATGGTTAACAAACCTGCCTGGGGTGTTGGGAACCAAAGTTTGTGGTAAAGCTGGTGGGAGAGGTGGCTACCTCTCACTCTGGTAAACGGAAGACATCGCTGCGCACCTTTCGCTGCAACAGAGCTGCAATGGAACTGGTTGTGCGAGATGAAATGCTGCTTTGCAAGTCCTGAACCAGAAATAGCTGGTGAAACACGATGTTTTCCTAGGGAGCTGGCTACCCACGCTCATGCAGCATTGCAGCTTTGTCTGCCTTTGTGTTTGAGGCAGAAGGCGACTGGAAACTCACTGGAAGTTTGATGCAAGGAGGGAACAAAACCAGTCGATCCAGGCACAGAACTGGCTAGAAAAGCATGCTTGGAAACTAATAGCGTGGAACATTCTAGCTCTTGCTGACCTTCACCGTGTTTACAGAAACAGAACTTTAGACACCTGTAAGTAGAAAGGAATGAACTGGAGAAGGATCTGACTCACATAGCCATTCTGATCTCTTCACAGAAAGAATTCAATAGGCCTTCAAGTACCAACCGTGTGGACCGAGAGGCGACATCCCTCAGGTACTGCCACCTGATTTCTTCACGGGGCTCGTGGCCCATCCCTCATCATCTCCCACCAGCACCCTGACACCCTCTGTCGCAGAGCCCCCCTCCGCTGTGCAACCCACTCCTGCTGCTCCATCCCCGGGACTCCCTGCCGAGAACCCCTCCCTGGCAGCAGCAGACGGCAGCAGGACAGATCGCTCGTGCAGCGGCTTTTCCTTCCATGAAAGCATGTCTTTGGATCTCTCTCATCCGTCACCACCACCGCAGATTGCGCAAAACTTGGTGTGACTTGGCCTCTGTGAGACCCTTTGCTGTGGAGCCCCGCCTGAGCGAAGCCAGCGGCGGGTCCAAGAGGTGAAGGGGAGGCTGCGAGCAATGGGCTGCAGGGACAGAAGGGCAGTGCAATGAAATCAGCCTCACCCACTCAGGAAAGCAGCTTAAAAAGAGACATTGGTGACAGGCAGTCGCTGCTGATATGTTCTTCCAGGGAAGTTAAACGCTAATGCTGTTATGCAGTCTACACGAATCATAGGTGAGGTGCTAAAATACCAGGAGACAGTGCTTCAAAATACCTCATTATTCATATTTCTGAAAAGAGCACTGTGTAGGAAATAAACCCACAAAACTTTTTCTAGACTTCCAGACCACTTCTTGGTTATCCTGTGCAACTGGGAGGGCTTCGCTTTGAAATTCTGCATTCAAAACAACAGAACAATGAGAATGTAGTCACCAGGCACCAGGAGCTGAACATTGCACAATTAATGATGAAATGCTGGATGGTGGCAACATGGAGTGAGTGAAAATCCAACTGAAATCCGTGTTTCATGCAGTCATCGCTATGTGCTCTCCCTGCTTCTTGAAGAAGCTCTTTCTGCAAAACATTTAACCAACTCCTTTCTCTGTACAAAACAATTTGTGATATTGGGTAATACAGTTTTTATTACCATCTTGTATGGGTTTGGTTTTTTTCCCCTTTAAATGTTTATTTCATACTAAGTTCATAGCTGTGACTGCAGCTTTTCCTCTACCTATATAATATCAAGAAAATGGAACTAAAATCTGTGGAATGGTAATGTTGATCTTTTTTTTTAATCTGAGGTAGGAATATTTACATTAAGGCTAGTCAGAGCAGGTTTAGAAATCAATGGCTGAATCAGTGTTAATCCATGCATAGCAGGGAGAAACACGGGTACAATATTTTTTGTTTGTGCAGTATTAGTGAGCAGAGGGAAATGAGCATATAATTGTTATGCTCTACGCCTGCAAGAGCAATTCCCATGATTACTGATTATTAATAGAAATATCTTAAATATTGAAATAACTGTTCTTATTTCAAGGTGTTATTGTCACTCACAAGCAGCAGTTAGACAATTGCCTTTGACAGGATGAGATTCAGCTGTAAGACTGCATTATTTCTGTATTCAAGACTAATTGGTTTCTGGAGAGAGAAGGGGCACGGAAAAGTGATGCAAACCTAACCTCAGTCGTACACACGTCCCCAGCCAAGAAGCCGAGAAATAGTAACATTCACAATAATTAATTTCCTGTTTATCATGACAAAAAAAATTACCTCAGCAAGGTGAAGGTTACTTATTTTTTTCTGAGGTATCTAAATGATGTAAACAAGCTTCAGCTCATTATCCAGCTCTTCAGTGCCCTCACATAGGGCTTAAACCCTCATCCACTCCACGTCCCAGCTCCCCAGGCAGCCGTGCGGGGCGGCAGACAGACCTGGAGGCTGCAGAGGAGCCAAAGCTGTGAGAGGGATCTCTCTTTTCCTCTCTGGGCTTTGCAGCATGCCCAGGCAGGCTCTTTGGAGGCAAATGCATGAGATAGGTGTGGGAAATCCCCCCCCCACCTGCATTTTTTAATGCTTTTTCTTCCTTCTGAACTGCTTGGATTAACCCTGATGGTAGGTGGCAGTTGTCCTTAAGAACCAGAACTTTTCTCAGCAAGACTTTCTGGGCAAGTAACTTCTCTGCCCTGGTGGTGTTTCGTGAAACCAGGCGGAGGGAGTCTTGCTCAGGGTGGAGGGGAGGGTGGTGAGGAGGGAGCCTGCAGTCTCATGGGCACACCAGCACCACGCAGGGTGCCCATTTCCCCTTTCGCTGCTCAAAATCTGCTCAGTGCTGATTTTTAGACCAAGTTGTTGGTGTTTTTGTGAGCAGTGGAAGCTCTGGGTGCTCAGTGCCTCTGAACGGCCAGGGCTGAAATCTTGGCTCCCTGGGAACCGCTGGGTCGAAGGTAAAATTACAACTTCAGTCTTTTTGATCAGTGAAACAGTCAGGCTGGCATGAGCCCTGGCACAGGGCGTGAAGCGGCGTCCCGCGCTCCGGCTGTCCTTAGCTCCGAGTGCAGCATTCTCCGAACACCTACGAGTTGCTCTCTGGCTTTGATCGTCCCTGCTGAACAAGGCAATTACCTGGTGCTGCTCTGCTCAACTTCTTGGAACCCCTGATACCTGGTGCTCTGGGAAAGGACCAGCGGTGTTGACACTCAGGGTCTGGTCACCAGAAAATACATTTTGCAGGACAATTTCCCAAGTGTCTGGGCTCTTACTGGGCTCAGTAAAGATACTTCAGTGTGCTGGTGGAAAAGCACTAGGGGCACTTCCTCTCATACTGGGCCTTTGACCTGCTTTGCTCTGGAATATTTTCACTGCTGAACAGCAAACAGTAAGGCTTGCAGGATGCTATGCTGCCTGGCAAGAATGTCTTACAAGGACAGACACGCACGCTGAAAAAATACCGGAATGGTTTTGTAACTGGGGCCTGATTTGCTGTATGTGTGTTTGACTGGGTCAGCTGCCAGGGTACATGTGATGGGCTTTGGCTGCGGCTGGTCATAAATAATGGCAGTCACGTGCCTGGTCTGCTGCAGGAATACCCCCAGTGATTTTGGAAGCGCATTCACAATAATTAACACATTTGAACCAGTGCTGTTTGTGAAAGGCTTCCTGCTGCGTGGCCCTTTTGTTCACAACAGACAGCTCTGTAGCAGTCCCGGCCTCCTCAGTGAGTCGTTCCTTCGCTGAGACAGTTACTGGGACATTGTGGGACCCTATGCACAGGAAAAAAACCTCTTCTTGCCACACTGGCACAACACTGCTCTCAACACTCTTCCTGACCCTCGTGTGGTGGCAGCACGTGCCCCGAAGCGTGCTGGCCGGGAGCTCTGTGTCACTTTTTACCACGCTGGTGCCAATGCAGAAGTGAGTGTCAAGAGGCGGTGGGTTCTGGGACTTGGAGTGGCAGCAAGTATCTCCACTTGCTGCAGTTTTTGTCTTGTGGTTTTCTACCATTCCCGTGTGTTACTGTCTGTATCAGTGGCTGCTGTAAGAACAGTGGGTGTAGGTGTCAGTTCATCCTGTGATGGGATGAGCGAAAAACTGCTGCTTGTACCTTCACTGGGCATCCCGTGTGACATGTGCTTCTGCTGGGCTCATTTCCATGAGGTGGTCCTGTTGTTCTCTTCAGAAGCAGTAAACTTCTGAAGCCTACATTCTTAAGCTGCTTTAATTTCTCAAGTTTCTATGTGTATGCCCAACATCATTAATTCACTGGGGCTGAGAAGGCGTGGTGAGAGCTATCGATGGATGGCCTTCCCAAAGGTTGTTGTCTGAAGATGGTTGTGGGCATCTCCCGGTGATTTTGGTGTGACACGCTGTGTCTGGGAGGTTTTGTGAAAATAATTTCCTGCTGTGTTTTACCACTTCTTGCTTCCAGATGGGTCACAGACGCACCAAACAGGCTTCCTTGCGACGTTTTGGCACTTGTGTTTCTCATTTGAGCGAGACATACTGGGAAAAACAGCATTTAACTGTTACAGCCTGGCAGAGTTCCAGTTCAGCTTGACTTGAGGTGAAAAGTAAAGCAGAAGGCTAAGGAAGAGATTTTGGTTTTTTATTGGTGACGCAAGTTAAAAGATTCAGCAAGAAGTACAAGCTGAAGAACCAAACTGGCAGAGAAGACGTATGTCTCTGTTCTTAAAGGACCTGGTGCCACATAAAAGGCCTGTGTCTGAAGCAGGTGGCATTGGTCTGATTCAGAGCTTGGCGAGGTTCAAACTCACTTGTGCTTTGAGATTTCAGCCCGTAAAGAGCCGCTGCTCTCCTGGAATATTCTGTTACATTGGCTTGGGCTGTCTCCTGATGTCGTTATCGTTCTGTTATCGATGGTGTTATCAGACCATCTTCATGCTTCTGAGCTCCCCTTTGTTGTTCTCCGGGTCGCGCGGAGATCCCTCTGCTGTGGTCTCCTCAGACAAGCTCCGCTGAAGCCTGAATTTGGTCGCTTCCGTGAGATTTCGCAGGTGCAGCCAGTCGTGGAGTTCAGGCACGGTTTCATTCTCTGAGCTGGTAAAAAGAATGTTTCTGGTGAGCCTCGAGAGCTATTGCTGTGAGACTCTTCCTGTTTTCGAGAGCTGAGAACCACAGTCGGCCACCTCACACACTTCTGTGCTGTTGCTTGTACGTGAAATGCAAAAAGAAGAGAAATGGTAATGCTCAGAATAATTCCTGCAGCCCTACAGAAATTTCTGCAGTATGTTTTGCTGAGTTTTCTTTGAAAATATTTTCTTTCAGAATTCATCCTTGCATTTGTTGTTTTACTGATTTGCAATCAGAAAATTTATTACTGTAAACATAGGAGTCGTTATTTGGGGGGTTTGAAAGACAAAATACCTCATGAGAGTTGGGATTCAAGAACATTTCTGAAAATATAGGGTGAGCAGCTCTGTGAATGGTCGGTGGTGTGTTGATGGTGTGCCCTAATTCTCCAAAAATAATTGCTTTATTCCTCATCTGGTTAGCAAGCTGCTCTGGTGCAGTTTCCCTGCGTAGAAAATAGCTGCAGGTCTCAGGAATGCTGAGGGGGTTCCGCTGGGAGGAAAACTGTGCCCAGAATCACAAAAGGGAGGAGACAATGTCCACAGAAATAGCCACGTGGTGCAGCACAGTCCAAAGCACGAGTGCTTTGGAGATCCCCCTTTCCACAAGCCAAAAGTTGCAGCAAGAAGTATTTCGTAGCCAGCTTTGTTTCCTCACAAACTCTTGCTCTCCTCTCCATTTCTTAGGGGAGCCTGTTCTGAGCCTGCTGCAGAACAGGTCTGGTTTTCGGCAGCTGACACGGAGAAGGTGCTTGCGCTGCCTCTTTTCTCCGGCTGTGGTGAGCCGCTCCCTCCTCTCGCTTTGGTTTCCTTCTTGTCACACAGAGCTGAAGCCCAGACTGACAGCTGCCGGTGTGTGTCCCCTGAGCTCCCTGGGAATCCTGCTTTGCTTTGGGTGGCAGGGTGGGCAGCCGAGACCCAGAAAGGCTTCTCACTAGACAAGAGCGCCGATCAGGGGTCTGTGCGCAGGGGGCACGCGTTTGTCCAGGAGGCACGTCCCTCACCCCAGCAGGCGTCCCACGGGCACTCCCTGTCTTGACTCACTGCCGGAGGTGAAGCCGAGCTGGAAAGCCTTGGGCCTAAGCCGCGCAGAGCAAGGGACGGTCCCAGGTGCCGGAGCCCCGCTGGCCCCTCGCCGGGCTCCCGGGCAGAGAGAGTACAACCAAGCTCTCCCCGGGCCAGAACAGAGTCACGCATCAGGAGGGAAACGCTGTGTTTGTCACCTTCTTCTAGCTCCACCGTGGAGCCAAGAGTGCTGCGTGTGAGCGAGCAGCTACAAAAGAAAAATTTAATAAAGAGCTGAAGTCATAAATCTGTGGCAGTTTGTTTTCACTGTGGCTTTATTTGGTATTTACTTCAAAAAGACCAGCAGCGTAAAGAACAAAGCCGGCTGGAGGGAGCGAAGGGATGGATTCATCTATTGCTTTCTCTTGCGCCAGCGAGGCCCTGCGTGGTGCGAGTAGCTACGAGGGGTCATCTACCTCCACGCTGCCAGAGACAAGCCGGTCACGAGGGTCTCGGGTCAGTCTCCCCCGTGTGTCTGATTACGATGCACGGTCAGGGCTCAGGTTTTAGTGGAAAACAGGAATGAGTAATGCCTGCAGCCCCTGTACACCGCCGAGTCCCTTGTAGAGAGGATGCTCTCTCATGGATTTGAAAGTAAGTTTGAAAAATCAATTCCGAGAAGGTAATCAGTTGCAGAGAATGAGGCTGTGGGTGCAACGAGAGCAAAAGTTTGCCTAAAAGATCCTCATAAATTAAAAAGTCGCACTGCTTTAAGCTGATTTCATGCGGTAAGTGCCCTTTCGAAACAGTTCTCTGCAATATTCATTTGTCAAAAGCTGAAATGTTATTTAGCTGTACAACAATAATGCTGTAGCTGTGTAACAGCCATAGTTACTTCCAGGTGGTTAAGAATAGTCAATTTGCATTAATGCCTGAAAACGTACTTTAGGCAGCAGGTTGCTACTGCCGTCACTGAGTCTGCTTAGTTATTTATTCTGGACTGCCAGCTTTGGCACCTGATGTATAGACACCTTTCAGGTTGACTTCTGTTCAGCTGCAAATGGACTGCGTGCTGTTCAAATCTGCAGAACTGGATGGACTTGGAGGCAACGAGTGAACTCCTTCCTTGCAGAAAGCTTAAGCTCCTGTCCACACCGCGAGCAGATCCATGTGAAAAGCAGTGTTGATTTTGCAGCTGCAGTCTAGCAGTGCCACTCATACAGGCAAGAAGAATGAACGGTAAACAAGCAGGGCTAGGCTGCAGCGTACCTGAAGAAGAAATCTCTTCTTTCCCACTCCTCGGCTCGGTCAGGGTCCCCGGGGGTGCATTGCTCTCTCCCTCCGCAGCGCAAAAACTGGAAGTTGTCAAATGTGCTCTGGGTTTCCAGTTCAGAACGAATAAAAGCAGGTGCTTCCTTACACGACAGGTAGTTGAGCCATGTAACTCCTCACCAAAAGGTTCTGTGGGTGCTACATTTGTCTAAGGGTTTGGGAGCAGTCTGGAGAGTTCCAGGAGGAGAAGTCCATCAAGGTTTGGTAAGTAAGTGTCTGGCTGTTGGAATCAGAGTATGGGGCTGGAGGGGCCTTTGGTGTGGCCCTGGAGGCTCGTTCTCCTCTGGCAATTCCCTTTCTGGAGGTTTCACTCCACTAAATGGAGTCCTCGCCTTTACCTGCAAAGCTTCTCATGGCTCCGCACATCTGCAGACGGTCCTTTCTGCCAGGTTCGTGGCCCCTGGTGCTTGTGCCAGTGCTCTCGGCCTCACCCCACCGCTTGCCACATCCACATCGGCAGCTCCAGGCAATCCAGCTCCAGCACCAGCTCGGGCTCCCCATGCTCTTTGCCGTTTTCATTCTGCAGTCGGAGCCTGAGCTGAGAGATCTTCAGGGCGGGCTCTGTCCTTGGGGTTTGGAAGAACACCTCTCCTTCTGGGTGCTGTGCAAAAGGCCGATCACACAGGATGCCCCTCACTGGGGGCTCAGGGAGCAGCGTGGGCGTTGGTGCCGCTGGTGGCAGAGGCGGTGCCGCCAGGCTGGGCTGGGTGCGAGAGGTGCCAGGCCAGGGCTGGCCCTGGTTCGAGGCAGCAGAAGCAGGGAACAAAGAGCCCTGTCTGACGGGCCGGGGGCGCTGCACGAGGGAGGCGGTGGTAGGAACGCACCAGGTCCATTCCAAGAGCAGGAGCGGCAGTTTGTAGCTTTTGTCGGGGACTTGATTCTTCCTGCAAAGCTGAGCTGGGGTGAGGAGTACCTCTGCAGTGTCTTCTTCCAGAAGGGAAGGGGACAGGAGCACTGGGCCCCGTCTGAACACTGGATCGTGCCCCCTCCATCCCACAGCTCCCGGGGCTGTGGTAAGGGCTGGCTCAGCGCTGCTCCAGCCATTCTGCCATCCTTCCTCTTTCTGGGAGTGACGCCAGCTTGCCCTTAGCTAAGGTGGTGAGTCAGTAAAGAACAAAAAATACAATATCCAAATTCTTTTTTTCTCTCTCTTTTTCTTTTTTTAATAACTAGGCAGCAACCATCGATGAGTTTTAAGCACATAATTCCTACTTTTCTCAAATACACAATTATTAGAAATACGTAACAGCATGCTTGCTTGTTCCCTGGCAGCATCTGTGAGCTGCCAGAAAGGTTGTCGGTAATTTTCTACCAGCCCTGCCAAAGGAAAGCTCCTGAAATACACCCTAATGTCCTCTCAGTGCTGCAGGGGAAAGATGTGTGCCATCAATTGCTATCTGTTCTGGTTTTGCTTTTAATCATACTGAAAGAGCAGGCTGCCGAAAATGGAAGCCATGAAAAGCACCAGGGATTATGCAGAACTGTTTTCACTCTGCAAGTAAAACTGCCTCTTTCTTGCTAAATGCCCAAGACTCTAGTTCCCGTCAGATTTTCCTTAAAGTGTTGGAAGGGCGTGTAACTGAGGAATGAAGAGCAGTGGGTGTGTTTCCTCATGTGTGGAGTGAACAACCAGCCTTCTGCTGGCTGGTGAACCTCCTTCATGGCCAGGATCTTCCTTCCTGAGGTTTTTTCCTCGCCGCACGAGTCTGTTGGGGAAGAAGACAGCTGGAACACGTTAACCATCTGACAGACAGCTTTCCGGAACTATTTTCTTCCACAAAGGACAGCAAAGCATGCGGCCAGTCGTTCCCACCCATCTGTTGGCCATCGCTTTCCCCTCTGGAATGAGGGGGCACTGTTGCTCTCACAGCCCCCATTTCTCTGGGAGTCTTCCTTCTGGATTCTGACCTGGAGTGACCAGAGAAGCACCTTCCATCTTAAAAAAACAAACACCAAACCCACAGAAACAAGAAGGCTGGTGTCTGATCCACTGCTACCTTTAGAGGCACCTGTCTTCTCGTTGCATCTTGTTTCCATGAAGAAATGATCTAGTACAGTGAATCTCATGCCTTTTTAGACAATGAAGAAGTATCAGTCCTCTGGGATTATGGACCATCAGCTGCCCCCTTGACCCCCTTTGTCAAACGCTGAATGGAAAAGACCATGAGCATGGTCTGTTTCTGTTTGGTTTCCATTCCTTTGTTTAGGCAGGCAGTAATGGTTCTGACTAGTTAAGAGCATCCTGGTGAGGACCCACCAGCACGCTCAGGGAACACAGCAGCAGATGTGGTTTCCCTGTGTGGTGTCTTTGCAGTGGGAGCTGGAACAAGCCCTTATTTATCACAGTTCGGAGGGAAATGTCAGCTCTTAGTAGAGGGCTCGCATCAGGGCTCCAAACTTAACTGCAGCGAGGGTACGAGCTTAATGCTCCTATTCCCCGCGGCAGGATCCCCAGGCAGCCGGCCGGGGTCATTACAGCTCTTCCTCCTCCCGGCTGGGAATGTGGAACAGCTAAAATCGTTCCTTGTCCTTTTTCTCTCAAATTAGTTTCTTTTTGTTTTCTTCCCTGCTGCCAAAGAGCTCCAGGCGCCTCTGCAGCTCTGCCGGTGCTCTGCAAAACAAGATTGACCCAGAGGAGGGCTGGGAAGCCTGTGGGCAGCTTGTCCTGCAGCAGAGGCATCGACAGAGGGTGAGACTCCTGACGGACAACCTCCTCCTTGCTCTTCCAGCCCGGCTGCTGCAGGGGGCACCGAGCACCCGCTGTGTCACCGAGCACCCGCTGTGTCACCAAGCACTCGCTGCTGTGTCGGGGAGCGGCACAGCGGTGGCTCCAAGGCTCTACACTGCTGGAGCAACTCCATCAAAACCAGTTCTGCTTTCCTGCCCACATACGTGTGATTGTTGCCTTTATGTGTATCTGTAAATACAGTTTTGCTAATGGCTTTAATTGTTTGTTGTGAATACCTCTCTGGATACTCCCATCATTTTCTGTTTAAGAACGAGCACCTGAAGAGCACTGCAAAACACAGACAGAATGGTTTGAGTCCCCCTTCTTGCCTTAAAATCAGCTGCTGATTTTAAGCAAGGATATTTGGGTTTTCTTTAGCTGTCTGGCGAGTGCAAGCCTTGAGGCATGGGGGGAAAAAAGGGCTTTTAGCAATGGTGCAGAGAGGAGTGAACAACAGAGCAAGGCAAAGCACAACTCATTTGGGGCTTGCCATTGCGAACAATGTGAAAGCAAGGACCATTTGCATCATCACTGTCGTCAGGGGCACTGCCTGCTTCTCTTCTTATGCTTTAAAACCGCAGGTCCTTGTTGCACGGACTTGCATGAAACAGAGCAGTCCAAAGTGTCCTGTCACGAGCAAGCTGTATGGGCTGGGAGGGGTTCAACATGGGGTCAACAGCAGCATAGGGAAAGCGTCTCAGATACTCGGAAAACCTCACGTTTTATGTCTGCGATGGGACACAGTGGAGGGAAAACTGGAGGGAGTGAGGGTGGGAGGGCAGAAGGGAAGAAAACTACCATCTTGGGCAAAGTGAAATGACGCCCTGCACTAACCTGGCCCGGGAAGGAGTGGGTGGCTCTCCACCGAGGCGGGTGAACATGCCACGAGCACTGGAAAGCCCGTTCCTGCCTTGGAAAAGGCTTGCCGAGCTTCCTGACTCAAGCCCTGGAGCACCACAAGACGGTGTTTTAGAGAAGCCAAATGTCTGCTGAATACCTTTATGACAAATTCAGCAAAAAATCCTAACTGACATGTGCAAAAGAGTCACAGCATGCACAGGGTGATCATGTGAAAAAACTGATTTATGTAAGGGCCCTGGAGAGGAACCTCCTCGCTGAGTTAGATGTACGGCTGCAGTGAACGCCGTATGGCTGGGCGAGAGACTGAGTTCCTCTGAACTGTTATTTTGAGCACTGGAAGCGGAAAGGGCACTGAATCAAATAAAAAGTAAGTCACAAACCACCTCAAAATTCTACTCAGCTACTTCTTAAGCAATCATGGGAAAATTTCTCCTAGGGAAAATTCCACAGACCTCAGCTTTTTGCACAAGGTAAGCAACACAGGTGGCTCTGAAGACGTGGCCTTGGCCGTGAAGCGAAAACTAAAGCTGGAGAAAAGTCAGCCCGGCAGGGACGAGACTTCAGCTGAAGGTCGCGACCAGCTGAGCGCCAGGCTCTTGCTGGAGCATCCCCAGGAGGGCTCGCCCTGAGGCCGGGTGCATCAGAGCGTTTGCGGAGGGGAATTCTGCGCAGTTCCCGCCGCCTTCCGTAACCTCCCCACCCGGTTAAAGCATGATCTTGTGATGCCTCGGGCAGCGATGGGCAGAGCGCCGACGTGGACCGGAGGGGAAGGTGGAGGGTGGCCAGACCGCTGCGTGAGGTGACTCCGCACCACACGGGGGGAGCAGGGGACGGACCCCGGCGCCAGGGGAGGGTGTATGTGAGGAGGGCGTGGGCCGGGTGTTAGCCTGCTCTGCAGCCGCGATGGGTTTCTGCCTGTACTTGGTGCCCTCTAGTGTCGTCAATCCTGCAAAAAAAAAACACCCGTAAACCAGATTCCCTGGTCCAGAATTCGTGCTAATTCACAATGCAGTAATTTTGTTAATTATGCTACATAACTGCACCTCAATGGAGGTAACGTGACCCTAAGCATATCAGATAATTACAGTCACCACACCAGGTACCTCAGGACACATTTCTGTAGGCTGAAGACAGCATCTCAAAGGCTTTAGCCTGCAAAATACACCTGGGTCTGTCAGACGTCCAGCACTTTACTTGACCCAGCAATGCGGAAAGCGCCACACAGCCCGTCGCTCCTTGGTGCAGTATGGCGAGATGCTAAAGCCCATCGAAGCCCGAGCTGCTGCCAAAGGGGCAGCCCTGCCACCCCCCAGGTCCCTGTGGGCCCTGGCAGCCGGCCTGGGCCACTCCGGTGCTGCCCTGCGCAGCTGGCAGGATCTGACGGGGAACACCCCAACACAGTGAGAGCACCTCCTGCTCCGTTGGCAGCGTTCTCAGCCTCCTGCGAGGCCACGAAGGTGGGCAGCACAGCCTCAAAGAGGGGAAGCGAGGTGGGAGCGAGGCTACCCGCTTCAGTCCCAGCTCCAGTGCCGGTGGGCTCTGATGGCCGTTGCAGCAGCTTCCCAGCACCTCGGCAGCTGTGGGCATAAGAGGGACAACCCCAAACCACACGGGCTTGGCGCAGCTCTGCGAATCACCACCAGCCAGCCAGCATGGACTGCCAGGTGCTCTGTTGCATCTGGATTCAATGAGGTTTTTAGTGGAAAGTAATCCTACAGGTGACCTATGCCGACATAATCTTTCTCAGTTAACTCTCATCTCAGCCTTCCAAAGTGCAAAAGCTGGTGTCAGTGTCTGCAACTGTCCCAGAGCCGCGATGTGTGGTCGGGGCTGCTCTTGGCAGGGCGCGAGAGGGGCAGTGGCCTCAAAGGGCTGGGCACTGGCACCGAACACGACCCCGCGTGAGGAGAACTGCCCCACGTGAAAGATGAAGTCACCCTCATCCCCCTGCAGAACAACTTCTGTCAAGTGTTTTTTTCCGGTGGAGATTGCATCATGAACCTGGCTGAAACACCGAGCTGCAAAGAATCAGAAGATTTAGAGAGAAAAGAGTGAGGAAGCTGACTGCTTAATTGAATTTCGTCCAAAATCCTTCCAGTTACTCCAATCTGACAGTCTAGCTTCTCTAGAAGCTGTTACCTGGTGATGGCGGGGAATTTATGGGACTTCTCAAAAGCATTTGCTGGAGAGAGATTGCTTGGATTTTGAAAAAAAAAAGGGGGGGGGGGAAATGTCTCAGAACAACAGGTCAGGTACTCATCCTGGTGCAACAACTACCACCGAGAGCTGCTGACCCAGCCACTGGAAAAAGCAGCACTAGCTCTGCCTACCTTCCACCTCCCACAGCCGGGGAACACAGTGAGAGTTTGCAACGGGCCGGGCAGATCAAAGCTTAAGAGCCAACTAGTTTGGAGGCACAATAAACTGAGAGTGCCGAGATCAGTACCACTGGGAAAATAAACTCCCTCCTGCAGAGAGCAGTTAAGTTCCACGCGGCAATTCTGTGAACGCTGTGATGGAGCCAGTGTTTCGCACAACAATCCCGGGATACTTCCAGGACACCGCCCCCCGAAACCAGCCCAAAGGTTCAGGCGCTGAGTCACGCTGAGTCACACGGCGGGGACCGGGGCTCCTCCGGCGTCCGTAACAAGTCTACGGCAGAGATGCCAACCAAAGCCGGCTCTTCGGGACCGAGGTCCTCCCCTCGGGCCCCGGCTGCCCTCCCCGCCCCACGGCACCCACCGCTGCTGCACTCAGCCCCGACCCCGCTTCCCCCGGCCCCGCTCGCCACCGGTCCCCCGCTCTGCTCCGGCCCCCCCGGGCCCCGCTCCCGCCCCCGCCCGGGGCCCGGCGCGGCAGATCGGCGCCGCTCCCGCTCGCCCCCGCACGGGCCGCTCATTTGCATAGCCCCGCCCAGGTGGCGGCATCCGCCAATAGGAGGCGGCGGGGCGGGGCGGCCGTCGCTGCTTGCTGCCCGGGGCGCGCTGCGCGCGGTTCCACGCGGGTTCGGCCGCTCCCGGTGCCGGTCCCGCTTAGCACCGGCCTGTCCGCGCCGCCCGGTCCGGTCCGCCCCGACGCGCCGGTCCGGTCCGCCCGCTCGCTCCCGACTTGCATGTCCTGCTCGGTCTGACGTGCCCGGTCCGCCCCGCCGCGCCCTACCGGCACCGGGACACAGGTAAGGCGCGGGGTCCGTGTCCCCGCCTGCCCGCCCCGTTACCCGTGTCACAGCCGGAGCGGTTGCGGGGGTCGGGGGTACCGGCGGGGGCTGCGGTGGGCCCCGCTCCCGAGAGGGCAGCGGCAGCGATACACACGGGCTGCCGCCGGCTCAGACGGGCGCCGCGGAGAACGGGGGCTGCCCCCGGCTGGGGATGCCGGGCGGGGCGATGCGGGCCGGCCGTGCCTCAGCGGTGCCGAGGAGCCCCTCGCCGAGACGTGCCCGGGCATATCCCGGCTCCCGGCCCGCCTTCCCGCGGCCGGGCGGCGGGGGGCGCCGGCGCGGCCGGGCGGCTCTCGGTAGCGCTCGGTGAATCGCCACGCGTGGGTCGAGCAGCGGCCGGTCCCCGCGCGTGGCGGGCCGGGGGCGGAGGGGGTGCGGCGGGCGGGCTGGGGCTTGCCGGGCTGCGGGCGGGGCGGCGGGGGCGGCGGACACGCGGGGGCGGCGCGGCCGGGCCTGGCAGAGCCATGTGTGTGTCCCGGCCCCCCCCGCTGGGCTGCTCAAGCCAGAAATAGCCTGTCGGGGGTCCGGGGTCCGCAGGCACTTGGAGGGGCGGGGGTCGCTCCGCACCCCTCGCGGGAGAGCTCGCGGCTGTGCGGGGTCGGCTGCTCGGTGTGTGCCCACCCCGGGAGCCTTGGCCTCTCCCAAGGTGTCCGGCGTGGTCAAGGGCACGTTTGGGTGGGTCTGGGTAGGGGCTAATGGCAAACTTCTTTGCTACAGTTGTTATTCAGTTGCTTCTCTCGGTGCCGTCTGTGTGGTGGCATCTATGACGGTGTTGAAAACTGCAGAAACCACCGGCCCAGGCACTTCAGATAATTACTGTTGCAAGCAGGACAGTGACAGTTACTGACAAGGAGATGTGGGGCAAAAAGCAGACAGAAATCCGTGGTTTTAAGAAGATTGATACAAGTTTTGGAGTCTGATTCAGATTCAGCCTTCTCCCTATTTTTTGCTCCTGTAAGCAGCCCTTCCTCCTCAAGGTGTCCCTGGGGGTGGCAGTCCCTCCGGGCGTGGTTTGTGGTGTAGGGAGTCTGGCAGCGATGCTGTGGGGACAGGAGGCGAGCGGGAGGGGAAGAATGGCTGAGCGAGAGACCGGGACCAGGCCATGCCAAAGTGTATGTGGTGACGTGTTCCAGCAAACACTTTGTGTGTCCCCCGCTTCTTTTCACTTGCAGTTTTCGTGCGGGATTTCAGCTTCGTGTTTGGTGGATACAATTTACTTGTCCCAGGTGCTGCCCTAGCCCGTCGCGTGCCAGAGCAGAGCCCTCTGTGACCTGGGGCTGCCTCGCTCTGTGTGTGGGTGTCGGAGACCCCGGGGGGGGGGGTCTCGGCCCCTGGCCCAGGCGAGCAGAGCCCCACGGCTGGAGGGGACGAGTCCGTGCCTGGGACAGGGACCAGCCCAGCCCATCTCCTGCCCTGCGGGGCTGTGGGCAGACAGGAGGACCAGAAGCACTATTGCTTTCACTGGTGATTTTTTTTTTTTCACTTGCTGTTTTCCTCACTCTCTTTTTCCTACAAAAATCCATTAGCTGATTGCAAAAGAAATTTATGAGTAGCTTAGATTCCCACGTAGTCTAATTTTTTTTTCGAAAATTGTTTTCACAGGAAAAAGAAAATGACAGTGCTCCAGAGCTGTCACAGAAGTGAATGAACTGCAACTTGCACTGTAGCTTTCTTTGCTGAAATGCTTTTTATCTCATGCAGTGAAGCCCCTTCAGTAACTCATGTGTTTGCTCTCTGGAGTAATAACACAGTGGGGAGCACACTCTGCTCATGTTGCTCAGACAAGTCGTCTCATTAAGACAGTAAGAGTCCTTTAACAAATTATGTGTTTAAATTGGAAGATTTCATGCATCCCAAAATGATGGTGATACGTTGTGCTTCCCTCCAACCTGCAAATGTATTGATACTGTGTCAGGTTTATATTCCTCTTTGGCAAATCAAACCTGTTGCTCTGGCAGTCACCTCGAGATCCCATGTGTAGTTTCCAAAGAGATGGGAGGGTTTTGTTGTTTGTTTTTTGCTTTCAGCTAATTAGAAGCAGTTGTTTTAGTCGCTTATTAGACTATCAGAAATTGGTGCTTTACCAGAGCAGCACCATGTGGTTTGGATGTACGCTCCACTGACAACTTAAACATCTTGGTTCTGGTGGTGTTAAAGTAAGAAGTACAAAAACCCCACAGCTTTGAATTTCGTGCCAGATATTGAACAAAGCGTTCACTCCATGTATCGTTGTGTTGTGGCTTGAGAAACAGCAGGCCTGCTCTGCGATTTGTGCTTTTGCTGGCACGGCCGGGGCGCGCCGTTTCCCCGCTGTCCCGGAGCGATGCCGTCACGCTGGCGGATGGCCCCGTGCGGGAGCTGCCCTGGCACGAGGCTCCTCCAAGCTGTGCCTCCTCGGGGAGATGGGCTGGAGGGCTCCGTCCCTCCTGAAGTCCGTAAATAGATGAGAGAAAATGGTCAGGTTGCGTTTTGCAAGACGGTTTCACAGAACATACTGCTGGTTTGGGCTTTTTCTGTTTGTGTTTCTACCAGTTCTCCTTTCTTGTGCTACGACGACACTTGGAGAGAGGGTGCAAGTCAGTCCCCTTGTTCCCCGGACTCTGGTGTCTTGGCTTCTTTTGGGTTGCCTGCAACTCCCTTTCACACATCTCGTGCTCTTGTTAGGAGCAAAAGCCTAAATCAAGCTCCAGACTCCGGAGCAGAACACTGCTGGTGCTGACCCCCTGCGCTGGGCAGAGGGACCCGCCAGCCGGGTGTGGGGAGTGCGGGCTGTTAGCCTGCCAGCCCCCCCAGAGTGGTTGTGTGGCACCTGCTTGGGGCCTGTCTCCCCACTTTTTCCTACTGCGTTTCAGCCTGTAGCTGAGCCCTTCGTTTCTCCAGGGGCTGGCACCGGGGTCCCCCTTCACCACCTTCTGAGATGGTGACAAATCTCCTTTATTTATTCGATGGTGTCAGTAACCTTTATGCTATTTGCAGGCCATGATCATGCCCCTCCCGAGATGTTTGCAAGATAAATTTAGCTCCCTTAGCTCCTCATCGCCAGTCCTCGCTGGCTTGCAATGCCTTCCCTTGCAACAGCAACGAGACCCGGCTGCGTGCAGGACCCGTGGCGAGGGCTGACTCACTTTCTGAGCTCGTCCGGAGCAGACTTCATCTCGAATGAATCCTGGTCGTTCAGAGCCTGGGGAGCCTGTCCAAGTGTTCCGTTCCAGAAGGCAGCCAGCTGGGGAGTGGTGGGGGATTAGGCAGAAGGGCTCAGAAAAGCCTGCGAAGGAATGCTGCTGCGGGACCTGGTGTGGGGTGCCTGGGAATGGTGCGGGTGGGAGGGGAAGGGGCAGTGGCAGGAGGGGCCGAGGGTGCTCGTGGGCTCTGTGATTTGCTCCCCCCGCTGCTGCAAGAGTTTTGCACGGACCGATCATCGTGGCTGAGCCTTCCCTCTTACTGGGGCTGTGGAGTGGGATGGCTGCCGCTGAAATGCTGAATTTTCCCAGGTGGTTCAGGCTGCCTAGGGTGGTGGTCTTTAAAAGAGCATTCTCGGGCGTTCGCTGTTCAGAAGCTGACCAGTTTTGCACCTGAGGCTGACTGAACACTGTTTCTCTCCTGCTTTGCTGCACAAAGTTATGGGAAAAGCAAAATGAAGATTGGTCTAGTGGGGATGGATTTAATTCCACTTCTGTCATCACAGTAAGAGCCCACCTAGAATGGGCAGGAATGAACAGACAGCCTCGAAACTCCAGATAAATTGCTCGGTTTGATGGCTTCAGTCCAAGTTCCTTGTCCTTGGCAAGGTGCAGGTCCCATGTTTCCCTCGAGCACCGAAGATGAAGCGGGAGGTGCAAGCTGTGGCTCCACCGATGCCGATGCGGTTTGGCTGCTAACTCGGCTGAGCCATTGACTCGCTTCAGGAAGGCTCTGGGTGCTGTTTCTGAGGGAGGTGGGTGCTGCTTCTGCCAGTCCTCCGAAACAGACGGCTGCAAGTGCCCGCACCAAGCTGGAACCTGTGCAGAGCAAGAGCCGGCACAGCCGTGGGTGCCTGTCCTGTTCTGCCGGGGACACGGCCGCCACGGGAAGGGCACACTTAAAGAGCACTGGGGCTGGCTGTAACCTCTCTGCCTTCTCTTCCTCTGCTCCTCAAGCTCCCGGCCCTGCCTCCAGCCCTGATGCACTGCCAAGAGAGCGAGTACCTGGATGAGCTCGGGAAATGCACCCCCTGCAGAAAATGCATGCCCGGGCAGGAGCTTTCCAAGGTAAATCAGCTGCTCTGGAAGGACCAGGACTTGATCTAGCACTGAGGCTTTTACAGTGCTGGGTGAATCCTCTGCCAGCCTTCCTTCGGAAGGATGATCTTAGGTCCTGGCGAGCTGGGAAAGAGCTGGGACTCAGTGGGAAGGGTCAGTGAACGGTTTTGCTTACCATGGATAGGAGGGCAAGATGAAGGAAGTAGGAGGTGGGAAAGACTTTCAGGTTGCCCTTATTTTGCTGATGGAAATTGCCTCCTGGTGCCTAGCCCCGAGTGAAGCCCAGCCAGGCACTCAGCACTGTGTCCGCAGGGCATGTTGCTGCTGGAGCTTTCCTCCTCCCTAAAGGCAGCTGGTGGGCTCTGGCTTCCTCGTGTGTCCCCTCGGAGCTGCTCTTGGCTGGGTTCCGAGAACCCTTCGCATGAGCAGTAACCCCTCCACCCTCTGCCCCCAAAGAAGGGACGTCGTTCCTCTGGGTACCACTGGGCGATCCAAAGTGGCTTCATGGCTGCAGCCATGCACTCGACTTCGTGTCTCACAGGACTGTGGCGACGGCGGTGGGGGGGATGCGCAGTGTGTTGCCTGCCCTCCCAGGAAATTTAAGGACAGTTGGGGACATCACGGCTGCAAGCCCTGCCTCTCCTGCGCCCTCATCAACCGCATCCAGAAGTCCAACTGCACGGCAACGGCCAACGCGGTCTGTGGGGAGTGCCTGCCAGGGTGAGTGGGGCCAGGGTGTGCAGAGCCAGGGTGTGCGCGCCTGGGAACATGCTGGAGGGTGCACAGAGGGAGCTTTGTCTGAGAAACGTGAGACGCAAGAGGAGCACTGGTGGCCCAGCGCTGCCTCTTTGAGGATGCTGCTAATGACATGGAAATCGAGACTCATCCCATTGTAGCTCCAAAGAAGGGAACCTCAAGGCTCCCATGAAGGAACAATGGAAGAAAACCCCTTGCAGGCCCAAGTTGTTGGACACCAGGGTCGTTAAACCCTGGAAGATAAGTGACTGTAGACCACTACAGGTGGTGGTCCCCAAAGGGGAGGATGGCCTCTGCCTCAGGTGACAGCTTTAAGGAGCTGCTGAAATAGACTGCAGGAGTGAGGGCTACGCAGCTCGCCCTGGAGAGCAGGTGGCTCGGGGCAGAGGGACGAGCCGGGGCTCTGGTTTGTGATCCTCTTCCCAGATGCAGCTGTAGGCTGGGGTGTTTCTCTGCCTTCATGGAGCTACTGATCCCTATGGCCTGCCTCAGCAGACATGGGGTGGGGAGTGGTGGGAGGCTGCTTGAGCAAAAGTGGTGTGGCGTGAAGACGCACCAACACATCGTCAGTAGGGTAAAACTAATGAGTCTCACGACAATCTAAGACATGAAAAGCAGCTGTAGGTACAGTTTCGGCTGGTGTTGGAGAGACGTGCTGCCTTGGGGTGTCTCAGCCTGCCAGGGCACCGGGGGCTGGCGGGGCTCGCCATGGGGCCGCGTGCTGCTGAGACCCTCTGCTCTGTTGGCAGGTTCTACCGCAAGGCGCGGATCAGCGGGCAGCTGGACTGGGAGTGCATCCCCTGCACGAAGCAGACGCCCTCCTCCGAGCCCCAGTGTACGTCCTCGCCACGGCACAGTCGTCGTGTATGGGAGGGGGTGGCCCAAGCCTTGGGGTTAGGCTCTGACGTGGCTGCTGTGTTTGCAGGTCGGTCCCGAACAAACTTGGTGAAAGTGGCTGTCCCCACTGTCCCACCGCAGGACACGGCCCTTCTTGCACTGACCAGCAGCGCCCTGGTCATCATCGTACTGGTGCTTCTGGCGCTCTCCATCATCTACTGCAAGCGGTTTTGGAAGAGCCAGTGCCAACGAGGTGAGTCAGTGCTGCCCCTCCTCCTCTTCCTCCCTTTGCTGTTAACACGTGCCCCTAGCCCCCTCCCTGCTGCGTGGAGCATTGCCTCTGTCACTGCTGCTCTTGCAGCATACAGTGACCCAAACGTTCCTCTGCTCTTGCAGAATAAAGACTTCATCCCACTTTTTACATCTGTGGGTCCTCTCTTGTGCTTTGCCTGCCCAAAGGCATGGAGGAGCCTCGCTCCTCTGTAGTACCAGAGCTAGTAGGAGGGGAAGGCTGTTTCGCAGTTGGAACCAGCGATCCTCTCTCCCCAGGGTTTCTCGGGGCTGGGCTGAAGTTGAGTGGCTCTTTGCAGGGCAGGACTGGTGAGAGAGGAGGGCAGCAGGTTTGGTGGCTGGGGTTGGGGCACTGTGGCATCCAGCAGCGTGCCAGGGAGCTGCTGGCTCCCGGCTCCTCGCCAGCAGACATGCCGCACAGCTGAGCACATGCTGGGGAAGCGAGCCAAGCCTTTGCTCAGACCGGTTCTCCTCTACCCTCCCAAGTCTTCCTGAGGACTCAGAACTTCTCTGGCCAGCGAGCGATGTTCCCGACCGCAGCAGCCCCCGGCAGATTCCTGTGCGAGGAGCAGATGTCTGGTCCCTGCTGCCTGGGTGTGAAGAACCTGAGCCCCTGTTACAGGCAGGCGGAAGGTACCTGCTCCTGCTGCCTTCCTCCTTCTCTGGGCGAGGGAGGGTGTTGCTGGGCACCAGCTCGCACAGTCGCTACCGAGATGTCCTTGGGCAGGAAGGGATGTAGAGCTGGACACTGTCTGAGTCCCACCAACGTGAGATTTGGGACTTCTCTTAACAAACACTTACGGACCTTTACGAGAAATGCTTGTGTGCAGCTTCTGAGCCCTGCAGCCCCCTCCTGCCCTCCCTGTGGCTGGGCAGGGATTGACTCCGCTCAAAACTTTGCAGAAAGGCACAGAGGTGTCTTTGCTGAGCAGTCATGCGGGCGACTGGGAGCAGCACTGCTGGCAGGGGGCTCCCAGCACTGCCGATGGGTTTAACGGTGGGGCTGGCAGACCCCCAGAAGGGGTCAGTGCAGGCCCAGGGCTTTGCTGAACCCTGCCCGTTTCTGATTTCAGGCCCCGTGGAAGCAGTGCAGTTCATTTCGGACGGGGAAGCCATGGGCCTCCAGCTCCCCTCTCTCCAGCTGGAGACGGACTTGCCACCAGCCGTGGCAGCTTCCAAAGCCCAGCTGGGCAGGAGCCTCCTGGAAAGCCAACCCCTCATCCGGGGCTCGGACCGCAGCGACTGCCTGGCCGGGGGAGTCCTGCCACCCCCCGACCTCAGGCAGGGCCACCTGGGCACGGCGAAGGTCCTGGCCCCACTCTCCTCCTGCGCCTCCGAGATGCAGCACAAGTGGCCGCATGCCCCGGTGGAGTGCACCGAGCTGGACCTCCAGAAGTTCTCCAGCCAGACAGAGTTCGTGGGGGGCGAGCGGCCAGAGGACATGGCGAGTCAGGTGGTGCAGAGGATCCCGGCGGAGAGCGGTGGTGGCGTGAGGCTGGAGGGGGCCCGGCACCTGCCCCCCACCTGCCTGAATCCCACCGCTGAAAGCGGGGAGCAGCCGGTAAGTGCCTCCAGCCTCGTTGCAGCCCTGAGCTGCCACCGCTGTGCACCGGGGCTCAGGCATGGGATGCTGGGCATGCTGGTGGGTGAGAAGTGTAGACTGAGTTTTGTTAACATCTGGGACCAGCTAGTAATTACCACAACCAACTTGCCAGATGTTCAGCGATTGTGTCACTCAATAACCCATCAGCTGCAGAGATGTGACCTGCTGGGGCACTTTTACACGAGTCAATTTACTGAATCTGTAAGCGTGTCTTTAACTGACGTGCTCTCGAGTGGCTCTCGTCCTTGTGCTCTCCAGAAAGCTGACCTGGCAAGGTGGGGTCTGGTTCCTCCGCCCACTCTGGAGAGCTCGTAGTGAACCTGGTGATTAATGTCACTGAGGTTCAGCAAATGTCTGGCAGACATGTGTTCGGCAGCTTGGCTCCAGGTGACCTTTTATGGAAGCAGTTTGCTGGGAGGCCCTGGAGCATCCTGAGGGGTCGCTGGCTCTGTGGGGTGGTGGAGCTGGAAGGAGAGCAGTGTTTGTCTGAGCCTCAGCGATGGCCCTGGAAGCAGTCACAGACACTGCTGTTCTCACCAGACTGCCACCAACCTTGGGCTCTTTGTCTTGCCAGGTGGATGATGCCCAGAGCCTCGTGACTCAGATCAGCAGCTCAGCGAAGGGTAAGCGTGTTTCCAGCCTTGTCTTTGTTCTCCAAGTACTGGCGTAGTGGGGAGAGGCAGATTCTTGGAAGGGAGCTCCTCCAGAAGTTCAGCATGGCTGTGTGGAGGTGCCAGTCCTCACAGGGACTTGCCTGACTTTGGTGCTAGTTCACAGTGTAAATTTGCTGTGATATTGCTTCAGATAGTCCACAGGTGGGTGGTGGGTGGATGCCCAGTTGCCACCAGTTATTAGGTTCACCAGGATTAAGCCAGCTCCATGTTGCTGAGCTTCGAAAGTGACGTTGGAGGACATACCTGCCCTGGCAGGGTGGTATTTCCCCTGCTCAGCAGGGACAGGGGCTGGACTCTGCCTGCTCTGTTTATCCCTGTCCTGGCTGGACCGGTTGGTTTCTAACCCCGCTTTGCTGTGTTCCGCCCCAGGTCTGCTGGTAGCAGAGCTGCCCCATTCCTTGGTGCAGTCACTTGCCTTCTTGTTGGACCCTTCCTTGAACGGTGTGAAGAACTTCGGGCACGTGGCACTGGAGCTGGGGGTCGTGCCCCAGTTGCTGGGACGGATATCTGGATTTGAGGAGCTCGTTGCTCATCTCGCCTCCTCGGGAGACCCGGTGACTGTCCCGCTGCTGGCACAGACGCTGCAGCGGCTGCAGCGGTTCGATGCCTTGCTCCTGCTCTGCGACCACTTCGCGCTCAGCCGGGCTCAGGGCCGCCAGCACTAGAGAGGGCAAGGAAGGGCAGAGGAAGCTCCAGGCGCTGCGTGTACTGGTACGGGAGATGATCCGAGTGCCCTGCGGTCGTGTCATCTCGCCGCTGGGAGCATGGGGAGGTGGTTGGAGGAGGTCTGTGTGTGGTGGCACAGCAGGACGCGGGGGAGCATCCCTCGAGGCTGCTGCTGCCGAGCCTCCTCTCAGCCTCCACACTGGAGGGTGGGCTCAGGCTCCTCTGGAGGCTGTTTTCCCAGGCTGCGGTGACACCCTTATCCAACCGTGGAGAGCCGACGGTTGCTGTGCCTCTTGCTCTGCCCTGACCCCCATGCTGTTGGCGTGGTGTCTCAGCCACGGGGCTCAGTCTCCACAGGCAGCCACCCTCCCGCACCCCCAGCCGTCACCTCCCTCCCGTTCCAGGTTTCCTGACCTTTGTTGGGCCCCTGCTCTGTTTTCCCGGCTGCTGGTTTCCCCCTTCCCATTTTACTTTCACTCGCTCCTCTCCCTCTCTGCCGGGGGCAGTGCTCCATGGAGGACCTGGCCGTGGCCGCTGTGCCGGGCTCCAGCTCCTGGTGCCACCCCGGTACCTTCCCCGTCCGTCCTGTGGAGCGGTGCCATTTGCTTCCAGGAGCCTTGGGCTGATCCCCGAGGTGGGTCGATGTGTGTCTGTCGCAGTGTGGTGCGGCAGCTGCTGGCCCAGGGAGGGTGCTGGCCTGATCCCTGGGCTCTGCTGTGGGCCCCAGCCCCACAAGCACTTGCTGACCTCTGCCTGTGAGCGCCATGGCTCTGCTGGCCACCCCGTGGTGACGTGGGTGGCAGAGACATGGCGGCTTTGCGACCAAACCCCAGGGAGCAGCCCGCCCGGTGCCAGTGGCAACTGGAGCTGACCAGTGACAGCAGAGCCAACTTCTTTTAAAATAGTATTTTTATTTTTTTTCCTGCCTAAAAATGGCCCAGTTTTCTCGTTTCTGGAAGTAGCTGCTAGGGAGGGGAGCACCCTTCTGCTTTTAATTTCTTCCTGGAGGACTTATCTGAGCTTGCAGCAGTCCTGCCTGTGCCGGGTGCCCTGATCTCGGGTGTCGTGCCCCAGGGGCTGGTGGCTGCAGCCGTGGGGGCAGTTCTCCTGAACCTGCCCCCGCTCTGGGGCAGTGCATGCAGTTCACTGGGGCTCGACGGACGGGGCTGGGGCGAGGCAGCGTGGGGGCGGCCAGGCATGCGGGAGCTGCCCCTGTGCGGGGCCAGAGCCACGGATGCCAGCCCCGCCGGGGTCATGAGCACAGCAGCCGGTGATGAGGGACAGCAAACCGTGGCTCTGTGGCACCTGGGCACCTTCGGGTGGCATCTGCCAAGTGTCGCCCTGGGCTGTCTCAGGTGCTGGCTCTGGCACTTGGTCGTTCTGTTCCTGGGCGCTGCGGCAGGGTCCAGCATTGCCGCGGTCCTCGGCCGCGCCGGCTGCCAGCAAGTGGCACTGTTAGCCTGTGTCCCTGGGTATCCCCCGCCCAGCTCACAAGTTTTGCCTTTTATCTGACCACGGTACTTGGAAAAAGCAGGCGACCTTCTGGGAAGGCAGCCCCTTTCCTTAGATCTGTCCAAATGCAGGTATTTATAGCTGCTGATTGTTGTGAGTTTTTTTTCTTTTCCCCATTAAATGCTGTTAAGACTTGAACGTGCTCAGGATGGGGTGAGATAAGGGGGGCACGGGCAGTCTCAGCTGGATGTGACACTTCTCTCCCCTGCTGTTTGTTGCTTCCAAAGTCAAGGTCATCTTATTGCTCTTTGCTCCCAAGACCAAGAGGCATTAGACCTCGTGCCCATTTTTGGTGGGGCTCGGTCGGGCTCTCGTTACATACTTGGTCTGTTACTGAGCTCTCAGGAAAAGTATTGCTAAAGCAAATGCAGCCTGGGGCCAGGCTTTTGTTTGAAGTTTCAGAGCCTTTGGATTAATCACGTAACAAAATTGAGTAAATATTTAATCCTGCTGTGGACACACTTAGTCACTTCCAGCGGGAATTAAGATGCATTCACCTACAGCGTCTGAGTAAGAGCATTCCTGCAGCTCGACTCACCAGCTCTGCCTCTGAAGCCAGGAGGGGTCTGGGTGGCTTGTCCTGCTGGCCCTGTGTGCCACTGGCACCAGGGTGGTCCTCGGGCTGCCCTGAGCTGTGGTAGCTGAGCAGGACGGCAGAGCCCAATGGGTGGGCTCTGGACCCCTTGCGTGGGTTATCTTTTAATTACTTTTTTTTCCTCCCTCGTTTAAAGGAATCGGCCTCATTCTCTTCATGGTTTTTAAGGTAAACTATTAACTGCTTGATGTCCGAGCAGCGTTATTCATGATCAAAACTTACCCTCGGCCTCAAAGCTGGGCTGGCAGAAGCCAGCAGGGCGAGGCAGGGGTGGTTTTAAGTGTATTTTGGGTGCTCTTCGTGCCACTCAGAGCCTCATCCGTGGTCTCGGTGTGAGACCACAGATGGTTGGAGCTTTGGCAAGGCTCGAGCCCACAGAAGAACATGGTGGGACGGGGCTTTTCCGGCAGAGGAGCCCCCCAGCTCCCACCCAAAGGCTTTCCCCACTCTCAGTGGTGTCCGTGGCGGGCACCCTCCTTCCAGCTGCAATCTGCAAAGGCCAGAGTGTCCCCAGGTGGCCTTTAACTGCCCCCCTACACCCCGGGGACCCCTGTGGCTGAGATGCCACAAGCCCAGCTGGTGCCTTCAGGAGAAGGGAACCACAAGAACCTGAAAAACGGGCCGTAACGCTGTGGTTTGGACTTTGGAAGTGGCCGCAGCCCTGCACCATGAATTTCTTTAGCTGGGAACCAATGGACTGATACTTGACTTGTGCTTTTTAATAGTATTTTCAGTGGAACACATGGAATGTAAGCGAAGGAAATTCCTGTAGTGCCAAGCTGGCATGGCTCAGAAAGAGTTGAAAGAAATTCAGCATCTCTTCAAGCTTTAGCCAGGGCTGAACAATGGAAATACTGTTGTGCAGCTGGATTGTTTTTTTACAAGTGATTGTTTTTGACACCGTTCGTATCTGGAAGTCTGATTTGCAGAGGAATTTCTATGATAAGTTTAAATCCAGCCCTGTTCGGGAAAGCTCTTAAGCATGGGCTTAAAATAGGCACATACTTAAATCCTATCAGTGTTCATTAAAATGAACAATTAGTACATCTTTGGGTGCTTTTCTTGAACAGGGTGCTTACAAGAGTTGTACCTTCAATATGCTTTTACAGAAGCAAGCAATACCGAAGAAAACTCGGTTTTAAGCATCTGGGCACACTTCTCAGAAAAGTCTGCAAGTGTTAGGGGGAAATGCCCCTTGTGTTTTAGATTACTTAATATTGCAGACTCTGGTGCTTTTTTAAGAAAAAAATAAGTAATTACATTTCTGTAGCCATGGGGAATACATGGTATTTTTTATGGTGGATGTTATTTTTCTTAAAGGTTATGAATAGGTTATTTATATTTTTGTAAATTCTGTGTCATTACTATTGTAATTCTGAAGTAGAGTTGTTCCTGTTGTTTTTTGGGTGATGTCCATGTTCCAGTAAAGCAGTAGCTGAAGCTGCTGCCCTTTTTGTTAAGCGAGGGGTGTGTGTGTGTGTGTGTGCCCCATGTTCCTCCCAGACCTGGTGCTCTCCAATGCTGGGTGTTTGTAGTTCAATAAATTTTGGAGCTGGAGGTGGTGATGCTTGGCGAGTGGTGATTCCTCTCCTGCAGGTCACTCTGTTGGGTGGGAGGCGCAGAGGACCCCTCGGGCAGCGGCTCTCAAAGGGAGATGCTGTTGCAGCCGTGCCCATCAGCCTCGTGCCACCGGTGTGGGAATGGGGCAGTAACGGCTTAAACGGACATTTCACTGGAGAGGAGCATCCATGACGCCCGGCCCCTTCCCCGTGAGGTGCCTGCCCTGCCTGGGGACATCAGCTGCTGTTGTGCAGGTTTAGCCTTCCTCAGAAGGATCAAACCCCTGGGGCGGTTCACTGCGTGGCCTGGGGATGGGGAGGAGGCAGAGACCCTGCAAATGATACCCAAGGAGCTCCCGTTCCTGAAGCTCTGTAATTACGGTGCTCATTAAGTCTGTTCAAGCCCTTATGCCTGGTCTGTTCTTTAGAATAGTTATTAGAATGAAGAATATGATGGTTTTCTCTTCTAATTAAGGCTGTTATACTTGTACGAGCTCTCACAGGCTCTATAGGTGCCTGTATTGCAGCTCGCTCGGCGTGAGGGATGCCCACGTCGCCGGCTGCACCTCAGCCCCTGCCGCCGAACAGCCGGGGTGGGCAAAGCGACCCCTGACATCAGGGTCGGGAAGAACCCACCCTTCATCACTGAATGCAAAACCACAGTGTTGGTAGAGGAGTTTCTTGGGTGCGTGGGGCCTCTATGCTCAAAATAACACCCCCAAGTTAACAGGGCCGTGAAGGGGCTACTGCACCAGCAGAAGCAGCCAGCAGTGCCAAAGGGCTGCAGAGGTGAGCGATGCTCATGCCTCCTCCAGAGGTGGGTGCTTTGGGCTGGGGGAGCCCAGCGCCGCTCCAGTGAGCCCTCTCTGGGCCGAGCAGCTTGCTGGGGCTGCAGGAAAGGCGGCATTTGGGGGAGAGTGCTGGCAGGGTGGGTGGAGAGCAGTGGAGATGGGAACTTGGAGTATGCCTCGCCTCGCCTTGGAGTGACTCCTGGGCTTGGGGCTGTGGAATCAGGACTTGGCATTCTTGGGTGTCTGAGAACAGGTCCCGCTGCAGTAGGTAAGGTGTGGGTGGGTTTGGCCCCCCCTCAAGGGTCTGCTCCTCTGGAGAAGGCCCCCGGGTGACCACTCCCACGCAAAGCAGATGCTTACACCCCAGTCAGCAGCTCCCTGGGAGAAGGAGGTTTGCACCCCGCCCTGCTCCTTGCCTCAGAGCGTTTGTGTTGCCTGGTCTCGCCCCGTTTTTGGCTGATGCACAAGGACTGATGATGAACCGTGTTCCCCTCCGAGCACTTGGGGTTCTTGCTCTCAGCGCTGTGATAAGAGCAGGCACCTGTGGGCCAGGGCTGGCAGGAGCACACGTACCCCAGGAAGCAGAGGAGCGTGGGCTTCCCTGTGGAAAGCTGTGATGTTCAAGCACGGACCAACTGGGTCTAAGAGAAGCCCCGAGGCAGAAACCCCCCCCCCCCCCCCGGCAGCGAGCGAGGCAAGCCCTGCCCTCGGCTCACTGGAGGTTTAACCCGGCAGGACTTCTTTCTCCGCACGCACACGTGCCCGGTTGCCTTCAGTTTATGTCATGCTGGGAGAACCTCACACAACCGTTCAGTGCAGGTTTCAGGCAGGCAGAAAACTACCCAAGGGATTTTTCATGTCAGTAGGAGGTGCTTTAAACAAAGGTGTGCTGACGGGAGCCAACAGCCTGGGTAATGGGCCGAAGTTCTGAAACCCGCTCTGATTTCTGTGTGCGCCTGTCTCCGCACAGGAGCTAGAGGAGTCAGTTAAATTTCGTTTGCTGAAATGAAGACTTAAATCCATTGGAGAGAATTGAATTTCCAGTCCCAAGTTTCTTTCCTCCTTCATTTTCCTCTCCTTCCCCATGGATGATTTTTTAATATTTGTTCTCTGATTTTCCCATTTCGTATTTTCCACAGGTTTCCCCTGTGTGCACAGCCCTCGTATTACTGCTTCTCTGCGGGACGTGAGGGCAATTACAAGTGAATGAAAACACTCGTTTTACAACACATTATTGAATTATTGAATATGTTTGTCAGGAGACCAAAGCTTATTTTTCTTCTACCTTCCAAACTCACCTTTTAAACCTGGGGCTGACTCACAGGGGCTCTCCAGACAGGGTTTTCAAACAGCAGCTAAAGCTCTGTGGGGTGTGCATGGCTGGGTGCCAGCGGCCCCGGCTGCTTCCTGTCACCCGCACTGCAATCATTACATATCTGCCCTTGGCTTTGCTGGGCATAGGAACCCCCCAGGCCCCCGGACAGTCTCTGCCATCAGATTCCCTCCAAACTGGGGGAAGGGGAACCTCACCTTGCATGGAGGGCTGGGGAACGGGGCATGGTCTTTAGAGGACTTGGGGGATGTTAATGAGAGCAGACCCCCTCAACTGGGAGCAACAACCACCACCAAAAAATAAAATAGAATAAAAAAAAAAAGGTTAAAAATTGGAGCCGAACTCCTTTTATTGGCAGCAGAAGTTCATTTTTGAGGGAAAACATTGCAGCTCCAATCATAGAGACTCACTGATGAAAAACAAACACTCTTTGTCTTCAGGAACAGCCCGATTCCAATGATTATTACCAACCATCAGAAGTACATTATTATCCCGGTGATATTCCTATATTTCTCCTCTGAGTCCTGGTGGTAAATGAGGTTTTTTGAGACTGGCCAGCCTATTTTTGTGTGACAATTATTATGTTAATGGGAGCCAACAATAATAATAATGGGCTGATTTGGATTCAGCTGCAGCTGCATTGGGGAACAGAGTTTTAGCAAAAGAATAAAGTGTTTTTGCAACCCACTCAATACCTCTTCAAGCTCCCCCTCACATCCTCCTCTGAGCTGATTTTAAGGAATTATTGGATTATAAATAAATACCTCAATCAAATACAAGAACAATAGGGCCAATTTTCATCACTTGTCACCTCCTACAGCTAATTTAAACCAGGTAGGACCAAGGAGCATGCGATGCTGCTGTGGGACAGGACCCTGAGCCAGGGCTGGTCCTGCCCTGGCCCTCATGCTGCTGGCAGGGGACAGAGGGGCACAGCCATGACCCCTCCCTTGGCAGAGCCCAGCCAGGAGCTGCTCTCTGTCCTGAAGGGTCCCCCCAGCAGGGCCAGCGCTGATGGGTTGAAATCAGCCCCGCGGAAAGGGACCAAACCTTCCTCTGAAGCCTGATCTAGAGCTGAAGCGTCACCCCTCTTCTTGAGCAAGCTCCCCTGTCGGTCTCAGGTAAGACCCAGAGGACCCTGGGCCCCTCAGTTCCAGTTCTGGGCCCCTCAGCTCAAGAAGGACAGGGAACTGCTGGAGAGAGTCCAGCACAGGGCAACTGGGATGATGAAGGGAGTGGAGCATCTCCCTTATGAGGAAAGGCTGGGGGAGCTGGGGCTCTTTAGTTTGGAGAAGAGGAGACTGAGGGGTGACCTCATTCATGTTTACAAATATATCAAGGGTGAGTGTCACGAGGATGGAGCCAGGCTCTTCTCGGTGACAACCAATGACAGGACAAGGGGTAATGGGCTGAAACTGGAACATAAGAGGTTCCGCTTAAACTTGAGAAGAAACTTCTTCTCAGTGAGGGTGACAGAGCCCTGGAACAGGCTGCCCAGAGAGGTTGTGGAGTCTCCTTCTCTGGAGACATTCAAGACCCGCCTGGACACGTTCCTATGTAGCATAATCTAGATGTTCCTGCTCTGGCAGGGGGATTGGACTTGATGATCTTTCGAGGTCCCTTCCAATCCCTAACATTCTGTGGTTCTGTGATTCTAACGCAGTGATAAATAACCTTTCATGTGAGCCAGCAGAGTTTTGTAATGCTTGAGTTTGGAGAAGGGCACAAAATGTAGCTGGTCCTTTATTTTCTGGATCACCAGCCTCCCTCGACTGTGGCTCGCACACTGCTTTAAAACGCAGGGGTCACTTTGCGGGGTTGCACCCAGGATTAAAACCAGTGCCTTCGCTGCTAATTCTCTGGCCACCCCCCCAGGAACCCTCATTTTTGTGAAATGGAGTTGACGGCAGAAGCTGACTGCTGGGCGGGGGGTCGGGCTGGGCTCGGGGCTCTGACCGATGCAGCAGCACAGGGGAGCGGAGGGATGCTCGACTGAGGTGCGTGGAGTGACTGGGGGGTTGAGAGTGGGACTTGCTGCTGGAAGGTCTCACACACCCAAATGGGGCTCATCACTCACCCTCAGAGTGATGGTTTTTCCCACTTTTTTTCCCGTCCCTCCATCTCTCCATCTATGCTGTGAGATAAATGTCTGCCCTTGAATTAGAATTGAGGCCCCCAGAGCTAACCAGAAACATAAGACACTAAACTTTGTATTTGCAGTTTATATTTATGGTTTAAAGATACAATCCCCCAGGTTCCCACCAGAAGGATTTCACAAGGGCACCAGGGAGTCATTAGAAGCTGCTCATCCCAGAGACTGCTGGAAGGGGAACTGTGACGGTGCCTGTGGCGTTGCAGTGCTGGGGATCAGACAAGCTTCAGGGTCATTTTCAACCTGTCCCCATTTGTAGCTGAGATATCTGGATACATTGCTAAATATTTAGGATCTTTATTAGCTATGCCAATCGTGCATAGCTATGCTCACCCAGAGGATGAATATATTTCTACATCATGCCTCGTTAGCTGTGAAGGACAGCAGAATACTTACATTCCACTAAATAGAAAGCAAGGTAATGCAATTTAATACAATTCTTTTGAATAGAACACAGTGTAACCTTACTTCAAGTCAGCTTTAACTTTAGATTTCTTAAGGTCAACCTTCAAATTTAATAAAGGGGAAAAAAATCTATAGCCTGCAATAGAAACGTGGACATGAAAAGGGGATACTGAGTTAAAGTATTTATTCAGAGCTGTAGCTGTTGCCATCTCTGTGAAGGGAACTGTCGGTGTTGTTCACCGCTTCTAAGCAAGAGCCACCGGTGCGTTTGACACTGCTGTGCCCCACGAAGGCAAACGGGTGAGGTAGATACAGATGTCACCTGGATAGGATATAAACCTTTCTGCTCTGAAGCAACATTAATTGAAGGCAATAAGCAGAAATTCTATCCATGGGGACACTCCCTATGATTGTCTCTTATGGTGTCCCACAGAGCACTCGGGTTTGCCTCCAGCAGGCAAATTAGATGGCCTGTCATTCTGATTTTAAAAAGTAATTTGTCTGTTCCTCCCTGCCAAGGAGATTTTTGTGTGGCCTGTCATGGAAAAGCCTCTTCAACTGACAGACTATTGTGTTGTAAAATCAGACACATGGTTTCTGCAGGAATCAGCCTGTTGGGTTTTTGGAGTTTTAGCACTTTTCATTTTCCTCTCACCTCTGATAAGTGGCAGCTGCTCCTCATTGACAGCTCATTGCGGAGGGCAGCGTCCTCGTGATTTGGCATTGATGAACGAGGCACCATGAGCCAGTATGGGCTTGTGGGAGAAATAAGCCTCATTACCAGGGCCAGAGGCATTAGCCAGCCCTTATCACTGGGGCAAAGGAAAAAAATACTGGGAGGGGGAAAGAAACATGGGGCAAGAAGTACTTCTGCTGTGCTGTCTGGGGAGACATGCAGTCACCCCTGATGAAGGTGCAAGGTCTTGGCAATGAACAGCCTCTGCCCTACCTGCTTGGGACAGAAAGCTCATCAGGATGAGCCGAGGGATCCTTGGAGAGGTAGGCTCACGGGGGACACGTGGACATCCAGCTCCAGGGAGCAGCTGGGGAACATGTGCTGGCATCTGGGTAGGGATCGCTGCTGGGCACTGGTGGGACAGGGCAGTTTTGTGAGAAGCTTTGAAGCTTTAAACTGCAAGCTGAACAGAGCTGGGTGTGCTAAACCTGCCCTTGCCCTGCCAGTGTTCCTGCCTGGGCTTCGCCCACGGTCTGGGGCGATCAGCAACGCTCCCCTCCCCACAGCGGCGCGGGGGTTATGGCTCGAGGGGAGCGAGGTTGGCTCTGCGCTGGGTGAGAGGGCAGAGCTGCACGTCCTGACTCGAGGGAGAGGCTCTCCTTTGCCGCCCATGGCGGAAGGGATCTGCTCATTTTCTTCCCCGCGCTAGTTCCAGGTGTGCCCTTTGCACCTGAGCCTCCTGGGCTTTTTCTCCCCTGTTCTTCCCCTGATCTGAGAGGCACCCAATCTGCTGAGCGATACCTCAGTGCGAGAGGACAGTCTCTGGCACCAACCTACCTGCATCCCCTGTTCCCACGGCTTGATCTGGATTTAACTGAGGCCATCTCCATTTATTCCTTCAGCATGCTTTGGACAGCCCCTCGGTACTGTTTTCCACTTGAAGAGCTAACTGACGATATTTGTGTTCTGTTTCTCCTTCCTGAGCTAATTTTCTGACTCATTGTGGGTTTTTTTCTGCTTGCTTTTTGTTAATCTAGTTGGCATTTTGTGGTTTCTTTGTTCATTATGCGATGGGGCTATATAAGGGGATTTGTCTCTGGAATTCAGGTATCTCCTGCGCTGTGTTCTCTGTTATCGTCTTCATCAGCAACTGTGCTGAAGGCAGTCAGATGCATTTGGCGTGAGCTAACCTTAATAAATCTGGGCTGTTAATCACTCAGACATGTCTCTGTTGGATCTTTGCATACTGATTTGTGTGTGCTCAAATATTTTCTCTGGGGTAGGCTTCTGGTAACTCAGTGCTTTAATAACCTGCCCTCCAAATTCACCCTCAGGGGGCTGCCTCCCAGCACTTTGCCTGCCCGGGACTGTTCCAGCTCTGCCACAGAGAGAAGATGCCAAAGGCGTCGGGTGACTGTGCAGGAGCAGTACAAGGGCTCTCAGTACAAGGGCTCTCTGGATGGCACAGGCTTCCGGGGGGACTCTGCTCCCACCCCATGCTCCCATCCAGCCCTCTGGCCTCGGGATTGCAGGGAGCAAACCACCCCTGCCCGGCCAGGGCAGGTCTCTGGGCAGGGACCCCCTGGCCCGGCCCTGCTGAGAATAGGGGTGGGAAACACACACTGAGGGTCCCCAATTTGCAACCTCTCTCTTGGTCTTATTGATCCTGGACACCGGGCTGCCTCCGGCGCCACTCAGGAAGCCGTTCCCTCTGGCAAGTTAATGAATGCTTAAGCATCTATTTATCTGCTGAGCTGGCTCAGCCCCTGACATGTTTCAGCAAAAGCAGATTCTTAGATTCTCTCTTCCAGCCCTTGGCCAGGTCCCTCCAAGTGCTGCAGCAAGCCTAGAGCCTGCCAGCCCACAGGGGTGTGATCTCTTGCCCCTCAGCCACTGTGCCTTGCCCAAATCAAACAACGTAGCTCAGTTTATCTGGTTTTTTTTTTTGTGTTGTGCATCCTGTCATTTGCCTGAATGCTGCTGGGAGCATGCTGCTGTGTTAGTCAGGGCATCCTCAAGTGATACAAGATGCTCGAGGCAATGGGCAGGGCGTGCAAGGCTTTGAATCTCGTTCAGGCATTGATAATTGCCAGTCTAGATAGCTAAGCTCTTACGAAGATGCAATACAGTCAGCTCTTACATCATGCCCATTTAGGGGAGAAAAATTCAGCAATGAAGAGATGCTGCGATTGACAAACCCAAGGGGAACCAGCTAGGTCAGTTTTCACAGCAAGAGGTAGCTAACTACATGGATTAGCAGAAGATCAAGGGAGTACGAAGAGAGACCCATTTCTTTGGAATGAGGTCTTTGATTCCTCCAGAAAAACGTTATGCAGCTGCTTAAAGAAGGGAAGGAAAAAAATACTAAGAAACATTAAAGATAGACTCAACCCAATGTTAATAGCCACTAGATGTGACAAAGGCTCCCAGAACAGCTCTCCTGGGGAAGGGATGAGGGGCAGCTATGATGACAAGGTTTGGTTGCTGCTTCCCAGACAGTTGGCAGTTTCTGAGAAAACCAGCAGCCAGTCTGCAGCAGCATTCATGGGCAAACATCTCCTGAAATTACTGAAAATTTCTATCTACCCATCTTGCACTGTAAAACAGCCCTGGGGATGAGATTTCATCCCTGCCTTGGCCTGTACCCCAGAATTTACCAACAAAGTGGGAGACTCATTTTGGAATTGCAGTGGGAGCCATAGCTTAATATTTCTCATGGAAGATCTTGGTGTTAGAGTGGTTGCCATGGTTATTTCACAGAAGCTCGAGATAGTCAAGGTCAGGCTGGACGGGGCTCTGAGCAACCTGATCTAGTTAAGGGTGTCCCTGCTTCCTGCAGGGTCTTGGGCCAGGTGACCTTTAAAGGTCCCTTCTGTCTCACCAGATTCTATGATTCCATGTATTAAGGTTAGTCACTCAAAGTTGATGAGGAGTGAGGAACAGTGAAAAGGCAAACACACTTTCTTTTAATAATTAGAGGAGGTGATGCTCGTTAATTAGAGATGCTTTTAGCAGTCTGAGAAACTCACAACGATGTTTTGTAACCAGAAGGGCACCCTGCCCCGTGCAGAGAGGGCAGTGCCCACACCCAGGGGACATGCAAGGAGCTGTCAGTGTCCCGGGGGAAGAGCCTCCGGGATCGGGTGTTTCTCCACCCCTGCTGCCGCTCCCGGCGCTCCACTGTCGCCTTCTCCTCGTGCAGGTGTTGCTGCGTACACCCGAGTGCCGGCATGCGGCCGAGTGGGGTTAGATGGCCTGAAACTTTCCAGTTTCTTCTCACTGTGCAAATAGTGGGGGAGAAAGGAAATCAGTCTTTAATTTCCCCATCTTTGCTCTGCCTTTTCCGGGCCCAGGAAGGTGGTGGGGTACAGCCTCTTCCACCAGTGACCTGGGTCCCCTCACCTCCTCCCCAGGCAGAAGCTCAGCCCAGGCGATCGCCAGGGTCGACCAGGAGCATCCCTGACCCCCAGCAGCCGCAACTGCCCTTAAGCTAACAAAAACTGGTTTTCACTACTAGACAAACCCAGAGTCCTCAGCCGTTCCTCACAGGTCATGCCTTCCAGTCCTGTCACCAGCTCGGCTGTCCCCCTCTGGACATGTCCACTCTGGTCTTGGTGCAATTTTTAAGCAGGACAGTATGATGGAGAAAGGGACGTCGCTGGTGAGGCCAGGAGCTCCTTCCAGTCCTTGCTCCCCAGTGCCCAGCACTGCTCCACACTACTTGCAAAACCACGTAGCAATTCTGGTTTCTTCCTGCCTTTAATATTGCTTTTTGCTGTCTTTTTTTTTTTTTTTTTCCCTCTCTCTCATGTATTAAATCTTTCCTTTGTTTTGGATTCTTTTTTTTTCCACCTGCCTCCCAAGAGTAGATAAATTAAAATGTATTTTTTCCAGGACTGTAACCAAAACCTTCCCTCTTAGTCAGAGTCAATTCCGTTGTTTAAATGAAACTCTTTCACAGTAATTAGTAATTATCCAGAATTATTTCATTCTTCAGTTAGTGAATGTTACAGCCCTGATGAAATATTTTGCGGTCTTTTGTTTAGTGCCGGTGTAGGTTTATTTCCTGAATTAATATATTTATACTCAAAACAAAATTAAATTCTCAATGGACTAAACTCCCCTACCTGAGTGTCAGCTGGGGCTGCCACTACCCGGCGCGCGTTCCCACTCCGCGGGGCTGGTCCTCAGCCGCTGGCTGGAGCCGTGGGGCAGAGCCGGGGCAGAAGGAGCGCGGGACAGAGGAGCGGCTCCATCTGAGGGGGAAATTGCTGTGGGCTGGCCCCTACCTCTCCTGGAGGAGGCTTTAGTATGAATTACCTGGTGAAACTCCATATGGATGGAGTCAACCTGGATGTTCCCTCACACCTGTCAGACCATTTCTGCTGCTCGGCAAAGTCCACGTCGCGGCAGGTGAAGTGGGACAGCGCGAGCAGCGATGGAGACCCCCAAAAGTGAAGCACCCTGCCTGTGGACCTCCATGTCCCCATACGTGGACCTGCCCCTTGGACCAGCTGCACCCTGGGCTCACAGGGAGGTGCCAGGAGCCTCTGCCCCCACCGTACTCGGAAATGAGATGCTGCTGCTACACGAGGCAGAAGTCAGCAGTAAGACACCGGGATGGTGTCAATTCTTGAGGCGAAACGGGGCGATGCCCTTCGATGTCCACAGAATCTGGCTAAAACTCACCTCGGCCCTTCGGCTCACAGGTCTGTGTTGGCCATCCTGATGCTGGCGGCAGAGCAGGCGATCTGCACAGCGGGTCCCTTCCTGTGCCTGGCTGGCTCCATCCACGCCTCGTGGCAGGAGGCGCCTGTGATGGGCAGCACATTCTTCTGGCTCTGGGGCACCCTCTGGCACATGCAGAGCAGGGACTTGAGCTCAGCACGGAAGCTCTCGTTCAGCCAGCAGTAGATGAAGGGGTTGTAGCAGGTGCTGCTCATGGCAAACCAGTGCAGGGTGAAATAGAGGGAGTTCTTTGTTTTGATGCCCAGACTGGAGATTAGCACCACGTAGCAGTTGAGGGGGAACCAGCAGACGGCAAAGACAACCACCACCAGCATCAGCATCTTGATGCTCTTCTTCTTGTTCTTGTGGTGGGCGATATACTGCTGCGTGGTGATGTCTCCGATGGCGTTGCGGAGCCACAGCTTCTTGGCCAGGCGCGTGTAGGTGGTGGTGATGATTAGCAGAGGCAGGAGGTAAAGAAGGAGAAAGGTAGACAGGTCCAGATACTTCCACACCAGCTCTGCGGGCTCAGGAAAATCAGGGAGGCACAAACTCCGGACAGTGGCTTCCCTTGAAAAAAAAGACATGCACATATAGCATGTGGCCGTGGCTGTGCAAAGGATGCCGCCAACTTGGCAAACCACAGCGGGGCTCCCACAGCCCTCCACAACCACCTCCTCAGATCTGCAGTATGGACAGAGCAGGCACAGCTATTGCCCAGCTCAACAAAACAGAGTTCTGTCCAACTCCTGGTTCGCAGAAACTCTTCTCATGATCTTCTCTCGATCTGTCTCACCCAGAACAGGACTGGCTACCGTGTAGTGTTAGCTCTTTTCCCCTTCAATTTATTTCTAGTGCAAGTTTTCTCCTTTTCTTTCTTCCCTCCGCTCCCCAGCTTTTTCTTTCTCTTACTCTGTTTTGCCCTTCTCTCTTCGACCCTTGTCCTCTGCTCACTTGTATTCGGTCAGCCTTTAGTCCCCATCAAACTGCATTATTCATTGCCGTATTGATTAATATCTTTAATATCCTGCTTTCAACCTCTGGAGCTGGCTTTTGTGCCACAAATAGACAACTACTTGAAAACGGTCAGCTGTGACCAGAGCTCTGATGGGCATGGTTGAGGAGGACGTCGGAGAGAGAGGAACAGACACTGAAGGGAAAAAATCATCCTTTCTGGATCACACTCCCAACCTTTTCCTCCCCAGGATTCAGCTCACTGTTGTCAGAGGGGGTGCCAGCCCCTGCCTGCCAAAGGGGACCTGCCAGAGCAACCAGAGATTGCTCTTACAAGCAATTTTTACTCAATGGAAAGCACGTCCCAGCAGTCCTGACATCGCTGAGCTGCCTCATGCCAACGCGGGGCTAGGTTTCCTCTGGCCATGCTAAGGGATGAGCAAAGACAGCTGCCGTGAAACAGATAGTGGCGTTTGTTCATTCATAAACAATTTGGTCAGCAATACCCTGACACAGCTGCGAAGCAACGCACGTACAAAAGCAGCCCAGCGCTCTGTTTACAAAGTCTAAGCGGCTGAAAATACTCTATCCCCCACAGAGGCACCTTTCGGTCAAATCAGTCACAAGCATGAGCAAGGAAGAGCTGTGAAGCCCCGGGTTACACTCCCGTTTTGTGTGACCTCTCATGTACAAGCAGCAACTTGCGCTCGAGCGCGCGGGCAGTCACAGCCTCCCCACCGTGCTGACGGGAGGGAAGCGGCTGGGCTGCACAGAGAAAGGCATTTGTCCTTCCTGCCACAATAGGAATCTTTCTCCTGCTGCCTATCGCTGCCTCCTTACTCTGCTGCCCAGGACGCTGCTCTGCGGTTGAAGATGCCATTCACTGTAAGATTATCCCCTTGGCCTCGAGACTGGCACTCCTGCGGAATGCAGGCACCAGCAGCATGACACACTGTCACAAAAACCACGCATCTGTGCAGCGTTATGGACTGCTTGCTAGCCAGGAGGAATCACAGCAACGCCACGGGCTGCTGGGGGAGAGGGGGCCAGGGTATGCTGGGTACCACAGAGGAGCAAAAGCCTGTGAGGGCAAACCAGCCCAGAACATCTGGTTCTTCAGGGTGACTTCCCAGCACTGAGCACCGGCACTCAAGCAGCACCGAGGCAGGCAGCTCCTCCAGCAGGCCAAGCCTCTGCGCTGGGTTTCACCCACACAAACGCCTGCCGATTCCATTCCGACCTTCCCCAAGTCTGGGAGCCCGTCCCACAACTCCCACCGCTGAGAGCTGCTGCCGCAGAGGGCTGTTGGAAGGGGAAGTAACTCACCTGTAGTTATACTGGAAAAGCTTTTGATAGATGGCATGAGGTAGGGAGAAACAGGTTGCCATCAGCCAGATAAGAGAGATGCTCAGCGCTCCCTTCGTCAACGACATCCTCTGCTTCAGCGGGTTCAGGATGACCTGCGGCGAGACCTCACCGTGACTGCCAGCGCTCGGGAGAGCAACGTCCCCTCACCGAGGCACACAGCAGAGGCATTTTGCACATGATCTAATGTTGTTAAGAAAATGACAGCCGTGATTAGGAACATGTCCTGCTTATTAAAGTGACCTGGAAAATGGGAAACGTTGACCTTTTCAGTCTGCTTGGAAGTGCTTTGAAATAAACTTTTTCATCTATTCTGTTCTGCGAGGACCATTTTCCTTAAATTGCAGGTTACATTAGGTGGGGAAAAAAAAGATATCTACACAAATCCATTCACTTGTGGGTATGGTTGTTTCTTATGAATCGCATAAAGAAATGACTCCTGTTTTAGCTGAATGTAAGAAGCCGAGCCTTCCCCCCCTCTTTCGAGGCATTAACTCACCATTTATGAAATTTTCTTTGCTAGGTGGAAAGGTAAAGAGTATAAAATCTGAGAGCCTGGAAGATACTACTTGCTGGACAGTACAGGGACGTAGAGTGGTTGCCAGGGATAAGGGCTGCCTCCCTTTGCTGCAGCAAGCAGGCAGCTGATACAGCCTGGCTGCAGGCAGAGGTGGGCATGGGCTTCCCACCGCTCCGAACCCTCCTCCCACCACTGCCAGCTGGATTTCCCACTCTGCTGCTCCCCTTTATACTGGTCTGGCATTAGACCCATAGTTATACCAGGGGACTTCAGACTTTTTGCTCCAGCTGTCCTGCAACTTGATGATGCAGCAAATGCCTGATGTGAAAAGAAGAGCAAAAGGACAAACAGGCAACTAAATTTAAACTCAGGATGCTATAGACTGGTGTTAGATGGGGTTTGGGTGATAAAGTGAAAATCTCGGAAAAACAACACGTAGAGCTCAGCATTGGCTCTGCTGACTTTCAAGGCTCCCCATCTAAAACAAAGCCTCTTGAGCCAGCTTGTCCTGTCACGTTCACAGGCTAGGTTGGACCTGGCTCTTTTCAAACTGCGGCAAAAAGGCGTCCTCACCCTATTCCACTGAAAACCTGGAAAGTGACCTTTGATGCCGTGGTTGTTTTCTTCCCCCACGTCCCCATACCTAGGAGCCTGCAGAAGCCCATCAAGCCTTCCTACCCCTGACACACGAGGGGCAATCTTTGGATTGAGCTCTAGAGCGTTCTCACTGGGTTTAATCCCCAAGTTTCAGCTGCCTTGAACCTGCAGCTCGATCAAGCCCGGCAAGGGGAGGCAGGCACGAGCGGGGGTTTTACCTGGTGCCTGTCCAGGGCGATGGCCGTCAGGGTCAGGGTGGAAACGTGGAGGGAGCAGTACTGCACGAAGCGGCTAATGTGGCACATGGCCTTCCCGAAGATCCACGTGCTGTTCACAAACCGAACCTGAGGGGAAAGCCAACAAACGTGCTGAGAGCAAACCCACAGGGCAAACCTTTGGATGGCACGTGTGCTGGCACAGGGGTTTCGGCTGGCTGGGCAGCTCCCCCAAGACCCAACACAAGACCAGCTACACTGGGTCTTGAAACACCTTTAAGTAAGAGTTCATAAGGCCCAAACCCACCTACTAAATGAGTGGTGCTGTTACAGCCCCCCCACCCTGACCTGTCCCTGTAAAGACCATTTGTGAACAATGGTAATAACTTTTTGAATATATTAACAACTATACTGAGGAAAAGTGGACTAAGTTTTGGTCACACAAACCCCTTTTCACGTCTGGAGATCTTTCACTGATGACTATATCCAACTGGCACCTTGACTGCTTTCTCCGAGTCACCTGAGCACAACTGACATGCAAGCTGTTTGGACTCATTATGTTTTCAGTGTGACTCTCTAGTGGTCTCCTGCGTGTATATTAAAGTACAGGTTCATCCAGGCACTCGCTCTGCATTCCCCAAGAAGCTCTTGCTGTGGTTCGGTGGCTTTCTTGGAGGGACTTCAAAGCCTTTTAGGGGATATAGAGGCTAAGGGAGCAAGGGGAGCCCACAGGTTGCTGAACAGTGTTTTACTTGCCTGGCAGAGCTGTCTATTGGACTTGATTGTGATGGGTTCATGGCTCAGTCCTAGAAGAGCGTGCACAGAGAGGGTGTGACCGTGGGGCAGAGTGTCCTGTGAGAGACCTCCCTCCCAGGCCACTTACCAGCGTAAAAGGCGTGTTGAGCAGCGTGATCATAATGTCAGACACGGCCAGGTTGACGATGAAAAGGCTGGTGGCTGAGTGCATCCTCTTGTTCTTCAGCACCACATGGCACACCAGCATGTTCCCAAAGAGAGACATGATGATAATGACCGAGTATGCCATGATCAGGAGAGCTTTCACTGTTGGTTTCTGGGATTCGGGCTCATACTTGGCCAGCTCGGCAAATTTCTCCCACTCAACAATGCGGCTGTCTGTCCAGTTGAAGTTGGTCCTGTTGGCTGCTTGATAGATCGACATGAGTTTGGCCGAGGAAGAGTAATGGTCAAACTCCTCGAGAAACCCCATCACCTGTATGACCGAAGCACCAAGCGAGGCACGGCGGGTCAGCCTGAGTCTTCACTCAGCTCGAGGCTGCTAGGATCATGAATCCAGCTGACTTGGCAAGTCATCCATGACTTTCAGCTGCTTTGTCCTCTGGGAAGCTGGTGAAAGTGCACCTGCTGTTACAAGCACCTTCCAATGGGAAGCTGGAGGGAGCCCCTGGGGTGCGATGGGTTCCCCGGGGACAGAGGTAGCACAGGGGAGCAGCTCCAGCAGGCACGTTGACAAGGAACTGGTTCGGGACCACGCACTCTCAACTCCTTCATATATCGAGAAAAGCAGTATCTGCGCAGGAGGGCCGGAAAGAAGAGCTAGTCATTACATGTAGCGAAGGCAGGAAAACTTCAGGCGAGGTGTGAATTTGTTTTAGTCCCATGTCAGCTTTTTCTTCTTTGTTTTCATCCAAGTCCATTTTTCCTCCAAGTTCCCCAGAAGGCTGTGTTGTTGATGCTCTCATGCTCTACTTCAAAACACACCATTATTTTCTGTCAAAATGTAAAGATGGAGCCACTTGGGAGATCATTCTTAAGAGCAGAGGTAGCTTTTGTCTGCATCTAGTGCCGGCAATTATCTCAAGGTGATTCAGAATCTGGAAATCACATCTGAAGTTGACTGCAGTCTATCTCCTCCTTTCTCCTCCAAACAACAACTGAATTCCACTTCCAGTGCTTCAGTTTCAGCAAGAGTTCCTGCAAAAGGCAAGGCTTAGCAATAGAGGCTTGCAGCTGGCAGAGGAGCCACTTACTCCGTACACAGACAAAACACCACACAGAACTAGATACACAAGAACAACTGCCTAGAGACAAAAATCTCTGCTTCTTCACCTTAATCGATATATCCGCTTTTAGATACTTCTGGTGACTTTGGATTGCATTGATTTGTTGATGTCAGGCAGGACCTATTAACCGTGCACACCGGTATTTACAGATGTGCTAACATATGGGAGAAGAAAGACATTGGGAAGCTCTGTCGGGTTCTCTGGGAGGGTGGCAGGTTTTTTTGGTTCGTGCCGTTCCGAGCAAGCCCCGTGGCTGCGAGCACAGATGGATGGAGAGATGGCTAAGCAGAGCTTTCAGAGAGCTGAAAGGCTCCTGCTGCCTTCCCCCGCTGCAAACTGGTGGGCGATGGGGAGCAGGTACCCACCCGCCTGTAGTGCTGGGACCTGAATCATTGGCCCTGAACTAAAGTTGACCTATAGATGAACCTCACAACACCACACTATATAGTATTAATCGCATGTGTATTGTATTGATAATCCATCTTAACATATATATTTATATTCCAATGCCAATCTGTAAAAGCTTTACTGTAAGACTAAATGTGCAGTGGGAACCAGCAGGGTGATCCTTCTTTAGCTAAAGGGCAGGTGCAAGGCTGGGAAACTGGCTGCCTCTCACTTTGTTAGAAGCACGTTACAAGACCGTGAGACCAGAAGCCTGGCTTTGGTGGGAGATACGTGATTAAGGACCAAATCAGATCAGGAGACTCCCTTGTATTCTTCCTTTAGCCCTGGCCAGGCTGTGGGAGGAATCCAATGGAGTGAACAACACCAGATGTTCCCACATTTCAAGTTCTGTAAGGTTGTTTGTTTAATAGTATAAAAGCTGGACCCTCTTGCAGAGACGTTGGAGACCTCCCCTACGAGTGGACGTGCTGCGTAGGACGTCCCAGTTGCCGGGACAGTTCTCCAGGATCCTCGCTGCAACAGGGGCTCCCCAGCGACTTCGGGTCTGGATGATGATCTTAGGGCGATTGGTGATGGATCTTTCTTAACAGCTTTTGCTAATCCCGCATAGTAATGATTAGGTGCATTATCCTGCTTGTTCTCCTTGCTGCTTAAAACTAGAGTATAATCAGCTTGCATTGCCTTATCACTGTAATACTTTGAAATAGACAGTAAGATAAGCTGACCCTTCTGTTGGTGCCCGTGTCCTTTCCTGCAGGAAACCCCCCTCCCTGGAGCAATTAGCAAAACACTGCCCCACAGCAGCACACCTCAGGAACAGCCGCAGCTGCCCAGCGCCAGCGAGGGCCAGAGACCACTGGTGGAAGTCAGGCCCCAGGCACTGAGCATGCTGGTACCCCTGTGGTCCCATACCCAATATGATCCACTCTGGCTTGTCGGCTCGCTCTGGGGAGTGCCAGGAAAACTGGAGGACTGACAAGAAAATGCCTGTCAAGAGCAAGCAGATGTTAGAGCAGCTTGGTGCAGTACAAGGAGGGAGGAATCGTTCAGATAATGGAGAAAAGAGCAAATCTTCTAAAGAGGCTATGGCTGTTTCCTGGGCAAATTTACAAGTGAAAGAAACCTGTGCAGGACAGAGAGCGTGACAAATGCTTCCAGTTTCTGCTAGAGCAAAGCAGCTCTCATGCAGCAGGTCCTTGTGCAATCAAATCAAAGAGCTGAACCATCTGAAAACTAAACAAACATTCCTTTAAGCCGAATTGGTCTCCTAACCTGACCCACAGCACAGCTAAACCTCATTCTTTCCAAGGAAAGCTTGAGGAACAAGTCACAGAACCATAGAGTATCTCAAGTTTGCAGGGCCCACAGGAGTCATCAAGTCCAACCCCGTGCTCCTTGCAGGACTCCCTGACATGTGACTGAGAGCATCATCCTTCAACTTGCCCACTTCCCTAGGGAGCCCAAGGAGAAAGGGAGAGCTTAAGGTGAGGAACTTGACTTTCTAACAGAGAATTTCTCCCCAGGTCCTTCTATACTCAGCAAAACGTGACTTTCAGTAACTGCTGAAGCCCTCGGCATTGGCTGCTGCCTTGGATGAGACCACAGGTGCAGCAGACAGGACTCTGCTGAGGAAAGGTGCGTTTGGATGCACGTTATCCTCATGGATTGAAATATTGTGGTTTCATGCACTAAGAGAACCCACCTTTCAGGTTTTGGAACTTTATATAACCTGAGGGGCAGACGAGGGAGAGCCTGCCCCAGCACAGCAGCCCCCCGCCCCTCCAGCCCCTGGCTCGGGCGGGCTGAACGCTCCAGCAGCGACCCCCTGTCCTGGCGCAGGGACGCCAACCTTCCCCTCCGAGAAATGTCGCGCCAGCTTTCCCCGAGAGCGTGCCCGCGGCGTGGGGCTCCTGAGCACCACCACCGCTCGCTCTCCGAGCCGGGCAAAGCTCCACGCGCGGGTGCCCGCGCTGCAGGCGCCAAGTGCCACCGCCCCCCGCAAACACCCGCACTTACCCCCGCAACCGCTCCCGCTGCCGGTCCCGCCGGGCAGCGGCGGCCTCTCCGCGTCCCGGTACCGCACCCCCCCCCGCCCCGCCCCGCCCCGCCCCGCCCGTGCAGCCGGCGGGTGCGGATCCGCCAATCCGGTGGCGGGGCGGGGCTCGGGGCGGGGTCACTGCTCCATTCATACACCAAAAGAAAATCCAAGAACCGGCGCCGTGCGCGCCCGCTGAGCCCCCCCGCCGGGCTCCCCCTGCGGGAGCGGCCGCGGCACCGGGCAGGGGGTCCCGGGCAGCGGGCTCGCCCGGTTCCGCAGCTCTTGGACGCGGCTTTGCCTGTGGGCGCAGCCCCCCCGCCATACAGGCAGCCCCCGGGACCGCGGCTTGTGCCCAGGCTCGCACGGGCGGGGCCGGAAAGCGACACCCGGGGTGGGGGCTCTCCCCACTTATCTCTGCGCCGCACGTTTGATGCGGAGAAGGTGGTCCAGGGCCTGGGAAAGGCTGAGATCTGGGTTCACACAGCCTTGAGGAAAGAAGGCTTAGGGGAGACCTCATCACCCTGTTCCAGTATCTAAAGGGCAGCTACAAAGAAGATGGATATTCCTTTTTTCACAGGGAGTCACACAGAAAAGATGTGGGGTAGCATGTAAAAGTTACTCCTGGGGAGATTCCAATTGGACACGAGAGGAAAAAGATCCCCAATGAGAAAAACCAGCCATTGAAATGATCTCCCCAGGGAAGCAGTGGAGTCCCAAACACTGGGTGCTTGTAAGATTCAGCTGGACAAGGTGCTGGACCATCTCGTCCAGACCATGTGATTGATGGGAAAGGTTGGACCAGATGATCCCTGAGGTCTCTTTCAGCCTGGAATTCTATGATTCCATGACATATTTGATAGGCATAAAAAGTGAGGTCAAGACAAAGACAGAAGTTAGAGAACAGCATAGAGAACTTTGTGAGAACGACAACTCATGTGTTCCTCTAGGGCTGCTTACAGGTTTCATATTATTCCTTAATTTTCAAAGTATAAGAAAGAGTAGATAGGATACTTGATGTATGTAGTGAAAATTGTCACTGTTCCTTCTGAAGACGAGCCGTTCATAAGTTCTTGTGAGAAAGGAGTAAGACTTTCATTCTTCTAAGAGAGTTGGCTGGTCTCAAAAGTAATTAACAGGAGCTAGAATAATACCTTGTTTTATTCTTCTGTGTAGCTTGCCAGAACACATACGTGCGGTGCTGAGGATGAAAGCCTGATCTCCCCCTGCCACGTTAATTCCCAGAGCAGCTGGAATGGTTAGTGCCTGTGCCACCTTTCTGAAAGGGGATTGTTGAAAAGCCTTGATGGGAAGCCCAACAAGCTCAGCAGAGACCTTTGTTTTGACTTCTCTGGGCTCTGGATCAAGTCCTCGGGCAGGGACGGGCAGAGCCGTGGTGCCACAGGGCTGGACTCTGGCAACGTAAATAACGGAAAAAAAAAATAAAAGCCTCCTAAAACTCTGTAAGCCTGAATTTCTGAAATGAGGCTCTTCGTGGATTTTCAGCACTGAGGGATTGTTCTTAGATAAGCGTTTTTCCCACGTCTGGATTCCTCTTGATAGATGCTGATACAGAAATGTGAAAAAAAAAAAAAAAAAGACAGTTTAGGTTTCAGACAAAGATTTTAGATAACATATTTTTAAACTAGATATTGGCGTCTTTCTCATTTACCTGCTGTGTGTCATTCACAGCTTTTTAAAGTAAAATGGAAGAAAGTTTTGTTTCTGCCCCCGTCAGTCACCTCTGTGATCTGACCCAAGGCTCCTTTCCCACTCTCCATTTCTTGCCCAGCACCACCACAGCCGTGCCACGCCAGCTGGCTCTCAGGCCATGCACCGTCTAATTATTGCTAATCACAATTAATACCGCACCTAAAATTGTTACACACAAGCTTGCTATCCCCCAGCATTAAGTTTACGTTCTCCGCATGCTGTTAGGGCAAGCAGTGGGTGCCCCCAGCTCTTCTCTGTGAAGACGGAGTAGTCTCCGCTAGCTGTTGGTGTCAAGAATTAAAATCCAGCAATCCAGAAGCATCATCAAGCTCAGTCCCCTGGCCCTGGGAAGCTGAGTTGGTGCTGGGAAGAGGTGGCTCAGTGCGTGCCCTTTGCCTGCGCTGCCCAAAGCCGGAGGCGCTGGCAGCCATGGAGCCATGTGCGGGGCTGGAACCATCCCTCCTTCTGCTCCCAGCCGCTTGCCGAGTCCTGCCAGGATCCACTCCTCCTGGCTCCAGTGCACACCTTCGTCTCCAGCCGCATTTGTAAGACCTGTTAAGGCAAGTAAACAGTGATGATTTTAATTTTTTTTCTATTTCCCCCCTCGCCTCCAGTTTGAGTGTATTTGCCATGAAGTGGACTGAGCATCCCAGCTCGCACTGCATCAGCCAGAGGCTTCTTGGGAAAGCAGTGAAGATCTTCCTAGTAAACAGGAGAAAAAGAGAGCCTAGATAGAGATAAGAATTCCTTCTGAGGGAGGAAAAATATGTATATTTGATGTGTGTTTCCAGAGAGCATGTTCTTTGCTCAGAATTCTGTATTTATTGTTTCCCAGGGTCTCAAAGCTGTTCCAGTCAAGGCTGTGGCAGAACTCCAGTTGCTTTCAGCAGAAGCCAAATGAAGCCTTGCATTTACAATATGGAGTTTCTTGCCTGCAGGTTGTAGAAATGACACACTTTACATTTATTATCATTACAACACGATGATCTGGCAGGCTTCTGCTTATTTTTTTTCCCCTGAAGTCATTCTCGTCATGACTAAGTTTCCCATATATCTGAAGAGTCATTTCATTATCCTCTCTCAGTTTTCTTGCCTGGCACATAGTACTACTGGCTTTGTAACTACAAGTATATTCGAAGAGGAAAGCTATGAATTTAATCAAGTTACCAGGAAAATCCCAGGCATGCCGTCTTTCTGCAGGTGCAAATTATTTAATTACACCTATGTGCTAGAACCTCTTGAGACACTCTGGCACGCACTGGTTGAAGAACTAGGACTTGATTCATCACAACGGCTGCACCAGCCTTCCTTTGCACAGCAGCAATTGTTATCAACCCTCCCAACCAGGGACAGACACTCTTCGTCTGCTGCTGGTCCTGCTGTTGCCTGCTCATGCCTTATCCCTCGCGTGGTTTCTGGAGTGAGGACAGGCAACAAGCTGGTTGCTCGCTACTCCTGGCCCTGCGCACAGCCTCCCGCCGGTCCCCGTGGGTGGGCACCCATCAGGGAGAGGCAGCAAAGCATCACCCGCGGATCCCGGCAGCTTTGATCTGCCGCTGCAGCCGACACTCGTGCCTGTGCCTTGTTGAAGGAAACATCTCGGTTTGCAACCTGAAATCCAAGCAGAGACTCCAAGTCATGGTCAGCCAGGTTCCCCAAAAGCACGGTTAAAAATGTTTGATGGAAATCAAGCTTGTTTGAAAGGATTCACAGCAATGGAATGAGCCTTTCCTTTGCTTTAGGGCTCCCAAGAGGCGATGCTTTGACTGACGTTGACACTGTTGCACTTTGGCCTTTGCTCTGCACCAGCCTCCTTCTGCCCCACGACAGAGCTGCCAGCCCTCTGTTGTCCATCTCATTACACAAGCACATAATTTACATTTGTCTGCTTTTTTTTTTTCACCTATTGGAAAACATTTAAGAGCAGGAATGACTGTGTTGTGGAATAAAATTGCCTAGGGATTTCTGCCTGTTTTTCTTGGGCAAAACTCTGCGGAGAATTTGCAGACTGGAGCTGTTAAAGACAGTCAGTATCTTTCCTTCATGTGTCTTGCTTTTAAATGTCAGAAGGTCCTTTTGTTTCCTGGAGGGCTAGATGCCCTCTGCACAGATGAATTAATAACACTGCAGATACACAGGCTCCAGAGGCATTGCGACTTAGGAGCTGCAAGAACTCCTTGTTTTGTTCTCAAATAGCACTGTCTAGTCTATTATCACAAAAGGAATAACTGAGTCCCTGGAATATTTATTACCAAGCCTTACACCTGCACGCTCTGTTTAACGTGCATGGCCGGGCAATGTGCAGGTCACTCGCTCCAGACACGCATTAAAAAGCCAGCTCAGCCAGGGCTGAATTCTTCAGTCCTGAACTGCAGGGCAGTATATCCTGCACCAGACCCCTTCCCTCGGTCTCACTGCTTCATCCAAGCGCGCTCACCGAGCCCAGACCGCAGCCTCCCTCCAGACGCAGCCGCGGGCAGCAGCCGTGTGGACGCTTTCCCGGCCTGGGATAAACACACCAGGTTTCCAAACAACTGACCTTTCTCATTTAAAACAGAAACTACCCCCAGATTTTAAATTGATCTGTTACCTTAAGTCAAATTAAAACTCAGGTGGCAGGAACTGGGAAGTGCAAGCTAATCTTTGCATGACGCTCGGGCACAATTTCCCCAGGGTCAGAGTGTGATCTGGCATTAGCTGCCCGTCTAAATGGGAACAGTGCTGCCAAGCACGTTGTTCCAGCTTCAAGCCTGCCATTAGCATGTATTCTAAATAGCACCTACATTCAGCGAGTGGGTGGAGGGGTGAGTTTTGTAAAATGGGCTTCAATAGAGAAATAAAAGAGCAACAATGCAATAGCAATTGCATTTGATTTTCTGTGGACAGTTATGATTTGGGCTTTATCATTCAAAATACAAATGGCAAGTATGTAATAGCTACTAATAACAGAACTTCAGAGCAGTTGGAAAAGAAAGGCTTTAAAATCAATTTGATAGTCCTTGAATTTTCAGCTGAAAGACTTGGGTGACAGAACAAAGAAAGTCAACATGACATTGTAAATCTGCCCTCTCTCTGGGCTGACGGGTATTGTCTAGCGACTCCACTGGAGTCTAGATCTTCAGCCTTGATTTTTTTTTTTTTTCTTTTTTTTCTCTCTCCTTGCAATCATACAAGATGCCACTGACAGCATGTTCAGTTCCTGCCTGGATAACTGGCCCTGTGGTTTCCACCGTGGCATGAAAACCCGGCACCTAGCAGCAGCAGCCAGCCGGTTCCTACCTGTCCCCCTGCACGCCGCAGCCTGGCTCACCGTCACACCGGGACGACCCGTCTGGAGGCAACAAACCACACCAGCGCTCTCTTGGGAATGTGTCTTTCTTTGCTGTGGTCAGCTCCCAGCTCCAGAAGCCTCTGAGCCTTTAACACCCCTTCGTGTGTATGTTCTTCCCAGGAGAAGTTCTTCTTCGCCCTCTGTGCATGAGTACAGGATTGAGAAACCAACCAACCAACCATGCTTTCTTTAACAGAAAACTCATTGCTAATAAATGTGACTGGACAACGAGTGGAGAAGTCATTTTGCGTGTGACGTACACACAACTGCTGCTGTGCACGTTATTTCCTCGTCTCTGGCTGTGGATTTCTCGTGGGTTCACCAGCCAGAGCACGTTGCTTTCAGCCTGCCCGTGGAGATACAGAAACGGTAAACGGGGACACTCCCAAGCTCAAGTGAGACCATGCAAAAAGTACATTTAAAACTACCCTTCACTGAGTTCACAAGGAGCCCTGTTACCCTTGATGAAATGTTCAAAACTTGTTCACTTTCCACAGGCTCGAGAAAAAGCCTGTCTATGGGCATCTTTCTGATTTGAGGCGGGAGAGCTCTGCGGGAAAGGATGCGCAAGAGGCGCCGTCACCTTGAGCCCTTGTGAAGGTGTCTGAGACTGGCAGGCAGAAGAGCTAGCAGACTCCACAGAGGTCTCACGTTTGCACCTCACCTGTCATGAGCTCAGGAGGCAAAGCCCGAGATTTGGATCTGTTTGACAAGGTGAGGAAAGCTTAGGCAGCACCTTAACACTTGCTGTACATTTTCCAGGTTTTAAATAACGGCATCCTGTAACGGCTCGTCATCGCTGTTCCCTTTAAGGGTCTCATTAATTTAAAGGCATGAGAGGTTTGCTGGGATGACTCACAAACCAAAGGAAAAGAGAACGGAAGAAAGATGAGACTCAAAAGGTAATGGTGAAACGTACATTGGCATCAAAACTCTGTCCCTTTGTGCAGCTCTGACCAAAGGAAGAGAGGTGACAAACCCAAAAGTTGCATAAGCCAGCAAAGAAGGTCCACACAGAGAAGCTGACAGAAACTTCAGCGTCCTGCCGAGCTCTAACCGGGTCCAAGGTACACACACCTTGATCTGTGGACCTTATCATGGTGGCAGCTGTTAACAGATGCATCAGGTCAGAACAGCTCTGAGCTGTGGAGCTCTGGTGAAAGCTCAGCCGGGTGGCTGGGAAGGGTGTTTGTGCATTTTCTGCGTTTTCTGGGCAGAGGAAAGAGGGTGAGAAGCATCAGTGGTGGGTATCTCCCTGCATCCCCTCTCAGGCCGCTGGCATTTTGCCTTGACCCTGCTCCCACAGGGCATGTGCAGAGGCACCCGCGGGTGCAGCTCTGGGCTGGGAAGGGCAGGGCAGGGAGGATGCTGAGACTCCGTTGGGTTGCTGAGCAGCAGAAGAGCCAAGCGCACTAGCACCACTTTCCAGGGAAGACGGGGCAAAGGGGTCTGCAAAGCTGGGATTCGATGGGTTCCGGGAGGGCTCTGAGCAGTACGTCCCACTGTGTTTGCGAACAAGTGGCAGCAGAAGGCAAAACAAGCAGAAAAAGAGGGGAGTTTGACAGTCATCCCCTCTGAAGCTTGCAGTGTTTAGTTTTCAGCTAATTCAGTCAAAAGAGGTTATGAATTGTAATAATGAAGGCTGAAGTCTATACTCCAAATGGTACTTCCCAGGAGGTCTAAAGAGCTCAAATACAAGATTACCAGTTACCATGCTTTTTAATTTACAAGTTAATCCTGCTTACCACCAAGGGAACGGACAAAGGCAAATGCAGCATCCTTTCTAGAACAGGCTTCAGGGGCAATCCTGGTTGTTTGACATTCAACTTTCCTTCCAAGCAGCCTGAAAAATAAAAATAATACACACATGGAGAAATGTGATTGAGTGGGGAGGACACAGGGACAACCGCGGCAGGGCTACAGACTCATAGACATTCTGCAGGGGAAACGCTGCAGCAAAAATGCAGCAGAACGCATTTCTGAAAGGAAGAAGAGGCTTTCCCCTGGGTTGGCTGAGCAGTGCCGGGACTCGCCTTCAGCTGCTGGGCAGACACTGCAGCGCAGGCGGGGGCTTACGCAGCTCCGTGCTCGCGGCTCCACACCTTCAAGCCAACAGACAGTTCTGGGCCTTGAGCTTCTCATCAAAGTGCAGCACTTGAGAAAATCTGAGCCTCAAAATCTCGTGTCTGAGGAGCTAAACCAGAGCACTGAGGAGTGATCTCTGGACCCAGGAGGGTTTCCAGAGCCGCTCAGAGAGTGAGATTTCTGTAACAATTGCAGACAAGGTAGTAATTTTCCATTTCTTTCCCTACTGGTGCAGAATCCTAAACAATCCAGGCAAGAAATAAACATACAAACCACCCAGCAGCATCTGGCTGCAGAACACAGCCAGCCAACATCCTCTCTGCAGGCTGCTCCTAGCTTCAATAGCCGGGTAAATCTTAGCACATCAGCAACCTTTGGCTCTTTTATCTACAATATTTTCTAAAACTTACCCAAAGGGAAACAGCAGACAGGCCCATTAATATGCGTTTCACTGCTGGGACATATTTTTAACTCTTCGCTGTATTAGTGTACTGTTTTCTAGGGGAAAAAAAAAAAGCATAAATACTATTTTTAATAAGGCAAGTGGTTTTTATTTTTATTATAGATTTTTTCTTAAAAGACCAAGTATCCAAAACAAACCAGAGAGTTTAAACTGGGACCAAAGCCCGGTGCCGGCCGGTCCCTTTCCCTTCTCCTCCCCGAGGATCCGGCAGAGCTTGGTGCTGGGAGCGCTGTGGGATCAGGCTCCTCCAACCAACCACTCTTGGATGGCTTTGCACCCTTGCTGCTCTGGAGGTTAAGCTTCAATCTTCTGGGCCTGTGGTTGGGGAACAAGCACGAGAGACAGCAAAAACGGGAAGGAAATACGCTGAGGTGCACCACCTGTTGCCGGCTCACGGTTACCTGCTCTCTCGTCACCAACATCAGCCTGTCACTGGATCCTCCTCCCGCAGGGACATGGCGGTGGGCGAGCATCCGCACCGAGCGCACTCAGCCCCAGTCACCCCCGGCTCCTCTGCACACTCACCCTTTGGGTCTGTTATCTCCAGGGAAACATCAGGCATTTCTCTGCTTCTGCTAAACTCCTTGTTAGCTCGGCTGAAGGAAACACCACGCAACACTCTTAAACCAAATTAAGTTTGTACATAAAAGAGGAAAAAATACCAATTATTACCAAGCACAGATAGCAAAGCCTCCCAAGACGCCACACAGGCAGTGGGGGTCATATCCTAGCTCTGCTACCACCCCCCAGGTTGGGGGATTTCTGCAGGGGTTGGTCCCTCCCCCCAGCCAAGGTGGAAAACACTCTCCTTGCCATTGGGTTCAAGTAAAGCTTCAAAATGGTTTTGTAACTGTCTTTCTTGCTTTTGCAACTTGTAATTACAATTTGTAATTACAGCCCAGATGTTCCAAGCAGCTGCCTGGCAAAGGGCCAAAAGGAGCCAGGTTTGAGGAAAGGATGCTCCAGGATGCCTGGTCCCCTCCCTGTAGTCCCCAGAAGGCAGGTGCCCAGGCGGTTGGTGCCAGAGCATCCAGAAGACAACGTCCTGGGCACGGAGCAAAGTGTGCTGAGGGAGGCAGCTCTTCCCGGGAGGAAATGCGGAGCGGACTGTCAAAGCCTTTGGGTGGCTTAGCGCTGTCTTCCTCGGTCCTGGAAAGCCCGCCCCAATTGTCTGCTCATCGACCTCCCCGGCAACACTGGGTGGTGGATTAATTTGCATATTTGGGTTTTCCAAACCAGAACTCGTGTTGCATCCGGTTTCTTTCCAGTCCTAGTTGGTATCTCCACCAGGAAACTTCAAACTGAAAGAGTCCCTTCTGCTTATCTCTCTCTAGACTAACGCACTTACCCCTGAGCAGCCATGGGGATCAGGTGGATGTCACTGGAAAAAATAAAGAATTGTTTGCAAGAGACAACAGAATGCCTGGCCTCTAAACGCATGTGAACATGCTGTGTTTTCTGTTGCACTGATTAGCTTGGCAAGTGCAGAAGCCAAACCTTTCCCAGAGGCAAATGAATGGCTGCAGAGGAGGAATACCAGGAACCTCTCTTTGTTAGCTTAAGAATATGAACACTTAAAACTGAAGAAACAGGCATTTCCTTTCTGTATTGAAAATTTATTAGTAAGTGCTGGGCCTGAAGAGCAATTTTCCTCTTTCTATTCAGTTCATTTGTGCTAATCAACAGAGCATAATCTAAATGAAAAAGAGACGATGCAGGATGGTGACCCCGTTCACTCATGGGGCTTACTGGGACGGGAGGAGAGCTGGCTCAGAGTAGCCCAGACTGATTTGTGACGGGCTGTGCTGCTCCTTCTGTCCTCGCCTTCAAGCTCAGCCTTGTTTGCTTCATGTCCTGCAACGTAACCCAAGTCCCATGAGTTTATTTTTCCCTATCTGGGCACATATTTTGGTTTTTGTGCTCTCAGCATTAAAGACACCACACAGACAATGACCATGACCTCAAAAATCAAAAGTGAAGGTAACTGCAGATGAGCTAATCTCTGTATTCATCAGGATGCCTTTCCAGATTGCAGACTGCACATAATTTCCTTTAAAAGGTGCTAGAAAGCGGGATATTTTCCTGAGAATATGTCTTTTAGGGCTACAGGCAACGGATTGCAATAAATTGTTGAATTTGTACCTCTATTTGCAGCCTATTTCACTCCTGAAGTTAGATCATCACAGAAAGAAGAAATGCTCCCATACAATTATGTTGGATTCTTCCCCCCGCCCCTCATATTTTTAGCATCTTTAATGCTAGATTACTCAATTAGACGGCAGATGTCTTCCAACACTTGGCTGCTGCCCTGTGTTATCTCCCATCCCCGGGCCAAGCCCTGCTGTTCCTCTCTCCTCCGCTCGAAGCTGCCCTGTCCTGATGCAGGAGTGAGCAGGAAGGGGGTGATCTAACCCCCCACACAGCAGCCCAGATGCCCAGAGAGAATAACGAGTGCTGATAAAGGGGAAAAAACGTATTTTGGAGCTGTTAAGTGGAGAAGTGTAGGTTCTACTTAATTATCATAAAAAGCAAAATTGCTGGCTTTGTTTAGAGAACCTTTTTTCTTCTCCTGAACCAAACAGGCTTACCAACGCGGCTGCTGTTTGAAGCCAAGGGCAGAGGCTCCAGCACAACGAGGAGGTCCCCGTGGCCAGGTCCTTCCTCCCCACCCTGGGAAGGACTGGATTGTCACGGGTTCTGCATCGGTGTTGCCAAGAATCACAAAGTAGCATCTTTCTGGGCATTGCAGATTATTTACTGCGATAACGAATGAGGTTAGCAGAGGCAGAAAGGGCCGTTTCAGCTGCTGCAGGGTAACCTGGTCTCATTGAAATCTCACAGCACTACAGTTCTTGGAGAGGTGAGAGTTGTGCAACAGCCTTACCAACAGCAGAGGGAAGAAGTGTCTTGGAAAGACTCACAGAAAGGAGAAATCACTTCATGATTTCATGCAGAGAAGAGTAGGCAATTATAGGTCTACCGGTAGGAAATAAGACTTTTAGCTGTGAAGTGAAGCCTAAACTCCTACTGAAAATCATAAGGGCTTCAAGATGTGAGGCTGAAACTCTGGCCACGTCTCTCTGCGAAGACGAGAGCTGCTGGCAAGCTGTGGGCACTGAGCTGGAGGAAGCCAGAAGCATACGTCAAGCACAACCAGAGCCTCCCAGCGCCCACCCACCCCGGCTCTTCCCCCTCCATCTCCCAAGCACCCGCAGAGCTGGGACCAGCCTCACACTTCGGGGAGCCTCCAGCAGCCCAACAAGCTGCTCAGAGGGGCAATTCCCCTGGGAGATCTGCCCCAGTCATCAGCAGGGTGGGGCAGAAATCGTCCTTGCAAGAAAGGGTTAGCAAATACCCGACAGTTCCTGCACAAACACCGGCGCAGCAGGGAGCACCACAGGGGTTTGCTTCCCCTCGGGTATTATTCTCCGGTGATGTAAATTAGACTCCACTGAGTTCCAGACAGCTTTATTTGAGCTCCTCCTAGTACTGAAGCTTACTAAAGATGAGGGTGAAGCTCTTTATTCTACACCATATCATGCAGCATTAAGCTACTCACAGATTTTAAGGCTCTGAATTTATTATCAGACACCCAGGAAATGCTGGATAATCTGCACCTATTCTCATTTTCTATGCCCCTCTGGCAAATTGCCCTGCAGTTTCCTGCTGGTATGCTGCTAAAATAGAAGGAAAATTGTTTCCTTATGAATCAGCACAACCAGTATCTTTTACTTGTTTTATCTGGCTGAGTAATTTACTCTTGCGAGAGAGAAAAATCATGCCCATAATCCCACAAAACATCCACGGTCAAACACCTGACAGCCAAGGGAAGACAAGAGACCCTGGACTTGGGAGCCAAACATTGAGACAAATTTCTCATTGTTCTTTCCATCTTCCAGCTGTCAATTAGGACCCGAGGCTCTGCTGAGGTGCACGGGCATCGTCTCTCGCAGTCCTTGGGGAGGCCAAACCCGGGACACCTCCGTGTCACCGTGCCGGATGCTGCTGCTCTGCGCGATCCTGCTCCCGGCACAGGACCCGCGGTCACAGAGCCGGGACGCGAGCAGGGGCCAGGGCTGCAGCGACGGGGCTGCGCTGCGTGCTCGGGAGCTTCAGAGCTGCTGTGGAAGCATAAAAAGCAGAATTCGACATGGCCACCTCTCTGCCCCTGACCTCAAAAAGAAGCAACTTATTTTTACTAACAGAGAACGAATGCAGGCAAATACTTCTTTCCTGCTGGCAGCTGTCTGCGTGGTTGTGAGGGCATCGCGCTCCACCCGGCTCCCCGGCGAGCAGGGAGGGAAGGACCGACCAACCTTGGCAGCCTTCACTGCTTCGGGTGCAAGGCACGAGGGCTCCAGCCTCACACCGCGAGACCAAGTAGTCGTCCTCTTTCCTGAGGAAATGTGACCTGATGCAAGCTTAAAGGGCTTTTAAAACATTGACCAAGAGAAAGTTGGAATTTATTGCACATTAACCTGGGGATGCTCTTTGCAAGGGCCTGATCAGGAGCAGCACCGTGTATAACGGTGCAGCTCAGCAGCGCCATCCTTTTCCCCGGGAAGGCCACGGGAGAGACAGAGCAGTCCGAAGGGCAGCACTGTGTCCCCAGCTCCTTGTGCTCTTTAGATGTTCGCGTCCCTCTGGGACACCCCCAGTTTCCCTCGCTCTGTTAAAAGCCAGCCTTGCCAAGCTGTCCTGCTGCTCTCACCTGGATCCCTGGGATCCCATCCACATGAGCTCAGGCTCTCTGGTGCTTATTTGAAAGGTCAGGATCTGACTCATGACTCTAGTATGGTGATATTTTTGGCTCCATTTTAATCATTTTCTCTTGCATGTCTCATGCACCGCCTGCCAGAACTTCTTGTCCTCCCAATTATGGTGAAAATAGATTATTAATAGACTAATTCAGGAACTACTTTGGAATTACTGACAGACACAGAACCTGGTCCAACAATACTAATTCCTCATTCATTTCTCTCTCCAGTGCCAGTAGAGGGATGGACCAGGGCCCCCACTTTAGCTGAAGGGTGGAAAGCAAGGGAGATCACTTTTGTCTTCTGCTCTTAGTGTTTGTCCTAAAATCCTGATGTTTAATGTTAACTTTCCAATGTAAAAAGGAAGAGGAAAACCCCATTACTAGTATGCTTGCTGGTAACTGGGGTGTCTTTCCATTTCCAGCGACAGAGCTAACACTTCTCTGTGCTCTGCAGAAAACTAGAGCCCCACTCCCTAAACCCCACAGCCTCACTGCGTCAGCCATAGACATTCCAGTCCAGATCACACGAACTCCCAAATCCTTTTGACATTAATTTGTGTTCCTCAGTCGAGACCCGTCATGCCCAGCTATTTCACTCCTGAGATCCCAACAATTTAAAAACTGCATTTCCTCTACAACAATTTTATTCGACATCAATACCATGTTTCTAGGTCTCTTTATTTGGCAAATGTTAACTCGTACCCAGCCCTCCTGTGAAGCAGAGAAATTGGCATTATTAATCTTGTTTTATGGAAAGGAGAGAGTGGAGAAATGAAGTGATTTGCTGAGGGCAAAGAGGGAGAACCAGTATTAACATGGGGGCGAGAGCTCGAAGGTCCCATCTCTGAGCCATGCCCCTCCTCAGCATCCTGGGAGCTCCAGGAACCCTTTTTTTGGGTAGCCAGCACAGAGACCTGCATCACACTTCACTGACCTCTTCCCTTCTGCTTTACTCCACATAAGCTTTTTAATAAACGGCAGGGCTGCCCAGGCATTAGAGCAGCTGGGGAAGAAGTCTGCCTTGCCCTCCTCTTCTGTCTGGCAGCAACGTGCTGACAGCGCTTGACACTGAACCAAACAAACCAGGCCCTCTCGCTGGGCATCCTTTTTTAATGCTACATGTACTGGAAACTCCCATCTCAGCTGACGGAAGCCTGCACTGCAAAGAACTACACCTCAGCTTGGGGAGGTGGCAGGAAAAATATTTCCAAAGTTCTGGACAAGCTCAATCACTGAAGTGCAATTACCGTGAAGAGCTGTTGGTACAGAAGATTGATTTTGTTGCACACACACAGAGGATGCTGCACTCCTCCAGCACAGCCAAAGAGAAAGCAGAGCATGCACAGCGGTTTAGGGGACACTTTCCGGTTACTAATGCTTCAGGTATTTATTGAGACTTGAGAGAGGAGAACATTATCTCACTGTACAACCAAGACAATTTTCCTTTTCTGTTTCTCTCTCATTTTATTTTGGAGAGGATTTTATTTCTCTACTGCATTTTTCCTGGTCTTTTGGGTACGTGTTTAGCTTTCCAAGAAACGTGCCCATTAAAAGAGTTTTCTTGTAGCCTGAGTTATGACTTACCACTAAAAAAAAAAAAGTCTGCTGTAAAAACCATGTTCATTGATTGACTGATTGCTGAAGGTTGAGCACAATTAATGAAAATTCCCCGTTATTTAGGACTTACGCATGACTAGGGCCATGACTAGGGCAAGGGAAGTATTTAAGACATGAAGTGCTTTTTCCACTTGAAGAGCTGAAAGTTAAAATAGCATTAATAATGGCAGAACTGGGTTGCAGCAGGCTTCCGTTCCCAGGCTATCAAGAAACCAAAACATATAATTCACAGTAGTTTTGGTGTCATTTCCAGATGCTTTAGCTTTTGTTAAGCAATTTGCAGAAAACTGAGTAAGACTCAAAGGAAAAAAAAAAAAAAAGGCTTTTCTATTCATTCTTTGACTGCTTTAATGTGATTTGTCAGTGTCTGGACAGTGGGAGTCCCTTGGACCACCAGCCCAGCCCACCGCACTGGTACCAGCGACACGGCTGGTGGCACAGACTGAGAAGCGGCGCCTCTCTTGGAAACCTTGTTCTTCCCACCCACCTGTCTTCCCTGCAGTCGGTTGGGCCTGAAGACCTAATAACTGGAAGGGGGCACGTGACAGAACTCAGGTTCCCACCTGTGGGACACGAGTGCTTATCGCTGCCAAGTTTACCAGGTCTCTCCTCCCAGATAAGTGCTCAGTCACCCACTGGGATGGCCAGAACAGGGAGCCCAGAGTTGGGCTTAGAAAAGCGAGGTCTGGAACAAGTTTTTGTCCTTGCCAAGGTCCCAAGGATGTGGCACCATGCACAAACTCCTGTGTGAGACCCTGTATTTGACTGCTCCACACATCCCTTGGGATGCAGGGCAAAACGCTGCCTCTCCTGGGGATGCTCAGGGGGTCCTGGGTGCCTGCTCAGCCCCACCAGCTCCCAGCCCATGCACCTCTTCCTACTTAGGTGATCATGGTGCAAAACGAGTTGTTAGTTCTCTAACAGACTGCAGAGCAACCAATTCTTCTTTTCAGATGATTTTTAATTTCCACACAGATGTGAGGTAGAACCACTTTCCAGAGGAAGGCCTGTGCTTCAAACACTTTTTCCGTGTGGGTGTCTGCTGGAGGCAAGGGCGCTCTCCAGGGAGGGGAGCTATGCTGGCCAAAGGACCCTCCTGCTCCAGAGGAGGTTTTCTCACAAGGGAAGATGCTTCCCCCTTGCTGGACAAGGTGTTTAGTCACACAGTTCCAGGACAAGTCTAACTGTGAGGATGACTCCAGTTCTGCCCATGTGTGTCTGGCATGCCTCACAAGAGCTCCCTGACCAAGCCCCTCAGAAGAAACTGGTGGGAAGAACCTCTTTTCCGTGTCCTACCCAAATCACCAGCTTCCTTAAGTGTACTGCCTCTTTGCAAAGCATGTGCTTTTATGGAAAACAGAGGAACCCAGGGTTGTTAAGAGCAACTGGAGAGGCTTATTCAATGGCTAAAGTTTTCTGAGGCTGCTCCTGCTGCTGCAGAACTCCCTCAAGATGGATGGTGACACATGCGTGAGGGTGTCGGCCAGTTACACTCCTGGCCCTTTAAGCCTTGATCTGAAATGTAATACTTCAGGAATATGATGGTTTAAACAATTTTAGTCAGTGAGTCAGTTCCGGATTATCAGCCTGCAGAGGGAGGTAAGTGACTCTCCCTCATAAATTAGCAACCAACCAGCTCTCGCCTTTGATGAATGTTATTTTAAAGATTCATCTCACTTATTAGCTCCAAGTACGCTGCCCATTAATCACTGCAAAGGAACACTGCCCCCTCCTCTGCTTGACAGCTTTATTCCTGGGACAGCTACTTCAGCATCATCAGAAAAGAAGGAAAAGGAAATAGAAAATTGTGGTCCCACAGACACATGGAGAAGTAGGTGCCATTATGCAAAAGTCACTTCAAGTGAGGCTGCTGAGGAACAAGTTCCTGGCACGTAGTTTGGATTTCACATCTCATTTTCTAGAAACTGAATCTGGTTATCCTTAAAGTAAACTTAGCGATACCAGCGAAGAGCCTCTGGGTCTGACCAAGCAGGGAAAACATCCCAGAAGTGTCAGTTCAGTGGATGTTTAATCTAACTCGCAAGGCATCGTGGAAGGGTGGTGACTGCAGCGACTGCCAAGATGTGATCCAATCTCCTAAGATCTCGGATCACATTGATTTGTGGTCTGATCCCACTGCTCACTGTGCACATAGAAGTGGTCTGCCTTTCACATTCCGTATCTAAGAGGGGGGTTATATTTCAAGCAAGGATTGTCTATTTGTGTACATATACATACGTGCGTGTATACACACACATCTGCAAGGACAAACGAGCGAGACTCACGTTCTCTGACACTGTGGAACTAGAGGCTGATGTTGTTTCACACTGGACTGAGACCATGGGGAAAGATTCATCCCTGGTTTAAAAGGGCTCCTGAAGCGACAGATTTGCCTGGTCTGGCAGATGCTGGACCTTTTCAAGAACTCTGCTCCCGTTATGATGCGGCAGCAGAGGAATGCTGATGACTTGTAGCTGACTGCACGCTCACAGCATTTCTATTTATTCCTCTCAGGCTTCATGCCACCCTAATGCTGGCTCAGCTCAGACAAGCTAAAAGCATATGCTTATTTGGAACAGTTTTTTAAACTCTTAACTCTTCTGGGTAAAATCCATCTTTCCTCAAGCATCTTTTCCTGCCTTCCCAGGAGTCTCTCCAAACTTCTTGAAGCCATTCTTCTCTCCTGACTGGCAAGTGAGTGAAATACACTGACGAGAGAAGGTAAATCTTCACCTGGCTGCTGTTCCACCACTATCACCCGAGAAAGTATTTCAGTTATAAACCTCACAGGATGGTGAGATGCTGCTCACTGAAATTTGTTTCAATAGTCTTCAAAACCTAGTGATAAAATGATTTATTTTTAAATCATCAAAGTTGCAGTGTATCCAAAGCCTTTAAAATTGGATGAACTAGAGAGGAAAAAGGGGTAAGAAGCAGCCTGGCTGCACGGGTGGCCCCACGTGAAGTGTTTCTCCAGGGGGAGAACAGGGACAAGGTCCATCTGTAGCCAGGGAAGAGCTGCTTTCATCACAGACTTGCTAACTTAATGAGGAAACTTTTAAACTAAGATTGATGAGGTTAGTGACATGAGCCTACAGGTGGGTCCAAACCACAAAGGCCTGGAAGGAAGCCTAAGCACGGGCAGCCAGAGAGGGGACAAGAAGGAAAATAATGGCTCATTTTTGTTCACCCTCTTTGATGTCTGTGTGTAATGAAATAAAGGAAGCTCTTTGCCAAGAACACCAGAAGATCCCTATAAAAGCTGAAAGTGAGTTGTCTACTATAGGAAAATATTATCAAATAGGATTTTTTTTTTTCCAAGTCGTTCTTTTAAAGCCACTGTCTGGCCCCAAGGTCAGGGTTGCAGCTCGGCTCCCCAGAGCCCCGGACAGGGTAAGGTTCTAATATTATTTAGCTGCACAATGCTGCTAACAGCATCCCATCGAGAACGACAGCTTGAGGTCTCCAGACAAGCTGTGAGCACACAGAGACCAGTACAGAGGTGAGGGGGTTTTACAGGGGAACAGGGACCTCCTGCTCTGCAGAACCTGTGAGGAAAGGCCAAGCCAACACCAGGAGGGTCTGTCTCATCAGTAGACACTGAGGCACTGTGATAATGGGACGAAAAACATTCTAATAGCCAGGCATTTGGTATGGTAGGAAAGAGCAAGACGACGCAATTCATCTCAAAAATTCTAGACTACAAAGAAAATTGAACCGACATTTATACACACACACAAATCACCAGGGTCATCATCACATTGAAATATCACAAAGCACGTGTTGCTAGGTGCCTTGCTTTAGGAACTGCTGCCTGAAGGCCCAATCAGCTCCAGCAGATTAAAGAAAGGCAAAATCATGTTCAGTCACAGCAGCGACCAAGTTCATGGCCAAGATCCAAAACAGCAAAAAATATAGACTGAAAAAGTTTTCCAGATATTCTGGGGCAAGACTTAAGCAGGGCTTTTTTTTTCTGCTCAAAGGAACAACCACAAGTGAAGCAAAATTATCCCATCAGCTTCCAGCCATAGTGGTGAACCTCAGCGTGGAGGCCAGCTCTTCTCAGCATAGCAAGAAACCAAAGCACACCTCTAATCCCCAGAAGAGGCCCCTAGAACACATCTGAAACCTGTTCCTGGAGACACGGGGGAAGGTCCTTGAACTTCTGGTCCCCAGTTATACCTGGACTTTCATGTCACAGTACTCGTCTCTCTCCATATAAAGGGTGTTTCCCCAAAACACCTTTTGGTACGTATCATGACAACAAGAGACAGAGGAATCTGGCTTAACATCTATTAAGTTTTCTAAGGTGAGATCATCATTACCTGTCTACTTGAAGCACATGAGACCAACTGAGAAAATTGGGGAAGAAACATTAAAAAAAAAAAAAAATCAGAATAAGTTACGTGGAGGCAATGAGCTCACCCTTCTCCAGTGGCTGGGAGAGATGGTTCTAGCATCTACTGGTAGCAGTGGAGGACAGCAGGGTGCTGAGAAGCCAGAGCCAAAAGAGGCGTAGAGAGAGGGCTCCTGGAAATAAACCCTGGGTAATAAGGCGACGAGCTGCAGCTTGTTTGGGGGCAGGGGGACAGCTGAAGGGGATCATCCTCATCTCACCTGGGAGGGCTGTTGTCTGCAATAAGCTTTGATTTCTTTTCTCACATTACTCAACAGTGTCCACAATCACCTGTGACATTTCCATCGGCCACCAGCATTATGTAACCTAGATGCACATTTATACTTTGAAAAAAAGTCCAGATTTTTAAAGCAGTAAGCCCTAGTTAGCCATCTCATCCCTCGTCACCCATCCTGATGGTAATGATGCTGCACTTTGCCCAGGCTGTTACACCTGCTAAATCCCAGGGAGGGTTTCCGCACATTTAGACGACATATAGGGAACCCTCATCAGCATCATCCAACACAGGACAAAAATCCTTTGGGGTGGTCTCTCCCCAGAAGTTCTCTTTAACTCTGGAGATTGTTGGAGAGAGGTGAAGAGGAACAATTCTGGGATTTGGAATAAGTTGTTCCTTTTTGCTTGGAGCCCTGAAGCACCTCTCCAATCGCAGCCTGTGTAAGTGGCTGTTAGTAACCTCTTTCGGCTGATATTTTCCTGAATTTATCAATTTTTAACTTTTTGATGATCTTCCTGAATAAGTACAAACATTGTAAATTATATAACCCTTGGAAAGCCGGAGCTGGCAATGTGCGATAAAGTAGCTGTCAGGAGTGTCATTCTGACTCAAGATGACGGCAGGTTCAAAGCATTTTTAATAATTCTTCAAATTGTTATTTCTATCTAAAAGAAAAAAAAGAACACGCTAAAAAAAGAAGAAGAAACACAAAATAGGAATTCTGTGGTTTGCTTTTACAACAGACTTCGCTGAAAGCTTTGTAGCTTTTAACACAAAACGAAATGATGAAAGATTTTCGCCCCCTGTGTTTGTGCAACAAGAAGGGAGCACTCGCCCAAAAGATTGGCAGAAAGACCTGATGCCACATCTGGGAGCTCTTTAAACCTCCTGGAGGCACACAGACTGCGGTAAAGTGCAGGCTACAACTCTTAGTCCAGCAGTACCGACCAGGCAATGTTCTGCGAGGCTGGGCTCACGGCCGATGCGCTCTAGGTCTCGCTCTCAGGTGGCCAAAGGCAGAGGTGGCACCTGGTGAGCGGGAGGGCTGCCCGGGTGCTGGGGCACTTTGTCCCGTCGGGCTGATCTGCCACACGGCTGGCTCGGTGTGTCCCCAGAAAACCCTGCTGACCTGTCTTTAGCCATGGCTGCAGCAAAGGCTCTGTTAACACAGCCACACAGCCAAGGAAATGTTTTGTTCTTTGCCTGAAAGCTGTGGAAACAAGTAATCCTTTGGTTATTTATTTGTGGTCCAATTCTGAATCCTTTCTGCACTCCAAGGCGTGCTCTATCCCCCCCACGGGGCTTTTGTATTAAGGTGGGACCTCCTGGGAGTGGGGGGCTGAATCTGCCCGTGGTGACTAAACACAGCCAGAGCTTTAGGTGGAAGAAAGAGAAGAAAGAGAAGCTGATGGCAAGTAATAGCAGTGTTCAGTCAAAGGATTCACACAAGTTCTACAAATATGAAGCAATCGCAGCATGAAAGGTGGGCAGGTGTCAGTGAGGTGTGGGTGCTCACGCTTTCTTCCCCCACTAAACCGCAGCAGGCAGCAAGCTCTAGCACCCGCGCTTTCCCGCAGTGAGCAGGAGCCAGGCAGAGCAGCCATATTCTCTTCTGCCAGCTGATGGAAACAAACGCCGAGTCCGTTGTGCTTCCCATGCAAAAAATACCAAGTGATTCTGAGACTAATGTAAAGGGCTCAGGAGAGGGGCAGACGAAAGGCAGGATGCCCCCTCACGAGAAGAAATAGGGAAAAAAAAGATGGCACGCTCATCAACCCAGCCTTCAGAGCAGCCACAAAACTCTGGCAGATGAGTTAATGATGGTGAAATATCCGTGGGATTCATCTGTTTGTTTCAACTTCCCAAGAGCAAGTGTTTTCCAACACTTTTGTGTATATTTAGGTGCAATATTGTTACAAACTAATCACAGGCTGAAAAGGAGAGACATGGTGTCTGAGGATGAAAACTGATACCGTCAACGCTTGGTTTGACTTCATCGGAAGTTTGTCACTTTCCTTGTCTTTTTCTTAAGGAGACTGAAGTATTAAGTTCAGTGTATTGGTGGTATTTGGCTACTCCCTGCCTTGGCTGACCGCTGCAATTCAGTTGTCAAGACCTATTTTTAGTTGTATGAATAACGAAGAGCTTTTGGAGCGGATCCTGCGATGTCCTGAGGCTCCACAAGAATGTGGCAGTGGCGCTCAGCGGCACTCTCTTGCAAGTGCTTTATTTGTTCATTTGGTTGGGGCCTTTCTAACCCAGTCTTTGTAGTGAGTCACATTTCCTCTGCCCACGCCTTCTTTCTGAAAACTATGACAACAGTGAGGTACTCTTCAGCTAACTTAGTATTCAGCACAGGGCCAGGAAGTTCAGCTTTTCTACAGTTTGTTTTCCAGGGCAGCGAGCACAAGAGCCTCTGCCGAGCCCCCCCCGCCGGGCTGGCTGAGCCCCTTCTGCCAGGGAAGTGCTCCAAGCACCATCACTCGCCTTCCCCTGCCCATCTGCGCCTCACTTCTGGGAACCGGAGGCTCACTGGAGTCATCCAGCTGGGCTGCATTAGGAACTCGAGGTCAGGCCACCTTATCTCACTTATTTTAAAGTGTTCTTTTAACTTAGACACGGAACTCCTCAGATGTACAGTGTGTCTGAGGCCTGGGAGACCTCTGCCAAGGCAGCAGGCAGAGCTCCAGGATCGCAGCACTGGCATTAGCAACGAGCTATTTAAACGGAGGTACATCCCTGATAAAAGGATGGTTGTCTGGCTCATCAGGACCTTGGGTTTCCGGAATTGCAGGTGAACTTCCAAGGACGTGCATGCACACGCACAATTAATCTTTTACCCTGTATCAATAATCTCATCTACTGCAGGTGACTACACCCTCCAAACAGGTGCCTGAGTTCGCATTGTATTTCCCAAGTCTCAGATTATATCTCAGTAAAACTTTTCAAATTCTCTTCACTCGCACTGCTACAGCACTACTGAAACCCAGCAGGCTGAGGGCTGCGTGTAAGACAGCCTTCATCCTGCCTCCCACTGCCAAGGCACCTTGAAGATCAATGAGGTGCCCGTCTCGGGTCGCGATTTGGAGGACGGGCTTGCCTCCAGCCCCCGACATCCCTTGCTGGTCATTTCTGCTCTGTACCGGACACTGCTTCCAGGTGGGGGGAGCCCCAGGTCAACCCCTTGAGCATCTCGCTGGTCCCGCCATCTGCTGCCGAGCAGAAGACGTCCCGACGCTTGACCCTTACTTTGACTTCTGCTGGTTTCCACGGCTGTGGCTCCCCTCAGCAGCCCCCCCCCTCCCGCACGCGGTCCCGGGGTCCCTCACACGGCGCGGGGCGACACGCGGTCCCGCAGCCCCCCCTGGCGGCTCCCCCGGGGAGGGGCGGGGCGGGCCACGGGGGACATCGGGAAGGCAGCAGGTGACAGTGGGGTGGCAGCGGGTGACATCGGGATTATTCTGCACCCGCAAACCGAATACAATCTTTGGACCAAGTCGATAAGTAGCACAACATTTGTCTGAAGTGAGGATAAGGGAGAAAGAAGAAAGCAGCTTGTTTCTATCTCAGCATGCTACAGAGAAACTTGATCAATGCTGTTCTTCAGTGGGAGTGCTCCAGTACACGTACAAGAGTATTACTGGGAACAGCCTGAAACTCTCACTCTCTTTAAAGATGCTGGCTCTTGTGTGGCTCGGCAGCTCTGACTCAGAACACATCATTAATTATTAGTACCTCAGCTCTGGGTTTCATGGAAGCTCTTTCGTAAATAAGACCTGCTATACCTTCAGGCTTATTTGATCCAAAACTTCCTTTGGGAAGCGGGGTGCTAAGCGAGCCTTGAACCAGCAAGGTAAAACCTATACGAGTCACTTCCAAGTTACTGCAGGACGGTCGGTAACAGTTGCATTGGCAGAGACCGGGACAATAAACTTTTCTCACTTAAAGTCTGTTCCGTACCTTCTTGACATATTCTGGAATAAAGCAAAGCGCAAGAGAAATAAACCACCGGGTTTTAGCCAGTGAGCAGAGGTGTCAGCTGGAACAGTGGGGTGCAGCTGTAGAACTACAGAAAATGAGCAGTGCTGGTAAAGCTGATCTTGTAAAGAATCACAAGACCGCCAGTAACGCTGGGACCTCGGTGGGTCCAGCTGAAAACTAGACCCTGATCTTCCAGGCCTTCAGATTTACCCTGGGGGAGACATGAGACATGACGTGTTGTGTGTCACCCCCGAGGTCCTCAGACTCTCCAACGGGCTGCCAGCAGCTCCGTTCCCTCCGGGCTCCCCATCCAGCCTCCCCTTGTGCTCTCGGAGACTTTCACATCACCCCATGCGATGGCACAGCCAGGAGCAGCACTTCGCCACCAGACAGCCTGTGCGGCTTTAGGCGATCGATGGGACAGCTTTACGTCACATTTCTAGGAGATGCGTGTCAATACAAATCCCATTTACCCTTGATCACTTCTTGTCAGGAGAGTACTGAAAATGAAAATGAATTAAGGACAGTTTAAGGGTCAGTGCAGATGCCACAGATGAAGATTTTTCACTGAATAAAGCTGAGAATTTTGTCCTCCTAGGAAAAAAAGAATGACTTCTCATGTTGGCCTGTAAAGTATTGACCTTACTGGACACCAGTCTCCATGCAAAAAATGGAATCCTGTTAACGCCTTACTTGTAAAGAAAAAATTGTCATCAAGGAGCAATTCTTGAATCTGAGTCAGTGATGAAAATCCTTAAAAAATGACCAAGTCTAAAGTAGAAGTAAAGTTGCTATTAGTTTTACTAGCTTAATAATTACACAGTTAGCTAATAATTACTTCACTGACAAGCCTATCTCCTGCATGGTTAGCACAGGATTATTTAGTAATAGCAACAATCCTAAACTGAATTTAAATTTAGGTTACTGGTCTGACATGTTTGCAGTAGTGTGTTTGGGAGGTAGAAGTAGGGCTCTCTGGATCAGGCATACTGCTTTCTTCAGTAGGCATGAAGCTAGAAATTGATGCAACAACCTCAGTAGTGGTGCTACCTGTCTGAGACCTTGCCACCACACGTCCATCTTTGTCCAAAGAGACCAAGTTTTGCACGACCGCACCGCACACGTTGCTGGTTCCTTTCAAACCAGTAGGTGTTCCTTCACCAGTTTTGCAGAGGTGCAGGAGCCTCAGCGTCGTGCAGTTCCTGCCATACATTCTTGGTGGCAGGTGAGGAGTGAGAAGGTGCCCAGCGAGGGGAAGGCAACCCGTGAGGCGGCCGCAGACCCCGGCAGGAGCACATTGGAGAAGGGCGCAAGAAATCAGGCTGTGCTTCCACTCATGGAAGTCCTCACTGGAGAATAAAAATTAAATTTGAAATAGATGTCCTTGTGCTCCCTCCTGGACAGAGGCACTCAAATGAAGTGCTGCCAAGACCAGCTCTTCCCTGTGTGGAGCTGCAGTGAAACGCCTGGGGATGAAACAGCATTCATAGTTGGCACACGTCCAAGGCTGACTCCTCATGTGGATGATCACAGCCCTGCTTTTTGCAGAGGGCTTCTCATGCTGGAAGACGTCACGACCCACACAGACATAAGTTCTGGTCCTGGTTCTGAGACTGCCAGGAACAACAGTTTATGCTTTCTTGGTAATCCTTCTGTAAGAGGGAATGTCTCCCTTTCAAAACATAAATGTTATGCAAAACCCACAGGAGAGAGAGGGTCCTAGACCAGATATTTTATTGGGCTGTTATCAGCCCCCCCCCAAATGTTGATGAATCAGATCTTTCTGTGTTGCAACCACACAGAAATTTTAACAGAGCTCATATTAAAGCAAGAGCATCCAGAAGAAGGGTGCACATAACGATGGCAGGGTTTGCCAGACTTTTACAAAGACATATATGTTTGACAGTCACCTGAAGGAAATAATATTTTTTAGTCAGCTCAGCTTTGCCAGCCTGCAGATTCTTACTGGAGAGAGCGCTGCTTGTGTAGGGATTAGCACAGGATGCATGTTGCGAAACGAAGGTCAGTTTTCATCCCAGAGCAAACCATCCCTTGGCGAGGGACGTCTCCACACGCCTGTGGCCGGGCTGTGGCCGTGACCTTGGTGTGCATCAAGGTCCCTCTGTGCAAAGGCTGAAGGAAGCCAGACCCAGCTTGCCATCCTGCTAAAGAGATGAGTAACAAGAACAGACTCCTTTTGTTTCATTTGTTCCAGAGTAACGAGTTCTGGCAGTTCTCTGAGAGTGCATTGGGATATATATGCAACTGTATTATCTAATTTCGTTGAATATTTCCAATGTAAAAAGAACATTTGAGTGAGAAGATGTTTCATTACCCATCTTAACAATGTTGTATTTGGGTTTTGGTTTGTTCGTTTTTTTTTAACACGAGACATCTTGTTTATAGAAACCCTCCAGACAGTTACATTACGGAAATGTCATTTGCAGTGGTACAAATTCCAAGTTTTGCCAGACAGTAAAAACCCCAACTTCATAGTAAAGTCAGATTTGTGCTGTTATTTCCTCAGACACTGCCTCCACTGTGCCAGCTCCTGTAAGATCTCCACTTACGCTTCCATATCAGTGTAAAGAAAAAGGCCCACACAGTAAAGCTCGCAGGAGAAAGTCCGTTAAACACATTTCTTGCAACTGAATCAGAGAAGAGACCCAAGTCTCGGGTGCTTGCTCTCTGAAAAGATCTTTCTTGTTCAGGTTCCTCCCCTGGCACACCCATCTGCAGGGTGACTCCTGCGGCCAAGCGGTCGCCGCTCCTGTGGGGCAGCATCCCCTTGCCCCCGGCCGGTGTGCCTCCGTCCTCTCCTCCTCCCACCACCAGCTCAGGAAGAAGCAGCATCTGAGTTACTCTTGCTCTTTCCCCAGGTCCAGTTTGTCATTTAGATGCAAATACTTTCTCAGGTCACACATCAACGTCTTTGTACCCATCAAATCATCTTGATTTCCACATTTAAGTAGTCTTTCACGCAGGTTTCCAACTGTAGCAAGCCGGCAGTCTTCAGTGGAGATGCCAGGCTGTACAAATGTGGTTAGCATTATTTTACATGGGAAGGATGAAACTCATTTTCCTCTCACTCTTTTGAGGCTAAATCCTTTACAATCAGGAAGGCCGAGCCAGCATTGAACGAATGTAAATAAGAAACTGATTATTCTTTCCAAGGAAGAGAAAAACACAACCTTGGTGAATTTACCTGTGCAAATGCTTCAGCCAGCCATCTGCTCTAAAACAGCGTGCGTCAGCGGCGAGCGTACCCTCAGCGTAGGCTCCCTTTTGTAGATTAAGTTACAAAAGGTTTTGTGTGCTGTTAAGCAATTCTCTTAACTTTTGCTGGCTGTTCCAATTACACTCAACATCCCTCTTTCTGAAGCCCACACGTGGGCAGTCCATCCCCGGAGATTTTTGAAAACCTGACTGGACAAGATCCTGAAGAGCCTGCTCAGACGTTGAAGTTGGCTTCCTTGGGGCAAGAAGTTGGACTAGATGGTCTCCAGCAGCCCTTTGCAACTCAAGTTTTCTCGTGGTCCTGCAATTACAACATGATGGTACCTGGGTTTAGGGTGATGAAGGGTTTAGCTTTCTGCCACAATTGGCTGAACGCTGGAGATGTCCGTCTTTGCAGAGTTCCTCTGGGAGGAGGCCCTCGCCTTTGGGCAGGTGCTGCCTCTTTTGTAATGGCAGTTCTCAACCCAGGCGTGCCTGAAACGGGGGGAGATGGGCTGCAGAGCATGACCCTGGGCTGCGCTCCTGCGCCGGCACACACACAGCAAGGACTTCAACTCGGATCGGAAGCTCTCGTTCAGCCAGCAGTAAATGAAGGGATTGTAGCAAGTGCTGCTCATGGCGAACCAGTGAAAAGCAAAGTACAGAGCGTTGCTGCTGTGGATGGCCCTACAAGAGATCAACACAACGTAGCAGTTCAGGGGGAACCAGCACACCGCAAACACAGCCACCACCACCATCAGCATCTTCAGTGTCATCTTCTTCTTCCGTTGATGGGCATAGTATTGCTCCATAGTGAGGTCCCCGATGGCATTTCTCAGCCAGAGCTTCTTGGCTACCATGGTATATGTGATGGAGATCACAAGCAATGGCAGGACATACAAGAGAACGAAAGTGGTCAAGTCCAAATACTTCCAGAAAAGATCAGCGGGAGGAGGGAAGCTGGGGAGGCAGACCATTCGGATCGTTCTGTTTCTGAAGAGCAGAGAGAAAGAACTGTCAACCCCACTACCAGAAGAACACCTGGAGAACAAACATCTCTGAGCCAAAATCAACTAACAAACAAGCCTGAAAGCAATTGTATTGGTTTGCGTTGTTCTTTTGTGAGAAGCACACAGGCTGGGCAAAGATAAGGAGGACTTCCCTGTTTCACCATACTTTCTTTTTTAATTACACGGATGGAGAGACGTGTGCCTCAGAATCTGTGAGGCTTTGATTAAGCTGCATGCCACATGAAAAATAGATGAAGAGCGCCATGTAAATGTCTTACCCAATATAAAATCTTGTCAAGGTCTGATAAATGGCGTGAGGCAGGGAGAAGCAGCTGGCCATAACCCAGATGATAATGATGCAAATCCCTCCTTTCACCATGGACATGCGCGGCTTGAGGGGGTGCATGATAACCTGCAGAGAGCAACCAGTCCTAAGGATTTGCAATGTATTTAATTGATAAAAACAAGCGGTAAGATTTAGGAAAAAAAATCATAAAATATGCATCTTTGCTTCCTTCATGTCCAGGAGCAAGCATTTCAGGCTGCTCGCTGAGTAAGAAGCAAGCAGCTTGTGTGCTTTCCAGCACAGCAAGGAACGCTCAGCAAGAGGCTGTCCTGGCGGGTACTACAGAGTGCAAAACAGCGCCTGGTTACTACAGACATGGTCTCCAACACAGGCAGCAGCCACGGGGCTCACAACATTTAGTGGACTCGCAAGACAGAGTGAGAAGACGCTCAAGAACCACAGCTGAACACAACCCACAGCCAGGGCAGCACTAAGGAACCCGAAGGCTGCTCTCTCTCTGGTGGCTGAGTCGCCGTCCCTGGAGGCGTTTAAGAGACAGGTGGACGTTGTGCTCAGGGACACAAGTGAGTGGTGTTGGTAGGGCTGGGACAAAGGTTGGACCTGATCTTGACGGTCTCTTCCGACAAGGACTGTTCTGTGATTCTGTGACGCTCTCACACTTGCCGGTTACGCCGTGCAGCACGAGGAGCACGACGCGTGCTCTGCCAGGGTTTGCCGCTTTGTCTGCCAATGCTTTGGTCTCTCTTGCAGCCTCACGCTGCAACAGCTCTGTAACCCTCCCGTGCTAACAGATGGAAAGGGAAGACCCATTTCACAGAACTTCAGAGGGTGTAAAGACTGGAAAAAGGGAGGAGTTGTGCAAGCATGAAGTGTTTCTGCTGGCCCAGTGCCCTGAGCAGAGAAACACGCTCAGCGTTGCCCATCAGCCTGGCTTCGGGGACCGTGGTGTTTAGATACCTGCTGAGCTACACGTGCTACAGATGATTGTACTAGGCAATGAAACAATAATTCAAAATAGATCTATCAAGTCATCCAAAACATCTCTTGGTGGACAAAGTCTTTGGCATTTTATGTGTCTCTTTTCTAGGCTCATCGTAAATATTTACTTAATCAAGCTTCTGCAACTCTCCCGGAGCATGCCTGCTCTGGTACCTCTCAAGACTGGCAATATTTTTAGAGGCAAGCATTGATTTTTCTTTGCTCCCTGGCATTTGCTTACTTCCATTTTTATCTCCCTAGAGCCACATAAGATAATGCCAGTTCTGAGGAACCCACAGCACTGAACTTAAAGACGGGTATTGTGTTTGCCCTTAATTAAACAAACATTTCTTGATATCTAGCCATGCCCTGCAATCAGCTCAGAATCTACTGATTAAAATGAATCATTGTCAAAATGCTTTACTTTTAGGAGCTCAAATGTCGCACATAGAACGGGCAGAGTACTAAAGTTTTTGTGGTAAAAGAGAACAAAATGGATGGTCCCTACTCTGGCAGTCACTGTAATTTTCTGACACCAGATGGAGCACATCCCAGATGATCAGAGTGGAATCTATACTTCATCTAGCCATGCCATTCATCATGAGAAATTGCTTTTTAGTTACAACTGCTTCAGTGACTCCAGCACTGCAAGAGAAACACAAGTCTGCCTGAGAGGACCTTGCAGGATCTGCTCTCCCAGTGCAAAGCACTCATCAGTGTCAGCAAAAATTACGGGCTGTCTTATATCTCAGTGAAACCCTTCGGCTTGCGCTCACTGCTCGTATATCCCATACCTGGTGCCTGTCCAGAGCGATGGCAGCAAGAGTCAGCACGGACACGTGAACTGAGCAGTACTGAACAAACCGGCTCACGTGACACATCAGCTTCCCAAAAACCCACGTACTGCTTACAAACCGCACCTGAAGAACAGAGAAAGTCGGATTTATGCATGTGCGTTGTGTGAAGAGTAGCAAGCAGGCTTCCCGGGAGCACAGTGAGGACAGAATGCTTTAACATAATTTCCTCGTGCTTAGTAGATGCATTATAGTCGGTTTTTCTGGGGAAATGCAGGACTATGGAAGAGGCTCTGTAACAGAGATGAGTTTTATTACATTGCACAAACAAATCTGTCTGAGCAGTGCTCGGTGTGCATGTGTACACGTAACGTGGCCCTTCTGGAAAAGGTAAAGAAATCTTAGCTCAGCTCCTTGATGAGGCTCCACACAGGGAGAAGCAGTAGCCTACCTCCCTAACACAGCTGCACATTTGAACTTGTGGATGTCGGAAGTCACATGGGTTCAAAACTTAGTGATATAAATTAGCGAAAGAAAAAAAAAATCATCAAGGACATTGAAATAGTGAGGTAACGTCTCCAAGTCAGGGCTGCCCATCTATGGAGCATCCCTGCCTGCCCTCGTGCCCATCCTGCCCCGCAGGGATCTGCCGCTCCCAGCCCTGCTCAGGACCAGCACCCGGAGCTGGATGCCGGGGTCTCGCTTGCACACTGACCACCAAGCCCAGCTCTACTCTTCCCACTGTGGCTGAGATGCACCAGCAGCAATTTCAGATGTGTCAGTTCACTTACGCAAACAGAGAGGAAAATTGTACCCTCTGGTTTGTTTTTCAGCTCACACTTCGCAAGCTGGGCGCTCGCCTCACTCCCTCGCTATTCCTGACTGTGCAGTATTTATCCCAAATTAGCGTAACACATTCTGGAAGCAGATTAAGCTAATTTGAAATAAAGCACATTTACAGAAAAACATCTGTCCACACAGAATATTAGTCAATTTCAATTAATTTAATTAATTTCCCTGTAGAGATAGCTCTAGTAGTAATGACTCCGTCACTGGCGTAGCAATGTGCTGTTGCTCTGAAGTTGATGTAAAGCTCTTTTCCTAAGAGAGATAACAGTCGTTTAATTACTTCTGCTTAATGATGTGTGTCTTGTGCAAACGCACAAGAGGGCACTACCCTTTCCCTGAGCAGGTTAAGGGATGCAAACCCTGTCAGAGCAGGGCAGACAAATCCCACCAGAAAAACAGGATCAATTTAAGAAAAGGTAAATTCAAACTGATGATTCAGGAACTGCTTTGGAAGGCAGAAGAATGCTGTGGACGAAAGCAGGAATATCTGGGATATTTCCAAACCAGAAGGTTGTGTCAAATCCAGCTCCACAGGGAGTCCTGCTTACACACCATTTATAGATTGTGACAGTGCGGCAAGAAATTAATTTGCTTAGCTCTTCCCACCTCAGTATTTCAAGATTTTGTAATGTCTTACGTTGTTTAGTAATGGAAAATAAACAAAGGACAATCACCCCAAGAAGCACAGTTTGCAGTCAGGGGCAAGAATGGACCTCGTTTGCCCCGTTTCCTGAGGAAACTGGCAGCTAATTGGGCTTTCTAATGTCAAACTTGTCCCCGCTTCCTTCCCTGTCAAAAGACAAAGCAGGCTATGACGCCCATGCCTCTCCACTGTCCTGGAAGAGGGGGGAGGCTGGGGAGGAGCCATGACCCCAAGGGGGCTGTGAGGTGGGCACAAGCACCCAGGGCTGCCCCCCACCCTGACGGTGGGTGAGGGGTGCCAGGGAGAGGGGACACGGCTGCAGCTCGTCCCAGAGGCAAAAGGAGGGGTGGGGGGGCACGCAGGAAAAGAACCCACTGGTCAGCCTGCTACTGGCCTGTTCAGCGCACGCGTGCGGAGCCGACGGGCGCGCGCGGACACCGGTAAAACGCAGACACAGACAAGCAGGTGCTCACCAGCGTGAAGGGGGTGTTCAGAATTGTGATCATCACGTCGGCAACAGCCAGGTTGGCGATGAAGAGGCTGGTGGCGGAGTGCATCCTCTTGTTCTTGATCACCACGTGGCACACCAGGGTGTTGCCGAAGAGCGAGATGCAGATGATCACGGAGTAGGCTACTATCAGCAGCGCCTTCACCGTCCTGCTCTGCGACTCGCCCTCATACTTGATCCCGCTGTCAAAGTCCCCCAGGTCCTCCAGGTCCAGATCGTTGTGGAAGAAGGATTGGTTAGGGAAGGCATACAGCGCTGAGAAGAAGTTGGTGGCGTTGTGATTCTCCGTTCTCCAGAAGGGCTTGGAGATGTACTGCAAAGGGAACCACGTGTGCCTGCTCATGGCTCAGGAAGCAAAGCCCCAGCGCTGCCCAGGTCCCACGCAGGCTGCACGCTCCTCTCTGCTCTCCTTCCCGGCAGCTCAGGTGCTGAAGCCGGTGGCTGCAGGAGGCAACACACACATTCGCATTTTAAAAAAATCTGCCCCGTGGTTGCAAACGACGTAAGAGAGTTGATGAATGTGTCGTTCTTCCGGCACTGATTACATTTGAACGTTGCTCCAGGGGCTCCCCAGCTGCTGGCCTTTTCCAGTCCCATATACCTACATAGCAGAGCTGATCTGGACGCTGAAATATCAGAGATCTCCACACACTTTCTCTCTGTACCTAGGAAGAAATCCTAGTGAATATTTCCTCTGGGAAGCTGTTCTGCTGCTCTGTCGCAACTTCTCCTTGGAAATGTGCTTTATTGGTTGTACACATAGTCCTTCATCTGTCGGGTCTCTGTTTCCCAGGAGTTTTCAGAGCTCACCAGAATAAAAAAAGCAAGGGCTGCCTTTCCCTTTCCTCACCACCCTCAAAGTATCTCCGAGCTCCACACTGAAGCAGCTTTGCCGAGAGGCTGAGTGGTCCCTGCTTTCCCCGAGCTATGCACAGCCTGCCGATGACACACCGCGTGGGGAGTAGCCAATGGCAGATCTCTTCCTCGCTTACTCTGAGGTGTAATTGCAACCCCACGTAGATGATGGGAGAGTCTGACACGTGCAGATCTAGCAGAGCAGCAAAATACAGTGAGAGTGGATGTGCCCTGATCATGCCCCTCTCCTCCTCCTCCTCCACTCTGGGCACCCAGCACAACTGCTATATGGGTGAAGCATCTTTCCTAACCAGCAGCATCTTTCCTTCTCTCCATTCCAGAGTTTTAGCATACAGAGAACACCTGAGGATTTCTGCCTCCAGACAGCCCCTAGCTTTGTGTGCCCTTCTCGCTTTCCTGGGGCACCGAGCACAGTGGAAAAAGCAAAACACGACCTGTAAGTGAGAAGGGAAGATTCAGGGTGCTGCCAGGTGTCCAGGCTGACTCCTGTGCATGGAGCCAGGAGCGGGGGCAGAGCAGGACCACCATGGGTGCAAATCCCTTCTCCTTCCCTTCCCTTGCAGTCAGTCACCTGCCGTGCAGCCTCCAGCTCCACGCTCGGGAACTCAGATGCAGGGAGCCTCTCCGTGCTGCCGGGCCCCACGCCCGGGGAGAAGCAGATTTCCGTGTTCACCGTGCATTATAACTTTACGTTTGGGCTGGCTCCTCCAAGTCAAATGGGGAAAGAAATGGACAAATGTATTTTTTCAAACACATCCATTTGACTTACGCATAGTCAACCTTTGCATCTGTAGAAGATTTTTTTTGCTTTCTCACTGTCCTGGTTGGAACCAGTAGACAGCCCAGCCCTAACCCTCAACACTCACTTTGACACTACTTGGGTCAAAAATTTATGGAACTTTCCATGTTCATGTTATTATTTGGCATTTTTTGGTTTTGGTGCTTTTCTGTGTCAAAAAGCAATGTTAAACTCCTGAAATTTCGGTTGAGATGAAGATTCATTTTCTGAAAAGGTCTAAGGTAGACTGAGTGCTGATGAGGCCAATGAAACCAGAGCCGTACTATAAAAATTCGGGTCCTTGTTTGGTCAGTCATCTAGCAAATCTAAACACCAAAGAATCAAAGCACTTTTTTTTTTTTTAATATACATACACTTAACCAGAGTTTGACAGGCAAGAAAAGGTCTGAACTCAGTCAAAATTTGCCAACACTGTCCCAGACACTTGCCGCCCGCCCCACGCTGCCTGCAGAGCTAACCCGACCTGGTCCCTGGCCCCGGCTCCGTAAACCCACCTGGGACTCCACGTGCACATTTCTGAAAGAGCTTCACCCGGCTCAGGAACATCCAAACACCGGGTTTCGCGCCCCCGCACAGGCCGTCGCTGCGGGGCGCTTTGACTGCTCTTGCTCCTCGCCCTCCTGCCCAGCGCGGCCTCTCGTGACGCGGCACGACGTGATGTTCCAGAGAGAAGCAGGGGCAGCGGCGTGGCTGAGTCACTGGATTTGGTGGGTTCGTGGTATCTTCCCAGAACCTGCCTGCGGGGACTTTTTCCTGCCTGACAAAGGTAAGTCAGATAATTCTGTAGTCATTCTCATTGGACAGTACTTAAAAGTGTCCAGGGTCGAGGCTGCTCACTCTTGCACCTTAATTTAAGCTAGTTTTAAATAAATGGCTTCTAAAGACATGATTCATCTTCATTACTGGGCAGTGCTTAACAATAAGCCAAATCATCACAGTAATGGAGTCTGTCTCCCCAGGCCACATTACTACAGCCTTAGGGGGTTTATGTATTAAAATGATTGTCCCTGTCTGCTCCCATGAAGATGGAAAGAAAATGCTTTTATTACTGAAGTATTAAGCCTGCAAAGCCAAATAAAACTGCCCCTACAGGTCGCTCACAGATTATCATATTTCATATTTATGAGATATGTAAAGACCTCATAAGGGGGCAGAAGAGAAATACTGAGAATAACTGCCCATTGCACTAAACATTTTCCTAAGGTAAAAGTTCCCATCATGTTCCAAATGTGCACTTTTCAGCTTCTGGCCCACGTCTCCATCCGTCTTTCCCCAAGCTCCGTCGCTGGTGCCGAGCACAGGTACCCCCATGCTGGCGGGGAAAGGTCCCAAGAGCTGCTTGAGAAAAAATTGCTGCTGCAAAGCTGCTCCTGCTTTTGAGCCGCTTCTCCTTTAGAAGGTGCAAGACGCACCCAGAGAGCAAGCCCAGAGGAGCCAGCCAAGTCCCTCTGGGCCAGGGCCCTTCTGGGGAAATAATGAGACTTTCGGCTTGAAAAAAGAAAATACCTCTGGCTTCGTCACTCAGAGCAGAAAGCAACCAGAGTAGATGAGAAGTTTTAGTGCGTGAGCCTTGTCCAGAGCAAGAAAATTCAACAACTAAAATTCCCCAGTCTGAACGAGGAACAATTTATTCAATGTGCCTGTTGCATCGGGCAGGTTTTTTGAAAAATTCCCGTTCCCTAGAGAAGCAAGTGGTTTGCACTTTTCTATTTTAAATACGAGTTTGATAAACAGCAGAAACATTGAGAGCTATATCTTAAGCCCTGGATGTTTAGCTTTCACTCAGAAGGTGTTATAAATAAGAGCTTGCACAGCCCTTGAACACTGTGAACTTTCTTTGGTTTTTTTTTTTTTGCATCTGCTTTAATGCACTGAGGACGTGCACTCCTCTTCATTTGCAATGACTAGTGCTGCTTTTGCTGTTGGAGAACGTCACAACGCAACTGTCAGAAAACAGGCAAACCTACTCCAGACGATCACCTTGGGCTGAAAGAGGATTCTGCCGTCACGACCAACAAGCCGAGCGTTACGTCCTTGCTCACGCCCTGGACGCGCTGGGGCTGAGCTCCCAGAAAGGCTGGGGCACTCCTCTCGTGCTCACCTGCACCCGCTCTCCTCTTGTCAAGAACTGCCTCAGACAAAGCTCTGAACACTCCCGGTTGTGTGCAGGGGCCAGCTTCAGCAGCGTCCACCCCTCCCTTCTGCGAAGAGGCAGCACGGGTAGACGCAGATACGTGGAGATGCTCAGCCGAGAAGGGACGGGGTGGAGCACAGCCTGGGTAGTCGCACTAAAGCAGTAATTATTTTCAGGTGCTCCCTGAAGCACTGCGCTTTCTGTTCAGGGGAACAAATTGCCTGAGGTAAACAGACACTGCACAGTTCCCATGTTTTAGCTTTTTTTTTTTTTTCCCTTCAAAAAATTACTCCTCATGGGGAAAAATGTGAAAGAACGGTGCTTGGCAGAGACTGTCTCTCTGCCAAGGCATTTAATGAAATGCCCCTGAAACACTATTTGAACTTTTCTTGTCCCAGCTGTCAACGGGAGGCAGCGCAATACAGTTCCCGTTTTGCAGATAGGGAAGGGACAGAAGGTTAGAGGACCTACCCAGGACACTGGTGCCCAAGTTAGGGCTGAAGAGGACTTCTCTAAATGCGCTGGTCCAGCCTTCCCATAGAGAAGACTGACACATAAGCAACATGCGTAAAATCTGCGGTGAACTGACGGCCAGTGAGGAACTACATGACTAAATGCTGTATTATCACAGACACAAAATTACGTTTCTTCTTACCAGGTCCCTTATGTCAGGGTGTTCGGCAAACGGGACCTGTATAAGCTATCACACTTTATTGCCAAGTAAGCAGCTGTGCACTAGATATCCAGCACCATTTCTGAGAGGGAGCTCAGCTCCAAGGAGTCACCTTTTGGTCCTTCCCTAGACAGCAGCCTGGGTTCGATGTGTCCCTTGCCTGGAGAGGGAGAATGTCCCAAATCAAAAGTGGGAGTCGCCTCTGACCTGTCGCCTTTACAAAGCATGGTACAAATGTACCTGACAGGTCTTCCCTGACTCCTCTAATGTATCTGCAGCTATTTCTAATTCCGTGTGCCAGACACACAGCAGAGATCAGCTGTGGCACACATAGGTCACCCACAGCAAAATGCTCAAGTGGATTACAGGTGCATAATTCCAAGCTGTGAGAAAGTACAAAATCATGTTCTAAATGTCCATGTTATTTCCTATTTCCTGTGACTATCAAACGGCTGTGAAATAAAAACAAGGCAAAGTAACCAAGAGACACGCTATCAGTTCAGGACATGAAATTTCACTGGCACTAATCCGGAAGATTTGCTCTTGACAAAGAAGATTTGATTGCTATAGCAGAGACAAGTTGTACAGAGGAACAATCATCGGCAATGCGGCAGCTGCTGATCGTAGGCCTTCAGGAGGCGTAAATGAGCCCTTGCCACGTTCAGGTCATGTTGTGGTTTTTCCCTTTGCAGAGGATTCAGTACCAGGAGAAAAAGCCAGACGAGCTGTTCCGGAGCCCAGTCCCACTGTCAGATGTGGGAGAGTTGTTGTAGAAGCTTCTGTTGTGCCTTTTTTTTTCCCTCTTAGTCTGAAGAAAACTCCTCTGGGAGGATGGGAAGATGCACCAGACTAAAAACTGCTCTATACTTTCTGGAAAAATAATAACGAAAAGAAAAACCTACCCTGATTTTACTAGCAGTTAGAAATGTTCAAATGGGAACTGAGAGTCCTGTTCTTTTAACAAGCAATGCAGAAGAAGAAATATTATTTGAAAGGAAAAGCGGAAGAAGCCTTGAAACACTTCTGAAGACTCTCTGGAGCCAGGGGTGATGCGAGCCCTGAAGCACTGGCTTGCAAAGCCCAGCAGCTCTCTTCTTCAGAAAGGGACCGGAGGGCAGGAGCTACAGAGTCAGAGGAAGCAAATGGCTTCAGAGGGCACAACCCTGGGCAGGGAGCACGTCTCCAGGGAGAAAAGTGCTAGGAGGAAAGTAAGAAGCAGAAAACTGCCTCCTCTCAGGCGAGTGGAAGCTGTCTCTGGAAGCAGCTCACTCTGAGAGCGCGTTTCTGACCTTCACTCGACTGGCACTACTGATCCCACAGCATCCTCCTGCACCTCCTCCAGCTCAAGCATCTGCCACTGGATTCTGTTGTCCTTATCACAGTCACAGTCTCTTTCAATGGCTCTTACTCATCCTGGAATGGTTTTTAAGACACTGATGATTATTCCAGCTTGGATTAGTTTGCATTCATATTACAAAAAATATTTCTTACATTCAGTCCCTTCCTCTTTTCAGCTACACTTCATTCAACTCTGGTCCAAGAAAAGTAGAATTAGCCCATGCTTTCTTTTCTCTCTTTAACGTGATTGCTACATCCCCAGCTGCACTCACTAAAATTCCTCTCTTTTGCAGGGAAAAAAAAAGTTACATCCACCATTTCCTTTAAATGCTAGATGCTGCACTCACACTCCTGGATAGTCTATGAAACCCTCACATTTCTTTTCAACATCCAAGATCTCAGGGCTAGACACCCAGCTGAATCCCACCCCTGCTAGCCTGTGCCTAGGCACAGATGCAGATCAGCTGCAGGAATCAAAATGTGTCCCACGGCTTCACTTCTGCACCTGATCCAAGGGTTATTATGGTTTTAATAACCCGTTTCTCACACCAATCCAGGTCAGGTGCAGCCCGATTGTAGCTGCATCAGCTGCCCCCAAAAAAGGAGTTACTACTGAGCTTAGCAGCATCAGTTCTGATGAACTGGGCTGTGAGGATTCCATTACTGTTTTCAATAATCTTGATCAAAGGTTAAGTGATAACTCATTAAGAACACGGGGATAAATTAGCCTCTCTTTGTTAACCACCAATTAGTTCAAGGTGGAGCCTGAAGTTGTGAGCACCACAGTCTCCACCCTGCTGCTCCTGAGCATCCTCCCTGCTCTGCCTTGGGCCAGGGACAGCACCAGTCCCTTGTGCACTCCTCTGCCATCACCTCCGTCTATCTCAAGCTTTCCCCCAGTAAATCACTTTCCCTTTCAATACATTTCTTGAAAGTCTTTTTTTTTTTAGTTCCAGGTAACTTGTTTTAAAGGTTTTGGCAATCCTGTAAACTACTAGTCATCAGGGTAGAAATTACTTGGTCATCTTCTTCCTCCAGCATACAGGTATCCAAGAACAGTTACTTGGAAGTGAGCAAAAGAACAAGTAAGCATCTGTGCTTGTCTATTTCTCTGCAGCACGATCTACAGGAGTGAGTGCAAAAGGAAATAAAACTCAAAGATGCTCCAGCTAAAATAAGTAAGGGATGAGAAGAACGTTTCCATGTTGTGTTCACTGTGAATCAGAAGGAAGACAGCTCAGCCAGGCCCATTAGCAAGCTCTGAATTATTCGCTGTCCTGGAAGCATCTAATGTAATGATAAAGGCAAAAATGTTCTGAAAGAGACATGAAGTTATTCTTTTTCTTTATTGGGCTGTTCTGAAAGAATCAGGATTGAGTCATGGAAAACAGGAGTCTGTCGGTACAGGGTAGCACGTCAGGGAAAGCAAAAAAACCAACGGAGTCAAACTGTCCCAAAGGTTGCTTTCTCTGTGGTGCAGTCTGACAAGACCTCATATGCCACTAGAAAATATTCTTTAGGATAGTATCATTAATTTCTTTAATACTCCTGAATTTCAAACAGGAATGATGCCACTGGGCCTCAGTCATCATCGTAACTCATTTCCTACAGAGACTACAATTGTGTCTAGGAATTTAGGAGGCTCTCAGCTTGGAGGAAATGCTTGAAATGAGAGAACTGCAGAAGGGAAAGAAATAGAGTTTGAGATTGTATTACCTCTTTTTTAACAGTCAGAACCTGAAAAGAAATACAAAAATCCTCCTCTGTGGGAGGTTTCCAACACAGACTACAGCTTTTCACATTTTTTCTTTTCTGCTGATGGTTACTTAAATTAAGGAACTTCAGGTTGGACAGACTTGAGCAACGAACAGATACAGATAGTTTCTTTGAGGGCTTATATTCCTTTGTTCATCACTAGATTATGCAGCAATTACAGTTGTCCTGAAATTAGGACGTGGAGCAATTTTAGGGAGTCAAAAAAATCTAAGAACGTTTCCCCTCATTCACTTTTTAGTTACTTGGTTCGACTCGGTAACAACTTTACTTTGCAGGTCTGTGGTGGCTTTGAAGTTGCTACGTGGAGGGAGTAAGGGAGGAACAAGAGCAGAGCTGGCAAAGTCACAGCCACTCACCTTCAGAGTCACCCCTCTGCTCCGGTCTCCTCGAGTTCATGGAAGAAAGAAGAATTTGCTTTCAAACAATAGGAACCACGTGATTTTACCCTGAAAGAGCTCTCCCCAGCCTGAGCACTTGAGGAACTACTCGTCATCAAGCACGGCTTCTTTTATAAAGTTGCCAGTTAATTAGTCATTTCCCTCATGGAGCACCTGGGACTTTCTCTCGTGTCTCAGAGAAAGCAGCTGTGACTACGCTAAGGAGAGCAGAAGCAGCAGACCCAGCCACAAAGAGGTGGGCTTTGAAGAGCAGTTTTGCCCTGCCCTCAGCCTCGGAGCTGCTCCAGGCTGGCCCCGGCTCTGTCTGGCCGGGCACTTGCTGGGATGCTGCCCCGGCGCAGGGCACCCTTAGCTCTAATCCTGATCCATTTGAAATGAAAAGCATTCTTATTGTCTGTGTTTTTCTAACATTTCCCAGAATTTAGCCCCACGAAAGATTAAAAATAATAGTCTGTTTGGGAACAAGATGTCTCATTTCGTAAGCTCAAAACAGCACCTCCAACGCCGGCCAAAAAAAGGGTTTATGTGGCTGGCCATCAGGGTGCACGTGATTTGCACATAAATCTTAACCCCAGAAGGTATTATGAATTTGTAATTATAGACAATGTGAAGCCAAGTAGCCCAAGTATCCAAACTTCTCCCAGGCTGGGTAGAGAGTTCTGTGCCTGGCAGGTTTTTAAACCCCTTCAGACAGCAGGATAACGCTCAAACAGCCTTGAGAGTCTTGAATGGAAGTGGCTATTAGTGCAAAGTTGTTATTATTATCAGCAACAACATCTTAAGTTGCTGAACCTCAGAGGGTAGTACAGAATGTCTCCATAATTAAACAGTGGCTCTTTCTGAGTCATATTGGAACATTTGCTGTGAGTCAACCTGAAGCAGAACAACAAGCCCCACAAACAAAGGATGCCTTTCTATCCCATGATCCGCGGTTGTGCCCTGACACGCGCTGGGCAGCACGCTTCTGCAGCAAGTGCTGAGCAGCTAGAGTTGCTGGAAGGTGAGGCAGTAACAATCCCGAGCTGCTGGCAAAGGATTCAGGAACGCTGAAAAGATCCTTATGCCTGTGAAACAAAAATCAAAGACAAGACTTCTGCCAGGACATTTGGGTTTGGATTTTTATTTGGTTTAGTGCCTTTTTGCTACAGAAAAAGTGGGTCAAGCAGAGACAAAACCAGACCCGAGTTTCTAGTCTCCACCTTGGTCAGTCTGTTACTAATTAGCATCTCGGACAACGATGACTTCTTTTCCCTCTGTTTTCTAACTTCTCAGAGCTGAAACACAAGACTCGGAAGGTGTGCTGATGTCTGTGTTAAATGTTTTGACAGCAACGAAGAACGTGTCTTGGAGTGTTAGTGAGGAGAATCGGCACTAACCAAGATGTTTTGATAGCGTGTTGGAAAGGGCTGGAGAGGGGTTACCCAGGGCCGGAACCCATAGCACCAGGCTGAGGTGATCTGCCATGAACTTCGGACAAACTCGGGGTGCAGAGAGTCAGGAGCGAGGATCCTTGGAAGAGCTTTTGTGGATGGGGCCATGCCAGTGTGTGGTTGCTCCTCCTGATCTGGGTGGGCTCTATCTGGAGAGCTGTGACACGGACCACAGACCACAGGCATCTATCACCGATGTCTTGGGTGACTTTAACTGTTATTTGAAGGGTTACTGATGACGTTAAACATTATTGTTGTCTCTGGCTGAATGTCTGGGGAGAACTGCAGTTTGCTTTTCCCTTCCCTCTGCTTGAGTAAAATAGGAGATACGATGTTTATATGAAACAAAACCTGTGCTAAAAGAAAACTGCCCAGCCTAGGAAGACGGGGCTTTTGGCTGATGGTGCTCAGTGCCATTCCAGCTCTGACATGATCAGCTTTGTGGGCTCTTCTGCGCGGTTTGTCAGGAAGCGTGGTGCTGGGCAGGCCTGGAGGGCAGCCCCAGCACCCAGCGCTTAGGGGGCAGGCAGGGCTGGTGGCCGCCTGTGGGGAGATGAAGGGGCTGGTGGTCACCCGCAGGGATACGGGGAGCCCAGGCAGGACAGGGCCAAGCCTAGCTCCTGGGCACAGCGGGAACCTGCTCCGATGGCGACACCAGCTGAGCCCATGCTGCAAAAACCAGAGGCCGACATGGACACTGCCAGCTCTTCTGCTTTTTATAGCTGGCTAGAGATGAGAAACGCTTCATTGTGAGCAACAACTAAATACTACTCAGGTCCATTTGGCACAGGGATCCTTCCCCTCCAAGCCTGTCCTCCTGCTGCTGATCTTCCTCCTCACCAATACCCGATTGTTCCTAAATAATACACACTTGCCAGCAAGTATCTTGCGCTTAACCCTGTGAGACATCTTATCTCTGCCTACCTTGATTTTCATTTAAATATTAGAGAAGATAGCAAATATATGTAGGAAGGAGATAGAAGAGCAGTCTGTGAGACTGTGGGACATGGCACAGGGTTTACACCTCATCTAAGTTATGCATTTACTTCTTGAGTGACCTTTGCCAAGATACTGTCACCCATTGTCACACGGGGAATCAGGGCTTGGGTTTCACTTGGTGCTGCAAGAAACAGAAGTGAGGAAGCTCAGCAATCTCTAATGTGACACAGCTGGAACCCAGAAAGGGGGTAAAACTGTTTTCCTAGAGCACATTCCTCAATATTTTAGTTCATAGGATACTAGATTTTACTCTTTTCCCTGAGAATTAGAAACAAAACATATATTTGTAAATTGATGGTATGTTTTGACTGACTGCAAAACTCTGTAAGTTCTTCTCTCTTAAAACATGATCTTCCCTAAGTATCAGCAATCTACTCTTAACGAGTGTAAGGAATCAGTCGTTCTCTCCTCTGGGAGCCTCCTTCCCTTCCAAAGCCCCTGCAGACTTTCCCTCAATTAATTCTCCACATTCTGCCTCTGAACCGTGCTCTGCAGACTTGGCTGATGGCGCTTTGCCACAGCCAATTGACTATCGCTGTAATATGTAGCAAGAAAATGCCAGGGAGGAGCATGCTCAGCAGGAATGAAGCAAATTATTTCCATATCTTCATAGTGTTCTAGCATCAGATTACCAAATGTAACATGTAGACAACCTACTGAAAAGATTCTTTTTAATTGTGTGAAGGACACCAGAACCTGACTGAGTTCTGCCACTTGCAGGATCGTGCCCTGTGTAGGGAATTTGTTGTGCTGGGCAACCCAGTTAACATCTGCTGCCTTTCCCTTCCACATGGTGACATTTATTCCCCACTCCCTTAAGACAAAGCACACAGGAATCTGCTGACTCTCCTCCATCCTGTTTAGTAATTTACATGTCTTCAGCCTACAGAAAAGCTGGGCAATCCCCTTCGCCTTGCAGTCTAAGGATAGACCCCAGAAAGGTACAGATGTACAAACCTTCATTTAAAATCCCTCAGTTCCATCTCCCCTGACCTGCTCACCCAGCTGTATCTCAAAGCATAACCTCCCGAGGGAGCTTTCAATCGTTCTTTTGGGTAGAGCACTCAGGTCCGTCGCTGCTTTCCTAGGAGGTGCTGGTCTGTGCAAGCAAGATGTGTCCAGGTAGGCTTTGTCATTAAGATCGTTTTTCATGTAATAGAACAGAAAATTCCAGCTCCATGGTTACCTTTTTAGTAGCAAGTATTTTGTACACTTACAGTCTTACCGTCAAGCAGCGTGACATCTCAGCCACTGCCAGAAGCCTGTCAGGACACAGGCTTTGCAGTCGCAGCCCAATTACACAGTGACACCGTGGCAGCGCCGGGAAATGGCATGGGCTGAGCAGGCAGGAGAGTGCCTCAGAACCCATTGCTTCTTCAGCATCTAAATGACTTCTTAACAGCAAAGAAATCCAATAGCTTGTTGCAAAGCTCTTAGCAAAAGGAATTATTATTGCCGTGCTCATTTGTAGCCACCTGTGGCCTGAACCAGCAGAGAACAAACTGCAGGTTCCCAGGCTTCCCTGAACATTCATAAATTACTCCAGCTTCTGCATGAAGTGAAAGTAACCTACAAGCAAGTGCCAGAATAAATTCGTCTGGCTTCCAGGCGAGCCGACCATCTCTCACTGTTCGCAAAGTGCTGAGGAACATGTGAGAAAGTGCCTGATTATCCACACTGGACTGTGGGACAGAGATAAAAATGCATGAGTGAATGAAGCTGAGGCTTCATCGATCCAATCTGGATTTAAAACTTTCAATTTAAGTGACAGCTAGATAAAGTCTGAGAGCTTAGCTGCCAACAGGCAACAAATTACCTCCTTTTCAGACATGGAAGAAAGAACCTGTATCAGCAACTACTTAAGAGCTGGTAGAGGAGTTAGTCTTGTCAAAGAAAGTGATTCATTTTTACAGAATTTACCTGATTCCTCAAGAGCTGGGCAATATTCACAGCACAAATCACCAACCCTGGGTTCTCCAAACGTGTGCTTTAACACCTTACTGGACACCACAGGAGCACACGTGCACATCCTGCTCCATCCCAGCCATTGTTCCCACCACCACCAACATTCTTCCGTACACAAGGACAAGACAATTTCTTCATAACTAACCGAGAGAGCTTTCCTCTTCTGTGCCCAGCAGACGCGCTGCCAGCAGCATCGCACCCTTCCAGTCGCGCCCTGCGCCCGGCTCCTGCCCACACCTTCTCCTGGGACTGAGTCACTGCCTTGGTCTTGCTCTAGGGCTGATGGGGGGCGGGTGACTGTTTTATCTCTCCCCTCCTTCCCACGGCTTAAGGATGCAGACGGAGATCTGTCTCTCGCAAACACTGAAGGATATGAGATTTATAAAGAACACCTACTGAGTAATGGATTTACTTTGCCCAGAACAGGAACAAATTAACAAACAAATCGATTTCCAAGACAGGCTGTCTTTGAATTTTAACACCATAAATGCTAATTTCCAGTAATAGCTGTTTCACCAAACACATGCCCAGTCCTGCTGCTCTCACATCGCCAGAATAGCCTGTGACTAAACCCATCGATTGTTTCCGAGACGAACGCTTTGGCAAGTTTGGCGCCTTGCGTTTGCACGTAGCCCTGTTCCTGCAGGCCACAGAGGAAGAAGCTGGAGGTCAGCTTGTACTTCTCCGATCCATCCTTGGATTGCGATCTTGCAGATCACCTTGCTTTGGCAGCTGGTGAGCTTGCACTCCTTTCCCCAAGCAGGGGGATAGATGCACATAGCTCCAGACTTGCAAACACTCCTGTAATTTGCTGTGCCAACAAAATCGTAAGCACTGTAAACAATCCACAGGGCAATTATATACGACAAAGCAAGCTGAAGCCACACATTTAATTCAGAACTGGGGGCTGCATTACAGCCAAAAGACATTAAAATCCTTTTACTGACAATTACCTGTGCCTCAGCTTAACTCGACACTTGTTTTGAGAAAAAAAAGATCAAGACAGCATTGTGTACTTCCACGTGCACACCCAAAAGACACCCTGCTTTTGCCTCACACATCTCGCATCCTTAGCACAAGCGGGAACATAAGGAAGGTCAGCCGAGCACCAGCACCCACACAGGGCGAGGACACGACTGTCTGCCTGCTACAGGATCGCAGCGGTGCCGGCGCCCCTTACCGAGCAAGCTGCCAGCACTAGTGAAGGGATTTTCACCTCAGCCCTGCTGCAAACATCCAGCTGCTGCCACGAAAATGAGTCGCTCAGCTTGCAGTCATCTAAGACAGCCTGGAAGAGCGTGGGTAACGTTCAGTAGGGAAGTGATCATCTAGGTGAGCTTCTGCGAGGTTTGTCACACCTAACTGGGGCCTAGGAAGGGTAATAGTAGAGCTGCAGACAAACAGCACTGCCCAAAGTAGCTACAATAGGAAATAGTAGCTGCTGCTTGTACTTATCCCATGCAAAACCCAAGAGACCAGTTCCTCCATGAAGATAAGCCTTTCTGCACTCATAGTGGCAGCATGTATTAACACGGGGTGGTTTTTTTCACTGTGGTGATTTTTTGTTGTTTGTGTGTGTGTGTGTTGGTTTTTTAATAGTAAACTGCCTAAAAGTGTGTATACATGTATTTCTATCTTTCCGTCCCTATGAGCTGAGCCATGTTAATGAATCACCTCAGCACTTCTTATCCTTTTCAGCATGCATTACTGCAAACCACTTACCCTGAACTACTACTGAACAGAGTTTTCCCTGATCTGGTTTGTTTTGCAATAGCAAAAGCAGCAGGAGTGCCGGCACGACCCACTGCCCCAGCTCCACGCAGGAGCTGTTGCCATCCCAGTGTCTCCGTGCCAAGGCCCTGATCCTGCCCACCTTGCTGGCTTCCTGAGAAAGGGACTCCTGGGTACCATATATGCATCAGGGATGGCACAAACAAGAGAAGGTAGGATGCTCAGGCAGAAGGCTTGCTGCCAAAGCAAACACACACACACGTTTGCAGGCTCCAGCTCCGAGTCACCAGAACCGTGAAACATCTCTCCTCCTCCGCCTCATGCACCCATGGGCTGGGAGAGCCAACTTGTGATGAGAGGCAGTTGTGAAGTTGCTGATAAACTGTTCTTCGTCACAGTTTGTTGCAACAGACAGTTTAAGCAAAATGATCTGGTGGTTGTTTTTTTTCCAAAGCTTCCCCTTGCGTTTTCTCAGTCTGGAGTGGAATTGCTTATCAGAGGACACAGTCCTCTCCAGAACAGCCCCTTGGCCGAGACCTCCTCCAGGGCGTAGGCTCACGAGTGTCCTAACCACCAACACTGAGAAGAGACCTCCACCACCGATGCTCCACTTGGCCCAGAAAACATTAGAGTGGAGGAATTTTGGCAGCCTGCTGTTTAAGGAAAGCGTGCAGACCCAGACAAGGTGACTTCCCTCTTTCTGCTTTCTTGAAGGAAGTAAATAGATTTGCAATAACTTCCTTGTCTCAGTGTGGGCTGAAAACATTTTTGATCTATTTTTTCATAAGCCAAGGGGGATTAAAAAAAATAAAAGAAAAAGTTTCCTGCTTGGTTCTTACTTCTGATGACATAGCTTCTACAATTCACCCAGGACTGGTAGGGTTGTAAACCTCTGGTTAGCAACAGCAGCTGAACCAGGGTTGTAAATGAGCAAAGAGAACCCATGTTCAGAGCATTCAACAGCCCTCCAGCTCCTCACCAGGCTTAATCAAGTGTAATGAAAGGAAATTAATGAGCTTTGTCACTATTGCCAAAGGAAAGGGCAGCTGGAAATATGCAGGAACCCAATACGAACTGAGCATGATTAAGTATAACTATTGTTCTGAATAAAATGGTGCTGTTATACCTAAAGAGCCTACAGCAGTCCCTTGTCATCACAGCCATTTAGCGGGTTCTGCTTTAATTGCTTCCAAAAGCCACCCAGAAAGGATTTCTTTTACACCCTTTCCAATTTAAAACCAGGGACAGAAATATGTAAGCATTAACCTGCATCCATTTAGTGCGGATTCAGTGGGAGAGCCAGGAAGATGGATATTTTACAGGGAACTGCTTGGTACTCAGCCCACAGGGCCACATGGCTGTGACATGTGGGAGCACGGCTGCCATAGGAGGGTGGCTACCACAGCCCATGGTGGGGCTAGTCATGGGATGCAGCCTGCAGCCCCAGCTCGCCTCCTGACCGGCAGCCATAGCAGAGGGAGCAACACACCAAGGCACGCGCCCAAGGCCCGAGGGGAGGCACTGCGTCCCCGTCCCCTCCTGGCTCCCAGCAGGCTCCCTCAGCACCCAGCCCCTCTCCCCCTGGGGACCACCACCAGCCACAGAGGGGGCAGTAGACAGCAACACACCACGAGCATTTATTTATTAGGACGGGCCTCTCCCTCTCCAACACCCACGACGACCCTGTGCCACCTAGAAGGCGAGAGTCCCCTCGCCAGGGCAAGCGCTCCCTTACCTCAGGCAGTACCACCCCACCCTCCCGGGACTGCAGCGTATTAGCCCCACGCTGATCAACTCCACCAGCACATCAGTCTTCTCCTTCGGCGTTGCCACACTTGCCAGGACAAAAGTGCCACCGTGCCATGACGGGGGAAGCACTCTCTGACTACTTCTGTCCCAAGCATAAAGTCCGGCTCACGCAGGACGGAGCCTTTGGCTTGGCTCACAGCAGCAACACGGCAACAGCTCGACTCCAGAGGCAAGTTCAATAAGACACAGAGGGGCCGAGGCACAGCCCCTCATGCACAGACCGACAGAACTGCGACATGAGGAAGGCACGGGGATGCCCCGCAGCACTTGGAAAAGCTGCTTCTCCCAGCACAAGACAGGAAGCCTGATCCCAAAGCCCATCGCCTGGGGTACCGAGAGCAGAAGGACACATCGGGGCAGGGCTGCTGGGGAGGCAGAGCTGTCACTGTGGTCCTTGATGGAGCATTCTCATGCCAGCACATGTAATGCCCTGAACTTGCATCTGTCCAATTACTTGTCAAAAAAAGTAGTAATCCAAATCTAAATTAATATTTTCTCTTCTGTATTCTTAACCGATTCACACAAATGAAAAGATTACCTTTCCCCTTCAGATTAATTACTTTAAAGGCTCACAGTTCCTTGGGAGACAATTCCCAACTCAACTCTGGCAATGGAGCAAGACTGGAATCTGGCCTAAGCTAGTCTGCTGAGAAAGACAAAGTGGAGTTGTTCTGGCAAGAAGAAAATATGTCTCCTCTCTTTCTTGGGGAAGAGGAGTATTTTAGAAGGACCTTTCTAGGACCTTTAGTCAGTTCAAATTGTCCTCAGATCTCTTCTGGACAGACTTCCTTACAGAGTGCTGAGGAGGATATGTGAAGAGGTCAGGGCTCCAGCTTTTCCCTCTTTGGCTTCTAGCAGTACAATGTATGATTAAAACGATGCTCCAAAGCCTTTGCTGTGGACAACAATCCAGCCTCTGCTCCAAGCAGAGTTTGTATACAGCTTTTATAGAGCCACATTCTTTTTAGACATGAGTTTGAATCCATCATCTAGGATGGACCTCCGATTGCGTCTTAACCTCTTCTGTCTCTCCAGATAGATGATCACTCCCAGGAGGAAGCAGACAACCAGGAAGAACATAATTCCTACAACAGTTAGAGCGATGACTGTGGCCTCTATCTGTCCTTGAGCCAACTTAGTTCCAAAAAGCGTGATCTTCTGGGACGCGTCTGTATCCTCAGGTGGCAGCTCTGAAAGACAAACGATAAGATAGTGCCAATGAAAGCCAGAAATACCACAACTGAAAGGCTCCAAGAAATATAAAAAGGAGCAAAAAAGAAAAAAAAAAAAAAAAGACGCAACACAATCAAGGCAAGCCAAAGGAGCCTCAGTTGCCATCCATCTGACAGATCCTACACCCTTTCTCCCTGGTGCTGCTCAACTAAATGCTTTCTCGCATCTCATCCTCTGGGTCTTTCCCTGGAAGGACGGAGCAGAAGGCAGATGTGCTTGTTTGCATGCTGACCGAGTCCCTTCACCTTGTGATGGTGAACGTAAGAGTTCTCTAAACCACAGGTACTGACAGTCCAAGAAGGGAGGACAACTAAACTAAGGCACTCCTGGCGTTTTGACTGAAAGGCGTAAGAAAAATCACCTCCTTTGCAACACCCTCCTTGAAAACCCTTTGAATTTCTGTTGGTTTCTATGCTTGCACTCTCCTCTGAAGAGGGATCCACACACAGCAAGTGCAACAAGATGCAAGGCCACTAAACCTTTCCACCTAATGCGGTCAGGCAAGCCCAGAACGCTTATTTTTATCAGCAGAGCACAGACATCTGGCAGAGAGATAAACAAATGAGCCTGGAACCCTCCCTGCCGTCCCTCGGTGGCCAGGCCTCAGCCCAGCAGAGGAGAGGCTGTCGGGGCTGCTTGAGCTGCTCCCTCCTCCTCCTCGCAGGGCCTCCAGCCACAGCACGAGCACAGATCTCCCTTCCTCCGCAACATGCCCGTACCTGCGCTGTCGTTCATGACTGCTTGCATCGGCTCTGAAAGAAAACAAGAGAAGGGTGAGAAGGGCCAGGCTCAGCATGTAGAGCCCAGAACGCGGCACACTCGGCAAGGATGAGATCCAGTGGCAGCGCAGTTTTCCAGGGCTTGCAGGTCAATGCTTTCAGCTTCCCGCATCGCACAAAGAGCAGGTTTGTATTTTACCTGCCCCAAAAGCAGGCCCCATCTGGCTGCACAACACCACAGGGTGTTTGAAAGAAAAGCACAAAGTCTCTGAGAGTGCGGCGGGCTGGGCCCGGCTGGCAGAGTCCCTCCCTCGCCCCCACGGGATCACAAGGGCAAAAGCGAGAAGAAAACCTCACGGGTGGGTCAAGATATAGACAACTTAATAAGCAAAGGGAAAAAAAAAAAACAAACCCCAAAACCAAAAAAAACAATCACCACCCCAAAATCCCAAGTGATGCAAACACAATCACTCCCACCAGCAGAGCGATGCCCAGCCAATTCCTGAGCAATGGCTACTTTGGGAAATAAAAAAAAATAAAACAAACCATCACCAACAGCTACAACACTGCTCTGTTATCAGCTCTGTTCTGGTAGCAAATTCAAAACACAGCACCGCAGGGGCTGCTATGAAAAACATTAACTCCACCGCAACCAAACCCGGTCAGAGTGTCACCCACCTTTGAGCACCTCTCAGTATTTGCTGGTGAAGTGAGAAGCCTCAGGATGTGCATTTGGATTGCAAGTAATATTCTTAGTAAGAACAATTACCAGCTGAGAGCTGAACATTGCTTCTTGGGCATGAGCTAAAGTAAAACGCATAATAATAACACAGGCAATGGAAACCCCAGAAAGCAATTTGTTATTAATTCCAACTGCAGGTATTACCATATTCAAAGAGAACATCTTAAATTAATAGTAATGAGTAATGAGTAATTATCTGCTCAATAAACTGGCCGTTTATGGTATGTAAGAGAGTTGTAAAGTGTGATGCAAATATTCAGAATTTAGCAGCAGTAGCAGAGCGCGCAGTTAGGTGCTTCATGGTAACAATCGGCGAAGCTCCCTACCTGGTCTGGGCAAGACTGTGAAGACTATCTCCATGCCAGCGTGAATATGATCAGACACGTGGCAGTGAAGCAGCCACGTCCCAGGGTTCCCAACCAACATCTCCACCATTTCAAAGGTCCCAGGGAACAGATCCACAACATCTGCTCTGTAGCTTTTGCCATTCTGTCAAGGGGAAGGGAGGCTGTCAGCATCCAGTGCTCTGGATGCCTTCTCAAAGAAATTTCTGTCAGTGTCACTGGAGACCACCTCGGTGCTACAACAGTTTTTAAAAAAGCTAAAACCACAAAGATTTCAAAGAGCAGCTCCAGTGCTGTAGCCAGCAAAGCAGACACAGTCTGGTAATGCCTAGTCCTAAGGAGGGTTAAACTAGATATATCAGCACAATACAGTGGCTCAGTGAGTCAGATCTGGATGTGTGAAATCACATCCCTTTCCCAGCTGGGTGAAGTCAATCAAGTTCAAGCCAATCGGAGTCAAGTAAAAGCCATGATACTGGTGGTCCGTCTCTGCTTTATCTTCAGCAGAATATTCTTACCTTGTATATGAAGGTCTCGGCATGAAAATGGACTGTGTGGATATCAATCTCCTGACCCATTCCCAGCAGGTACCAGTTCACCCACTCTCCCTGGAACATGGTCAGGCCAGGCACGTTCGCATAGAGCCTCCCGTTGATTGCTGTGCAGTAAATAACATACAGAGAGCATAGAAAAAGCTGTTACTGAAACAGCAAGGATGCTGAACGATCTGAGAGGAAGAACACGCAGGGCAAGCTGAATACTACAAAGCTCATAGAGCAACCAGCAGTTAGTGTCTTCCACATGACAAAATTCAGGGAGTCTCTCTCCAGCTTGACTGCTTATGCACTCTGTTAACAGGTAGGAAAAGTAAAGTGACTTGCATCCAAGGCCATGCTGCAGCTCAGCTCAAATCTCAGAAAGTACCTCTTGCTGAAAACCTGGAGTAAGCCAGCAGAGATGACTGTTTCTAGAAGTCAACATGTGTAGAAATGGCCTTTCTAGCCCAGTGACAGGGAAATGCATATTTATCTATAGACATAAATCTCTGACTCGCTGAACAATGGAAACGGTAAATACTGCCAACAGGCAACCCTGTAATTGTAATAGTCTCACACTGGCTGTACCTGTTACATGCTGATCACTTGTAAAATCCCTGCACAGCAGGACTTCATTTCATAATTAGCACAGCAAGGAGGAATACTGCTTTGACTGCCAGCGCAAGAACGGGACCAAATCAGTGAGTGAGCCAACGCACCGGCACACACGTGGGAACTCTGACTCGCAGACGACAGCGCAGGGGTAAAACACAGAGACAGGACCTGGGGGCGGGAACAGTGGTGTTTCACTCCCAGGTCTGCCATAGGCACCTCCTGTAGCCCAAAACAAGCATTCAACTTCAGTGTGTTGGTTTTGCCAGCTATAATGTTGGGTTAACAACCAAAACAATGAACACGAGTGCTTGGAGATTCCCGGTATCACTTTTCCAGGTGATCAGCAGCAACAATCGTACACACGATGCAACTCTTCACTAGTCTTATCTCCACAACTTCCAAGGACGTGTTTTGCTGAGAATACTTTGATAGATTCAGATATAACGTGAAGAAAAACTATCGTAAATAACAGGATAATTTAGAAAAATCCTGCTACAATAGAAATAGCTTTTTGGTAACCAACTAAAACAACCAAGCCATGTATTGCAGCCTCATAGCTCAGTCAATTAATTTGAAATCTAGCATATTGTACGGTCCTGAGACAAATGTAATTAAATTAGTCTGACATGTTAACTTCACAACTGATTTGATTTTCTCTCCTGAGTCACTCAGACACAGCAGAGATTAACCTCTCTGGCCCACATCTTGCTATTCTTCCCGACAGGGACAGCCAGAACGACTAGCCTTCACTGTAGATCAAAGATTTGTGCCACATATGTGCTGCAATATTGAGAATAACAGAGAGTTTAATTCTGTTTGCACCACTGACAACAGAACAGGATGAGGGAGTTCCCTGGCAGTCAGGCTCTCAGGTTTTGGGTAGCTGACTCCTCCAAGAGGCCCCAGGGTCAGCACCAATTTGGCATAGACAGTAACAGGTGCTGAGGTGCCTAACAGGCATTACCATGCATTTTGTTGCTTTCCACAAATGTGGGATCCAGCAGGTTGATCTCCTTGGGATTTCCCTTACTGTAACGCTCCACATTCTCCTCCAAGTACCAGGACTGATTTTCATCAAAAACCAGGAAGAGCAGAGCAAACTCTCTCTTTACATCCTTCCTGATCCCATCAGACTGCAGTGCCCCTCTCCGGCAGATCTTCAGGGGTCCGATCAGGCCGCTGTACATGTCCTAATTGCATGAAGGAGAAAAAGCTCTGAGGCAAAGATCTTCTCACGCTCTTCTGTACACAGCTTTTTGCCTTTCAGCAGCGTATTACCTGTTCCCTGCTTAAAACAAACGGTGCTGCTGCATAAGTACTCTCATGGGTGAAAATCAGCTACCAAAGCACAAGAACAGAGACTGTACATGTTCTTACGAATGCAAATCCAAAAGTCATGAATACGAATGGTATATTCTCCGCACTGTGGCTGCAAAACCATCTGCAACTTGAGATAAAAAGCCAGTGATCTCTGGGCTGAATGTCAGGGTTTATTGCACAACCCTCCAGGCCGTTTCCTGTAAATGAGTGCTGCGACAATTGATCCCAACAACGCTCAAATCTTCCTGCTCTATCTATGGGGCCTAATTCTGAACAATTTCTGTCTTTCTTCATTAAACCTACGGCTCTCACTAACAGAAACTGTGACTTGCTCAAAGATGTTAGCACATCCTGTAAATAACTGGAGGCAGGTTGGTGTCAAGGAGACATTGGAATTGTTTTCTGCAGGTTTGTGTTGGGGTGGGGGAAAAAAAAAAGAACAAAACAAAACAAAAATTAGGTCAATCTCTCAAAAGAACGCTGGTTCTTCTACCTCTCTGCTGGGCAAATCTCTAAACTGCATTTAGAAAACGTTTTCTAAATGGGGTGAAAAATTGGTCTACCTGGGCTTTTGTGGTTCTAACTTCTATTTTACCTTTACTGGGTCCACCATAGAGTAGTAGATCCAAGGGACACAGGCTGAATCATTTGATCCTGGACCAGACCTCTCAGGAACTTCCCATCGGTATGTCACAATTTCACCTGAGTGGCAGAGAAGCACCATTAACACCAGTGTGATACTCCCACTCACCACTGCTGAGCCACAGGCTAAGCAAAACAAAAAGGAAAAAAAAAAAAAAAGGAAAAAGAAGCAAAAAAAAGATCCTGTCTACAAAATGTAAATTCAACTCTGATTTTGTTGGACATTGCATCTTCTTTCCCCAAAGCCTGGGAAGCAGAACAGAAGGCTCCCTCTCACACACAGAGGAGTCACAGGATGCACACGTTCGTGTCATCACAACTCCGACCTGCCGCCTCCAAGACTGCACCTGACAGAGGAAATTGGACCTCTCTGGTACAGATGGAGCTTAAGATGATCTTCCACCTCTTTTAAGGGTATTTACTATGTTCATTCAAATTTATTTTTAAAAAAGAAAGTCAGTATTTTGCGTCTTAGCGATACATTTCAGAAAGACAGAGCCTGACTGAAAACCTGTTTGTTGCTTAGTCAGCCCACAAGTTGAAGGGGACCAAAAATTACAAAAATTGCCATCTGGACTGCAAAACAGACTGGTGATTTCAGTTAGTGTCCTGGCAAGCAACTGTGCTTTTCTCCGACTCCAGGCTATTGTGCGCATCACAAAGTACCGTTCCCAAAGAAGAGGGGCGGGCTTTCCCCATCACGGGTGGTCAGCCCAGGGCTACCAGGGACCCGCAGAGCTGCAAACTGCCACCTCCCCACTCCTTCCCACAGACAGACACCCGCAGTGCAGGAGATTGGGCTGCACACAGAAAACTCTGTGCTACACTGAACCTAGAAGTCGGAGCAGAATGGGAACTCCCAGGGCTGCTGTTCCCAAACAAGTGGTATCACTAAAACCACCGTGAACCCGAAAGACCAGTTACTGCCCAGTTCCCATTTCCCGCCGTAAGAAAATAAGTACATCCAAGCCTATGTAAGGAAACCAGTCTAGCTATAGGCTAAAACCAGCTTCATAAGCCCACACAGGAATATGGCTGGAGACCACAGTAACTCACCAGGGTTTGCCACCTGTGGCTGTCCTGCCCCCTTTTCCAGCACCCCGTGTGCATGAATGGAGTAAGGTCGCGTGGCGTTGTTCTTAAACACGATGTTGAGAATATCTCCCACTTCTGCCCACAGAAAAGGACCTTGAGATAGGAAGAATGTACTCTGAGACTAGCAAAAACTCTCACCCAAGGATATTCCCGCCTCTCTCTCATCATCTTCTCCCCAGATGCCTTCCTTCATATTTACAATGTTCTTCTCCCTTTTCTCTACCTTACCTCTACCCCATCTCTACCCCCCAAGGAGATAATTGGAGGCGAGTCCCAATTCAAGTAAGTCTTAAAAAACCAGATGAAGTTTCACGATGAGGGAAATGAAGGTTGTAATGCATTTTAACCATGCTCAGTACAACTAAGGCTTGATTTTTGAATACCGTTATGTTAAATTTCATGGTGTCTGGATCACACACCAGATGTCCAAATATCTAGGACGCCTTCAGACTACAGCCCTTAGCCACTGAAGCTCTAGGCCCCATCACTGCGTGAGTGGGGGACGTACCCTCTGCACATATCCTTACCTAGTATTCCCAGGTGTTCGTCACCGTTTATCCTGGCCTTGGGGGTCTGGAAAGTCCCATCGCTGTACTCCCTGTAAACCGCTTTCTTGTACCTGGACCCCAGCAGTCCATTCTCGTTGCTCAAAAATACATTGGCGTAGCTGAGAAATGCAGAACGAGTGCTAAGATACCTAAAAGCTCGTGGGGAATAATGGTTGATTTGTGGCAGGGGCTCACTAGTTGGATGGACTTCCCAGAGACCTGCTTTGGCTGCAAGGGTGGGCACAGTGACACAGGGACCACGGCTCCCATGAGCAGCACCACCAGCCGTGGCATACGGACCAGGTCACAAGATGGGCGAGACACCCTAAAGGTTTCACCAAAGTCTACTGAGGAACTTTGCCAAAGGTCTTCCCAGAAGAAGGGCTCTACCTCTCTGTGGAATGGTTGTGCCGCTCCCTCTCCCAGCTCCGGTCAGGCGCGTAGTCCCACACCACCTCCTCTGCCATCACGTAATACGTCCGCACCCCCTGGTACTGAGGGGCAGGAGCGGGATCTCTTTTTCCACACTTGGAAACGGAGTAGCGTTCCCGCATCCCAGCCTGGTAGTGATTGCTCGTCTGGCAGTAGATCTCGAAAGTCCCTGAGGGAGGCAGCACGAACAAGGAAATCAGTTACTTCTAAAGGTCCCAGGAAACAGCTGCTTCCCACGCAGAGCTCCTGACACGGTGACATCGGTATGTGTCCTGTGTGTGCCTGTGCATTCGTTTAAGGAGTTTGGTTGCCACAGGCCAAGACTAAAAGGGGTTGTTAGAGCAGCCAGGCAGGAATGTCATAGCAAAGTCCTACACAAAAGTCATCTCAGGAAGCTCTCCCGCACAATAACCAGCTTATTAGACATGAAGAAACCAGTGAAGGGACATAACTGTGCTATCACTGCTGGGGCACTGGTTAAATGAAAGATCTACCCTATAAACACCAAAGGGGAGGAGACAACTGGCAGCAGAGGCCACCACATTGTGAGAACAAGACATAGTGCTCTGTGCCTATCCCACAAACTGGGAGGACCAGAGTCTGTCACAAACTTGAATCTCCACAAGCCACAGACAGAGGAGCAATTGTCTGCTACGCCATTCCGAAAGGCATCTTTGCACGTTTCTATAGGTCACAGGCAGCAGCGTCCATCGGGGCTGGTACTACAAATAGGTAAGAGGAAGCAGCAGCCTAGAGAACCAGTCTGGGAGAACACAGGACAAGATCGAGTATCTCCTGCTCTTCTCCAGAATCAGATGCAAAGACAGGAGCTGGGGCCTCGTGAGTGGGACCAAACAGGACCTGAAGCCCAGCTCACCCTGTAAGCGTTTACGTCGTGCTAAAGAATCAGCCATGGGAGCAAATACTGCAATGGCACTTTTCCTGCTGCTAAGTGAGATGTGCAGGCACTCACCCTCGTTATCAGGTTGCATGAAGGCCGTGGCAAACGTGTGGGGGAACAGATTGGTGGAATCTCTCCGCATCCCATTCATCTGCAGGGTGTTTCCCTGAAACACAGCTCCGTGTACATCTGCTTCGTTGCCCAAGCCCAGGAGGTGCCAGGACACGTTGTCTCCTTCACACATATTCAGCCCAGGCAAGTTACCAAACATAAATCCATTGATGGCTGCAAAGGACAAAACTACTCACTCTGTGCAGGGAGGTATCACCCAAGAGATGCATTCCGTGCACACAGTTTGACAGGGCAGGCCTGCCAGGGGAGGTGAAGCTTGCTTGCCATTCAGCCCCGAACACACTCGGGACATGCTCTCCGAGCCAGCTGTTCTGCTTGTCGTACGTCCCACCTGCTGCCTCCAGCCTCGCACAATTTCAGGCCAGCGTCCCAGCCTAGCCTCAGGCTGAACACCGCCCGTCATCTCCACGTTCACCCCACACCAGCCCGTACCGTGCATCTTGTTTGACTCCTCAAAGCCATCGTCCTTCCTCACAGAAGTCTCTTCCATCCTCAAATAGTACTTTATGTTTGCATTTAAATACCAGCTGAGGTTCTCATCAAACACGCTGAAGAGAAGGTAAAATTCTTTGTCGATCCCTTTCTATAATTACAATGAAGGCTTTAGTTTTTAAAACGCATCAATTAACTATCCCCAGAGTTAAAGCTGTTTTGCCACCTGTAAGCAAGTGAAAATACATTTTCAACGTTTCTGAGACTGTAATGAATTTTCCACATGCCTCGGAGAGCAGCCTCCTATCCAAGTCTCAGGACAAAAGTTATCTATAAAGCCACTTTCAAGGCACAGTTGTTCAGCCAAGTTTGTCCCCGAGTTGTAAAACAGAGCCCAGAAGTGACTCCAAGGGCAGCCCGTGGGAGCCCAGAACACTGGCCTTTCCCCCCACCCCGAGACCTGGGCACCAGCTGCCCCATGTTAACCTGCCTCGGGGTTTTGACTCAGCTCTCCCAGGCCCACACTACTGTGTGCTCATTTTCATTATGTTTCCTAACATTATGCTGATGCTTCCTTTCTCTACAAGAAAGCAAAAGATGTGGTAAGAGCATGGCAGGAAAACCCTTTTTACCTGTTTGTTGTTGTCATCCAAAGTGCCTGGTTTGCAGATGACCAGAGGCCCTACCAAGCCTGAGCTGGGGTCTCTGACAGGGTTGGCAGCCGAGCTGTACATCCAGGTGAGGCAGGGAGGGTCGCTGGGCGTGGGGCCAGCGTGCGACGGCACCACCCAGCGGTACGTGAAGTTGTGCAGTGGGGCAACAGAAACTCCATTCTGGGACAGACCTTAAAAACAGATTGGCAGGGTTATTCCCACAACCCCCGTACAAGCTTGGTTACATCTTCTCACCAGCTACGTTTGTGCTGGGCACTCACACCACCGAAACGCCTGGCACCTCCGAGGTTTGTGTGCAGCACAGGGGAGCTGCCCTCAGTACCGTGCACGTTCCCCCAGCACCACGGCAGAGACGAGCACGGCAGCGACAGATAGCAAAGCAGATCCAGATGCGTCCGGAGAGATGAATGCTGGAAGCATGTGATTATCTAAATCAGAGTGCTCTGGGCATCCCCCTCTGGTCACAGGGTCCTACATAGCTAGAAATGCTCCGAGCTGTGGTTCACAATTTTCACCTGAAGGACAGCACCTCTAGATCCGTACTCCCTGTGGCACCCTCTCTAGATTCAATGGAAAGTGTCCCTTGGTAAAGCCTCTGGCAGGCCCAGAGGACCAGGCTGGATTCCACCCGGGTCCTTCTCTGCTGCAGAAAGTCCCCCAGCACAGAGGAGGTTCAGGACATCGAGCTCCATCACCAGCATTAGCACTGAATTACTCGAGAAAAGGGAGCCACAAACCATCATGGTAGCGCATCCCTTCCCACGCCTTCCCATAGGACACTCCGTGAGGCTGGATGCTGAAAGGCCAGGAGGCTTTGTTAAAAAATGTCACCAGGATGGTGTCTCCAACTTCAGCTTTGATCACCGGACCTACACAAGGAGCAGAGAGAGCGTGTCAGCAACAGGTCCCTGCTACCTGGCTACAACAGAGAGAGCACCCGCTCAGGAGAGGGAGCCTTCTGCGAGAAAGCAGGGTTTGCAGCACACCTTGAAGATTCTCAGTCAAAACCACCTAACCAGGTCTGTTACTATGACCTGTCTGGCTCCAGTCACAAATACTACACTGTGCCCCTCAGTGCCTACTACTAACCTCTGAAAGACCGCCCTGGCAGAACAATGATTCTGCCCATTCTACCACTCCACATCTGCGGTCTGTCCCTCTTGCTCTTACATGGAACTGCTGTGAACATGTCCTCGGTGCACTCCCTGCATCCCAGACCGAGGGGACAGTCACAGCCGACTGGTACTCCTGACATCAGCATCATTCCCACTGACATTGAAAGAGAATTTATTGCTGGATGATTCCTACCAAGTATCCCAAGGTGTTTCTCTTCTTCCGATTGCTGCTTTTCCTCACGGAAGCTCTCGTCCGTATATTCCACATACTTTGCTTTCCAATAGACTCCCCCAATTCTATAGGGGCTACGCTTGAAAAACTGCTCAGCAGGGCTAAATGCAAAAAAAGCAAACGTCAGGTCATTTCTATGTTCATCTCCTGCTCCCTCTCCACACCCCTCTGGCAACGCCAGCAGCATCTCCAAAGCAAGCAGCTTTTCAGACAAGGACAGCATCTCCAGTCAGGAACAGGCAAGTGTGTCTCTGTGAAGCTTTATTGCTTTACAGCCTCATCTACCCCCACTGTGCCAACGGAGCACTCCCAGCCTGCAGCCCTCTCCCAGCTGCAAGGGCCGGGCTGGGGGGCACGGGTCCAAACGACATCTCCACTCGAGGCGTTCAAAGGAGGGTGCCGAACAGAACTGTGGTGCAGTGAATTGAAAGGCAGTGCTAGAACACCGAGTCCTTCAGAGCCCAGGGGGCAACTGCAGTCATAACTGAGAAAACCTCCACGCAACAGCTGTAAAGAGAGATTTCTTTCCCTGCCACCACCCTCTCCAAACACGCAGACAGACGCAATACGCCTTGTGGGAGAAGCAGCTTCGTTACAAGGCCAGCTCATGGTTCTAAAGAGCTGTCAGCCTTAAGGTCTGCAAGTGAGCTGCTGCTTGGCTGAGGGTAAATCATTAACTGCTCTGCCTTTCCACCTCTTCATCTGGAAGAGGCATATCCTCTCCAATAGCTTCCCCAGGAAGGGAACGGAGGGGGAGGAATGTCTTTGTTCCAGTTAGCCAAAGTCTGAACAGGAGCCACTCACAACCACTATCACAGCCATCTGACATGTGCGATGGAATGCTGTGATCGAGGTCACTGCACTTGATTTCCTAGAAATTGCCTCCTGCAGTTTCACTGAGGTGTATCTGCAGGCTGGCTCTGCCACCCTGTGTCAGCTCCAAGATGTGCTTTCTTAACAGTTCATCAAATACACACACCTGTTCCTCAGCCCCAGCCCATCAGCCTCTCACTTACCTGCTTGCCTCACTCAGCTGTTTCCCACTGCTTTGGTCAAGCCCCGAGGGTCCGTAGTCCCACTGCACCTCCTTTGCAGCTATGTAGTATTTCCGAACTCTCCCTTGCAGGGTGGATACTGGAGCTTGCCGAGAGCAGGTCCGGACTTCGTAGAGTGCCCCCATTCCAGCTGCCCAAGACGTGGTGGAAAACACACATATGCTTAACCCCTCTCAGCCAGTTTGACCAGTAACAACCAGTCCCACCCTCCTACCATAAACTGGCCACTCCTATCATCCCAAGAGGCACGTGGGAGGCTGGGAGAAGGCGATTATGTGGTTCCTGCAGCAAGGAGGTTAGTGAGCAGAGTTTCTTACCTTAGATATTATTAGATGCTACAGAAATACAGACAGAGCAAAGAGAGCCTTCTGCCGTCCTCGCACGTGCCATGCAAGTGCCTCTCACAGGGACTGGAGCCCTTAAGGCGCTGCCTCGTCTTAGCTTTCAGCTGCACCGAGCTTAACTTCCTCACCACTGGTCAACATGGAGCAGCATGTGGCAGTACAAGCCATCCCCAGTAAGTCTGGCCTGCACACTAATGATCAATGCACCCCAATTTATACAAGACAAGGAGCACCGCATTCATCTGGAGACATTTCTAGTGAGAATGCTGCCCAGAGCACTGCCCACCACCACACTCTACATCACGGGACCACACTGCGAGGAAAAAGGAAAGGCCGCGGAGTGCAGTCCAACCTCTGCCTTACCTTGTATGTGATCATTGACCTGACAGCTCAGAAGCCATCTCCCGGGGTTACTAGGGATCATGTCTGCTGTAACAAAAGTGGCTGGGAAGAGGCTGGCCACATCTGTCCTGTGGCCTCGAATACTGAGCGTTTCTCCATGGAAGTAGGCTGTGTGAACATCAATTTCATTGCCCATCCCAAAGAGGTGCCACGAAACGTAATCCCCTGCACACATTGTCACCTCAGGGAGGTTCCCAAACACATAACCATTAATAGCTGCAAAAGCAAGCAAGACAAAAAATCAGAGATTAGAAAAGGGGCCTTCAGAGCTTCTGCCAGCAGGTCACAGTACAGACACGTTTGGAGGATGGACCCAATCAGAACTCATCCTTATCCTCTTGTTCTGGAGACGCCAGCTCCACAACTCATTCCCAAGATGAAGTGTATTCAAAACGTCCAAACAACTAACAAAGGCTCGCTCAAGCCAAAGATTAAATCAAAACAACACTTCTGCTTTCTGGAGCTGTTGCGCTGTCACTGTGATATTGTTGGCTCAGCACACGATCTCGGAGCTTGCTGCTCCCTTCTCCCCTCCACCCACACCCCAGCACACAACAGCAGAAAGTTCAAGACACAGAGCGCCAACGCCTGGGCAGAGTCGGCGGCTTCGCAAAGGTGACACTGACCATGCATTTTGTTGCTCTCTTGGAATTCCTCATCTTCTTTGTCTACTGAGCCTGGATCTGTGCAGAAGGATGCTATGTTCTCATCTAGGTACCAGCTGAGGTTCTCATCCACCACACTGAACATTAGAAAGAAATCAACATCCACATCCTGGCGTCTTTGAGAGCTGCCAGTCAGTGTTCCTGGGGTGAAAGAAAAGATGAATGACTACCCACTCATGCAGAAAAGCAGACATCTGTTGAGGGATTAAAACACCAATAGAAGAGTAACTTTTATCACACAAATTACAGATAGATGCTTTCCCCTTCATCATAGCACAGTTCAGGCAGCTCAGCAGGGTTCTGGCAAGCTCACTCTCTTCTAATATATCCCTGCTAATACATTCCTCACTCTGCCTCTGCATGGCTGAGCTGCAACACCTTCGGTGTTCTTACTCCTGATGAAATCAAACAGCACAAGATACATGATTTTAACATGGATTCAGACAGCTGCCTCAGATGAAGCTCACCTGCCCAGCCACTCAGAGATATAGACAACATAATGACCATAACCCAGTTAGAAAAAAAAAGGTAGCCTTCAGTCACGGTGCATTTTCCCCTGCATTTTCAGCTGAGAGCTGCCCACCAGAGTGTCTTCTCATGCTATCCTTGTTCAAGTCACAGTATGAAACCGCAGCCATCAGCTACTTTCTCTTGGAGTCTTTACCTTTTCTGCATGTAAGTAACGGCCCAATTAATCCAGAGGCAATGTCCTTCGGTGCATCAATATGAGAGTGGTAGATCCAGGTTAAGCAGTTTGGATCATCAGCAGTTGGGCTGTGATCTTCAGGGACAGTCCAAGTATAGGTGTAATTTCCTCCTGGGAAAACAGCGTCATCCTTCTTCTGATCCTGAGGGGACATATCAGGATACAGGGATCCTAGAACAACAGAGCAATCGCAACATCTATTCAGGACGAGCAGAGATGTCCCCACACGTAACCATACGCTGAGCTGCTCTCACTCAGTAGAGAGCTGCATGTATACACTTGGGTAGATTTTAAAGCCAGACTCACCACTCCAAGGCTGAAAAAGCATTTAATCATCATTCTTTGAGAGAGAAACTGAGGCGCAGAGCCATTGTGAGGCAAGGAGCCTCGTAAATGGGTCAGCACTTCTGCCTGTTGCTGCTTTGCCTTCAACTCTGCAATGTGCCACAGTCAGGCTCTCCACAATTTCTTGAGCTGCTTCAAACAGCAGTTCTTTGGTCTTGTACCTCACCATTCTTGTGAACTCCCTGGAGCACATCACACTTGTATGCTACAGCACCTCAAATAACTAAAGCTCTTCCGATTCTGCAGCACTCTCCCACTCGTAAGCTCTGGAGGTTCTTCTAAAATTAAGAAATCTGGGCTGTGTGCCGTCATGCCCAGGTCAGGAAACTGCTCCCAGACCTACAAACCTGCTAACCCACCACCAGGTAACCTCACCACACACTTCAGTGCAGTTGCTTCCCAGCAATACGGCTTTGGGCTAACCAAGTCTGTGGCTTCCCACACATCTCCTCAGTGCACGCTCCTAAGCTCCCCATGCACTCCCTTACGGCAGTGGCTCATTTACCTTCAGAGTCCTTTTCGTAGAGAACACCATGAGGATGGATTGTATACGGTCGACTAGCAAAATTTTTTAGGTGTACTTTAATGGTATCCCCCACTTCCGCTCGGATGATGGGCCCAAGGAACCCCAGCCAGCCAGGTTTGGGAACCTCAGCCGTGTACGTGGAGTCTGTGTATTGCTTATAGACAGATTTCTTGTACGTGCTTCCCACTCTGTCTTTGCCAGGCTGGAGGAATGTGGAGGCCTTGCTGTTGAGTTCAGAAAAGGAAAAGACACAGTGAGTCATGCATTCCATAAAACAGCTGGTGGATAACACCAGTCAAGTGGCGATGACACACAGCTCTACCCTAGCATGCCCCAAGTCAGCCCCCAACGTCCTCCTCCCACGCCTCCGACCACCGTGACACGGGTTGTGACCCCAGCTCCTCACCAAGGGATGCAAAGAGCACCCAAACAAGGAGCGGGAAGGACCGTGCTCCTCTGACGATCCCATGTGGGCGACACAGGGAATTTCGAAGCCCCTCTCAAGCCTCCCGCAGCCTCCACTGGGCTTTTAGAAACTCATTTCAATGCCTTGTGGCAACTGCAGCTAAATCACAAGGAGGGGTGGTGGAAATCTCCCTAGCTCTCTAGCCAATATTCACAGTCCAAAAGATGATTTTCTGCTTAATAGATTCTGAATTACTTGTAGAATGGCAGACAAGTCAGGCAGGTAGGCACCCAGCACGTAACCAGCTTCCAGAGTTAAAGCCTCACAGAGGTACTAAGTCCAGCTCAGGGGTATATTTGCTCTTTATGGCTAATTCTTAGTAGATAAGAGATGATTCACAGCTCAGGTATCAGTGAGACCGGCCTACATGAGAACTCGGGGGTTACGTGCCCCACTTCTCCCCTAGAGTCAATCACCCTGCAGTAATACCAGTAGCCCTGAAATACAGGCAAACCCTAACACGTATCTCCAGAGGATGGACAGCTGGGACCAAAACATGAAGCATCATCTTTGTCGTTCAGAATCATGAAGGGCTGAGTTCTGGCTGTGCAATCTAGAGCTCACCCCCTTGTGAAGTCATCCCTGCAGCCTCTACTAGTAAAGAGCTTACAGATAATTGACACTTTATTTTACAGGTCTGGCCTCTTTTCCACCCACAGAGTCCATTTCTTCCCCACAAAAAAAAAAAAATCTTCAAGTATTTTACTACCTCCATCATTCATAGCAATATCACATCCTTTTCTTACTGTTAGCAATTTGGTTTCTACAATCACCACGCAAGTAAGTCCCACTGGCTAATTGTTTGCAGTGACAGAATAGGTTTTAAATTGCTTCTAAGTTTCACAGCCTTGAATTTCATTTCCTTCTCTTCATGTATTGAGGGAGAAAGCAAACAAAACTCACTGCATTCATTGTCACTGCAGAAGTCAGCAATAACATCTTTATTAATCTTGATTTGTGGGGCATTTGCTTTTCTGTGAACTACTTTAAGCCTATTCAGCACCTTTTCCAGGCTAAATTGACAGACCTTGGTGTCTTCCTGTGAACCTTTTCTATTCCTGCTGTGCTGTTCCTAAAAGCTATGTATAAACCCAAATGTTACTTATTATGGAGGGGTAAATGACTGAGACCAAGACAAGAAATAGAGGCTATTTGCCATAGAAAATGACAGAGTTAAAAAAAAAAAACACACACACAAAAAACAACCCCAACCAACAAAACACAAGAACACCACAAATGCCTTTAAAAAGCTGTGGAAAGCTATTGAAAAAAAAAAAAACACCACCAACCAACCAAAACACAAGAAACCCACAACCAAACAAAAGAAACGCCAAATAAGGCTTGCTGTTTCGAAAACTAAAATCGGAATCTGTTTTTGTAGTGACTCAAAGCAATTACTGAAGTTTCCAGATTTTCTTTTGCAACAAAAATATCTTTCGCAAGAAAAATATCTTTCAAACAACCCCTAAATTTCATGCAGGAAGTTCCATCAAGTCTAAAGCTTGAAATTCCATTTAAACAAAACGAAGCCGGCTAGGCAAAGTCCTTTACACCAGGGTGAAAAGTCACCAGGCCTCAGGATACGCAAGCTGATCACCAGCTGGAGCTAAGGAAAATGAAACCCCAGGGCAGAGTCTTGCACAACCTGACCTGTTCCAGCGCCTGCACTTCCCTTCAGGGTGTGGGCACCGGCTGCCACAGTTAACCGAAGGTTCCTTTTCCCACCGATACAGTTGCTATGTTCTACGATAACATAAGTTAAACATTAAACTCATAAAGATGAGGTATCTCTCAGACCGTGTCTCTTGCTTGCTTAGATGCACCAGAATACTCGCATGAAACTGCTCAGATTTTAAGCCAGTACCAGCCTAGCTGACAGAACGGAACCTACGGGCTCTGCGCAATGCTTTGGTTGGCGAGCACGTTCTTCCCCGTTGGGGCATAGTCCCAGTCCACCTCGCGGATCCCCAGGTAATAGACTCGGGTGGCGCCTCCAGCAAACGTGGGTGGTGGCACGTGGATGTAAAGCAGCAACAACCAAAGCCATCCCATCGTAGCCTGAAGTGAAGACGCTTTTGGAGGTTACACCTGTCTGGGAGAAAAGAAAAACAAAGGTCATGGAACAGAAGTAAAATACGATCACGTCACGTGGACATTCCAAGAGGGTATGAGGAAACCAGGTAGAAGTCCTCCTGGGATCTTTACTCACATACCCAAGAAGGAAATCACTCCCCTAACAAAATTAATGCATGAGGTAGGTGGAGATTATGCTGTGCTAGTCAGTCCCCAACACCAAATATGCTGCTCTCATAAACAGCTTGATTCACCTTTCATTTTTTGTATGCGTGTGTGCAGTTCTCTTTCAAATGCTTTGTTCCATAGTGTTGGCCAAACACTGCTAATTCAGCCAGCTTTCACACAGCAGGTGAAGAGGTTCACAGTGAGCGCCGTGTCAGCAGAAAAGGCACCTGTAAATCCTAAGTACTGCACAACTGTCGTCTTAGGGCTGCAGGGTCCTGAGCAGAAAGTGCCACTGGGAAGCCAAGCGGATGGTTTTTCACCACCTCTGATGTCCCAAATCATCTCACAGGACCACATACAAAGCTCAGGGAAACAACCCTGAGACAGTATCTTTACCTTTCAAACCATTGCCAAGATCTCTCTATTCTGCTAAGCCACCCGAGGAAGTACCATTCAGTACGAAGTAATTTTGAAGTAACTTACTAAGAAGTAATTTTAAAATTTAATTTCTTCAGAGACTGTTCTTAAAGAGTGGTTCTCTGTAATCCAGGGAGTGAATCTCAAATGGGCTGCACAAAGTTTACTCTAGTTCCATGAAATATTATCCCCATGATTTAGCTCATGAAGTAAGGAGCTTACTCATAAAACTTCCAATCCGCACTGAGCGCCAGAAATACTCTCAAGAGAGATCCAGGGCAAGTTGCACGAATTGTCCAAAATCATCAAAATACAACTCTGTGAATATGAGTTTAAAGAACTACACGTACAAAGCAGAAACTGATGGAATGCTGGGCAGCAGAATTACACCAAAGGATATGAAAATATCTTAGGATTAAAACGGATAGCAAAATAAAAAAAACACACATGAAAATGCTTAAGAAAGAGCTCATCCACTGATATACTTAAAGCCGGATGTAAACAACACGCAAACTGCCATCTAAACCAGATGTCCAGCTCTTGAGACACACTAACAACAACCTAGGAAACGTTCAGCAGAGAGAAACAGAAAGCAAAAAGAATTAGAAGAATGTGACCTAGCAAGAAAGCTTAAAGAAATCAGTTTTCCTTAGCTTCAGAAAGAAGGAGACTGTGACAGAACACCACGTCAAACACAGAAAGGTTCTTAGTAAGTGGTGCTCATTGTTTATGCTCCCCCCTGTCTTTGGTAATAGCAACATGAATATATTAGCTTTACTTGCAGCAAAGCCGGGTGGTCTGCAAGCTTTCAGCTAGTTCGGCACCACGCGGGAATGGCTTTCCCAGAGCAGCTGTGAAATCTCTTACCAGATCTGATGGCCAACATACGGGGCACAGCCCCAGCACATCACAATGGACCGGATACCGCTCGTATGGCTTCCAAAACTGCATTTCTGATTTCCGAACAAGCTGCACTATCCTCGGAAACTGGCGATAATCAGGTACCACCGATTCCAAACAACCATTAAATGGAGCCGTTGAGAGAAAGCAGGTCTCAATTTGCAAGCCCTTCCTTCCCTACTGTCTCAAAAGGGGGCTGTAGGGATCTCTCTAAATGCGAGGTGGTTCTGATCCGCCAACACAGCAGAGCTCTGCTCCAGCAGCTCCAGAGCAAGCCCTTCAGGAGGTCCTGGGGACACACCTGAAGGAGCTCAGGCCCAGAAGAGCCCGTCCCCGTGTCCCTGGCAGAGCAGGGATGACAGCCGAGCTCAGTCCCGCTGCCGCTGACCGCCCACCCTGACCAGCAGCAACTGTTGCCCCTGAACCAGTGCTGGTCACGGGGGTGAAATACCTGTGGTGGCCCGCTCGTCCCGTCCCAGTAGCACAGTTCAGACAGTGGTGCCCGTGTCGTTTCACGCACACACACCGGAACAGCAAAAGGCAGTTGTGACAGCACCGAGCAAGGACAAACTGACCCTCCCCACCCCGTGGACACACGCCCTGCTGCGAAGGGCACTGAGGTGCTTCTTACTCAGCCGGAGAAACGGCCTCTTGTCACCGCAGGTCAAAGTGCGCAGGAGCAGCAGAGCGCAGGGCGGCCACCCCAGGGGGCTGGAGCCACCGAGCCCCGGGCGTCAGCGGGGGCTGCTCTTCACATCCTCTCACGTTAATGGTTTCTGCAAACAACACCAAACCCCAGGCAAGGGTTTGTAACAAGGGCCAACGACCACTCTTAAAGCTGGTGTGAAAATCGCCTACCGAGACAAACCCCCGTGGGTCCTGCAGGGCAGAGCCCCTTCTCGCCACCACACCACAGCCCCGCACGGCGCCATCAGAAAACTCATCGGGGAAATCCCGCTTGACCACAAGTCGTGGCAATCGAAACGCCTTGTGAAGGCGTCCTGGCACTTGAAAAAAATCAAGGACAAAGTCTTTAGGATCACCACATACCTCTGTGGCAATCCTGGGAAACAGCAAAACAACACCGCTCCGTGGAGACTCAGCAGGCTAGAGCGACTCTGTCCTCCCAGTCTTTTACAGCCACTAACCACCACTCAGTCACTGCACTAGCGTGAGGTGCAGGAAACCAGCGATCTTCAATTCTTTTTGAAAAAGTTACTTTTTTTTTCTTTTAAATATATGCCTTAATTAAGAAAAAATCAAATTAACTGAACAAACAATCAGCCTTCGTATTGCATTCATTCAATAATCGGGATACTTTACAGCCGAACCCTTACCCGCAGAACCATCTCCCTCGTAACACTCCAGGACAAGCAAAGAAGCGAAAAATTAAGTTTTGGTCTATTTGCCATCTAACCACCTTCCCTTTACCGAGGCGGGCGGGTGGGTGTCTTTGCCGACGCCTGGCCGCTGCAAAGCCACTGCCCGAGAAACAGGGGCGGGGGAAGAGTACGAGATGAAGGGAGGAAAACGTTCCCCCTCCAGCCTTACGTGCGGAGCGGGGCCGGGCGCAGGCGCTCCCGCCGCCCTCAGCCGGGAGCCATCCCCCGCGGCGCCGACGCCGGCGGGGACAAAGTCTGCGCTGCGAACGGGCGCTGCCTCGCCTGCCGGCGCTCACCGAGCCCGCCCCGCGCCCAGCCCAGCCTCGACTCCCGCGGGCGCGCCCCGGGGGCCCGGCCCTGCGGCGCCTCGCCGCCGGACCGCCGCCGCATCGCGCACCTGCCTGCTCGGCCCCCCCCCGGCGCGGCCAGCCCCGGGACCGCGGGGGCTGGGAGCGGGGACGGAGCTGCGGCACGTGGGCGCCGGCACCTACCTGCCGGGCAGGCGGGCGGAGCGGGAGGCGGCGCGGTCCGGCCCCTGCCGCTCCCCGGGGACGCGGCGGGCGCGGCGGGACCGGGCGGGGCGAGGCGGCCCCTTTAAGGGCGGCCGGTGATGTCACGGGGCCGCGCCGCGCGCCCCCCGGGGAGCACAACAACAGCCACGCTCGGCAGCGCCGGCCGCCGGGGGCGGGGCAGGGGGCGGGGCAGAGCTGGCGCAGAGCTGGCGCGCACCAATCAACGGGCTCGCCCCGCTCCGCGGGCAACGCCCCCGCGACGTCAGCGGGCGCCACGGCCCCGCCCTCCCGGCCCGGCGCTCGGCCCCGCAGCGCGGCCCGGCCCGGCCCGACGATGCGGGAAGGGCTGGCGCTGCCCGGCGGCCCCGGCGCCGCCCCGGTGCCCGGCTTCCTGGCCAAGCTCTGGGCGCTCGTGGAGGACCCGCAGAGCGACGACGTCATCTGCTGGAGCCGGGTGAGGGCCCTGGCGAGGCCCGGGGTGGCAGCGACCGGGCGGCGGGGCCGGGGCCGGGGCCGGGTGGTGGCGGCCCCGCGGCGGCGAGCGGGACGGTTGAGGCGGGAGCCTGGCGGCGCGCGCGGGTTGAGGGGGACGACTGGGGAGGGCCCTGCTTCCCCCGGGGGAACCGACGGGGCGGGGCGCCCCGAGAGCGCCCCCGGCCCCGGAGAGCGGCCGCCGCCGGGCCGCGGCATCGTGTGGGTGCGGCGGGGAGCGACGTGGGCCGGAGCTCTGGCGGGAGGAGCCCCGTTGCGGGCAGGGACCGGCGCGGGGGGCCGTGACCAGTCCCGGTGCGGGGGGGGATAAGGGCTGTGCCCGGTCCGGTGCGGGGGGGGGGGGAGCCGGTCCCGGCGGGGGGGCTGCCACGCGTGACGTCTGGCCGCGACCCGCGGCGGCGCGGGCGGTGCGGCCCGAGCGCCAGGGCCGCCCGTGGCAGGCGGCGTCCCGCGGCGGTGGCGGTCGGTAGGAGCGGCGCTGGAGGCGCGGTTCGCGCGTCGCTGTCACCCCGCGGTGGGGAGGATCGGCCGCGGTGGCCCCGCGGGGCCCCGGGCACCGGGCGCTGCGAACCTCCGCGGAGCGAGGCACCCGCACAAGCGCGGCGCTCGCTTTTATGCCCTGTCGGTTCGAAAGCCGTTGGGTTTTACCTGCTTTTTTTTTTTTTTTTTTTTTCCCGAGGCTTGGCCTTTACAAAGGCAAAACATGATTGTTCTCTTGGGGAACATCGTGAGAATGGCACAAGACCCATCCGGTTTCAGGAAGGTCGAAGCGGAGAACATGATGAATCTGAAACCGGTGGTGTCACGGTTGCACTCCTTCACCGCTGGGTTGTGTTGTCTGAACTTTCAGTAACGCTGCGCGGTGCTGGGTTATTTTTAGTGGTGACACAGGGCACACAATGGACGGATCTGGTCGGCAGCCCGGCAGCTCTCACCGAGGGGGTAGGAGGCCCCGGTGGCTCAGCCCCCGCCTGGTGAGCAGCATTCGCGCTTCCCACGGACAAAGAGAGCGGCAGATACAGGCTTTAGAACGGTTTTTCCTTGGATTGAGATCAAAACTTGAGTACTTTAAAAAAAATCCCTATTGAACAGGAGTGTTCCGTGCAGCTTTCTGTTTGGATTCAAATGTTTTAGCGCAGTCCCAAGCACTCAGAAGTGCTCACACAGACAGTTCCCTTTGCCAAGGGTTTTGCCCTTCCCTGTTGTAGCAACCGTCTCTGTTGGTTTATGGCCTTGACTTAGGAGCAACACCTTAGAAAAATTCTGCTTGTTCTCTAACTGTTGCTTTTGTTTATTTCCTAGAATGGTGAGAACTTCTGTATTCTGGATGAGCAGAGGTTTGCCAAGGAGCTGCTCCCCAAGTACTTCAAACACAACAACATCTCCAGCTTCATTCGACAGCTTAACATGTGTAAGCATTGGCTGTATCTTCTTTCTGCAGAGTTCATTGCTACTGGGCAGCGATTTGAATTTCTTTAAACAAACCAATTGGCTCGGCAGGTCTTCCATCCCTGAAAACCTGAATTTGGGTACCGAGCGTGCTTTGCGAAAGAAAAAAAGTAACAGGCAGGCTTGGCTTAGTTGTTGTTTTCTCTGTTTCAGCTCCGAGTTCTTTTGAGCGATGGCCATAAAGTGCTGTTCCGTGTGCTGATACCTAAAGCTTGGGTAGAGGCCACTGGGCTCCAGTGGTAGCATTAATGGTTGCGGTGTCGTGGTTTAACCCAGCCAGCAAGTAAACACCATGCAGCCTCTCGCTCCCTCCTCCCTCCCAGTGGAATGGGGAGGAGAACTGGAAAAATATCAAATCTTGTGGTTTGGGATAAGAACAGGTTAATAAATAAAATAATACTAAAATGTAACAATTGTAATAAAAAGGAATGTAATAGAAGGAGAAATACATAAAACCCAAGAAAAGACAAGTGATGCACAATGCAGTGGCCCCCCACGTGCTGACCGACACCTGAGCTGCGATCAGGCCCCCTCAGCCAGCTCCCTCCAGTTTATGCACTGGGTGAGATGTTCTGTAGTGTGCAATGTCCCTTTGGCTAGATCGGTCTGGCTGTCCTGGCCATGCTCACTTCAGGCTTCTTGTGCTCCTGTTCCCTGGCAGAGCATGGGGCACTGAAAAGTTCTTGAATTAGGATAGGCACTACTTAGCAGCAACCAAAGCATCAGTGTGTTATCAGCATTATTGTCACACTCAGTCCAAAACACGGCGCTGAACCAGCCACTAAGAAGAGAATTAACTCTATCTCAGCCCAAATGAGGAAGGATTGTAACAGCAAGCTTAAGCATGCCTGGAAGAACAAAGGCCATGCCTACACCCATGCACCTAGTACATGGAAAAAATCGCCTAGATCATGCTGCTGCCTGCATTGCTGTGTTGAAGCAAGACCAGTCACGCTGACGGATCAAGCCGGACTAAGTTTCTTGTTATGTTTTCTGTGCTCAACTTGTGCACGTCGTGTATCATCTGTTACATATGCGGGCACACGACTCGTACAGGCAAAGAAGCTGGAGCAAGGTGGTAATTCAAAGATAGGGCACGATGTGCAGTAGGCGGCAAGGAATAGTTGTTTGGTGGCAGGTAGCTCCTGGGCCGAGCGAAGTTGCAGAGTGCGTAGAGAAGGTGGCCACCTCATTTAGAATTTCCATTTGGGTTCAGGGGGAGGAACTCTCTGTCCTGGCCCAGTAGGTTTGCCTGGTCTCTAGCTGATGCCTGTCTAGGTTTTGTGAGACATGAGAGAGAAAGGCCACGTTTAGCCTCTTGGCACAGGATGGGTGCTGCTGTTGTGTCGGGTGTTGAGACTCCATCACCTGAGTGCCAAGGGGTGATGCAAACAATCGTTAGCTGCCTTGTAGCCAGGGTAAACGCTAGAATACAAATGTTCCTGTGAAGACGTGCAGTGTGGTGGCAGCCTCCTTTTCCTGCTGCTGGACCTGTCCTAGCTTCGAGTAAAGTATTGCTGTTGGGGCGCAGCGAAACTGGAATACACTAAGTACATCAAAAAACTTGAACAAGGGGAGATGTGGATTGGTCTTTGCACTGAAAAATAAATGACTTCATTAATACCTCTCCACAGATGGTTTCAGGAAGGTGATTGCTCTGGAGAATGGTATGATTACGGCAGAGAAAGGCTCAGCCATTGAGTTCCAGCACCCCTTCTTCAAGCAAGGAAAGGCACATTTACTGGAAAACATCAAGCGCAAGGTACAGTCTAAGCATGTATTTACTTCACGCTGTTCTGAAAAGTAGCTTATCAGGAGCGTGTCTGGGAGTTGCTAATACTGTACAGCCAACAAATTCCATGGGAACCAGGACTGACATCATGATGCAAGCCTTTGTAACTCCCTTCTGAGTGCCAGGCTAATGCTTGGCTTGGCCTCCTTGTGCCAGCTCTTAGGCAAAACACACCCTGCTGTTGTTGAGTAATGCGCTGTAGTGGGACCACGTTCTTCATAGCTGCCGAGCTAGAGCCCTTTTTCCATAGAGTTCATGGACCCGATTGCAGCTTAGTATGGTCTTCAGTTCTGCCAGTATAGCGGAGCTGGAAAAAGGGGCAAGGTGAAAGAAGTAAAAGAAAATACATGCCTGTTTTAGTGCTCACTGGAAATTAGCAAAGGCATCTGTAATCAGCTCATCGGGGCCAGTTTGCATAAATTACGTTGTTCCTCCAAAACCATGTTGCCACTGAGCTACATCTTTTTAGCACTTTCCAGTTTTCTGCTGTATGTTCAGGCCTTGTCTGTCCTGATGCTGCACAGATACTGATCCTCCATTGGCACATTACAGCCCACAATATCCTGGCTGCCAGAGAAAGACGGTATCGTGATACATCACGTTGACATCTGAACTGCAGAGTCTTTTCTTCAGAATGTCATTACGTGGTGGCTATTTTGCCCAAGTTAATAAAGGCACAGGATGGGCTTTGGGAGTCCCAATTGTGTTTTGATTGATCCTTTGCTGAGCGGTCTCTGCTCAGAATCACAGTTGATTAAATGTAGTTGTACGGTCACTTCCCTGACCCAGGCCTGCGCAGATGCAGCGGTCGTTGACTTGTCTTGGCTCGCTTGGCGCGCTCGCCGGTGTGCTGGGGCAGCCAGCGGGTGACGTTGTGCGTGGCATCGCATATCCCAGGAGTGATGCGCTGGGTGGGGTGTTCGAGACAGAAAGACAAAGGCTCTAGTTAGTGCCAAGGACGTTCACACAAAACTGTTGAATAGGTTGGGGATACAGATTCTTTGTTGCACAGGAAACGTCAGTGATTTTTTTGCAAAACAACCATTCATTTTTCTTGCTCTTTTACTATCTGGAACGGAGTCATATTTCCATACTTGCTATAAGCTGGATTTCAGGCCTCTGACAGGAATGCAAGTTTGAATGCAAGGCTTCCTTCATTTACTCCCTTTTAGTGTTCGCTCTGCTGTTGTGCTTCAGTCCCGACATCCTGATTAGCTAGGTAGAGACTCCGAAGGGAGCAGTTCCTTGCCCGTGGGCAGAACGTTTTGGTTTGGCCTTTTTTCTAGAGGCAAGCTAACTGCATATGAAATTTCCACCTGCTCCCCGCATCTTTCGGCTGCCCCCGCCATGGAGAGAGCGTATGCTGAGGAGAAACTAGGCGGCTGTAGATCTCATTTGGGATACAACCCAGGTGCCTTAGCGTGAGATATGACCTGCAATGACTAGCCAAGCATCTGAAAAGGCAAAGAGGAGAAGTCAGGCCATTCCGTCCGTCCTTTGTAACACTGGTAATAGAGAAGACACCGGTGTGGGAATCTTTCAGACTGAGTAGGATGCAGCTAAGTAGACGCCCTTGATAACTGTATGGAAATGTGCTACTCCCGTGCTGGCAGATTTACCCGCACCTAAAAAGACTATGATCATCGTGTTCCTACTTCACTATCAGTTCTGTGTTTTGTTTTTAGCTGGTGTCTTACTCTTTGACAGTAGAGGGCAAGCTGTCACCAGACCTGTTGGAGACAAACCCCTGGGGAAAGCCATTTTTAACCGGTGGTAGTTTTCTATAATGAATTACCGTGGTGAATCTACTGTCCGCATATACAAAGTGCTAATCCCACACTTTTTTTGACGTCTTGTTTTTTCACACAGTCCTAAGGACTGTCATCTCCATCTACAGCAACTGCAGTGTTTTGTGATACGTAAGAATTACAGTGCTGTAAATTCTGAACCAAGTGCGTACCCATTGTTCTACAGACTAACCACACCGTGCCTGTAGAAAAGATTATGCGAGGCACTGTTTGTAGTAAAGCATGTATAACCTGATCCCATTTCAGGTATCTGCAGTAAGAACTGAGGATCTCAAGGTCTGTACGGAGGATTTGCACAAAGTCCTCTCTGAAGTCCAGGAAATGAGGGAGCAGCAGAGCAACATGGATGTCAGACTGGCTAACATGAAGAGGTAGACTCCATCTGTTTCAGAGGCACTTGTCCATTGAATGTTGTTTGTGTCTAATGGAGCTTGGCTCTGAATGTGGCTTTCATTTCTACTGGAAACAGGTGAAGCTATATTTTTTTCTAAGAATCCCCATTCCACCCCACACAACGCTCTGAATCATGTTTGCTTTTATAGTTCAGCTACAGACCAGAGATTAGGACTGTTTGTTGACTACCTTGAGATTCCGTTTTGGTTACCATCACTGGTAGTGGTTTTTCAGGGCGATCAAAGCATTTCGTTTTCTAAACACGAAGCAGGGTCAGATGCAGTGAGGGAGAGTTAGCCTGTGGTTTTCTTTCTGATTGGAAGTGGACTTCGCGCAGTTCCTCAGATCTTTTTTGTATAGGCACTGGTAATTCATTCGGATCATTGGTATGCAAGCAGGTATCAGCCAAAGTTCAGGAGATACCTTCACCCCACTTCCTCTGTTCCTTTAAAAATCCTCAACTAACCAACCAAACAGCAAAACCCCTCAAACACAAATGTTGAAACTGCTGTGGTCTGTGGTGCGCTCGGCCTATTCCCAAACACCAAGTCTTTATTCGAAGGCTTTGAGGCTTTGAAGGAATACCACAGATCGAGACCACTGGTGGAGCAGCAGAGGAGGAGAATGTCCTTATTAGCAAGTGTTTGGTCCTACCTGATGGAAAATAGAGTTAATTTAACTCAGGGCTTGTACTAGTGGATCGGATTAACTGATGGTTAGTTATCCACAGAAGGAATGTTGCCATTGGTCCTGCAAGGTACTGTGAAAGTTTGAAAGCTGTAAAACTAAAGCATATAAAGTAAACTCTGTTCATCCTCTGTCTTCTGATTTATTCTGCATTGCAGAGAAAATAAGGCCCTGTGGAAAGAAGTGGCAGTTCTAAGGCAGAAGCACAGTCAACAACAGAAGCTGCTGTCTAAGGTACCATTGCAGCATCTTCAGTGCTACCATCCTTACTCCTGCCTCTGTGACACCTGATGGCATTCTTTGCTTATGTAGAATGACAAATGACACAGAGCTGAACAGGCTATACTAATACAGCATACAGAAAATGTTCACAGTTCCCGAGTGTCCCAGAAGTAGCTCAGCAAAGAAGCACGAGCAAAATACTGAGGAAAAGCTGTAGTGAAAAGGATTTCAATGTGTTTGGAATCTCGGTGAATCTTATTGGGAGAGTAATCAGTAAAGCAGGCTGGCCCAGGGTAAACTTGGGGCTGGAGGCAGAGCGTGGTAACAGGAGCCTAAACCAAGGGGTTGCAGGCACACGGAATGGAGTCTGTGAAAGATCTTGGACCCAGACAGACTTAGACCACTTCAGAAGTCAGCCTGGAACCCAGAAACTGTAGGAACTTCTGCACTGGAACAAGCTTTCTCTGATTTATCCCGCAGCTATTTCTGGTCTGGAATTCTCTAGTGACTTGTGGTGTTTTATTACTTTGCTTTTAAAAAGAACAAAAAAAAAACTGACATAAACATCCCACAAGTGTCCATGTGGGATAATTTTTCAACGCCATTTTTAACTATAATTTTGGTTTTTTAAGACATGAACACAAATGGATTTTTAATTTACCTATTAATTTCAGTCACATAACTACATATTTTTGTAGTGAAATCGGTATTAATAATTTAATGCTAGGATTGCTATGCTGACCACTTGGTTTTGTTTTTTTGTTTTTCCTTTTCAGATTCTTCAGTTTATACTAAGTTTGATGCGAGGAAATTATATTGTTGGGGTCAAAAGAAAAAGGTAATTACTGGATAGGTCACCAATCAGTAACAGATGTGAATTATAGGGATAAGCCAGCTTCTAGAACCAAGGTACTTTCCTTAAAGTGTATGAAGAAGGTTTTTATCACTCGTATATTCACTTTTGAGAGCACTGATGCAAGTTGAGTAGAGCATGAAATAAACATATCCTCTTCATTATCACTGAAAATATGGGCGGTAAGAAAATATACTTTGCATTTTCAGTTTCGAAGGTCACAGTTTTTCAGAAATGGTAACTCTTTCAGAATGTGCAAATGTGACTGGCTTATTCAAAACAAAGAGCACGTTTAGAACACAACCTGTCTGCAGTACACTTACACAAAAACATTTCCGAAAACCAGTTTTCTCAGAAATGGAAGGATAATTGTTATTGCCATTACTGCACATTTTACAGAGGGTCTGTGTACTAAAGCTGTGTTTTGTCTTAGGTCTCTGACAGATGCTGCAGGCGCTTCACCTTCCAAGTACAGTCGTCAGTACGTTCGCATACCGGTGGAGAGTGGCCAGGCAGTAAGTCTTCCTGGGGAGAGGGACGGAGGGTGAGACGGGGTGGTGCACGGTGACCTCGAAGTCTGCCTTATGACTGTTGATACCCTCAGCTTATGGTCAAATGCGCTCCGCCTTGAAATGGGCAACTTGAAAGCATCGCTCTGTAAAATCATGCCAGTCAGTGCAACTAGTCAAAGATAGGATCTGAGCAGGAAAGAGGAGCTGCAAGAAGAACGGGGCTTCCACTTGAGAAAAAGGCAGACCTTCTGGTTTACTCCTTCTCTCCGCTGTGTCCTGCAGATGGCTTTTTCTGAACATGGTGCAGATGATGAGGATGGAAATGGTACGGGCCTTATCATTCGTGATATCACTGATACGCCGGAAAATGCCACTGGTGGTCTCCTTCCTCTGGCACACACAAGTGGCAGAGCCAGGTACGTGGAATTGTAGAGTTGTAGAAGCAATGGCCTAGGTTGGAAGGGACCTTAGATATCATCTAATCCAACCTCCCTGCCACAGGTGAAGGATGTGGAAGTATTTATGCTCAGGTGGTTCACTGGGTAGTTACGTCTGTGTAAGTGATCTGTCTGTGTTCTGGGAAACAGTCTCTGCACTGCTGCCCTGTGCACAACAGGCCTGTTTGCGGGCCGTCCGTTTTACAGCACGTAGCGTTGGTCGTGGCCAGCAAAGGTTTTTAAGAGCTCGTGCCTGTGAGGAATGCCTGAAGGCCCATCCAGCTGATCGGCGCTTGGAGTGTTGTTTTGCTGAGGCTTTGCTGTCTAGTCAACAAATAAGCACACACATAAACAGGGACCTGAACGCATATGTAGGTTACTGATAAACAAACCAAGAGGTGTAGTTTTATCCCCAGTGTTGGTACTGCACTCACTAATATTATGCTCAGCATAACTGAAGGGAAGGCATTCTTTTGTGTGGCACCAGATTCTTGTGCAAACCCATTTAGCTGTTAACATCTCAAGTGAGAGATGGACCGGTTTGGGATGTTTCATTTCCAGAGACACAATGTTAGGAGTTTCTCTCCTGCCTAATTTCCGTGTAGTATTCTCCCGCTTTTGGCCTTGCAAAATGGGGTGTTTTGCTCTGACACGTGCTATCCGTATAAGCTGTAATAAGAGATTCTGCCTTTAGGAAGGCACTTTTTTCTTCTTTTTCTGAGGACCAGTTGGTTTGAGCCCTTGACTGGCTTGCCCTTCCAAGGTATTAAGATTGGAGGTACTAAAGTTGAAATGAGTAGTAATACGGCTGACAAATTCTCCTGAGCATTGTTTCTCTTTGGGTTGTATTTTAGAGAGGCACAGGCAGCTCTGGATCCTGGCTTACCCATTTGCCAAGTATCGCAGACAAATGAGTTAAATTGTGCAGCACCTATCCCGTCAGCTCCCGCAAATGATGGCAGTGAAGTAGGAAGTGTGGCTGTGGAACTGCACGCTGCCCCACCTAATGCTCCGGAGGACCCCGTGTCAGTGATTGACTCCATCTTGAATGAGAACACCTCTGGAAACCAAAGTGATCCTTTACTGGACAGGTACTAACTCATTTCTGGGACCTGTTACATTGGCATCACCTCAGCCTCGGGTAGGAAGGAGGGAGGTGATGTGTCTCAGCACTCCGTGTCACCCGAAGGCCCTGTTCTGGGTTGTGAGCTGCCTGGCTCTCGCCTTGCTCTGCAGCCGTGATGGCTGAGAGATTAGCACATCGTTTCTGAGAGCTTTTCCTGCCTCGTGGTGCAATAGAAGGCCCTAACTGCCGACTGTTTCTTACAGTAATGCATCATTTTGTCTTTTTAGAGAAGAAATTCAGGATTTTCTTAATTGCATTGATGCCAGCCTTGAAGAGCTTCAAGCAATGTTGTCTGGGAAGCAGTATAACTTTGGTTCTGAGTCTTTCAGCGATGTGAGTGTCTTTTCACTTTTTCTGATTTCTGAAAAATACCAGTGAGGTTCCGTTGTGAATTTTTACTCGTTTGTTCCGTGTTGTAATGAGCAAGAAACGGGAAAATTCTGAAAAGGAAATAGTCGTGAACAGAACGATATATAGTCATTGTAGGAGCCTAACAATGTACAGGGTACCCGCGTGAGCTGACACAGGAACAACCACAAAACCACGGATGAAATGCAAATACTCAATTTACTCTTGTTTCCTCATGAACCGGGGGAACCCTGCAGCAGCACCCAGGTGCAGGCACTGCAGAGCTCGGCCCTTGCTAGGGAGCAAAAAGGTTTTGAACCTGCTGCTTTTGCCTCAATATCAGGGACTTTCTGAGGCGTAGTTTTCCACTGTGCTTTGATCTTTCCCACAGCAGGGCAGGAAACTCAAGCATGTTCGATAAGGTGCCTCTAGGTCTGCTACAGAACTGTGTTATCTGAACACAGATGTTCTACTTATCAAGCACACAAGGATAGACAACAATTACAGTATCTGTGTTTTTTGACACCCCAACTGCAAGCCACTCGAGCACGTGTACAGTCCTCCTCGTCACTCTTCCGTTGTTCTCCCACAGTAACGCTGAGAGCCTTTTCCAGTTCATACAGTGTTTCTGTCCTATATAGCTCGAGGGGGAAGGAAATAATTAGACTCTCTTCTTCTCAGGCTTTTGTCACGTATCGTATCCTGATGATGTGTTTGATGTGTTTAGTGGGACTCGGCCGTACGCCTGGCGTCACTGGGCAGTACTGGGTCCTCTGTGGCGGTGTGCTGCTGCGGGTCCCCGGGGAGACTGCCCTGGGCTTCAGCAGATGGAGCTGGGGGCTGGATCCTGCTGTCCCCTCAGGAGCTCACTGAAGTTTTAAGAACCTTGTTATATGACATACAGTCTATTCTTACTTTCAGGCATTTAATCCTGACCTGCCAGCCCTGGATATGAGCTTGATGGAAACCTCCCCGGGTATGGAAAATGTAAGAGTAAGAGTTGCTTCAGTGGTGGGGAGGGTTAACATGATGTTGAGAACTAAATTTTAACTGATGCAGTTTGAGGGTAGGGACTGGACTGATAGCACAAGATGAAACTGCCATTTTATCTAGTCCCACTCGCTTAATGTTTGCAGTTATCACTGTTGGCTTATAGGAATTCAAGAGGGTTCTCAAGATAATGTCAAGTTCTATGTTCCTGGCTGCAGTACACTCCCTGGGCTGATTTAAACTGCCACTTTGTTTTGAAGAATGTGTTCTTTGCCTTCTGAGTACACCTGACAACATAAGGAAGAGGGAGGCAAACTGGTGTCTGATTAATCAGCTGTCTGTATCGGGGACTTTTTTTTTCCTGTTACTTCTGTACCTTCTGCTCAGAATGAGGAAGGTGGAAAAATCTTGTCCTTTTTTGGTCTAAGTGTTTTTGAGAACAGTTTCTTGGCTTGTTTCTCCTAGCCTCAGGGATTCCCATGATGACTTTTAGCCAAGTAATGACTAGGTCTGGGGTTACAGTTCAGGTGAGATTGTGTCTTCAGTCTGTATGAAGACTGAAGGAAAAGTACTAAATGAAAAATATAATGCAATATATTGTAGTTGTTCTGAACAAGGCTGCATGGAATTTCCTCAGAGAACATAGAAAAGTTCAATGCAAAGTTACTTCTTCAGAGAGCTCCTGGCCCTCACGTGCAACAGTGGACCCATAAGTCAACTGTTTAATTTCTCTTCCCTCCTCCTTTCACATTTACTGTTGTTAACCAGTCAGTGGAGACTTGGGGTTTGTTGTTGCTGTTCAGCATTCTGTCTTAGTCTCTGTCCGTTTTGCTTCAGATTGCCAACTTGGCAGAGAGCACCGACGATCTGGCAGCGAGTGAGAGAGATACCACAGGAAGCAAAGGTGGGCAGGAAGGAACCCTGAGAGCTGTGACAGTTCCGAACTCTTCCAAAACTGTGTTGAAATGGAATTCTTGTAGCCTGTAATGTGTTTTATCTCCATCTTTGGTCTGGGCTTAACATTTTTGTGAAGACTGGGCTGTTTCACTGATCTTGATGAAGCTGTGCCTCAATCTGAAGAGGCCTCATCTTGTGCCCCGTGTTCGTGTTAACTGTTCCCCTCTTCTCATCCGTGGCAGTGTCACAATGGGTAGCAGCAGTGCAGATGTCCTTGTGGAAGTGTCTCCTGCGTGGGCCATGACCCCCACAAACGCAGTGCTGCTCCGGTGGGGGGTGCGGCTGGGACTGTGCTTTGGATATTGATCCTACCAGGCGCAGGGGCTTGGCTCCCCTCTTGCTGCCCTGGGTGTAGCTGGTCAGAGCGCAGCTGTGTGCTGTTCTTTAGCAGCTCAGGTTTTCTGATCAGCCTGTCCAGTTCTCCTTGTCTGGAGTGAGAGCTGTCACTCACACAACATGGGAGCGTGAAGTCTAACCTGTTTGTTTTCCCTCAGATATGCAGCTGATACAGTACAGGGCAAATCCTCTGCTTTCATTATTTGAAGAACTACCTTCAAGTGAAGCTGCAGGGAAGGTGGAGGATCCAAAAGAGCTTCTGCTACCCACCCTGAGTGAGAAACCTGCTCTTCCTCCTCCAACAGGGAGTGGAACTATCTTGGGGCCTGCAGCTCCAGCCGGCCAGGCTGAGCCTCTGGATGCCCTGGGCGTGGGTGACCCACCTCTGCTCTCGGACGATGGGAATGGAGAGTATAAACTCTTTCCGCTTCTGCTCCTCAGCCCTGTTGCTAACTTCATAGAAGAGGCCTCTGAGATAGAAACTTCTTGAACTCGCAGAACAGCTGTAACTGGCATGGAAGCAATGGCTCAGCCAGAAGTTTGACCTCTCTCCTCACCTGCTTCCTGGGTGTCGCGTTCTCTACAGACAAAAGGAAATTCTCTTTCTACAAGCAAGGAGCATATCTGGAAAAATTGACCACAAGCTCAAAACGAGAGCTGGTGCGAGCGAAGGCACTGGGCAGAGGGGAAGAACAACTTCCTTGTAGACATACCGCAGTGTATTCCATAACTTTTTATCTGATATCCTTATTGCCAGAGGAAATCTGTTTGTATCCTGTTTGTATAGTTTGGCTGGCTTTTCGGGGGGTTTTGGGGGTTGGGGGGGGGGGGGTTGGTTGTTTGGTTTTATTAGCTGGATGGTAGTGTGGTGTGTAATATTTTAAACGTAGGTTTTACTCTTTCTGAGAGTCTGTTTCAATAGGTGGCTTGTCTGCTGTTTGAGAATTAGGATTTTTTTAAATTTTGTTTTTAATTTGAGATTTCTCTTTTAATAGTTCGTGGCTGCAATTGTTTGCATCTGCTTAGATCAATTCCGTATTCCTAGATTTGCTCCTAGGTACAGGGAACATTTTTCCTATGGAAAATGACATTTTAACTGTGGGATATTACTTTTTAACATGCTGACGCGCATCCATTGCCACGGATTGTAGATGTTGTGGTAGGAAGTGCTTGCCACCCTGTGTAATGCTGATTTCTCATGCACATTGCATGGCAGTTCTAGGGTAACTTGCACCTAGCCCACAGGTCATGTGTCCTCAGAAATTTTGAGTAGAACTGATTCACGTCTAGCAAAGTCTTAAAATGGGGGGGGGGGGGAAGAAAAGGCATCATGAGGTAACTTGCATTGACATGAGACATTGCATTAAGATATCTCTTCTGCTTTGCAGTAGCTACTTCTTTACCTGACCCTGTATGAACTTCTTGCTGCATTTTCTGCTTGTGGAATCTTAAAGCTAAATTAACTAGCTGCCTTTGAGACAGTGGATTACCAGAACTAGTATCTGCTTAATCAAAAAAATATGTCCCAGAAATTCCTTTCTACGCTGTTTTCGTAACATCTTTGAGCAGCTGTAACGCTGCTGTCAGCCCCTGGTGTCAGTGACGTAGCAAATTTTCCTTCACTGGAACCAAGTCTGTAGCAGCCCAGACAAACTTGAAAGGCTGGCCTGGAAGCAGGTAGAAAACCCATTGTATGATATCACACGTTATTTCCTGCCAGCGTAGTTACTTGATACTTTTTTCAGTTTTAGGAATTCGGGCTGTTTTCCTAAAGGCTTTGTTCCCTCTGAAGTTTCTGAACTAGTAAGTTCTGAGTTCCTTTCTGTTCAAGAATCCAAGGTAATTTGATATTCTGAAGCCTACTAGATAATGCATGTTATCTCTGCTGGCCTTACTTAATTGGGTTTGTGCTTCTTTGTCAAATCTTTTGAGTTGCAGAGGAGGATCTTGCTACTCAGTGTGTGTATATATGTGTAATGCCTTCACGGTGTCATTTTATTCCTGTGCTTCTGTAACTGTTCTTTACCTCGTGACCCTCCACATTTCTATCTTTCGATTGTCTTTTGTCAAGTATGTCTTATCCTAGCTTTTTCTAGTATTTCTTTTGATTACTTCTTGAGACAAAGGGCTGAATAGTCTCAAGTTTTCATGAACTGAAGGGAGAGGGGGAAACAAGTGAATTGCCTATCTGTCTTGGGTTGGTTTTTTAGTTTCTTCCCAAAGGCCTCAATTTTGCCAAGAGTGATACAGTGAAACCAGGCTTTTCTTCTGTGCTGTTCTGCCAGCATAGTGCAGCCAGCAAAGTTCTCTGAAGAGCTGATCTTCTGTAACTCTCACTTCCCGAGCAGGTTAGACTGAAGTGTAGTTCCTGTTACGGATTACGGTCATGTTCTTCCGTCACGGAGTCCTCTGATCTCAGCGCATCTCACCATCGTATATTTGATTGCATAAAAGTCTTTTAATACACTTTCTCTCATAAGAAGTTAAGAAACCAAGGCTTAAGAAAACTGCAAATAAAAACTTGTGCATCTGTGTCTGGTTTATGTACTAGTCTAGGAATAGCATGTGTTTATGCAAGTTTCCTAAGGAAGGTTGCAATGGAAAGGGGAAGGCTGAAGAGCAAGAAAACCCACATGCTGAAGTAATTAAACTCAAGAATTGCAAAACCATTGCTCTGTTTTTTGTACATTCTTTTTGTATGCGTGTTCTTGTATGTGCCAATACTTCGCAGACCTGTTTACTGAATTTCCTAGAACGGTGCTCTCTGGGGGACCTCACGCAGCTGCTGCTGCTTCAAATGTGACTGAAGTGCTAGGGTTACCCTGGCACCTGGTTTCAGAGCTGTAAGCCTGAGAGAGAAGGGGAAGTTTAGGTTTACTACTAACCTATATTCAACATACCATGGGATCAAGGCTGTGGGAACGGGACTGGGCACCCCTGGCAGCGCAGGGCCAGGCCAGCTGCGGGCATTTGTGCATTGCCTGCATGCAAGGGCCTTGCAGCAGCACGAGTGTTCCTCATTGACTTGGGCAGAAAGGCCCTCGGCTCCATAGCCTGTCAGTTAAAGCAATGTTCACTGGAGATAACATGGGAAATCAGAACTAGCACAGAGAACTGCAGTGTCAGGCAGAGGTCGGATCTGGGCAGGGCGCGCCCTGCAGAGCCCATGCTGAGGTTACTACAGCTTTTGTGGGGTTTTCCTAGGAGAACTCTAGTCATCATTTCCACCACCAAGAAGGAGGATGTTAGTATGAAAATACGTGGCTCCCCTTCAAGGTAAGTAGAAGGACAGGCAGAGATGTCATTGCCAGAGCCACGGACAGGCTCCTTCATCACACTGAGCCGGACAAGTCTGTGCAGCACGGCGATCCCCACGCAGTGGTGGGGTCTGCACAGCGACCGGCGCCTGCGGGGTGATGGGGGTCTGCGGCACAGCAGGGGCCCAGTGGCACAACAGTGGTTGCAGCACGGCCAATCTCAAACCCGTTGCTCGGCAAGCCCGTGCTGGCCGGGACCACTCTGCTGCTGCTGTGCAAGGAGTTTGTTATCCACGAGCACAGTTGCTTCACTGTAACGCAAGCTTCCTTCCCACTCCAGCATCAATGCACACGGCCACTGCTGTTACTTCTTGGTTTTACTGTCCTGTACCGTGACTTCCACATGCTGAGAATTAGCAGGACACACCCAGGTGTGGCAAGCACAGTGTGAGAAAGTGCCCCTCACATGCTCCTTCAGAATTATTTTTCACACTGCTCCAGACTAGCTCTCCCCACACAGACCACATCAGCCTAGCAATCAGGTTTTTTTATCTCTTATTGCTGTGTGCTTGCTAACGGAGAGCTTTCAAGAATAAGAGAAAAACTTGCTTTGGAAAAAAAGCTTACTTTGATCTGTCTCTCCTGGACCGTATGATGCTACCTCAGCCCTGCTCAGAATGTTCTGCCAGTCGCTTAAAACAAGATTGCTGATTTGAAAAGCAGTGTCCCATGTTACCACAGTTCCCCAAGGCAGAAGCAAGAGCTCATCTTGGCATGCAGGAGGTGTCTGTAGTCGCATCAGATAAAGTCCAAGAGATTTCTTCTCCCACTGTCCCTGCAACCATAAGATAAATGTAAATATAAGTATAGAGATATAAATACATACACATCTCTTTTTTTTTTGGTCAGGCAGTCTGAGTTAGCTTCCTGGTTGCCACATATGCTGCTAGTGACAGGTTCCCTTATGCCTTAGGCTGAGTCAGTTTAGGCTTCCCCATCCCAGTGACTGCAGACTTGAGTTGCATCTCATGGAAAATATCTGTCAGAGTAACACAGGGCTACAAGGGAGGAGCATGTGAAATCAGGTCCCAAAATCTTGTGAATCTGTGCTGAACCTTAGCCTCATCAAGCAGGATGTTTTCAGAAGCATTGAGATCTTAAGCTGGTTAGATGTCCTCTTTCATTACAGGTATAGCTGCAAGTGTGGTAGCTGGTAAGAAATTAATTGAACAGGTAATTCTCTAGGCCATGACTGATAAACAACCACAAGGATATAAAGATTTTCTAAGCAAATAAAGGCATGAAAATAATGTGTAGCAAAAGCGCTAGCTTCAGGGAAACAGAGATCAGAACGTTATAACCGGAAAAGAGCCAAACTCAAACTCAGTAACATTGTCATTGTTAGATCAATGTTAGTAACAAGTAGGCAAAATCACACTTCTACATGCATATATGCTTTTAAGCACCATTATTTTGCAGAATGAACTACCAGTTACTCTAAGGTAAGAGCACGTGTAAAAGCAAGCAGTTGAAATGAAGGCAAATACCTCAGAAGTAAAGGAACAAGATAATATCAGAGCTCTCAGGGCCGCATACGCAATTGTCCTGGTTTTAATGTTAAATCACATAACAACCTACTAAAGCTACTGATAAATGACAATATAGGCGGAACTGTCTTTAAACCATATATAAGACTATAAGAAATATTTTCTCCACACATTGCCACTGCTCGAGGACGAGGTAGGCAGCATCAGCCACCCCAGTGTCCTGTACTGCGCTCCCACAGACACAAACACTCTCTGACCGCTGTGGAAGGAAGGCTGTACTTCAGAACATGGTCCAGGATTTTGTAGGCAGACTAATTACTCTGGTTACTTGCATTTGAGTACTGAAGGTTGGAATTTGGATGTAGCAGCAGCACAGCACTCATATCAACTTAGCTGAATCCAATGATGCAGAAGAGGTTTCTGCCAGAGGAGCATCAGAAAAATTAAGAGCTGCAGAAGACGGAAAAAGGTGTGTAAGATCTCTTCAAAACAATGTTTCAGTGGAGACCAGATAGTTCACCTAGACAAGTCTAGCAATCAATTGCTTAATTATATAAATTAACCATAACTAATCTTACCTTTAATCAATAATAAGACATCCCATTACATTAAGAAATCACAATTTCATAGTCTCAAAGATTTCCTACTTTGGTAAGTTCCTTTTTTTTCTCTCTAGGCACATAATTTTTTACCTGTTTCCAAAGCAGTCTATAGAGAAATGCAGATACAGATGGCCCTAATTTATGTTTTTAATTGGATGTAATTAATCAATTCAGTCAAGCAGCTAAATTGCCACGGGAGAAAGGAGGATCAGTCTGTGATACAGAGTCAAAGTAGGTGCCTGCAGCTCTTGAAAACTGGTTGTTTCCAGATTTGTATACCTAAATTCTCTACCTCTTAAATGGGATACAAGGGCACTGACTAGAGTATTTCAGCTGGAGGGGACCTACAACAATCATCTCTCTCATGGTGGTAATGTAAAGATTTAGGGTGTTTCGTGAATCTTAATGTAAAACACGGTGGTGAGCTTCACAGAAAAGCTGGTAAGCAAATGGATAGTAAAGATCTTGGTTGTTTAGCTCCCTAAGAGTACTCTCTCAGTCCTTCTTGCATGTAATATGAATATTGAAACAGTATTTAGAAAGTAATGCAAGGAGGAAAAGAGGAAGAAATAGTTGCTTAGGAATAAAAAGAAATAGAGGAAGCTTTTTTTTTTTTTAAAGCAGAATTAAAAAGCAGAAGGGCAAAAACGTATAGTCAGCAGGAAGTACGAAATAGAGTAGAAGAAGGTCTTAAACTTTCCTCTTTTCACCCTCTCTTAGGACTTCTGCCCACACCTCTGCGAGTCACTGAGATGCTTTTTTTCTGAAATAGGGGAAGCAGAAGCCATCAGCAGCTGTTCTGGGCCCTTGACAACAAAGCGAGCGAAGAAAAGGAAGAGTTCCTGACACAGCCCCTGTCTGGAGAGAGCAGGTCTGCTGCCTGGCATGGGGAGAAGCTGCAGCCCTGGAGGGATGGGAGTGCTGGTGAGAGCAACCGTGCTCCTGAGCCCTCTTCTCCTCTGCAACGGTGAGTCCCTGGGGAGGTCTCCTGCTCGGGCAGTGCCTCCCCTGGCACTGAGGTGTCTGTGGGTGCTTGTACAGGGGTGCTTCTGTTTCAGGAAAAGAAATATGGCAAAAAGGCCAAGGTCTTTGCAGCTGCTGGCTAGGTGTTTGGGTGTTTCAAATCCAGCAGTCACGGAGCGCAACAGTGCGTGAAGGCTATGGAAATGCTGCCCATGTACCTTGAGTACAAAGATCCCACAGACGCTGTGATGGTTATTTTGTGGGGTACAGCGAGCAGCCCAGCAGGAAGGGTCTGGTCAGTTCCTGTGTTTCCAGGAAAGGGGAGGTTTCCATGGAAGCACGGGTTCATCACTAAAATGGACAAAAACATACTAGGACAGGGATAAGAGATCTCCTTCCTACAGGAAAATGCAAGGTGTTTTAGACTTCTCTGATCCATTGCTTAAGTTGTTTAAATTCAGCTTAGTCTGAAAAAGCAGCATCATCCAGAAGAACAAATGGACAGTGGAGGAAAAAAGCCCTAGGAGAGCAGTTCCCATGTGGTGCTTCCCAGGAAAGCCCTGAGGGTGCTGTGGGGTGGCAGGACGCAGGCAGATGTGACCAGGGACCTGTGCAACCCGGGCTGTGAACCCCTTCCTACTGGTCCAAGTGGCCATTGACTCTGCTCCTGTGCCTCTGCCCAGTGTTGGCTCCTGACAGGTAAGCACCAGGCAGAGCACGATCCAGGCCCAACGTGTGGCACACGCTGGTGCCCCGGGCGTTTCAGCTGTCTCTGTCTTCCTCATGCCACATTGCTTTTTTGTTAGCCCACGCCTGAACAGATTGTCCCTCACAGTCTGCATTGGCTGCCCGCTCTTTTGATTGGGTGGGCTCCATCTGCTGACGCTCTCAGTACCGCTTTCCAGGAGCTGCCTTCACTGGGATTGCTTTTTTTTTTTTTAAATGAAAAATTTTCTCTATTCTTCCTGCAGCTTTTCTGGACCTGACTGGTCCCAGCGAGATCAAAGGCATATGGAAGGGACCTACCACCTTGCCATGTGCCTATGTGCCTGTGAAGGACTTTGTGCAGCAAACGCTTACGTGGATGGTGGTACATGACCACAGCTCTGGCACAGTCTTTCGAAGGGATGACTCTGGCGACCATGTTCTCCTGTCCGAGTACAGGGACAGGGTCAGTGTCCAGAAGGATACACCAGGAAACGTGTCTCTGCACATCCTGGACCTGGAGATGTCTGACAGGGGAACCTACACTTGCCAGGTCACCTGGAGAACCAGCAACAACAGTCTCATAACAAAAGAGATCAACACTAAAGTGGAGGTTCTTAAAGGTAACCCCAAGAAGGAGGCTGCACAGGGGTGGAAGGCCTGGCTCCGGAAGGCTTTCAGGAACCGAGCAGAGCAAGCATGCAGTGACTGCCTGCTGCAGTCAGGAGCATTCTGCTGAGCGGTTTTGGGCTTGGCGAAAAGCTGCAACTAATTCAGAGTGGGGAATTCAGCCCACGACGCTGCGCCCTGCAGTCCAGGAGCTGGGGAGGATTCACAGCCTCTCACGCACCAGTTTGTGCCTGGTTCTGCCCGTGCCTGCTGGCTCGGTGTTCTTGAGGGACCCGCACCAGAGGGGAAGTCCCTGGTGCAGCACTGTGTTGCTCCAGCCAGAATCCACCAGCACGTGCCCCTGGGCCTCCCGTTGCCTGGGCAGGGGTGGTTCACTGAGCAGCAGGGGCAGCTGTGGCCGGGGGCACCTTCCCCACCGCGGCCAGGGCCAGCGTGAGCGGGGACCCGTCTGCTTTCTCTTCCAGTTGCCGCGACCAAGCCCGTCATCAGGGCCGGCGAGCTGGGGCTGGCAGTGCCGGCCGGGGCCAGGACCAGCCTGACCTGCGTGGCCAGCGGGTCCCCCCCCATCAGCTACCGCTGGTTCCGGAGCACGGCGGCAGGGAAAGCCCTGCCCCTGGGCAGCGGGGCCCGGCTGGCCTGGGACAGCCTGCAGCCCTCCGACGCCGGGATCTACTACTGCGAGGCCCAGAACAGGGTCGGGGCCGGGGCCGTGCAGCGCAGCGAGGCCGTGGAGCTGACGGTGAGGGGTGAGTCCTCCAGAAACATTTGCAGACCTTCCATGCTGGAACAGAACAACGATCCCGTTCCTTTCCCCTGCAAGAAGGAAATGCAGGTGGCTTTGGTTTTCTGCCCTCATTGCTGGCCCTGGTTTTCTTCCCATCTTTATTTCCTGTATTCACTTTCCTTTCTCCTCTTAGGAGGATCTGATCTTTTCTCATGCAAAAGATGTCTGCTTGTGGAACCTCTTTGTATTTTTGGGTTACCTTTCCTTTGAATTTATAGTGCAGCAGGCTGGTGGCAGTCAGCATCAGTCACCAGAAGCTAAGGGAAGGTGTTGACCACATTTAACTATTCTTACAGAAACAAACCAACCAGACCTGGTCTTCGAAAGTACCTCAGCAATTTCTTGGACTCCAGGGAGCTCCACTGCTACTACAGGTGTGTGTGTAGAGACATGCATATCGTCTAGTGTGTGTGTATATATATATAGAGAGATATATATATGTTTGTGCATACATTATATATAGTTTATATATACTACATGTAGTAGCTGTCTAGCAAGTATATATAGTACTATATCTATATATAGTATATACATATGTATATATAGTGCTATACGTGTATATATATATTATAGTGTATACATAGTACTTATTTCCAGGCTTTGCCTATTTTCACTGCCTTATAAAGGTGATGGAGATGTTCTCCGTTGATGCTAAAATGAGGATTGGAAATGCAGTGTGAGCCTCTCACTCCTGCTTGTTTTGCAGGTCTGCTTGGAACAGTAGTGACTACTGAGAATGTTGTGGGATATCCAGAGAAGAATTACACAACTCAGAGTAAGCAGCGAGCAAAAGGAAGCTAAGAACAAGATCAGGGACAGTAGTCAGTACCTTCAGCCTCAAAATTAGGGTTCTGCTTTTGGGCTGCAAATCGTATTAATGCCTCATCTCAAGGAACCTAGATGATTCATGGGGACTCTGTAAAAGATTCTGAACGTTTCCATTGGGGGCAGACAGCTTTCATAGCTGGAGTGTACAAACCAGTTATGTTCCCAGAAGGTAGTCTGTTTTGATCTGTTTTTGAGTGCCAAAGCTGCAACAGCAGAAAAGCCCCAATGTGCACGCAGAGCCGACTTTCTATACCTCCTCTAGCTTTGCAGTGCTGCAGTAGGTTTAGACCAGACACGGCTGAACAGCATCCCCAGATGAAAAGCTTGAGTCCCTTTGTGCCCTTCTGCCCAGCTCACAGCCTCGGCACCAGGTCCTTGCGGCCACAGTCTGTGGGTGGGACAAGCAGGGCCAGGCGCGTGACATGGCAGGGCCAGCTGCTCCATCCTTGGGCAGGGCTCCGCACTGGGCACCGCTGCTGTCACCCAGGAGGGCTGCCCGCTTTGACAGAGTTCTGCTGCACTGCTCCAGGTCCCCAGAGGACTCATTTGTCCCTCCTCCTGGTCGTCCTGATTGCGGTGGTTTGCGGGGCTGTGGTCTTCCTCCTCATCTTTCTCATCGTTTGCATTAGGAAGCCCAAAGATGGTGAGTGGAATGTTCTGGAAAATGTTCTGGGATGCCTGTATGTGTTGTGAGGGCCTGGCAGGTTCCTTTTGGTTTTGTTTCTGGGTTTTTTCCCTTCCCCTAAGGAATCCAGAATAACCTCTCTCTAAATTGCTCTTCACTCAACTTCTAATAAATAGGGTAATTGTGGGAAGTGGCAACTTCTAACCTCACTTCACCTTTGATCTCGGGCCAGTCATTTTAACCTAGTCGGGCTGCAGCTGGGGTAGGGGTTCTTTTCATTTTCTTGTGCTGAATCCCTGGAATAGGAGTCATCACCCACTTAACACTACATCTAAGGCTCCTGTTTCTATTCTGTCTTCAGAGATCACTTTCTTATATCAAGAGAAGACAAAGTAGAAATTTTTTCAATAATGTAAATGCAAATTATTGACACATTCTTCTGATTATTCTTTTCCAGCTCAAGTTTATGATGTAAAGTTGTGAGTATAACCCTTTATCTGACGTATTGATGAGTCTTTGGGAGCTGTATCAGAGGAGAAAGGGAAGGGGGGGGACACAAAAAAAACCCAACTCAAACCTTGGATTGGAAGCAATGCTGCTATAATGTCCCAGGTTCTGCTGCCACCTAGAAGAAAAGGACAAGATTCTGTCCTTCAGAATACTGTCATATGGCCTAGGCTTACATAGATTTGAATCAGACAACGGTCTTGCTTGATGGCTGGGAGATGCTTTGTCTACTCTGGTTGCAACTCTTCTTTCATATGGTATTTTCATTTCAGCTATAACTCTAGAGCAACAGCTTCTTCAAAGAGTGAAAGTTTGGGTCACTATGAGGAACCCATCTCGCCCACTGAAAACAACTACGTGATGGAAACAACAAAAACCGAAAGATTTGAAGAAACAAATATGAAAAAGAATGAACATGATTGTGTTGGAAACACACAGGAATCTGAATATGAAGTAGGGAATGCTGTATGAGAACCAACAGTGCTCTACAGGTAGCAGTCCTGAAGAGTACCTTCAGCCAGGCGAAATTTATCTTCCTGTTTACCTTTGCCTCTGAAAAATAGGTTGGACAAGCAATTTTTGCTCCTCCATGATCTGTGGAGCCTTTGATAATCTCTGCAGTGAAAGTACAAAACCTGCTCAGGAACTTCAGTTACAGGCTGCTGTGCAGATCTTCTGGTTTTGCTTTCCTTGAGTCCCTTTCACCACCTCTGCAGAAGGTGCATGAGGGGCAGGCAGGGCCCATCTTGGGGTAAGAAGCACAGAATAAGGCAGGCCTGGAAATCAATATTTTTCCTCCTGTGCCCTTGAGGTGCTGCATCTATGTCCTTTTGAATGTGAGAGAGCCCTTAAAGAAATGCTGAAAGGCAGATTAAGGCCAGGATTAACCCAAGAACCTTACCACACTAGGAGCAGCGGTACTAATAGAAGAAATGTCCCAAGCACCCATCGTGCTGTGCTCGATCCGCCTTTCCGGCAGCCCTCGCAACAAGATGCAGACACACTTTCTATAGTCTTGGCGCTGGACAGCTTGAGCGGTTCTGATACTGCAAAATGGCACATTCTTTGAGTTCCCCTACTCTAGTCTCTCTTGTAATGTTTAATATTTGAAAGAAATTAGATACTTTTCCATACGTTTGTGAACAGAATTGTTCACGCATGCCTAGATTATTTTGATATAAATAGTTTTGCACAACCAGCTTAGTTACAGCCCCTCAGCAGATACTCATGAAGTACTTTCTTCCCAGCTCGGAAGGCCTTGAAGGGTAAGTAGGGACCTGAAGAGCTTCGTTATTTGTAATTTCTACTACTCTGAGTAAACCTACAGCGTGGAGATTGCAGAGGTATGGAAGAACCCTTTTATAACGAACAATAGGGCAACACCATGTCCAATTAAAAGCCATGCAGACAGATGTCAAACAAAGCGAGTGATCCGTGGGGCGAGGAGGATATTGGTGGCCCAAATACAGGATTAGTGGGTCCCCAGATTTGCTATTCACACTCAGGAAAGATCTGCATCTGTGGCTCCCTGCAAGCATCAGCTCAAACGTTGCTAGCATTCAGAGAGTATTGGGCGCTATCAGGAAAGGCGTTACAACGCAATAGAAAACGGCACAGTGATACTGTGAGAAACAGTGGAATGCCTCCACCTTCTATCTGTGTGTAGGTCTCTCATCCTGAGATGGTTTAACAGAGCTAGAAAAGTTACTGTGAATGTTAATAAAGGATGATTAGTGGCTGGAAACCACTTTTGTGCAAATGCATTATACTTTCTCCGCTTGGAAAAAAAAGAGATGAACAAGGCAAAACGGGCAAAGTGTCCTGATCGTGACCAGTGTGAAGATGAGTAGTGACTGTTTACAGTTTCTCCAAAGAGAAAAGGAAGCAGTCATTAGCTAAAATTATCTGGTAGCACTTTTAAAGGAGAGAAAAAGTACTTTAAGCAATACAGAAATAAGCGTGGAGCACAATGCTGTTCAGCCAGTGCTATGAAAACCCAAAGTACACAGAGATCCAATGAGAAATGAGATGAATGAATGGTATAAAAGTTCATCAAAACTCACAAACTGCCAGGCACGCTTTCAGGTATTTATTGGTCACCTTGTACTTTCTCCCTGAAATTCCCGTACCACAAGTTTTATTTCTCTTTGTTAAGATCGTACTTAAAAATGAAGGGCTGGGAGACCCCGATTTTAAAATGAAAACGGAGCCTGCGTTTGTTGGTGATGATGTCTTGGAAAAAACTGTCAACATGTTCATGCAGCTTATTGCAAATGTGCAGAAGCAAATGAAAGTCATTAAACTTCACAACTACAAAGTCAGTGGGTTTTGTCATGCTTCTCTTTATTTTGCCTACAAGAGTGGGTGTGCATGCATGTCTGTGTGTGCCCAGCCCCTGGAGCACCTTGGGTCCCTCCTCTTGAAAGCAGAGAGTTAGTGTGAATCTGCTGGTTACGCTTTGGGCCAATTTCAGGTTCAGAGCTAATGAAATGAGATGTTTAGGATGTGAAGGAAAATATTTCTGTGACGAAGAGTGCAAAAAGCCAGTGAATTGTGACAGTCTTCTGTCCTAAGCAGGAAGGTGAGTAGGGGAGGAAACTTTTGTAATAGTATTGCAAGGCACACAATTAATCACTGAAAGGGTTTTCCACACAGCAACAGAAAAATCCCAGCTGATAGCACATTAATGTGGTGACAGACTGACAGTGTTGAAATTTTATGGGAAACTGTCAGGTTTTCTTAATCTTGCAACTTTAGATGAGGCTGCAGTTTTTGGAGCCCCACAGTCATGTTCTCATTCTGCCCAGGAGCTGGTGCTGTTGAACAAAACCGTTTCAAGGCAAGCAGTAAAAGGCAAGCTCGTGAAACGGAACAGAAATCCATGAACCGGGTTCTCTGTGTGTTTGTGCCTGTGCGTGCTGACAGGGATCAGATCCCAACTCAGCATGGAGCATCCCAAAGGACAGCTGCAGTGCACCTCGTGCAGCACGTCGATGGCACTCAGTGGCAGGCCAGGACAACAAGCTGAGGTTACAGAAGAGCTTCCTAGACCAGTGCCTGTGTTTACCAAAACCAGAGCTCAGCCAGCCTTTGTGGAGCCACTAAAGGAGGAACTGGGAAGCTTGCAGAGCTTGCACTGGATAGCAGTGAGGCTACCGAAAGCGCCAGTAGCTAGTGCGTGTGGTAACTGCAGGTAAAGCCCCATCAGCTTTAACAGCCGAATTTGTGAAGCTCATCTGTGGTACCAAGTAGGAAATGAATGCTCAGATGACATCATGTATGTGGGTTCCTGTCTTAATGCTAGGAAACACTTACAAGCATTTGGCCAATATAAGGGGTAACCTAGAACCGATGCCATTGCCCTGAGATCTCTCAGGAATGGAAGTTAATTTTCAGAGGGTCACAAAACTAGCTCCTCTGGGGCATCCAAGAAGTACTCAGTAGACCACAGTCTGTCAGATCTGTGAGCTGGCTTTCGCTGGACCAAATAAAAATGTCTCAAGCCTTGCAGTAAAAATTGCCTTTTTTTTCCTGAGTGCAGATGGGTCAAAAACAGCACTTTGAGACCTTTCTTCTTCGGTTACCCACTTTCTAGTGGCTTGCTCAAAGCTTAGTGCTGAATTTCACCCCTTTTCAGGCTAAATATCTTATTTCCTCTCCAGGAAAATTGTAACAAACCTCTCTAGCCTCTGGCAGACTATGTCAGAACACAAGTGTGAGATTCAGGCTCTACAGAGCTGGTCCCTGCGTGCAAGGTCTGAGGTCCCATCTGCACTCATCTTTGGGGAAAGGGGGACTTTGCCATGCTGCCTCTAACTAGCCTGAGGTGTGGCAGCAGAAACTGCAGAAGGGAGTCACACTGGTCACTTTGCCTGAGCTGTGGTACTTGAAGAAATGCCGCCTGAAAGCGTGTCACATCCAGTATGTGAAAGGAAAGAGGGTACCTGTGGGGGAAAGGCTGCAGGGTGCCTTACCCACCTGGCACTGCAAGGGAGAAAGCAACGGCCAAAGCAGAGACACGGAAATAAATAAAGCAGGTAACTAGCTGTAACCTCCGAGACACTAGAGGCTTTTTCTTCATGTGTTCAGATGCAAATTACGAGGAGTGCCTCTGGTAAGAAAGAAATGTGCCAGTTATGTGATTCAGAGGAGAAATCTGTCCTGGGGAGGGAAAGATGTCATGTATATCATGTTTGAGGAACTACAGTTCTTTGTGATTGTTTTAGCTAAATAGTAAATTTTTTTTATCCTGTATAATTACAACTTCAGGAAGTCTTGCGTGTCTGTTTCAGAAAGTAGTCACATCAGCAGTTTTAACTTGGGTTTTCAGCTTGTTCCAGGGCATGGTCCCCAAAATCCAGCTTCTTTTTAAGTCTTTTGTGTAGGAGGTGGTTTGTCAGAACAAGCTTCTACGGGCCAGGGTGCACTAAAGGTTAGTTTTAAATAACCTCTCTGAAAATGGACTGATATTCTCTCTTTCACTGACATTGCTTGAATTTTAACAAGTGCTTTTTTGTTTGTTTGCTTGCTTTTAGGGAGAACATAGCTAATGGCTTCTCGGTGGCAGAGTGGGCAGATGGGGGTTACGGGCAGTATGAACTGGTACCTCACTGGTAGCTTCAGCAAAGTCATCCAGAAAAAAAAGGCAGCAAAAATCCAGTTCCCACCATGCCAGCAAGGATATGCTCTGCAAGAACAGGTGGTGCTGCTGCTTCCATTGTCTTCCTGGGCAGGGTGACAGCTCCTAGCCTGGAAGCTCATATGAACTTGTTGCACCAGGTCCTACCGTGCCACATTCATGCTTGCCACAGGCAGGTTTTGACAGCAGCGATAAACAGAGCTCAGATGAAATTGCATTCAGCAAGCCACCTAAGTGTGGACTGAAATGAGACCTGCATGGTTCTCATCACTTCACTGGTTTGGGGAAAATGAAGATAGACTCCAGCTTTCATTCCCTGGAGAGGGAACAAGCCATCACTGACAACTGGCAGCACTGCGAGAGACTGGTCTGAGCTCAGCTGCAATGCAAACGCTTCAGCTGACGCAAACAGGTGCCCATCGTGACAGGACGTAGCTAGACCAACCAACTGCCCTTCCCTCCCAGCTCCAGCAGAAAATGGCTCCGTGTATTTCAGACACATCTGCCTCCTGCTCAGAGATACTACTCTCCTGGTGCGGTTGTTAGAATGATATGCCAAGGTGTGCCTGGGGTGGAAGAGCTGAGTACTCTCAGCAGGAGAAGACCCTAAGGACAGGGAACTGAGCATCGACAACCCAGTCCCTGCCCCACACTCCTGCGTGATGTTGGGTGAGTCAGGGCACTCGGACCTGTGCTTTTCCACTTCTGGATGCCCAGTTCTGAGCCCTCATGGTACGATGAAGAGGGAGATGCTGAGCACTCTGCTGGGCAATATCGTCACACACAAGTCAGAGGGAACTGAATTCGTGCTTCACAAGCATCATCAAGTCTGCTTTCCCTTGCTACCAAATGCTTGACTGGGTAGGCATCGTAAGGCTCCTTCACTGTGAAGTGAATGCAAATGTGGTAGAAGAAAAAAAGGAAAAAAGAAACACACAATTACGAAGAATAATTTAAAAAAAAAGACCACTCATCAAAAAAAAGTCAAAAGAAGGGTAAGAGAAGTGGATGGGGACAAGGGAATATGAAATGAAATGGGAAAGATCCTCATGATCTTTGTCCATCCTTTACCCTTCACATAAGTCAGCAGTGAAATGGACTCGTGATATTTCAGAAAGAGGATCCTAGAGGACAGAAGACAGAAGAAAGGGAAGTGTTCTTCAGTCGTAATCTGGTCCCAGGAGTGTGGGGGTCTCTCACAAAGTGCAGGAAAAGGAGGAAGAACCTGCAGTTCCGGGAGAATGAGTGAAGTTGTGCGGATAGTGCTGTTTGTGATGGCTTCCATCAGCTGCAATGGTGAGTAAATGCTTCAATCTATACAAACAAAAATCAGGATACTATAAGGGTATGGAAAATCTTTTGAGTTACAGCCTCCTAATTTTTAAAAATTGTCCAGTGTGGAAAGTCTTTAGTTTCTTGTACGAAAAACAGAGCCCAGGGATTCACAAGAATCTCCTTTAGTACCAGATACAAGAAGGTGCTTTTAAGAGTCAAGCAAAATGGGGAGTATTGGGCAAAAGATCAGCTCTCATGTCCCAAAGCAAGAACAAAACCCCATATCAGCGGGAGGAGGCTGCTGCTGTTTGACTTCTCATGTACAAGTGTAAGCAGAAAGCCAAGCAGCAGCAGAAAGGTGTAGAGGCTGGGGTCAGAGAGCAGGATTAAGAGATGGTCCTTAAGGTCCTGCCTGTGAAGGCTGTAGCTGTGCTGCTGCTGCCAGGAGTGGGAAGAGAAACAATAAAAATAGCCATACAGTTGAAATAACTACCCACTTACCTGTGCTCACTGAAAGGGACAGGCCGCTGCGTTCTACAGCACATCTAGGATGTAGCTGCATGCTGGTTTCCACTGCTTGGCAATTCTCGTCTCTCCTAAGGACATTCTCCTCTTCTGCTGTGCTCTTACTTCTTCCCTTCAACTGTTGTTCCCTGCAGCCCTCCTGGACCTGTCTGGTGTCCACGAGGTCAAGGGCACGTGGATGGGATCCGCCATTTTACCATGCACCTACACGCCCTCAGAAGGTTTCACACAGCAAACACTCAGCTGGAGTGTGGAGCGAGACTTTAGCACCTCTACCATCTTTCGGAGGGACGATTCCGGTGACCACATCTTGTTGTCTCAGTTCCGAGATCGGGTCAGCGTCCCAAAGCACAGCCCAGGGAACGCCTCACTCCTAATCGAGAACCTTGAAATCCCTGACAGAGGTCACTACACCTGTCAAGTCATCTGGCAGTCTAGAAATAACAGCTTGATAACAAAAGAGGTGACCACTACGGTTAAAGTTGTCAAAGGTAAATCCAGCCATAAAGCCCTGCTCTTGTGTAGCCGATCTAATCCACAGAGCACCTAGAGAAGCCGCAGCAGCAGATGGGAAGAGCCTTTCACACCATGCTGTCTGCTCACACAGAGGCCAGGTCTTGAGGCCTCTTCCTCCCACGTGGTGTCAGCTCTTCTCCGCTCATGGAGGTGCAGGGGTGGGCTGGGGGAAGGGGGCCAATTAGTATGCACCTCAGTCTGATCCTGCTGACAGGCCACTTGCACCCCGGAACACCCAGACCTGGTTTTGGTTTTGCACAGGCAGCCAGCATCTCTGCAGTTCTTGTAGCAAGTGGGACAGCAGCGGGTGTAGTACTAGCCAGACCTGCCTTCTCTCCTGCCCGGGCCTCCTCAGCGTGTGCTAGAAATACTGTCTTTGTGCAGGGGGGGGCGCTCACTCAGCAGAGCAGAATTTGTGTGATGTGGCCGTGGCAATGGTGGCACAGCTGGTGTAAACGCAGCTTTGGGCACAGGAGAACTGCACGAAGCCTGTGCAGAGCAGCGAGGTGGGAGCACATACCTTCTTCTCCCAGGACAGCACTGGAAGCCAGAGCGTGGCCTGCGGTGGCCGGGGGCACCTTCCCCACCGCGGCCAGGGCCAGCGTGAGCGGGGACCCGTCTGCTTTCTCTTCCAGTTGCCGTGACCAAGCCCGTCATCAGGGCCGGCGAGCTGGGGCTGGCAGTGCCGGCCGGGGCCAGGACCAGCCTGACCTGCGTGGCCAGCGGGTCCCCCCCCATCAGCTACCGCTGGTTCCGGAGCACGGCGGCAGGGAAAGCCCTGCCCCTGGGCAGCGGGGCCCGGCTGGCCTGGGACAGCCTGCAGCCCTCCGACGCCGGGATCTACTACTGTGAGGCCCAGAACAGGGTCGGGGCCGGGGCCGTGCAGCGCAGCGAGGCCGTGGAGCTGACAGTGAGGGGTGAGTCCACGGGGCTACTCCACACCGCACAGGACTGAGGCTGGGCGCTGCCTCCCCTACAGCGGGTCACACACATAACACTGAATTGCGTCTCGCTGGCCAACCACACAGAAAACCACAGGGTGGGGTGTGCTCCCTCCCTCAGAGCAGGCCTCATCAGGGCAGGGCCAGGAAAACAGCTGCCTGTCCCTCTGGGACCAGGACCGTGCCAGCCCTCGGCAGGTCCTGTGCTTCCTCGGCTTGCACTGCAGCCAGGCCTGGGGAAGCAGCCTGACCACCGGCCTCTCCCGCAGGGTCCTCCGCCGCAGAGCAGCCCAGCCCCGCCACCCGCGGCCCCGAGCCCTGGCCAGTGCCCACAGGTAAGCAGCTCGGACTGCAGGGCATGGGCTGCAAGCCCCTGGCCCTCTGTGAGTGACCGAAGCGAGACCAATCCACTCGGAACGCCAGCCGTCTGGGCTGCAGGTCCGCTCCGCAGCGGGACAGCAGCCCCCCCCAGGGGCGGGCCCCCGGCTGCGGGTGGCGGGCGTTGGCGGTTCACGGCGCTCCCCAGCCCCGCAGCCGTGCTGACGGCGGGCGAGGGCTCGCCTCGACCCGGCTCGGTCCGCCGCCGCCGCTCCAGCGCTCTGCCCTCCGCCCCCAGGTTCCCCGCGGGCTGCACTCGCCCCGCACCTCTACGCGCTGGCGGCGGCACTGGCGGGCGCGGCGCTGGGCGCGCTCCCTTTCGTGTGGCTACTGCGCAAGCGCCGGCGACAGGAGAAGGCAGGTGAGCGGGGCCGCGCGTCGAGGGGCGGGGCCGCGCGGCGAGGGGCGGGGCGCTCTCCACGGCGTCCCCCCCGTCAGCCCCGCCCGCCCCCGCCCCGCCCATCCCCAGCGCAGCGCCGGGGCGGGAGCGCAGCTGCTGGAGGTGGGAATAGCTGGGAGCAGCTGTTTGTGCGGTTTTTTTTTTTCTGCTGCAGATTAATCATCAAACCCGGCATCTCTGATTCCTTTTTTTGTTTTCCAGAACGTGTGTTTGAGGTCGCTTTGTGAGTACGGATGTTCAGCGGGGACGTTAAGCCACCTTTGCACACATGGCACTGGTGTCTGTTTCTCTAAAGCCTCTTTGCCTGGGGAAGAGCCAAGTATTTTTTTGTCTTGGGGGGGGAGGATCTGAAGACGTCTACAGTCCCTTTAGTTGGCAGCGTGAGGACATTAGTATTTTAGTCTGAGAGTCTGTTCTTTAATATGTTAGAATGAAAGAGCCCTGCTGATGCCATGGGAAAGCTGTGCTCTGTAGTAAATTTCCACCGTTATTTCACAGAACAAAGGACAGGAATTCTCAGTTCTTCCCTCCAGATAAGTTCCTTCTATATACTCCTTCCCTTTTTGAGAAACACATCCCAGTGCTTACCCAAGTGTTGCTTTGTGCAAATCCTATTTGCTTACAGTTATACAAACTTACCTTCTGCCCTGTCCTAATCTCAACCTTTAACCCCTTCATACTACTTTCCTATTCAGAAATTTCCTATTAACCAGCTGTAGCCTCACAAATCACCATTGTCCGCAGTAATTACTGGTGTTTACTTTCTAAAGGCTAGACTATCTGCTGATACCCCTTTTGAGTGTGATATGACAATGTCATGAGAGTTTACCAATGTTAACTGCTTATTTTTGTGTGTATAATTCTTTCAGTGTGACTTTCTAGGGTATTTCAGAGTCTCCCAGGCCCTCGCTAGATTAACATGTATTTTGCTCTTCCACAGATTATGTCGTAGATCTTGTCTTTGGCTAAGATATGAACCAAATTGCTTCTGATTTAGTCGTCCTTCTCCATAATGTCTCTCTGTTTTTTCAGCCGTAGCACTGCAGATGTCACGAGGTTGGAGGCTGACATGGACATCCCTGACAAGTGTCTACACAAGGAGATGAGTTCTAAGGCTGAAACATCTGATGACACTTTCACCATGGAAGACAACACCCGTGACAGCGTATGCATCAGGAAAGATTCTGAGTATGAGACCCTTGTGAACGCAATGGAATCAGAATATGAAGTAGAAAGAATTTAGTAGGGCACTGGCTTTTCCACATGAGCAGCTGTGCAGGGCTGCAGATATTGAATGGTAAACTGCATCAGAGGAAACTGTCGTTCCTGTCTGCTCTGATAAATATCCCAGTCTCGCTGCTTTCCTTAACCCAGGGGTACTGCATAACCTTCTTGGGCTTTGGCAAATGAGGCCCTGCCCTTTGATGCAGAAGCAGTCAGGGAGGCCTTTGCTGTGTTGTATCGCCATTAAACAAGAGAGCTTCTCCTTTCCTTTTGCTGGTCACTCACCCGCTGACATGACTCATCTGCTGAGCGCCAGCTCTGCTCCAGCACAGAAGGGAAACCTCAGCTTCCGCTCTGAAACTACACCACCTCCAAAAAATGCACTATTTCTAATGGCCAGCACGATGTCATGAGACTTGCAGCTCCCGTCACCTCGGAGCAGATGAGGGGCACGGACAGCGGAGGGGACCTGCTGGCTCTTACTCTTGCTTCACAGCCCTTCCAAACCTGCCGTTCTCAGCAGGGAGAAAGGAGAGGAAGCCTCAGAGAAACTTGTCCCGCTGTAATTTGGTATTTATTCTTGTAAGAGAGGAAGGAGTTAACTTGCTTCTCCTTCCCCCAGGCACCTAGAAGGAACTGGGAGCTGGGAAGGGGTGTCATTTAAAAAGGCAGACGGGCAAACTCTACTGAAAGTCAAGGCTGGAAGTGCATGAGAAAGCAATGCTGAAGAGTGCGAATGAATACTCGGCTAGCTCTGGTGCAGGAGAGTTGAAGTCTGTGAGGGCAGGAGGGGCTGGGGTTGACATGGCTGCCTGCTAAGTTAAGGATCATTAAGGATCCACTGGGGACAAAATAAACCCTGAAATAACAGACTTTGTTCTGTTTTGAAGCTGACCTCAGTGATAAAGATCAGGGTGATGTCTGTGAGTCATGAGTAGGTGCTCGAGAGAGACCACGGGAGTGTGAGTCATAACCAAGTTTGAGTGTGAGCAGGAGCATGTTTGTGCAGCAGCGCGCAATAAACCCTCCTGATACGACCTCTTCGAAAAGCAGAACACAATTTGCTTCAGCAATGGTATACATTCATTGGTCCCAGCTTTGTACAACCTCCAACTTCTTCAAAATATTTAGCAAGAAACAGTTGCAACAAGAAGCCCAAAAAGTTAATATTAAATATATTCTCAATATTCTCAAATATTGCAAAATTTCCTGCTGGTACTATCCCCAAACAAGTCAGTAGGGTTTGGGGATTTATTCCATAGCTTCAGAGTTTTCAATGTTAAATGCCTTCAGATAGTTTGATTCGTCAAACTGGGCTGTTTCATTCCTCCCTCTGTCATTCCCCCCCACCCTGAGTTCTCTCAAACTGCAGATCTGCTGTGCTACAAGTCAGTTATTAAAAATGCTTACTGACCACAGAGCATTGGCCAGGGCCAGATCCCAGTGGTACCCGCCCCACTTCTGGGCAGACTGGCTGTTTGGAGGAGCGCCCCGACAGCGCTCCTGGAACTGGGCTGGCAGGGAAACCTGACAGCACAGGGTCGGAGTCAGGCGTGCAGTCCGATACCTCGCTGGGTTAGCGCAGAGGGGCAGAACAGGGACACGGAGGCTCCGGACGGTCCCCTGGGCGTGCCGCCGCGTTGCTAAGCAAATGCCTCACTTGGGGTATTTGACAAACTGACACTCTGCACACTGAGTGTCGGACTCAGCTTGTCAAATACACGCAGTGCTGCACTGCAGCTCTCTGGGCGGGTCGCGGGCGTCTTGCTGGGCCTTCGCACAGGGCTTGTCCTGGGGTCTGATCCTGCGCAAATTGAGAGGGAAAAGGAGGCCTCAAGATGCCATTAACTTCAGAGACTTTTTCCAGTTAGCAAAAAACATAATTTTCCCTTTCATATTTCCCCCTCCAATGCTTTTCTTGGGGTGTGAAAGAACCACACACAGAGACGCTGCCTTGTGCTGAGGAAAACATCCACTGTAATAATGCAGAGACTGAAGCTCTGTGGGGCTGAAGATGATGCCGAGAACTCCAGACTGACCTTCTACCTTAGCTACATGGCTACACCGGTAGCCTGAAGTGTTGACAAAACGTTCACACACACTCAGCCATGCCGTTTGGGTACAACATCAGTGCTTCTCTAGACACACCAAGTCTATGCAGAGACCCAGAGAACATGTTGCACCACAAGTTTGTGAGAAAGCAGCTGTGCTTTTTAGTATAAAAAAATAAAAATTAAAGTGAGTATATTCTATTTTGGAAGGTAGACCATTAAAGAGAAAAGTAGAACTCAGCTGAAGTATATTAACAGCATCGTACAGCAGGCAATTTACTGACCCTTTTCTATTCTATCTCTAACATCTGCGACTCTATTTTATACAGATGCTCACAGGATCCGATCTAATATTACCCATGTGGAAATGTACCTGGAAAGGGCAAGGGTTTTTTCATGTGAAAGCAAATACAAAAGCCAGTATTTCATAAGTGCTCTGAAACCAGCAGAGAATGAAATAAGTTTTAACGGCAATGCATCAGCTTACAGCTTTAAAGATAAAATCAGTTTCTAGGCTGGGTTACTACAAAGGCTTCGCAATTCTTACATTCCCCCTGTCCTGTACATCAGACCTTTGGTGAGATGTAGATAGTGAACAGCTCTTTGTTCTGACTCTTAATTCAGAACTAATTTCTCCCGTGGTAGATACAAGAAGCACGCTGCAATGGATGAACGCAACATGTGTATTTCATGAGTGTTAGAAAACAGTTGTTGCTGATGTTAATAAAGCAGGATCCTGGAAAGGATTTTCAGTAAGGGTTAGACACTAATGAGAGCACAAGGGTAAAAGAAAAACCAACTTCTTGTCCCCAAAGGCACTCTCAGCCGTACCAAAGTGTGATGGGGAGGCCACACACAGACTGAGTGGGCTCTTCAGGACGTGTCACTGACCAGCCTTCCCACAACTTCATTGCTGAGTTCTAAACATGGAAGATCTGGCCTTGAGAGGGGGGGGGCCCAAAAAAAAAAACCCCAAACAAAACCCAGTACTGCTTCTGTTACTGCAGCCCCCATTGCTTTATGAGGGGAAAAACAGCCACTTGAAACGTTGCTGTGAGTGATGGATAAGAAGAGGGTACACAGTGGAGATAATTCTATCAGTAGATGAGACTGGAGATTGCTACACCACTCTGTAATGATAGTACCTGATCTGACTGGATTTGTCATTGTCAGCTTCTGGTTTCAAGCTGAAGTGGGTAATTCCAAGTAAAAGCTCAGTGTGATAAAACAGACTGAGCAATCAACTGCATACTCTGAGGAGAAAACAGAATTCTTCTGCATTCTTCAGTCAGTCCCTTATCAAAGTCACAAAAAGTCCCCCTCCAAGGTGCATGTCATCTCTCAGGCATTTTAATAGTGCTGTCAGAATGCTCTGCAACGTGTGATGGCAATAAATGAAAAGTAAAATTATTGGGTAGATTTGACCCTAAATCTAATGCCATGGCTGCGGCGTGCTGAGTAACAGTGCCCCAAGATGCAGGATTTGAAATGGAATCAAGGTAATCTGTTTTCTGCCTAGTGAAAACCAAAACGCAGCCTGGACCGAAAGCAAGAATCCCCACAGATCTGTGGGCAACAGGGTCTGCTGAACCCCTTGGCCATGCATCTCCTAGGAGCTGGAAGCCTTTGTTTTAACTAAGTCAAACTCAAATGAGGCTTTGCTCATGGCAGGCTTCCACTGGATGCTGTTCTGTTCCACATAGTGCTTCCAGCCCTGCAGCTGACACTGCTGAGAGCTTTGCCTGACACATGTCGGAGTGTTTGGCTCAGCAAGGTCGATCTCCTCTGTCAGGCAGAGGAGCAAAGCCTGGAGCTGCACCCCAAAGGGCTTGCTTCATCGCAGGCAAGCTGGGCTGTATACCAGAGCATAGCTCTCTGCAGCACATCTGCTGATTTGGATGAGACAGTTAACAACACAGAACCAGAGCAAGAGGCCAAATGGTGCAGCCAGTTAATTAACCCCTGCTCCTTGCCGGCAGGTGCCAAAGCAGCCTCGTGACTGGCAGCTCTGCTGCAGGGAGCAGCTCCACTCTTGCTGCTGCTGAGGCCATGTACTGCTTTTCAAGAGGGCTCGTCGGCAAAGAGGGAGCCTTCTCAGTGGCATACGAGTCACTCGTTTCCCAGTGCTTATCTCTGTGCTCATTAAAACCAGGAGTTGTCAGGCAGGAGATGATGCCCTCTCTCTCTGGCTTTAGAGCGACCTGGGAGGTCCCTTGCCACCACCCCTGGGGCTCCCAGCTGTCTTTGGGCTGGAGTTTCCTGAGTCCTGTGATGAGCAGCTGCCCTATCCTGAGGAAGACTCCTGGAAACTAATCTGGCAAACATAGCTGGAGGTCCCCTCTGCCTAGCCCTGCTCTACCATAAACCTCTACTCCATCTCATCCTACAAGTCCCAACTTCCGCTTCATATCTTCTCCAAAAAGTGAAAAATGTAATTCATCACTGTCCCTCGCAGAGAAACATGCCTCGCTTTTAAAAAGAAACCACAACGTTTCATCCTTTGTGCCTCAACACGCCCTTGCCCTCCCACCTCAGTGTCGCTGGTGGGCTCCCCGGCACCGCTCACCTTCGCAGCAGAAAACTGCCCCACGGGAGGGCACGGAGGGTGAGCTGCATCTCCGGGCCAACCCCTGGCAGCAGGCACACCTGCCACTGAGGCTGGGGACGTTCAAAAGCCTGCAGGCCCCCATTATGTGGAGGCTGCCGGCCACACACCCTCCCTCTTGCAGTCCCACACTCACCCTGCACCAGACTCTGCCCCATGGCTGCTCGAGGAGAGGGAAGGGGTGAGCGGTAAACCTCCGTCCTCTGTCCTGAAGCCATTGGGACAGTGAGAAAAGTTGCTGAAGAGCGCCCGGCTGGGACACTGTCTCTCCCTGGCAGAACCCTCCTCCATTCCACAACTTCCCCTGCTCTTTGTGTGCTGTCTCATCTATGACTAATTCAGATCAAAATCTCCCCACTGCCAGCAACTCATCTGCAGCATGCACAACCTGCGGGCACCACACGCATGTGCACCCCGGTACCAAGCCAGGCTACGTACACGTCGCTATCACTATTAGTTACAATCCATCCTCATCAAGGAGCCAGGGTCCCGAGGGCAGTGCTCCCCAGACAGGACCGGTGGCATTCATGTCCCCTAACCTACCCTCACCAAAGTACACCTGGCTGACACCGCCACTTGTCCCCTGATGGGAGACACCGAATAGCTCTTCTGGCTCAGGCAGACGTGCTCCCAACACCGAGAGTAGTCAGCCCAAACCCCAGCTGGCTGCAGTCCCCCCAAGCACAAGGTGTAACATGGAGCGGAAGGACAGCTTTCTGCACTGCCAGGAACGCGGACACCCCATCGGTTTTGGTGTCCCAATCCCTGCGGTTGCTTGGGACCTCTTGGAGGAGAAGCAGAAGGTCATCCCTGTCCCCAGCCACCCCTTCCACCAGGGCACGTGGGAGCTCCCCTCTCTGACAGGGAGCTGGCACCTACCGTGCTGAGCCTGGACCGAGGCGGGCAGGGCCGGCGCAGCGTGGGGCCGGCGTGGCACGGGGCCGGCAGCGCAGACCTGTACAGGAGGAGCATGGCGGGGGCACAGCCCAGGCACACAGCTCGTTTTTGAAGGGGCCGCTCCCCCTTCGAGAGGAAGCTGCGAATGGGGAAGATAAGGCTGAGGTTAGATAACAGGAAATGTCTGGATGTGAGTGACAACACGTCCAGGTTGTGAAAGCAGCTCTCCCCATCCCGCCGCCAGGCGCAAGGCTCACCCGCGGCTGGGGGAGGGCAGGCGCCTTGCACCTTCGCCCTGTGCCAACCTGTCCGCGCAGCTGTCCCGGCCTGCAGGGACCCAGCAGCCACCCGACCCGCAGCTCATGTGAGGGCGGCCTGGGGCAGGTTGCCGGGGAACCGTGCGAGTGGCCACACCAGCCGCCCCACGCGCGGCCACCCACCCACAGCAGTCAGGCCCCACGCTCACCGAGGACTGGGAGAGTCGTGGGACAGAGACACATTAAGGCCAGGCTCATTAAGAATATGCCATTCTGCGTCTGCATTATTCCAGGCGTGTTTGCCACCAGCTAGCCATGCCAGCGTGACAGAGACGTTGGCATCCTTCCAGCGGGATCGGTTTTCTCACTCCCAGCCCTCGGCTGCTACCCTTCCTTTCCATTTTTTTGCCCCTTCCCCAGCCTTCCTGCTGCTGCCCGCTCTGCAAGAAACTGCACCGAGACCCTCTCGCGCTCACTGTCAGGGCCAGCATTAACCCAGCAGCTTTCAGTTAAGTAATCAGCATGCTTGGGCTGCAGCCATCTGTTATGTTTCGTATCATGTCTGTATTATGTTCCTGCAGCTCTGTCCAAACGTCTGATCTGGAAAACACTTACTTATGCCCCCAAGTACCTATGCACGCTGAGCTCCCTCTGAGCGCTCACAAGCCACTCCTGAGTCTGCCAGAAGTAAAACCTGGCCCTTCTCCCTAGGGGATAGTTAGATAATGAGGAATATCGTTACTGTCCAGTTCCTCTTTCATCTGCTTGTGCGTTAAAATATACAGTAAAAGAGGAATGGAAAGGTCTGGGTGGTTTGAGTTTGTTTTTACTTCGGTTTCATTTGGGAGAAAGAAGCAGGTTTGCTCATGTAGCTTGTGTAGGTTTTTTCCCAGGGTTTGTTTTTCACTGTCTCCTTCTCCCACTTGTACTCAAAAGGCTTTGAAGTGGGTGAACTTCCAGGTCAAGGTCTATGGAAAGAATAATGGGCAGATGCTTTATTTCCATTCTGTGTGAGGAGCACAAAGCAGTGCAAAGTGCAGAGAAACAAAACATTCGTTCATTCTCATTGGAATGTAAGTAAGTGCTGAATTAAAAAAAAAAAAAAAATCAGGAGCAACTGAGAACACCCAAAGCAAATACCACTGTATTTTGTAATTTCTAAAAGCCCAGGCCTAAATTTAGATCCAAAATCCTCAGTCCACATCCATCTCTAACAGAGATCTTCCCAATTACCTCCTCAAACAGAAACAGTTAACCGTGCACCTCCATTTTCTGCTGCATGATCAGAAGATTTGAACTAATTACCCTTTTTGCTAGTTTTGAAGTTTGCAACCTGATTGGTAAAATACTGAGGCTTATTTCTGATCCTGCTTATGTTGTTTACATCTGTGGGACTCCCTGCACTTTGCCTGGATAAGTGCTGATATACAATGGTGCATCCCGCACTGAATCCCTTGCCTGCATCCCATGGCACTACCCAAACCAGCTAGCTTAAAGCTTATTTATGTAGGCCAGCATAAGATTCAGTCAACAAATACCTTCTCAACAACATGCCACCACAAACCTGAGACTCCTTAATTTAGACAGCAGACCAAGGGTCTCCCTCCAGCTGGGACACCCTGCTTTGCAGTGCACCCGATTGCTGCACAGGCCAATACTGATGTCCGAGGTGGTAGTTTCATGGCGAAGGTCATTTCCTCTCTCTATAGTTTGCAAATGTCACCACACTACCCCACTCTGTGCAACAGCCTTGAAATTGCACTCAATATTTCCTAATCAAGCTATTTTTTCAGTACATTTGCAGCATGCAGCTCTGTGGCTTGCTCTGGGATGAGGAAGAAAGGAGGTAGAGAAGCTGGGGTTATTACAGACAGCCAACAAAGAGTGTCTCAGAGGTTTCTGCATACTGTTCCCCAAACCACAACATTTTCTTGGGAAACAGCTTGGAAAAAAAGTGGCTAAAATGAGTCACGTAGTCCATTTGATTAGCATGCAGCAAGTTCTCTCACATTGTAGTTCCAAATTCTTGTATTTTTTACTTGCCATGGAGTAAGACACAAAGGACAGACGAACTGGGGCTCGTTCTACCTTGGTGCTGCTCTTCAGTGATTACTACATACCGGCTCAGCCCTGGCCAGGTGATCACAGAGTCTGGTCCCTTGGTCAGCATACCTTCACAGAGTGCCAGGAGATTTTTCCTTGCGACAGTTCATTGCACAAATATCTTCAAAGCCAACATACTGCTCTTGATGGAGTTAAAGCACTAAAATAATATATACGATAATATAACGATGCAAGAAAAAGTGCACACTATTCCTTGAAGGTAGAGCTATGCCTGATGGAGGAACCCACAGGGCAGACCATCCCGCCACCCCAGCCTTTGACCCCTGTGGCTGGGCACTGGGGAGGAATTTCTCCAGCCTGCAAGCTGGGTCAGAGACATGGCCTCCTCTGTGGGCACGAGACCCCACCACTAGCCTTGTTGCCTTGTGGCTAGTACCGTCAGTGAAACGCATGCCCAGGTGAAGCCTGCCTCACTGGCTAACCTGGGTGTTGAGCTGTGTGAATGCCTCGTTTCCATTTCCATTCTTTACCTCGTTCATGAAAGAAGAAACAAACCAAGGCATCAGATGGACCTTACAGCTTTGCTGTAAGTGGTATCTCCCACCCCTCCTGCCCCCTTTTTGAGTGGGTGCGCAGTGGTGAGAGTTGGAGGCTGGACTCCAGAAAGATGGAGGATGTTTCTGTTCATAGTTGATTATTCATTTGTCACTTTTATTTTAGACCGCTGGTTAAGAAAAAAAGAGAGCAAGAGGAAAAGAAGACACAAGGCAGGAGGTTCAAAGCTGTTTTTCAGACAGACAGTGACAAATGAGGAAACCTCACTAACTGTCAGAGCCATTGAATGACCCAAAAGATATCCTGTACAGCACACACTATTAATATTAATAGTATACAATGAATAACTGTAGCAATTCTAAAAAAGCAGAAAAATAGCATCAGGCAGAGGACAAGTGTGTTGAGGTAGCCTGAGGTCGTTCTTACTTCCTCTTAATTAGCGCACCTAGATTTTCATATGCGTGGAGGAAAACCAGCTTTCCTTTTGTTTTCCCCAAGTCTGCCACCTCTGTTCAGTCAGGACCAGATCTCAGTTCACGTGTGCTGAGTAAGAACCACAACCTTGCCTGAGGTTTTGCCTCAAAATAAGTTCATATTGCAGCCATCTATTTTCTTAATTCCAGCACATCACTGAAAATGAAGCCATATTTTCCCGTATTTTCTCTCTCAGAGGAGTATCTTTTCTCTTGCAGTAATTTTATTATGTGACCAGGCAAAGAGTAAAGTCTGCGTGTGAAAGATTGATAGACTTTCTCTCTTCAAGAAATTAGGAGCTATGGAGCTGCACTTTATTCACTGCTGGTGTCAGTACAGTTACTCTATACACATTATCCCTGAGAAAAGAATCCAGCCCTGAAATACTAGAAAAACAGCCATGGATTCACATATTTGGGGTTTTCTTTTTTTTCTTTTCTTTTTAGCACCAAAATTTTTAACACGCATTTAAGTTGTTAAAGACAGTATTGTTCTGATGATTCTTCTCAGGCAGTGAAGGCAGAAAGCTACCGCTTCTGATGCTAATTACTGTCTTTTACTGAACTGGTAAGTTACTCTTCACTGCATACTGCTTAGAGAAAAAAGGTATTAGCCAAGTTTATCTGCTGCCAGTTTCTGGAGATCTTATCAAGTGAACATCCTGGGTACAAAGCACTGCTGATTACTACATGGCCTGGCAAATAAGGGCCTAGGTTACCTCGCACACTCTTGCTCTGCAGCTGCAGTCTCTGAACTCCTGCCCGGAACGCATCAGGGAAAGCACCTTTGCAGAGGGGTCTCTTCTAGGGTGGTGGTCTCAGAACATTTCCCTTGCTCAAGGGGCCATTGCTAGCAAAAGGAATTGGCAAAGTCAGGGAAGAAAAACACAGTGGCCCTTTCAAGTTCAGAGACACCGCTTCTGAAAGGCTCTCAAGTCACAGATAACTGGAAACTGGGACTGCACTGGAGAGATACCAATTGCCCTATTCTTCCATTCTTCCCTTGGCATCTGCTGCTGGCGAACCGCAAGTGATAGAGTGCCAGCTTGGCTGGCCCCATGTCTGACCCTGAGCAGATGTTCTGCTCTTCAGTTAAGCCTCAGAAACGACTGCAGAAACAACATGGGACCAACAGTATCAAGAACACCTACACCAACATGGCGTGTTTATCGGTCCCACGCTCCCACAGGCAGCCACCACAGTGTCTCCAAGGCGTTGGCTTTTGCTGTTCTTCGACCCTTCTCTCTGGGCTTCCGGGAGGAGGCAGATGTGTGGCTTATCGCTCGCCCCACTTCTAGCACACAGAGGGCATTTCAACACCGCTGCCTTCGCTTGCACAGTCATTGTCGTAGGGAAGTGTGTGACCACCAGCTCACAGCTAGCGTGCTGTGTTGCTCAACAGTGACAGTTGGGTTTACATCAGCCACCATCCTCTGTGGCAATGAAGTGCTTCCCCAAGACCAGAGCTGCACTTCAGCTACAGAAACCATTGTAAGAGCCCAAAAGGACTGTACCACATAGGTCTGTCTCTCAGCCCACGAGGCATCATGCTGCTGGGCCTCCCTGTCACCACTGCATCAAGCCTCTCCAGTTTGGACACACAAGGTCTTTGCAGCCACTGTCCCCAAAATCACCTCTCATAGCAGGATAAAATCCCAGAATGATTTCAGTCGGAGGGGACCTCAAAGATATCTAGTTCCAGCCCCCCTGCCATGGGCCCCTTCACAGCAGGACAAGAAAAGTCCAACCAAAATTGTGTGAGCTGGTACAGTTGGCAAGTTTTATAGACAGGCATGGATATTTTGAGAACAGTTCTGCTGCGTATCACTTCCATACGTTACACGAAGGTTTTACCTGAGGATTTGCAACTTTGTAGTAGATACGACACCAAATTCAGGGTGACTGATGCAAGGAAGGCGAGAGAAATGTGTCGGGGAACGTGTTTCGCGCCCCAAGTCACTGCTCTGCCCACGTTACTCGCTGCCCTGGGGCTCCACTTGCCTTGCACACCTTCCCCCCCCCGGGCTGCAGCCAGCCCGCTCAGACACACCGGCTGCTGCTCGGACACACCGGGGCCCGGCGGCCCTCGGCCGTCGCCGGTGGTCGGTGGGAGCCCTGAGGCAAGGGCGGGAGCCCGTCCGCCGAGGCCGGCGGTCACGGAGAGGCGGCCAGAGCCGGGCGAAGCCCACGGAAGGCCGTGGGGAGCGCCGCTCCGCGGCGAGCGCGCTCCTCCAGAGCTGGGGCAGGAGTCCCGGCTGCGCAGCGCCTCTCCCGGGGCGCGCCCTGCCCCGGCCGGGCTCCGGCCTGCTCCGAGCGCGGCCGCCGCGCCCGCGGGCCCCGGACACAGGCGGACTCCGGCGGCTGCCGGGGAATCGCGCACTGCCCGCTCCCGCGGAGCTGCTTAGGGCCCGGGCCGGTACCCCCGCGCTCCCGGCCCGCGCCCGGGCTGGCCGCGGTTGGCCGAGCGGGCTGCGCCCGGAGCGCAGCGGTAGCCCGGGGCGGGGCCCGGCAGAGCCCGGCCCGGCACGGCCCCCCCCCGAACTCCGTCCTCCCTCCCGCCGCCGGGGGTCGCTGCCGCCCGCTCCCTCCGCTCAGCCCCGGTCGCGACTGTGGCGGCTCCCGGCGAGCTCCGGCCCAGCGGCCTCGGCCGAGCCCGGCGCCGCCGCCGGAGGGAGCGGAGGGGACCCGGCTCGCGGCGGTCGCAGGGACCCCTGGGCCCCGGCTCCGTGAGGGGCGGCTCTGCGGACGCGGCCTGGGGACGTTGTGCGGGTCCTCCAGGGAAAGAGCTGCCGGTCGGAAAAACGCGAGGAGGGCTTTTCAGTCTGGGAGACGGATTTTATTTTTAAAGTCCGTGTAAAAATAATGCAAGTAAAGGTTGGTGCCTGCTGGCGGGCCCCGCAGGCAGAGCGGCGCGGCAGCAGCAGAGGCGCTTTCCCAGGCGGCTCCCGCTGGAGAACTGCGACTAGGCAGCACCACCGAATTCTTTGCCCTGGGAACTGCCTTCCTGCCAGCTAAACCCTGACCTTTGGTATCATTGTGTCAGCTACAGCTTTCTGCTAGGACCCGATTAAGAAAAGAAAACAAAGAAGGGTCTGCTGATTACAGTAATCACAAGAACCTGGTTCTCGTCAACCTCCAAACCAAGCGATGCTGGGAACCATCGCGTGCGCTGCCTGCCTCATCCCAGCCCTTCTCCCCAAAGGACAATGTGCTTTCAGGGTTCTTCATCAGCGTCAGACCCTGAGACTGTGTGTGACAGAGGTGCTGGCAGCCGCCCGTGACACATCCGATCCCTGGTCACCGGCACACGGTGCCTCTGTGGGGAATTGCAGCGTTGGTGTGCTTCAGCCACTCGCTGAGCCACCCCACAGAGATGAGTGGCCGGTGGCTTTACCAGGCAGCTGCTGCCTTCATCCACAGAAGATATTTAGAATACCTGCCCTGAACAGGACCGCAACACCCTCTCCTGCACATCCCTCCTCCAGACATCCATCTGTTACGACACCCAATTGGTGACAGACAGTTTTAATTGACGTTAATACTATCCCTGGATAGACCCACAATGTGGATTCCTTGTCATGTTACACTCTATACCTTGAAAGTAATGCCTTCCTGTTGCTGTCAGCAATTAATCCATCTTGTGCTTCACACAATTTACCCAATCACTCCTCTGAACTGTAATGCAGTGCAATCATATGTATATATATGTATTCGCATGAGAGGTCAGGCCCTGATTCTAGCAGGGCCTGTAAACAGGCAGGGTGGAGGCAATTTCTGCCCAGGAGGACCTGCAAGCTGCAGAGCACTGACAAAGCTGAGAAGGTGTCAGTCACCGAGACCAAAGTACTGGCTGGCTGCAGGATCACATGCGTGATCCTCAGGTTCAACCTCTGAGCTGTTGATGACAGCCTCAGGCCTCCCTGGCAAAGTGCATCTTAAATATAGTGGTCAGTTTAAATTGCTCAGCTCCTAATTAACACACCTAAAATGTATTACTCCTACTGTTGCCACAGTCTGATTCCAGGCACCTAAATTAACTTCCCAAGCTAGGAGCCTAGCTCCCTTGCTGGGTGCATCATTGATGGCCTGTCCTGAGCTGGCCTCTGGAAACACCTTCTCTCCTGCATGGGCCACAAAGAGAGTCAAGATTTCAAACTTTGGCTCCACTGGAGATGCCCGCAGAGTAATATAAAACTCTCCTTCTGATTTCTCTTTAAAAGATTCTGAGCAGCCCATACCATGTTTGGGAGCTCATGCAAAACTTTCCCAGAATGTACTTTGTGTCACATCTGAATGTGGCCCGTCCTTTCCGTCATTGCCTTAATGGAAGATACATGCAGGAATCCCTGTGTGATTTTTACGCACTGAGACCTGGAGATGCATTCTCAGCCTTTGGAACGCCTATGAAGGGTCAGAAGCAAGTGACAGTCTTCGCAAGGACAGGTTCAGGATCTGCTCTGCAGTGGCAAAGCCAACTCCCGGCACACAGAGGCAGAGCAGCCTTGACTGTCAAGGCACAGAAATGAGCGCTGCCATATTTCCCTCATTGGCATAGCTTTGCATCCTTCAACCTGACCCTCGCAAAGTTCCTTCTTGTTACCTGGCAGCTACAGTCCCACAAGTTTTGCAGGACTTTCCAGTCAGGATGAGCACTCCAACAAGTTTTATGCTACTGATGCCTTGGGGCAGGAGAATCCCGAGGGAAAAAAAGGGACAGGCAAGTGCACGACCACGCAGCCGGCACCGGGCACGCGGATATGGAGTCAGCCTCGGCGTGAGTGAGTACTCACCCCTGGAATGTCCTGCAGGAAAGGGCCCAATGGCAGCACCAGAGCCAAGAGGATGTGAAACGAGGCAAGAGACCAAGCTGGCCCACGGGCTTGCATCCTGAGGGAGAAGAGCCCGTCCTAGGGAGAGCACCGCCAGCATTCGCTCCTGTAAGTGCAAACAGGTGGGTTTGGCTGGGCTGCAGAGACCGTCAGCAGCTGCAAATCACAGGGGAGCAGGGGCAAAAAAGAGATGTAATCGCCCTGCAAGGACACCTGAGCTGAATCATTCTGAGTATCTGCACTTCACAGTGGGGATGAGAGTTCCCTTGAGCACCTGGGGATGGAGGGCAGAGGCCCACACAGCTCCTGTTTGCTAAGCTGCACAGCTGTGCCCCGCTCCTGCAGCAGGCTGGGACCTCTCCGGGTCAGAGAGCTTCATCGTGTGGTTGTGTCCACATGACAAAGCCTCCAGCATGTGGAGACCTTGTGGTCCTAAGGCATTTTTTGTGCTGTTTTTTTCCAGTTCAAAACACATGAAAGAAGACACAACCTGTGCTGCAGTCCATCAGAGCAGTGTTCTCATAGCATGAAGCTGTGCACTTGCCCATGCTGCCTATTGGCAATGGTTCCTGATTTACAATATTGTCCAAACGCTGTTCAGGCATCATTTTGGAGAGTATTATTAGCAAAGGCTAAAATAGTGCCAGGGTGTGAGCTAATAATTAAGCAGGACAGGCAGTTACTGGCCCAGTGCTTAAGCACTCACACTGGCAATGTTTTGTTCAGCTGTGTAGACATAGCCTGGGAGTCAATTGAAGCTGGAAGGACGTGATCTGGGAAGTATGTAGTTTACACACTGCTCTGCCAACTGGGACATCCCAGAGCATCAGGAAACCTTGGGCCCTCCTACACTGCTCGTTCTTTCTTTTTCGGTGACCGTCAGCTGCTACACCATGATTCAAGCACTATAATATTTATAACCTTGTCTAAATCATCACCAAATCAGTTCTACTATGAGGGCTGTTTTGATACAAAAGAGCAAGAAGGGGGTGACGAAGTATTGCACACTAGGTGAGGAGTTCAGGCAGGAATGGGATGTGCTGCACATGTTAGGTCTGTGCAGCAGAAAGGATTGGCACCTAAAATCCAGGGTGGTCCACACTTCGTGGAAAAGTAGTTGAAGCATTTCAGGGTCATTAAGCTAAAAGAAAAACCACTTAAGAACAAAGACTTTTAATATGTTTTAAAGGACATTAAAATCTTTTAAACAGCTCATTTTCTTCTCTTGACCACAGCAGGAATTACTCATAGTCAGTAATTTATTCAACACAGTTCACCCTTTGCAAGTTTTCTGTTCTGACTCCCCCCTCGCCTCTTTTCTCTCTTTGTCTCACTATTTAAAACTGTTTGCTTGTCTCAGTCTGAGAACACATCCTCCGTGTGCAGTCACTTTGCAGGCAGCTCCCGGCTCAGATGCACAAGTCAGAACCCGGCCGTCCAGGTGAATAGAACTGGCTCACACAGCATGAGTCTCTTCCCAATGAGATGGCTATTACCAAGGGACTGCCTTTGCTGCTGCAGTTCCCTAAATTATTATTTGTTTTCAGCAAGCTTCATGTCTTCCTAAGTATTTCTACCGGTCAGTTCTTTCAGGGAGAGTTCGTGGAAAGCGAGGGCAGAAGAAAATCAAACTCTTTTCAAAAAGGGAGATGGCAAGGAGCTGTCTCTCTTCCATGACATCTGTTTCAAGCCTCACATATGGGGTGGAAAGACTCATACGAGTGGAGAGGCACTTTGGCCCAGCACAAGCTGGATCCCTGCAGCACATTCCTGAACTGCATACTCAGCCCAGATTAAAAAGATTTAAGTGGCAGGGCTTCTGTCCCCTCACCTTGGGAAATGCTGCTGAGGTTTTACAGATCTTGCTGCTAGGACGTTTTTCTAACTGGGTTTCAATCCGAAATGTCCTTTTGCACATTTTCGCCCCACTGGTTCCAGATGCAAGCTAAAATTAAAAAGAACTGCATGAAGTGAAGCCAAGGGAAATGCATTAAGTCATGTTTGCAGAGCACATTGAGAGAACTGGACAAAATGTCTTTGGGAGGACAAAGAAATTGATTGTTATTAATGTATCTCATGGTGCAGACACCAAAGACATTTTACCACCCCTGCGTGTGTATTAACCTCATAGTGCAGACCTTTGAAGTGAGCACAGGGATCCAGGTAGCTCAAGGTATGAGATTATAGGATGTGTGTCCAGATCTTGTGAAGCAAGACCTGCTGACTTTCTGGATGCACAGAACAAGTGGATAATTTTTAGGAGCAGCGCTCAGACTGGAGAAAAATGCACTAATCTAGTCTAAGTATCTGACAAACCTTGTTTCCTTCTATGAGAGTTAAACAGCGTAGAGGAAACTGCAGTGGTCACTTCACTCAAAATGGATTACTATTCTAAACCTTGGGTAAAAGATCCCACATACATCAGGCAAACAATATAGAATTTTAAACTGATTTAGTCTTTCCTGGGTTTTGTAATAATCAAGTTCAGATGAGAGTCATGCTGTGGATGGAAGGAACAGTTCAGGCCTGCAGACCCCAGTATCCCTCAGGAGAGAGAAGTAAGAAGATGGATAAAAGAGGAGAGATTTGACCAGGATGACAAAAGATGACAAAAAAAGTGAAGGCCAAAAACATAAATGGAATGACAAATTAAACAAAGCAGGAATTTCTCAGTGGGTGGAGCAGCAGCAAAGCGAAGTCTAAAAATGCTGGGACATTGGACCAATCCCGAACTCCAAACCCTCTGCAACTCCAAACTGTCTGCATCCCTGCCAGCAGTTTTCTTTTGACAGCTTCGGCAATTGCAGATGAGGAGATCCAGATATCCTCACAGCAGGTACAGCACAGATGGCCATGAGCTCTGTATCTTTTAGGTAACACATTGGAGTCCTGATGGCAGCGACATGTATAACAAATGAGGTCACCAGGACTAATATTATTACAAGAAATTCCACAGGAATTGATCACTTTTGAGCTGTAATGATAACAGACTGTGGGTTAGTAAATTATCTCTCAAGCGTCCCATCCCTCTGGCACTCGCTCATAGTCTGTTTTCTTGGGATACAGCATAGACTGTTTTCTTTCAAAAGACAGTTTTTCTTACAAAAGAAGCAGATTCATGTAGTCTGATTGAGGTTTATGCTCAGGTAGGTCAGGCTTTTGCAGTGTAAGCCATTCCAAAACTGCACCATGATATGTTTTTGTAAGGTTTTGTGTTGGGTTTTTTTCCTCCTTTCTACGCAAAATGCTGACAGGACCCTGGGAAAGGCCCCTCACCAGGCTTCTGGATTTGAGATAAATGTAATCTCTTTGTAAAAAACCACACTAACATAGCTTACGCCAGCCTGGTGTTGGGTGTAGTATTCAGCGTAAGTCACACCACTGCCATACCAGGCATAAAACACAATGAAAGAAACATCTTGGTGAATATCCATCTTAATTTTTGTTCTTCAGCAGCAAGAAACTTAAGTGAAAGGTTTTTATTAGTCAGTCCTCACGCCAACAAAAGCTTGTGAGATCTCCAGATAGAAGTTTTCCTGAATTAATTGACCACATAGATCAACATGTATTAATAAACAGAAACTCTTTTGACCACGAGGAGCCTCACAGGATGTGTGTGTGTGGAGGTCAGTGGGTCTGATAGACCCTGATGCTGGATGGCTGATCAGCTTTTACCAAAGAAATGTGAGAAATAAAAGCAAAAGAATGAGAGCTTTGACTAAACTCCTGGAAATCAGAGCAGTTGTTAGCTGAATCACACATCACAATGAAGGCTGAAGTCAGACTAGTGACAGTGGGTTGTCCACGGACTATTTTTCTTGATCTGGCCATCTCAGAATAGCTGCTGCACTTCAGTTTCCGATACAAAAGCTGTCTCTTTTGCTCACATGGAGTAAGCAGGAAACCAGCAGGAAAGAGTGAAGATTCCACAAAAATTCCGCCTTTTCCTGTATTACTGGCTGTGCTGATGCTTTCCCTGCTGGGCTCTTGTTTGACTCCTGGGCACCCATCCAGATTCTCCCTGAGGCAGGAGGCAAAAAGTGCCGTTCATAGACCGAAAATTGGAACTTCAGTCTTGAGAGACCATTTGGCCGACAGATGTTTCTGCTCGTCTGCCTCCATCATCATTTGTTTCTCCTACTAATTCCTATCCTAGGAAGTGCATGTCAGTAGTGCAAAGTCGGGAGGAGGAAAACCCACAAAACCAAGAAACATTTAAAGAGCCTTGGGACATGAATTCTCAAACCCTGTAGGTCTGGTTGTGCCTGGAGGGCTGTGGCTGGGCCTCTGGGTCTGGGTGGGAGTTTGCCTGCAATGAATATTTCATGCAAATCAAAGGACAGATGTTACACAATGTCTCTGGACTCCCGTTTCACAGGACAGGGTGCATCGGCAGCCCAACGGCTTGCAGAAACGTCATTTTACGACACGTGCAAAGCTGAGCCCCCCTGCCATGAGCAGGGACACCTCTGTCTGTGTAGAGTTTGTCGCCGGTGTCAAGGCCTTTCACTTAAGACCAGCACTCTTCATGAGGAATGTGTTGGAGCTGGAGGTCAGTAAAGTACTGGGTAAAGCTCAGGAGGAATTCTGCCTTCTTAACTCTGCTCTGACACTCATCCAGGCCCTACCTTCTCCTGAGCTTCTATGCAAGTTCTTGAAGCAGCTTATCAACTTTAATGTGCTTAGGGAGTTTGATAAGATCAGACCACTCTAATCATCGCTTTCAGCCTGCTTTAATGATGAGTTAATTGCCCATGATGAGACTTTGATTTTCTGGGAATGCCTTAGCGCTTTGCAATTTTCAGGTTCTGGCTTACTCACAGGCATTTTCATTAATAACTGCAGTCCTTCTTGAGCCATAAAGGAAGACAGTCCCACAAGAGAAACTGAGCTACATATTTTCTATGTGAGCATGAGGTACCTGTCAGTTTTCTTCTTCCAGTCTTTAACAGGGTTTCATCTGCCCTTGTGGAAGTCAATCCAACAAGGCCAACACCCATTTTCTCTCCAAACTGCATCTCTACATGGGATTTTTTATGCAAGCAATGATGCAGCTGAACGGAAAATACTCGTGGAGCCAAGTTTTCAACACCGAGCAAAGCCTATACTGCTGCTGGAATCTAAATTGGACAGCTTGAGGCTTTGGAGCTTTGCAGCAAGGACTCTTTAAATTAGGAATGTGTAAAGGCTTTCCTGTGGTTTGGCACAGGGGCAGCATTCCATAAATGCATCACAGAAGTTAAATATAGAAAAGACTTTGTGATAGGTCTAGTGCATTTTGCTTGGATAGCACCGAGTTGGTTCCTGTGGGACAGTTTGCACTGTTGGCTTCAGAGAAGTTTATAATTTCCTAGGTGGTGAAGCTTCCACCAATTCTTTTCAGGAAACAATTCACAGCCAAACACATGTCAGTGTCAAGAAGTTTTCCTGAGAGTCTTCCTACCTTTTTCCTGCCCCTGTCCCTCCCACCCAACATACAGCTCCTGGGTATGTCCCACTGGACTGTTATAAATAATTTCCTTTCCACCTGAATGCTTACACTTTCAAATTTTTCTGGTGTGCTGCATGAACTAGGCAGAGGACAGGATTATACGTATTGTGATCTCCCAGTTCAATCCTTTTTTATTTCTTCACGTAAGCTTTTCCCCGAAAATCCCCAGTCAGCAAACTTTTCTTTCGTAGATCCTCCCTGTTTAGCTTTTTCAGCAGAGTAGTGGAATGGATGGATGGATGAAAGTCTCACAAGCTCAGGACATGGCGTACGCTGCTCAGCAGTTTGCCTTCCTTGGAATGGGTGTGCCGTCAGAGTCTTTCATGCGCTGTAACACACTGTATGTTCCTGAGCTGCCAATCATTTTTGCATTTGTTTTGTGTTTGACCACAAGCACCGTTTTTATTATTAGAAAGTGTGCCAAGTCCTTCGCAACCAGAGCACAAGCTCCTCTTCAGTACTTGTTCCATTCAAGTTCAATGCCCGACGTGGGTCTCATCCCGGTGTTCGTGGAAAGCCAATGCACGGCCTTTAGCCACTCTTTCGTTTGGCACCGTGGACACAAGTTAGCCCTGCAGCTCAGGAAGGAGGTCTGCTGGCAGAAGTGCTGGGTCTGGGTCTAGGGAAGGAGCCGCAGTGAGGTGCGTGGTTGAGAGAGCTGGTAAGCCAGGACCTGAGGCTGACCAGGACCTGATCCGTCACGGGGCTCAGAGCTGAGACAGCACGTAGCCACGGCCGCGCGAGCAGCCGCGCTGCAGTCAGAGCATGAACAAGTTCAGAAGGACCCTGGAGAGAGCACCTGGAAATTTGTGCCTTTCGGAGGAAGGCTTTCTGAGACCTCAAAGACATTCTCATTCATCTTTTTTTCTCAAGACAGGGCATTTGTCCAGCTTCTCACTTGTACAATGCAACTGTTGTACAAGAATGGCGATGTACTCCGTTCTTCCTTAAGTGCTGTGATCTGCACATGGAAAGTGCTGTTTGATTTGGAAAATCAAATACTATTCGCACGTCTGTAAATAAAGTGCAGAAATGCCATTTCTGAGAAAATAATTTTCAGACTCAAAATACCACTAAAGGAAATCTGTTGCCTGTTGTTCTCTCACCAAACACGGGTGATTATTCAGTTCCACCTGGCTCTGCTGCTGCTGCCTGTGACAGTGCTAAAATACTGTGCAGTGAAGTTAGATGAATTTGCCTGATGGGGGCAGTTTTTATATCTTCTGAGAATAAACCGTGTCCTCTCCCGAGTTCTTCATGTCTGACATCCCCTCCCAGGGACAGTTTGCAGGAAGGAACAACCAGGAATAAAGCAGGACTCACGGGACTGAAGTTCTCTGCAACCCTGACACCAAAATATTCAGATGTGTGAGAAGTGATGAACAAGCCCAAGACTGACTGCGGCTGAGAACATTTATATTCAGTCTGTTTGACGTTTTCTGTGCCCTCTTTACCGATTTGCTTAACGTAACATATCTTTATTATGTGCACAGGAGAACATGAGTCTTGCCAGGAGGATTCATGTCACTTCACTAGAAATTTATAAACATTTTGACAATTTTCCTACAATTAGGGTTGTTTTTATGTTCAGAGAGTGACACTTGTATGTACTTTCAAGCGCTAAAGAGTTATTCATTCTCCTTTGTACTTCCTAGAAACACCGTGGCAATTCCTTACCTGGCCAGATTGCTTTGGGCTCAGGAACAAAGGTTTTCATTAAAACTGGATCAACCTGATAAACTGTAAGAAATCAAAAGATGGTAAATTTTTATTTTCAATAGTTCAATTTCAAGCTACCAAACAATTTGAAACAAAAAATAGAAACATACAATAGGGTTTTTGTCTGGTTTTAACTATAAACAAACCATAAGAAAGAAAAATCTAATTTGATCTCATTTAATTTTGTTTCATTTCTGGAATTATTTGGCCTTGGTGAAAAAAAAAAGTAAGAAAAGAGAAACGAATATGTTATTGTTTTTGTTGATCTGTCATGGGAGCCACAAAAATCCATTGCTGAGATTGTTTTATTCCTAACTAATGTCTGTTAACTGTACAGTGTCCCGCAGTGATACCATAAAATCCTGGGGAACATGGAGAGCAGGGGAACTGCTGGTCCTACTCAGATGCCGATGTGATGAGGACGCGCGTCAGCACCACCAGCTCGACTCACGCTCCGTTACGTGTTGCTCCTCAGCCCTCCTGCTCTCACCTGTCTGACGCGCGCGTGCCGGGCCTCCAGACTCGCGCAGGCACGGACTTCATTGGCAATGGGCCTCACTGGTCCGGGAGGCAGGATGGCAAGTGTCTGTGTGTGGGCATTTCTGCACCTTTGTAGAAATCTTCTGGGGATTCCTGGCTTCCTGGAGGGCTCTCAAATCTACTTCACCTTTGGAAGCACGCAGGACAGCGGTGTTAGAGGGTGAGATTGTAAACCTGGAGCTCTTCCAGGTTCTTTTACAAGAGTAAGTGAGGTCAAGGGCAAATTAGCAGGTTGGTGGAAGGAAATCAGGACTGTTTCTAAACATCTATCATTTTCCTACCAGGGTTTTTTACCACCCCAAGAAGAGACTGTACAAGGTAGGAGCCATTTGAGAGAAATGCTTTGATCACCCTTTGTCCAACCCAGTCCCCCGTGATGCTTCTAAGGGCCAGACAGCTTTGCAAAACTCCTCCACCCAATTCAAAGCACTGTGACTAACTCTCCTGCATCCAGCCCATTTCCTCAAAACAGCAATCAGGGGCGGCAGACAGCAGACAAAACCTTCCATGACAGAAACAGGCTGTGCCCAAGCGATGTCCTCAGTGCAACCAGCTCTGAGCAGCATGGTGGAAGGAGCGTTAACGTGGGTGTGATACCCTGCCCAGGAATTCCAGTGTCACTGAGTAATTATTTGTAATAACTCAGAGTAACAATTTCCATATGTGGGACCCAAAAAAACAAGAACTACAGGTCAGGAGATGCCTTCTCCAGCCTGCTAGATGAGAGCAGGATTTCCATCTCCTTTAAAATAGGATCTCTCCTGTTTTCTATTCTTGTCTCTGTCACCTCACCAAAATAAAATCAGCTGAAGACAGATACGTCAATGAGCAAGGCTGGAATTTTTGCTGGAGGATTGAGACGGGGAAGGGTTGGCATGAACTGAATTCTCAAGACCATGATCATATTTTACTGATGAAGGAGCCTGGACAGAGGCACCCTTCACTTCCAATTAAGATGAAAACCTTCAGTGTCTCCTCCAGGATGGTGTTCTGGCTTTTCTAGGACGATCAAGAATGTGAGAAAACATGAACAGAGTGAAACCCGTGAGTGGACACAAATTAAGAAAGTGGGACCAAGGGCTTAGTAAGAACTTCCATCCCAAGAGGTGTGTATGCTTCCCTCCACAGAGGAATGGGATTTTCCCTTACCCATCCCCCAGAGAGCTCCTCTGTTCACCTGGGCAGAAAAATCCAGGAAGATGAAGGTTAATGCCAATGAGATTATTTAGCTGAATGGTGTCTTTTCTTCCCCTCCACTCCCCACTCCACCCGCCCCCCCCCCCCCCCCCCCCCCCCCCCCCCTCCCCCCATCCTGAAGCCAGAGGAAGGAATTCCCTGTGTTCTGGACAGCAGGACAGGAGCCAGGACCTCAGGGAACACCACAGGCTGGTGCGCCCTTCTGCCGCCATGCCCCCGCACCAGTGCCACCTCCAGCCCCCGCAGCCGCACTCAGAGCTGGTCACTGGGACAAGCACAAGTGTTTGTCTGTTCCTTGGTCATCCTGGCTGCAGCCGCACGAATCCACTGGCTCTCAGCCAGGCCACGGGTCGGTTTTTTTTTCCCCTCTGTCTGCCAAAGCAAATTGACTTCTGACACCTTCCCTTATGTTTTCATCCTTTAAAGGGTGGAAAGCTGAAAGCCTGGCTTAGCTGTATTCACTTCCACGCTTTCTCTGTTCTCTCCCGCCTGGATGTTAAACCAGCTCTTTCAGGGAGGGCTGGGCACCTGGGTCACTGGTGGGTGTCTGCTTGCAGGCAGGGCAGCGTGCACGTGCGTTGCACAAGCGTGTGCCCCTGTGCTGGGGGACACAGCTGAGCATGGGTCAGGTGTCTCCTCTGCAGCCCAAGGACGGGGAGCGGCGGGTGCCCCAGGAATATGTCCCTTGTCACCATCCCCCCCCAACTTTACAGCCCGCAGGGCCTCAGCCACCCTGCTCTGCAAAGGGTCTTGCCTCCTTCTCAAAGGTTTGGTCAAAAGTACTGTTTTGGGCTTCTTCTTGCTGCACAAGCGCCAGGAGGAGCCTTGGCATCTTCAGAACTTACACGGTAATACAAGTAACAAATTCCCTTTGTAAGATCGGAATGATAACCCAGATCTTATCAAATGAATGTCACACTACCTGTATCACGGGTACAGCAGACCTCTCTAGAAAGTGCTGGCTTTATATCTGCTGGACGAACAGAACCTCATGATCTTGATCTGCCCCTGAGTTTTAATAGGGGAAAGCGCCATTCGCTGCGTAAAATAAGGTCACTCGCTGTCTGCCGTTTAAAAGCAGTTTGCTTATCTGTGGTGACGAGTCCTCATGGGTTTGAGGACCAAATAACTTTTTCGTAGGTAACTGGTGACCAGTGTCAGCACTGGCCTTCCCACCCAGCCCCCACATCAGTTCGTGTGTCTCATGGTGCCAGCAGCAACCAGATGCTAGGAGGCAGGTGACTGTAGTCTGCACGTGCTGTCTTTCCACCAGGGTTTGAGCACTTTCCAGTTCTTGTGCTTGGCCTTTTTTGTGGCAACTCAGCTCTAATGGGCCTGAATACAGACCCTGCCTGACAAAGCCACCTCAGCAGTGACTGCTGAACCGATTTCACATGCAAAGGTGCATCAGTTCCTCCCCATCAGCAATACACTGTAGTACAGCCTATATAGTTTCTGCTCTCAGAGCACTTAGGCAATAAAGAAGATCAGGCTTCTGCTGGAAGTTAAATGCTCTGAAATTGTAGTACATTCTAAAACATGGCCAAAACCTATAAACTGAATATTCTCTCTCCATGGGTCTTGCTCCTAGGGAAACTTCGATAAGACCCAGATGAAGGAAACCAGCAGAGAACTATTTCAAGCAGAGACACCTAACAGGCCGCCAACAGAGTTTATCTTTTTTGAGTGGTAAAGAGGATCAAGTCCATCTTTCCTTGGAGACGTCAAATGGATTCTTAGCTTTGTTTTGTAGTAGAACAAAGCTTTTACTATAAGCCCAAATGTGTTAATTTTTTCTTAAGCTTTGGAAAATTTTCAGCCAGCCTTTTCTGGAGTTTTGTCATTTTAAGGTAATGAAGATTCTACAGGTTTTAAAAATGTGAGGACCTGGGTTGAACAGGGAGATCTTAACTTTGTTTTCATTTCAGAAAATGATATCATCTAGTTCATCCCTTATTTGACATAAGAGAAAACATAGCAGATTGTGACTGAAAGAGAAACAAGATTTCTCTTGCTCTGTGGATCATGGATCTTACTGACCTCTTAAAAAAAGTATTTATAACAATACTTTACAACCTCAGACAAGATCTTTTGCTGACAAGTGGATACCTTCTCCTGCTTCCTTCACATTAGCAAAAAGCTAATCTGCTTTATATAGTTCAGCTAAATTAATGTTCTTAATCATATGCGTTCGGCAGGATTTTTTTACAAAAAGAATAAGAAAAGGATTGTCCGTGAACTGAACGGACTCTGACTCTTCTACCCCTCTCCATTGTCTTGTATGAGATACTGCTGTGGCAGTCCAATGTCCTTGACCTTAACCAACAAACCCATTAGCTTTGCCAGAACTGTAACCAAGATGCGTACAACCAGATGTAACACACTGCTAGCTCACAAAGCACTCTGTGACAGACTAGAGCGGAAACAGTGCTTCACCAGCATCTGTTCTTCCCTTGTTTCTGGTGCAACTTGTTCTATTAGCAAAGTGGTAACTAGTAGAACATTCCTTCACTGATGACATCTCACCCCAGTCTGTAGCAAGTTCAGGGACCAAAGGTAAAAGTGCCACAACACTTCAGAATGTGCCATCTCACCATGGAAACTGGGAAACAAAGAGCTTGCAAATATGCAGGGACCTCTTTGTGTTCCTGGGACCACATAGCAAGAAGACAGAGAAACTCAAACATTCATGGACAGAAAAGTCTAATCTCCTCCCTTTGCATGTGCTTCAGTCAGGATGTTTGCACAAGAAGAAAGTCAGCTGAACAATGAAACCCATATGTCAGATGTTGAAGGGAAATCTGGAGTCAAAGACACTGAAAGAAAAGAATGAGACCAGTTCATCCTTACGATAAGTTTACCCACTCACATATGCCCATCACAGCATCCTGGTTAGGGGACCAGGCTGATAACAGTAGCAGTGCGGTACCTGATGCTTTGAACTTTTCACCCAAGAACTGCAAAGCACTAAAGCCTAAACATCTCTGTATGTGAGATCGGAGAGGCTGCAAAGACATAGTCAGACTCCAAGACCAGCAGCCTTGCATGAACTCACACTTGAAAACTAAGAGCTTGTGTGACCTTTTGTGGTTACATCTTTAATCGTAAAGATGATGTAAGAAAATGGACACGAGAGTCCCCACTTTAATAAGCATTCTGTTCCTTACTCAGAGTGACACAGATCTCAGCAAAGCTGAGAGGTCCTCTGAGGCGTGCCATGAACCGATGGCCCCAGAGAGGGCTTTTGAAGACTGAGTTGAATCCAAGGGCCAGAGGGAGCTTTACCTGATGATGGAGCTACTGCACAGCCAACTCCAGACCTTTACAAAGACATGTGTGAAAGCCTGGGCAAAAAAAGCTGCCATGAGTGTTTGGAAGTTTTCCTGCTGTTACTATGGCTGGCAATGCTGCAAAAGCAACTTCTCTTAACACTTCCTTTGTTCAGGTCTACGTTTATTCACCCCTCAAGTAATGGAACTGGGAAGGAGAGTGTTGGGGACTGAGTCTGGTAAGCCAGAAGTTGAAAGGTCTGGACACTGGGAAGTTTTACATTAGAGTTTTGAAAATTTTCATCAGTTTTTCATCAGCTTCATTAGTTTTTGCTGGACAAATATTGCCTTCTCATCTGTCTGTGTGGGAAAAGTCCTTGCTAACAAGGTCTCTTTTAACATGTAACTCAAAAGCAATTAAGCTCCTAATTAACTAAACGTTAAACTTGGGCAATGGCAGTCCCCAGCAAAGAAGAGCCAGCAGTCCCAACTGGACTGGGGTTGTCAGGCATTTCCAGAAAACAGCTTCGAGCATCTCTCAGAGCTCATGACCACTCCTGCTTCTGCTCTCCCCACCATGCACTAGGCTGTGCTGCCTGTGCCCTGTGTCACATAAGCTGGTGGTCTCAGATTGTCTCCCTTACCAGCCCGTTTGCCATCACCCTCTACATGGAGATCAAAGGTTTTACCATCCATGAAGACTCTCCTGTGTTGTTCCGTTCCCCTCCATGCTCATGCATTTTTGCAGACGAGGTGGATGTCACAGGAAAGCATGTGCTGGAAAAGTCATTGTTGAAGCTGCCTGTGTCAGATTTGTTCTGGCAAAGAAAAGAGGGGCTTTGCAAGTATTTCCACAGTCCTTGAGCAGCAAAGGACATCTCACGGCTGCATCCCCCAAGCCTGAGCGTGCCTCTTCCTCTGGGCGCACAGGCAGGAAGCAGTAGTCTACAAGCAGGAGCGATTTTGGGCAAAGACTTGGCTCTCCGTGTTGTCTGTGTGGCTGCTCTCAGCAGGACTACGTCCACTCCACATGTGTTACTGCAGCGAATAAACGGGAGATGGGTGGGGTTGCAGGGGCTGTATGGACAATAAAAGGAAATGCCTCTGCTCTGCATATGCCCTGGAGAGGGAGGGTGTCTGTATGTTGGGCAAGCGGGGATATGTTGTGTGAGACAAGGCACGGGGTGGAGGCGTCTGCCTGAAAACCAGAGGAGAAGAAAGTACTTGAGAGAGAGTGGGTGGGTGGTGGCAAGGGACTGGGAACAGGACGAAAGAGGCTGTGTCTGGCTGTAAAGAGTCTGCCTGAAAATACTGGGAGCTGAGGGTGTGTGTGAGAGGATTGCAAAGAGGAGCTGTGCGGCAGAATGTCTGTGGGTGGCACGGAGAAGGATGCAGTGCCTGCACCGTGCTGCCAAGCAGAACGCTCCATCCGGGATGCTCTAACTGCCTTTTCCAGTCCCATGGGCTGCTCCATTATTTTACCTGTTAGTGCTCTATATCCAGTGATTTTTCTGAAGCAGAAAAATTGTGGTATTACAGCCTGGGGCGAGTGCCAAGGTTCAACAAGAGCTCTCCGTCCCCTCAAACAAATAAATGTTGCGTCTTTTCAAAGTTCCCTTACGCAAACAGAGAGACTGGTGTAGTGCTGGTGGTTTGAGGATCCTTACGGAACAACCTCTCCAGAAACATTTCTCCTGATTTTTGGGTCAACAAACCATCTTCTTCATACCAAATCACAGAATCACAGAATGTTAGAGGTTGGAAGGGATCTTAAAGATCATCTAGTCCAACCCCCCTGCCAGAGCAGGATCACCTACAGCAGAGCGCACAGGAACGTGTCCAGGCGGGTTTTGAATGTCTCCAGAGAAGGAGATTCCACAACCTCCCTGGGCAGCCTGTTCCAGTGCTCGGTCACCCTCACAGTAAAAAAGTTTTTCCTCATATTTTTATGGAACCTCCTGTGTTCCAGCTTCCACCCATTGCCCCTTGTCTTGTCAGTGGACGCCGCTGAAAAGAGCCTGGCTCCATCCTCCTGACATAAGTGTATTCACGTGTATCAATGTTAGCACACGGAAAACAAAAGCTTCCTCCTCCACTGCAGCTGTTTGGTTTGGTTCAAATTCACAGAACTGCCTCTTGCCAGAGATATTTTAAGTGGGCCAAAAACATCTGTAAACACACCTGTCCAAAATGCATGCTGCAAACACACATCACGTGTCTCAGGTAAACTCACAGGTGACTTCTGCTTGGCGAGCAGGAGGCAAACACAACTTGAAATTAAAATTCTGGTCTTCAGACAAAATGGTGCTCGAACAGCCAGCCTTAGTATTTAATATTCATGCTGCAGTAAAGATTGCTGGCTCCGTTCACTGTTTTGTCCTGTTGTACCAAGTCCGGCAGACATGGGTACTAGTAACAGCTATGTTCGCCTGTTTCCAAGGACACATTTACATGCTTTTAAGCATGAGCATGAACCAAAATGCTTGCTTTGTGCATCCCCAAATTGTGAGGAAAGCAGATACCCAGATCTGTATCCCCACCCAACTTCCATGTTTGTCGCTCGGCAAGTCTGGAACAGCAAGGCACTTAAGAGCAAACAAATCTAAAGAAGCCCAAACTGTCACCTAGTGCCAACAGGAGAGAAGCACAGGTTGATCCCTCAGTGCTGTGCCTGCCTGGCATCCCTGGAGCTCAACACAGGCAACAAATAATTTTCACAAGCTGTTGTGCATTCCTCAGCAAACCCACACAGGATGCACCAATTGCCTCTTCTTTTCCAAAGGCTAAATCACGTATGCAGGGCCAAGGCTGGAAGCTGGGAAGAAGAGCAGCCCTGTCTGTGCAGCCAGAGTGCTGCCACAGCAAATGCTCATATTCTCAAAAGCACATATTTTCCCATAAATGGCCGGTCACTAAGAATCAGTCACCACGAACTGGTACGGGCACAGGGAGGAGCTCCGACGTCCATTAATAACGAGGGAGCAGCTCTGTGACATGTTTGGCCTGCAGGATAAAATCGTAGGTGGCTTCAGAGCCGATGAAAGGCACACAGGTGGTGCTTGGGCACTGTAGCCAGTGAGAACAGCCCAGGAAGGTATCTGGGAGTAATTCACAGACAGTCAATTTAGAGACCCTTCTTAGCACATGTAGGTTGGCAGCAGCTCACTGAATGTCCAGACCACATAGTGGATACCTCCAGCCTCTCTTGGGCACTGACAGCTTCTGGTGGCATCCCCCGAATTAGACAAGTCACCTTTTAGCAGCCCCTTTCTATTTTTTTAGAAAATGTGTAGCTTTAATAATCTATTTAAACCATTTTTCAAAAGCTCTGGCCCACCTGGAGTGCTGAAAAGGGTCCCTTAGCCTCGTAACATCCAGCGTGTTTTCTCTCAAAGTGACAGGTTTTGTGGCGTGGCCTAGCAGCAAAACTATGTGACACCCTACTCTGATGAATACTGGCCAAGCAGTGAAGGAACCTGTTGCTAATCGGGCAGAAAATGTTTCACAAAGCAGGAGGTCAGTCATGAGGGGTAAGGCTCATCAGGCTGAGGGTAAGAAAGGTCAACGACTGGAAACTGCAGGGGAAATGCATACCTGAAGTGGTAGTTAGGAGGACTGTGGCAATAAGGGCTGTTATAAAACTGACTCTGTGCCTTGAGGAAGGAAAGAAAAAGGAGTATCTGCCATTTGGAAACATATTCCTTTTAGTAGCCTTCATGCTCTCCAGACATGTCAAATCATTGTACAGACATCCTTGTGGGATTTTCAGCCCAGAATGAAGCTACAGCAGACAAAGGAACCAGGCAAACAGGATGCCAGCGAGCCCTGCCAAAGGAAACACGATGTAAATCAGGGAGAGGAGTACACAATGCCTATAGGATGTATTCTTTCTATAGCAGGGGCCAGCTCAGTCTTTGGCTCGAGAACAAGATTTAGCCAGGGCAACCCTGTTAAATGACATTGTGTAGGGAGGATGTGATGGGCTAGCCTTCACACATCAAAGGTTATCATCAAAATTCATGGCACAGGAACATAGATTTTTGTGCAGATCTGATCCGTGCCCCGGCTAACCCAATTTCCTGCTTTCAGCCACAGCCTATGACTTCATGCCTGAAGGGAAGGAGGAACTTCCCTGGGTTTCAGCTCACTGACAAGTGCTAGACATAGAAAAGTTTCTTAGCTGATCCCTATGTTTGTTCAGCAGACATCTAATTAGGACTGCTGGACATCAGTGCCTCGCAAATGCAGGTAGCAATGTCAGCAGCAGCGCGGCAAATTCTGAGTCACGTAGTATTTCTGCAGCACTGTGCTGTGGAAAGCAAACCCAGGAGCACGCTGAACGTCTTTGTTGATCCTGTGTGTTGGCAGACTCTTTCAAATAGTTTCTCTGTACTATCAAACAACAACTGGAAAAAATTAAACCAAAATATTCCTATCTGTTGAGAAATTTACTTCTGCTCGGCACTGGCTTGTCTCCTGTCAGATGGAGACCTCATCACTGCTGCTCTTGCAACTGGGTCAAGGAGATCTGGCAGCAGCAAAGCAACATTTTCAGCCACGTCCCATGAGCAAGGGAAATATTTCAAGCCCTTCCCTGCCTGCACAGGAGGATGAGAACTGGGCTGCGCTATGTTCTGAAACAAATCCGTAACCAGCAAAGGAAATAAGGGAGCAGAATCCCTTGGCTCACTGTTTATTCTCTGATCTGGATGGGGCCAGAGGTGTGGAACTGGGTCCGTCTGAGATGACTCCCATGCGATAATACACAGTTTGCATCTTTCCAAAGTGCAGTGACTTGGAATAAGAGTTGTCAAGGAACTTATCTTGAATGCTCTTTTGAAAACAAATTCCCAGCTGTCGGGGTTTTGGGTTTTTTTGGGAGGTATTGGGTTCTTCTTTCTTTAAGGACTCTTTAAAAACCTACTCCAAGGGCTACAGTTGAATAAGTTGGGTTTGATCTGTTTGCAAATGAGCTTCCCTGCTAGAAAAGGCTGTTTCAGTGGCACACTGACATTCAGTGTCCCTTTGAAAGACACCAGGGACCTAAAGAGCATTGACGCTGTCAGATTTCCAAGACTGAATTCCTGCCTACAATATCCAGGCTCGCAGCCAATCTGGCTGACTTGAAGCAGCTGTATCTTTAAAAAACACTTGATGTGTATTCACATTTCAAAAAGGAAAAAAAACAACCCAAACCCCAACAACATTGCAGAGTGATTCAGAGGGATAGGCAGGTGGTCGAGTGGATTAACAAAGTCATACACAAAGACAACCAAAGCAGAGATGACCCTCCTAAATTCCACACCACTAATTCTGCTCCTCAGAGAAAGCGCCTCAGCATGACACAACCTTAGCATGACACAACTATTTCCTTTCTTCACATCTGATCCTCTGCATGGCTGCTGGGATACCATAAAACAAACTAGCCTGAGAAAACAGCAGGCTTTTTCTGAGCCCTTTCTCATAAAGATTAGCTACTCTTCAGAAAAGAGGAGACAGAGATGTCATTACTGAAAAATCACAACTTTTCAGAACTTGCCTATGTAGAGAAAACAAAGATCAGACCGCAATGTAAAGGATTCCTCATATTTCTTTGCAGTTTTTAAAAATCACTTGACTTTCCAAGACAGTCTCTATGACTGAGATGTCATGCACTGTTGTTTTTAAAATGCTTCCGTTTATTTAATGCTTTAACTATTTGTCTGCAGTATTGAACTTATAAGGTGAAAGAGATCAAAGTAGCTTAGCACAGGTTAGAGGACATTTTCCCCATGTTAATGTATTCTTTCCAGTACAACTCCAGAGGGGATTTTATGGTACAGATATTTCTCCAAGTGACAGAACTGTGAAAGTATCTGCCCTTGGTACATGTTTACCTTGGAATAGCCTCTGAAGTGACTTTCTTTTCAACACAAATAGACTTCCCCACAGAGAAAAAACTTCCCTGCCATGCAGATAGAAAACTTTCTAAAGAAACTTCCTATACAAGGGAAAAAAATATAAAAAGTAAAAAATAAGAGGGCGGGAATACACTTGGCCCCTATCGCTTTTCCTGTCTCCTCAATTTTAAATGGTCCCGGATACCTCAGCCTGTGAGACTGTCACCCAGACAGATCCCACTTAACGCAGTGTCAGGAGACGGAGGACAGCAAGGACTTCGAGCTGACCTCTGAGGACACTGACACACCTTTCTCCTCTGTTTATGGTGGCAGAACATTCTCCTGACAGGACCTTTAGAGTCTTGGAGTGAGAGCGTAACCGAGCACCTGCCGGCTTTAGCTACCCAGCGGCTCTCGACTTTCAGCGGGACTTACACTTAGAGGGCTCTTTCAAAACATTTCAGCCCTGCACATTCTAGTTACACTAACAAATAACATCTATTAGCGCGACTGCCATTTGCTGGCTGCTTTGCGGAGAGACGGGGGAGGAAGTCACACGGAGGCAGTGAGGAGGCTGAGCCCGCCCAGCGAGCACCACAGCGGCCGCTCCCCGCCTCCGCCTTCCCCCGCGGGGTCCCTAGCGGGGGGGCCCGGGCTAGAGCCACCTGCACCCTCCAAGCCGGGCACTGCCACCGCCACGCCGCAACCCCGCGCCGGACCCACACCCGGACCGCGGCAGCCCCGCCCCGCCCCGCGCGGGCAGCGCCCCACCCCACGCCGCTCCCAGCCAATGGGCGCCTGGGCCGTACCTCTCAGCGCCCCACCCCACGCCGCTCCCAGCCAATGGGCGCCTGGGCCGTACGGCCCTCAGCGCCCCGCCCCACGCCGCTCCCAGCCAATGGGCGCCTGGGCCGTCCCGCGGGCAGCGCCCCGGCCCCCCCCCGCCCGAGCCCCGCCCCTCCCGGCCATGCCGGGCCCCCGGCCCCGCGCCCCGCGCCGAGCCCGCTCGCCTGCCGCCGCCGCTGCCAGCCATGGGCCGCGCCGCGTCTCAGCCGCGGGCGTGACAGCGTGGCCGCGCCCCGAACCAGGCGAGTACCGCGGTGCCGCCGCCGTCCTTCCCCCCCGGGGGCTGCTCTACGGCGGGGTTGCTCCGGCTGGTTCCCCCCCGCGGCCGCATTTCGGGGCGGGGGGGTGTCTCCGGCTCGCCCCCCCTCCCCGCCCCGGGAGCCGCGTTTCGGGGACGGGCTGGCTCCCCCGGGGCTGCGTTTCGGAGGGAAGGATCCTGCTCGTTCCGCTGCCCCTGCCCGCCGTGTGGCGGGAGCCTCCCGCAGCCCGCCCCGAGGTGGCTGCCTGTCGGTGTCGCCCAGCTCTTGGCGCCGGGGAAGGCGGAGGGTGAGAGGAGCCGGTGCCGGGGAGGAGCTGGTGTCAGCGTGCGAGGAGGCGGAGGTGTCAGGCGTGCTCGGCGCGGCGGCGGCGGGGGAGGGGGCCGGGGGGCGTGCGGGGCTGGGGCCCCGGCGGGTTCGGGCTGGATCAGGAGGAGTTTCCCGGGCAGTCTCGGCGGCGCGGGGTGCGGGGCGCTGTCCGGCTCGGGGTGCGGGCACGGGGTCGCGTTTCCAGGCTCGCAGCGCTTTGGCACCGCTCGGTGCTACTGCAGGAGACCTGTCAAACGCGCCGATGTCTGGACACAGGGCAGGGCCGAGCAGCTCTGTGGTGGCTGTCCCGTGGTCCAGCGACAGGCTCGTGGGGCGAGCGAGGCAGGGCAGGGAGCTGCTCCGAGTGGCAGCCGCCCTTGGTGACTGTTTGGATGCAACAGAACAAAGAATAGAAAATCGCATTAGGACGGGATTAGCCTGAAATCATGGAAAATAAGAGGGAAAACTGTAAATGTTATTCAAAATGCCAGTTTGAATCTCTCAAACGGATCATCCAAAACAAACAGTAGCTCAGTGGAACTGTTTTCTTTGCAGGGAGTTTCCACTGGAATAAATAGCAAGTTCAGTTAAAAAATATTTAAAAAACCCCTGCAACTAGTTGTAATACTTAGAGTGCTTCCCAGAGGCTGGAGGATGCCCAGAACCAGAGAGATCGTTAAGATTCAGTGATGTTTTATTGCACCTTTTGCTGCCAGTTCTTTAGAGATGCTTGTAGCTTCTACCTATGGGCTGTACCTAAGGCAGAGGTGTCTGGTTTTCCCTTCCCACCTTCTTCTACGTTTAGAACATTCCTTAACGTGCTTTTTCCAAACCAGACCTCTGCCTACTGATGTGTTTGTGTAACCCAGACAAAATGTTCTGATGTGCCAACTCTGCATTACCTGCAGAGGTGAAAAATGAGGGCCTTCAGCAGTGTCTTCTTGGCTTCAGCATCACGGCCGATTGCTGGCTTGCCCAGCCAGAGCAGTAGGGCCGTAGACACCTGCCTCTGCGGCAGCGGGGAGCTCCTGCGTGGGTTGTATTCCCTGGGATGCATTCGGCACGACCAGGCACCACACCTCAGCCTGCCTGGTGATTTCTTCGAGGACCTGCTCCTAAGTTTGTCCAGCATGACTTTAAGCTAGTTAAGCCGCTGCTGCTGGAGGGGATGGGCAGAAATGGCAGCATTGCTGGTCGTGGACAGCTGCCCACTGACTTGCTGAGAGACCTGGCACAGCTCATGCCCAGCTGCAGGGAAGTTCCTGGGTGCATTCCCTGGGCTGGTGCTCTCTGGGGCATGCCTAGAGAGAAGCAAAACATTTAATTTGTGAGCCAGAGAAAAAGTGGTCAGGAAGCCAGTTTGATATGCATAAATCCTTCCCCACCAAGGTTTGCAGCTAAACAGTTTTCTCGAAGATCCCACTGCCTGTGCTGGCAGTTACTTTTATTGGGAAGCCCATTTTTTTAACGCCCTCTAGTGATATTTTAAAAATTAACATAGATTCGTTTAAAGAGGGAATAAATATTTAAGTTTATTGGTTTAAAAAAGACTTTTTTCCCCAGATTCAACTGCTTCAGGGAATCCCTGTCAAACACGATACCACAGCTTGGGTGGAGGCATAACCCAGTTTTGGGTAGGTGTCTGTAGCCACAGAGACGTAATGATAGTCTCTGCCTCCCTGCAGACTCCTGGTGATGCTCAGTGAAGGTCTTTCCATCAACAGCACTGGACACAGTTCCTTTCTCTGGACATGTCTTCAAGCGCTCTTTAGGTTTTGGCTGAGCCCACATATAGATTGTTTCACGTGCCCCTGGCCTGGGCGAACTTGGCATACTGCAGAAGGGACTTGCTTCTTGGTGCTTCACCTTGGTTCATTGTCGTTTGGCCAGACTGGCCCCAGAAATGGGAAGTGTGTGGCCTTGTCTTTGCAGAGGAGCTAGCTCCAGGGCCTAGAGCTCTTCTAGACTCTAACCAGGGAATGTGACTTGAGCATCTGCGTAGTCAGACTGGTTTTACTTCACAGGTGTGGGTGATGTTGAGGAACGTACCATTGATATGGTTTCTCTTAATTAGCCTGAAGATTTGGTGGATGCTTGTTCTTCATGACTGGCTATGATGCATCTCCGATCCAATCCTGCTTGTAACGCGGAAGATTCTAATTTGCGGCTCTGCAGAGATCCCTCTTGTGGATGCTTTCCTAGTCCCTCGTGGACAGCATCACACCAGCACACTGTGCCCCACTTCGCTGCCTCCCATGGGTTCACCCCCCCCCGCTGTTTCACCTTCTGTCACGCCAACACCCTCACAAACACCCCCAGACGCCTGGTTTTTTTGTGCTCTTTTCTTCTCTCCACGGTGCTGCCCCCTGCAAGTTCCCCTGAGAGAGAATGGCAGGGCAGATAAGGGCAGGAAAGTTTCCAAAACCTGGTGCCCAGTTAGGTCCTCTGAAAACAGGTAGGGTGGAGTCCAGCCTGTGGCGTGTAAGAGAGAAACTGAAGCAAAACAGGATGTTTTCTGTGATTTAAAATCTGGTTTTCATAATTCCTATTTAAAGGCTTGTTTTGGATTGGTTTTGAATTTGCCTGCTGCATTTATTTGGAAATCTGTCAGCCAAAGTTCTTTGCGCCTGTGCCTCTGTGTGCGAATGTGTATGTGCACGTGTGCTTGCATAGGGAGAGCAAACGAAAAGGCTACTATTCAGCTTCAGGACAATTTTCTGCCTGAAAATTAATAAAACTGATAGGAAATAACAGCTAAGTGATAGAAAATATAAATTCCATCTATGTAACTCTTCTGTAAATCTTGATAGACCATTGTTTTCTGCTCTGAACACCTCAAAATTGGAAAGGTTTTATCAAATTATAAAGTATTTATCAAAGACCCACAAAAATGCTAACAGCTGGAGGCATTAGTTTACATGTAAGCGTGTGTTAAACTCAAGTAACGGGAAGTGAGGCACAAGGGGAAGATGAGGAAGCGTTTGGGGTCACCTGTACCCCATAATGTGTCCTATATTTGGCCTAGTTTCAGCTGGTGCAGTTTTCACACTAGTCCCTGTGGCAATCGAGGCAAAAGTAAAGGCTGTTTTCAGACCTCTCCTTCACACCTTTTTTTTGACATGGCCTCAACTCCCACCATGCTGCTCCCACCTGCCTTTCCGTTCTTGACCCTGCTCAGGGGTGTCTCTCTTGGCCTCTCTTACTGTTCAGTCCTTAATGTCTTCCTGCAACTCCAAAAACCGGCAAAAAAATGCATTTGTTTAAGCCAAAATCTGCTTTTATTTGCCCAGCTGGTGTAACTTCAGACTTGCATCTCCACTGAAATTCCTAATGTTTGGATCCTCATTTGGGGCTGGGATGTCTATTTCTCATTTCCTTCAGCTGCGAGATTCTGTGGGATTAAATCCTACAATTCAGCACAAACACCCTGTGAGTTGTGAGGCGGAGTTCGACAGTGAGTGCTACTAATAAGTGTGTTACCCATCCTGATGCTGGCAGGCCGATGAGCAAGAGGAAAATACCTTTCATGGTGTGTGTGCTAGCAGAGGTGCTGTTGATTAACCCATTTTTCAGCCAACCAGCTCTGAGAATGCCCTTTAACAACCCCGAGTCTGTATAATGCCAACAGGATGCTTTTGTAAGGCACAAAGGGATTAATGTTCAGCTCTGATGAAATCCAGATGCACAGAGCTGCCTCTTTTCAAGGTCTTTTCCATGGCCAAGTGGTAAATAAAATGCTTTAGTCATTGTAAATAGATGGAAGACACCAGCCTTACAGCATGGACGAGGTGTTCACGGGCACCAAAGGCAGCTGGCGGTCAGCTGCTGGGGAGGACGAGGTCACCCACTGACCCTCTGCCTGCAGCGACATTCCCTGTAAGGTGGGAACTGGGGACCCTTCTTGGGAAGCACAATCCACGCAGATGTCTGCGGTAGGGCCGGGGGGGGTCTCTGGCGGAGGGGTGGTGGACCACAAGCACCTTGTTGGCTTGGCCGTGTGCGTGCTCAGTGAGGGGGCGAGGACTTGTGGCGCAGCACTCGAGTGGAGATGCGCCGTCCGCCCGGGGAGCCCGAGGCGTCCCTGCCTCGCCAGCTGGTCACAGTCCGAGCTTCCTCCTCCCTGTGCTGTTTACACCCAAGTCTTTCAGACACCTGGGGTGGGTGCTGTGCGTTTTGTACTTGCGCTCGGAGGCCCTGCTTTGGGAGGGCTGAAGCAGTTCTGTAGCTGCAGAGGCCCAGCTCTCTTGAGTTTTTGACTTTTAATATGGCAGGAGGAGGAGTTTTGAACCCAGAGAAGGGAAGAGAAAGGTGTTATTTTAAAGGCACCAAGGAATGTGTTAGATTTTTCTGTTCCTCAGGTTTGGCTGCTCTGCAAATTTCTCGTTTTGCCAAGGCTCAATTCAGTGAACTATTTATTTGCGTTTTTAAAGAAGGACCGTGATTCTTTATTTATTTTGGCCTTAGCGATGAATTTTTATACTGTGAAACCCAGCAGGATCACTTCCAATGTTGTATATACATCCAGCTTTACAACAGAAACTTCTATCCCAACCTGAATTAAATGGTTTAAAGTGCTTTTAAAAGTGTACTGCACTGATTTCCCACGAGTTTTAGCAGTAGTCAGCCTGTAATTGTTTGATGCTAGGCTCATAATCAGGGCGTGCCGCATCTTGATGCTAGAGACCACACGTGTGTAGAGCTCTCTAGAGGTTTTCTTTAGAGCTGCAGAGGTGATAATTCCTTGTGACAGGTTCCTGGGGTAGCCTTCAGCAGAGGCTTTTCACCATGGGCATAAGCTTTGCAACCCCAACAGGCAGCAGCTCTTTGGTCTAATCTGTCATCAGCAAATATTTCGAATGTGCTCTGCCCTGGACATCAGAATTGCCACCAAACTGTCAGGGCCTCCAAGAAAAGGTGAAAAAGTTTTACAAACAAGATGATAACTTTTCCCACTGCTTTGGGTTCCTGAGCTGGTACTGTAAGGGGAAAGTGCTTCCTGTAGAAGCTCTTAGTTTCTTGCCAGGCCAGAAGCACAAAGTATAGAAGTATTTGTAAATTGACCTCAATATTTATTGGTGTCTTCAGTGTCCGTCAGTTAGGAATTTACTATGCTGTGCTGACTTCAGAGAAGAGATCTGCATTTGCGTTACTCAAAGTTTTGCCCTCACTGTGTCCCAGGCTCCCAATGAAGACAGACCCTGCAGGCAAGGAATCCAGAGTAGAAGAAGAACAGATGAGCATGAGTCAACCTAATCCCCGTCCACCTCCGAGTGGAAAACCTGCTCGGCCTTTGCCAGCCAAGGATTCCTTCCAGTCCCCCGCACATGGGACATTTCAAAATAAACGAACAGGGCTCTGTTTCTTGGAAGGAAAAGGAAATGTTTCGAAGTGCGTCCTTGCAAACTGATTTACTGCCATCAGGCTCTGTGTATTTTAAGAAATGTTTGAGTTCGGTTGGAGCCACGTTTTAGCAGTACAAGACAGGGAAACGATTAGTGAAACAACTTGGGAAGACAAGCTTGTGTAAAATGGCTCAAACAAATATTTACACCCAAGTTTCTTAGTTCTGAGTTCACATTAGACCCTGTCCTGTCTCTCTGAAGGAACTCACACCCACAAAGAAAATACTACGCGATGGGCACCCAACATTATTTTATGCTCCCTCCTCTGATTCATCAGGCTAATTTTGGATCTTAAGGAGTTCAAAGGGTTAAAGTGGTGGCAAGAGAGTTAATGATTCTCCCCAGCATTTGCAAGAAAATGTTAATGCTTTGCCATATGCCTGTGCTGGCAAAATTCACCCCAAAGAGCTTGTAAAACAGCTGCACTTTTTTTTTTTCCTCTTCTGGGCACTGAATTTTCACCCTGTGGAAGGTGAAGTAGCGCGAAATATTGAAATATTAGCACGCATATCCTTGCCTAACATGAAGAAATACGAAAAAACAAGGACGGGTGGATTGGATTGGGGTTGTGTTATCCAGAGAACAGGATGGACTGCCAGAGTCTCAGGGTGGCAGGGACACAGGGCAGTTAGCATAATGTTAATTGGGCTGTGGGAGCAGTTAATACGGCTTCTCATTAGGTGAGTCAGTCATCCGTGTCATGGAAGAGCTTCTTGTAGCCCCAGTGGTAGGAAAGGGACGTGCTTCTTTGGACAGGTAGATGATGGCAAATGTTTAGGTAGCAGGAACTGCTCGTGATATTCCATGAGATTTGATCTGCTCTGATTCTGCCTGCTCACAGACGCTACTGGTCTGTGCTTTTGGATGAGTGCTGGGGACAGACATGTGTCGACCTTGTTTTCACAATAGGAACATCACAATAATGACTCTGGGGGAATGTGCGTTATGGCACAAGGAGAAAAGACACCTAGCTTAGGCCTCTCCCAGAAGGTAGACTGAGCTTCCAAGCCCGGCTCTGCCACTGCTTTTCTGCACCACTCTGGGCATGTTACTTAACTCTTCTTTCTGAGCCTCAGTTTCTCCATTTTCCAGTACAATCCTAGCTAGATTCATTATGTTGCTATACAAGCAGTATCTAAAACTTCCCCTGAATACTCAGTGACCTTGGAGTGGCTCTTTCCCTGCCCTACATGAGTGTAAAGCTACTGACGGATTTCCTTTGCTGCAGTGAGCAATTTCCCCTTTTTCTTTCTTTGGCTTTCAGATTGGATTTTTCTAACTAGAAATGCAACTGCAGTCATACGCAGGCACTTTGTAAGAGCCTCCAGTGCTCACATAAACAAGAGACAGAGCAGGAGGCAGAAGCGTCTCACATTATCTCATTAAGATACTTCTGTAGGAATGCTGCTGCTAACATAAACTCATTATTGGATGGAAAAGTAGCAGTGGTTGTTTTCACATGGATGGACCCAAGCCCAGCGATCAGTTAAGTATTTCTGTACTCTTAACTGTATTCTTAAGTATTTTTTTGAATGTTGCCTGAGAGCTAAATAACCCTGTGCTACATTTAACTTCTGCCCTGTACCAGTAGACCACTGAAAAATGTGCCTTTTCTGGGTTCAGTTGGTTAGTAGCAGTGATCAGCTCTGACACAACATACCGATCCTGTGATGGGAGTATTAGTAGAAATAGAGTGTTTCACAAGATCCATCCAAAACTGACAATAATATTCATGTTATTGGCTCTGAGCAATCTGCGATGCTCCAAATCATCAAAGACAATGTGGCCCATCTTTTACGCTCTCTGACTGGCCCTTCAGCAACGCAGGCCTCCCTAGCTGTTCTGAATGTCAGCATGGAATTAACTCAGAGTCCACCTTTATTAAAACAGAGATTTATGTGGTGGTTTTTTTAAAGTGTGTATGATACACTTTCACCATCTTCACAGCTAGGAAGCACAGTGTGGGGAGAAAGGCACCAACAGCCAAACGCTACACGCGAAAGAGTAGCAGAACGTGGCGTCTGGGAGCACTGGGAGAAGCAGGTTTCCCCTGGAAGCTTGAGCCTGCAGCCGCACTAGTGACGAGCTGGTGGGGCCCCTCCCTTCAGCAGCACGCGAAGAACTTGCCATGAAGCACCAGTATGCTGAGAATAGGGGCGGACGTAAATTAGCCCTCTCCCTGTATCTGATGTAACTGCTTTTAAGCCCCACTGGGATGGGGAAGCCAGTCCAGCATCAGGTCTGGTATGTGAAGTCAGTCTCATTTCCATGTGATGGTTTGTAATAAAAACCAGCTTCAGGCCTCTTTAGCTCCTGCTCGCGATGGCGACAGAGTGGGTGCAGGGACTCATTAAACAGCCACGTGGGAGAGAGTGGCTGAATTAGAAGTTGTTGGAGCAGTTGGGCACATGCTAGACACTGATGGGTGAATGTCCCAGGTCTGGAGGCACATCGTAATTTGCAGACGATGTCCATCTCTGTCCAGCAAAAGACAACATTAGTGAAATCAGTGCACAATTCTCCCCTTGTCAAAAAAGAGGGGAAGGGACGGCCAATCCATGCCCCAGCAGTGTATGGGGTGCAGACAGGCTACCTGCCTGACCGTCAGGGTCTCTGCCCCATGCCATCGTAACCCACAGTCTGTGATAGCATCGACAGCTCACGGGTGACAGAGACGTCTTTCCTGCTGCTTTGCACTAGTGACAGGGACGAGTCTGAGCAGGGACCGTCCCACTGTTGCGGGCAGAGCCCTCGATCCTGCTGGCTTGCAGCAGGTGCTGGGGTCAAAGAAGGCACGGTGAAGACACAGTGCATAGGCTTCTGAAAAGAATTTTCAATTTCTGTTTTGCAGAAAAGGTGCACTGTTAAAAATATTTTGTTTCCAACAGACGTCTTAAGCTATTGACAGAAGGAAAATCTAAGCAGATGTTGTTGCTTTTCAGCTCTGTCCCACCTTAACTATCTGAGCAACAACATTCGAGTGCAGAGGTCTGTGGGGGGGGGTAAAAACAAACTCTGGTGGTGCTGGCCAGCTGAGCTGATAGCGTAGGCCATACATGGGTCTGGAATGAGGGGCATTAGGCTCACAACCGCGCCAGTGCCAAGAAATACACAGCTAAAATTGGCAGCTCAGAGATGAGTAATGCACAAAGATGGTCCGGAGCATTTCAAGTGTTCAAGCACTTTCAGTGTATGTTGGGTAAACGAGTATCTGTTTCCATGGCATCAAAACAGCCCAGAGATGTGGTGTGTCCCTGTGGCTGGTCTCCGATTCCGGTGCCTGGTTAATGTGAACTGAGCTGGCTTCCAGGACAAGCACTCCCTGGGTCTAGCATGGAGGAGCCACCACTCAGAGACAATCTGAAACTGTTCCTAATGGTCAGGAGAGGAAATCCACCAGTACTAACCCTAATTAGAAAAAACCTTTTTCACTCTGAGGGTGACAGAGCCCTGGCACAGGCTGCCCAGGGAGGTTGTGGAGTCTCCTTTGTTGGAGCCGTTCAAAACCCGCCTGGACACGTTCCTGTGTGACCTGCTGTAGGTGATCCTGCTCTGGCAGGGGGTGGGACTAGATGATCTTCTGAGGTCCTTTCCTGCCCCTAATGTTCTGTGATTCTGCGATAGTGACACTTTGATATCCCCCCTGAGATTTAGTCTGAGAAAATGTCCTGCTGCGCTCATGTCATGCGTGTCGCTGGGACTCCTTGCCTCGCTGTGCCACCGAGGAGACTAGTTCTGGGTGGCAAAAATGATTGCTTTACTTACAGTGAAGTTATTACGTGCCATAGGATTCTTCAGCACAGAAGACACTTTCATGTGCAAGGCTTTCTTACAGCGCCATCGAAGAGGTTACGATCAGCAGCCGGATGGATGCGGTGGCCCCGCGTGCCTGCCGCGTTGCTAGAAGGGGCCAGTGGAGCTGGCATACTGTTGGGAATTCCCACCAGGAGCACACGCACCCGCGCTTCCCACCCTCAGGCATCGCATGCCTGGGGCTCTGCGCTGCTGTGCGTTGTAGGAACATTTTATCCTATTAAGGCACCTCTGAAAGCCAGATGTTCCGTTTCAGTAGGGACTCTCTCTTTTTTTAAAACAAACATTTTAGAGCCGATGTTATTTTTATTTAGTTCTCTCTGTGAAACTTCCAAACACAGATCTTTGCTTGGCAAGGCCATATCAGGGAATGAGGGAGAAATTGCTGCCCGTCTGTCACTGTCCATGTATGCACAAGGAATACATGTACACATACACAAGGAATCTACCTGGAGAGCACCACTGATGTTGCAAAGCTGAGTATTCACATATTAGGAAATTGCTTTATTAAGTTGTGCTTGCGGTCCCACTCTGACTTTGAGGGACAGGATCAGACACTCTTTTACGTGCTGTTGTGTGTGCTCTGGAGGGGTCTGCAGGGAATCATGAGTCTGTGTTGCAGAAAGCTCCTGCCTGTGGAATTCCCTGCTCTTCTGTTGCAGAAGCCAAAAGGTGTCTTGTAAATGAAAAGGGCCCTGAGGAGGAGTGTGCTTCCCTGGCAGCTGGGCTCCACGCTGACCTCTGAAGTGTGGTACATCACTTCCACCAGCTTTTGAAGTGGTCATTAATGCCCTGTTTTCAGTTTCTGCAATTCCTCACACAAATCCCTGGGGACAGACTTAGAGCCGTGCTGAGCCGTCGCCCCAGCGAGAGTGAGCAGGACCAGAACTTCAAACCACCCTCAGCCGACCCTCTGTCTGCTCAGAGAAACCAGTTCCAACGTGTGGAACGCTCGGCACCCAAGTTCACCGTAATCATTTTGTTCTTGGCTTTTCCATCCACAACATCAGGATAACACCTTCCTCTAACATGCTAAGGGTGCCATGTCACTGTGGTTATGAGGTACCGAGCTGCAGTAGCGTTGTGTTCTCGGAGGTGGGACTAACGAGCTCACAGGCAGTGAATGTTTCTGCATTCAGCACGGAGTTTGAAACATCTAGGGTTAATAAAAGCAGCACACTTTCTCCGTTGGACCTCTCCTCAACTAGCAATCCTGGTTTCTTTTATTCTTAGTATATTCCACATTTTGATGTATTCAGAAGTCAAAAGATCAGCAATTCTCTACATGCTCTAAACTTCCTGGTACTTAAAGCTCCAATGCAGAAAAATGCTGAAATTAGAAAAGAGCTGTCTGGTGACTTTTTCCCATGCTTACTAAGCAAGAGCCATAGATGTAACGATTTCTCTCCCAGGCTAAAATCTGTCATCTTTCTCTAGCACACGATTCATTTAGTAAATAAAAGGAGAGCTGTGACCTTCCTGTGTGTATGTTGACATGGGTGGTTATCATGACTAACTCACAGGTCTCACCATTACAGTCACCTTATTTCTGTGTTATACAAGACTTGGTGGCTGTTAAAAAAGATACAAGTGTCTTGAGGTTACACTGCCTGGAGTGGGGCCTAATAACAGTCTATTTGCTGAATCTGTAAATTATGGAAAATGAAGATAGAGAAAAAGCTTCTAAGTAACCTTATCCATTCCTTCAGCCTGTAAAATATGGCTCCCTACAGTATTATATGCTGTCCATAGCTTTGTCCAGTCCAGTTTTAAATTGGATTTCCATACCTTTCCTTGGCAAACTATTCCACAGCATGAGTGTTAGGAAGTTTTTCCTGACCTTTAGCCTGTTTTGTTTGGTTTTTTTTTTTCTCTGCTTAATTTCATATCATTACTTTGAATTTTGGCTGTGAAATCTCGAAGCATTTCAAGTTAGGAAAGCTTTAAGTGGCTCACATAAATGTGAGGGCTGACGAGTGTTTTAATAATAAGGAAGGAGGGGAGGGTGTCTGAAAGCACAAATCGTAGCTGGGGTTTCCTGAGGGTTAACTAGATTAAAAGAGAACTCGCAGAGTGCACTGAGCAGATCTCTTCCAAGACAGGTAGGCTAACTGGAACGTCTTCTTGTCTTGCAGAACATGAAGCCCATAGTCCAGAGAAGACGATCTACCCCCTCTGCCATTACTAAAGCTCTCAGCAAGTCAAAGTACCATTCCAGGTAGAGGCAATACCTTTCTGACTCCCTTTTTCCACCTTTCTGCCTATATGCAGTTAAATCAAGCTGTTTTTCGCATTCCTCTAATGGTGTCAAGCGCAATTTGTGGACAGATGGGGAAGAGTTTCTTCTTTTACTGAGATGCCGTCATGCTCAGTGGAGGGCTGGGAAGTCTGCCTCTACCCTGCCGGCGCTGCGTTGGGTGGGAGGCATCCCATGCGCCCGGGATGCCTGGCGGGCGACCGCAGGATCAGCCGACCCCCGGATGGCAGTGGCTCGGCCCTACTGCTAGCTCAGTGCAGAGCTCCCCCTCTTGCTGGCGAGGCCAGAGCTGCTGCCTGGGCTCTGCTGCCACCTTGCCCCTGGTGAAAGGCACCAAGAGTGTCAGCAGAGAGAGTCAAACATGCAAGTCTTCTGCTGAAACAGCAAGTGCTAGCCGTGAGCTGAGCTCTTTGATCCTTTAGTAGGAGCTGGGCTCTCTTCAACATCATCTCCTGTGCCTTCTGCAGCACCACGGAACTGCTGGACGCAGAGAAGGGGATGCCTGGCTCTGACAGCAGTCTTATACATAGCATTTCCTGAGGGGTTTGGTTAGTTTTTATTCTTTGTGAGAAAGAGATGAAGAAGCTGACCTGATTGGCATTTTAATCCAGCCCTCCTGAGGAGCACCCCTTTTATATCAATCCATAGGTCCTGGATGCTGATACATCCTGCTTTTCTGAAACAGGTCTGTGGAGTCAGTCTCGTAGGATCATTTAAAATAAAGGGCAGGACTCGTTTGGTTTTCCTGTGACCAAGTTATGTGGCTTCTTTGTCGTTCCCACCCCTTCTAAATTGTGCTAAAAAAAAAAAGAGAAACGAATTCTTGACTTTATTTGGCTGGAGAATATCCTTGTGAGGGAGGGAAGTTTTAAATGTTTCTCATGACGGATTGCTATGGAGGGAGCTGGTACAATGCCATCTTTGCTTAGGCCACTGGCGATTTTTTTTGCTATCCTGCTGTTGTATTTATGATGCTGTGTAACTCCTCCAGCCTTAGGAAATCCATGGCTGAAGCTGTGAGATGGTGTGGCTCCCCCTGCTCGATTGACGCACATGGAAATCTTTAATATCAAGTCAAAAGGTGATTTAGGTTCTCATTTGTAGAGGCCACAGATGCTCAAGCCAAGAATTCACTTGGTGGTGATTCTGGAGTGAGGAGGGAAGAGGGAATTTCTGCGTGCAGGAGTGCACGTGTTCCCGTTATTGGGGGGTGATTTTAAAAAAGCAGCTACTGGCTACCTTTAACTTCACTCCCATGAAATCAAAGGAGCCCAGTGCAAACTGAATTAAGGCTAACGACGTCAAAAATACTACCCTTAAAGCTCATGCGTTTTTCCCCTTTTTTGTGTAGAGACTGTCCTCAGACTAGAGCAGTATTGCCGAGGCGTGGAGGGAAGGCAAGTGTCTCTTTCACACACGTCCTCGCCTGCAGGCAAGATTCCCATTTTTGTCTCTGTGTAGAGACAGGAGGATTTCTGGAGTTTTCCTCTCCACGTAAATCTAAGGCCACGTCCCAGAGGTTAGCTGATTCAGTCACGGCTGGTCTCTCAAACATGGTCTGTGAGCAAGGCTCAGCACAGAGCTATCGTGCGGTCGTTCCGCACAGCACAGCCCCGGAGCGCGGGTGGGACACGCAGCCCTGCCAGAGCGGCAGGAGAAGGGCTCTGCCAGGGTGCTGGGGGCACGAGGGCAGAGCAGCGCTCAGACAAGCTCTTGCAGCCGGGGAGAGCTTAGGGGAGGGACCAGACCCCATCCCGATGATGGCTTGCTGGCTGCAGCCAATGTGCAAAATCCGTCGGGGCTTTTTGGAAGTGGTCAGCACCTGTATCAGTCCCAGTAGAAACAAAATGCTGGATTGCAGCCAGGCAAGCCAGGACCAGATGGCTGGAATGAGATGAGTACATGCAGTTCCGTTCCTTTGTGCTGCAGCCCTCGTGTTGACAAGCAGTTCAGCCCCGTGCCAGGCTGAGCGCTGCCAGGAGCCATTGGTTTTCCATGTTGTTTTCGAGTCACAGCTCATGTGCATGAGCAGAAAATAAGTGTTTTATCTGAGCGAGGAATTACTCAAAAATTAGTATTTCAGCAGTGCGACCTCCTCAGATTTTGTGTGGACATTTAGGCAGTTTTCCATCTCTCTGAGGCTGGTAAAATTAACGGGGCAGAGGCAGGCAAATGCAGTTCCTAACTGAGAGCGACAGAGGCAGTGCTGCGAGAGGCACAGGGCTATTGGGCTGTTCCAAACCAGTTACCTCTGTCCAGTCATGAACCCTTGGCAGAAAAGCTTCTGACAAAGTCTGATGATTTTTCTTCCTCCTCCAGGGAAACTACGCTTTCCTCTTCCCATTCAGACAATGGGCTGCCAAGCGGCGTGTTCAGCAGCCCGGGCTCCACGTTCATCCTGGACGAGCGCGTACAGCTAACCGTGGGCCTACAGACCCAGGAGAGACATCTGGTCTTGTTCAGTGATGTGCTGGTCATCGCCAAGTCCAAGTAAGAGGAATTCACACCCAATTTGTTCTCCCCAGTATGTGCTGCTGAAGCTAGGCACTGAGCTATTTGTGGAGCAGTCATCAGAGCAACTCTTCCTTACAAATGTGGAGCTAAAATGTGGCATCTCCCCCTTCCTCCTCCAGAAATTCTTTTTAGTATTAATGGTTCACTCCATTTTCCTGAAGGAAAAGGTTGTCTAATTGGTTTCGCCCTTTCCCTTATGTGGCTTCTTGAGGAAATAGCATGAGGAGAAGAGGCAGTAAGGACAGAAAACTGACTCCTGGTCTGGCTACTACTGCCACACATAAACGAAGAGCTTAGGTGACTTCTGTGCTGACATAGACAGTATTTAGCCTAAATCACCCTTTGCCTGCACAAGGCTGTAGTGAATCACATTACCTTGAGCTGCGGTTATCCCACCAACCCCAAAATCCACTTGCAAAACCTTCTTGTAATGCCTCTGCACACCCCGATGTTTAGTTAAGGGAGGTTGGGGGGCTTGTTGCTGCCACTGCATCTGCATGACCAGAAGGCGGCATGACCAGAATCTAGATGTTAGGATCTGGCCTAAAAAAATCCATAATTTGACTTGCAGGTCCTCCTCCAGCCTGAAGCTGAAAAAGCAGGTGCATCTGAGCGAAGTGTGGACCGGTACCTGTCTCAGCGAAGTGACAGAGAAAAAGATGAGTCCTGAGAATTCATTTGTCATCGGCTGGCCTACCACCAACTATGTTGTCACCTTCAGGTATCTCAGCAGACACCAGACCTGCCTCTGCAGCCTGACAGCTGCCCAAGTCTCCCATGTGTCAGGCGAAACAATGACTGAGGCTTGTTTCAGTCTCTACTGCTCTGAGCTCTACTACAACCCTTCTCCCCACTGAGAGGAGGACTTCCACACACATTAGGCAGTGTGGTAAAACCTTAGATGTTGGAAGACAACCATCTTAGAAAGACATCTGCAGGATGGTCCCTGAGAGCCTTTTAGAGGACCAGCCCTTGCAAGTGCTGTCACGGCACGGGCTAACCCTGCTGCAGAGCGTCCTGGAACATCACAACCACGTCTGCTGTAGCAAACCAGCCTGAGCTGTCGTATAACCTGCATTCTTCATCAGGATTTGTGCTCTGATAGGCCGTTTGTGTCTTGGTCCAAACTCCACAGCAGTTCCATTTCCTCACGTCACTGAGACTTGGGTAACCCGTGCTGGCAGCAGAAGCTTCTAGGAATGTCAGACATTGGGAAGGAAATAGCAGGAGAAGGAAAATAGCAATCAAAGGTCACTGCAAAAATAATACGGGCCCACAAGATGAGTTAACTCCAATATCACAGAAAGATATTGCCCCTTATCTGAACACTCGCCAGCCTGGGCAGGAAATGTAGTCCAGTGTGTTGCTGGGATTTTTTTGTTATTATTATTTTTGTTATTTATTAAAATAGGACAGAGGCAGGAAAGGACTGTGCTTTTGTCCCAGGGCTTTGCAGGAAGGAACTTTGTTACAGCTATATATAAATGACACTAAGGCTGTTACCCACTCAGCACTTGTTTGATGATCTGCCTCCCTTTCTATCCTCAGCTCGGCTGACATGAAGGAGCGATGGCTGTCAGCATTACTATGGTAAGTAGCCCTCCTTTCGTCCTCCGTTCCTCTAAGTCCTCAGAGACATTTGCCGTGCTAGGTGACAGACTGCCCTCACATGTTGTCCATCTGCTGTTTGAGAAATCCATCTTTGAAGCCTGAATATAGAAGCCCTGGGTGAAAGCGAAACTGGTGTTAACAGTCCAGAAAAGATGAGATCCATAGAAGACAGCGTTGTCGGAGCAGCTCCTTCCCTTTGGAGCCAGACATTGACTTTGCTAAGCACTATGGAAGTGTCACAAGTGTTACTGATTCTTCAGATGTTTTATAAATAGAACTGAAATTTGTATATTGTGGCATCCAAAGGCTGCAGTTGTTTCATTTTCCACGTTATGTTTTGATTATAGGTTGTTTCCACTAACATCCAAGCAGAAGTGTTTATATAGGTACAGAGGAGGGGAGAAGTCTCTTGATTTGTGGAGAACAGCAGCGATCCTAAGGATGCTGGGACACATCTGTCTGCATTAAATGCTGCCATGTGGGCTTTTGCTAGGCTGGGGCCTCAGGAGAGTTAAGAAAGCCAGTGACCACCCTATGAACACTGCCTGTTACTGTTCCTGTTGTAACTCATCTGTATTTATTACAGCGCCAAAGAGCAGCAGCCTTGGACCTCTTGGATCCAAATCTTAGGGTCCTTCTCAAGTCTGGTTGTGAAATTAAATTCCCTTCCCTTTTCCTTGATTTTCAGGCATATCAATGAGGCAAAACAGAATGAATATCTGAAGAATCTAAGCCTTCAGATCTTTGTGCTGGATGGTGACAACTGTTCTTCTGTAAGTAAAGCCAAGAAGCTGCTCCTCAGTCCAACACTACGTGGAGGTCTGTGGGGTAGGGGTGGGACAGCAGGACTGTGCTGCTGCTTCTACCCCTGTCCAAAATTCAAGTCCCAGCTGAAAAGATCCTGGAGGGTGTGCATCTAGGCACCTGCATCCTTCCCACTGGAAGCCCCCTCAGAGAGTTTTGGTCTGAGAAGTCAAGAGACAGCCAGACCCTTACCAAACAGCATGTAATTCTTAAGATTATTCTTGGCACCTGGCTTCTTTTTGCTTTTCCTTTGGCTTCACTTCCTAATTGGTGACGGTTTGTGGTTGAATGCCCAGTCACTCCTATTTTCGGTGCACTAAACTGAGGACATTAATCATAAGTCACTGGTGTCTTCTCCTGAATTAATTTACTGGAATGTGTCTCAGCCTCTTCATGTTAATAGCATACATTTCTAGGCTTCATGCCAAGCTTGGTGGGTCACATTTACCTCCTAGGGGCTCTTCCCCCAGAGCACAACCCCAGACACTTGTGGTTTATTACTGTTGTGCCACGTCACCCTTTGGAGTGACAGTGGCACTACTATCAGTCAAATACTGATGTGATCAAGTACAGCATCTGAATACCACCCATCTTGTGATTTCTACTGGGCAAAGTCTTTGGTACATTTGGTATGATAAACCCATTATAGAAGGAATAGCGGAGAACAGTTTTCACAATGTATAGCCATCACCCTTAACAATGATTCCAGTGTAGTTCAGATTAGTACAACTCTAATAACCATGAACATTTAGCAGAGTGAATATACTGGTAACTGACATTTTCCCCAGATTTTCAAGCTACAAGAAACTGCACCCAAACTTCATGCCACCTTATTAGCTTCCTAATTTTTCTCTGTTTTCCTCTCTAGACTACCACAGTTAATGTGTCCAATGTGGAAACTGCAGAGAGCGTGATGAAGAAGACCCTTCTACAGCTTGGACTTCCCGTAAGTGGCAGTTGCATGTTCTGCCAGACCTTAGTGGAGGAAGCAGACAGCGTCTGGTTTGCAGGACGGTGCAGATGTGGAGAAGTCTAGATTTGCTGTAGCCCACGAGTGAGAAGTTAATATACTCTGGACTACAAGATTAAGCAATCTGTTTGTGTGGATGCCAAGTATTAGAAATACAGACCTGCTTACATGCCTGCATTAAATTCAAACCTCATATAATGAAGTCCTTTGGATTTCAGAGGACTACAAGGCTTGCAATCCAGCATTAGGATTGAGCCAAGCTTGTCAGAGGATTATTAATATAGCCCTAAATTACTGAGCAAATCAGTGACATTATCAGATGAGCCTTGCCCATTGCAGTGTTTAACAGGTAGTTTCGAGTGTCCCTGTGGTTTAATGCCAAGGGAGGATGCTCTCCTGAGACCCCACCTGGAGTACCATGTCCAGCTCCGGAGCCCCCAGCACAAGGAGGACGTGCAACATATCGCCAAAACAGGCCGGGAAGCCCTCGTGTGGGTTTGCATCCTGCTGGCTCTCAGTGTTTTCTTCTCCTGAACCCTTCCCCTTCCACTCTGTATGGGGAAGATGGATCCAGAGAGCAGTCCCCCCAGCCGTGTGGCTGTCCTGAAGACAACCGTGCTGCTCAGGCTCCTCCGTCTGTTCGCCCTTCCTTGCTGAGCGAAGTGCAAGCTCAGGGAGCCTCACCCTGGGCCCTCTTCTAATATTTTTCTTTTCTCTGTCCCTCAACTGCCAGGGCGGGACGAGTGACCACCACCTCTGGGTGATCTCAGGAAAAGATGACCCTGCTTACCCTCTCATTGGTAAGAGCTCTGCCCCTGTCCCTCAATTCTAGCACCACAGGAACAAGTGATAAATGATACTGGGGTGTGTGGCAGAGAAACATCTCAAACATTGCACCCTTCACTTAAACAAACAGTGGTAGGGGGACTGTCAGTGATGTGATTTCAAGATGATTTCAGAAATACACGAAACATTTTTGAATAAGCCACTGAATTTTGTCAGTTAAGTGCTAAGCATTCATCATGGAGATCACTAAAGCTAGAATTTTCCAAGAATAATAATAATAAAAAAAATAACAATAGGTTTTATTGGAGAATTGTTGGCAAAAACAAGACAGCAAAATATAAGATTAAACGTACAATCTGCCAGAAAGGAAGCACACTGATTTACCCAGCATCTAAATAGAAGCTGTTAGATGCATTTAAACTGATGCTTGCTTCTCTGAAAGCCATTGCTCACACTGCTTTGCCCTGTAGCGTACTGCTTCCTTATGCCAAACAAGCAATCTCTGCATTAACTCTGCATTGTGTTTGTACTGGTAACCCAATAGACATGTCCCCAGGCTCTCCAAGGAAGTTTATGCCTCTCGGTTCATTAAAGAGATCTTGCTCCAAAGACCATGGTGGCATAGTAAGACTGTTATTCAGACTTCAGACTCCACATGTTTATTTGTGGGTGTTTACTGGTGTTTTCCAAGTTGTCATGGCATGTGCTCATTTTTGCATTCATCCAGTACGTACTAGACTGTCACAGTAATCCAGCACCTGCACGGAGCAGTGCTTGCAGTATTTTGGTAGTGCAGTGGGGCCCATTAGCCTAGTAATAAGGGCTCGAACCCAGTTGATAGTGCTTTGTTGCACAAAATTCTAGAGAGCTGCTAATGAAGAGTGCCTGACTGGGCTTGACTGGATGAACTTATTTATAAAGCAGTCATCATGAATCTGCATAGATGTGCCCTGGCTATTGTAGTCCATAGGTGGAGGTTTTGAGCAACTTTGCTTAGAGTCACGGTGGGAGCCATTGGATGTGGCTGCTTCTGCGTGCCCAGATTCGGAGCTGTCCTCACGTAGCGCTGCATCTTTCCTTGCTCTTTACGCAACTCTTTGCTCAACAGGGCATGAACATCCTTTCAGCATTGTATTGAACTGTCTCCGGGACTCTGCTGACCACCAACAAGGAATCAACAACAACACCCTCCTGGCTGATGGGACAGAGGCTTCCTTCCTTGATCAGCTCCCAAAGGAAAAACAGTGTCAGTTTGTCCTGAAGCCCAGGCTCCAAGCTCCAGTGCAGCTGAGGAGAGGTAGGGCCCGTGGGAGTGCGTTGTAGCCAGGCAGACTTTGCTGCTGTCCACGGCAGTGCCAGACTCTTCCTAGCATCGAACAAGTATCCTGGAGCCGCTCTGACACCCGCGTGTATGCAAAGAGGAAGAGATTGCAGAGAGCCTAAATTTGTCTGTGCAAATGTTTACAGTTAGCTTTCAGCTCTTAATTAGCTTTCGGTTGCAAGCTGTTCTTACCTTTGACGGACAGCAAGGTTCCCTGAAGAACAGTGATTGAATAAGAGCTTTGCTAATGGTTGAGCAATGAACAAATGGTTTCACTGCTTCATATATCTGATCATCCCCATCAAGAGTGTGGTTATGAAACACGTGATGGTGGAAAGTTCTTTCTTGACTGGGACCTCTGCTCCACCGCAGAGCTGGTAACGAAGGTCTGTGTTTCCTCTCAGGGTCACTGCAGAAACACACCAAGAGGAAGAAGTCTTTGATTGACTGGGCCCTGCGCCGCAGCACCAGCACCCCCACAGGCAGCCCTCCTTCGCAGTCGCCCACCACCCCGCGGAAGCTTTTTGGCCTGTCTCTGTCCTCTGTCTGTCCTGATGGGATCCTTCCCAAGCCAATCATGGTAAGGAGCAGCCTGGACTGTTCGTCCTGACGTAAAATTGATGTTTAGCATAGAACTTAGAGCCACTTCTGCTATTTGTGACAATTGGATAGGGAAGACGACCACCATTTGCTTGCGATTCAGATGTAGCTCGGTAACCAGGGTGAGAGTATCCCCTTCCCCTGTAATCCGTATCATTTCGTGCACAGTCGTCCATCCTGTTTCGATCGGTGTCTCCAACCAGGTCAGCGCAAGGTGACAAGGGGCGATGTCCGTGGGCTATGCCATGCTCCATAGCCTAGACCTCCTTCACTGCAGGAGTCCCCTGGACTCACACATGCAGCAGGACAAGCATATCCACATGAACTGTACCTGCAACCCAGCTGGCAGGCTTTTGTCCCTGGTTAAATCATGATAAATCTCTTGTATGTCTGTCCTCTTCCTGGTACTTATGCTAATAATGTTATAATAGCTGAGGTATAATAAACACAAACAACAGGCTAAAGTGTTAGGCCCTTAAGTACAGTTGGTCTTTCTCTTAGGACATGCTGCTCCTGCTGTACCACGAAGGCCCCTCTACTAGGGGCATTTTCAGACGTTCTGCCAATGCCAAGACTTGCAAGGAGCTGAAGGAGAAGCTGAACTCTGGAGATGATGTCCAGGTGGATGGAGAGTCAGTCTTTGTGGCTGCAGCTGTCATCACGGTATGTTTGGCCGTGTAAATCATCTGTCTGGGCTAGTGGTACCTTCCTTCTTTAAGGAATCAACATGAGTCTTTATGGATAGGGAAGATTGGGGCAGGGAACAGAAAGAATTTTCCAGCAAGGCAGGTTCTAACCTGATGGCTTGATCTGCGTGCACAGAGGTGTCTGCCTGACCTAGTGGTGCTTTTTTTCACATGCAGATGTGGCCCTCAGGCCAGTGTTCCATTCTTCACCTCCCTGTACAAAAGCAGCCTCCAGCAGACAAAAAAAATAAGGCCTCCCTCCAAGGCATCTCTGCAGTGCCAAATAGCATGCCAGAGTCTGGACTCAGCAATGCAGATGCTGCTCTGACATAGGCATGAAGCCCTTTGGTGGCAGCAGCACAGGTGTTCTTTGTCCTTTCTGGCAGCACAGAAGAGACTGCAGGGACACGTGGGAGGACTCACGCATTTAAGTGCAACTGCTCTGCTTTCCACCAAATAGAGAGGCCGTGCCCAAAGGAGCTGGCCCGTACCCTAAAGCTTTCACCCTCTAATCGGCCAGCAAGCAAGGGAGAAAACAGCTGCCAAATCCAAGCGGAAGGGTTGTGGTGGGCAGGGGATGGAGCTTTTAAGATGACCCAAGTTTTAGTAAGGAAAAGCCTATCTTTTGCACTGGCAATTAGATGTGGTCAGAACAATTCAGGTACCTAAAGTAGGAACAAACCCAACCCCGTCTTTTGCTTTATTGGCCTAATATAAAAAGCTGTTGACTGGGCAGATATTCAGGCACTTTCCAGTGCAAGACATCTATAAGTTGTTAAACAGTCCCCTGAGACAAAGACAGCAATGCTCATAGCTGAGAAATATTTCCAGAAGAACCATGCACAGCCTTGGGGCTGTCTCTGTCTGCTGCAGCAGAGACAAGTCCTGTCCAGAGGAGGGGCAGGGTCCCAGACCCGGCTGTCCCCACCTGCCACCAGCAGCACAGTCCTGCAGTGCTGGACGAGCAGTACGGCTTGGTGGAAGCGGGGAGGAGAAGTGTGTTTGTGTTGTGTCTCGTTTTGTGTTGTGCATAATATTAATAAACAATGACTATATGCATAGTGAAACCAAACCAAGGAATTCAAAACTGACCAGACTGCTCTGCATATATATATTTAATTCAGGATTTTCTCCGAAATATACCTGACAGTGTTCTATCCTCAGACATGCACGGACTGTGGATGGAAGCTGTGGACACGAAAAATCGGGCACATAAGATTGAAGTTATCAAAAGGTTTGTAAAACCCTTTGTAAAAGCTTCTTTTGGCGAGGGGGGAGCATACAGCCCTAAGCACAGATTTCATCTTCCTGGCAATGCTCCAGGCCGCAGTAGAACTATTGCTGACTGCCAGTGTCACTGGTCAGAACATTTGCCTTTCGGTGGTCTTTTGTGAACATTGTTAACATTTCTGCCCCCTCAAAATGTCATTAGAAAATTCCTTTCTGATGACCAGTTCAAATTAACAAAACTGAAAAACCACAATGATTCAACCACCAGGAGTTCATCAATTGTGGGACTTCGAAAATGGTTTTACTGGCTTAAAACTGCTGCCCTGAGCAAGAACAGTCCATCGGCATCCTGTGGGACATGCAGTACTCCAAACCTTTTCTTGTCAATGGCTCAGCTGAGTTTTTGAACCTTGCCATTTGGCCTGGGCCTCCTTCCTCCATTGTCCCTACAGCATGGGACACAGGCAATGGCCTTGTCTCATGTGCTGCTGGCCTGGAGCTGTATGCATCTCCTTTGGGTGATCATTGTTCGTTAAGGCATTATAGATTTCTGCCCACGTCTTCTGGAGGTATGTCCCTTGGTCCCTCCAGCTTGGTGACCAAAGCGGGTAGGCTGCATGGGTGTAAGGTTGTGGCTCTCACACGAGCTGGTGGAGGGGGGTGACACAGTCTTAGTTTATTATCAAATTTGATTGTCTCAAACTGTTTGCAAAAGGGTAGAAGGAGGCAAAAGCTTTGGGAAACACCTTCTGATACTTGAAGAGCAGATTTTGGTAAGCAGGGCTGTTTTTTTTTTCCCCACTCCCTGAATAGTCTAGTCAACCAGCTTCCAGAGGCCAACCTCATCTTGCTCAGACATCTCTTTGGAGTCCTCCACCATATTGAGCAGAATTCCGGCGTGAATCAGATGAATGCTTTTAACCTGGCTCTTTGCATAGCACCCAATATGCTGTGGCTACCAAGTCCCACTGGGCCTGAAGAGGAGAGCAGGTCTACAAAGAAGGTGATCTTACATGGGCTTGGCCTCATGTTCATCTTCCCCTTTTACTGCTTTTTATGGACACTATTTCATGGCCTAAAGGAAGGCATAGGGTCAGAGACAGTGCTGGCTGCGGGCTTCGTCCTTCCCCTGTACAGCTGTGCCCGTGCTGGTAGGGGCATTTAGCCACTTGGTTTAGCTGGGGTGGAAAGGGAAGCTGTGGATGTTTTACCAGATGAGGGTCCTACGTGGTCGAGCAAGTGCAAGAAAGTTGGAGCAACTGAAGTTACGCACTGCCACTTCAGCTGGGTCTGAGGGCAAGTCAACACTGAACATGATGGTGCATCAGAGGGGAGGAATCCCTGCTTGTAGCTTATGAGCTGTTACCAATAGTATGGAAAATTGTAAAACATGCTGTACCCAGCTCACTGTACCAGCTCATGTGGCTCGTACTCTTGCCCCAGGTGTAGTTCGTGCAGAGGCATTGCCACATTCTTAGTAGTTTACTGAGCAAAAGGTTTTGTAGGAAATTACATCTCTGTCAAAGAAGTAGGGACATTCTGGGACTGATCTGCATACAGCTGGCTATATATTCATGAAACTGACTCTAAATTTGTGTCTTTGCCAGGTGGCTTTGTTAGTGCAGTTCCTGATCGAAAACTCCGGAGAGATTTTTGGAGGCGACATTGCTTCCTTGTTTCAAAGACCAGACACAAACAAGTCCAAAACCTCAAAGGAATCTCTGGGTAAGTTGTGGTACCTGTATCTTCCAGAAACGTTTAAATCCCTTCGTGTCTCTTTCAGGGAAAGGTATTGAAAAGCTTCGGCTTCAGTTTTCCCTTTGCCTGTCAGGTATAGGCAGGACACGAGAGCGAAGCCGAGGGCTGAGGCACATCACTTCAGATATGTCCCTGAGGATGGTTGCCTTTCTCTGCGGCTGCCATTCAATCTATTGCAGCCATCACAAGAATTTAGTGTGGCTTAGCAGTGCCAAGTCCCTCCAGTCTTTTCTTCCAGTTTAGTTCTGCAACCAAATAGTTGAATGGAAAGAGACTGAGTTGCTGCTGTTAACTATCCTGTGAACACAGGCCAGTGGCAAAAGCTCAGGTCATCAAGCCAGAATTGTTTTATATTGATCCTAATCCTGCTCTGGTCCCTCTGAAAACAGTGGTTCATCTTTGCTTTTCCGTGGACGACTTTATTTCCCTGTCTTGATTGTAAAGTACTGTATGGGGTTAGAAAACACAGGTAACAGATTAATTTGTGTCCTCTGCCCCAGGCATAGGTGTGGTGCAGCACAATGATTCCTCTGATGAGCTGGAGTTTTCTACTTGTGACCCTAAAGGACCAAAGCACCACCTGGTACCTGAAACAGATGCCCTTTTTGAACCACTCAGCACCTTGTTACTTGATGAGGATCAAGAAGACTGGGACCTGTTCAGTGAGATTACAGCCTGCTACCAAAGCAAAGCCCGGAAGAACGCCAGTGCAGACAGCTACGACCTCCTGGAAGAGGAGGGTTCCTTCTGCTCCATCGGCTCGATACGCTCGCTCAGCCCAGCCAGGGACCGGTGCTCGTCAGAGCCCAGTGTCTGCCTCATCTCCCAGCTGCCTGCCCAGGAGCACGAGCCGGTGGCCCGCCAGTCCAGCTGCGATGCCACCATCATGGGCAGCCACACAGACTATATCCACAGGCTCAAGCAACTGCAGGTGGAAAGCCAGAAGCTGATAGATGAAGGCCTAAGCCCTGGGGTTAATAAGGCCAGGCAGAACTTTTGGCAGTCACCTCAGACCAGTTGTAGGGTGAAGAAGCTCAGCCTTCAGAAATCCAGCCTGTCCAACAGGTCCAGCTTCTCTAGCCTGTCCTCTACCACCACCTCCCCATCTGCCTCCTCACTCAGCTCCTTAGACAGTGCTTTCTCCTACTGCTCGGAATCATCGGCCATCAGTCCCACAGACGTCTCATCCCTGCCGTTCATGTTTGGCACATCTGCAAGGCTTCATGCTGCATCCCCCAAGATTGCTAAGAGGTCCCCAAAAGAGTGGCACAAGTCCTTCACATCTCCTGTGCCTTTACACGCGGGCGACCTGGACAGTTTCCGCGAGGATGAACCCAAGGTCGGAGAGAGCAGTCGTTGCTTTGGAGAGAGGAGAAGTTCTCCCTCTGTCAGTGGAACTGCCTTGGGAAGCCCACTGGCTGGCATTGACTGGGAAGAAGAGGCAAGACAGATGACCTGTGCGGAGGGCTCTGGTGCGGGGCTCAGAATCCAGGATTGCACCAAAGAATTTGAAGAAAACCCTGGGCTCCTAGCTACCAGCCCACCCACTGAGAAATCCCCGCAGATCAGCCACCAGCAGCACAGAGAGAGGGCAGTGAAGAACATAGAAATCAAAAGCAGGGATGCCTGCCCTCCAAGCCAGGAAAGCCTGAGGCGCACCAAGATAACTTTTTACGTGGCCCCTAATAGAGAAAGCTCTCAGAGGTCTCCAGTGGAAGAGGAGGAGGAGAGATCCATGGCAGGCACCGGCAGCAGTGATCCCCCCAGCAGCAGCAGTGAGCAAAGCCTGTCCAAGAGCTTGCAGACTGTGAGAGTCCATATACCCCAGACAGTGTTCTATGGTCAGAATACCCCCCTTGTCCTGCAGTCCGCCTCCAGGCGCGGCCGCCATGAACCAACAGCCCCGTCCCTGCAGGCAGAGCACAGCGGGAGCCCCCAAAGCGCCTCCGCTCCTGAGGAGCTGGAGAGTGAGGTGGTGGGAATGGCGCCGGCGCCGACCCAGAGCAAGGGCTTCAACACGTTCAGCCACACCGTCCGCATCACCCTCCCCACCTCTGTCCGAAACACCGTCAGGGAGTACTTCACACACGACGACACCAAGAGCTGTCCCGCAGCTGAGGCGGAAGCGGTGGAGGATGAACTCCTTCGGACCAGGGTGGCGTGGCTTAGGAACCAGCCACTGGCAGAGGTGGCCACACAGGAGCATGAGACAGTGGCATTTGCAGAAGAGACGTTTGTCTAGGGAGGTGGAAGAACTGAACATTTTTGTGTGTATGTGCAGCAGAAAATATTCTGTAAGATATGATCAGGGTGTGAAGAATCTAGCAGGCTGCATAGGGCAATAAGTGTAAAGTGTCACTGATGTGTATGTAATGTTGCAGTTTAACATTCATTTTGGATGAGGCGGGGGAGGGAGTGTTGTTTTTCTTTACACCCTTTTTCTACACAAGAAACTTCACTGGCTGGGTGTCTAGTGGGCTGGCTGCCACCAGACTCACCCTGTCTGTCAATTAGTTGACCTGTACAGGGTCTGCTTCGATTTCTTTTTAAAGCAGGAGAGGAGAAACTCCACTTCATTTTTGCCAGTCAGCTGCTGATGTGTGTAGCTGACCGGAGAACTGGGACAGCTCATGCTCCCTCAGAATCAGTTAAAAATCTTTACACTTGCCCCAAATCCTCCACTATTCACTGTTCGTCACCACCATTCATCCAGAGAAAGACCCTTCACCTCCATCCCAGAAATCACTGCTGCTTCCCTCTGCTCATCTGTCATCCCCCGGTGACCCAGCTCCTAGTCTGTGTTCACTATTGTTGGAGGCTGGGCTCCAGGAACACCAGGCAGAGCCCAGAGCCCAAAGCCCAGCTCTCACTGACAGACACCATATGTAACATTTTAACCCCAAGATTGCTTTTTCCCCTCAATTAATTGTGTCTTTGCATACCTCCCACAAAGCTAGCATGTGACAGAGCCACAGTTATATTAAAGGATTTTAGCGTTGCAAATTCCGACCAAGTTCTGATGAGAGCACCGAGCACCCAGTTCTCCTGCCAGCCCCGGGCAGGGGACACCCCGCGGTGTCTCGGGGGATGGGGGGGGGCGGGGAGCCAACAGCAACCGCTGAGGCTTGCGGGGCGCCCGGGGCGAGGGATAGGGGGGACACAGAGACACATCGTTGCCCCCCAGGACACCCCTGGTCAGCGCCTCCGGAACCCCCTAGACCCTCCCAGGCCCCCTCCCGGTCAGACCCCGGACACCATCCAGACACCCCTGGAACCCCTCTGACACTCCCTGGACACCCGCTCGGACCCCATACAAAAATCACAAACATCTTTGACGGGGCTGGGCTGCCACCTTGCCTAGGAACAGTAACTTGTTATTTTAAATCAATCGTGAAACATAGCCTGGGTTTTAACCAAATTCATAGGAAAGGTTTCGTGCAGAATTCTGTTTGGAAAACTCACAGGTCATCTACAACGTTTAGATGGCATGTTTGACATCCTCAAGCACAAGGGGAAAATCCATTCAAGTAAACTGGGGCAACAGGATATTATAACTAAATTTCCAAACCCATTCTATTCCAAGCAGGCTCATGTTACCAGAGACGTGCGTTTCATAGGTCTAAAAGCTTGATAATTAGAATTTTATTTGTGGTAGTACAACAGTGTGAAAATTTAATATTTGGAGAAAGTAGCAGCTCGTGGCACGTAACAATTCTGTGACATGCAACATCTCAAATTCACAGAAAGTGGTTCCCTCTGATAGGAAATCTCAGCATTCAAAGGGTTATCAGTACGTTCTTGCCAGCCAAGCTCACTTAGCCTATGTCATCAGGCCAGTCAGCACACCGCCTTGTATTTGGAATAGCCAGCTCTTCTTAAGTTTCCCAAATTGGGAAAAATTTGCTCCAGGGTTAAAGAGCCGAGCCTTGCAAAATTCCCAGCAGTTACTCAGAATAGCAGAATTCCTTAATTTTCAAAGGAGAGCGTGAGTCACACGCAGCACAGAGGTTTCCTGGCACCCACCCAGGGAAATGTAAAGCCATACGCTTCGGTCTGCTTGTGTTCATCAGAGAACTTAAAACACTCAACCTTAAACATGTACCAAAGACTCTAGCATTAAGATCTGTTTAAACGAGATTTGCCAACCCCACATTTATACTGAATCAGACCTCTGTCATCTACTACAGCCAGCCACAAAAAGCAACAGTGTTAAGCAAAAGCAAGTGCTGTGCCACACCTAAAATGGGGATGTGAGTTGTACAGGAGTCGTTTCCAGTCACTGTTTGCTTTGCTTTCCAACTTCCAGCTGCCTCCTGACGTCTGATACATCCACGGGGACCCGCAATGTCAGACCATCCATCGACTTCTTAATGCACACCTGGCAGCCAAGGCGAGATCTGAGAAGAAAGCCTGAAGTGAGGTTTGTCTATTCTCACAGTAAAGGAAGAAACTCCCCACCCACACTAGCATGTCTGGCCCTGGCTGGGTTTTCGCTGAAGTTCCCATTAAAGGCCTTCCATGCCTCAGGAGAAATCAGCTCTAGAGGCACAACCATAACACAGAATAATCCTGTCCCCTTGGAAATGGGCACCAGGTGCTGGGAATCTGCTTCAGAGGCTCAAGAATCTACTGCGACCACTAGGGAGACTTACGTCTCAGTGAGTCCGTATGCCAAGTCCAGCATGTCCAGCTCTTCATCTGAGATGGCATCCAGCTTTTGGAAGGCATCCTTCTCAAAGATGAGGTGACAGGTGGAGCAGGCTAATGTCCCTTCACATGCACCTGGTGGAGAAACAAGGGTATGACAGCAAATCAGAAAAAAACGAGGGGGTGAGAGAGATCATCTTCAGGAACAGTGTGAGAAAAGGTCCTTCAACAGATCTGGAGTATGTCAAAAGACACGCCAGAAAACACAACAGATGTATGCAGATTCCAGCCTGCCTTTCTGGGATAATCACAACCAGTTTTCTAATTTGTACGACAGCTCTAACCAGCCAAATGCATTGGCACAGGCCACTGGAATCCCAGCAGTTGGGTCTGGAAGTCACGCTGCTGTCTCAGTGAGGCAAGCTAGCCCAGCCAGCAGCTGTTGGGGACGCTTGCTTCACGGTCTCAGCAGAACACTGTGTCATGGGCACAGCCACGCTATTCCCAGGTCACAGCACAGACACATAAAACCTAAGAGCACAGCCCCTTGTGCAACACCTACCAAATCCATCGATGGCCAAATTTTGATTGACTACCACTTCCAGCAAACTCTCCCCTTCCTTGGCTGTGGCTGTAAGTTGCTCTCCATCCCGATTTATAAAATGCACCGTCACCCGGTCTGCAGACCTGTAAGACAAGTTTGCGCAAAAAAACCCCCACGTAATCGGCAGAGCCCATCCTTTCCTGCCCACCCACTGTTGGCGCCTTTTGGCTGAGCACTAGAGACAGGGCACGTGGAGGGAAATGTGCATGCAAACACTTTCTAGAAGGATTATTCCGTGCACATCACAAAAGATTCAAATTATCAGTTCTCAGTGGCAGGCAAATCAGAGTTGACTCAACATATTTCCCACTTTATCAATCGTCCCTCAGAATAAACGTTCAGCTTTGCATGAACAAGTGCAGCTGCTCTGCCCGTGCTGCCTCTGCTGGGGCTGGCTGGCAGGGGAAGCGTCTGCAAGTCCTTGCGTGAACTCCATCACAGGGAGCCTTCTTGTGATGAGATGTGCTCAGCCCCAGCTCAGAGAGCAACCATGCTGAGTAACCTTTCAGCTGATGCGATTCTTCCTCAGGAGAAATTGCTAGTTATTTTGACAGCCTTCAAGATTTAATGTGGCAGAGAATTAAAAACAAGGCCATCAGCATCTCTTAGTGCTGACTTGGGGAAACCTCACTTACAAGTAAAAGGGAACGAACATCCACTTCATCTCCTCCAGACCAGGCTGTCCCCACGAGTGTGGAAAAAGCTGCCACCCTGAACAGTCGTGTCAGGGATTTCTCACTAAGACACTATATTCTGAGACCATCTATTGTATCTGCCAGGGAAAGCGCATCAGCGAAGAGTGGACTTTCTTAGTGTACACACCCAAACGGTCCCTTAGAAGCAGGAGCTCCCAGTTACCCAAAGGTTCCACCTGTACTGAAACAGGGAAGGAGTGGGTACCTTGCCCAGGACTTCTCAGTGTGGCACTGCCCAAGTGCCCATCATCTCAAAGCCCAGGACTCTCTCCAGAGGCATAAGGTGGGTCCACCCTTTTCCATCAGGCCAAAAACATGCTCCCAGATCTCTGGAAAGATCCATCTCTCACAGCTGTGCTAAACTTCCGAGCACTAGCAGCGTCAGTGCTGCCCTGTGGCCTCGCTGCTGTCATTTCTGGCACAGGAAGAAAGAACCCAACCTTGAGAATAGAGTGAATTTCACAGTGAGAACTGGCCGAGCTCACAATCCCAGTTTTTCCCACTTCTACAAGAGTGCTGCTGGGTGAAGCAGCATCCAGAGTCTTCCAGTGGAAAGTGCTGTTTGGTTTAAAGCTCATTAACACTTCTGGAAACCCTGGGGCCAGTGAAACAAGCAGCAAGTATTGATCAGAGCTCTAGCATTTCTAATATTATCTCCCGATTTCTTGCAATGTATTTGCAAGATACACTGAATATAAACTGTCACAGCCCCAGAGTCACACGTTACAGCAAACCCACCAGCTGAGGAAGTGCTGTGGTGCCTACATCCCTATGTGCCAGGCATCCTCTTGGAAGAGCTCAGAGATTGGGAGAAGGAACTGGTTGGAAACGAATTGTTCTAGCATAGCAACACCAGCAGCTGAATGGACTTACCCTGTCTGCTCATCCCTCTCTGCTCCACGGCAGATGAAAATGAAGCATGTGGAGATCTCAGCTGATCTCCTTTTAATGTTAAGGACAGAAATACGTAAGGATCAAGTTTAAAAAACTCCCTTTGCTTTCTTAACCTTCAAGAGGCAGAGGGGGAGTACATGGGATGTATCCAGCTGAACAGAACATATGAAAGAATTCCTCTAAAAATGTAACAGAAAAGGGAGAAGAAACATTCTCTTCTTTCAGGTTCTTCGCAGAAAGAAAAAAGAAGGAAAAAGAGAGTATTTTTTTTTGCCTTCTTTGCTCTTGTGTTTTCAGTCTTGATTCAGCTAGCAGGAGCAGAACACAGGAGCCACTGTACCTTCACCAGAGGAGGCCAGCTTCCTGTTTTTCAGAAAGCTTTAGCAGAAAACAATGCCTGGACCATTAGCCTACAACAGGGTCCCTCGGTTACGAAAACAGCTGTGAAGTTAGCACCCAGACCACGCTGCAGAGAGAAGAGTTTCCCAAATGCAGAATGGAAAGATGAGGTTGCAGTCACGCACAGCCAAGCAGGACCATCCTATTTCCCAAAGCAAACTGCAAAAGAACATCTTTAAGACATTTCAGTCTCCTCCATTGAAACATCCGCAGACATTTCTTTGTAAATACGCAATTTAAAGAGTAGTTCTCAAATGTCAATCTAGAACAACTCTCCCTAGATTTTGATGGCTTAGACCCATTTATTCCATTTTTATCGCAGATAAGCAGGTTTCCCAACAATGTTGGTTTTATAGTTATGAGCGAAGTAATTCATTACACAACAGAATGGATGCAAGGAAGGTTCAGCATTTTACTCACCTCGATTCCCCAGAGGCATCCTGGAGCTTATGCGTGGAGCTGAAGCCTCTCTGAGACACCTGCTTAGCTGGTGTGCGATGCTGCTCAGCCACCCCACAGAGAGAAATAAAGCGGGTTTTGCTTGCACTCAGTCCATTTAGCAAGGGTCGCATGAGCCCAGAGATGCCTTGAGCTATCATGCTACCTAGTGTCCCACTCTGTGTCTCCTGGGCTGTTGTTTGTTGCAAGGCCAGCTAGATTGAGTTATAAGTACAGCTGGAGAGAGGGGGAAGAGAGAAAGGAGAAAAAAAAAAAAAGGAACAAAGTAGGACAGCCTCCTGGGGGTGGAGGAAGGAGGGAGGGGAAGGAGGAGGAAAGGATGGACAGAGGGATTGTGCTTGGATCTTGCTGCAGTCTAGGCCATCAGGGCATGGGAACTGCGTGAAGCACGGTACCATGAGCATCATCTCCACACATCAGTCCCCAAGCAGTGCTCACCATGTTTTGCCTTACAGACTTCCCTTTTAGGAATGAGGCCTTAATCCAGTTTCAGGAGCAATATTCATTGCAATGTCTAATCATACAAAGGGTCTCACACTGAAGTCTGAAAGTGCAGACTGGCAGGAGCACTGACAGCTGCTGCCTTAGCAGAAGAGAGGCATGCCAGTCCTGACAGCAATGGGGTGAGAGGAGGACTTACAGGATCTACTCCATGTGGATGTTGTCCAGCCACATCATTGCCTTCCGCAACACTGCAGGCTCCCAGTTCTAAAATGTGAATATTCACTCGCTTTGCAGGACGGTGGTGAGAAGCCCCACTTGGACTCAATGATCTTAATGCTCTGTTCCAAACAAAATAATTCCGATTCTAAGTAGCCACACTTTGCTCATTTGCTAAATTCTCTGCTGAAAAGTACCATAAAGGCACAAAGTATCATTCATTTCACACTGATACTCCATGCTAGTGAGGCTTTTGCCGAAGAAAACTGTTTAATTTATTCCCAGAAATACTGCCACTATAGTTTAGTCTACTCTCCTCTCCAGGATGAATCAATCTGCCCTGAGGACCAAAATGCAACGGCAGAGACAGTTTAAGTTCCGTTTTCTGTGGAGTTTGAGAACAGCTCTCGTCTTAGGAGCCTGAATTGTCCCTAATGCCAAATTAACAGTTCACCAAGAGATGACTTGGAGTCATATTTGCAGGGCATCACTGACCAAAATCTCCTCGCTCCTTTTGCTGAACATGGCCGACATATCATCCCACAAATGCTTATTTTTCTTCTGCAGGATTTGCCCCTCAAGTTTTGTTCAGGCCAACAGCTCTGTGAGCACACAGAAGGTGGGACGAACCACTGCGTATCTCTGGGATTTTAATGCAGAGCAATGGCTGCCCCCAACTCCAGAGTTAGCGAGAGGACTGCCGTATGCCACGAGGTGCCCACGGCATGTCCCTGGCAGCAGCAGGGCAGGGTACAATTCCTCGTTTCAACTAATTTGCAGAACAACCTTTGAAGGCTTCCCTCCCCACCCTTGCTCGTCTCATGCGAGCTGGCAGGGAAGCAAGCAGTTTGTTTCAGCTGAATGCAGCTCCAGCCAGCACTCCTGCTCTGTGGCCCCACAACTCTTAGGGGCTTTTCCAGGTGGTTTGCTCATTCCTGAATTCTTCAGCCTTCAAACCCAAATTCCTGGGCTGCAGCTCACCCCCGGATTTAAAATTGCTCTGTGCAGCCTCTGCCCAGTCCTGCCTTTGCTTTTCACACACTACAGAGATGCCATAGGCAGCCCAGCTCTGTCTCTCAGCCATTTCCATAGAAGGAAAGCAAGGCTTGCCATGGGAGATGCAAGGAAAGAGACCACAGGACAGCCAAACAAACCACAAAGCATCCTATCTCTCCAGCAAACCTTGAATTGAGAGATATGCTAGATATGTGCGCAGCAGTTTTCACAGCAAGGACGTTGGTGTGTTTGCCTGGCACTGACCTCTCTCCTCGCCAGGAGCTTGGAGCATAGCAAGCGACAGGTCAAAGACACCCAACAGGACAGATGCCAACACAGAGGGGGAAGTCAGCTCCGAGACCATGGTACCCGTACTGCAGCGAGCCAAGACACAGCGAAGGGGACAGTTGTCTTCTGGCAAAAGCAGGAACCACTCTGCCGGAGTCGGAATCATGTCTATACTGAGTGTGGATAGCCTCTTCTAAGGTCTTTGAAACTGTAGGGGGAAAAGGCAGAAGTAAGATCTCCTTTTCCTTCCTCTCCCCCATTCCATGCAGCAGAAAGTCTGACCATAAACGCAGCCTTTCCAGAGCAGGCCAGTGCTCACCTAGCCTAGGACACAAAAATAGGAAGCTTTGCAAATAACCAGCCTTCTCCCCAAAAACAAACCAACTAACGGAAAACAAAACAACTAAGCAAAAATACCCTTGCTTTGAAAAAAAAGAAACAAACACAAACCAAAACCGACACCTCAGAATGTTGCTTTGGAAGCCAGCACACACTTCGTGGGCAGGACAGACACAGCTGAAGTGAACCTCGTGCTTCGCTTCACAGAACTTTGGCAGAAGCCGAGTTTCCACCGGTGTGCACACAGGCGCACCTCCCGTGCCCCCCATCTTCCCTGCCAGCAGGTCCCACTGCTGCCAGGACAGTGGCTGTGCCTACACCTCTTCTAGAAGGAAAGAAAATGAATTCACAGCAAGGCTTCTTGGCAGCAGCCACCTCTGGCAATGCCGCTGCTGCTTGCAGGCTGGGTGAAGGCCACTAAGGAGTTACAGCGCCCCAGCCAAGGCCTTCTTCGCTTGCAGATGTTTCTCCTTCAGTCAGCCAAGGATGCTTCAGAGATGGATGGGCGGGCAATACCGCTGTATGTGGGGCACAGACAGCCTTCACCGTCACCTCCCAGCTCAAGAGCAGCATATTCCACATATCCTTGTCCCTTCAGTACATCTTGATGATTGAAGAGCAGCCCTGGCTTCAAAAGATGATGCACAACCAAGGGCAACAGCTTGTAATTTTCCAACTAGCTCTGCTCACCAGAAAGCCGCACCGAGGCCACCCGGGACGTGCCAGCCTAGTCCTGCACGCACACAGGCCTGGGCACGGCCCAGCGCAGCACCCTCACTGGAGGCGAGTTCCAGTAGCAGCTGCTCCTCCTCCCTCCAACCGGTCTATTTTTAAGTTAAACGCAATATAAATCTATACTTGGTGTCTCCACAAAGAGATGTATATTCCAGTACTGGCTCCAGTCAGACAGCTTGCAGGGCTGGGGAGGGGGAAAGGGATGTTACTCGAGCAGCTGCTGTTCAAGATGCAAGTAAGAGCTCGGTATTTGCAAGAGCGCTACAAGGCTGACCTCTCAGGAGCCACAGGGCAAACCTGTTTGTAGCCTGGAGACACAGCACTGGGTTCACAGCAAGCCTTAAGTAACCAGCGAGACACCACCTGTTGAATTTCTCTGAACTTTATTGGCACTTTAGGAAGAACAGGGTATGGATTTTAACAACTCCTCCAAACAGGAAAGAACTGCCTTAATATCAAGGTTCTCTCTGCAGATTAAGCACATGGACCCATGAAGTACTCTGCAATCTTAAGGAACTGATGTTTTATTATAATCCAGTAAAAAGACTGGTCAAAAAACCTCAACATAATTTACATCAACAAAAAAATAAAACAAGAAATAACAAGCCAGGCAAACATTTGATAAAGTACTTTCTTCCCCCACCCCCAAGAGAAGTAGTTATCCAATTAAACTGGAACATGGAAAGGAAGAAGAATTCACTGTATTCTAACAAATAAAAAACGTGTCTACAAATCTCACCATAATACTGAAAGCTTCTTACATTAGTTTTTTTTGCAAAATATCATTTCTTTACAATACAGTATACATTTCCAAAGGAATGAGGACCATAAACATATCCTCCGTCCCACAACTAATATTTTCTAATTGTGCATAGCTAGAAGTACTGAAATCAAATATCATTAGATACCACTGGAATATAATACTGGTTAAGAAGGCAGGGCTGAAACAACTACAAAGAGTTAAGTGGACTCACTGGCACAAGCCGTTCTTATTCCCATATTGGACCATTTGGAATTAGAACGATTAAGACACCGTAAAAACAGAAGTAGCGCCAACGTACATGAGCTCAGCAGTGTTGTCTGACCCAAAGCAGAAAAGGCTTACTGGTTTATTATTTGAACACACAGTATAGGCACCATACATCAAGCTGGTTAGGAAATCGTTAAAATGTAATAAAGGCTTTTCTCCCCCAAAATGCATCAACCGTTGCCACGGACAGAGCAGAAGTGCTGAACACCAGCTTTAAAGCACCAAAACAGAAGCGTAAAGGTTGTCTGTTTCCCCAGTGACGAGACTCACGTAGAGCCAGTGCCAACAACCCTTCAGTATAGAAACAGGGAAATCAGTTCTGACAAATTTCACTGCCATCTTTCATTTGTGACTTTCAAAGTACTGAGGGGTGTGGTTTTGGCCAACCACAAGCTCACCGTGTCACGTCCCCACAAAAGCGTGCAATGTCCAGGGGAGAGAAGGGGGCTCCTACATGACTTCACTGGACGTTTAGAAGCAACATGCTACGTTATGCTCCTAAAAAAGGTTGGTTGGTAGTTGTGTTGGTCTCCACACAGACTCATATTGCTTCCAAAAAATAAAATAATACAGCACTGGTAAGGTTGTTTCCAGCAGCCCAAGGAATTCTTGAGGAAATACTGCTGTTTATTAACACTATCATGAACAGTTCTTTTTGGCACAGTTCCCCCTTATCTTCCCCACAGAGCAGGGAGCTGAAAATGCTCTAGCGTTCAGATGTTCTCCTTCTATCACCACCAGCAATGTTACTGTACAAAGGGGGAATCCACAAAACTGAGGAAGTCACAAGACTTAGGGTCATGCTAGGCAAGAAAATTAATCACAGGCTAGCCTGATGACTTCCTATAGGGACAGGTTAATCCAGGGAAGCCAAAGCAGATCAGGACTCCACTGTAGGTGGAATCCACTTTTAAGAGGCTTCTTCCGAAGGTTAACATTTCCTTCCATGAAGGATCAAGGCAAAATCCAATTTAACCCTGAGCATACATGGCCGTTTCCTCCCCAGAATGGCAGGAAAGTTTCTGGGTAGCTACGGCATGGACAGCTTGGAGGTGATGGGTGTTAAAACAACTGGTAGAAATGGCTCTCAGGACCAGTCTCACAACCAGTAGCGTCCCAGTTCTAAGAGACAGAGTCTTCTGTTCTCAAAGCCAGAAAGGGGCAAAGCAGCCTTCTAAGGAAGGAAAAGCACTCGAGCCAGGGCTCTGGCAGAATGCTAGTGAGGATTAAGGCAGCAGTCGGACAACTATCTCAGGATCCTCTCCCCTCAAACGCTGCTTGAAGCCAGGAAGACATACAGTCTTGTACATGACTCAGATACAAGAATAGTTTTTGGTCCTCGGCTGCTGATCACTTTTCATGATTGCATCTAGTTTAAACAAAAGAGCTACAGTAGATCTATACACAGTCATAAGGCACCAATGACTATGTGCTAAAAAGGCCTCTTAGGAAAAAACTTGAAATCCTGTTCACGTGACTACAAATGCACTGGTTCAGGAAGGGAAAATATGGTTACAGGAATTTTTAGTCTTTTACATTTCTTCCTACCCCTTTAGGTTTCCATTGGCAAACCCAAAAAAGGAAGGCAGCTGTCTCTGCCTCACTGGTTACATTCAGGTCAGACAAATGACAGTGAACAAAGCCATTTACCAGAGACAAAACTTGTGTAAAGCAGGGAAGTCGAGGCTCCAAGCCACACTGCATCAGTGGAAATATTTCAAAGGCCTCCTTGCGATTAAGAAATTCAAAGTTCCATTATTAAAAACCAAAAGTTAACACCGGAAGGAACACCACAGAATCTGTTCGGTCTGCTTATGTTTGAGGGACAAAAGCTTTGGTCTTTTAGAAAGAAAGTCCATATTCTACCTTCAAACCTTCTTCCTAAGCTCCAGCCTCCCCTTCTCAACTACATGAATCAGACCCTGTACTAAGTTAGAAATTCAGACCCTGGCTACCAAGTTTAATACTGAAACTTGTGCAAGTTAGTAGGAAGGCACAGTGTCAAACTGTTAGCACTTTATGCAATTCAGTAAAAATATCTGCTGGCCTTCCCACCCAACAGGAGAGGAAGCAAAACAGCCACTTCAGCAAGCAATACAAAACTAAATGCAGCAAGACTTTACCCAAAGGAAAACGATTTCAGATTTGCTCCAATACATGTTTGCTTTCCCAAGCCACTCCAAGAAGATGTAAATACTATTCTCTCTTCTGTTGCTTAACTCCAGCATTTGCCCAAAACTCGAAAAATAAGGCCATGGTCACTCTTCTGTAGTGGTTCCAGCGTAGCACGATTACAAGTGAACGACAGGAGAGGATGGGAAAGAGGGGAGAAGAGAGTGCAGGGCAGCAGGTGAAGGGGGGATTTTACATGGACTCAAACTCATCAATGCGCTGCTTGGTGTTCCCCTGCCGAATCTGACGGAGGGTCTTGTACTTGTCTCGGCCTAGACGCATGTTCTCAGCGTGGATCATATCATTGGCTGTCTTCTTGGTTTCATCTCGAGCATTTGCCAGCTCCGAGGAAAGAGCCTTCAGAGAAGGGGAGACAGATAGCAATAGGTTACCACATGCCAGAGACTCTAAGCTGGACAAGAAGGTTCCTTGCCGATCCTCCTAGCGATTCAATATCTGTGGAGATGGGGAACAGATCAGCCCAAATGTTTATCGTTCTGGGCAGCCTGCCCTAACTGACCCTGCCTGAGCAAGGAAGCAGGACTGGATGATCTTAAGAGGTCCCTTCCAACCTACACAGGTCTGTGATTTTGTGAACATTGTTAGTATTCTTCCACAATATTTAAAGGTAGAAAACATCAGGCAGTCTGTCAGCCTACTGAACTTTGTCTAGCACAGTAAGAAAGATGTACTTCAGAAGAGTCAAGTGGAGGGAACCCTAAAGACAAGAGGAGCATGTTGCAGAATTTGAGCAATTACTAGTCTATCACAAAAGAAACTTGCTGCAGAAGCCTGATGCAAGGCAGGCAGCTAGCAGGCAGTGTAAGGAAATGCTTCGAAAGGGTCAACACCACAACACTGGAGTTCCTTACGAGAAGGAGGTGCAGCGCTGCTCCCTCAAGGCCGAGCCCCAGAGGGCTGCTCTCAGGGTTTTGCAATGCAACCCAGTCACGCAGGACAGTTACAGACAGCTGCTTGATAAGAACCAGACCAAGTTCTCCGATTCGTTGCAGCCAGGGCTATGAACAAGCTGTCAGATGGCTGACAACTCACACAAGCACACTACATCTGACAGATGCTGCTTTTTGGCACAGCCTGGAAATACTTCACTACTTCCAGCAACATGAAGTGCCAGGAGATGAATGTGCCTCTCTGCTCAATGGCTATGCAGCTTTCTGGCAAGATCATGGTCACCCCTCTTCCTTTTTTTTTTTTTTAAATACCATCAATACTTCCCAGCTGCAATTAACAGCAAGAAGAACAGAGTAAGAACGCAACCACACAGTCTCTGCTGCAAGTTTCTTACCTTCAAGTGCTTCTGGACCCGTTCATTCTTCTCTGCTTCAGTGGTGCGCTCCTCCTCACTGCGGTCCTTGATGGTGGCCTCTGATCGTAGCTCAGCACTGGCTTCTGCCGCATTCTCATCCTGCTCATCATCATGCTCATTCTCAGAATGCATGGGCTCAGTGACGTGGGGGGTGCTCATGGCAGTCTTCAACTCCTCTTTGGTCTTTTCCAGGTCCTCCTGCACCATCTGTGCCTGCAGCAGGGCATGCCACAGCAAGTTAGCCAACGTATTCCTGAGCGTGCAAGTCCTCTCAGAGGAGCGTGCAGAAGCCCTACTCAGTGCTCATTACAGGAAAACTTGCACCTCTTGCACACTCAAGTGGTACATTCCAAAGCTACTCAGCTACAATCATTCACAAAATTATCTGCTGGCTGACACTTCAGAGATCTCAAGAATGGTTATAATTCACAGAAAATGGGCTATAGGCCTAATGAGTCAAAATATTTCTACGTGGAGTTACAATAAGCCATTCAGTCCACCAAGAGAAGCAAAGCTGGGTATCTACACTGGCCTCAAGCTTGCACTCAGTCTAGTGTGGTATCTAGTGCAGTAGTTTAGGTCATAACACAGAATGAAGAGCAACTCCACAAATAGGCTCAGATCCTGGCTTTACCTTCTGCTGCCACTCCTGGGCCTCACTCTCTTTCTTCTGCCTGGCCAGCTCCAGCTGTGTGATCCTAGCTGTTAGTTCTGCCATCTCAGCAGCCTGCAAAAGAACGGCTTTTAGAGGGGACAAACCCAAAGTACTGGCTAAATGAAGCACTTAGTCCAAGGCCTGGATAAAAACAGCATCTCTAACATCTTTTCAGTAAGAAAGCCTTCCCGTAAACTTCAGTCCCACCAATACTGGCAAAATACAAGGCAAAACGAAGCCAAACAAGTTCTGAGTTCTGTTGTGGGCTTTTTTTCCTCTTCATCTTCTCCTCCAAACAGAGCTACGGAACTCAAGAGCTTAGATACCTACATTGTCACTATTTTCCCTACCCAAATTTCAGGTCACCCACTTACCAGCTGTTCCTGGGTCTTTTGTTGATCATGGGATGCTTTCAATAGGGCCTCCTTCGCCTCTTCTGCTTCTCTACGTTCTTTAGCCAGTTTCTCTGCTTCCTCCTGAGCTCGTTTTCTCTCCTGTTCCAGCTCCATAGCTCTGCGAGTCTGTTCTTCCAGTTCTGAAAAAAACAGGGCAGTGGATTTGAAGAGAGATCAAGTAACAAATGGCAGTAGAAGAGGAAGGTGCCCTTACACCTTTTTTCTGGATGGGAGTTTTCCTTCAGAAGGACAGGTAAAGGAGAGACAGAAGCAACTGTCCCCTTTCCTCATCCTGACATTGCAACTGGAGCTGGAAGACTAAGAGCTAACACTTGATTTGTGGGGAAGTACCCATCCCAAAAGACATTCTCAAAGGTAGAGAAGCATACATTTTCCTCAGGCAACACCAGACTGTAACGCTGGTCAAGCAATTAGATACTGTTTTGGTTTGGCCTGGCCGGATTTCGGCGGCAGTGAGGGGGAGCTGCAGGGTGGCTTCTGCAAGAAGCTGCTAGAAGCTCCCCGAGTTTGATAGAGCCAATGCCAGCCAGCTACAAAGAGGGACCCGCCGCTGGCCAAGGCTGAGCCTGTCAGTAAGGTGATAGCAGAGGAACGCCTCTGTGAAAAACATATTTAAGAACGGGAAAAAAGAACTGCGCCGTAACAGCTGGCACAGAGATGGAGGAGTGAGAATCTGTGCAGACACCAAGGTCAGTGAAGAAGGAGGCGGGGGAGGATGAGCTCCAGGCGCCGGAGCAGAAGGAGTCCCCTGGGTCCGTGGTGAAGACCATGGTGAAGCGGGTTGTCCCCCTGCAGCCCATGGGTGAGGTGCAGATGTCCACCGTGAGGATCACCGCGTAGATGTCCACCGAGGACTCCACGCCGTGTGGGTGGATGCCTGAAAGGGGACTGTAGCCCGTGGGCAGCCCGCATCAGAGCAAGTCGCTGCCGGAACCTGCAGCCCGTGGAAGAGAGGAATGCCCACGCTGGAGCAGGTTGGCTGGTGGGACTTTTGGGACGCTGCGGGTGGCTCACGCTGGAGCAGTTTCCCCTGAAGGACTGCGCCTCAGACTCACGAGGGGTGGGCTGCCCCTCGTGAGGTGTCTCCCGTTGGGCAGTTTGTGATGAATTGCCCTTCGTGGGACGACTCACGCAGAGAAGAGAGCGTGAAGCTTGTCTCCTGTGAGAGGGACCCCACAATGGCCCTGGGGAAGAGTGAAGAGTCCTCCCCCGGAATGAAGAAGCAGCAATGGAACCAACGTCGGATGAACTGACCGTAACCCCCATTCCCTGTCCCCCTGCGCCGCTCGGGGGAGGAGGTGGAGAAGTTGGGATTGATGTTAAGCCCGGGAAGAAGGGAGGGATGGGGGGAAGGTGTTCTGTTTAAGATCTGTTTGCTCTTTCTCACTTCTCACTACTCCTCTCTGATTAGTTCTTTTAATAAATGTACCTAATTTCCCCAAAACTGAGTCTGTTTTGCCCGGGACGGTAAATGAAAGTGATCTCCCTGTCCTTATCTCAAACCCTGAACCCTTGGAGATATTTTCTCCCCCTGTGTGGGTACCTGGCGGCCGGCCAGGGTCAACCCACGACAGATACGAACCACGCCAGAGTACTGGCTGGTGTGACGACTGCTGCCCTTTTTGACTCCCTCCTCTACACATGTGCTGGGATAAAGCTTCCAGCCAGCACACAAACAACTGCAAAGCACTTTTGCTGCCAGAGAGGTATCTCAGCTGCCACTCATCTCTTTCATGTCCTGTTTCAGCACCTGCATATGGAGGGCTTACACTGTGTCAGAAGGCTAGATCAGGGCTCTAACACCAGTAGTGGGGAGTCAAATGGCTCAGACATGCTCACAGCTTTACTACTTGAACTCTTCTCATTCAGACTATGCATCTACAGAAATACTGCATACTACCTTGCTGAGCTTTCTTGGTTTGCTCCTCAATTTGCTTGAGTCTCTCCATTAGCTCCTCCTTCTCACGTTCAATCTTCTCCTTCTCCTTTTCTGCCAACTCCCTCTTTTTCTTCTCATTCTCCAGCAGGGCTCTGATGAGGGGGAAGTCACAATGCAATTTCAAATTAACATCTACTCAGATTGGAGCACTTCTTAGTGAAGCACACAAGAGATGTGTACCACAGCACTCAGCTGATTAGCTCTACTCCAGACATGCCACTTCATAGTAGCGCAGCAAGAAAAAACCTCTGCTGGCATTCATCACAATAGCAAGCTCGTAATAACAATGTTATAAGGGAAACCTCCTTACAGCAAGATCCGTATTAGTCCTGCCAAAGAGATGGACAAATCTTTAAGAAAGTGATGGTGGGTCACATTTGTGTTAAGTGCCATTTCCATCATCCCATTAGAAGTACTGTAGCAAAAAGCAGTTTGCTCTATTTTTGGCTACAGCAGATTAAAGCACTGCCAGCAACTCATCTAGGATGTGGCACTGTTGTTCAGTGATCAACAAAGCCCAGGTTACTCAGAATCCTACCAACCTCTCCATCTGTTTCTGATGTTTTTCTTCCCGAGCCTGTGCTTTCATCTGTTGCACTTCAATGGTATCTGGTTTACGTCTGCGCATGTAGAGCTCGTGGTTCCCCATGCACAGTGCCAAGATTCGTTTGTTAATCCGTAACCGAGGGGCATAGAATACGAAGTCCTTGGGACAAGAAAGAGGCAATATCAGACCTGTTCTTTAGGCATGAGAAGCCCTCTGTGTATGCGATACGCTCCAATATCCTAAGTGTTCCAGAAGTGCTAGACAGCTTTTCTTAACAGTGTCTGAACGGGTTTAGGATAATCAAAAACCCTACATAAATTGCTTCTCCCTGCCACTGACCTTGAAAAAACTTAAGGTTATGCTGAAAAAATTTCTACTCTCCCAGCCAGCCAGAAACAAATCCCAACTACGACCTTACTTCCATCAGATCCACTTTGTGTATACTGCCCTGAACAGATCAGGTAGTAGAGTGCTGCTTAAATCGCTGTTGACATGATTGATTAAAAGATTGTGTGCAAAAAAGCCCACCACCACCACCACAAGAGATCACTCAGCTAAGAAGCCCAAAGTTTAATTTGAATGTTGCTTCTTACTGGTGCTTTCTTGTCAATAGGCTTGATAACGAATTTCTTGTCGTTGAATGAAATATTTCTGATCTCACTCCAAGGGAACCCAATTTTCGGTGTTAGCCTGCAGAAATGGAAAGCAAAAGAATACAAGAGCCTCACCGTCATTTAAAATTCTTGACTTACAGTACAACTGCACCAAATCTGCCCTCATGTTTCAGTACTTTTATGTTGACTGGAATCAGCAAACAAAATTAGTTATCCAAATGAGCTACAAACATAAGCAGTTTTTCAGTCCTGCCCCTTTTTTTTTTTTAATGGAAAACAGAACTGGAGAATGCATCTGTGGCAAGAAGATTATAAGCCAAAGTAGCTGGATATGATTTGCCCATTTCTTGGTCCAAAGCAACATGTTTTATGTGTCATTCTGGCAGTGTCAAACTAAAATATAGGTTAGTTACTAAAGACCTGAGTTCCAGAAAAGATTAGTCTCGAATGTCTTTATACTGGAAAGAAGCTGAAGGCAATGCTGAGGGGATGGAGTTTATTACCTGTCATTCTGCTCATAAATGTTTAGTCCAAGAGCATCTACACCTAGCCAGAGTTCAGAGCCCTTCTTGTTCTTAATGCTGAAGTAGTTCACACCATACATTTCCAGATCCTGTGCAATTTTCAGGTACTCCAAGACAGCATCTTCTCTGCAGCATGAAAAAAGAGAGTAGATATTCCTTTCTGAGTCTATAAGCTATTAGAACAAGAAGGTGCTGCCTTTCTACATGGGCAGAGCAGTAACAAACCAGCAGAGGTTCTAAGCATCACCCTAGCAGACAATAACAAACTCCGCAAACTCAATTTTGTTTTACTAAGAACAGCCAGCCAATGTGGGCTAGCAACGGCAAAGGCACGTGAACCTAGCTACTCGGAGAAGAGTAACATCAAGAATGTTACCTCATCCTGAAGCAAGCCACTAATTTTTGCATGCATTCATACACTGCACATTAGCATACACCACACTACTTTAAATACAGCAGTTTTACACTGCATCAGTTACCGGATCATGCCTCGATGTTCCTCGTGCCACACCTGGATCCTCTCCTCCCACTGGTCCTTGTTAAGCTTGTGCTGCTCCAGAACTCTAGAAAGAGTACATGGGATGTTTGAGACCATTCACTGCAGTTATACACAATTATACAGTCACATTGCTCTTGAATAACGCTTCACCAAATACTCCACTGGCATCACAGTTCCCCCACAAAAATATTCCAGGAAATACAGTTTTATTATAAGGCTACCTAGAGACACACTAGTCAGTATTCAGACTTCTGACAAATACCAAGTTCTATTCTGTTGTGCATCTCTTTGTATCATTAGATTTTTTTTGTTGTTGTTTTGGATCTTCTCTCACTACTTCTAAATTCGAGTGTCTTCAGTAGCAATAGAATGTTTAAGATTAAAGCTCTTAATTAAATGAATACTAATCCAAATCCTCAGAGAGGCATCAGACTAGTTTATCTGAACCTTCCAAAAAGGACACCCTCTAAGGCAAAGAAGGTCTAAGACTACCCAGGTTCACTGACCTCTGTGGGAGCAGTTTGTCACTAGCGAGGTAGCCAGACTTGTGCACCTCTTTGTTGAAGTCCCCATATTTTGACTGCACAGCATAAGAAGCCAGAAGGACAGCTGTTTCTGGAGGGCAATAGATGTCATCGTTGAGAATTGCCTCCTTCACTTGGAGGAAGAAAAGGCGCTGAGTGATGTCCTGGATCAGCTCTTCTGCCACATCCTCTGGGTAGAACTTGGCACGAAATTTGAAGAGCAGGGGGCTTTCTTTGCGTACATCCTGTGCCGTTACCTGGAATGGTTATCAGGTTTTTATAGCCTACACAGCAAGTGAAGGGGAGCAGGTTCATAAACAGGAAGACAAGCATGCATTAGAAAAATAATCTCCTTTCCAACGCAGAAGCAAGTGGGCAGAAAAGCATGGATTTTCAATTCCTTATTGCCAAACACCTTGTCACCTCTCCCCACAGTACTGATGACTAGCTACTAGTTATGATCACTGCTAAGTAAGTTACTTTCCAGGTTTCTCTCCAATGGAGATGCTCACGTGAGCACCACTGGGAAGGGTAACACATCCACCTAGAAGACAAACAGAACTAGATGCAGGAGGGCCAAGTCAGACACTGTAACTCCTTGCTCCTTGGCGAGAGGGGGTGTGGACTGAAGGAAGGCAATGTTAACTCGCTAATCTCACGGGACCAAAGGTGCGTGGGCAGGCAAGAACAGATTCCCGACAGAAGAAAGGAGACTGAATTTGCCCCTGCCCTCTAACCAAAGGGAACCAAGAACATGTGAAACCTTAGAGCAAACATACCTTTTTGTTCAATTTCAGCCATGTTGAGAAGCCCTTGGTATCCTGATACTGAAGTCCAAAAAACCACACCTCTCTTAGACCAATTGTCTTGACAACCTGGAAGGAAGATAATTAGCAAGAGTCTAAGACCAGATGGTCTGACCTCACTGGTGGCAGAGAACATGTTTGTGTTTGTCAGAACTTGCCTCTAACACAACCAGTGCCTAGCCTTACACCTTCCCTGCTTCGGGGTACATACACAGACAACAGGGCATCTGAATGGTCTTCAGTGGCAGATGTATCGCAACCTTCCCTCTCCCTCATCTCTTTAAGGCTTGTTGCAGTTTATAAACAATGGCCGGGACCCCGTTTTCTTCAGCTACTTCTAAGCCAACATGTACAGCCAAAATACAATGCAACAGGTCCAACAGGTGTAACAGCTGCCAGGAATCAACAACGCAGGTCTACTCGCAGGTACACCCCTCACTTACCATGCACACGTACTACTCCTGGGCAAGCCATGAATGCTAGGTTGTATCCTACTAGGTTGTGCTGTTTTAAGATTTGTATTCTTCTCCGCTGATCGCTGTGGACAGGCTCTTTAATGAGTGGCACCACTATGAGGTACTGCAGTGGGTAAATTAATATGTTACTCCTTGTGCCAGAACAAAGAGCCACCAGAGAACTTAACTACACCACTACACAAGCTCTCTCCTTAGTCATTTCCCTAGCACACCGCAGGAGCTATGCAAGTAAGAGTAAAGAAGGCTTTACAGACATACTGTAACAAGAGACAAGAGCCTCATGGGGGGGCAAGGCGACTGCGGTATAATGCAACTGCTGGTAAAAAGGAGCAGGAAGCCTCTTGGTAAAGCCTGTTCCTTAGCAAGAGGCCACAGCTTCGTGCTCTGGCAAGTCTGGGACATGCCTCAAGGTGCGGCAAGTCTAGAAACTGAAGTTCCCTCGTGTGTCTTCCAAACCCCTAGGAGCTGTTCTCATGCCAGGCAAACAAGGCATCTACCTGTCACCTCCATTACTAGACAAGGAAAGGGAAGGGAGGAGACACTCGTACCTAAAGACACTGTTCCTAAAATATGACACTAAGCTGCTTTTACCTACCAGCCACTCCTCGGGCTTGCTCACAGCTCCCCTCCTTCAGAGGGACTCAGCTGGAGAGCAGGGGAAGGGCCTCACCTTCGGAAAACCAGCTGCCTGACCCCTGCCAGGTAAGCCAAGGTAAATTTATGCTGCCTTGTCCCATGTTTTACAATTTCCCCCTAAATGCCTACTTCCTTTTAAGTTACTTCCATGTTGAATCCTGTTTCCTTCTGATGTGGTCTCTAACTTTGGCAAGATAGAACAGCAAGGACAGAGGTTCCCTGCAAACACATCGCTAGTAAGATTCTTTAGGGCTTGGATAAGACATTTCTTCTGGCTTTACAAAAGCAATACTAGGGGCCTAGTCCCTTTCAGGCCCAAAATCAAAGGCAGTTTTCAGGAGAGGCATGCTGTTAGCAGCACACGCAGAGACAAAACCTACGCAAGTTCATGTAGTCCATGTACATCATCCCACTGGGGTCCACAAAATTATTCAGCCTGTCTATGCTTGAATATGGACTGAAGAGCTGGCCTAAAGCCCCTTGTAAACACTGTAACGTGGGGCAGCTCAGCCTTCCCTCATGCATGTCACGTAGCAGGATGCACACAGGTAAGGAGACTTGGGAAGAAGAACCAGAGTTTGCTGCGTGCGTTGAAAGCACGAGGTACCAGGAGAGGAAGAAAGGCTGTCCCAGAGCCGGAGGAAAGCTCTGCTCTCGGCAGCATTAACATCTGCATGGGGTGGAAGCTCCCCCTCTGCTGCATGTGTCTGCTTGCCTCACTTCCATTTGTCAGCAGCTTACGCCTGGGAATTCAACAAGCTGGGCTGCCAGCAAGGAACTGAAAGGCATCACACTGAGGTCCTGCACAAAAGGACTTTTATTCCCCAGTAGAGGTCTGCACAGCAATAGCAGCGACAACAACGGACTGCACAGAGGAGACGAGGAGAGCACAGAGCACAAAGTCACACCCTCCAGTTGCAGTGGGGGGATAGCCCTGCACCCTCCTGCCCACCCACCTCAGTTTTAGCATGTTATTTAGTACCATTTAGCAAGGGGAAAAGCGTGAAGAAGCAGCAGCTTTGTACAGCTGCAAGGAGTCTGGCTGGCAGTTGGCAGCTCGGTTACGTCTGGGGGTGTAGAGCATTCAGAGCCCTGATGAACGGCAAGATGTTCCACAAAGCAAACAGTTCCTGGCAGCGGCTGAGAAGGACTGGCACACAGGATGGGAGAACACAGACTGCCATTTAACACGGGCCACTATACTTAAATATCTAAAGTTTATACTCTGGGCTGCATGACATCTTTGAATCAAGCCAGGGACAACATTAAGGAAGTTCCTGGGTCTTGCTTCACCTGCAGCACAAGGCGTAGCCTACAACTGGCAACGGATTACAGGCAGCCTTGAAATCCAGCTGTCGCACAGTACCTTCACCAGCCAGGACGACTGATCCTGCTCTGGCACGGGGGCTGGACTAGATGATCTTTTGAGGTCCCTTCCAACCCCTCACGTTCTGTGATTCTGTGACAAAGCTCTTCATCAAGTACCATTAGCTTAAAATTCCACTTAGTAAGCAATACTGCCTCAGGGGAATGGGTGCATTCAGAGTTTATTTTAGGTTGGGGAAGTACTGACCAAACCCTTTAGTAACTACTGCTCATCATTGAAAAAATCCTGGTGTAAGGCCAAACGGGTGGAGATTCCCACCCAGTAACTGCACTCACCACCCAACAGAACCAGTACAGAAGGCAGCTAAGACTCCTCTACCAGAGACTAGGAGGACTAAGGGCCTCTGAATGGGAATGAAAGAATGAGGCGCCAGCAGGATCCAGGGCCAGAAGGGATCAGAAACTAAGCGAACTAAGCACTTGAGAAGCTGTCTCATACAGCAAATGGAGGACATGGCAGGGAGTATGTTTTCACACTGCAGAGGCCAAAGCATTAGAGGACTCTGTGACTAGCCCGTACACAGGCTGCCTGAGGAGCCTGCAAGATACAGAGTCCCCCTTCTGTGAACTCTTTCCAGCCAGCCAGCTGTGAAGCACACAGACAAGCGAGTTCATCATCTCTCTCCCTGTCCTGGGTACAGCCCAGCCCATCTCACCTTCCCAACAGGCCAAAAGCCTCACTGATTCAAGCTAGAATCAGTTTACCCATAAAAAGAAAGTTTGAGAGGGAAAAAAAAAAAAAAGTCTGAGGGACACAGGTTCAAAGCTATCCCCAGCAGTAAGTTTCTAAGCAGTTTTACTAGAGAAACAGTTAATCTTTTATGTGCAGGATATACATAGAGCAAAGCAATGCTTTGTTTTACAGACTAGCCCCCAGTTCAATACAGAAAATGGGCAAAGCATAAAGAAAAACAGCTGTTGCTGCTGCAGAGTCTGTGCCCCGAGTCCCTAGGAAAGCAGTATTTCAAGGCACCTGTGAAGTAATCAGGCCTGGGGGATAAGCAGCACCCACGACAGGCACAGCCAATCCTCAAGCTCTTCTTGTAATCCATCACTAACAGCTAGAGAATGGGAACAGAGTTACTGGTTTTTGCTGGTGAGTCAGTGAGTCCTGGAGTTCAATAGCTGATGCTAAGAGGTATGTAAGCAAAGCTTCGGAAGACACAGTACAGTCCTCCTGTCTCAGTCAATCCAGGTTTTGTCCATGCACACAAGCTTAAGCTATTTAAGCTTAAGCTGTATGGTCACAAGCCTGGGGGATGGGGTGTTATAGCAATATCTCTAGCATAAATCATGGTGTAACTGCACCGCACACCGGCTGCTCAGGGATATTTCTACAGCCAGCTACTTTGGGGCCTAAAACCATTTTCAACAAAGCAGTGAAGCCTCTGCATTGTTCTACAACCATCTAGAAAAAAATTGCTTTGGAATTTAACCAAGCAGGAAAGACAGAGACAGGAACACCCCTCTCTCAAACCCATTCATCTATTATTACTATGAAACTTTAGACTCAAACTGCTCCTCCCCATGAAGCTACTACCTAGATACAAGCTTTCCAGAAGTCTTCTGAATACTATTAAGAGTAAGTCAGAATTCTGTGTGGCATAACAAATACATTTATCTACCTTTCTACAAAACAAGTGGAAACAAACAGTGCCTACATGTTACTGAACAAAGCCAGCAGCATGCACCAAGGTTCCCGTACAGCTAGAAACTTGGGTAGTGCTTAGTGGCTTCATTTCTGCTTACTCAGAACTAACAGCTCAAAGTGAAAGGGCATTCTAGGGCAAAACCATGCAGGATAAGGTCAATGTGCTGCAACAGCAAAACTGTAAGTTTGTTTTGTAAGAGGAACTCTCCCCTCAAATAAAGCACTGATAAAGGCAGCTCCTCTTCCAGAACCAGCATCATGCAGAAGATGCTACACAAGCAATTCCAGGAGCACAGCATAGTATAAGGGAGCTAGAAAATGAACAGCCATGACTTTGTTCTTAGACACGCCATCATGGGACCCAAGGCAACCTCAGGACAGAAAGGGAAATAGAGTGACCAGGTCAGCAGTCGGCATGTACTCCCCGCCAGCAGCGTCAGCAGGAGAACAGCTCGGACTATCCCTTTGCAGGAACTAATCCACACAAACAGTTCAGCCATTTGAAACGCGCTGGATACATGCCAGCTGACAATATATGCAAAGGCCATCCCCATACTAAAGCGAGCAAGTTTAGTACCTACTGTCAAGCTCTCATGTTCTGGTTTGGTATTCAGTTAGTTACTTAGGCAAAGATCAATAATCTGTTTGAATGCATCCATATACAACAAGTACTCGCTTTCCTTTATGTGCAAGTCTGACTATAAAGTCTCTTTTGCAATAGAAAAGTCTTGAATTTTCCACCAAAAAAATATTAAAAACAATACAGACAGACAACAGTCCGTTATGTATCTGCATTCCAAGACCAAAATGAAGTGTTTTCCATTCCAGGAGGAGTTGAACAGCTACATCCTTTGCAATTAGTTTCCTTAATTGTAAAAGGTCAATGATTAGCGTGGCAGCAGAAGCTGGGATTAGGCTCCACAATTCCTCATACAGCAGTAGTCTCCAAACCTCCTTATTCATGCTAGAGGTGGAAGACTTGACATCCCCATACCTAGTGCCAACTCCCTACATTCCTTCCCATAATGTTCTCAAGCCCTGGCAGAGAATCAGTCTGCCTTCCATCACCACAGTGGTGGCACCACACTAACCCTGCCCAGCACTGCTGTACTAGGTCTTGCAGTAATCATTAGTCGGAGCCTGGACATGTGCTGCTGGCAAGGCTCTAGGACATTCTTTTCAGTATCGGCCCTATTAGGAACCAAAATCACTACCTCCACAAAGAAATCTTGTGCGCTAGGCAGTAGAAAACAGTTGAATTCTTACTCCAGTTAGCATGTGAATATAGACTGTAGAGAGAGGCGCCAACTGATCTTTTTGAAATAGCAAACATTTAACAGCTAGCTTCAGATGCATTATCCCCCCACACCGTTTCCTCTTCCAAGTCCACTTACAATCCAACTTAGCTGCAGTGATGTCCTGGTTTGAGTCCCCAACTCTTGACAAGTAAGCACTGCCTCATACACATTAGCAACTCAGAAACTTAGTTCTGAAACAGCATTTGTTTTCTCCCTTTGTGAAATGTTTAGTATTGAAAAAACAACTCAAAATCAACTGTTTAGACAGGTGCTGTGTGAAACATCCTGCAGGAAGGAGAATGAGCAGCTGTTCAAGAACATGACAGAAAGGAGCAAAATTCATTACTAAGACACAAGGAGTTTCCATATTGGGAACATGATCAGATGCTTCTCAGAGACAAGCTGCTGAAGCCCAAGTCTGCCACCACACCACCATGTCAGTTCACAGCAAAAGCTGCAGATGCTCTAGAGCTGACTAAAACAGAAAAACCCAACAAAATCATGTGCAGATTAAAAATACTACTTACTTGAGTAGCATCACTTCTCAGTACTTGGTGCTTTGCTTGAATAATGTCAGAAAACAGATATTGAAAAATAATTGTGGGAAACATCTATGCAAAGAACACCCCCACAAAGAAAACCAAACCAAGAAACAACAACAGTTCATCTTTTTATGAACTTGGGCTATGTCCCCTAAGCTCCATTGGCATATGCTTCCATGAACTAACTGTGGTGGAGCTGCATGTTTCACACGTGGATTCTGGACAGAATCCAGCTCCCACTTCTACCAGTCAAAAGCTGTCAGACTTGAGAGTACACAGGGCTAAAATATGTAGGAGCTACTACACAGTAACACAGACAGCCAAGAACTACGCTGCAACTCAGGCTTTCCTGAATGCCGTTCTGCCTTTCCCATTGCAAAAGGATGATCTTTAAGTAAAGCCTCAGATCTCACTCTATTCCCTCCATTTCAGGCTAGCCTACAAAGAGCAACAGAATATCTACGGTTGAATCATTCAGTTGAGCATCAGAAGGCAGTAGTTTGCAGTTAAACATTAAAAAAAAAAAATTAAATTACGTTTGCTGACCCCAAATGAAATAGCTGCTACGGTGGGTCAGCCCAGTTTCTCTCTACAGCTGCCCCTAGAACACTTCGCACAACTGAACTGCACCCATATCCAATGGATCTGGTCCGGCAGTCATTACTTCAAGATTCATTCTACTCTTCTTTCAGCTATGAATTTATTATTCAAACTTTATCCCAAGCAGCAGATGAGCAGCATTCAGGATTACAACAGAGAAACTTAAGAGAGTCTGTCAAAACTTTAAGCCACTGCAGCTGGTAATGTCTGCCTTGAGCTGCTTCAACTTCAGGCTGCACGTGCCTCCCTGCTTCCATTCAGACCAGAGCAGGAGGAAGTTTGCCTAGCCAGCGAATGCAGAGGAAGGCTGAAGCACTCAAATTAAGACAATCCCACACAGTATAGTACATAATTTGTCTTAAGATTTCCCTCAGAATCTGATGGGAGTATAGAGTATCACTTCACCCGCACCTAGGGGTTACAGCAATACCTGAAACCCAGCTAAGCCTCTCCTGTTTTTAGAGATCGACTACTCTTGGAAATCAATTACACAATGCTTGCAAGTAAGCCAACCAAAGATAGCTCACCAGCTCCCTCAAAAGACTTATCCTACCTTATGAATTACGACTGCTGACATCTACTCCTTTCCAATTATTATTATGAGCTCTAGCACCAATTCAGTTCATTAGGGGTCACACATTCTTAGACATTAAAAAGTGCAGTAGTTTTGAAAAAAAAAAAGTATGATTTCTTGAGTTCTCTTGACATTATTATACACACTGTCCCCTGATTTTTGAAGTCCTTTAGAAATTGCTTGCTGTTGCCTTAAGAGAATCACAGCATCTGTACCAATTTTAGATCTTCTGCAGCTCCATCACTTACCTGATCAAAGAGTTGCTTCCCTGTGGTGTTGGGCTGGATGGCAAACTCCAGCTCAGCATCCATGGTGGTAACACGCACGCTGATCTGGAAGACAGAAAACACATCCTTACAACATATGCTCTAAGCATCAGTACCCAATAGCGAAACCCAGCCTCTGCCTACAGCCAGGGACCAGCCCCAAGCTTCCAGGAGCTTCACTGCCAGCATTTACAGAGTCATCTGCCCTGCCAGAACCGTGTTCCCAGTTTCTCTGAAGAACATAACTTTCCTGCTTCACAGTGTAAGAGTTTATGCTGTCTGTTCCTACTAATACCACCAACGCAGGAGAGCAGTTTACAGCTTAGGCAGCTGAATGTCTGGTGAAGAGCGTTTTGGTGTCTTTCACAAAAGCAGGTATGTTCTAAACCTCAGTACACACCACCAGACATCCAATCTTTCCATCTGAAGGATGAATGTCAAGAAAGTTCCTGGAAACATTAACAACTCAGACTGCTAGAGAAGACTAGTCAATCCTAACAATATTGTCCCAGGCTTCACAGGTATTTGGAGAGCTGTAAGGCACAACCCCTGACAGGCTCCACGGGCTGTAGGTACGAAGCAGGCACAATGTGAGGATGATCTCATGTACTAAGGCAAAAAAAGATGCATGCTGAACTAACACATGCCCTCGTATGTGCAGACACTTCACAAAGCAGTGGAAGAATCTCTATAGAGTTGCCTTCTGCTTTCCAATTATTTCAGGCAAGTGAGATCTCTCTAAACGCTGCAGAACTGGTTTAGGTGTAATTTAATACTGCATTCGAGATTTCATGACAATAACAGACTTACACATAAGAAGCAGGACAATGAATGTCTTCCAGAAGAAACATTACACGACACTCTACCCTGGCAGAAAAGTCTCACCATCACATTTTCACAAATGGTGAAAGGGATTACAGCAAGCGATTTTGCAGTTTCATCCCAGAGAAGTAAAAAACACACCTGTACATGCTTCACCAACAGTTCCCATGAAGCAAGTTAAACAGCGAGGCATTTCACCTCAAAGACCAGCGTAAAACATAGCAAATTCCATTCACAACTCCTGATCATTACTGGAAAGCATCATGTTAACTCTTAGGGATAGACAAGAATATTCCTGCCTGAATGCAGATGGCTTAACTTCTGACTAGGAAAATAAGGACTGCACATACACCAAACTGTCTGAGAATTCACTTCTATTTGCGTATCTATCAACCGAAAAAGGTGAAGACGTATCTGCAGCTTGCGTTCATAAACTGTGAGGTTTCAGATCAAGCTGTTCGAATGTTTTCCGTTAAAGCAAATGTTCAAAACTTGAAGTTGCACAGAGATATTCAGTGCACCAAACCCCAGCGTACAGGTCTTGCATTCACACTTCTCTCTCGCCAATAGTGATTTACCCCACATCAACAAATCCCAATTTATTTGCTCTTCAGCGCAATCAATGCTCTTATCATACTCCACTAGCCTTTCAGGGGCAAGGGGTGAACGGTTTTAGTAAGAATAACTCACACTCACATTTAGACTCTGAGTTAACCATATGACACTAGAGAACAAACAAATCTAGAGTAAGCAGAGCAATCAGCCAGTTCTGATCCCTGTATTTCTACCAAGTATATGGATAGATTTCGCATCTTCTGTACTAAGAAAGCAGCAGCAGAGTGCAGGAGAGCTACAACCAGGTTTCTTCTGTAAGCTAGAAGCCTTCTGCTATTTAAGTCTAAGTCACATGCTAAAAGGGACTGCTACAGCCAAATACATTTTGAAGTTTCTCAAAAAGCACAATCAAGCCTAGGTACACCACTGTTTTATACCTGTACTCATGATGAGCCTAAAGGTTTTCTTTTTTAAAGTTTAGATAAAAAATTAAATATATTCTGTAAGAGGTTAAAGGTAGGCTTAGCAGAGCAAAGCTGGAGTCAAGAAGAGATGCAGTTCTAATCGTCACGTGCATAAGAAATACTGTTTAGACATTACTGGAGCAAAGATATGAACAAGCAGACCAGGAATACATTGGGTTTGAAACACTCTGAATTTTCTGACACAACACAGTCAAACCAAGGAAAAAACATCCCGCAGAAGTAGCAAGGAAAGAGCAAGTGACCTAAACCTCATAAGCAATCAAGCTTTGTTTAAAACCAGCAGCTAAAAATAGCACGCAGTTGCCTTAAGCCCGCTTGCTATACTTTGCCAAAAATATTCTGTTCAGATCCTAGATGATGACAATTGGCTAACTTCACGGTGGCTTTGGTGAACCAAGAATCCATCTGCTCGGTAGAAAGGCTGAACGCTCCCTAAACCAGCTTTGCTACTTCTACTCGGAAGCAGTCTCTGCTACCAGAAAGCGTGCTGGCTTGTACACCCACCTTGCCCGGCACAGCCACCAGTGAGAGCGGACACTCCTGGACAAGTACATAGCTTATGGACAAGATGGGTTACGCTAAACGAGCCATTAAGCAACAGCTGACATTTTGTCTGGTTTAAGTCTTGTCTGTTCACCTAAAACACTAACGTACCAACTACCACGGAAGAAAAATAGGGGCCTTTTGCTTCGCTATTTATGGATAGAACACAGAAGCTACTCTTATCTGATATGGTCTGCATGGCTGAAGTATCTGAGAGCAGAGGAAGCATCAGAAAATAGAACCAAAACATTTGTGGCAGCCCTTTGCAAGCTTAGCCAGAATAGCTTTTAAGATATTCAGGGCAAACCAGACCTTAAAATCTACAATAAAGCAGCTTCAGTAAATATCCTCATAATTCACGCTGAATACTTATTTGTAAGACTCACATCTTTGTCAGAACAGTAAAAGAAGGTCCCATGTTGGAACCAGCAAAATTCCTTCATTGTCACTTAACTGCCTGATCAGTTATCACTCTTCAACGCATACATTCCATTGGAAGAGATGTACTTTTTTTCCCCTGGCAGAAGCCCCCGGTGCTCACGACGAGTACCTAAGGTATAGGAGTAGCCAAGTCCTGAACGGCATCTTGCATCTTCAGCCAATGCTATTTTAGAAGACGGCGCAAGCTAAGATACCACAGGAAACAGGCTTGTGCTTTAGAGAACCACACCCCGGCAACGCTAGCTTCCCCGATCTGAACCAAGTTTTAACACATTCAGCAGCGCACTGCTCATAACCTCTGTCAGGCTGGGCTGGGGGAGGCATGTCCTGGGCTGTACCGGTGACATTTTAACCACTAGTTTCGTCGTAATGTAACACTCGGCTGAGAAGTTCGCTGTAAAACTGAGCGTTGTAAAGCCCCACTAGCGCGGAAACAACGTTCAAAGAATTTTTCCCATATGTTATCAAGTCAGGTGGGGGTTTTTTGAGCCAGTTGTTGCAAACTGGAAAAACAAAGTGGAAAAACAAAGTGGTGGGAGGCACTGCTCTCAATTCTCTGTCAGCAGATAATAGGTCTGACAATACTTCAGAGCAGATGTAGCTTTACCGAGTGCTTTGCTTCATTTCAAGAGCCTACACACTGCCACAGAAATATAAATCTGCTCTCCTAGCCTGTAAAAGGCTGAAAAAACAAGCAACAAGGGAACCTAGCTCTGAAAGACACCCAGAGGCCACCCTAGCACTGGCCAGTCAGTCCCACTGATCTTAATGTGACCTGCCTGCAGGTCAGACAGACTGGTGTCATTTCTACCCGACAAGACACCGCATGTTTACCTTCATTCTCCGCATTCATTTGAAGTCTTGCTTTTAGTAAAACCCCTTTACTGAGGCGTTAGCAGCCAAGTAGTACCCTACACAAGGGTTACACAACAAAAGTGCTATACCAGAAGAAAGCCTGTACGATCCAGTCCCACCATAGTTTAGACTCTTGTTTGCCTTGTCCCTTCAGAATTACCCTGCCAAAGCAGTTTTAAACCACTTATCTAGTTTACCCTCAATGCTTATTCTAAGCAAAGATTCATTACCATTAATCTTTTATACTTGGTATTTCTAAACCATTTAATGACGTTTACCTAGGTTTGAGGGCTGGCTTAACCATCAGCATGCTCACGATCTGAGAATAAAACACTCCTCAACAGGATCTGTATATGCTCCTGCTAAGCATATACAAATCCAGCTCTGTCAATCCAGGCAGGCAAGGTCTATGCTGCTGAGACGTAAGGAATACGAGTAAAAACACTGGAGGGAAAAAAAAGATATTGCCTACCAGCAATCAGATCACAAGGTCTACAGTGGCAGCACTCATCCTCAAGTCCACTACATCCTTTTTCCCAAGTTCATTGTCAGTAAACTTTGGACTTAAGCTTTCAACACTCAGGAGGTGTTTCTAGAAAACTTAGTGGGTTTCATCATCAACAGATTTACCAAAACCATTATTTTAATGCAGTAAATTATACTCAAATTCTATTCAAAGCAACTCACTGGCTTTTTCATTGTAGCATTTATAATGCACTCACTGCTGCACCCAAGTGTTTGCAGCCACCTAAATTCTGCTTGTGTCTTAAATGAGCAGACATTTTACCCTGCTGTCCTCTAAACTGCCTTCTCTCATCTTTCTATCATCATTTAATATAACATTTTGTATACAAACAGCTAGCAACATTATATGAAAAGCCCCCAGATGAGGCTGTCTAGCTCATGACAAGGAAGTTCTAGTATGACATTTCAAAAGGCAACTTCACACTCATCAAGCTAAAAAATACTCAGGGAAAAAGCTTGTATTTAACCAATTAATTTCATAACAGCTACAGGAAAGCGCTAGAAATCCAGCAACTCTTCCTCTTCTCTATTTGAGGAATTACCATTGCTCTACCAGTCTAAGCAGAGCTAAAGATTGCCACTACTAGAGCATATTAAAGAACTTCCTGCCGCCAAGGACAGTATTGTGGTGCAGGCAAGACCTCCTGGACAGACAACCTCTTGCATGGAAGAGACACTGTTCCAGTCCAGGGAGCAGCTGCAGCCAAAGAAAGCTCCTTTTGCAAGCTACAGGACACCACCACCCTATTCCCACAATGTTTAGCAGACTATAGGCCACAGACTTAAGAGACAGTGGTACAGGCACTTACTTGCAACATTTTTTCAGAAGTTTTAACATCACTACTGTACCTTCAAGTCTCCCTTTCCGCCCCACTGAGATTCCCAGTGAGTTTTACCAGCAACGATGATTATCAGTCATCTTCTGGGTCTCGGTGTAAGCCCTACTAACAACCTCCTGTAACTGCTTCCCAAGATGAAAACTCGTAGCTGCGTATGGCAAGACAAACAGGAAAGACTGACACGGTCACACCGAGTAACGGATGTATTACTTGTACTAACGTCCCGGTGTGTTGAGCAGTGGAAGAGGTAGAACAGACAATTCTGTTTGTCCTAAATGGAGACAGGAACAGACAACTAGGAAATTCATGTCAGAATAACAGGTACAGTCAGCACAACTGAGTATCAACCTCTACAAAAGCCTGACCCTGAGCTAAAGCTTCTTTCCTCCCTGGATTTCCTGAGTGCAAGGAAGCTGTTATACCCTCCTGGTCTGCAGGCTTTGAGCTTCAGAACCTTACATGCTTCCCAGGTTCATGCCACCAAGTGGACTACTTCTGGAAAAAATGGCATAGGGAAAAGTCATACTTTACTGCTTACCTGACTGCTACAGAACAGAAGTAAGTTCAGTTAAAAAGACACTCCAGGCCAGACCCTGTGTGCTACAGGGCACCAGTTCACCCAGCAGTTACCGCAGGTAAAGACACCAGACTCACACCATCCATCAGTTGAACGGTTCTGACTCGCAAAGGACGTCAAATACATCTGCAGTTGCACGAACTCCGAACTTGAGATCTCATAAAGCACCCTATTAATCCCAAAACCTTCCCAGTTTTAGCTTTCAGCAAGATTACCAACAGCACACCAAGTACGATGAGAACTGTTCCCCCTGCCTTAAAATGCACTAGTGTTTTCTCAAGGACAAACGCTCCCCTTCACCGCCCTGGCCAGCCGAGACAGGCCCACTGCGAGGACCACGGTGACACAGCAGCACGCTCTGCACGGCCCCGCACGAGCAGAGGCAGCGTCCCCCACCCCAGCACCAGCAATACTCACAGACATCTGGCTCCTTCCTGTGCGCCAGCGCTGCCCAAACAGCCCTGGCCGGGTCTTCGGTGGCAGCGTGAGGCTGGAGTTGGGTCATGTGAAAGTGCTTGCAATTTCTGAAGGGATTACACTTAATTAAGCCAAGCCCCCTTCCAGCAGTCTTAAAGGGCCTTTTCATACTCCTAAGCTCATCAGGAGCAGAACAGCAGTGGGCACACCCCGGGCACCAGCCCTGGCCTGGCCACACTGCAGCACCCAGGGAGCCTGAACCCTCCCAACGGCTCCCTAGAGCCTCCCAGCCCCCCCTCACCGCTCCGCTGGGGACACAAACCCTCTTATTTCACTGGAGACATAGGAGGGCCAGTAATGCCAAGGAAGTGGTGCGTTCAATCCCACTATGACAATCTGAAGAAAGTCACCATAACACAGCAGACGCTTCCCCAGCTTTGACACGCTCAGCGACACAGGAGTAGAGCTCACTTGCCATGGGGTACGTGTCACATCATCACCCTTACAGGCACCGATTGTGTCTTGGGTTTGGTACCTAAACGCAGCCTGTAACAGGAACTCACCCTTTCAGGAATCTCTGATTATTTTGGTGCAGAGCCTGAAGATAAAGAGTTGATGTTACAAAAAACTGAGCTTCTCTGCACTATTACATCTTTTACGTCATCTCCCGCTAAGCCTGAAAATGGACACAAGCAAAGATCATTATCTGGAAAAGTTTTACCAGATATGACACCTCCATGAAAGTCCTTCGTAAGAGAAAAAAAGAAAAGAAAAGAGAAGAACACTGCACTTTTTCTACCCATACCCTGTTCTCTTTTCACATTTGACAGCACAGCATCCAAGCTCATTTTGCAGAAGTAGTTGTCAGTTATTCAGCTGGGGTCATTTTTGTTGATTTCCAACAAAGCCAGGTAGACACAGAGTTGACTGTACCTTTCAGAATCCATTAGTTACAAATACATCCCAACTGCCCGCACCTGGAAGAGTCAGCTACAGACTGTGGTTCAAGTTTACGAAGGTACTGAGATGCCTAAGGATCTTGCAGCTTATTGCCTCTCTTCCGCATTGTTACCTTATGCACCCAATCACCATGTAAAACTAGCTTAATATTACAAGCCTCAGACTACTTTACATGAACAAGACACACACGGCTCATTAAAGCACAAAAAACACCAACTGTAACAGACAGACTCAGCAAGAAATGGCAGGTTTACATGAAGCTTACAGTAGAATTTCATCCATTGTGCTGAATTCCACAGCTCAGTGTCACTTACTGAGGGAAACTTCAGTTTGTACCTCCAATAAAACTAAATTAAAAGCCATCTACAGAGGAAGGACAGAGTTTTGGGCAAGCAGGCAGTGACAAAAGGAACAAGTGACTGCATATTCCAATCTCAATGGGCTGAACCGCTGCGAGTTCATCTCTGATTAGCTCTAGTGAGCACATACTAGTGATACAAGAACAGCCACGCAAAGCCACAGCTATGCCAGTGCTTCTTCATAGGTTAGAGAACTCAGCATTTTAGAATTCTGGAGGCATCTTTTACCCAGTTTAATTAGTGATCTGATTTGGGCAGGCAGCTTTTTCAGGAATAAGAGTTCTACTTTATAAGAACATTACTACAAAGTTATTTGCTCAAAACAAACAAACAAACAAAAAAAATCAACCAATCCAACAAAACCAAGCACACACAAAACTAAACAAAAGATGACAGGGAATTCCCCCACTGCCTACACAGCATGGCTTCCAAAATCATTAATCATTATTTTCAAGCTAAAGCTGCTAGAATAATTCCTTCCTTTTCAGCTAAGCAGGTAGTAAGTAGTCACATCCTACCAGCAGTGTTTCAACACCATGGCTGCCGGCAGCTTCCCACCCCATCCAACGGGCAAGTGAGTTTCAGTTTGACGAAGGGAGCTGCAAGATGGGAGTATCAAGCCAGTAAAAGAAACCATGGGTGGATCCCCACATTTACAGTCAAGTCCAGATACTTGTATATCACTTATTACACAACTTACAACCTTGTGCAATCGGTCAATTCCTCTATTTTTGTCATTTCCTTTCTCATAAATAGATTCCTCATGCATCTCCCTTTGCTTTCCTGTAGCCGTCTCCCAAGCCATTAATGTCACCACTTGCTATTTCTTTAGAGCTGAAGAGGTCCTTAGAATAACTATTTTGGTACCTGTTGTTTGAGCTATTTACAGAGAACTTCTTTTACTAATGAAAACCCAGAAGGAGATTTTTAAAAAAAAAAAAAAAAAAAAAAAGAGAGAAGAAAATCATGAGGAAACCCCCTGAACTCTGTTCCACAACATCTGGAGGAGGAGGTAAAACTCAAAGCAAAATCTAGCCATGTGCAGTTGCCATCACTCAACTTCTACACTCCAGACGGCTTTGGGGTTTTTTGTGGGGATTTCTGTTTTGTAAACACGTGATTGTTTTGCTCCTGCCAGAAGGTGTTATCCTGTTAGTATATGTAGTATTCTAGAAATAGGATATGCCTATGATGGCCTCTGCACAGTAACAGCAGGGTTCACAGTTGTACTTCACATGTGGGAGCTAAATTTCTTCAGCTGACAGGCAGCAGGCATGTTTGAGATGCCAGCAGTTCCTCACAGCTACTGAGTGCCCCTCCTAGGTCATCCAATTCACAGGTTACAAATAAGTGTTCTGCAGCCCTCCTCTTAAATTCTACAGGGCACACTGGCAGTATGAACCCAGCTGCTCCCACAGTAACTTACCCAGCTAAACGGTTCCGGCACTCCCCACCACGACCAAAGCTTCGTGGCAAAGACAGGGGATTTCCCAGTACCTTAACAGCTGCAAAGACCCTGCTGAAGGGGTTAAGCAGACAAGCCTGGTAGCCAAGAGCATTTCCAGACAGCCAATAAGCTTTCCAAGCCTAGCATCCAGGGGATGTCTGCCAAAATTACAAGCAGCTATTTTGCTGGAAGGGGCTCAAAACAGGATCAAGACAGGATGCTAACAAGACAAGGGTGAGCTGCACAGAAGCTCCCCACGTGCAGCAAGTACTCAAGGTTCACGAGCTAATAGAGTAAATACTCATTCCCTATGTATAGTTATCTAAATTCCTCTGCAGTTAAGATTTGTTTTAGCAGCAACTTGGAATTGAGAGCAAATAAAAAAAAGCTACGCTCAAACGTTTTGCTCATCACTTAAGAGACGTTCCACAGGGAAGCCAGCATGGAAGATAAATGCTGTGGCTGAGCTCTTCCTTCCAAAGGATTTTCACGTTTGGATGAGCAAGACTGAAGCATGCTTATCTGTTTCACCTGCTTCTCTGTTCTTCAACCAAGAGACATCTAGCATTTGATGGAGCATTGGAAAAGGCTGCCCAGGAAACTGGTGGAATCACCCAACCCTGGAGGTGTTCAAAAAACGTGTAGACGTGGCACTTCGGGACACGGTTTAGTAGTCATCGTAGTGTCAGGTTGATGGCTGGACTTGATCTTAGAGGTCTTCTCCAACCTTAACAATGGTATGATTGCAGCTCACTGCTAATGAGAGGGGCAGCTGAACACAGGGCTGGCTGTTTCAGTCATCCAAAGCACTGCCTGGGTGTGGCATCTCAAGTTTTTGGCCAGCTCACAGCACTCACTGAATAGTCTGAACAACAGCCAGACTTCTAGGAGCTAGAACACAGCCCTACTGTGGGATCTGACTGCCCAGACTATGAGCCATCCCTCCAAATTTAACTGCAGGCACAGTCAAGTGTGAGGTAAAGCTGTTTCATCATCCTGTGATTTTCTGTTCTATCATTTCCAGTGTGCTAGACAAATCCCGCAACTTCCTTTTGGTACCCAGTCTCATTTCAGCTGGCCGCCTTTTGATATCTATTTAGGTCAGAGTTCCCCAAAAATGCAGGATTTCCCTGAAATGGCTCAGTTCTACGCTTCTTTTTAATACTCCATTTCCCCACCCACATTTGCTTCCCCCACCACCAACCTAAAATAGGCTTTAAATTGCTCTGTTGGGACTTCGACATAGTTTATAAAAGACTGGCTTGTGATTGCTGAAGTACCTTTTGTTATTTTAAGCTCCATCTAGTTCAAGCACTTGAGTTTTCCTAATATAGAGGAGAGTAGCTACAACACCAGGATATAGAGAACCCCGTGTCCCGAAAGGCTCAAACAGGTGCGGAGCTGCTCGGAGAGCTGTGGAAAGCAACGCCAGCACACGCAGGGTGTGTTCCCACCACCGCAGCAAACACTCCCAACCGCAGGCAGCCTCCCACTGCCTTCTCGGGGTTCCTATCAGTGCTCCGCAACTATGTCACAACACGCGGGACCAGAGAATGAGGCAGGCTGAGAATAACTCGTGTGGTTATTTTTTCCAGCACAGCCATTTCGTTGGTCCTATTCACTACTTCTACACAGAGGCAGCGCTACAGGCACAGTTACAGGCAGAGGAAAGGGTGAGATGGATTTCTCGGTACAACTGGGTAAGATGGGATGAGCTACTGAACCACTTGTTACTCCTCGCTCCCAGGCACTCCTGCTTCATCTGTTGCAGTAACTCCGATGCACAACCCTTGACGAGATTTATCTCACTTAAACGATGCAACTTTGAACTCGGCCTTGCTTGAGCATGAGGTTGGACCAGATCACTTACAAGGTACTATCTCAGCTTAATTTTTCCAATAATTTATAAGCATTGCAGCTTGCAGTCAACCTTCAATTTGAGATGTTAGTAACAAACCACAGAGCAAGACAAATAAAAAACAGAAAAAAAAAAACCCACAACACCATAAACAACAAAAACCACAAACTAGCCACAAACTGGGAGTTTCTGAGCTTTGGCTCACATGTATGGCTGTCATCACAACACCCTAGGTATACTCTGTGTCTATCAGTGCAGAAGTGTCTGTAGATTTCAGGTAGCCTAAAACACTTGTGGTAGCAAGTCATTAAAACAAGAGTAAGAAAACCCCAGCAATAAGTTCCTGAAGACTCAGAACTTACTGCTTCCCAGTTTGTCATGTCTGGGTCAGAATATCAACAGCTGGAAGTACAGTTAAATGTTTTAAGCCAAAAAGAAAAAAAAAGATGACATCGGCACGCAGTAAACACTTTTGGACTCTTTGAACATCAACTTCAGGTACCGTAGGCTCCTTGCTTGCTTTTTGGAGCAAAGGACTGGCACTGGAACAGCAAGATGATTCTCAGTATTACAGCCCAGTTCCCACAACAAAAGCAGCACAACAGAGCTGCAGGCTGGAGAACTAAGACATGTTGCTCATTCAAGCATCTTCCTGATTTATCGATAAAGTGGTTTACGGCTCTGAAGAAGAATGCTCTCAAAGCCTACACCTTCCCAGCCACGGACTCGGAGCTTTTAGGTATGTTAAGTTATACTGGCCTTCCCTGACCCCATTGTTCAAGCTACTACTGAACTCACAAGTTCTGAGGCAGCTCACAAAACAAGCAGTCATGTGTAACAGTTCATCCATACAGCAGCTTCTAGTTCTCTAGGAGACTGTGGATATTGCCTAGAAGCTCTCTGCTTCCTGTATTTCACCAGTGCAAACAAATTCACATGTCAAGTGCTCCTTAGTACAAAAATAGAGATACTGCAACAAAAATCCAGTTGCTCATGTAGCACATCTTCAGAAATAGAAGAAAAGGTTTCTCAGCTTGAGGTAAACTCAGATCCTGATTTTTCACTGAGGACAACTGCAGCCACAGAGCACTGAATACAGCCAAACACTGGATTCAATATATCTCAGTTAAAGTTCTCATTATCAACCCAATAAAACAAATTAATCGGTCCATTTTTTCAAAAGTGATTTTAAGTTTCCTTTATGTATATATATATACACACACACACACACACACACAGGTAAAGGAAAAGTAAATAACCCTATGTTGGTAAACTAGTTATTGATGCCCAAGCTTTTTATCTTGTCCCACAGTTATCTTAACATCTAGTATGTAACACATAGTAGTTGCAAAATGCAAACTAGAAATGCAATACCCTTCTTACGCGTGCTGCACAGTGTCTCCGTTAATGAATGTCGTCAAACAAAACTTTGCGGAACTTACAAATACGAGTCATATAATCAAGTAATCCGGGCAACCTCACCTAGTAGGAGGTATCCTTGCCAATGACAAGGATCTGCAGGCTGGAGAACTCCCTGGGATCTTTAAGGTCCCCTCCAGCTCAAACCATTGTACGATTCTATGATTGTCCCTAAAGCACAAATTTGCTATTAAGTCACAAAAAAGAACCCACCATACACACATAAATGAAACTGTTACCATTTTGCACCTTATTTTTGCTTAGGCACTGTCTTTTCCACTGTCTCAGATGCACTATAAGCTACAATACAAGCAAGTTTCTTTCAAGCCATCCAGCTTTCCAGGCAATCTTGCTATCTGGACATACAGTTACTAGAAGATCTATTTTAGTGGTCAGATATTAAATGGTGTGACTAAGTGACTGACCAGACTGCGATGGCAAATGTTTCCTATACTTAGTCACTTCCCACCAGAACTAAGTCTCCTAATCCAGAGAGAAAGAAAAGGTTGTGAGTCATAAGGGCTTACTAAGAAAAGGGCGAGCTAGTGATATACACAGAAAAGGATGGGTCTTGGCTGCAGGAAATCATCAGTTTTGCTTTAAAGATAAAATGCCTGGAGAACATAAGAAGGCATACAATCACAGAATAGCAGTTCTCCAACCTGCTGCACACAAGACTCTCCAACATCAACTTAAACCCATCCCACCAAAAAAGAAAGAAAAAAACCCCCAAAACTGAGGTTTACAGTATTCACGCTCCAGTACAGTGAAGTCTGTTCTCCTGAGTAACCTTCCTCTACAAAACAAATTGACCAGAGTTAGAAACTTGCAAGAGAGTATAGATCAGTCTGGACCATGTGTACCATGTCATTCTTACTACTTCAGTTATCCTGTTTCTGATCTCTCCTGAGATTTCACTTTTCTCTACACAGAATCACTGCTGCCAGAGAAAGGAGTCTGTCTCTTCCCCACCCTAGTCTGTCATCTGATTCTTGTCTTGTTGAATGTTTCTCTACGGAGCGAATCAGATTGAGCATTTTTTCATTCATCCGTACTTCAGGGGTACCCAGCAACAGCCAAAGAGAGAGAAACCTAGCACGGCCAAATGCTCCCATCTGGGGATGAGAACCAAACACTATTCCTTCAGCCATAGTCTGTATTTTGCAGCTGGTTCCTCCTAACAACTACAACTTCAGAAGTGTTGGAACAACTAGAAAAAAGCCCAGGACTTTCTGACTGCCCTGGTATTCCACCAGAGAATCCCATGCTCACTCAAGTGAAGACATTCCTCCACAGCTGCACAGGAAGGAAGCAGCACTACATCACCTACCCTAGGCACCCACAGTTGCTGCAGCCATAATTGTTTCTTGTCAATAAGGCCCAAATCTCTCCAATTTCAGGTTTTAAACATCACCAACAGTTGCAGCCGATCCTATGGTTTTGTAACCATCGGGTCTGCCATTGACTGTCTCTTTCTACATCCCTGCCAAGTACTTGCTGCCCAATCCTTTAAACATTACAGTAAGAGTCAGCGTTAACTCCTGAAGTCGGAAGGGTGGGGTCTGTGCCCACAACTTCCAAAACACTTGAACACTCCACCTAGAAACAGGCAGAGTCGTCTTACAAAGCTTACCCACAAGAGTAGCCTTCCATGAACCTAGAGGCTTCAGCCTGCTTTAAAAGCTTCAGATGTGACAAAAGCGACCTCCTCTGCTGCAGCATCACCGGCTGCACTATGCGAATTCCTGGTGTTCCCCAACACCCCTCGGGAAAAGCAAGCAATTCACTGGCTGCTTACTAGTGCTCTTAATTTACTAGTGCTCTTAATTGTCCTGGATTATTCCTGGGCAGGGAGGGACTTCCTCTTTTCCAACAGTGTGTCCACAACAGCAAAGTGAGTCCTCACAGGGAAGCGCCGATTTCTAGTATAATTGTTTAGCAGACAAACAAGAGAGGGGTGGGGGGGGAGCCAAGGAGTTAGTGCTGAGATGTTGGAACTCTTTTTCAAGCAGACCCCATTGTAGCCCTCAGAACGGCGATTAAGCACAGATAACAGCGTTATTGTGCAAATTCAGGGAGGCCCTCTCACTGCACAGAAGCGGGGGGGGGGGGGTGGGGGGGGGAGAAAAAAAAAAAATAGTAGTAAATCGGCCAAATAAGGTTGGTTGAGCTGGACCAAGCCAGGAAAGAGGCCAGGAGATGACGTAACTAGAGGAAGCTTTTAGTCAGCTTCCTTTATAACCTGGAGCAGGGCCAGAGCTACCTCTTCCAGAGGAGTTTCTCCAAAAAGTGTCAGTGATTCGCAAGCACATGCAGAGCCCAGAAACGCAGGAAGGGTCCTCTTCCCCCTGAGCACCCAGCTTCACATGAAGCAAAACCAGAAGGCATTTGAATCATTTAGCTTCAGCTCGTTCACTCTCCCATGTCACTACCTAGGGAGTTCAGGGAGCCCTGCACAGGAGGATTTCACTTCAGACCAGACGTTATACATAAAACAACCGAAACAAGTTTCCTCTAGAGGCAGTGATGCCATTTCCTGTCACAAAAAAAAAAAAAAAAAAAAAAAGGAGCCCATATTAAGACATCTTGTGAACTATCCTCACAAGAAAAGCAAGAATTGTAATTAATCTTCAGGGGTGATTAATCACACAAGGCGGAGTCACCCCAAGAAAAGCACTGCAACCCCTTGCAGGTCCAAAAGAGGTACTGCCTGTAAATGTGATGGGGACAGGATATACGCAAGAATTGCCCGACAATCAAGCCCAAACCAGCAGTTTTTTCCCCATAGGAGGCTTATAGCAGAAGGCGCAAATCTAAAGCTCTCTTTGGAGATCCCTTTTACGGCATGCACCTCACCAGCCTGCTTCTTGCTCATCTACCTCAAGTAACAAATCAAGAGGTCAAAAACAAAAGAAAGGACTCGGCTGACTTCTATAATCTTCTAGAGCCTCTGGTACGATAAGTACTTCTAGGTCTAACATGATCACATTAAAATTTTAAGAACTGGATCGTGACTACCAGTTAAGATCAGGCACTCTGAACAGCTCTTGCTCACTACAGTCTGAAGCCATTATAAGTGATGCTTTCTGCACAATGCTTCCAGTTAGGGGCAAGGCTTGCCCTAAGAACGGGAAGCAAGATTTTACCAGGATGTAAAAACAGAGCAAATGCTACTTTAGCAATAGTATTCTCTAAACTCCCAGTTTAACACAGAAGGCCCAGAAGCACCACAGAGAAGGTTTTGCTCACTAGCAGGCTTAGCTGCTTCATCTGCACAAGAGCTAAAGCCTCGCTATTCTTGCAGAATCTGGGAACCAAGCTGATGAATACAAGTTAAGAGTGTAAAGGCCTTTCCTGGTTTGCAAAATCCCACAGTAGGTATAAAGCTACAGATCATTCATTGTGTACCAGTCCAGTAGTTTACCAGGTTTCACTGTACACTCAGCATGTTTTAGCTACCGTTGCTTCTGAAACACAGAGTTATCTGAAATTCACCATTACACCCTTTTACAGCAACTTCATGTATCTGACAGCGATAGAAGAAAGGGAAAACGGACTGAGTTTGGCTAACACGGTAGCACCCACATCCCACCAAAGCCTGTCTAACCGATCAGTGCCGCTGAGCTTCCCAAGCTACACTGAGTGCAGGAGAGGAAGATACGTAACACCAAAGGGTTGGTCCTCGGGTAAGACTGAAGGCATCTGGAGTGCTTCTAGTGTGGCTTCACAGTACAACATGATCCAAGCCCAGGGCATCAAAAGCGCCCATCTGTTACAAGTCACAGTTTCCATCACTGTCTACCCTTCACATGCAGCCTTCAAGACCTCTAGCAAATTCCACAAGAACAGTAATAGAAAAAAAGATCGCCCAAAGGTGTAGCACTCTGCTCCTAGCTACCATCTTGTTGCATTTGGTAGCAAGTAGCTACACACCAAGAAACTAATTATCCAGAGGTTTATCTGCATACCTAACCCAGTCTCTCAGTTACCTTTCTTTTAGCCGGATCTATGCAGTTCCAAAGAAACAAGGAAGATATGCTTCAGGGACCTCTGGAATCCAAATGGGAATTAGGACTATCATTTTAAGCTACAGACAGGGTCCCTGAAGGCTCTAATGGCTACTGCTGCACTGAGTTTTATAAAATATTTTAAAAAAAAAAAAAAGAGACAACAGCAGAAAACTCTTTAAAAAATAATCTTAAATGGCACCACAGAGCTGAGACCTATGAATCTTAGTATTTTTCTGTGATGAAGACCTCAACTTGGACAGGCATGATTTTCTTTGGAGTAACACTTTGCCCTAGAAACCTGGAGACTGACGCTCTGGAACACCAAGAGAAACACTTCATTCTGCTAATACAATAAGAGCAGTCCAAACTTCATTATAACTTCGTTTGAAGTTTTCTGTATTCATGAAATCAGCTGTGATCAAACCCTTTTCTCTACAATAAGACTATCTTAGCTAAAACAGAACTGTTCAGGTCCTAGAGATAGCTGAATGCACACCTCCTACACAACAGATGCTCAGGTTTTCGAAGTCCTGTGGCCTATGCACTCACACAGCCACAAAGTGAGCATATTCACAGGCAAAATAGTGAATGAATCCTGACGCAGAAGCACTTCTTCTGCTAATAGCTAAAACTACAGTAAAGTATCAGTCGCTTTCCCTCCCACTCCTCCAATGAAGATGTTTTTTCAATACTGAAGTTCAAGCGATTAACTACGGAGCTTGGACTAGCCATCAAAACAGCAGCTCATTCGCTTCTATCAGGATTTGGAACTGAGCACTACTTCGAGCTCTGCCCAGCCTGAAATGACTCAGTTAGAGACCAGAGCACTAGTCAGTCAGCATGAGATCAGAGCCCACTCATGGCCAGCAAACAGACTTCTCACGACTGGGGGAGAGACTTCCAAGAGGTGTTTCAGCACTTGGCTACTTCCATCCTCTGCAATACAAAAAAGTGGTTGGGAATTATATGCCCTCTTTGATGTGTGTTTTAACCGTTTCCAGATCGCAAACTTTTTGGAACAAAAATTGATAAGCCAGAGTTGACTGCTTAACTGTAAGACTGCTGCAGATAAAAGACCGAAGCGCTCCTGTGGAGAGCACAGCAGGATCAGCAGGCCGATGCACGATGGCCTTCCTACACGGGCTGTGAGGCCCCCAACCAAACCCCCCCATCGTACAGACATTTTGCTTCACAACAACGAATCACCTGCCCCGAGTTCAAAGATTACCAGGGTTAATCCCAGATTCCTATTAATAATGCACCCAAGCGTAGTACCACTTGTGGCAAATCTCAAGTAACAAAACGGCAACCTCCAGCCAGATGTGTTAACATTTATCCTGGCTTAGGAGGAGTAGGGACTTGGAACGCAACAGGTTTTGCTGCTCAAGCCATGCAGCAGCATGTTCTGTCAGCCTGGCAAGATGAATGATAAAAGCTACCAAACACTTGAGACACAAATGCTTTTCCTGCTCAGCCAGCACTGTTCCCTGGAACATTTCCTCCATCTGTCTTCTTCACAATGGATTTATTTTTGTGATGAAGCTCACACAGAGCTACATCTAAATGCCCGAGTTTCACCCACATTTGACCTTGATTGAGGAAAGACACTCGCATTTTACCATTTTGTTAATTAAGTAGCTATTAACGCCTCTTAAGCTAGAACACTGGTAGCTCGTTTCTTTCGCATGAAGAACTGATTACACGGTTATGCCAGTACATCCTGTTCCTGCAAACCACAGCTCAAGAAATAATGTTTAAAATATTATTTCAGTTAGGTCTGCAACTAGGGCAGATGGGGCAGGAAACCGAAGGCTGATAGAGCACGAGGGCTGCAGCTCTGTACCTCAACAGGCACAAGCATTTGAACCGCTTTCTGCGGAATCTGCGGTGGGCAATGCACAGCACAGCGCTTGCCTTTCTTTATCTGTTCCAGCTTTCAAAAGCTCTGAAAGCAGAACTGCTCTGTCAGAACCAGAAAGCAGCAGGTCGAGAAGGTGGATCCAGTCCTGGGCGTGTCTGCAGATGCAGAGGCTGCCCTGAGCGCCTCGTAGCAAGCAGCATCTCACATTTGGATTCAGCCTGCGAGGGGGAACCCTGCCCCACCGTCTCCACAAGAAGTTAGGATCTCTTCGCTGATTCACACTAAAAGTCGTCACTCACCACAACTGTGAGCTCTCCGCCTAAAACGTCTCAAGTGCATTTTACACAGAAGTCCCCTAACCTGAGCTACTTCTGTTCATCTTACAGACTTGTTGCCTGTATTTTTTTTGAAAGCAAATCTTCACTAACCGTTGCAGATGTTTGAAGAAAGGCCTTTCTAGAGATTGGTAAAATACCCTATTAACCTTTAAGTGGCTTAAGCTATATATCCTCTAAGATGTTGATGTTTTTAAAAAATAATAATCCGGCTACCATCTAAGGGAGCTGGCATTTGAGACAGCGGGAAAAGCAGAAGTCAGTCAAACAGACATTTAGTATCTATTTGAAAGTAATAAAATCAAACTATCTTAAAAATTAATCAGGGTGGATTCCATTTCAACTTCCACCTACATAGGGGTGGGTTTTGTTTAGGGTGGGTTCCCCCCCCCACCTTTTACATAAACCACGGACTCTCTGCTTAAACCTCGGGTGTTCTCAGGCCGTTTCAGATCCCTCGCAGGAGGAAACAGCCAGGGCCTCCCAGCCTGCTCCTTCCTGTTCTATCAATGAAGAGTTCGGACCAATTCTTTCACTCCAACCAAGAGAAATCAGATGGAAAAAACCCACGTTCCTCATTAGTCACCGAGCTCCCACTGCGAGGAGGAGAGTCAAGTACAGACTTGACCAGGCGTTCCGGAGTACTAAGATCTCCCCAGCCGAGAAATACTTCGAGTCAAGCTGGGACACGGCTCCCGAGCAACTCGCGCTCGCTAATTAAGACTCGCGAAAACCCCGACTCTCCTCGTCACGGAGCGCAGGGGAGCCGGCCCTGCCGAACCCCGCCGGCCTCCGCCGAGCTGCGCCCCGCGACGCTCCCTGCGGCTCCGGGCCCCTGCGCGGGGCGGCCACCGCCGGGCGCTGCCCCCCGCCCCTCCGCGCCCTGGCCAGACCCCACCCCGCGCGCTGGCCTGCCCCCCCCGCCGCGCCCCTCCGCCCGCCGCCCCGGGCGGGCACCGCGGCCCGGCCCTTCGCGCAGGGCGGGGAGCACAAGATGGAGGGACGGGCGGCTCCGTCCCGCCGCCGGACGGCGCCGCGCTCCCCGGCGCTCCCGCCTCCCCGCTCTCCTCTCGGCCCGCGGGCCCCGCCGCCGGCCGCGGCCGCTCCCAGGCGGGAGGAGCCCCCGGGGCCGGCGGCCGCCGCGGCCCTCCCGCGCCGCCGGGCCCGCGCCCCGCCATGCCCGCCCTGGCCCGCGCACTCCAGAGCCGCCCCCGCGGCGGGGCTCCCGCTCCGCTCCGCTCCGCTCCCCGCCAGCGGCGCTCACCGTTTTCGGCATCTTCCCGGCCCGGCTAAGCACGGCGGTCGCTCCTGCTGCGCCGGTGGGGCTCTCCGCGGGCTCCGCGCTGCTTCTAACGGGACTCCGCGCCGCGCCTCTCCGCACGCCCTCCCGCCCCGCGCAAGCCCCGCCCAGCCCCGCCCGGCCCAGCTCCCGCCACCCGCCCGCCCGGCCGACACCGGCGCCGGAGCTGCGCCGCCCCCGCCCCGGCCTCCCCAGGGGGGCGAGGCCCGGCCCGGCCCGGCCCGGCCCGGCCCGGCGCGGCGCGGCCGTGCGGCGCGGGGTGAAGCTGGGGGCCCTGTGCCCCCGCCGAGCGGTGCGCGGCCCAGCGGGAGGTGCCGAGAAAGCCCCGAGCGCCGAAGTTCATGGGCGCGGCGGCGCTATTTTGAGGGCGGTTGCACGGTGCGAAGCGAGGCCGCGGAGCTGAAGCCTGGCGGGATGGCCTTCGGCCCGGCGCCCTCGGCGCTGGTCAGGCCGGTGACCGTGCCGCCGCACCCATGGCCTTCCCGCCCAGCTGCTGGACTGAGAAACGCGTCCGGCTCCAGGTGCCTCGGAAGCACAAAGGGCTGTGGCTCCCCGAAACTTGGTGGGCACACCGCCGCCAGGCCTCAAGCCTTCTCCGAGGGCACCATCACATCCATGCGGTACAAATGAGCAGTAAGTGAGCGTGAATGAAAGTCATTGGAGGACCGGCTGCACGCCAGCAGCCAAAGCTTCCGTGCTGTCTGCGTTTTGGAAACACTGATGGAGGGACCCATCAGAGGCTGAGGGGTGACCTTATTGCTCTCTACAACTGCCTGCAAGGCAGCTGTAGTGAGACGGGTGTTGGCCTCTTCTCCCTAGTGAATAGCGATAGGGCAAGAGGGAACAGGTTCCAGTTGCGCCAGGGGACGTTTAGATTGGATATTAGGAAAAACTTCTTCACCGAAAGGGTGGTGAAGCATTGGAATGGGTTGCCGAGGGAGATGGTGGAGTCACCATCCCTGGATATGTTTAGAAAACGGTTGGATGTGGCACTTAAGGAGAAGATTTAGTGTTAGGATGGTGTAGGGCTGTAGGTTGGACTTGATGATCTTAAAGGTCCTTTTCAACCTTTATGATTCTGTGAATCTATGATTCTGTGATTGATGGGGATTTAAAGAGGCCATCTCATCTTGTTTGGGACTTTGAACAATAACTGTCGAACGGTGACCCAAGTCCTCTTCTCTCTCAGGAAATAGAAAAAAAAATACTCCAGAAGAAGGAAGCAAAATGTTCTCAATAACTTTCACACCATATTTTTAAGTTAAGTAAAAACCCGTCTTCCTATTTTTCTTCAATTTGTGTCTTTTTTTTAAAATCTGGTAAGCAGTTTCAGTCTTTAAGCCATCTTAATTGATGGGAAGACCATGCAGACTAGCTGTACTTTACAGCTACGTTTTTTCCAAGCATGTTGAATAAATGAAAATTGTGTTAATAGAAGAACACATAAAGTTGAGTATCAAATAGGAAGAGAGCAAGCCAAGCTCTACTAGGTAGTTTAGCACAGATTCTTGCTGAGTAAACTGTTTTCTTTAATATGATTACAGGGGCCTGCTGGAATTAATATTAAACCAAGGTATGTTGCAAATTGACATCAGATTCTTAATAACACACTGTACGTCTTTTAAAATCACGGTTCATTCAGAAGATCTCCAAATGCCTTGTAAAATATCCATAATTAAATGCTCAGGGTCTGCAGAAACTAAGTTTCTCTTTCTTCCCCAAGGATTAATATTGTTGAAAATGTATAGGTAATATAACACAAATAATTTTTTTAACTAGAAGCTTATAAAATATGTTGACTTGCTTTTCAAAATGATGTTTCCTCGCTATTCAGCATTATATGAGAAAAAGAAAATCCAGAATAGTTCTCACCCTATAAGAAAGAGAAATGGATTTTCAAAGAGACAAGGCCTTGCCTCACTCCAGAGTAAATGAGGAGTAATACTATAGAGTAATAGAACTATTCCTGCCCACCTGGCAAGAAGTGGAAATGGGGTGCATAAGCTTTGTTTGCTTCATTTGAATACGCAGGTTTCACCTAAACTAAAATCCCTATGCCATGTTGACGTAGGAAAAATCATTATGATTGAATCGATGTAAATTGGCTATGCAAAAAGTCACAGGGCCCCTAAGAGCCTGTCATACTAAGTTACCATCCTCTTCTGACTCATTTTTACACCGAAACTTCCGTAGACTCGGTCGAACAAGACTGCTCCATGAAAGGGTTCCAGCTGATTCCTACAGAAATTGACACTGACAGAAGAGATTCAGAATAATAAAGGCACTTGCTTGTAATTTTAACAAATTATAGAGGGCACCCACAGCGCCAGGTTTGGATACAGGCATGTTAGGTGTGAGCTGTTTCACTGAATTCAAGTGTCTCTGTGAAGGCTTATTCAGTGCCCTGCTAACAACATCATATATGACGCTGAGAGCCTGATTCTACTTCTGTTGGGACTTCTGTTGCAACATTTCTTCGTAACACCGAGGTAATCGTTTGGAGGATTTAATCATTCCTTTTTGTGAAAATGATAAAGCTACTGATGATGAAAGTTTAGCTATTTCCTTGCCAAATTTAAGGAGCCATAATTCAGCATCCAGGAAACTAACATTTTCTTCACAGTGCCTCAGGACAGGAGCCGTGATGCAAACTAAGCCCCATGCCAGCGGGCCGATCAGATCCAGAGCACCCGTGTTCTCGCGCACAACGTGCTAGGCATTGGCATCGCGCGTGAACTGCCTGTCAAACGGTCTACAAGCCGTCTGAAGGGGTGAGACAAAGCAAAGTGATTTCCTCAGCATGGCAGATGCTTGTTTCTCACCCTCGCCACTTCCCTTGTCCTTCTTCTCTGTTACTCATAGCAGTAGCCATACTAAATACCTTTCACGCCATGCTGAAAGACAAGGGTTCCCAGTGACAGGCACACACGTCTCTATGCTTTGCTTCCTCTCCTTTCTGTCCTCTTCCCCTTTCTTGCAGAGGAGGAGAACAAGACATCTGAACCCTTTAGAACTGCCGAGTGCTCCAGCTGCAGTGTCATGAGGAATTCCTCCTGCGGAGATGCTGCTCCTGGATCTCGCCTGCCCCACAGACCTCTGCTTCGCCGGCTGCCGAGGAGTGAGGACTGCCTCGAGCAGCCCCCTGCCTGGCCATGTGTGAGAGCGAGCAAATCCATGGATTCCTTAAGAGATGCAGGCAGGGGTTATCTCTCCTCCCAGCTGCAGGGTGAGATTCCAAGGGGTCTGTCAGCTGACTACAGATCCGCCCTGCAGGATGTGCTAGAGTTGAATAACATTACCCAGGGCCTCAAAAATACTGTTATTTCAGACTGCTCAGAGCCCAAATATTAAAGCATTTCAGAATTAGGTTAGGCCAGGATGACATTAAGCATTCTCCTGGGAGGAAGTCTGGTATTTCACTGGGGATTTATTATCTTGGTTTCATTTACATCAAACCTTTTGTAGTACCTTTTGTAGCACCTTCTTTTAGGCAGGAAAAGCATGTAAATTATTTGGTCTGAAACACCAGAATCATTTAGCACGAGCACTTAAACAAGGGACCCTTTTGTCAGCATATACAGTTTTTTGGACTAATGCTGGGTAACTTGAACTGCCCCTGGTGCAGCTTTGACAGAAGGCTGTCCTCTAAAATTAGCCAATCTGGTTATGAGCTATTCTTTAAAAAGCAGGTAAACTGCTTTCTCCTGCTTTTACAGTTTTCTTCTGCCTACAGTGAGTTTACAGTGAGACACCCTCAGTTATGATCTTGGATCATTTTAGTGTTTGATTATGTTGAGAGGTAGAAAGCACTTCTCTCCCAGACACACACAATTTTCCTTTCCAAACACACTTACCTCTAACACCTTTTTACCTTCAGCATTGGGGTGATCTTCTGCAGTGATTCTCAAGCTGTGAGGATGAGAGGAGCAAGGAAAGGGAGAGCGTACCACATCTAGGGAGGCAGCATTTGAAAAGGCTAAGAAAATTCTATTCCCACTCAGCTGCTGGGACAGGGCAGACACTGACAGGGCTGTTGGATGCGTGATGCCATTTATCTGACCACCTTCTCACCTTAAGGAATGGAGCTCGTTTCAGTATATGCTCCCAGCTCCTCCCATTCTCCAGGGCAGAAATAGCTGGAACTGCCTGGAAATCCCAGGGATTTGAGTCAGCCAGATGCTCTGTAAAGACCTAGTTCCTAGTTCCCTCTGGCATAGAAGTCCCCCACTGCAATGAGGCCCTGGCAAGGAACATGGAAGAAGGCAGGACTAGGGACAATTCCCCGCTGTATGGCCCACACCACTCACCTGCTGTGCAGCTGGGGATATGCTGTGTTTGTGCAAGAGGAGACTGAAGAAGAGACTTTAAAACCAGACCAAGGGTGTGCAATGTTAGCAACGACCGTATGAAAAAAAATGTAAGAACCACTCGTCTGCTAGAATTGTCTCTTCTAAAGTTGTTTTTCCTATGTACCGTATGGGAGCAAATGCTCATATGTTGGTTGCTTTCTGGGCCTTGTACTGCTTGCAGGAATGCGGGAAACAAAGGGAAATCTACTGGATATTCTAGGACCTCACTCCAAGTATTTACAGCCCAGCTAACAGATAACATAACTAGCAAGGACAAAGTAATGAAAGGGAATATATTTTCTCTCTTTGGGTGAAAGGTAGTAGTGTAGAAATGATCTGAAATCTCTGCACAGTTGGAGGAACATGAGCTCTGGAGACTGACACTGGTGATTGCTCCTCGGAGCAAGGAGGTTGGATAAGTCCTGCTGGTCCGTTCCATCTCAAACTAGTGAAAAGCAATTATTCGTGTGGGTGATGGGAGGAATCAAGCTGGGGCTCTCAGTTTTAGAAAAGGCATCTAACCTAAAAAGTAGCTCTGATGGTATTTACTCTGATAGATTTGATGGTATGGTGTATATCCAAAAGGAAACATGCTTACTCATATGTATTTCTCAGAGGCCATTAAGCATTTACAGTATTCATGGTCAACTAAAAACAGACTGGAAGCAGGGAGCTAGAGATATAATCCTATGTTACCCACTGCATTTTACCCCTGAGGCATTCCACAAAGCCTGTGAGGAGGACACCAGAGCTGTCCAGACCAGCAAAGCCTCACTGTAAACAAACCATGACAGAAAAAAACCCCGAACAAGTAAAGCTTTGAAACCTAACAAAACTGGTTGCTCTGTCCTGCATCCACCTTAAGTTCTTAACAGCACAACCAAAACCTTTGTAGGCACAAAATCCAGCAAATCTTTTATTCGGTGGGCTCAGACCAGCAAGAGCTTGCACACCACACTAACAGGCAGAAAAGGGGGTGGAATCTTCAGAAAAGATCGTCATGGTTTCAGCACCCCAAAGAAACAGGCTCTCTGGGAGTTTTCTCCTCTCTCTCTCTCCTGCTCTGCCTCCTTCTCAGACGGCTGGTGTGGAGCCAAGATGATGGCACAAGTGTGATGACCATGTAGGGCCACTGCCTATCTGACTCAGAGATCAGGAACTAGGAAATTGTAAGGAAGGCCACTGGGTGTTTCTCTCCATGCTTGCCAGAGAACATAACGCCCAGGCCAACCTCTGGTGCTGAGTACCAGCTCTAGATGGATCTGACACAGGTAACCACTGACTTGGACTATATCAGGACGCATTGACTTGCACTGGCATTTTCTGAAGGCTTCAGCATGTAACAGTTAGGAGTAATTGTACACAGAGGCAGTGCAGGATGGTGAAAAAGGGCCATAGAAGGACCAAACTGAGCGTTACTGAACAAGAGCCAAGGAGAAGCCATCTTTGAGAGAGATTTTCCAGTGCCGATGGGCTGTTTAAAATGAACACCCTCCCAAAGACACATGGATCGCCAACCCCCACAGTGAGATATCATTGGGGAATATCCCAGCCCTTCAGTGTTCCCAGCCTAAGCCTGTCTCCCCTTACATCCTTCAACAGCACAACGAGGCCGCTGTAGGAGAGGGAACAGCATTATTCCTCCAAGAATTGTCTATCATAAGTAGCAGTTACCTGCTTGGAAGCAGTAGGCAGCCAACAGGCGGTGTGCTAGCCCCCGGGCAGCCCTGCCTCTGGTGTTGTCGGTGGTGGTTTGGGCTGCAGGGCGTTCTGCTGCAGGCCGGTGTGATGTTCCGGCCCTAACAGGGCTGAGTTAAGTTTTCGCATATGCCCGTCATTACCACCTCTAGATCTCCTGGAAATTTCCAGCTCCTTAGCCACGAAACTACGTAAGAAAGCTTAATCTACATTAGCTTTTTAGTTCAGATCAGAAGTTTGGTTTTGAAGTGAATTTCCTATTCATTGCACTTTGTTTCTCCTCACGGTGCAGACTCATACCTGGTGAACTGAATTCTTTTTGGATGACAATAAACCAGAAGGTGTGCTTCAAGGAGTGTATTTATTGTTCTCCAGTTATTGGCAAGCGTTCAGTTAGTTGTACCAGGACAGAGCAAGTCCAAAATAAGCTCCCTCTGAAATACATTTAGTGTGAATGTTAAATATTCAGCAGCAGCCCTTCCGTTTCCCAGATCTGCTCCTATCACACCACGCTACTTGTCTATGTAGACGTGCTTACCTGTCAGAATGATCCAGGCTTACTTGCATGTCTTGAAATTGTTGAAATATTTTTAGCAGGTGTTTTGGTTTGGCCTGGCCGGATTTTGGCAGTGAGGGGGGAGCTGCAGGGTGGCTTCTGCAAGAAGCTGCTAGAAGCTCCCCGAGTTTGATAGAGCCAGTGCCAGCCAGCTACAAAGAGGGACCCGCCGCTGGCCAAGGCTGAGCCTGTCAGTAAGGTGATAGCAGAGGAACGCCTCTGTGAAAAACATATTTAAGAACGGCAAAAAGAACTGCGCCGTAACAGCCGGCACAGAGATGGAGGAGTGAGAATCTGTGCAGACACCAAGGTCAGTGAAGAAGGAGGGGGGGGAGGATGAGCTCCAGGCGCCGGAGCAGAGAGAGTCCCCCGGGTCCGTGGTGAAGACCATGGTGAAGCGGGTTGTACCCCTGCAGCCCATGGGTGAGGTGCAGATGTCCACCATGAGGATCACCGCATAGATATCCACTGTGTAGAGGACTCCACGCCGTGTGGGTGGATCCCTGAAGGGGACTGTAGCCCATGGGAAGCCCGCATCAGAGCAAGTCGCTGCCGGAACCTGCAGCCCGGGGAAGAGAGGAATGCCCACGCTGGAGCAGGTTGGCTGGTGGGACTTTGGTGACACCGCGGGGGACTCAAGCTGGAGCAGTTTCCCCCGAAGGACTGCGCCTCAGACTCACGAGGGGTGGGCTGCCTCTCGTGAGGTGTCTCCCGTTGGGCAGTTTGTGATGAATTGCCCTTCGTGGGACGACTCACACGGAGAAGAGAGCACGAAGCTTGTCTCCCGTGAGAGGGACCCCACAATGGCCCTGGGGAAGAGTGAAGAGTCCTCCCCCGGAATGAAGAAGCGGTGGAACCAACGTCGGATGAACTGACCGCAGCCCCCATTCCCTGTCCCCCTGCGCCGCTCGGGGGAAGGAGGTGGAGAAGCTGGGATTGATGTTAAGCCCGGGAAGAAGGGAGGGATGGGGGGAAGGTGTTCTGGTTTTAAGATCTGTTTGCTCTTTCTCACTTCTCACTACTCCTCTCTGATTGGTTCTTTCAATAAATGTAATTAATTTCCCCAAAATCGAGTCAGTTTTGCCCGGGACAGTAAATGAGAGTGATCTCCCTGTCCTTATCTCAAACCCTGAACCCTTGGAAATATTTTCTCCCCCTGTTTCGCAGTGAAAGGGGGAGTGCGAGAGCGGCTGGGTGTGTACCTGGCAGCTGGCCAGGGTCAAACCAAGACAGCAGGATAGATTTTAACCTGGATCAGGGTGGCAGAACTGAGGTAGGGAGCAAGGAGACACCCCTGTGGGGACAGTAATCTCAAAGGAAGACAAGTTTCAAATGCAAGGGTGGCCAGCTGAGCTGTCCCTGGGACCCAGGCTAGCCCACAGGTGCGCTGAGCACCAAAGTGTAGTTCTGAATTTGGCTCCTAAATTCTCCTTTTCCCCTCTGCAAAATGCCATGGGCTCACCCATGGACTCAGGATTCACCAACTGACATCAAATTCCTCCTAGAACAGAAGCGTGCACCTCCCCAGGGGTTTTACCCTCCAGTTAGCCCCTTCTCCCACTCATCTCTCCCTGACCTCCTCTCTAGCCTGGTGGTGTGATTAGAAAGCCTTCTCTCCCTCACACATAGAGCAGCTGCTTATAATCTAACTTTTCTCTGCTTCTCCAGGGCTCCAAGACTGACTCAGTTCTCCAGGCATTCCAGCTCCTACCGAGCAGAAGTAGAGTGGGGAGGAAGCTCTCGGTCTTGCCACTAACATTAAGTCAGTTTTCCCCACTGCACCGAAACTTGGTCAAGTGAATCAATGCACTGGAACATAAGGCTCAACCAGCCACGAAGAGGGAAAAGAAAACTGGCCCATATTCCCAGGTAGTGGCATATAATGTGGAAGATGATCTCAGCACAAACTGTTTCAGACCAACTTTACCAGTTCTTTCCACCTAAGTGTCGGTTCCATTCATTTTGCCTGAGACTGAGACCTATTCTTGGAAACTTTAAAAATATACAGGGAGTTGCCAGCCATTTTTATTCTAATGCAGGAACATTATATGCTGAAGACATTACTCTTGGCTCCTGCTCAGACAGCAGGTTTTTTCCAGGTGAACACCAAACCCTGACCCATGATAATGTCTGGGAGTATTGCAGCTCTTTCTGGGCTAGAACATTAAGTAAACATTTAAGTAAACTCAAAAAAACCCAGAATGTTATTGTGCGGGAAATGCCTAGAGCAGGAGCGTAATCTGGGAATGTTCATGTTACCCCTCCCACTCAGCTGATTCACTCGCAAGTGAAGGGAAATCCCTCCCAGCCTGATGACACTACACGGAGTGATGTGCAGTCAGGCCCACATGACTGTGAGAGACAAGCACCTATGGGCAACCCTAACTCCCTCACACGCCGCATCCTGTTCTTTTCTCCACAACCAAACACCGCGATGCACCACACAGCACACACCATGCCCCCACCCACTTAGACCCAGGCATGATATATGGCATCATTTATTTTTCCTAGGTTTTCACTAAACGCGTGGCATCTCTGATCCTAAAATGCAGAGATCCAAGGTATTTAGGATATTTGTACCAGCAAAGTGACTACATTGTTAAAAAAAAAAAAAAAAGAGTCCTCCCTGAGTGGCAGTGTATTCCAGGTGCTGAGCATCGCTGTAGGCATTGATCCAAACTCCATCCCGATCTGAAGAAGCCATCTGTCCTTTCCATGTCTCACTCACCACATCTGCAACAGTGGGGCCATGTCTTTCATCAGGAGCTTTAACCCTCCAGGGAAAAAAAAAAGTACGTTAAATGCTGTCTAATACTTTCTTGTTTGCCAGACCGTATATGTGTTAGTTTTCCTCTAGCTGCATTTTCTTGCAGTTTCCATTTTACAGAATTTAGAGGAAGTGGCCCAACAAAACACAAATAAGGTAGTTATTTTATTTCTTTTTGGAAGCACTACTACTGGATACACACAGTTATGGATCTCTGACAGTAAACTTTTCGTGTGGAGCAGGCAAAGATATTTCAGTCTGATTACCTAGGTCATTTTGAGTTTTGCTGATTTCAAGCTTTCATGCTAGAGCACTTCAGCAGCGATGAGATTTGATCTGGTGTGCATCTTTAGGGGCATGGACAGCGATGTTTGATCCATCTTCCTGGTACAGGTTAGTTCAGGAATGTTTTTTTTAATAAATTTGGACCAGAGGGAAGCAGCACCTCTGGACTGGCCTCCTGTATCATCCGGCCAATGCATTTCTGGTCTGATACCTAAGAGTCTTGAACCTGGGTTTCCTGCCCTTATGCATGACTTCTCCTCCAGATTCTCCTCCACCTTGTTTTTGCCTAGCTTTCCACAATAAGTGGAGTCAAACTTTCCAGAATGATTCGTCTTAGTTATAACCAAAGATAATCCTGTACAAATCATCAGCAACCAAGCACACTTTGCTGCCCTCCCAAACCTGCCGTCATAACCTAAACTGCTGTCATTTCTACTTTGTCATCTTTACTAGTCTTCTCCCTACACTGCTTCATGTTCATCACAAGGGATGAAGTATTCTGAGGGCTGGTTTAGCTCGCTCGGTTGAGCGTGGTGCTGAAACACCAAAGGTCACGGGTTCGATTCCCGTTCAGTCCTCATGTCTTGCATGATCTAGTTGAGAGGTGTCCCTGCCCATGACAGGGATGGATTAAAATGATCTCTAAGGTCCCTTCCAGCCTAGGCCATTCTATATGGCTCTCACAAATCCCAGTCACTCTACATCACAATACTGTGCCGGTTTTATCTTTGTCATACCCAGGAGATACGGCATCGCATTACACCATAACACTGAAATGAGAAATATTTAGTATCAAAGGCTAGCTATGTCAATGATCATGTGGCACTAACCCGCCCTGAAGAGAACCAAAGCAGCCTGCACACGTAGAGCAAAGAGCAGTCTTGTGTAGCAAGTAATTCCTGTGCTGTGGGAATGGAATGAGACTCAGCACACCACCCAAACTTTCTCCCTTTCTCCTGCACAAACAAGGATCAACACTGCAGAAGCAAGCAAGACAGCATCTTAGACGAATATTCACACCACACAAAACTCACAACCACCCCCAAACATCAGTCACCCTAGCAGCCCTGCTGCTGGCTCCCCGTCAGTTAGCAAGCCATGCACTTTGTATGATTTTGCAAAAATCCCATAGACAAAATATCTGTACACTAGATCTCTCAGATTCAATGCCTAGAAGCAGGAACTCCGCTTCTCACCTCCGTTGCCAGGCCCGCATGACAACCTCGGCACTCTGAGGAGATACAAAATAATAGAAGTTGATTCAAGGCCTCGGCACCCAATAGCTGTCACAGCGGTTTCTGGGCGTTTTGCTCTCCTGATGCCTTGCTCACAACAGAGCTGGACATAAACCTGCAGGTTCCTGATGCAGTCATATGAATCCATTGATTTCATTGGACACAGGGTCCTGACATAGTTGTGCATAAATTGAAGTTTAGTTCCCAGTGCTGCACCCTGCAGCATTGGGAATGAAGACCAAGCTACTTAATGGTTGATAGTCACCTTGTGTATGTAGCTTTGAAAAGAGCTCAGCATAGCACAGAACTGAGTGGCTTGGCTCTCCTATCTAAAAATAGCTCACAGGGAACAACCCACTTTTGTTTTCCGGTAAGTCCAAGTGACAGTAATAACGGCAAAACTTATACATGGCTGTTGTTTTTTGTCCAGTAAACTGCCAGCCCATTCTGTTTCTTTTTGATGTTGGCCCCAAGTGTGCTTTATTTACTAGACTTGCTTGTATCATTCTTCTCCAGGCTGACTTTCTTCAGACTTTTGAAGTTTATGGTAAGACAAACCTGATTTTCTGACACTATTTTGAGGTAGGGGATTGGTTTAAACCAACATTAAAATAATACATTCTGTACCTTAAGGTAGTGGCTCATTTAAATTCAGTGCCTCAGTTTCATTACAGGTAATATGAAAACACTCATTTCTTCTGTTTCAAGAACAAAAAGTTGCACTGTAATTACTGGTGCTTGCCAAGCAGTTGGCAGGTGTGCGAGGGAAGATATGAATCCAAATGATTGCAAATACATCTCTGAAGTTTGTTACCTTACTTAGGAAAAAACCTAATTTTGCAGCTGTCCCACTGTGATCTATCTGAAAGGCTGCCCAAAGAGCTTGTAGCTTGTAGTGTGGAGCCGATGTAGTTATTACCTCTCTCAGAAAAGTTACAATTCAACATTAGCTATAAGTGAGACACAAATCTGACCAGTTCATGTACCCAGGCTCAGAAGAGCTTGGCTCTTCACTCTCTGGGTGTATGTCTCTATTGATTTAATGCTCAGGAAAAGAGGAAGGATCTTTCACTGTGAATCTCTGCTATATTGAGGTCTAGCTTCACGTTCCAAAATTATCGCATTAATTCCATAGTTGATTGTTTTATATGATCCACAGCTTTTGACTTGACTACCTTATTTGGGGAGTGATTTGGAATAAAAGTGGGTACTATAAAAAAGAGTGTATCTGGGAATGATGAACTAATGTGATTTTGGTGAGGCGCTCCCCTGTACTCCCCTGTCCTCAGCTAAAGCTTTTCTAATATTTCAGTTCTGCTTCTAAAGTAACCATGGTTCAAGGCATCAATATTTCACGAAGCGTAAGCGGTTCCCCTTTAGGAAAAGTAAAAGCAGTTTTTCCTGTTTGTGAAATCTCCACGTTGCCAAGAACTAAAAAGCTTTCGAAACTGTCTTTGCTGCTTGCAGAGCTTCACTGCCTTATAGGGTCTGAATGAATCCCCTGGATTCACTCTGGGGCAGGCTGGGAATGCTGGCTTTTCCTCCTTCTGGGTGATTCTGAGAGGCCTGCAAATGATGTCATGGTACATTTTAGGCTACAATAACAGGAAATCACCAAGTGTTTACACTGGCAGACTGGGCCGTGATGTGACTTTCCTCCTCTTCCTCCCTGCCCCCCGCCCACCTCGCCCCTGCCATTGACTTCCTTGATATATCTGCTTCCTCTGATTAAAATACCACAAGGTGACAGCACCGAAGGAGAAAAAGGGGAAGCAGGGGAGGGAGGAAGAACGGCTTGTTTTAAAAGGATGATTCCCCTCGCATTACTCACAGAGCACAGACCCCCCCTCCTCCCCCCGCCGGCCCTGCACACCCTGTGTCAGTACAGCCGGCCACACGCTTGGTCTGCTGCGGCGCTACAGGATGCACCTCTGCAAGATGCACAAATGAAGAAGAAACTCTCCCCTCCCTAGCACACCCGAGCCAGAGAAGAGATCCCCCCCAGCGAAATTTTGCTTCTGAATTTCCACACAAGCAGATCTGGAAATATATAGCACAGGCTGATGGACTCCAAGGAGGAGGAGGCCACACGTCAGGGCCTGGGGCAGAGGAAGGATGCAAGAAGTGAGCTTTACCCAGAGACTGCCACAAATTGAGGCCAACGTCAGGTTTCAGTCAGAAGTGAGTGAAAGTGCTGGATTTGGGCTGGGTTTCAGGCACTGCTTGGACCAGGGATGCACAGCATGAAGATATTAGATACTCTGTCCTTTCCAGCTTGCTGATATGGAGGGAAGAAGGAGGAAGATGTGAAGAAGTATCTGGAAGTCAAGGTATTCCAATGAGGAGAAAGAGGACCACTGCCGGACTAATTGGCCTTGAGGCAGTTCATGTTTCCCTGAAGAGGGGTTGGACTAGGTGAACTCTAGAGGTCCCTTCCAACCCTGAACATTCTATGATTCTATGAATCCCTGATACAGCATGAGTATATCCCTTCAGCTCGTTGCACTGGGCTAGCAGAGCGCACATAAGCAGCTTGGAGTTGGGGGACAACAGGGAGTAGCTAAGGGGTGGCTAACTCTAGAGCAGGTATTGGGATTCCTGGAGCTGAAGGAGGATGCATGAAAAGACAGACCATTTACAGCAATGGGAATGAAGTCTGTGATGAGAAAGATGACAGATACTGAAGAAATTTTCTCTTGTCCCAGCTGATTAGGGTAGTGGAGGCTTGGCTGATGCAACTATGTTCTTACCATTTCTGCTGCATCTCCCCGCTCCTTTCTTGTCTCATCCTGCTAGATCTGGACATGAACAGGGCAGAAAGGGAGAGAGTAGCAAATAAAATAATTTTATTTCTCTTACCTATTTCTCACCATTCATGCAACATCAGCAATGCTGACAGCTTTAAACCATGCCAAGAAAACTCCCAAATAGAAGAACAAAAAGCCTGAGACAGTCACACTGCAAAACTACTAGGATGCAGAAAGTCTTTCTCAGAGCACCATGTCTCTGTCCAGTGCACTTAGAAACTGTACATCTCCAGCTCATAAAGCTCAAGAGCAGAAAGACAGGAAAACCTTGTAAGAAAAAAAAGTCAGTCAGAGGCACTTACACCCTGCATCTATGCTGCAAGTGTAAAGCACAATTTATAGCTCTAGCAGAGGGAACGGGAACCATGAAGATGTGACTTCACCACTATAAGTTATTCAAATACTTATCCATGGTCAGTGACAAGCTGATACAAACTGCTTCAAACCTACTGGTGCTATGTCCTCAATGTTATTACCAATGATGTTATTACCTGAGGCAGTTATCAGGTTGTGAGGGAAAGACCACCCCAGCAATGCTCACACATTCACTATCCTCCAGCATGGATGTGTTCTGGTCCAGAAGAAATAGGAAGCTTTTGTCCCAAGCAGGTAGCTGGGATCTTAAGCGCACTTGAACATGTACTTCACTCACAGACATGCTTAATACAAAGCACAATCTCAAATGCCTTGCTGAATGAGAGGTTGAGGCTTTCTTCTCTTTGGTAATCCCAAGGACAAATTGCGAGGGTTTACCTACCGATAAGTTGTGTGGACTAATTAGCTTACCTTTAGAGTCCTGTTCATTATTATTATTCATTATTATTATGGTTGTTGTTAAATACATCTGTGAGGCAGCAATATGAAAGGAGAGAATTGTGCACTCTGGCACAAGCTTTGTAACAGGCAAAAAGCAATAGCTCTAAAACAAAACCAGATCTACACCATGAAACCATACTGGCTGACAAGAACCACGTGAATGGGTCTGGGTATGATTCTTAATGCTGCTAACACAGGGGGTCAGCTTCATGTGAGGCTGGGGTTCAAGAAGATACTCACTTTGTATTTTGCTCCCAAATGATTGGTGGCATGGAGATTTGCTTCAAAGAAACCCAAGCAGGCAATAGATTAAAGTCAACCTCTCTACATCATTCAAGCCTCCTTCTTAAATACTGTCAAAGGTGGCTTCACTGGAGAATGACTTCTGCAGTTTGGCAACCAGGAGGGAGGCTGGCGGCAATTCAGGCCTTTGGAAGAGAATTAGGAGAGTCATTCCTCAGTTTTTCTGCAATGCTCCTCTGCAGGCAAGGATAGGCTGAAAGAAGGATGCTCAGAGTGTTATTCAGAAAGGATTACCACAGTTTACCACAAGCAGCTGTTTTTCCAGGTACAACCTTTAGGCTGAAAACAGGTTTGTTCAACATGTGGTAGCATCAGAGAGGTTACAAGCTGCTTGGGCCAAGCAACTGGGCAGGGCACCCCCCCCCCCCCATCATTCAGTCACCAGGGATTTTCCATCACTTATTTGCAAATTTGTGGGGTGTGAATGAAAACATCTTTGGACAAGTGCAACAACATCTATATATGTCTGGGAGAGCAGTGCTATAATTGCACAGAAACCCAGAAAGGCAGAAGTATCTGGAAGGAGCACTACTTGCACTTCTGTGAGCAAATGTTTAATAGCACAGCCATCTGAGAGTCAGTGTTTCTCTTGAGGATGCTTGTTCATGAATCCTGAGAAACATCCAGATTTGGGAACTTTCATTCACTTCCCGCGTATGTCAAATGTATTTCCTTTCTGTGAGTCAGAGCCTGGCTTCACCATCCGCAACCGAATTTCCCTTTGCTGCTGAGTCACTCTGCCCACAGACATGGTGTGAGGATGCCCTGTACATGCAGACTGAATGATTGTGGGAGTGTGCTGCACCAGACTAAGTTCTCCATACCCTGAGGGATCAGGAGAGTCCCTGCCCTCACCGGCACCACAGGCTCTCACCAGTCCTGGTGCTGGAAGTATTCAGGGTAGCCAAAACCACGTCTTGTTTCTCTGAAAGTGTCCAGAGACATGCCAGTGGCCCCTCTCATCCATTGCACAGGTACAGCAAGTCTGGCATCCTGCCCCTTCTGTGAACAGTATATGTCTCTGTAGTAGCGTTTGTAGGGGATGATAGAGGCAGTGGATAAGGTTTGGCCCTTGCCATAACGAAACTCTTGAGCAACAGATTTTTTGCAAGGGTCTTACGGCTTCTTCATCCCAGCCTTGGGCAGGCTGGGTCCAATAACTGCACCGTGTTCAGTGCACAGGGAGCACAGAGTCATCTCAAGCCCAAGAAGCACAGCAGCGAGCACATGCTTTTGAGTATTTGGGGACGCTGTGTAGTTAACAGGGCTAAAATCACTGGAAAATCAGCTTGTGGAGTGCAGACAATATTAAGAAAACAGACTTGGAAGAGAAGGACAGAAGTACTGAAATTTCAACTGCTCTCAGGCTGTCACCAGCTGGGAAGCAAGTAGGAGTTAATATTATCTGACAGCGATAAATGACCACTGTGAGCACTCCTCTACCTCAGTTTGAATCCTGCTCACCTCACAAGCCCTGCAACCATGTCAAAGACAGAAGAACAAATTCCGTCAGCTAATTTGCTGCCATTCTGTGGCAAAAGGTTCTGGGAGATTGAACATGAAACTGGCAGCAAATCAGTGCCAGAAAAGAGTGTGGGACACAGCATATTTTGCTACCTTGGTCAGGCTCCCAGTTGCAGCAGCAAAGAACCTCACTTTATGCAGTTATGCTTCAAAGTCTAATTTGAACATGAAAACTGGTAACCAGGATGGCGCATTTTGCCGTGCTGCAGAAGGCTTTATTCTTCCTCTCTCTGCTGCCTCTGATGAGTGGACAACACTAGTCTAAAAGTGCTTGGCTGGGATGGGTACCAGCCACAAAACACACACCTTTAGTCACCTAGCTTGGAAACTAAGCTCATGTGGAAGTACCAAAGGGTGCCAAGGTCTAGTAGAGATCTCATGACCACTAATTTCTTTATCGTGCTGGGCATCAGAAACATCTTGGTCCTTAAACCCCTGTGAGACAATTTGTATTAAATGCTTAGTTTTTAAGTGAAAGAGGAAAGAATTTTGGAATTGGATAAGAAAATAAGTATTGAGAATGAATGTAGCAACTTAGGAGGATACTGACTTATAAGCACAAAACGCATGACATGGCTGGTTAGGGAAATGATCCACCTGAAGATCATGCCTCAGAGTCCAATACAATCCATCCCCATGCCATGGCTCTTGTCTGCTCCTGGATCATCTATGGCCTGAGACCTGACCGTGCTCCTACCCAAGCACTGCAAAAGAGACCGAAAGCTCATCAGAGGCTACAGTAACACAGGAGGGCCAAAGGAGCAGGTCATCTGGGAATTGTCCCACAAACTGCCCTTATAGTGGGTGACACCAGCAGACAGCAACGTTTTTCGTTTATTACTCACTAAAGCACGGTTCCTCACAGTGCTTGTCTTGCTTGGGAAATCTGCCCCCAAGAGGCTCCACAAGAGCGATCTACGGAGGGGGAGAGACTCTCATCTGCTTTGGCAAGGCTATATTGCCAAGAACGGGTCCCTTTTTTCCAGCACTTTTATGCTGTGTGAAGCTGTGTTGATGTTTCTCAGTGACAAGCACCTCCTCAACCTTCCACGCCGGGGAGCGCTGGGAACGTAAAAAGGAAAGGGAGCTGTATGGATGCCGTGCTGATTCAGAAGTCAGCGCAAGTTAGCAGCATGGCTCATCTGCTGGCAAAGCCTAAGCTTGTTTTTCAGGAAGGTCTTCAATGCATGCTTTTCTTTCACTCTTACTCTAGGCTTACACCCAAAGCTCAATATTTCCCTGCTCTACGGTATTCCACAAGCAGTGATTATGGTCAGTCAGACCACTAGGGCTTATGCTCTGAGGAGTACCTGGTCAGCTCAAACCTTTGTGTAGGGTGTTCATCCTAGTTGCGCACTCTGTGATCCCCACCTTGAATGGTTTTCTCGGCGTGTTGGAAGTGTTTCTGGTAAATATTGTGGTTTCATAAATTTCTCGCCATTCCTCACTGATAGTGGATGCTGTTACAGCAGGAAGAGGCAGCCTTCTTATGGAGAGGCAACTTTGTGGCACAGAAAAGGGTTGCCTTTGTGGAGGTCATCTCCCTAGCTTCTCTGCTGACTTGAAAGGTGGGGTGTCCCGAGCACCACGCGCAGCGTGCAGTTGTTTTCCCTTTCTTTTACCGAGCTTATCTGTGCCCTTCGGTTCCCTTCCTCTGGAGGGGTGGACAGGTGGGACTGGCTCTTTGTTCCTTTCGTTTTCTAACGGCACAAGCCCACAGTCCCGCGGGAGGCGGGCGCGAGCAGCAGGACGGGGGCCGCCGCCGACCGCCGGGGAACGCCGGGAGTACCGGGAACCGCCGGGAGCCGCCGGAGCGTCGGTGGCACCGCTCGGGAGGGCCGGGGGCGTCTGGAGCGGCGGGCGCAGCCGGGCCGGGCCGCCGTGGTGTCGGGCATGTCCAGGGCGGGGGAAGGCGAGGGTTATGCGGCCGTAGGGAAAGCGGCGGTGCTCCCCCAGACCTCTGAGACCCACGCCGGCCCCAGCGCGTCCGCTGGCCACGTACCCAGTGCTAACCTCAGCACCCCCACCGGCCCCACGCCCTGCCCCGAACCCCCTCGGGTAGCTACCTGCTTGGTCTTATGAACAAACAACACTGATTTCTGGATACTACCAATGATCTGTGTTCCCCCACACCTGCGAAAATTCCTTTTTTTTTTTTTTTCCCTATTGGAGAAAAAGGACTTTTCAGCATCTTTTGGTGAATGAGATGATGGGTGGATACATAGATAATGTCTGCTTGTTTGGTTGTATTTTTTTTTTCTCTGTCCTTTTTTTTCCACGCCATCTTTCAGAACACTCTTGTCTGTATAACTCTCTTAAGCGTGCCTGATCTGGTATGGTGTCACACTGCGAAACCCATATGGGGAATATGAAGATAAAATTTAAAACTAAGGAATGGCCTAATAAAATAAAAGGTTTGGGAAAAGCCAAAGAGCACACTGAAGGGCTATGGGAAATCTCAACCATACTGCAAAACGTAGCATGGGTTTGAGGGAAGAGAAATGTGTAACTCCAGCTGATGGGATAATGGACACTATTAATTACCAAGTTTAAATACCAGAAGTGTTATAAAAGCAGATGGAACTATAGATGTCTGGCTTTCTGGCCCATCAGATCATGGAGCACAAGTAAAGCCTTAAAAAAAAAACAAACAAAAAACACCAGCCACCGACAAGAACAGAACATGCCAAGCAGTTCACCTGAAGCAAACTCTTTAGGCTTCAGTAACAGAATTGTGTAACTTTGTGCAATGAGGAAGTACTCCATTAATCACTTTGGGAAAGTGCTCTAGAAGTATGACAGCTTCATTGTTCTCAACATTCTTTTTGCTTTGTTTTACAGGGTAATCCTCTGAAGGAGGACACCTGAAGAGAAGCAGCTGGACGTAGTAATACAGTACTCATTTTCTTTTAGGCAAGCAACTAAGTATAGGAGACATATCAAAAAGGTAATAGGTTTAAAACATCAGGAAGCTGGTTACATGCTATCAGTCTTCTAGGCAGTTAAGCACTGAAATGTGCGTTAAGTCTTTCCATGTGAAAGTTTGAGAGGGAGCACTGAGCAAAAGAACACCAGAAGCTGTTTGGAGCTGTGGCAGAACCAAGTTTGCCCACTGATTCAAACTTTTTAGTTTTTATTATTCTCTTACAAATATGAATGAAAACAAACCGAAGAATGATATTTGTCTAAAACAGAGGCTATTTGGGGATCTCTTTATATAGATAAGGAGAGAAAAAGATGGAAAAAAGGGTGCAGAAGGTGATAGTTTTTCCAAGAAAATGGACACAGAAATGTGCAGTTTTCATCCCTTAGAGCTTCAACACAGATGACTGTACTTGTGTGTACCTGAGGTTTATATCACTGACAAGACTATGTATTTAATGACATTTACGTTAAGTGGAATTAATTTTGAAGCTTAAACTATTAGAAATGCAACTTAGAACTGCAAACTAACAGAACTGAGATGCTGTGGACCTCTTAGAGAAAACCTGCGTAAAAAATCATCTCTTCTAACTACACACATGCAATGTCTCTACTGTGATAGGACTTTGTGCATATCAGGAGCAGAAAAAGAGCCTTTCAGAAAATAAATCTTTAAATTATATATATAAAGACCCCAGTGAGAGCTTTCTGTGGTTGAACTGCAGCAGAGGGACATGATTTCTTTGTTATTTTTCCGAATCTTTCTGAGTTTCGTAACTGGACACCTGCAAGTGTCGATTAGGCATTTTTATACATGCAGGCTATCCAGTTCCAGTGTTAGTAGCTACTGGTAGGAGAAGATAGGTTTATTTCAGAAGTAAATGGTTTGACAAATTGGACAATGTTTCTATGACTGTTACGCAAATGCCGAAATCTTGGAGCTTAAGCACACAGTGCTTTGTGTTCCAGAAGTTTGCTTAGGTTAAAACCTGTCTTGCTCTCTCCTTTCTATTAGAACAGATTTTTCCTTTCCCATATTTCTCTCCATAAAGTTTTCGTAAGGTAAAACAGAATTGTGACTAAGTGCATCCTGTAAAATGAGAGATATGGCTGTTGCACAGTAGCATAAGCAAACAACAGATGTGAAAATACTCTGCAGGAAGAAAGCATGACATGAAACAAACATTTATTAAAAAGGACTGTACAGACAAATTAAACAGGTAGCACACTGTTACTCCTACTGGACACAGGAGTAAAATATTTAAAACACAGAAGCCAGTGAAAATGCCAGATATTGCTAAAGTACCTAAAGGCTAAAATGAAAGCCTGTGGCAGAGGAATCAGAAAACTGTAAACTAAAGGAAAGCCCTTTTATTTATTTCAAGTGCTAGTTAAGTCTTAATTTGTTGAATAGTCTATTTAGAGTAACACATCAATGGCTATTCTTTTGAAATTAGATTCTGTTACTTGAAGCCTCTGGCAGGTTCAGTCAGTCAGTGTCCTGTTCAGAAAGACAAATTTAAATTCAGGAATTGAAAGTATTAAAATTTGGTTTACATTTTCTCTATAGTTAATGGGGTTCTTGCCACCAAAGTTTGAACAACTGATCTACCCCACCTTGGGTATGAAAATTTCTATAGCAAAGCCTCTAGACACAGGTGAGTGTTCTCCTTTTAGAGAGGCTTGTGGGGTTTTTGCCATTCGGTTGCAGAACATTAGGACTCTCCCTTGAGACAAGTGAGGAACCAGGAGGACTCCAGTGATTTAGTCGTCGCTTGAATACCCATTGAAAAGGGAAGGACAAAGCAAGCGTTAAACCAGAGTTTAGTAATATAAAAGTCTTGTGAGCTTTGAGAAGGGTCTCTTTGTGGCTATTAGAGAATTTGACCCAAATAAGAATGAATTTAAGTCAAGTGAAGAGGTATCCTCAGGGAACCTTAGGTGCAAAGGAAGAGGCCACTGTTGCTTCGTGGAGCAAAAATGCAGCAGACTTTTACTAAGAACTGTACCTCAGAGAGCTTCCTCCTCAGACTAAAAGACGAGAAATCAGTATTTCATTATTATCCCTCTAGTCTCTGGAGAAAGGTGCCTGGAAGAAAAGGGCCTGTGGCTGTCAGGAGAAGAGCTCTTCAGTTAAACATCCTTAATTTGTCTGTGAGAGGAGTTACTGGTTCTCTATGAAAGACAACTGCTTCTCTCCCTCCCTCAGCCTCCAGGGTCCTTTAATACATAGCACACATTTTGTATCACTGAAATAGAATCATAGAATATCTTTAGTTGGAAGGGACCCTTAAGGATTGAGTCCAACTCCCTGCTCCTCGCAGGACCGTCACCCAACACTAATGACTAATACTTATAACCAAGAGCATCGTCCAGACACTCCTTGAACTCGTGACAGGCTTGGTGCTGTGGTCAGTTCCCTGGGGAGCATGTTCTGGTGACCGACTACCCTCTCTGTTAAGAACCGTTTCCTAATGCCCAATTTGAACTTCCTTTGATGCAGCTTCATTCCATTTCCCTCTGTCCTATCGCTGGTCACCAGAGAGAGGAGACAGATAGTACCTCCCTGTCCGCTGCCCACCCTGAGGAAGGTGCAGACTGCAATGAGGGCACCGCTCAGCCTTCTCTTCTCCGAGCTGAACAAACCAAATGACCTCAGCCATTCCTTGTGAGTCTTGCCCTCAGGACCTTTCATCATCTTGGTTGCCCTCCTCTGGACACATTCTAGTAGTCTGATGTCCCTCTTATACTGAGGTGTCCAAAACTGCACACTACTCGAGGCTACGCCAGTGCAGTGCAGAGTGGGACAATCGCCTCCCTCAGCTGGCTCATGATGCTGTTGCTCGATCTGCTCCAGGACACAGTTGGCCCTTTTGGCTGCCAGGACACGCTGTCAACTCATGTTGTTAGATTGATTCTCACCAATGCATGTTATTCATACGGCAGAACTTTGTAAAGGATAGGAAAATAGATTTGTAAATGCTGGTACATGGTTGATACAAACATGTTATGTCATATTCACATTTTTTCTTTAAAAAGAAAACAACCAAACCTTGTTAAACATGAGGGCACGAGAGACTAGTTTAAAAAACGAAAAATACAAAACTGCCACACTAAATTAGTACATGGTGCACACTTCAGCTTAGAGCTCTAGAGATCGCCCAAGAAAGAAGGAGCCTGGCAAAGGGACAGTGAAGTGAGAACAGCTATTCCTAACCCTATCTATTTCAGAATTGTAAGTCAAAGTTTCTACAAATCTATCCTATTTGCGCTACTTCATTGCAGACCATTCACCCATTTTCCATAGTCACTACTTCTTAAATTTACGTCATCAAAGTGTGCTGCTGTCATGCATGCACTTTGGGGGAGTCCATATACTGCCCTTTAAGTCTGTACGCATCTCTCCTTAAACTCAGTAGGACTGGCTCTGAACAGGGCACACAGCACATGGCCACTCTGATTTTTAAAAGCAGAATGCAGTATTTGAGTTAGGAAGCACACACAGTGATACAGTTAGCGCGCTGCTGCCATTTGGAGCTTGAGGTCAGACTATCCTTCATTATTGCTATCTCATGGAGACCGAATAATCCTTGCAATTCAGCTAGCAGAATCTGCTCTTCACATATTTTTGGGGCCACATCATCCACATCCTGCCTCTGCTGTTGACAGGTGTTTATTTGGCTACGAAATGTCAAAATGGGAGAATACCATATGAATTTGGTATAAATAATAGGACTATATTCAATAAATTACCCATGTATTTTGTGACACAGTTGGGAAATTAATGGCAATGTATGTGATTTGGCCAGCAAAATTGGTTTATGTGGATTTGTACAGTTCCCAGCACTTGGCAAAGTTCTGACTATAGACCTGGGGCTTCCTTGTTCTTCCTATTTAACAAAAAGAGTTCTCAATATAACCACTCTAGCATAATACTAGAGAAGAAACTGGGCCAAAGGGAGAAGAATGTAAACAGGCAACTCCTGCCTCCTGAAGTTAGTGAAAAGAGTATTAAATTTTGAGATCAATTTAGATGACAAAGGTGGTGACAAAACTGGAATTAGAATCAGTAAATTTTAAGTTCCAGGCGTGTGGTTGGGTTGCTGCTATCGTCCCCACTGGAGGAACATCCCCCTTGTTGTTACTCGAGGTGAAACAAAGGGAAAACACAGACACAAGGAGTGGTCTAAGGGTCAGGATTCTTTCGGCATGCAGAGAGAGCAAGCAAAAACCTGGGCTGAAGTAAAGCTTACATGAAAATCACCTATCAAAAGATAGAAGAATAGGAAATTTTGGTTGAAGGAGGACAGTGACACCAAAGCCAGGTAGTTCTGCTGAAATACATAACTTTTAGTTAACGCTGTTCCTGGTACCTGTCACTGAACCTCCCTGTGCTCCAGTGGAGGATATGCCTGCCAAGAGAGATTTCGGCTGTAGAAACCAGGAACAGAAGATGTGCAGAACAGCTGATGCTGCAGTCTGTATGCATGGAGATTTGGGATGCTTCATGCATGTTTCCTAGAGAACCACAGTGAGCTGCTTGGCCATAGATCCTAGGAGGACTTAGGACTTACACAGTTCATTCTAGCCTTGTATTTAAGTCAATCAGTCTTCTGACTGCTCACAATAATACCATTTTCAGATGTTAAATCGTCACAAATTACATCATTTTTAGAACATAGGAGGCTCCACAAAAACCATTAGGAAAAACTTTTTCACTGTGAGGGTGACCGAGCACTAGCACAGGCTGCCCAGGGAGGTTGTGGAGTCTCCTGCTCTGGACACTTTCAAAACCTGCCTGGACACGTTCCTGTGTGACCTGCTTTGGGTGACCCTGCTCTGGCAGGAGGGGTCAGACTAGATGATCTCTAGAGGTCCCTTCGAACTCCTAGCATTCTGTGAAATTCACACACAGCCAGCAATTTGATCCCACTTCCAACTATTAAGTCAAGTTTGAGGGAATGGTACAGTCAAACTCCAGTAAATCAAAACTCACATGCGTTCTTAATGCACTCATTTCCTGTATATCAAATTTCTTTTATTTCCCCTAAACATTTCCTCTACAAAAAGAACTCTGCTGGATACCCAAACCTATGCAGACTTACTAGCTTGGAAAACAAATTGTTCTTTAGTGAAACAAACTGACCATCTGCTATTTTAGCACTTCAAATAGTCTCCTGTTATCAAGAGTAAACAGAACGATCTGTTAGAAATATCTGGTTTTAGAAAGAGAACAAAAAAGCATTTGCGGTAATCACATTTGGCCAATAGGAATAGCCTAGCATTTAGGATACTTGCATAAGAATTCTACTTTGTTTAGGAGTCCAGAAGATGACTGAAATGTTAAACTGTAGCACCAGTAATACTTACTTTCCTAAAGCCAAATCCTAAGGACTGGAAGGAAATTAAGACAGAACAGGAACATTGTGCTTAAGTTGCATTAAATAGAATACAATGGGTTGGTCGGACTTGAGTCTGCACTTCAGTAAAGTCTGGCCACATTCACAGTTCTGATGGAAGAGTATTGGAACAGGTCATGTGTTCACTTATCAACCTCCTGGGTTTCATTCATCCTGTTTCCTCTTGGGCTTTTTGGGATTCCGAGATCGGCTCTTTGCTTTGCAGAGTGGACATATGGGCGCATTCCGATGAATTTGTTGGTGACAGGATAAACATGCCTGAAATACGAAAATTTCAGCCTCTTGTTACAAACACTTGAGTGTCAATGTTACATGGGTTATAGAGTGTCGTATTCTAAGTTGCAGTACAGGAAAAATAGCTAAGGCTTCTTGCCTTCAAAGGCAAGACAATGCCACATTCTGTACAACCTAGGTCTCTGGATCGTACAGTAACTTAAGGTCAAATGAAAAACTAGACTATCTCATTGAATTGAAACAACAGTTCAGCAGGTATGATTCAGGCATGTATCAGTAACCTCAACATTAAATTCTAATTTGTTTTCAATGTTCCATGTGTTTTAGAGATGCTTACATGCATAATAGCTCACTGAATCAGAGAAGTTACAGTGAAGGTCAACTGTGATGCCACAGAATTTAAGGCAGGAGCAGTTGGTGATTAGATTAATCCCACCTATTTAACAAAAGATATAGAACTCTGCCCTTTTGCTCCATATTAAGCCCTTTAACTTCCATATGAGTGAAGAATACTACTTTCAGAGAGGCTTTTTGGATGCCTAACTCCAGATAGTAAGTACGTAACTACGGGCTGTACCTGCGTCCGTTTGCCTCCTTAATCAGTGAATCTTTGGAACCTGGGTGGGATGAATACCCCCATGGAATTAATTAGCTCTTTTTACTGGCTACAGAAAGAGCTAAGTATAACTGTCACTAAAGTGCCTGTGGCTAGGTTACATTAGTATGTATGTTAGTTTGGACTTGAATATTCCCAAGAAGTGCAGAAACAATCACCTTTCCTGGTAATTTGCACCATCAGTAATTACTCTCCCTCACAAATTATGTGCACTGCTTCTAATATGAATCCCTGTGGGAATAACTCCCAGCTATTAGTTTTTCTTTTGCCCTGCATTTTGTTTTCTTACACGCCTTTCTCGCACACGAAACACAAGAGGAGTGAGAATTGCCTACATCTCTGCCGACGGAGACTCTGAAGTCACAAAGGAGTCAAATAATATACGGCCTTGTCTTTACCCCTGGATGGCTGGTGCTACTACTTTAAGTCTGCTGGGCTTGCTCTCGATTTCAACCATCGCAGGGAAAATCAGGACCAGGACACTTGATTTTTCTTTTTCATAAATATGGATCAATTTCATGAACATTATACATTCCAATGACTCCAAAAGAGAACACCCCAAGTGTTCCACCTCCTGACCTTCATTGGTGGTGGCTGCTGTCTGAAAGTTGCTGTCTGTCTGGTATCTTGTTTCCGAGCCACTTGAAGTTGTTGGGCAGCTGCTGCTGCTGCAGCCAGAGACTCTGGGATGGGAGGCTCCTGTGGTTCTGTCTGCCATTCTGCTTTCTGCTTTTCAAAGTAGCTAGACAAAAGAAAAACAGATGAAAAATGTAATCACCTCCTGGAGTATTCTATTAGTTTGTAAAGGATATTTTGCGTTAAAATATAACGGATTGCAGTTCTCTGTCATGTTCTTTCACTACAGTCCGTTCCTTCACTACAGCCACCTCTGTCAAACTTAGGTTTTATCTTTTATTCTGTTAAAACGAATAACTGCGGTATGCAATAGATTAATATATCCTTTGTAGTGTCAAGGTGCTTGGGATGGAAAACGTTTCTGAAGAAATGCAAAAGAAATCTTTAATACTGTGTCTGTGAAGATGATGCCAAATGTGCTGGACATTAAGAAAAATGTAATTTTCTTAAAATATCATTTACATTTAAAACTGATCTGTTAAACAAAGGACACTGTTCTTTGAATAGTAGCTAATTCTGTCACCCTCCTGCACACAGATTATACCGAAAAATTGAACTGTGATTTCTTATCCAAACCTATTCCACATCTAGGGTAAACTTACTTGTCGACAGTCATAGGTATACGGCTAAATACCACTGGCATGTGCATGCAGCAAAAAGTAAAATTCTGACTAGCAGTACCACAAACCAGCTGAAGAATAATTGGTTTGTATCCTTTTCTTGTATCGCTTCCCGTCTTTGCTTGCTAATAAAAAAAAAAAAGTTGCTAGAAAAAGCAGCATGCAGTACAAAAATCTAGAGAACCAACCACCCTTGAATTTTGCATGTTCCTATGTGGAGTTTGCAGCTTGCCATAATATCAAGTTAACTTCCTATGAAATCAGACTAGATGTTACCGACTACGTGTGTTTCCACATCCCTTTTGTGTTAACTCCTGGTTTTTGTGCTTATCTCCTAAGTCCTTTCTTTTCACCTACCAACAAAAGTAAAATGGCATGGTAACCAGTAGAATTGAGAAGGAGTATAAAGCCAGATATTGCTTCTTTTGGAGACTTACTCAAGGGACAGTTTCTCCTCCTCCTCACATAGATCTGGTAGCCTCTGCAATCCCAGAGTCATCCGAAGAGCGTCTACATGCTCCTTCAGGGGTTTGTACTCCTCATGCAGGCGACGAGTAGATTCCAAGAGCTTGTTGAGATCGTTCTCGGACTGCTTGATAGTATTTTCCATCTGAAACAGGAGGATGGGCATGCTTTCAAAGAACTGTTCCTTTAGCAATCTGAGCAAGAGACTGTACCAGAAAGAAGAGGTTTTTCTCACTCAGGTTGGAAGAGATTGGAGACAATGCAATAGTAAAACAAGAATTAAGGTACCGGGAGGATGAAAACTGGGCGAGGAAGAAGCAACTGAAAGTGACACAGAAGTGACATTTTCATTTAGAAGAGGTGCACTCAAACTATACGACCTTCTGAACAACAGAAAAAGTAGATAGACTGCAGATGAGTCATGAATTGAGGAGCTACGGAAAACTCTCTAGGGACACTAAAAAAGAAATTAAGGTGGAATAAACTAATTTTCTCTGTTTCTAAGATAACCTGAACACTGGTGACTAGAACTTAACAAACAAGCTAAGGAAAGGTTTCTGCTTCTCTTACTGCAGTAAATGGGAAAAGCAGCAGGGAAAATGACAGTCTGACAGGAAATGGAGGGGAAGGGTTATCTACCCTCTTGGTGCAAATGCTTACTATGACAACATTAGAAATTATTTTCTCCAACACAATTATCCTGAGGTAAGTTTACTTTGCACTCTTTGTAGGACCCTGGGATGGTGTTACAAAGTCCAGGTTATCGAACTGGTGATAGTTCACTGATGTGCACAATCCCACAACCTGTGGAGTGATTCACATACGTCTGTGTCTTAGCGAGGCTGTCTGCAGCCGGACTGTTGCATACCACGTTAATGTCGGCGTGGATCAGTCGCAGCTCCTCCACATGGGCCATCTTCTCTTGGAGCAGCAGGTCCATCTCCTGTTTGTATTCTTTCAAGTGCCTCTCCTCAGATTCCAAGGCTTCAAATTCTGCTTTCAGTCGTGCCTTTATCTTTTCCATCTGCAAAGTCTTATTCCTGGATCCCAGTGAAAATTAAAAATACGGAGAGACAAGAGTAACTCACTGCAACATATTTTTGGGAGGTGTCACTTTATATTTTGACACAGGTTTTTTAATTTAAAATATATTCAAGGAACTTTCTTGATACTTCTTTGTACACTAAAGCCTGTAACATCACCTTTCCAGTATCTTATGCCATAAACTAATAGCAAAAAAGTCTTAATTACAGTTTTATATCACCTTTGAACATATTATCAGGAAACTGAGCGCAATATAGGATACTACTCTATTGGAAAAGATAATTTGATGAGCTATTTAAATTGCCGTAACTGGAGCACAAACTGTAGTAGGCCATATTTAGATCCGTATTTTAAAAGAGATCCTGCCCAACAGTTGAGTAGAAAGACATTGTTCTTACTCTGCAAAGTACACGTGGTCACATCTCTTTCTAAATACGGTTTGGGGTGCTAGACACACAAATACTTTTGATTTTTGTTCACCTTTGCGGTACTGCATGAAGGTTGAGGCCCATACGCTGCTGCCTAATTCACCCCTTCCATAGGTAAAATTCGCTGCTTGCAGGTGCTGCTGCCAGCCCCAAGTCTCTGCGACGGCCTCTGTCCCCCGGCCTCTGTCCCCAGCAGCCCCTCTCCAGTTGTCACGCCCCAGGACGCTTCTCATCGCTCCGCGGTTGGCGGCTGCCGGCCTGCCCTGCGTCTCCCGGCTGCACCCGAAATCACTGCCCCCGCCTGCTCTGCAACGTGTGCTGGCTTTTGGACGCGTGTGCTCCTGATACACACGGGCACCCCGCGCCCCGCCCTGGGCCAGGGGGCAGATGTCCCACCTGCGGCCAGGGACAGGCAGGCCCCTCGTGCGGGCACCCGCGGCGCCGGGCCCGTGGTTCGTGAGCCCGCTCGCCCCGCAGCCGGCGGGGGGGAGCGAGGACGCCGCGGGGAGGCCGCCGTGCTCCCGGCGCCGGCGTATGGCGCGGCCGGGAGCGGCGGCGGGACGAGCCTCGTGCGGGGCGGTCCCCTCCGCCCCTCGGAACCGCCGCCGCTCCCCTCCCCTCCCCTCCCCTCCCCGCGCCCGCCGGCCAGGCCGGGAGAGCGCCGCGGGGCTCCTCGCCCTGCCCTCCGCCTCCGGGCGCGCAAAACGCAGCCCGCTGCGCGCTGGCCGCTCCGCGGGCCTTGCTGCCGCCCTCCCGCCCCCTCCTCTCCCGGAGGCCACATGGGGCTGTGCCAAGCGAGCCGAAGCCTCCGGTGGTGGCGCCCGGGCCTCGGCCGCTCCGGCAGCTAAGCGGCCCGGCGCCCGCCCGCCGGCCTCGGCCCGGACGCGCTCGGGTGTCCGCGCCGCGCCCGGGGCCCGTCCGTCCTCGGCATGCGGTGGCGCACCCTGCTCGTCTGCCGCTCTCCCTCCCCAGCCCGGCAAGGCCCCTGGGGGTGGCGACTGGAGCAAGACAATAGATTTATGGCAGAGAGCCTTGGGAATCGTAAATAATAACTGAAAGGGCTCCAGACCGAGCCCCCGCGGTCGGACCCTGCTCCCCAGGTGCGTGGGGCCGGCGCGTCCCCTTCCCCCGCGCACTCCTGCCCCTCGCGGTCTCGCTCCGAGCCGATTCCCTGGAAATGCGCGACCATTGTCGGCCCGCACAGCGCATTCCAGCGGCGATTCCCGGCAGCAGATGCTCCTTCCCTACTTAGGAAAACGTATTTTCAGCTCTTATCATGAAGCCCAAAGGTGTTTTTCTTCCCCCGGCAGCACAATAGCTACTTTCAGATCAATGCAACTCCTCCGCTCCCTCGAGGGAAAAACCGCTTCATGCAACTGCTGCGGCACAAAGCAAACGTACCTGATCTCCTTGATGCTCTCGAGTTTGCACATAATTTCTTGCTCATCTGCCATGTTTCTCACTCCGGATTTAAACCCCACGTGAAATGTACAAAACGCCGGGGGGGGGGGGGGGGGGAGGAATTAAAACCCCATACAATAGACACAATGTAGTCACCCCCTTCCAGCATATGGTCTCTGAGCCTGTGCGGCAGACTCTAGTGGGAGCTGTGGGACTTAGAGTCCAGCTACCCATTGCTGCCTGGGCAGAGGGGCGGCTCAAAGACTACAACACCCACAAGGCAGAGCAGAGCTTTCCTGTCCCTCTTCCTGCAACTACGTTTTAAATCAATTTGTCACACCTCATTATGTCGAAGGTTGTTAGCAGTGCCAAAAGAGAAGGCTTCCTCCTGAGATCTGTGCAATTGTTTAGCATTTCGTTAAAATTATCGAATATGAACTTTAGAAACTGTTGAATGAGTCCATGATTTTGGTTAAAAACTTCCTTGACGAAAAGGGGTGCTGTAGCCATAATTGCTACCTTGCTGTTTTCTGCTAGGTGCTTTCAGTGATGTGACTGTGTCTGGAGTTCAGAAGAGACATATTTTGTTCTTTAGGTTTTTCTTTTTTATTTCTGCTATTATGCATAGTGCTTGTAACTATGGAAAATTAAAAACAGAATGCAAATAAAACTGCTGCATTCAGGAAAGTGACTGGTTGTCTTTCTGGAGACATTCTAGCCAAGAATGTCAGAGCACTTCACAGAGATTGATGAATAGGCTCTGAGTTTTCCCTCAGCCTGGTAATTATATTCCATCGGCTTCTGTAACGCACGGTTTTTTAAGTTACAAAGGTAACAGTCATACCTCAACACTTTGGAAGATCTCTCTCAGGATCCGTCCCAAGAGATCCACAATGTAAATTCAGGATCCTTCACCTGTATGCTCGAGCATTTACCGTGGGGTTTACCAGCTCTGACGGTTGTTCTGGGCTGAAGGGTCAGCACATTCGAATGAACGTTAAGCTCATGGTCTAGACAGTCAGTAGGGAAATCAGATTCTGCAAATGTAAAGTTCTGTGTATACGAACAGCCGTATGTACAAATGTACAAGCAGCAATACCATGGTAACAGTGAGCAATTAGGGGAGCAATGAGAGTTCTAAGAGTTTTGGGGAGCATGAAAAAAAAAAGCTGAATGCAAGACAGTGTGGCAAACAGATCTGAAAATAAAGCTAATTTGCAATTTTTGTCTATTCAAGGCTTCAGAGGCCTAACTCCTACCTATCTGTAAATATTTCTACTCATGCTAATTTAAAGAAATCAAGGCATATTCTTTTTCAGTTGCTGACGCATTTATACCAAATATTGCCCAGAACTTTCGCATTTATTAAGTATCATGATGAGGAGTCACACAGTCTCCTCTTGTGCCTTCAGCTGAGCTAAAACTAAAACTACAACAAAAATATCATTTGCAACCTTTGGAAGAGATGTGCATAGTCTGAAAATAAATACAGAAAACCTACTGAGAAGCCAGGCACAAAAATGAAAACAAAACAGAAAAATGCAGTATTTACTGTGTATCAAAAGACGGGGGAACGTGACAGGCTAACATTCCTCTACCTTCTCTTGACTCCTTGTCAAGAAGGAAGAGAAGGTTTAAGCGCCTGAATTCTGACACCACGGCAGTCCCCAAGGAACTTTTACTACTATTATAACTTCGCTGCCCTGCCCTGCTTGCCTAAGAATCACAGAATCACAGAATGTTAGAGGTTGGAAGGGACCTCAAAGATCATCTAGTCCAACCCTCCCGCCAGAGCAGGATCACCTACAGCAGAGCACACAGGAACGTGTCCAGGCGGGTTTTGAACATCTCACAGAATCACAGAATCACAGAATCACAGAATGTTAAAGGTTGGAAGGGACCTCAAAGATCATCTAGTCCAACCCCCCTGCCAGAGCAGGATCACCTACACTAGAGCGCACAGGAACGCGTCCAGGCGGGTTTTGAATGTCTCAAGAGATGGAGATTCCACAACCTCCCTGGGCAGCCTGTTCCAGTGCTCAGTCACCCTCACAGTGAAAAAGTTTTTCCTCATATTTTTCTGGAACCTCCTGTGTTCCAGCTTCCACCCATTGCCCCTTGTCCTGTCAGTGGACGCCACTGAAAAGAGCCTGGCTCCATCTTCCTGACATTCCCCCTTGACATATTTATAAACATTAATGAGGTCACCCCTCAGCCTCCTCTTCTCCAAGCTAAAGAGACCCAGCTCCCTCAGCCTTTCCTCACCAGGGAGATGCTCCACTCCCTTCACCATCTTTGTGGCTCTACGCTGGACTCTCTCCAGCAGCTCCCTGTCCTTCTTGAACTGAGGGGCCCAGAACTGGACACAATACTCCAGATGCGGCCTCACCGGGGCAGAGCAGAGGGGCAGGAGAATTTCTCTCGACCTACTTGCTACTCCCCTTCTAACACACCCCAGGATGCCCTTGGCCTTCTTGGCCACGAGGGCACACTGCTGGCTCATGGCCATCCTGCTGCCCACCAGCACCCCCAGGTCCCTTTCCCCTGCGCTGCTCTCCAGCAGGGCAGTCCCCAACCTATACTGGCACATGGGGTTATTCTTTCCCAAGTGCAAAACTCTACCCTTGCCCTTGTTGAACTTCATAAGATTTCTCCCCACCCAGCCCTCCAGCCTGTCCAGGTCTCTCTGAAGGGCAGCACAGCCTGCTGGGGTGTCAACCACTCCTCCCAATTTTGTATCATCAGCAAACTTGCTGACAACATTCTCTAATCCCTCGTCCAGGTCATTGATAAACATATTGAACAGCACCGGCCCCAGCACTGACCCCTGAGAGACCCCACTAGACACAGGCATCCAGCCAGACTCGGCCCCATTGACCACAACAAGGATGATGTTTGAGCCAGTGTTCTCTACCTGAGGTAGCCAATGTTTGTCACTGGGATTCCCTTTTTCCTACGCAAACCCCGCCGAGTGGTCAATACCACACACTGTCCCCGGGCAGCAGGAGAAGCTGAAACTCTCCAGAGGCGCAGCCCGGCCCTTTCTCGTCCTGCTTTCACTGGTCAGTGGAAACAAGCGGTCCGGGAAACCGGGTCACTCGTAAAACGTTTTTAGCACTCGGGGATGAGATCAGAGCCGGCGCGCTGCAGCTCTCTGCTCGCTGTCCCCTGACAACGGCGGCTTCAGCCCCCTCTCCGCGCGCTTCCCGTTCCCACGGAGCCCAACGGGCCGCCCGTCCTGGCTCCGCGCGCAGCGCCCGCTCACCACCCCGCGCGCGCCCCCTACGCCCGCCGCGCACGCGCAGCCGTGAGGGGCACGTGCCCGCATCGCCCCCGCGTCGGGCGGGGCGGCTGGCGCGCGCCGCTCTCGGGACCGCGCGGGGTGCCGCGAGCAGCCGGCGGCAGCAGCAGCAGCGGCGGGGGCTGGGCGCGGTTGCTAGGCGACGGCGCCCGGGCAGCGGCGCTGGCAGGGATGAGGCGGAGGCAGCGGCCCCCGGGCTCCCGCCGGCGTTGAGCGTCGTTCCCCCCCCCCCCCCCCCCCTCCTCCCCCGTCCCGTCCCGCCGCCCTGGCTTTGCTCCTGCACCCCCCTCCTCCTCCTCGTCCCTCGTTCCGGCCTGCCTGTCCCCCTCCATGCGGCGGGAGCGGCCGGAGTGGGGCCCGTGCCGCGGCCGCGCCGAGCCCCGCCGTCCCTCGGCCCTCCACCGCCAGGCCCCGCAGGGAGCCGCGGGCGGCGTCTGCAGCGACGACAGCGGGTGAGGCCCCGGCAGGGGGAGGGGGGGAGAGTGGCGGTGTGGGAAGGCGAGGGGTGGCGGCGGGGAGACGGGGCAGCGGCGCGGCGGCCTGGCGGTAGCGGCGGGTGTTGGCGTGCGGGGGGGGGGGGCGGCTGGCAGAACGCCCGCTGCCGCCCCGCCGGGCGCTCTCCGGGCGCGGCTTGCCGCCGCCCTCCGGCCCGGCTCCGCGGGAGCCGCCGTCGCCGCCTCTCCCGGCCGGGCCCCGGGGCGCCCCCGCCGGCCTGCGCGCACGGGGAGGGGCGGGAGGAGGGGCGGCTGCTCGTTCCGGCGTCTCCCCCCCCGCCCAGCGCGGCCGCTGTCCTCCGCGTCCGCTGCGGCGCGCCCCGCGTCAGGCCTGCTGGAGGAGCGGGCGCCTCCGCTCTGCAGCCGCCCGCGGGAGCGCCCGCCGGGCCTCGGAGCTGCCGTGGCGGCGATGGCCTGGGCGGCCGCGTACGGCGCCGGCAGAGCGGCCCGGGCTCACGGGGGGAGGCGCCGGGGAGGCATTCCGAAGGCTTCGCGAGGTCGCCGTTTACGAAGGTGCGTGAAGACGAGGAGGGCAGCGAGGAGCTGGCATGAGCGGGAGCGCGGTGGCGAGATGGGGAGCTCCCGGCTGCAGAGCGGCCCCGGTGGTCGCCGCTCGCGTCCGTCCATTTTGCTTTGTGGTGCGAATGTGAACGTGGAACTGGTCACTCGCTGCAGCGTGCACAAGGTTGGAGATGCGTTTTCTAATCAGTTCATTTAAAAATGTTTGGGTTTTTTTTTCACAGCTGTCTGCTTTTCTAGGTGTCATGTGATCCTTTGGAGATTATGTGTCACAAAAGCTGTGTATTTCCTTTGCAAGTCAACGAGCAGTAAAATTGAATCTATATTTTGCTGTCCTAGGTTGATGAATGTTTAAATTAATTCGGGTTTATTGAGACACATGACGCTTCTTTTTTACTTCCCCCCTCCCCCCTCTTTTTTTTTTTTAACCTTCCAACGTGTTTCAGTGATCAGTGTGTATTGTCATGAATGGCGTGTAGGAATAAACATTAAAATACCTGGCCACTAGGAACTTCCATTATGCACATCAGTCGTTCAGAGTGCCTGGGAGCGTGCAGCACTCCATATCCATCTGTTTATTTTTAAGTTTGGTATGTTTGTTTTTGAAATGTGTCATTTTTGTAAAATAAGTATCCTTTATTGATAAACCTTTCAGTCCTACATACCACAGTCCCTTTAGAATATCAGCAAGCAAAAGATGTATTTTACAAGTATAGCTTATCTCATTTACCAAATTATCTTCGCTTTTTTGTTGTAAAAGTGGGTTAGTGGGCATCTCAAGGTCGTCTTCAAATTTAGAACAATTTAACTACCACTGGAATATGTTTTCTTCACTGTCATATGTTTTCCATATGTCAGTCCTGTGGCTGTTGACGTTTGTCTGGACCTGTGACCTGTTTGTCTTCTAATGTTTAGCAAGTTTTAACAGAAGCAATCTGGAAGGCTTCCTAAGTCAAGTTCGTTAGAATGATGTATTAAAAAAAAATAAATAGTGGCATTCAAACTCACCATTCAGGAAGAATGGAAAGAAAAGGTGTTAAGAGGGTGACTAGATCCAGATGACACTTTGTATGCAGATGAACTGGTAAGAAAGTAAATTTTTACTGTCAACTGCTGTGAATTCCAGCTTTCTGTTCTTTGATCTTTCTGAAGGCCTTTTCCAATGCATATTATTCCATTGGAGACATCTACTGGTTTTGACTTTCCTAGCTGCTTTACAACTGAAATGTCATTTTGTTAAACACTTATAATTCTACTATAGATCTATGAATAATAGAAATAAACCAAATTGCTTCGTCACTTGTACTCTGTTACTGTTTATATCAAGAGCAAAAGCAGTGGAGCTTTTGAGAATAGGGAAAGCAAGTAAGTTCAGTTGTGAAAGCACGGCTTGGAAAGGTGAAGAAATGTAATTTATAGACTCAAAATAAGTTCCCAAGTGTTGCCACATTGTAATTTAGTTTGATATATTGATTCGTCCATCTTATAAAGTAAAAAGAAAAAACAAAAACGTATAAATGTCTGTAATGTTACCTAGGCCTCACACATATTCCTGAGAAGTCTATACTCTTTTGATCATGGAATTTGCTAGAAATAAAGGGCTTGGAAGAGCCATGTGAACGTGGCTGGACAAATAAATATATTTATATCTATTAAAGTTGTTTTTTTAAAAAGTTTATTTTAGAGGGATGTTTTTTTTTTTCCTAGGCATTGTAAATGAAAGGCATGTTAGAGTAATAATACTGATATTTTTAAAATTCTTTACATCCGTTAGTGTGTTGGTTTTTTTTTTCTTGTGAATTGTCCGTTTTTCTTGATATGCTGTATTTGAGACGGTATGTTAATGGTAACACAGACAATTCACCTAAAAGTAAGAATACCATGACCACCTTGACAGATCTAGGCTTTGTGATGCCACGATACGATATCTTTCAGATTTAGTAAATATATTTGGAGGTGCAGAGCTGAACAGTATAGCATATCCTAAGGTGTAATTGTACTGTTCTGGGGTGAACCATTTATTCATGAGATTGGTCATGATAAGAAGAACTCTTCATTAGCTGGCAGTTTTGATTCAGATGTATACATTCTTTCTATATTTAAACAAGTACTTCAGCTAAGTGCCTCAGAGTTTTAAAAGTACCTATTGTATTTCATTTTCTTACAGGAGTTATTTTTGACATTGCTTGCTAGCAAAGCAAGTTGAATCACCATGTCGAAATAAAACTTAAGCTTTACATGGCTTGTTGTGGGCCTCTTCTAGAATTTTATTGGGATATCACGGTACAGTATAACTATAGCCTTTTACAAATCCTAGCACAGGTCAAGGTACTTGTTGGTTGTATGGTTGAGATACAGGAGTGCTTTTGCCGTATTCGGTCTATCTGGCGAGAGTCACTTCAAGATTACTATCTGTTCTGATTGTCAGTTTTCTGGACAAGAATGCTGTAACATGGGCAGAGATTAACCTTAGGCTAAAGCCAGAAGTGTAGACTCTAATTATTTTTACTAAGGGCATCCACAAGAAGGTTAGCACATGTGGTCCTTTAATGACCTCACAGACACCTCAGCCAACTCACATGAAGTCAAAAGTAAGTCTGAGAATTTTGAGCTAAAAGCTGCTTGTGATTGCTGCCTTTTTTTTTTTTTTTTTTAAGATCAAACACTAATTTCAAACTCTTTGCCAAGTGTTTCCCTTTTGTGATTTCTAGGTTGTCGTGATTTAAAAAATGAATAAAAGAACTACCTCCCAGAACAAAGTCACCCACCACATGAAAAAAAAAACTTCTCTCAGGCCTAGTTCATCTTTCTTTAGAAAGGGAGGTTGGATTAAAATGATCTCTAAGGTCCTTTCCAGCCCAGGCCATTCGATGACAATTTCCTGCTTGAATATTCAAAAGCAAAGCAGCAGGCTTTTTCTCTTGTCTTCTTGAAGATGATTTTCCAGCATCTTCACCTTGGAAATCATAGAATAATTAATGTTGGAAAAGACCTCTAAGATCATCAGCGCCAACTGCCAACTCAGTACCACCATGACTACTAAACTAGGTCCTGAACTGCCACGTCTACATGGTTTGTTTTGAACACCTCCAGGGACAGTGACTCCACTGTTGCTCTGGGCAGCCTATTCCAATGCCTCACCACTCTTTCAGTAAAGAAATTTTCCCTAATATTCAATCTAAACCTCCCCTGGCAAAACTTCAGCCTGCTTCCTCTCGTCCCGTTGCTAGTAACTTGGGAGACGAGGCCAACACCCACCTTACTACAACCTCCTTTCAGGTACTTGTAGAGAGCAATGTAGTCTCCCGTCAGCGTCCTCATCTCTGGGATAAATAATCCCAGTTCCCTCAGCTGCTTCTCATAAGACGTGTTCTCTGGACCAGTCAGCTGCTTCGTTGCCCTTCTCTGGACATGCTCCAGCACCTCAGTGCCTTTCTTATACTGTGGTGCCCAAAACGGAACACGGTGCTCAAGCTGTGGCTTCACCAGTGCTGAGTACATGGGCACAATTACTTCCTTACTCCTACTACACACACTCGTTTTGATGCAGGCCAGGATGCTGTTGACCTTGTTGGCCCCACTGCTGGCTCATGTTCAGCTGACTGTCCACCAGCACCCCCAAGTCCTTTTCTGCCAGGCAGCTTTCCAGCCACTTCTACTCAAGGCGGTAGTGCTGCCAGGGCTTGCTGTGACCGAAGTGCAGGACACAGCACCCGGCCTTGTTGAACCTCCTACAGTTGGCCTTGGCCCGTCGAACCAGCCTGAACCAGATCCATCTGCAGAGCCTCCCAGCCCTCCAGCAAATGAACACTCCTGGTCGATTTGGTGTCATCTGTGAACTTACTGAGGGTGCACTTGATCCCCTCATCCAGATCATTGATAAAGATATTAAACAAGACTGGCCCCAAAACTGAACCCTGAGGAACGCTGCTTGTGACCAGCTGCGAACTGGATTTAGCTCTGTTCACCAGCACTGTCTGGGCTCCGGCCAGTTTTTTACCACCTGTCTGAGCCATGAGCTGCCAGCTTCCCTAGCAGAATGCCGTGGGAGATGTTGAAGGTTTTATGGAGGTCCAGGTAGACAATGTCCACAGTCTTTCTCTTGTCCACTAGGTGGATCATTTGGTCATAGAGAGAGATCGTGTTGGTCAAGCAGGACTTGCCTTTCATGAACCCATTCTGGCTGGGCCTGACGCCCTGGTTATCCTGCATGTGCCGTATGAATGCACTCAAGATGAGCCATTCCATAAATGAGCAGCATTTTTATGATAAGAATAAAGGAATCTTAGACTAAAAGAATAATTACTTTGGATTGGACTTAAGGAAGTCACCCAGTCCAGCACCTTGCTCACAGCAGACCTAATTAGCGAGAGACTTTGTTTTTGCAAAAGCAAGGTAAGAGGTGTGAAAATCTAAAGTCACAAGATGTCTTTAAGCTATGTTTAGTGCTTTTCATTAAGGTATTGTTTGATGCTTTCTGAGCAAGGTGTTTCTCTCCGCTTCCTGTGTTTTTTTAGTAGCTTATAAAGTGGTTGTTTCACCACTTTAAAGTGTATGTCCCAGCCTCAGGTACATCCTGCCTCCCACTGGATGGCGTAGCATGCGAGTGTGTCGTGGGTTGACCCTGGCCGGCCGCCAGGTACCCACACAGCCGCTCACTCACTCCCCCCTTCACTGCTGAACAGGGGGAGAAAATATTTCCAAGGGCTCAGGGTTTGAGATAAGGACAGGGAGATCACTTTCATTTACCGTCCCGGGCAAAACAGACTCAATTTTAGGGAAATTAGGTACATTTATTAAAAGAACTAATCAGAGAGGAGTAGTGAGAAGTAAGAAAAGAGCAAACAGATCTTAAACAGAACACCTTCCCCCCATCCCTCCCTTCTTCCCGGGCTTAACATCAATCCCGGTTTCTCCACCTCCTTCCCCCGAGTGGCGCAGGGGGACAGGGAATGGGGGCTGCGGTCAGTTCATCCGACGTTGGTTCCACCGCTTCTTCATTCCGGGGGAGGACTCTTCACTCTTCCCCAGGGCCATTGTGGGGTCCCTCGCACAGGAGACAAGCTTCACGCTCTCTTCTCCGCGTGAGTTGTCCCACGAAGGGCAATTCATCACAAACTGCCCAACGGGAGACACCTCACCAGGGGCAGCCCACCCCTCGTGAGTCTGAGGCGCAGTCCTTCGAGGGAAACTGCTCCAGGGTGAGCCACCCGCAGCGTCCCAAAAGTCCCACCAGCCAACCTGCTCCAGCGTGGGCATTCCTCTCTTCCACGGGCTACAGGTTCCGGCAGCGACTTGCTCTGATGTGGGCTACCCACGGGCTACAGTCCCCTTTCAGGCATCCACCCACACGGCGTGGAGTCCTCGGTGGACATCTACGCGGTGATCCTCACGGTGGACATCTGCACCTCGCCCATGGGCTGCAGGGGGACAACCCGCTTCACCATGGTCTTCACCACGGACCCGGGGGACTCCTTCTGCTCCGGCGCCTGGAGCTCATTCTGCCCCCCCCTCCTTCTTCACTGACCTTGGTGTCTGCACAGATTCTCACTCCTCCATCTCTGTGCCGGCTGTTATGGCGCAGTTCTTTTTGCTGTTCTTAAATATGTTTTTCACAGAGGCGTTCCTCTGCTATCACCTTACTGACAGGCTCAGCCTTGGCCAGCGGCGGGTCCCTCTTTGTAGCCGGCTGGCATTGGCTCTATCAAACTCGGGGAGCTTCTAGCAGCTTCTTACAGAAGCCACCCTGCAGCTCCCCCCCTGCCGCCGAAATCTGGCCAGGCCAAACCAAAACAGAGTGTCAGCCCAGTATATTAAGACCTTTAGAAACAGAATACCCTTTGGTTTTTAGTTGTCTCAACGATTGCTTCCGGATGAGATTTTTGGTTAAAGAAACATTAATAGTGTCCTAAATACTCAATTTCAGAATTAGACTTAGTGTAAGATGATAACATGCATCACATCCTTGATGCATCATTGACTTAGCTGCAGTCACAATTGCAACTTTTTTTTTTTTCCCTTCCCTGAGCATTAATGGATTGCTTAGATCTGCAGAGTCAGAGTACCAATCAGCCTCCTGTCAGAATGTGGATTAGGAGAACCGGTGTATTGCCTTGGTTTTAGACCTGAATACATGATCTCAGGTTATAAGGAACTGCTAACAAGTAATCTTTTAAGGGTTTATGCTCCTGCTCCTATTGTACGTAATGCTGCTATCAGAAGTGTTGCCTTGGTAGAGACAACAGACTTTTTGAGAGCGATAATGCTGGCTGTAACAGCTTGTTAGAAACAGAAGATTCATGGAAAGAGGTACCGTACTATTGTTAGAACACATTTTTTTGAATGCATGTGTACTGTCTACTTTCTTTCTGTGTCAGAAAGGTTGAATACCTAATGCAATAGAAATGTTCAATTTCCTTCCCATCAGAAGTCTGACCTGTGCTTTTTACTTGTCTTGTACCAAGCACTACCTGTTCTTCCTAGGTCAAGAAATTGTTTAACTCCATATACAAATCATATCTTAAGAAACAGCTAAAACACCACTTCCTCTATTCGTAATTCCAACTATGTCCATCCTTTCCCTTTGAACTCATACCTACAAGTGTGACAAAATAAATGAAGATTGAGTTAAGATGCTCAAATTCTTTACCATATTTGCATTTCTCTTCAGTTCACACTTAATTTGTAGACTCCTTCACAAATGATTTGAATTCATCTCTTTATGGGACATGCTAGGCAAAGCTTGCTTTTATCCTCTTTTGGTTTAGAGCCGGGCTAGCTACTAAATTCTTGGCAAATGCTCTCCATGATGCCTCCATCGTCCTCCCAGGGCTGGGCAACCGGGGAACCAGAGAGATTCCACGAGGCTGGAAAAAACCTCCTTGCACCAGTTTAATAAAACAGAAAGTAATACTAACAGTAACAATTAAGATGTTGAACCATATACAAATACATACAAGCATGTAAATATATTCAAAGATGCACATGAATATGTTAATACGGAGCCTATGCCTTCCAGGTGTCAACTGGGCCCTGAGTGGAAAAGTCCCAAACTGCGCTTGGCAGCAGGTGGGAGTGCCCAAGCCCAGAGTCTTGATGACAGTCCAAAAAAACCAGAAGAGGAAGCCCTAAAGCATTCACACCACTCCCACCCAGGGAGGCAGGGGAAGACAACCTGTCTCCACAAGCAGTGCAAAAATGAGAGGCAGCAACACAGAGAGAGATGAGGAACAACCAGTTACAACCCTCCCAGCCCAGCAGGTGCTACTAGAGCGCTTCTTAGGGGCCCTTTTATACTGAGCACCACGGGAAGGAATGCTGTGATTGGTCCATTTGGGTCACCCTTCCATCCCCTGTTACAATTGCCACCTCTGCCAGGAGCCCCAGAAAACTTTTATCCTGGGGCTCTCCAACCGGGACGTGCACAGAGTCTAACAATGAAGTATTTACTGAAATAAATTTGAAGTACCTCAAACATTGAGGTGATATTGTAGGTACTTACTAGAATTTTTCAGTTAAACAAAACTCCACAATATGCTAAGGATGAGGTGAAAATCAATGCTTTCCTACCAGGTTTTCTATTCTATGGTGTTTCTGTCATATCCTGTAGTCATCACCAAAGCAAAATGACTTCTTCACAAGCGTAGGCTTGCTAAAGGCTCTAGACTTGCACCGAGGGATTCACTGCATATTTGCACAGCAAAGAATACACTGTCATTGAATATGCCAAATCCACTGTGACTTTAGTTTTTAATAATCTTTATTTTGGATTTTCAGAAGTGGACAGGGTTTCTCAGACTCCTTGCTAATCAGAATGCTTTTACTCATTTCCCTGTTGTCTGTTAATAGGATCGTGTTTTTCTTTTCCTAGCATTGTCTGAAATGGTCTCTAGGTTAATTTCGGAATCCTTTATGAAAGGGTAGATGTGGAAAAGTGACGGAGCTGTTCGGTCATACTCTTGTCAGACAGTCCTGCAGGGCAGATGCCTGGTGTTTGCAATGTACAATACTACCACTTGAGCAGAATTAGAAAACTGAAGTTCCGAGCACCTTCTTTGAGGTCTTATTTCTGGTACAGCAAAGTGCTTTGCTTTTCTGCTTAGTGTCTGTCTTGCTGTGGGGAGGTTGAGCGTACGAGCCTTGTAACCAGTACTGCTTCCACTAAGCTGAACAGGGAAGTTTTCACTAAGGTAAGCCAAAAAAACCTGTGACGTTGTAACCTGCTGGAACTCAGTGACAGATAGGGGAAGTTTGTTTTTTTTTTTTTAAAGTCTTTATCACTAGAATTGTTGTAGTATTTAATCTAATATTGTTCAAATAAGAAGACCATTAAAAGGAACTGTTGTGCTCTTTAACTTTCACAGTCTGGGATGGAAGCAGCGGCTCTTGGATCTAGTTCAGCTGAATGTCTTGTCGTTGCAGAATGTCTCTGCCATTCTCTGCCTTGTTCAGCAGTCCAGTCAAACACTAGTCGCTTGCATTTGGCAATGTTGAAATGGAAAGTGAGAATCTGAGGTCTTTGGGGAGATACTGCGTGATTACTTTCTTGCATGACAATGCTCGTATAAGGTATTTTTGTCCACCGTGATGGTCCTTTGTGTTGCAGGACATTGTTGGCCTTTGCACAGATGCTTTTTTTTTTTTTCTGAGATGCTCTGTAAACTTGGTCTGTGTTTAAATCCAAAAATTGTTCCCCTAACTCCCCCTCCAAAAAACCCTCCACCCAATCCCTTTTCCAGCTGGCATGCATGAGCCCGTCAGCCTCTTCATACTGTGGGGAGAGCCACGGACACCAGTTTCCTAGCTCAGGTATTCCGGTTAAGAGTCTGTGTCAAGATTGCTTAAATCTAGGGTTTCATAACCACAGATACTCTCATCAAATCTGAAAATTAACTAATCTCCTAGCTCAGTGGCTTACCTTACATCAGTGGCGGTGACCCTCAATTTCCATATATCTCACGCAGCGTTCATCATTTGTTTTAAACTGAGCCAGCTGTGTTAAAGTGATCTCGGGGATGGTGGTCTAGAAGTTGATGAGGAAGAACAACAACCATGTGACTTCAGGTTTTGCAGCATTTGAGAAAGAAGACCGAGTATTTCACTTTTCTAAATTGCTCTGTGAAATACATCAAGTGATACATGGACAGATTCAGAACTTACATGTATGTATGGATGTCTGCCTATCTGTCAACCGATTGATCTATGTATATTTGTGTGCGTGTATGTTGGTGGTTTATTTTTTTTTTCCCATCACTGCTCTTTGTAGACAGGACACTTGGGCACAGAGAGATCCAGAAGGTCGGGGAGGCAGAGCTTAGTGGTATTTCTGAAGTCATTGATAGTTCTATATATTCTAGGGTGTGGATTCCTCAAATTCAGTCCTCTGCACAGCAGAACCTCTTCTACCATTACAAGTGTTCCCTCAGCATTTTTTGAGAAGGAATATCCCCTTCAAGGTTGGATGGTGATGATGATCACATTCATCTTAATTGGTGAGTCAATGCTGAGAATCTTCCTTTGCCTCTGTAACAGAAGGGTGCTAAGTCATGTTCCTTCCTATTTTGCTCCAAAGATGGTTAAGGAAGGGAGGGAGAGAGACAGATGCTGAAACAGAAATGTCAGATTTGCTTTTCTTCTAAAAAATACTACATCTGAGTTGACTCAGCAATGAGGAACCTTCTAAATAGAAATTACTACTAACAGTAGGCAGCAAGCTATTTTTCAACTGCTATTTCAATATTAATTTTAAGGAGAAGGTGTTTGCTACTGGTATTATCTGCTAGTATTTTACTTTAGACAATGTATATCAATGTTTTATTTCAGAGAAGTCATAATGAGTGAAAAAGTAAAATATTTTTCTTAATGTTGTTATGAGGTTGGCTTAATGAAAGACTAAACAATACTAGGTTTTAAGATTAGTGTAAATCTAAGGTTTCTCTGTTCATCAAAATGAAACTTCCCATTACTGTGCTGAATCTGACATCTTGAGAAAATCCATCGAACTGAGGCAAAATGCTGTCATTTATGTGGTTCTAATTATCAAGGGACTGAAACCTCTGATCTGCCAGTTTAATGCTTCTCTTGAAAATGCCCCGTGACTCGGTGCATACTCTGTGAATATTGATTATACGTGTCCGTAAGTGTATAAACGAGCTGCAGATCTGTGCTCAGGTCTTTAGGCTGTATCTTCTAGAATGGAGAAAAGAGTTGGTTTAATTTATTAGAGTAAAAAGCACAAAATGTATTGGAACGTATGCTTATCTTAAAATGAGAGCATTCCTTTTAAGTAAGGAAGATTCTCCTCAGTACTATAAGTGGTGTTAACACCAAATATTTGCATCGAAAGCCAGCTGCTTTTAGCTTGGTTAAAGCCTGATGTATTTGTTTACCTTCACTGCATGACTCGTATGTATTCTGGAAATTTTAGGGAAGCTGTATCAGAATTATATGCTATACATCTGTCCATGATTTGATACTTATATGAGTGTTGTTTAAGTACAAGAGCTCTTAGGAGAGTCTTAATAAAGCTATGTAAAACCACAGTTTTAAAAGCAATGAAAGGGCAAAATTCTTTATTCCAGGTCCTGCTAGATAATTTCAGAGTGCTTGGTTGTATGATGCTGTGGATGTTACTGAGAGGTGCACTTGAAACTATGACTATAAATTAGGAATATTTTATTTTAAACCATCACATTTCGGAGTCATTTTAGTTTCAAAGTGGCCAACTTACATAGGAAAGAAATTTATCCTGTTTTCGGATGGTCTTGCAACACTTGACATAGTAAATGAAGATCAAATATGTTAAGTTACCACATTTGTTCCATACTGAAAATGATTCATTCTATGGTTCAAAAAATTAACTTGGTGAAAGTGATTAATTCCTGTTGAATTACAACATATGTATTAATATGGTATGCATATGTAAACTGTAATGTATTCCTGTTATCTCTGTTTAAAATAACGATAAATATGGAAATCTAGTGCTGCAAGGTGTATAAACATACAGGCAAAATGCTACAAATCACCAACCCTTTTTCTTTTTCTTAAGGACAAAGGATAATTGCACATAATGTCATGCAGCGCAACTCTTCCAGTTTTTTTTTTTTTCAAACCATTCTGAAATACCCAGATGTTAATTTTAGAATATTTTCTGCTTTTCTTCAGTTGTGAAGCTGTCCCAGGAGATGTGTACCACCTAAGTGTGTAATTAGAATGAGAAAAAGCTATGATTTTTATTTGTGACTCATATACTGTGTCAGCTTTAAGCGCTTCTTTCTCAGTAGATAAAGCAGTTCACTACCTAATGTAATGTGTAATATCTGTACTGCTTCTGAAATAAAAACACAGCAAGAAGGTTGTGTCTTCAATGCGATGAAAATACTGATGTTGACTTGTGTCATTTTTTCTTGAGAACTGTACAGATGTGCTTTTCAAGATTTAGAGCTAATCCAAAGTCCAGTGCCATCCCTGCATCTTGAGCTGCTTTTACGTCCTCTGACAATAACTACTGCCTAGTAAATCCTGGCTTGTCACATCTCTGGAGACTTATGCAAAAGCGTTACCAGGTTGGGCTTTTTTTTTTGTGCTGCAGGCCCAAATTGTGATGTCTTGAAAATACCAGTTATTCGTGTGTTGGGATGTGTTTGAAGATCACAAAAACGTGCTTGGGAATGTGTCTTTAGAGTAACTGCCAGCCTGTGCTGTAACATACTGCAGTGTTGAAGATCCTACAGGGTGTCCAGGCAGTGTCTCTGATCATCGAGTAATTTTTGAAAAGAATTCTCTTTGTCTCTGCTCATATTATTTCCGTGGTTTTAGGTTCTTAATTTACCGTGTCAGTACGTGTGTCACCAGGAACTTGTCAGTTTTTGTGTTAGTAGGCTTACACAGTGTCTACGTTGTAAGCATGAGGCTTGGCTGTAGTAGAGCTATAGTACAGCAGCCCTGCCTGTTGTTTAGTTGTGGAGAATGAGTGTCATTTGCTCACGCGCTGTAGAACAGGTATGCTGGGATCATGCTAGGGTTTACGCCATTCGTGCTAAAGTTCGGGTTGTTACGATCTGGTTGCTCTCAGTGCCTGAGCTACCTACAGGAAGATTAGTCTGTATGTATGTCTTTGAATACTCCAGTCGTTTTCTGGTGATGTAGAAATAGCCACAGTAATCAAAAACTTGGCTGTTGTTTAGAACAGCCTTCTTCCAGAACGATGCTTCTTCCCATCTGCCTGTCTTTCAGGGAAGAGTCTGCACAGAGAGCGTGCTAATGGTAAACTAGCAAAATTAAGGGTAAAGAGAAATATGAGGACATGAAAATTCATGCTGGAGTCATGGAGGGAATAACTTAAACATCTTCACAAGACAAAATTTTTGATAGTTTAAGAAAGACAGATGGGAGAAATTTGCAGTATTTATTCCTCACTATGCATATGGAACTCTCCTCGGCGTTACCGTTTCATGTGTTAGACTGTTTATCTTATCTCAGAGTGTTATTAAAAAACCAATCACTTATTACCCCTATGAATCTCAAAAATATATGAGGGAAAAGAAACAATCCTCCCCCTCCTTAAAATAAATACTACATAATCATTGCCATATGTATTTATTATCCAGGTCAGAAACATTTGAGAAAATACATGGGTTGGTTTTGGTTTTTTTTCTTTTTTTTTAATGTCGTGATTTACTGTCTGCAATGACAGAAAACTAGTAAAGCTGCTTGAAAATTGGGGAAAGGAGTTAATCAAGAAGATATTTTCCATTTAAGAGTTGTTACTTGTTACAGATGTGTGCATCCTGTGATTGCCCCGTTGAAGTGTGTGGCTCGGAGCGTGCTGAGGTGGTGGAGGGACCAAGAGAAGTTCAGTGCGTGCTTTCACTCTGTCCTCTCTGATTCCCTTGGTCCTGCCGAAATTAACAGGCTGGGCATTCCTAGCACCAGCTCTTTAATAGTCTTTGTCATTTGAATAGTAGTTGTCGAGTAATTCCCAAGCGTTTATTACAGTACTTGATTACCGAGCAGTTATTTCTCTTCTGTTTTAATACCAGCAAAATTAAATAGGTGTTTTCACTTTGGTCTTTGCTTCTTTTTCTCTGAATTACATTATGGGTCCTACTAGTCAGTCGTGACTGTGCTGAAAGAAGTGTTTAGTAAGAAAACTTGGTTGCTTAGCAGTGAACATAATGGGAATTAACATTTTAAAGCCGCAGTATATATATTTCTGAGTTATAATATCTTAGTATCAAAAATTGGTAATAGCTTTCTTCTTTCTATTATCTCCCTAAGTGTGTATTCATATCCAGCTGTCTTTGGAGAGAATGTAACTCTTACTGAACAAACACTAAAATTTCAGCAGTGCAATGTTTTTATTTATTATCTGAAAGATGTGCTTTTATTATGTCTTTGAGAAAATTTTGGGGCACTCTGACTCATCTCTCAATTTTGTAGTTATCAGCAAAATCAAGCAATACTCAAACTACTTACATTTTTTAATGCTTATTCTGGTTTTGCTTGTAAGTGGATTGTTTTTTTTTAATTTAACCCTGTGTGATAACTCCTTAATGTCTCTTTACTAACTTTAAAAAGTGTAGAGCATAAGCAAGAACAAAGCAAAAAAGTGGAAAATTGTCTGCAAGATAGTTCTATAAACTGATCATTAGTGCTTTTTTTTCCGGTATTTTTTTTTTTTCTGTGCATGGAAGGGCAAAGTGAGCATAAAGGCAATGAAGTAATAGAGAATTCTCAGTGGATCACCTATTGCTTCCATAAGTAGACCTCAACTAAGATATCCCCATCTAAAGTACAAAAGTGCACAGGGTTGTAGGGCTGGACTCTGGAGACTGCCCGCCTGATTTTCTGTCGTCGTAGCAGTTGATGCTAAAAGAAGTTATCTAAATTATTTGACAAGAAGGTACCTCTTTAGAAATTGGCTTTGTGTGCTGAGTGTATAAGGAAAATGGGGAAAAACTTGCTTTTCTAGAAGTTGCAATGCCTACATGTTTGTGTGGGTGATCTGTGGTATATCGTGGTAGAAATCCTTGCAATTGGCACAGATAAGACCTTTTGGCTTTTAGTGCTTCCCTCACAAGATCCTAGATGGCTATGGAGAGTTTTATAAAATACGGTGACTTAGTTTTTAAATAGTTTGAAGATGGCTAGAGATTTATTTCTTTTTTTCAGTGGATTTTTAGTTCCATCTCAAATATTTGAAAGATAATTGTGATCATTGCATCACAGACCAAGTATTTTCCACTGCTGTGCAAGAGAGGGATGAGACAGCTAAAATTTCCGTAGCTGGCTTTCAACCAATGGCTGACAGGAATGAAAAAAAAAGGCAAGAAACTCCAAGATGAGTCACAGAATTGAGCTTTTCCGTAGACTGAACTTTAGTAACAGTTCCACTGCTCTGCCACGAGCGACCAAAGCATAGGAAACCACTGCGCAGGACTGGCAGAGAGCAATCCTTGCAGATAGGCTCCGTGGTGGGAAGCAGTACTGTGTATCTCAGCCCCTTTCCCCGAAAGCACGACAGAAGGGAGTATGCCAGCAACACTGATGGAAATTGTTCTTAGAATTAAATGTATTTGTTTACACTTTAAATAATTTTTGAATTCAGGATTATTTAGACCTGACTGTGATCAAACTATCCGCTTGTTAAAACCTCAAGATCTTAATCTCAAGGAAGGACAAATGAAATTTATGATAAACCGCCCATGTGGTGATAACCCGTAACAGAAACCTAGACGTACGTATGTGCGATTGGGACAGCGCAGCAAAATGGCGAACTCTGTTTGCATGAGAATAGATATATTATTTTCAAGCTAAGAGAGAGGGGAAGAATTAAGAGCAAGACTTGCATAGTTGTAAGGCCAGGCTGGATGGAGCACTGAGCAATCTGTTCTGGTGGGAGGTGTCCCTGCCATGGCAGGGGGCTTGGAATCTTTGAGGTCCCTTCCTAACTAAATCATTCTTTGACTCTGTGAAATGGTAGTGCTGCCCAGATTATTTTATTACCATTAAGAAAAATCGTAGTCACTTTGAGCGAGTCCAGTTGGTTTCATTTTCATTTGAGAAGGAACATATTTTGCTTTCATACTTGATTAAATTAATATTTGATTGTTTATAAGAGCATGTAAAATTGGTCCTTAAAAGGTGGTTTAGGTGGATTACTTCCGGAAAATCATTCGTTCAAATAAAACCAATGGAGAATTTGAAAAACTGAACAACCTCTCTTCTCTTCATCATACTTTCAAAGCTATTTCTAGTCTTAAGAACCTTTGGCTGGTCATTCTTCTGAGTTTTTCACTGGCAAAGTGCGTTAGAATTATTTACTAGAGGTGGAAAAACAGGGGTGATAAATCTAACAAAAGCCAAAACCATTGCATGATGCTATGCTTAAAGAAATTATTACAATTTGGGAAGAAAAAAGATGGAGATCTTTAATCTTGGACCAATGGAATCAGACTCTTCTTTTGCCAGTGCCAAAGCAGTAGTGTCATAATTTTGGAAAAAAAATAGCCTTACCACAGGTATTTGTAAAGTGTTCCTTAGTTGCAGTGTTTTGTAAGCTGAAGGTGCAGTGTCTTGATAAACTTTTTTTTTTTAAATTTTCTCTTAAAATAATTTTCTTAAATCCGTTTTTTTTTTTTTTAGCTTAAGCAAGGTACAAGGCTGTACATGAGAACTAATTGGAATATATTCCAGATTAAGCTGATCAATACATCTGTGTTGGCAAGTACTACACTGCTGTTAGTGCTATGTGAGAGAAAATCACCTCAAATGAAAACAGAGTACTGGAATAATAACAATGTCTCAGTATTTAGAGGGATAGTCTTTGACTGCATAATATTAAAGATGAGCAAGTATCTAAATCTAGCCTAATATAAGTCTAACCTAAACCTAGCTAATCAACATTGAAATTTCTGTTCAAATGCAAGGAGACTGTTCTTATTCCATATTGCTTAAAGGGCTTAAGATATGGTAGTTCTTTATTAGAAAATAGTGTTGGTTGACTCAAAACTTGGCCTTTTAGAGGGTTTTTTTTAGATATAAGTGATTAGCATTTTCTTTAATTAGCTCGATTTCCTAAGGAAACCAGACTTTTGAGCAGCCCTGTCTGCGTGTGTGTGTGTTTGCATGCATCACAAAACGAGCATGAACAAGTGAGAATCATTACATTTGGCACTGTTTGGAGTAATTAGGAGACAATTCATAAATAATTAATTAATCTATCCTGACTTTCTGAAAAATGCAGTAATATCCATCCTGGGTTTTGAAATTTGCAGTGCAGTAGGTCCTGCAAACAGGGTGCAAGATAATTGTCTTGTAGGACCTTTATGCATCTTGTCGCTGACCTTTACATGTCTAGCAACCAGCTTGCAGTAAACTTAACTTGGTAGTAAACCCTTGCTGAAAGAGGCTGAAATGGTTTGTGTTAAAATTTGTGCATACTGGGACTGCACACAGTTGTTCCTGGTGTAGCCAGGCTGTTCCTGCACTAGAAGGCTTGTAAAGACAGGTTTTCGGCGAAAGTGGTGGGTCACCCTTTTCTGATTTATTATCTTTAAATATTACTGAGGTGCTCCGTTAATTCTAGCTGTAAGTTATTGTGTGGGATGTGTAATTTTTTTGTATGTAGAGTAACTGGGGGAGAGGAGAGAGTTGAGTTTGTGATTGAAGAGATAACATAATTACATGCTTTATTATGATCAATTTTTACACAGAAACATGAATGACTAGGGACCTCTACTGACTTGTAAACAAAGTCATTGTAGTTGAGTATTTTGCAGAATTTGTCCAAAGCTAATTTTTTTTTTTTTTTGAAGGAACTTCATGTTGGTGTTGTTTATGCCAGAAAATAGTAAGCAAGACAAATTAACTCCAGTCTCATGTAAACTTTTAATTGGCCAACACAATGCAGTTGAGTACGAATCCCAGGTGGCTGTGGAAATGAAAGAGAACTGAGCTCTCTCTCTGGAAGCTGAACGTGATGACGGCCTGGTCTTTGGTAAGGAAGCTGAAAATGGAGAAGAGGCACTCCAGAGAAGATAGAAATGTGGAACAAGATGCTGGAGAATGCAGTGCTGAATCTGAGGAATGGACGAGCTCAGAAAGTGAGCCTGAGCAACCGTACTTCAGAAGCAGCTGTAGCAATACTCAGTGGAGAGAAAAGGAGGTTTCCACGAAACCACACCGGCCGCTCTGTCGATCCCCGTGTTTGGATCGCCCAAGTTTTTCGCAGAGCAGTATCACACAAGACTTAAAGCTAGACGAATGCAAACCCAATTTGGACAAGGAATACCAAGCTAAAATGGATTTTGCTTTAAAGCTTGGGTATGCAGGAGATCAGATCCAGGCTGTACTGAATAAATTGGGAGCAGATGCACTCATCAATGATGTTCTGGCAGAGCTTGTGAGACTTGGCAACAAAAGTGAATCAGAAGGACAAAGCAGTGCCAGCAGTACCACTAGTACTCTGGTGCCAAGAGGCACTTGCCCAAAGGAAATAGCAAGCCCTGAATTGTCACTTGAAGATGAAGTTGTGGATAACAGCGATAACTTGAGGCCAATTGTCATTGATGGAAGCAATGTGGCTATGAGGTGAGTCTCCCTCTCATAACACTTGAAGAGAATAAAAGAGTAAAATGTTTATGAGAAAAATCAGTATTGATGGCAAAGTAATTTTAAGTCGTGTAGTGTATTTACACTGACAAATCATCTTATTTTTATGGACTTGCTAGTCCTGGCTTTTCAGTATACTGATTCTCCTTTATATGTATTCCTTATTCCAGTTACCCTCTCTCCCTTTTCAAACCAAGTTCTCCTCTCAAATCTTTTGTTCTAGCAATTTATCTGTAGTGTGCTTTTGTGTGGCTGTGTTTGATTTTATGAAGTCCTTGAAAAACGTTGGAAATTATTTTTCTTTCACGTCCAGAGGCAACAAAGAGAGGAAAACCTGCTTTTTGCCTAAAATGATGTGCGGTGTATGGTGATAATATGTAGTGGACTTCAGGGTATTTGAGCTCCTGCTGATGAAGCCTGCTCAGAATTCAGAGCAAAGTAGCTGTGTCGGTACAGAGATGTGCTGACTCACACAGCTCCGATGCTTGTAATTTCAGACGTGTGCACACGTGCACCTGGTTGCTTGCCTCAACACTAACTCAAAAGATGTATGTCCCGTGCCCCTTTTGGAACGTGTCTGCAGAGCGCACAGTTCAGCTAGCCAATGATTTGTTTAGCATTGAGAAAGTGTGATTTTCTGTGAGAGAGTTCTTTAAACAGACTGGTTAGTGATCAGTGATGCCAAGATTTCTTCAGGGAATGCTTGCACAATGGGTTTCCTTTGGTATCATCTTTTTGCTCTAAAAGAATTCTTGATCTGAATTTTTTTTTCAATGTGGTCAGAAAACTCAGGTTTTTACAGGTTTCCTGGTTTCGAAATACATACACCCCCCCCCCCCCCGCCCCAATCCTATAAGAATACTTTATATACAGGATTTTCCAGTGCCAAGTTGTGGTTACATCAAACAAAAAGACTTTTCTGTAAAGCAACGTCACCAATATTGGATTAAACTTTTTTTTTCTCTATGCCTGTTGAATTTATAGTGTTTGTACTGCTTGCTTACTTCTAAGCATAATGTGGCAGCAACTGGAGTGAAGCGTGAGCATACTCTTCCTATTGCATAGCTTAGAACTGATGCCCTGTTTGTAGAATCACAGAATATCTCAAAGTTGGAAGGGAGCATAAGGATCATTGAGTCCAACTCATAATAAAACGCATATGCATCTGAAAATGTAGAGGGATATTAATTTCTGTAAAATCTGAGATTTACAAAAATGTAAAGAGAAATGCTTTAGCAGTGTTGTGGCTTCTGTATTCATTATCTAACTTCCCAGGATCTGAACTACCCTAGTGATCCACAGGCCTTAGTTACACAGGTGGTATTAGCTCTGTCGGCCTTTGGTCTGCTCCAGCTCTACTCTGTGTAACAGTTTGAGCCCGGGAAGAGCGTGCGTCTTGCTGTTGTCCAGTGGGCTGTGATGTTGGTCTGGAATAACCACAACAACAACATCGAAGTAACATTTTGAGTGCTTATCCATAGAATATGCTAAAGACATTGTTTATAACATGCAGATCTCTTAATTAGGCAGCATCTGCTCTGCAGACCGAGAATATCTGAGAAGTGTGAGGACGATACACTTCCCATGCCTAAAAATGCTGCAGTTATTGATGGAACAAGCGAAGGCCTTGCTTTTAGTGCACAGTGTTCACGTTGTAACTGAAAGATGGCTGCATGTGGAAAATGGAACCATTTCCATTTTCGGGATAGAGGTTTTCTTGAAGTAACCAGTTCTGGGGGATGCTGCACAGACAGCTTGGAGCGGGCTGCTGCACCAGCCGGATGCCCCTTTGTGCAGCCGCGTTAGGGAGCGCGAGCAGTCCCTGCCCTTACGCAGGCCGTGAAGCCTCCTGACCCTGGGCCTGGCTGTGTCCCGCCCAGCTGCGCAGCAGGGTCCTCTCCTGCCCAGCGCCGCTGCCTGGGGTCCCGGTGTCTCCATGGCAAGGCAGCCTTCCCTCGCCGCCCTGCCCTGGCCACTCAATCCCTTCCTTGCGGTGAGGACCTTGCTTCTAAATGTGGCATCACTGATGTCATTTAATCAGCGTATTTTACAATTAGAAGAAATTAATTCTATTCACCAGTTAATACGGAAATGTCTTTGAGAATAATGACTGGTAGGTGCCAAACTGACTGGGTAGCATCATTGCTCTCACAACAGCTCTGTTTAGAAAGGGGGCTAAAAATTGAATTAATACATTTTGTGTGTGCATCGAGGAGCTTATTAGTCTACTCTTTTCAAATGCAGTTTTAGAAGGAGTTCATTTTGCTAGCCAAACTAAAGTGTAACAGAGAGGGTTGGGGTTTTTTTCTGGGTTTTTTTGGTTTTGTTTGTTTTTAGTAAAATGGGCAGACCCTCTTTTTTTTTCCTCAAATAGTTAAAATATTAATTGAAAAGTACCAGGAGACCCTTAGTTTTTCTTATTCAATTATATGGTGTAGTAGTAATGCGTGTACTCGTTTTTTCAGACAAAGAGAATGTTGGCTTGGATCTGCCAGCCTTAATGAAAAGATCTATGGCCTCTCTTACCTGTGTAGACTGATTACTAAGGATATTAAAAATAAATGTTGTAGTCTTCTCTTATATATATTCTGATGTATTATTCAGGCACTCCTAAACTATCTCCTGAGAGGATTTGAACCCTGATTCTTTAGTTCACTTTATGTCTAGCAAATCAAGACAGGTGCACCGGTGAAGTAGGCTGAATAAGATTAGTAATTAAGATTCTCCTTAGTTTCTGTCAAACCTCTAAAGAATTTATTTTTTTGCTTTGCAGGAACTTCTTTGGCCATTTTAAAAATTAAACCCCTTCATCTGAATTGTCTTTCGTGTTTCAGAAAACAAATTTTTAATGGAGGTGGGACTTAAACAACTTTGATTTATTTCTTTTCCTTAAAGAGAAAAATTCCTCAGAAAAAATGCAGAACACTTAGTATTAGAGAAATATTTTTTTTTAATCTAGATGTGTAAAAGCACGTATCACCAATGACAGCCAGAATTGTTAGTTCATTCCTTTTTTGTCAGTTATAACTTTTTATGATATTATTTAAAGTAGACTCAGTTTGTTAGGGAAAGTGATATTTTTCATTAGCTCAGCTAATTAAAAAAAAAAGTGAAAAGTCCTTAATGATAACTTGGTTTTCTTTTTGGGGTAGTGAAATGCCATCGTGTTAGAGTTTTAAGTTGCAGCATTGCTGTAATCTGATGGCTGAATAGGTCTGGGATAGTTTTTTTTTTTCCAGTTCTGTAAGCTGGTCTACCAGAAAGGTTCACCTACCTTTACAGTCTTTGTTTCCCTTATATCCTTAGACCATGGCAACTTTAGAAGGAAAAACAAAAAAAAACAACCACCAAGCAGACAAACAAAAAACCAAAACCCAAATGTAATTTTTGCCCTTGCTGTTTCTAAAACTTTTGCATGTTCTTCAGCCATGGAAATAAAGAAGGATTTTCCTGTCGGGGAATTCAACTAGCTGTTGATTGGTTTCTTGAAAAAGGCCATAAAGATATCACTGTGTTTGTACCTGCATGGAGGAAAGAACAGTCTCGACCTGATGCACCAATTACAGGTAACAGATCAAGATTTTCTTTGAGCCCTTGGATAAAAAGAAAAAAAAAAAATTGCACTAAGCCACAACCACGTCATCGTTCTGATGTCTGTATACTGGGCTGTGGGTGTGATTTTCACAGTGATGTGCTCAGCTGTCCGTTTGAGAACACTGGGGAGGAATCAAGTATTTAAGTATCTGCACCTGTAAACAATGCTGGGATTTTGTAACATTCCTGGATCATGTCAACAGTTCTTAGAAGTCATAATCATGATTTTCCCATTAGCAAACATAGCTAAACATACAGGAGCTGATTCTTGGTTGCTGGATGAGTATAAGCAAATGTCACTCCAGTCTTCAAAAAGGGCAAGAAGGAGGACCCGGGTAACTATAGACCGGTCAGCCTCACCTCCATCCCTGGGAAAGTGATGGAACAACTTATCCTTGATGCCATCTCAAGGCATATCAGGGATAAGAGGGTCATTAGAGACAGTCAACATGGCTTCACCAAAGGGAAGTCGTGCTTGACTAACCTCGTAGCCTTTTACGAGGATATAACAAGGTGGATGGATGATGGCAGAGCGGTGGATGTGGTCTACCTTGACTTCAGTAAAGCATTTGACACAGTCTCCCACAGCATCCTTGCTGCTAAACTGCAGAAGTGTGGTCTAGACTCTCGGGTAGTGAGGTGGACTGTGAACTGGCTGAGGGGAAGAAGCCAAAGAGTTGTGGTCAATGGGGCGGAGTCTGGTTGGAGACCTGTATCCAGTGGAGTGCCTCAAGGGTCGGTACTGGGACCAGTATTATTCAATATATTCATCGATGATTTGGATGAGGGACTAGAGAGTACTATCAGCAAGTTTGCTGATGACACCAAGCTGGGAGGAGTGGCTGACACACCAGAAGGCTGTGCTGCCATCCAGCGAGACCTGGACAGGCTGGAGCGTTGGGCGGGGAAAAATTTAATGAAATATAACAAGGGTAAATGTAGGGTCTTGCATCTGGGTAGGAACAACCCCAGGTTCCAGTATAAGTTGGGGAATGACTTCTTAGAGAGTAGTGTAGGGGAAAGGGACCTGGGAGTCTTGGTGGACAGCAGGATGACCATGAGCCAGCAGTGTGCCCTTGTGGCCAGGAAGGCCAATGGCATCCTGGGGTGTATTAGAAGGGGGGTGGTTAGTACGTCGAGAGAGGTTCTCCTTCCCTTCTACTCTGCCCTGGTGAGACCCCATCTGGAATACTGTGTCCAGTTCTGGGCCCCTCAGTTCAAGAAAGACAGGGAACTGCTGGAGAGAGTCCAGCACAGGGCAACTGGGATGATTAAGGGAGTGGAGCATCTCCCTTATGTGAAAAGACTGAAGGAGCTGGGGCTCTTTAGTTTGGAGAAGAGGAGGCTGAGGGGTGACCTCATTAATGTTTACAAATATATCAAGGGTGAGTGTCACGAGGATGGAGCCAGGCTCTTCTCGGTGACAACCACTGATAGGACAAGGGGTAATGGGCTGAAACTGGAACATAAGAGGTTCCGCTTAAACTCAAGAAGAAACTTCTTCTCGGTGAGGGTGACGGAGCCCTGGAACAGGCTGCCCAGAGAGGTTGTGGAGTCTCCTTCTCTGGAGACATTCCAGACCTGCCTGGACACGTTCCTGTGGGGCATAGTCTAGGCATTCCTGCTCTGGCAGGGGGATTGGACTGGATGATCTTTCGAGGTCCCTTCCAATCCCTAACATTCTATGATTCTATGATTCTGTGAAACTGGGTAGTATCAGGCCAGGGACTCAATTCAGTAGGATTATCATGAATAGTGAAGAGGGAGCATGTGTTTTGGCCCACAGAAAGTACTTATGTTTTACTCCGGGCTAACAAGAAGACTAATGTAATACAGCAACGATTGAGTTCTTGATGTGTTCCAGAAGACTTAGTAAAGGTACAGGTTGTTTACAGAGGAGTAGAGTAGTTAGGAAGCTTGAATATTCACCCAGTGCTTTGAAACCTCTGAAATAAAATGGCACTCTGCATCTAGGTATTTTTCAGTGATAATGGGGACGGTATACGGACGTAATTACAAAATACTTTATTAGAAAAGAGGGCAAGAAGTTTCATATTTCAAAGGCTGCATTTCTTTCTTTTAAAACTCTTTTAAAGCTGCTCAACTAAAATTATTTTACAGATCAAGAAATCTTGCGTAAATTGGAGAAAGAAAAAATTCTTGTTTTCACCCCATCTCGAAGAGTTCAGGGAAGAAGAGTGGTTTGCTATGACGATCGATTCATAGTAAAACTTGCTTTTGACTCAGATGGCATCATTGTGTCAAATGACAACTATCGGGATCTTCAGAATGAAAAACCAGAATGGAAGAAGTTCATAGAGGAGCGGCTGCTAATGTATTCTTTTGTGAATGACAAGTATGATTTTTTTCTTCAAAAGTAAGGGAATTTACTAGTTCAGAATCCTTGGTAAAAACTGAAATTCACATTTTGTTTCTTTCCTCTCAGATTTATGCCTCCTGATGATCCTTTGGGACGCCACGGTCCAAGCCTTGAAAATTTCTTAAGGAAAAGGCCAGTTATTCCTGAACATAAGAAGCAACCGTGTCCTTATGGTAAGTGCGCAAGTCAGATTGATTTGTTGTATTCAAAGGTAGGTGAAACAAGCAATAAACTAACATCTTGTCGTTATTGGCCGGGGGGAAGAAGAGAGAGAAAAAAAGCGTGTCATTTTTCATGTTGCTATCCAAGCACTATATCTCTTTTTATACCCTTCAAACACATATTAACAAAAACAATGTAGCAGAAAATTAATAATTGTCACATATACCTTGTGGATAATGCAGCTTTTTTGCTATTTCCTTTTGGTTTGTATTCAGGGAAGGGGACTCATAACTATAAAAACTGTGTTAGAGCTGTTTTGTTTTATATAGCATTGACTATGTTGTCAGTATTGAAATCATGAGACAGTAGGAAAAAAAGCGATGTGTCTTGCCCTTGATGCAGTGATATACGTGGATACAGGTAGCAGAGTCTCTGACTGCCTATATATACAATGTATATAATTGTTCTTTAATGGGTTCTTATAGAAATATTAGTATTGAGAAGCAGTGAAAGATATAAAGAAAAAATATAGCAGCTGTTGGTATTGATTAGTTTTTTGTTTATTTAACCTGAAAACACTTTTCTTCCAGGTAAAAAGTGCACCTATGGGCACAAATGTAAATATTACCACCCAGAACGGGCAAACCAGCCTCAAAGGTCAGTAGCGGATGAGCTTCGAATAAGTGCCAAATTATCTGCTGTGAAAACTATGAGTGAGGGAGCCTTGGCCAAATGTGGCACAGGGCCGTCCAGCTCCAAAGGAGAAATCGGTTCTGAAGTGAAACGCATTGCCCCAAAACGTCAGTCTGATCCAAGCATTAGGTCAGTAGCTGTGGAGCCTGAGGAAAAGTTGTCAGTAGCCCGGAAGTCTGAGGCCAGCTCTGTCCCGTCTCTGGTTTCTGCATTAAGTGTACCAACGCTCCCTCCACCAAAAAGCCATGCAGCTGGTGCATTAAATACTCGCTCTGCAAGCAGTCCGGTGCCAGGTTCCTCACAGTTCATGCATCAGAAATCCTCACTGGAACACATGTCCAGTGTGCAATATCCTCCTATACTAGTCACCAATAGCCATGGCACCTCGGTCAGCTATACTGACCAGTATCCCAAATACGAATCGTTGGGGGACCATGGCTATTACTCCTTACTCAGTGATTTCTCCAACCTGAGCATAAGTAGTATCCGTAACACAGATTATTACGGGGCTGATACGGACCAGGGGATGTATTCTAGAAACTCGAGTCCCTGTCCTGACAATTGCTTAAGCCATACAAGTAATGATTCTTACTCCTCTTACAATGACTTGTATCTGGGTGTAGCAGATGCCAGTCCAGAAGACAATGTGAAGATCCACAGACTGCCATCGCAAAATCGTCTTCAGCCTTTTTCCCATGGTTACCATGAAGCCTTAAATAGAGTTCAGAGTTACGGAACTGAAGAGCCTAAGCAAGCCCTTCACAAACAGTCAGCTTCCCACTTAGGCCTACATGCCCAGCATCCAGTTGTTGGAGCACGGTCCAGTTGTCCTGGAGAGTACCCTGTGCCTCAAAACGTTCATCCGTCAACTGCACAACCAAGCCGTGCCTTGGTCATGACAAGAATGGACAGTATTTCTGACTCACGGCTTTATGAAAGTAACCCTGCGAGGCAGAGAAGGCCACCTCTCTGCCGAGAGCAGCATGCTAGTTGGGATCCACTACCCTGTGCGTCAGACTCTTACACGTATCACTCGTATCCATTGAGTAACAACCTCATGCAGCCATGTTATGAACCTGTAATGGTGCGAAGCATGCCCGAGAAGATGGAGCAACTCTGGAGAAATCCCTGGATTGGGATATGTGGTGAGCCGCGGGAACCTCACATCATCCCAGAACATCAGTATCAAACCTACAAGAACCTCTGCAATATTTTCCCTCCGAGCATTGTCCTTTCTGTGATGGAAAAGAATCCCCACATGACAGATGCACAACAACTGGCAGCTATGATTGTTGCCAAATTAAGAACAGGCCGTTAAAGCATTACAGCCTTTTTTGGTTAAATGAAACCATATGATATATAGGACCTGGAGGAGAACTTAAATGAGGAAGGAAGGGGGCTAATCTGTTGTAAATATTTTCTACTAAGATAGCATAAAGTTCTGTACAGAGTAGCAATCATATATATGCTGAGGCACTATAAGAAATAAGAATTTATTGTATTGTAAATTTTAAGATTTTAAAAATAGGGATTTTTAATAGTATTTTATAGGAAATGCATACCTTGCTGCATGGATAGCTCATTAAGAACTACAATGTCACGTTCAGTGTCTCAAAGCTGTTACTAAAAAATTATTGCTAGCAATTATATTGCATGTATTAATGTACACTATCGATTTGCTTACAAATACCTAATTGGCCTTTAAAAGTATGCTGTATACACACCCAGATGACTTTTAGGGTTTCAGCTTTGCCATTTGACACTGCCTACTGGCATGTTAAATATCGAAGACAAAATCTGAAATACTCAGTTTGCAAAAGGAAAAGCTGATTTCAGCTTTGGAGTGTCAATATTGGTGTTGGTACTTCAATTTCAAAACGGTTCTCCAAGTATCTGTTACATTGTCCAATACATTGGCTCAATCCAACAGATGCCAATTACTTTATTAAATTAGGGCCAAAACATTCAGGAGCGTGAAGGCGTGAACGCCACTCAGTAGACTGAAAGAAGTTTAACTGTAGCTTCTCTCTTCAGAATCGCCTCTCAACTGTGCCGTGAGCAGCTGCTGGCCCAGATGACTAGACAAGCTGAAAGTAAATTGTCGGGTGTATGTAGGTGGGATTACTTGACCTGAAGCAGCAGAAACTGGATGTTACACTTGGAAGTTCGTCAGTAACTACAGCCTTCCTCTCTGGGCAAGGATGTTGTCTGAGTGAGCCTGACATCCAAGGTGTCTGTACAAGATCAGCTTGAGAAGGGGTGGGGAGGAAAGGCTGCTCCTTGAAAAGAGACGCTACAGTTCGGGTTTGTGGCAAAGCTGGCCTGGTTGTTGCTCTTCAGATCCACGCAAAGGTGTGCATTTGCCTCGTGAAGGCTTTTCGAGTTCCTGTTTCAACAGGAGAGATAAACTTGTGTGGCATTGCTTGTGCAACTGGTATCTTGCTCAGGGTGGGAACCTTTGTAGCTAAATGTCTCCAAAAGAGGCGTTTATTGTTTTTCTTAAGCTGCACTGACTGGACGCCCTTTTTTGAATCCGTTGTATATTTCAGCATTTTGAACCATTACTAACTCGATACCTCTCGAGCTAGGACTTGTTGACTTCTACTGTAGTTTTTTTCATGAAAGTTGAGAAGGCCTGGTTTATGGCCTTTTGTTTCTTCATGAGAAGGTGTGACACTGCCTAAATGTTTCTTACTGTGAAACACACGGAACGTGAGGCTGCAGTCAGGGTTGTTTCTGGTGTTTTGATAATGGCTTGCATGCTGCTTTCTAGTTATCGGTTTGTCTGAGGAACAAAGTTATACCATTTCCTCCACTTGTGTTACTGTAATGGTTGCTTTGATTCAAAATATCCTGTGAGCTATGTTCCTGGCATATAAAAAAGCCCGAACAAACAAACCAACAACAATCCACAATTGCAGGTGCAACTACAGTTACTTTGCTGATATTTGATAACCGTATCATTTCACACAGGATAAATATTCTTGTGTTGGTACAGGTAACATATACAGTGACCACATAAGTGAACTTGAAGGTGATTCTGTGTTTACACTTGGCGTTTAAAAATAAGTTTTAATTAGTTGATTGTCATCTCTGTTAATGGGGAAAAATAAATCTTCAGACGTTTATAATAGTTGGGGAAAACAGATTTAATGCTTGACCAGTTTTCCAAAGCATTTCTTCCTAACCAGCATTTTATATTTTTAATTTGCAATTAATTCTTATTCTCTTCTCTTGCGTGGTATAAGCAGCTGAGAGCAATGCCTCAAATAACCAGAAATGACCTTTTGTTTGTTGATACAAATTGTATCTCTTTTTCTTGATTGTATAAAAACTGTGTATAAAATAGAAAAAATCTAGATTAACTTCAGTATTACATTTTCGCCACAACGTTTGTGACACCATGTGTCACAGGGAAGTAGCCCATGAGTAATTATGGACCTTTTTTATTTAAAATGGGCACTTGTAGTTTATAGACAAACAAGGACAACTTTTCAGAGCCAGTTTATTATGTGCACAGATACTGTGTGTACACCTCAAAGCATTACATAGTTATCTTTAGTCTATTTATTAAGCAGATCCATTCTTGCACTAAATTTTATGTAAAAATGTTGCTGTTGACTCATCTGCATGTGTTTAAAATGTAACAATATAATTGCTCTAGACCCTTCTTTATTCTTAACAGATTTATTTATAAATTATTTAGGTATAAAATGAAGTTTATTGTGCACTCATGTTTTCCATCCTGCATGGAATTAAATATTTGTATGTAGAACAGTGTTTGTTCCCTTTCTCTCCAATTATAAAGGTAAGCTGTTTTAAGAGAGGTTTAGTAGGTGTTTTTGATGTTTTCTAACGAGGAAAACTGAGCAGAAATTTCTGTATGAGGTGTTGGGTGGCTTACGGAGATACTCATTTTTGTAGGATTTGCCTAGTCATTTTACTTTTCACTAACTTGTCTTACTGATAGAAAAATTCCTTTTAAACAATGGGAATGCTATGCCAATACAAACCCAGCGTACTATTTCCCTAAGGCACTTTGAAGGCAGATTGTCTTTTTCTGAGAAGCTATTAGCATCTGTCATGCGTAGAGTGACAGAAGGGGCAGTGTAGCCTTGTGGAAATTATTTGCAAATTTTGTGCTTGTTCATTCCTTAGAGATAACAAAGCTTTCATGTGTGATGTTGTCTTTCCTAATCAACTGCTTCAGGTGATAATTCAGTCATCCACATCTGTTTTTAGATATGTTTACAGGCCAGTTGAACACACTGACGCGTTCATTAATCTTCAGCGCATAAGCTTAGATTTCTTCTTACATGGAAGAGTTGATCTTAGTAACACCTGATCATAACTGTCTATATTGTAAATAGAAGACTTTGTATAAATGCTCTTTCTGAGAGCATGGTATTTAAATGTTTTTAAAACTGTTGAGAGAACAGGTCTAGAAACTATATTTTAATAAAATCCAGGAAATTACAATTCTAGATTAAAAAAAAAAAAAAAGTGGGAAGGTAAAATCCTGGCCTGCCGCAATCAGCAAGCATTAAGCAGTAGACTTCAGTGCTTTACTGGGACCAGAGCGTTCTCTGGGGTTCTGATTTACTGATCTTTCATCTTTAGCTATATTATGTTCACGTAATTTGTCACTTAGAAGTGTATAAACTTAAATTCATGAATCGAAAATCAAATGCTTTATGGGATGTCAAAATTATTTAATGTTTTTGTAAGAAATACATGCCAGTAATATATTCAATTGTACATACAGATGACCTCGTTACTGTTTAGTCCTGTTGTTGTCCTATTGAGCTGCGGTAGTTGGCTTTATTCATTTGTAGAATTAAACATTACTGTTTAATTGTTGTAAAATTTTATAAATCTCTTTGGGTTTTTTTTGGTTGACCCAAATATAATGTAAGTCTTAATGACAAAAATGAGTGAAAATGGATGTTGAACCAGTATGTGGAATTCGTAAATCTCTGTAGTGATGTGCGTGCGCTGCTCTAGTTGCTGCTGCATGTAATTCATTCACTACCATGAGTCTGTTTTAGCTTTTGTAAAAATGCTTTAACTGTAAACTGAAAAATAGAAAGTGTGGGCGTGGTTGCTTAGAACAAGCAGAAGGATCCTGATGAAAGAAACAAATCCCAAAACATCTACCTAGGTGAGTTCCCTTCTACATACTTTTAATGCCAGTTTTCCCTCAAATCATGAATTTTGGTGTTTTCAGTTCTTAATGTTTAAGTCAAAACATGCAAAGAATCTGTCCAAATAATTCAGTTCAAAAATACGTGATGACATGCCTGCATACCTCTGACGTATACCAAACCACAAACATGACGGTTTCAAGGGACGTGGTTCTGACTACAGTAATTTTTAAAACTGCATCCTAAGGAGAAGGAGCGTGCATAATTTCAGTGAGTCTTTGCTCTGCCAAGTTGAGGTATTAGTTTATCTTGGCTTGCCATAAGTTTGCCTGACACGTTAGTAGTAGAGGACTCGTAAAAGTCAGATCATTAGAGCTGTCACTATTCTATCTGTGGTGAGTGTTCAGATTTAATGCTTTTCTTATATCTGTGTGACAGAGCCCTTATTAACTGCAATATTTCAACCTGAAAAATACAAGTGTCACCGGTTAGCGTTTGAGGAGCCATTATACAATATCTATGACTTTGGTCTGTGGTATTTAAAGTTTGTAAATGTATTAAAAGAATTTAGAGAAGAATCTAAAATAAATTTAGGCTATTATTTGTTCCCCCCCCCCGCCCCGCTCTGTCTAAAATTATTTAATAATATGAAACATGTTATACTTTATATATATAAAATTTGCTTACTTAATAAAACCGAGAGCCATTGAATTATTTGTTTCTAGCTTTTTATTTTGCAGCCCTCTTCAGGCAAGAGCACCTAAAAGCTGTTTCGTCCAAAACAACTGTTGTAGCCTGTTGAAGTTCTTTCTCAATATTTTTAGCTGGTGTACTGAAAAATAGCCAGATTCAGCAGTCATACATACTGCTCAGATTTTCCAACTGTGCTTAAGCCCGTGAAAGAACAGGACAAGAATTTTACTTTTCTTTAAAAAGCAGAGGAAAAAGTAGTATTTAGGTCCCACTGTCTTTGTCAACCTCTGTATTACACTAAACACTTAATCGTTTCCCTCACTATGGTCAGGTGTTACAATGTCATTTATTACCTTTGCTTTGACTCAAGCTGCTTTTACTTGGGGGTGGAGGGAGGAGTTAGGATAATAAAAGGAAAATTATATACAAAGATCATCTATATCTGAGTTTTGGCTAAACTTCTTACCGATCCCATGTTTGCTCTCACAAGGGCCAGGAACCAGGAGATTCAGAAGACAGCACAAAGCCATTCAAAACCAATAAAATACCTGTATTAGGAAGTTGCTTTTTCCTAATCCCTTGCCCTTTGCACTTCATTTACATCCTCAAGTGTACTGTTCCTGAAAACAAGTACTAATTAGATTCCACAGAATATTCTTATTGTTCCAGTTTTCTTCCCCAAAACATAACCTACAGATAGAGCTGAAGTCCTTGTCAGAGCAACTGCCTTCGAGAAGGAGAAAACATATTAAAGACTTGAATTGCCAGGAACAAATTATCCTAATCAGGTTCCCCTACTCTGTCCAATTTAAAAAGCAGAAAAAGCCAAAACGGGTCACAGGCCACAAAAGTAGTGGACCCAGGCCTTAACCTCCCATTTGCATGATTTATTCCATGTAGTCCCAGCTTCTGTCTCCACTTCTTTCCATAGCTTCCCTTTGGAGATGTTTTTTTCAGACGGGAAAAAGCTGCTTGGAGTGATTAATTTACAGGGAGAAAGTAGTCTCCAGAAGTCCTGCCCAATGCAAAGGGAAAATCAAGTAATTCAAGAATACGTCAACAGTGGGTTTCCTATCCCCATTCCTAATATGCTTCTCACAAAGAAACTAATTAGCATGTTGAAAACAACTTTTACCAAGTAAGCTTTTAGCAAAGGGGGAAAAAAATGCACGTAGCACAGTATTTTGCCAGCATGCCCCTCTGAGGTACCAAATACAATAATTTAAGTAATTTCATACTCTACCAGATACAGTAGTGATCAAATCCTCTTCAGTCAAAGTTTCCTAAATGAGCTCAAAGCTCAAGCTGGGTAAAAGGAGACATCTCCAAAAGTACTGAAAAAGGGGAAGGGCAAACATAGAATCATAGAACAGTTCTGTTTGGAAGAGAGCTTCAATGTTTGTCTCAGCCCCATCAACACCACTACCCCGTGTCCCTCGGCGCAGCATCCACCTGTTTCTTAAACACCTCCAGGAATGGTGGCTCAGCCACCTCCCTGCGCAGCCTGTTCCAGTGCCCGACAGCCCTCTCAGCAGAGAAATGCTTCCTGAAGCATGAAAACTCGTGCCTAACAGAAGTTTATTTTCTTCCGCATTGGCACTGCTTGTTTTTAGAGAAGAAAGTGCACAAGGTATCGCCCGTTCTGAACAGCTCGTAGCTGTCTGGTAAGGTCACTGCAGTAGATCAGGATGACAAAAAATTAGAACAAAGAAACAATAGTTATACTATTATATATCCTTACAGTCCAAGTACGTTATTATACATACTTATACTATTACACTGATTTATATTAAATATGTAAACTTATAGGAGTTGTTCGGTCTGGAGAAGGTTCCGAGGAGACCTGATTGTGGCCTCCCAGCACCTCAGGGGGGCTGCAGGAAAGCTGGGGAGGGGCTTGTCAGGGTGTCGGGCAGTGACAGGACTCGAGGGAGCCGGTGGAAGCTGGAGATGGGTACGTTCGTATCGGCCGCGAGGAAGAAGTTCTGCCCCACGCGGGCGGTGAGGCCCCGGCACAGGCTGCCCGGAGAGGGGGCGGCAGCCCCGTCCCTGGGGGTTTCCAGGCCATGCTGTTTGGGGCTCTGGGCAGCCTGAGCCAGTGGGGGGGGCGTCCCTGCCCAAGGCAGGGGGTTGGAACCACAGGATGGTTCAGGTCCTTTTCCGTGGCTCCACGATGCGAACACAACCCGCCACACCACGCTCCGCCGCCCCCAGGCCCCGCCTCGCCTCGCGGGCTGCGCAAGCCCGGCGGCCCTCGCCCCGCCCCGGAAGCGGCCGCGCACGAGGGCGGGCGGCGGAAGCTGCGCGCGGGCATGGCGGGCGGCGCGGGGCCCGGGTGGCGCCGCGAGCGGCGGTGTTCGTCACCGGCCCGCAAGCGCCTCAAGTCGTTGCGGACCGTGGTGGCGTGGAGGGGCAGGGCCGAGTGGGACCAGGTGATGGTGGGGCTGTACTGCGGGGACAGCCGGCTGCAGCAGGAGGCGCTGGACCGGGTCTCGGCCTGGAAGAGTCGGTACGGGCCGCGCGCCGCGGTGGGGGGCGCGCGCCGCTCGAGGCCCGCGCTGCCTCCCAGGCCTGAGGCGGCCCGGGCTGCTCCCGGCGCCCCGGGCTGCTCCCGGCGCGCTCTCGCCTGGGGCCGCCGGACTCCCCGGTGCTCTTCCGCGGCTGCGGCTGTGCGTGCGGTCCGCCGGTGCTGCGGGCCGGGCGGCGCGGACGTCGTGCGTGGGCTTCGGGCGTGTGGCTCACCCCGAGGCCGGCCGTCCCTGGGGGCACTGGGGGAGACGGAAGCTCTGGGTGCCCTCAGCTTCGCAGGCTGGTTTCTCGAGGCAGAGTGCTGCAGCGAGTATGTCTAGACCCCCCCCCCCCAAATCACCTTACTTGGTTTATGTGGCTCCTGCCACACCCATAGACCCGGTCAGGCGAGGTGTGGTATGTGCATTGCGCATAAGAGTAGCATACCGGTGAGTACTCTTCCAGTGCGTGTTTAGGAGCATCTATTCTAAATGCTCTTGCTTTCTGGCAAGAGTCCTCGATGCTGTCTTTCCGCATACCTGTTCCTCAGGCTGTTGTGTACCAGAGAGCACAAAAAATAGCCATAAATCTGCCGCCTTTGTGGGGGGGAGTGTATACTTGTGAGACTACTCACCTGCTTTTCCTTTATCTCTAGATATGGTCCCAAAATGCCTCTTGCAGTGGATTGCACTGCTGAACTGATACGTTGCAAGGTCTTGGATTCATCTGGCAGACTGAAGTCGCATGAGCTCATCCTCTCTTATGGGCTGGCTCTTGTGAGGTAGGGCTCTGAAGGTCTGCGTGCTGTGAGAGACTGACCTGGACAGCTAGCATTATTCAGCTGTCCAATTTAATTTTGCATCTCTGGGACCACGGTGTCCTACAGAGTGTGTGTGTGGAGTTGTCTCTGGGGTTCCAAGTTTCTCTACAGCTCTCAATAGTCATTAATCTTTTCTGTGACCTGCACGTAGGTTCGTCAACTTGATCACAGAGAGGAAACAGAAAATGGTCAGCGTTCCTCTGAGGCAATTAGCCAGAGAGGTAAATGTTTAATGAGAGTTACTCAATAACTCATGTATATCCAGAGAGCAAGTGCATTGTCTATTAACAGCACTGGGTGGAGTGAGTCACGCAAGGTCGTTCTTTTGTAACCAAAATAGTGGGTATAGATCCCAGTTATTTCCAACTGCGAAGCTTTAAAGAGGCTTGATGTAATTAGATCTAAAACTTTGTTTCTTATAGTCACATTAGGAGTAACAAAGGCTGATGATCATTAAAACATTTTGAATCGTGTGATCAAAGTCTTGATTTGTGTGTAAATAGTCTCGCTTAACGTATATACGGTGTATATTTTTGTTTTCTGAGCTGCTGAGATACAGAAAAAGAACTAAATCTGTGTTTTATAAATTCTGGTCTTTGGCAAGCAAGGTTATACATAAAAAGCACTTAATTGCACTTGGAGGCATTTTAATCTCGTGTCTCTCGCTTGGTGTGAGCTTATCCACTTCTGTGTGGAGGAGGAAAAGTTTGAGGTGTAATTGTAGTAGCAGGACCAACTCAAGTCCTTTTATTGCCACCTGCACTGAGCATCATATCTGGGTCTGAACAGCAAGTTTTGAAAGTGAAGAACAGATGGCATTTGGGACTATCCTATATGTGCAACCTTGCTTGGGGCCCCGATGTGAGAATGATGAATTGATTATTTTTTATGCAGCACCTTTCTCAGAAACCCAGCTTCTCACCTTTTAAAGCTAATCAAACTTTAAGTAAAGCTTTAAATTTTACAATAAGCTTTACATTTCGGAATAGAGGTCTTGCATAGTTAGAATCAGTTGTCCTTTGGAAAGTTGCAAAAAATTACACGCGACTTAGTCTGCATATGATTCAAGTATTATACATTATATGATATGTATCTTTGATATACAATCTGTCATCCAGAATATATCATCAGTTTAAATGTAATTGTTTCTCAGTATCTCATGAAATTGCATATAGCATCTCAGTCTAAAAAGGTTTCTGTCATTGCAAGTAACGTTGAAGGACTTAGACTGTAAAATCCCAATTTCGTGTGGATCCTAGGCCACAGGAGGGGTGGGTTCAGAGAGGAGGGGATCTCAGCCCACGCTCGAAGTGGGAAGCTGGAGGACGGTGGTGCAGGAATGGCCTGGAGGAGGCTTTTCCCGCAGGCAGAGTTCTCCGCAGCCCTGCAGGGAGGTGCGCTGTTGTGGTGTGATGCCATGGGAACTGCAGGATAACGCTCGTGGCTGTTCTTCCAGGTGGATATCCCCATCTGGGTTGTGGATCTGCGTCACGAGCTGACCCATGGGAAGCTGCCGCGGTTGGCTCTGTGCCGCAAGGGTGAGTGCTGCTGGCAGGCGGTGTTGGGAGAGCCCAGCCAGGGGTGTGCTCCGGGTGGCAGTGCCTGGACAGCAGGGCCAGAGGGGAGCACCCCTCCTTATGTTTTGCACAGCTGCAGGGCAGGCAGTGGACTTGTCCTGACAGGGATTGCTGTGGTGTGAGACACAGGGAGGGTTTGCCACTGCCCTGTGGGGGTGGCTGAACTATGTCCAGTGGCTCCAGGCTGTGGTGCATCACAGGGCTGATGTTCAGAGACTTTCAACACCAGGAACTAGTTCAGCCCGCTTGTTTCTTTACAGCACAGGAAGTTCATCTCAGGGGAAAGACGTAAAGAGTCTTTTAATGGTTTAGAGATACTCGACACTCTGAAAAGAAATCTGGTTGGGGAGAAATGCAGTAGGTACTGCAAGCCTGAATGAATGACCAGCTCATGGCATTTGAAGGGATTCTTTGGAATTTTGGGTTAAGCACTGCAGCTAAATAGCTTTCGTCATGGTCCTTAGATTGAGTTGGATAGTGATGGGAGAAAAAGGGGTTTCTTTCCATTCTATTGAATTTGTGCTTAATGTAGTCTCTAGCTCATTTTCCCATGAGAACACCACTGTTGGCATGTAGTTTCTGATTAAATTTGTCCTAGATTCAACAAGGTGCAGCACTATAGCGGTGTCAAAGCATTTTTGTAGCCAAAAAGATGGTGGGTGAGTGTTACCAGGCCTGTGATACTGGGTTGTAGTTTTTTTGTTGTTTTTTTAAAAACACTTGTTCACCACCTCATTAATGGGATTCTATGCCACTTCAGGGCTTGTGACTTGGTAACCACACTTGTTTTCACAGTTCGAGTTAGCAATGTGCCACCTCTATTAACGCTTTCTTTTTTCAGTAGCCAGGAAAACTTCACTGAGAAGAGAGTGTTTTCTCTTCTTAGGTTGTGATGTTGTGCTGGACTGGCTACGAAAGACATATTGGAGCCGTCAGCTGGGCAATAACTTGTGTGAAGAAAGTGAGGATGAGGAGGAGGAAGGGGTGGAAGCAAATGCAGAACTGGACAATGATGCCTGGGAGATTCGAACCCCACAGCATGAGGCCTGTCAGAAACACAAGGAGTTCCATGGTAGGTGTCCCTAGAACAATGGCAGATACAAGAGTTAGATTTGTCCCGTGCTGGAGAAAGGAGTTTAAAAGTGTTTTTTCCTAGCCTGGACAGTGCATAAAGGTTCCTTCAGCTCAGGTTTTGGAATTTTTCAGACTGTGGTGCCTTCGTGGCGCGACTGCTTTTTTCTGAATTTGTAGCATGAACTGTTTTACTTGTGTTGAATATGCGATATCCTTATCAGTAGCAACATTTATACTGATATGGTTTAGAACCAGGCAATGTAAAAATTAGTTGTAGTGTCTTGACAGCCACAGTTTTGATATCGAGGCCACTCTCAACAAAGAACACTACGGTCTTCTTGTAGGCCTCAAAACTCTGTAGATTCATAACTTGGGCCAAGGACCGGATAAAGGCAGTTCAGCCAGTCTCAAAATATTTCATGTGTGGACAGTTGCCAACAGTAGTAAAAAAAAAAAAAATTACAGGTAACTCAACCTGGACATGATCAAAGGCAGAAGGTGCAGAACAGTGGGAAGACTTTGATAAATTGTTCCAGCGGTTACTTTTTTCATCAGCAGAAATCTTTGAGCCCAAAATGAGGAGCTTTTATGAAAGTGAATTTCTTGTTTGACTGACTTGTTGGAGGAAGCAGGAGTTTGGATTAGATGGCTGGTCTCCGAGTTTGAGGCATGTTGAGGTATCTAGCAGTACCTCAGACAGTAAAACCAATTGGTCCTATTTTTTTTCTGACAAAACATGGCATGTTTATGGGGAGTAACTAACTCGCCTAACAAGTTACGGCAGCCCAATCTAAGGTGCAGAGAGTGTGCAAAATTGCCAAAGTGACCCTAATTGCTCCTTGGAAGGTTACAATAGGTAACTATGATGGTCTTTATGGCTTTAGGATCTATGGATTCGTTGCAAGCATTTTCTAGATTCCTTTACGTGTAGATACAGTAGCTGTGATCCAGAAAATACTGGCTAATTCGTTGTGCGTTTTTGAGTTTAATACAGAATTTATTAGTAGAATCCAATCCTAGAGGCAATACTAAACTTTGGAACGCAGCGGCACCTACTGGTTTTCTTGTCAGAGTGTCTGGACTTCTGCCTGGCTTCGTGATGGATGAGATATAGGCATGTGCCGTTCCTCTCCCTGGCTACCCTCAGAAAGAACACCCCACCCCCCCGTTGCCAAAAGAGAGAACCACAGATGGTGCAGTAAATTCTGGGATGGATACGCCTGGAGTTGATAGAATGGCAATGGCATATCGGTGCTACAGTTCAGATGCATCAGACGTTTAGTCTAGCTGATACTGGGTGATGGGCATCCTGGTAGCAGGTGACAATGACACCTGAATAGTGAAGCATTTTGAAAGATGGTGCTCTTTCAGGTACGATAAGAGCGGTCCACAGATAGAGAAAGGACATTTCATGCAGATTAAAGTTTAATTAACTCAGATAAGGATATGGTTGTTTTCTGAATAACCATAGTGCTGTTGCAGTAGATATAAAATGCAAATATAAGGAATACAAATATGGATCAAAACATGAACTGCCTATGGGAACAATTTCTTCCTAAACTGATCTCTGTGAGGATTTTTCGATATACTGCCTTGATTTATCCAACTTGCCTGTCTTTGGCCACTGTTAGTGATAAAATACTGAACTACTGGTTTAGCCTCACTTGACAAAATTTATGTTGCTGGAAAAGTCAGGGAGCTATAGGAGTCTTCTGAGTGCTGTCTGAATTGGAATGTAGGGCTTCATTTGACTGGTGTCTTCCTTGAGTGTATATTCAGTAGAACTAAGCAGCTTGCCCAGATACAAAATTCTCTTCTATATTTGATCCATTCCCTGTTTAAATTATGTTTTTGCTTCTAGAAAAAGTCAGAGATGTGCTGATCTCCTACAAGAATGAACAGTTTCGGGTAAGTGCGGTCTGATCATCAGCGCTTTTGGTTCTTCTCATTTCCTGCCTGGGGCAATAAGTCTTTTCTTCGGTCTTGCCCAGACTAAAGAACTGGTGCTTTGGGCCAGCTCTCATTTGAAATACCTGAGCACAACTAAGTTGCTGTGCCAGGAGTTTGTTTCATGTAACTGCAGGGTTCCTTTTTTTTTCCTCCTGTAGCATCCTTCCATGGTTAGAATCTGTCCAGAAGCATCAGTGATCAGCAGAAGTGATGTTGGTATCTGTGCCGCAGGGGTGGCAGTGCGCCAACGTCCACAGCGCTGCCAGCGCTGATGGGGTCGTGTACTCTTGCCTCAAGTAGCACGTAGGGCATCGGGGACCTGTGGCTGCTGCACGTGGGTAGAGAGGCCTGGTTAGTTCCTTGTTCAGATCTCTCCCCTAGTGTTGTAATATACAACTTCCCAACGTAAAGCTTCGATGCAGAGAACAAACGATTTGAGCTGTGATGGTTTTTCTAGTGTGAACATATTGTTTGTGTTTATGAGATATGTACTTTTTGGAGATCCCAAGTCTTCCTTGTACAGTACTCAGTTTATTTTCATTCGTCCTAGCGTCTCTGGAAATTGAAACTGTCATTCAGAGGTCATTAGCCTTTGTTTTCTATCATCCATCATGTACTTCTCTAAGCTGCCCAGTGGCTGCAGCACAGTTTTGTGAATAATTTGCCCCAGAAATCTCTCTCTTCATGGATTCTCCTTCTTAATAATGAGATAGTTCTTAAGATATTGTGAAGGCTGGGTTACAGACCGTGTAAAATGTCTTTGGATATGACCTCACCAACGTACCGTTGTTATGGGGGAGCTCTTCTCACTTTTATTTCAATTAATATTATTAGGTGCTAAAGGAGAAGGTGTGTAAGATTCCGGTGAATTGTAAGCTAAGCTGCCTTTCTTGTTGAACGATTTCAAGTCGTGCACTTCTAAGTCTGTCAACTGTGACAACATACAGCTGAACTGTGAAAAATGAATACTGTGTAGATACATTTGTTGTGGGTATAACTTCTTCTAATACATCATTTTTGCCACTCTGAGGTACAGTGAGTAAGGGTGGGCGACGGGCTTGCCGAGATCTGTCAGCCACAAGAAGTGCTACTCCTCATGGCTGATTACCTGCAATTCCTAACTGAAATTTGTCTTTAATAACAAGACCGTAGTACTACTTTTTACTTTAATAACTGTTGCTAGTAATCTGAAGAAATGCGAATATATTGGTTCTTTGACCTGTGCAGAGGTTCTGTACAGCAGTAGACCTGTAATTTAAAACTGATTATAGCTGATAAAATCTCTGAAAATTAGAAATAGATTGTAAAAATGATGTGGGCTTGTTCTTGTGCCCTTTGAGGGCAGATGGTTTGATGCGTGCTGATAATTTTTTAGTTATGACAGCAGTTGAATATTCCAAAGAACAAATAAGCTTTTTTAGGCTTATATTTAAACACTTACCTTGGACTGACCTAGCAAGAGTGGTGCAGTATGTTTGCTAGTCTCCCTGCGGGGAAACTCTGCTGTGAGTCTCCCCGTATACATGTGTAGTCTGTCTCTAATATTTTTGGTGTGAGAAGGAGAATCACTTAGGTATAAGCCTTTCTCTTTGCCATTGGAACATGTTTCCTGTTAATGCTTGGGTTTTTCTTTCACTCAGATTATGCAGAATGTGCAGTCTGTTTCTACGTCTGGAGAACTGTTGTCTGATTCCTCTTCAGAAGTGGACTGGATTTTGGCTCAGATCAAAGACCTGGTGCAAGAGAACAGGTACATCTCTTGATAAGGAGCTGAGGTGAAAGGTACAGTGCAGAGCTAGGCCTGTAGACCTGTTGCACGGCCTTTTCACTGTGTTGTTCAGATGATGATGGAGAAGGCAATTGGTTGATCTCCTTAACGTCTTTGGAGATTGAGTTGTTGATCTGTGATGACCAGTAATGTTTCCTGTGCCAGATGGTCTCCAAGGTCTTGTCCCTGACTTAGCTATGCTGGCCCCAAGGCAGTATATTCAGTCTTCAAAAGCTCTCCCAACAACCTCATGTAGACTTTGATTTCACAGTAACTTTTACAATCCTTCAGCATTGCAGGACGGTACTTGGCCTCTTCTGTTCTTTCTATATTTCTGTTACTACAGGGCCTCTAGGACTCCGAGTGTTGAGATTTGATTGTTGCTGTACAAATCTGCATGAAATTCTTGTCCCAATCTGAGAAACATAATCAGTGTAAGTGTAGAGAGGAGAGAGTATCCCATTAGTGATATGAGCTATAACTCCTACATATGTTCTGAAAATAAATTCATATATGCTATACAAGCTGTTTATTAGTTTAAGAGATTTTCACATGTCGTGCCTCTCAGAAGAAAATGCCGAGAAAGAGACTTGTACCTTGGTGGCATTGCCCGTCGGTTGCTGAGCATGGAGTAATGAGCAAGAAGGCTTGACGATTCTGTAATGAGAAGCATTACTTCCTAAACTTGGAACTTCTATACCACTTAAACTGCCTGTTGCTAGATGGTTGGAAGGTATTGGTGGAAGCAAGGTGCTGCACCCACCTGTGTTAGAACCCGAATAGAGCAGCTTTTGTATATAAAGCAGCTGCTTTTGTATATAAATGTATATGTAAATAGACATTTGAACCTGCTAGAGGTGAAACAGGCTGCCACAGTACAAAACAAGAATCTTGAAAGGTTGGAGCGAGAACAAGAGACTTTGTCTTACATGAAATGGGTTTTGTGGGAAATGCTCAGGCAAGAGTTGTAATGCACTGGTAACAGCTGAAGGATTGTAGGAGTTCCCTTTATGTTTAGGAAAACTGAAGTAGTGAAGATCTAAAGATAGTCTTGTATCTGGGGTCTTTCTAATGCTGCCTTGTTGGCATGCTCTCCTGTTAGTCAGCAATAGCTGTCTGGTCGGCTAGCTGCTGTAACAAAGCATTTTCCTTGATTTGTGTGGAGCAATTTGACTATACCCACACATGTGCTTGTTCTTGGGAACTCGGGTAGGGAGGGCGCATGTGCTGTAGGAGTATGTGGAAGTCTAGTCACTCCAATTGAGTTTCTCATTGCTTTATCAGAAGTTAAAGAGAAGTGGGACAAGGGATTTGGTTGACACCTTTCTTCAAAGCTGAATGGGTGACCCCTAACTTTTGCCTCCTTCATTCTAGCTGGCACAACTGGAAAGCAAGAGCTGAGCATGGCTTTGGTGTGAGGAGTGCTGTTAGTTTCCAGGCCCCCATGCAAGATCCAGTCATGCATCACAGGGTAGCTCTGCATGGGTTTTGTTGCACTTCTGCAATGCTCTCTGCGAGGTACCTGAAATAACAGTGATTTAATGGGAATGCTTGGCCAGAGTGACAGCACAGGCACAGCTCCGCACTTGTCGTTTCAATGTGAGACAGCAGCCATTGGAACCAGATTTTATCAGGGTATGACAAACAACTGACTGTTGTCATACCAAAGAGCTCGTTTATCCATTCTCTGTTCTTGGTGCAAGCAGTGTGGGCCAGATGCTGCCCCTTATTTAAGCCTTCTCTATGACCACTGTCCCCATTTTAATCCCACAGGGTGAAAACTACTTGCTTGAAAATCAGTTTGAGAGTTAGAAATAATAATGTTGGCTGCCAACATGCCAGCCCAGACTTGGTGACCTCTGACCCACAGAGCTAGGTTAAATTTCAGGAGAAAAGCCAACCTTGTTGACTTCCTGGCAAGGCACACCTTCAAGGTTCCATTCCAGTTTGCACAACTGCACATTCCCTCCAAGTCTAGCGGGATATATCCAGCCGAAAACGGGCATATGATTTTAGTGCCGTAAAACAAGCTACGTCACCCCTTCTTAATTCCAGGTATTTGGCTCTCAAACTTGTTTCAGAACTGGTGCGAGTGGTGGTTTGATATGTAGAGGAGTGAGTGACATGAATAAGATTGTCTGATTGCTCTAGGGAAACAGTGGCTGAAGCTCTTCTCAGTGATGGATTTCTCATCCCAAAGATGGATTGTCTGAAGATGCTAAATATCAGCTATGAAGGTTAGTGCTTTGGGCACCACATGAGTAAAAAGTTGATAGCCAGTGTTATGTCCAGGTCTGCTCTTTTTTTTTATCGTTATATTGGAATGTGTCATTCTTTGCCTATTTTTCGTATATCTGGGTCCTTAAACATATTTTTGATTCCTTTCTGGCCACACTTAGCTATTGCTTTTGCATAAATCATAGAATACTTACCGTGGAAAGATAGCTTTTCAGCACTGAATGCTGCCTGTCCAAAATGACTTTTGAGCTTGTGTCTCTGCCCTTATCTGCCGTAGTTAATTGATTTATTTTCTACATTGAAGATTTGAAGCAAATCCAATTTTTTTTTTTGTTCTCTGAACCTCATTCACCATTTGCATCCTAGTTCCATGCTGCTGTCCATACGAGTGGAGTCACATGGATTTTCTGCAAGACAATTAGGTACTTAAAGGCAACGAAAATTAATAATTTGTCTAATTCACTGGACCTATTGGAAACACCAGCCAAAGAACTTTCCAAGAAAGATCCTCAAATTTCTGTGACTGTACTATGGTAGTAAAAATTGTAAAGCCCTTTGATTCTGTGTTGGTTTCCTCAGTGCGTTTTCTCTTTGCAGTATATTTTTAGGCAGAATAGGTCTTCATTATGTGTGAAATAGTCATAGAATCCTAGAATGTCTTAGTTTGGAAGGGTCCTTAGAGATCATCTAACCTAACCTCCCTCCAGTGGGCAGTTTCCAGATTCAATGAGAATCCCAGGAAATAAACTGAAACCAGCGATCTCAGAGCAAACTAGTTTGCAACAAGTGTCACATTCAGGGTGCACAAAAAATTATAGAACAGTGATTTTTGCCTTTTTTCTTTTTTCTTGTTTTTCCAGTAAATAAAGAGGTATGGCAGTTTAAAATTCCTCAGATGTTTTACTGCTTTTGGCAGCCTTTGCTGTCAGGCCTCCTTTCCCTAAGTTTTACACAGATCCTAATGGAGAAAATGTTTATGGAGTTGAAGGAGTGTTCCGACTCTTCAGAACTCCGGCCTCAGTTTTTGATCAACTGGATTGCTGAGTTGCTGACTGGCATTGCCAAAGTAAACGCTGGTGAGTAGGTCTGGAACTTCTGTGTGTAGTCTGTTCTGTACTGTTGTGAAAACTAGGCGAGTGGTGTGACCTTTAGATGGAAAGTACAATTAACCTAATTATTGCATTTTGTTCTGTGAACGTAGAGCTTTTATTGCTGCATTGCTTACGCTTTTCGAACTGCAGCTTATGTATGTCATGCTGTTCTTATGAAATAATCAGAATTGTTCTTGGCAACTTTGCTGTAGCTTCCTCAACAAAGGACAAGCCAATTTCTCCCATGAAGGATCAGGCCCTTAAGTGCTGTTTTTTCTAGATGTTAGTACTTGTAGGAAACAACAGTAGCCATGAGCAAGTAAAGATGTTGTGTTTCTGTTACGAGTTTCCTGTTCCCAGTTCTTTCCTCACTTAGCAGAAGCCTGCCTTTGCAAGATACTTACATAGTCTTGCTGTCAGGCTTTAAGTATTTGAACCACTCACAGAATTCTGGTAGCAGGGCTTTCATACTGTGATGCAGTGTATCCCTGCAGAGTTTTCCAGCTGGTTAATTTTGCCACTTCTTCTGTCCTCTCCTGGTCTGGCGTAGTCTGCACCAAGATTTTGCCTGTCTCTGGAGCAGTCACGGGTTAACATTTGATGCTCTCAGTCAGCACTGACCCTATCATGCACCGAGATCCCCTAAAGGGTGTCAGTTCCCGTCTGCGAAGTCTACTCATTGCAGTGCTGTCTGGAACAGTCCTAGGTCCCAGAGTAGTGTAGCGCGTTTATTTTGGAGAATACTGTACAAACACATCTTGTGTGGAATGCCGTACACAGAACCAGCTTGGGAACATCTGCACCTCACTGTGGTCAGGTCTTGTGGAGCTATCGCAGCTGTCAATTAGCATGTGGTAACCACCCTAACGGATCTGCTCAGTACATCTGGCCTTGGATTTGGGATTGGAATGCCAGATTACTTGAGGATGAGTATTCCAGTAAAAAAGCCGAGGGATGAAGAGTGTATTTTTAATTAGTTTTGAGCACATCATTGTTTTCATTATCTTCTTTGAAGGGAAGAAAAGACAACACTGTAACAAACAGGTGTCCGTGAAGGAGCTGTTCCTCCAGAAAGTTCCTTTGGAGTGGCTAAGACTGACGGATAGCTGCTTGGAAGCTCCCTGCTGGGCAACCCCACACCTTCTTCAGATGTAAGTTTGATCCTATGACCTAGAAAAGGCAGAGCAAACTGTTCTTTAACAGCTCTGGCCAGCTCCCTTGTGGTATACTGAGTTGTAGCTGTGTTCCCTTCCTTTGTGTTTATTAGGAATTGTGGCAGGTGCATACACAGTCCTGCATGTTGCTGTTTATCTCCTCATTGATTCTACGAGGAGAGGAAAGAGGGGAATTTAAAAGGATTGTGTCTTCAAAATGAAAGCAGAGATTATCTGGAAAGATATTAAAGAAGCAACCTGATCAGAAGAAAAGTGACTTGGTATCAGAGATGTGACTGCTTATACGGGTGATATGAATTTAGCACAGGTGGTAACTTTTCAACACGAAAACAGCAAAGCAGGAATTCACTTAGAATTATCCCATGTCTTTAATCACAAAGGGGGAGTAGTCCAGCATCCGCCCACCAGCTGCCAAGTCTGATAAACCTCCATCGAGAGAATCTTTTTTGCTTTTAAGACTTCTAAGTTACCCTTTTCCTTTCTAGGATCCTCACAACTATGAGACCTCGCCTGCCACGTTCTTCGCGAAAGAACCTTCTCTATCTCGCTTCTGTTTACACTTTGTCCAGTCCAGGCCTCTCTTCAGACTGCAGCGAACAGCCAATTTACACCATAGAGAGCTTACAGTGGAGGGCCAGGCAAGAAAATCAAGTTAAAAGTCAAGGGCAGACTGTACAGAAACAAGAAGATGTGCTGGAGAGAGATGATGGTGTAGAGGAGGTGGAGGAGGAGGAAGAAGAAATGGTAACTGAAGTAAATCCTTCGGAAGGACTTGCTCATTCCGGTAACACAGTGGCTCTTGCTGAGAGAAGGGCAGCGCTGCAAGGGTCCGCCTGGCAGATCGCTGCAGGTAAAAACTTAATTGGTAAGACCTAGACAGTCTTCGTCACTGGCAAGTGTGAATTGAAATGCAAAGGCACCTCACCTCCGTGGGCCTGGCCAGAATTAAAGTATACTTTAACATCATCTAAATGCCAAATCACTGAGCTGTTTTTTTCAAGTCTTCTGTTTATGTGCAGGAATAATTTCTTGTCAAAATACCGTGAATGCTTTTTCCAGGAGTATGTTGTTAATCTCTCATTAAATTTTGTTATCAGGCTTTTACGAACTGTTTAAAATTTCAATGTTATCCAATTGATGGGGCAGCATATGTCACAGCTGTGAATGGCAGAGAAAATACGGATGTTTCTTGGACTTTTATTTGTCAGACTTTGCCAGGGGATATTTGAAAGTGTGTTTTGGCCGTGCCAAGGAGCACCAATCATAAGTTCCGTGCTCCAGGAAAATTGCTGTTATGACATGGTGGCAAGCAAAAGAAGGGAGTGAGGCAAGTTTTTAAGAGGGAGTGAACAGTATATCCAGTGTTTTGTTAACTTTATTATAGTAGCTGTGTTTTCTCATTGGGCTGTTGCGACCTGTAGCCAGGATTTTTGCCTGAGTGATTTATGGAGTGACTGGAAGAGAGGAGAAGAAGATGGGTGGAGAGGAGTTGGAGGCAAAGTGGTATTTAAAGGAAGAAGAAGAGAAGCAGCCATTAGAAAGCAATGAACTCTTGTACTGTCAGTTGTACTGACAGAGAACTTTTCAGAAGTCAAAAAAAAAAAAAAGAGATCGGCCTAAGCAGCTTGGCTCATTTATGCTGGTATGAACAGCTTAGAGCTGGATCTTTTGAGTACAGAAGCAAAATTGTCCTCTGCTTCAGCAATTTTGGTTCAGATAAGCAAAGCTTGAGTGTACGACACGTATTGTGTTCTGAACTGCCTGTTTTTTGTGGAGATTCTGTTTATGCTGTCATTTATGGGTAAACTTAATTTCTGCTTTGATAACATCTGTGTAGTTACCATCCATAAACAATGTGAAACTGTAGCCAGTAAGTACATATAAACCCACGATCACAGGTGGCATGTCAACTGTTTATTAGGTTATTCCTCAGAGAGGTCTTAGCCTGTTTAAAAAAAAAATATAAATATATATATAACAGTAATTTGCCTTACAACTGTGTTGCATGTTACCAAATGCTATTTCTGCCCCTTGTAAGATTATAACACTTAGAAAGCAGTATCCTATGTCAGGATATTTTTTCCTTTTTTTCTATTAAATGCTCAAGAATGGTGTAAAAGGCAAAAGAAATGACCCTGATGGTTCTTTAGGGCTATGGCCAAGTTGTATGTGAAGTACCTGAAGGGATTTGTGGTAGGAAAGCTGGGGAGAGGCTCTTCACAAGGACATGTAGCGACAGGACGCGGGGCAATGGTTTTAAGCTAGAGCAGGGTAGATTTAGACTAGATGTTAGGAAGAAGTTCTTTACTCTGAGGATAGTGAAACACCAAACAGATTGCCCAGAGAGATGGTAGAGGCTCCATCCCTGAAGATATTCCAGGTTAGGCTTAATGAAGCTGTGAGCAACCTGATCCAGTTAAAGATGTCCCTGCTCACTGCAGGGTGGTTGGACTAGGTGACCTGTAAAGGTCTCTTCCAGGCCAACGTGTTGTATGATTTTATGTGATTACAAGGGATCTCAAATAGTCTGTGTAACTTCTGCTGCCTCTCTGGAGTGGAGTGCCTTGCCTTCTGAAGGCTTCTGTCTGCTGGGCTTTGCTGGGCTTCTAGTAAGCATTTCAGAAATCAGTGTTCTGGTGTTGAGAAAGCACATAGGCTTAAGAAGTTTTATTGTCAGAAAAAAATGACGTGATAATTTATATCTTTCAGTTAGTTGTGAAATAAGAGTGAGATTTAAAGGGGAGTTTCGCTGTTGGGAACTGCCTTGGAAATTTTGTCACCATAGCATAAAGGAACGGTCTCACTGATGTTACTGGTCATGATAGATGGTTTCCTGTTGTGCATTTTCTGGCCCCCATTGGAAGACAAGTTTAACAAGTGTGAAGTCACAGAGAGGAAACGGCAATAGGTGCTCATAAAAATGAATTGCAGAATTTCCAGGATGTTGTCATGTTCTTTTCCTTTGCCACCTCATCTCATCCTGTCCCATGTCTGTCTAGAATTGTTTTATTGGTTAATTAGGTTTCCGCAGCCTCCTACTCCTCTACTTTTGTGGCTTCGATTCCTCTTTAGTCACTGTTGTGCTGTTAATCTCAGCTGTTGTTAAGAAGCTGATGCTCGGTCTCACTGGGAGAATGAACCACAGGATGCAAAGGTGCTGTTTTGTATCTTCATATGTGTACAAATGGCTCCTTCCATTTACTGAAATATGCAGAGTAAATTTTTTTTAAAGGAACCTGCGTAAGTCAATGCGTATGTTTCAAATGGAAGTATGATTAGAAGAGGAAGGTAAATATGAAGGGGTTTCTTTTAACAGCCATTGTCTCACAGTGGTTTGGAAGAGCTGCACTGTGCAGACTGCTTGACATTACATGACTCCAGATGTGTCCCTGTTGTCTCATACTGCAGTGACTTTCTTTGGAAGAGATAGTAAGGTTAGAAATCAAATCAGTTAGAGCTATAGTTCAAATGCAGTTTGGCTGACTACCCGAGGTTGTTCATTTTTGCCAAATGGCTGAGTTGCTTGAGACGGTATTTGGGGACTTGGAGGGTGATCTTTTGAAAAACTCTCTGGGGAGCTCAGACTTATGTTTATGTACTGTTTTTACCCAGATGATGTACGATGGAAAGACTTTCCTCTTGGGAAACTCCCAGGTCAGACAGATGACCCTGATGGTCTCATGCTGGATACTTATTCCATGATGTCTCTGCTTGATCAGCCAGTGAGAGATGAGTGGAAGTCTCCCAATGCAAAGTGAGTAATGGTGTGGGCAGGACTTTGCCTCTGAACCAGAAAATGCACTTGTCTCTTTGTGTCCTGTACTATGGAAAGTGAAAAACTAAGCATGAGATTTCCTCTTTACCTCTGTTTGACTAAATAGCTTGACCCAAATATCAGCTGCTGTCTGTAATGTCTACTAACTGTGCTTCTCATGGATTTTTCAAGTAATGTGTATTTCCAGAAATACACCTTTGCGGGGCTGGTGTATTAACATAACAGTCTGCTCTTCAGACTGTGCTGACAGCTTCCGGTGTTCTCTGATGTTGTTGGTGAGGTTCGGTCTGCTGATCCCTTGGAGTTACTAGTCTGGAAGTACAGAAGCAGAATAGTTCAGAGAGAGCTGAATCCAGGCAAACCCAGGAGATTTTGAGGCTGTACTCCATTGTCATGTATTTAGCTGTCTTTGCAGATACACTGTTGCAAAAAACTAGTGGCAAACAGGTGGCTGGGGGACAAAATAGCACTGATTATGGAAAAAGTGCTTTCTTCCTTGAATCCCGAATAATAAAGTGCTGTTACTCTGCTTGGCGATAACTCTAGTTTCATTGCTCCTGAAAAGCAGCTTCTTTGCTGTGATGAGGTGGCTCTTGGCAACTTTCATGCAGCACAAGTAAGGCAGAGCATGGTATCGGTGTAGGTTCCCTGAGTCGCTGTCCTGGGAGTGACTGCAGGTCTGAGAAGTCACGGATGGTGAGGAATATACTTCACAAGGGAAGAAAAATTACCCTTTTAGCAGGCTGAAATTAGGATAGTTTCCAACAACCAGAGGAAGACTGCTGGATCATTACACTGGATGTTTCTGTGTTGGCTTTGTCCAACACAGAAAGGCAGTGTTTCATCTGAACAGAAATTGTCTAAGAGGTGTTTTGACCTTAAAGGAGAAGTTACCAGTTTCTGTGGAGCTCTGGGAGCAGCAGCCTCTGCTATGTAGCTGGTTATTCTAGTGCTCAACATCTGGAAAAGTCATTGGGTTCTTCAGTGTATAGCTCGAAGGTTCTGCATAAATAAAACTTTCCAGACATCTCAGTTTTGTTTGCAGAAATTACTTTTTGTCTTCAGAAGTTTTTGGTTTTGTTGTAACTTAAGTTCCTGTGATACCTGAATACTTTTGAAAAGTTCTCCGTTCCTTCCTTCACGGTCCCAAAAAATTGTCCTTTGTTGGGTTTTCTGGTGTATGTTGTGTACATGTGCTGTCAAAGTGTTGCTGTGGCAACCTCTGAAGCTTTGAATAGCTGCTGTCATCCTCAGGCAGATGTTTTCTTTTTTATGATAACCATATATGCTTTTTCTTTACTCCCGGTGTCAGTTTTACCTGACAGCAAGGGCCAATTCAGTGAATAGTGACCACTTGGAGTCTTTTCTGAGGGTGGAGTTGCTGACATGCAATTGCGTGTCAGAAAGGGATTGCGTCAAGTGGTTCCACTCACATTTCAGAAATGGGATTCAGTGTTCAATGGTCGTGAGTAATGGCCGGATTTTGTTATCCTAAGGATGAGATGCATAAGTGGGTAGGTGAACGAGATGGTTAGTACGTACTGAAGGGTAAGGACAATGAGTAGGCAGGGAATATAATCTTATCCCAGGGGATGCTAGGATGTAGCTAGGAATGCATGAGCTCTCCTTGCGCATTAGGAATAGAGAAAGTGAAAATGATGCACAATCCAAACATTTTCCTTTTTTCTCCTTCACGGTGTCAGATACCAGGTTTCAAATGGATCCTTTAAAGATTAGTTTTATTCATAAAGTTAAGCTTTCACCTTCACCATTCTCACAGAAAGAATAACAATGATAAAATAAACCCTATTCTGATCTACTTTACAGTTAAGTAGTGGTTTAAGTTCCTTTACAGAATCACAGAATCGTTAGAGGTTGGAAGGGACCTTAACGATCATCTAGTCCAACCCCCCTGCCAGAGCAGGACCACCTACAGTAGAGCGCACAGGAACGCGTCCAGGCGGGTTTTGAATGTCTCAAGAGAAGGAGATTCCACAACCTCCCTGGGCAGCCTGTGCCAGGGCTCGGTCACCCTCACAGTAAAAAAGTTTTTCCTCATATTTTTATGGAACCTCCTGTGTTCCAGCTTACATCCATTGCCCCTTGTCTTGTCAGTGGACGCCACTGAAAAGAGCCTGGCTCCATCTTCCTGACATTCCCCCTTGACATATTTATAAACATTAATGAGGTCACCCCTCAGCCTCCTCTTCTCCAAGCTAAAGAGACCCAACTCCTTCAGCCTTTCCTCATAAGGGAGATGCTCCACTCCCTTCACCATCTTTGTGGCTCTACGCTGGACTCTCTCAAGCAGCTCCCTGTCCTTCTTGAACTGAGGGGCCCAGAACTGGACACAATATTCCCGATGCGGCCTCACCAGGGCAGAGTAGAGGGGCAGGAGGACCTCTCTTGACCTACTTGCTACTCCCCTTCTAACACACCCCAGGATGCCCTTGGCCTTCTTGGCCACAAGGGCACACTGCTGGCTCATGGCCATCCTGCTGTCCACTAGAACCCCCAGGTCCCTTTCCCATGCGCTACTCTCCAACAGGGCAGTCCCCAACCTATATTGGCACATGGGGTTATTTTTTCCCAAGTGCAAAACTCTACACTTGCCCTTGTTGAACTTCATAAGATTTCTCCCCGCCCAGCCCTCCAGCCTGTCTAGGTCTCTCTGAATGGCTGCACAGCCTTCTGGTGTGTCAGCCACTCCTCCCAATTTTGTATCATCAGCAAACTTGCTGACAACATTCTCTAATCCCTCATCCAGATCATTGATAAACATATTGAACAGCACCGGCCCGAGCACTGACCCCTGAGGGACCCCACTAGACACAGGCATCCAGCCAGACTCGGCCCCATTGACCACAACCCTCTGGCTTCTTCCCTTCAACCAGTTCTCGACCCACCTCACTACTTGGTCATCCAGACCACACTTCCTCAGTTTACCTATGAGGATGCTGTGGGAGACGGTGTCAAAGGCCTTGCTGATGTCCAGGTAGACCACGTCCACTGCATGGCCACCATCCATCCACCTGGTTATGTCTTCATAAAAGGCTCTCAGGTTGGTCAAACATGACTTCCCCTTCGCAAAGCCATGCTGACTGATCCTAATAACCTTCTTATCCTTGATATGCCTAGAGACAGCGTCAAGGATAAGATGTTCCATCACCTTTCCAGGGATGGAGGTGAGGCTGACTGGTCTGTAGTTACTCGGGTCATCCTTCCTGCCCTTCTTACAGACTGCAGTGACATTCGCTGTCCTCCAGTCCTCAGGCACCTCACCTGTTACCCATGACTTACCAAAGATGATGGAGAGTGGCCTAGCAATGACTCCTGCCAGCTCCCTCAGCACCCGTGGGTGCATCCCATCAGGGCCCATGGATTTATGAATGTCCAAGTGTTCAAACTGATCCTTAACCCACTCCTCATCAATCAGGGCAGACTCCTCCTTTATCATGACTTCCTCTGGGGCCTCAGGGGACTGAGGCTCCTGAGGACGGTCTCCAACAGTGTAGACAGAGGCAAAGAAGGCATTCAGCAACTCTGCCTTCTTTCTGTCCTCTGTCTCCAGGGCACCCACCTCATTCAACAGAGGGCCTACATTGCCTCTAGTGTTAGTTTTGTCAGCAATGTATTTGAAGAAGCCCTTTCTGTTGTCTTTGACCTCCCTTGCAAGTTTTAACTCCAAGGAGACCTTGGCTTTTCTGATTGCCTCCCTGCACTCCCTGACAGCTGCCCTGTACTCCACTCAAGTGGCCAGCCCTTCCTTCCACAATTTAAACACCCTTCCTTTCCATCTGAGTCTGCCCAGCAGATCCCTGGTTAACCATGCAGGTCTCCTGGATCTCTTTCTTGATTTCCTACCTGATGGGATGCACTGATCCTGAGCCTCGAAGAAGTGGTCTTTGAATGCCAACCAACTCTCTTGGGCCCCTTTACCTTTCAGCTCCCTGTCCCAAGGGGTTTTCCCCCAGCAATTGCTTGAAGAGGCCAAAGTTGGCCCTTCTGAAGTCCAGAGTTGCGATCCTGCTTGGTGTTCTGTTTTTACCACACAGGATCCTGAACTCCACTATCTCATGGTCGCTGCAGCCAAGATTGCCCTCAACCTTCACTGCTTCAACCAGACCTGCCTTGTTGGTGAACACGTCGTCCAGCAGCTCCTCTCCTGGTTGGCTCATCCACCATTTGCATCAAAAAGTTCTCATCGATGCACTGGAGGAACCTCCTGGACTGAGGATGGCTGGCTGTGTGGGACTTCCAGCAAACATCTGGGTAGTTGAAATCCCCCATGAGAACCAGGGCCTGGGATTGAGAGGCTGCTGTCATCTGCCTGTAAAAGGCCTCATCAACTTCCTCCTCCTGATCAGGTGGTCTATAGTAGACACCCACCACAGTATCACCTAAGCTAGCCTGCCCCTTAATTCTTACCCATAAACTCTCTACTTGCTCCTCATCTGCCCCTGGATGGATCTCAATACACTCCAGTTGCTCTCTCACGTAAAGAGCAACTCCCCCACCTCGCCTCGTCGGCCTGTCTTGCCTAAAAAGAACATAACCATCAAGGCCCACATTCCAGTTATGTGAGCTGTCCCACCGCGTCTCTGTAATTGCAATAAGATCATAGTTCTCCAGCTGCACATAGACTTCTAATTCTCCCTGCTTATTCCCCATGCTTCTTGCATTGGTATACAGACACTTCAGAGATTTAATGGAGCATCTGTTACCGTTGCTTGTGCCTTTTACGCCTAATCCTGGGATACTTCCCCTTGGCTCATGTGTAGAGACTCGGGTTTTATCCCCTTCCCCCTTCCAACTTAGTTTAAAGCCCTATCTATTAATCCCGCCAACTCTCCAGCAAGTATTCTCCTCCCTCTCTTATACAGCTCTACACCATCTATATCTCTCATGCCCAGTACTGCATAAACTTCCCCGTGATCATAATACCCAAAACGTTGCTGGAGGCACCAGTCTTTGAGCCATGCATTAACTGCATGTACTTTTCTTTTCCTTTCACTATTCCTGTCACCTACTAAAGGGATAGATGAGAAAACTACCTGTGCCCCTGACCCTTTGATCACTTGGCCTAACGACTTAAAGTCCTTTTTAATTCTCTTAATACTTCTATGATTGATCTCATCACTGCCAGCCTGGACAACCAACAATGGGTAATAATCAGTGGGACTCACCAGTCTGGGAAGTTTTTTAGTAATGTCCCTAATCCGAGCTCCAGGGAGGCAACAGACTTCCCTGTGGGCTGGGTCTGGACGGCAAATGGGACCCTCTGTTCCCCTTAGGATGGACTCACCAATGACAACTACCCTCCTTTTCTTTTTTGTTGAACTAGTCCTGATGCATGGGTCTGACTTACTCAGCGAAGTCAACCTTACCTCCCCACATTCATTCACCTCTTCACTTCCTTGGCTCTCCTCTTCCAGAGCCCTGTACCTGTTCTGCAGAGGCAACTGAGCAGGTGAGGGAGGCTGGGCAGGGACCCGCCTTCCTCTCCGAGCCAGGACTCGTTTCCATTCCCCCTCATCTCCTTGGTCCCCTCCTTTGACCTGATGGCCAGAGTGGAGGGGATCTCCTGTTGCATGTGGAGAGTGCTGTGTGTGCATCAGGGAGTGGCTCCACCAATCTATCTCTCTTTCACACTCCCTGATGCTCCTCAGCCTCTCCACTTCTTCTTTTAGCTCTACCACAAGATGGAGGAGATCATCCAACTGACCGCACCTCACACAGGCACTGTCACATGCAGCCTCTGGGAAGCACAGGCTCAGGCACTCCCTGCAGCCGGCAGCCTGCACAGCTGCGTCCTTGTGCTGGAGCACTGTTTGGGTCCCCACACTCCTCCTCGTGGTGGCTTTCTGTCTGGTG